>BSBN01001957.1:2764791-4147187 GCA_027924645.1 Cunninghamia lanceolata
GTATACATATACATACCATTGAAGGGTTTCAACAGCTCGACTGTTAAGGGTTTCATACACCTATAGTTTTGCTGACTGTTTCCATCGCTGTCGTGAACCCCTCACTCAACAATTTCCGCCCCCCATCATCCTCTCAGCACTGTCCATAGAAGAATCGCCTCAGTCGGAATGGTCGAAACCTTGTGAATAGTTCATATGTATATATAGGATGTTTATGGTCAATTTCGTAATCATTTTAGTTCTTTAATTGACATAACATTTTAATATTATTAATAACATATTATTATAATATTTAACAAATTAATGTATTAATAAACATTGTAATTATATGTATGTATCGTACATACACACATACATACATAATTTAATATGTATGTATGCATGCATGTGTGTCTATTATACATACATACATATGGGAGTTCATATACACATACATACATTTGTATGAAATGCCATATGCATGTATGTATAGTATACACACATACATACATATTATGGATACATACATACATATGAACCATAATATGTATGTATGTGTGTATACTATACACACATACATACATACATATGGCGGTTCATATGTATGTATGTATGTAGGTCATGCAAGTACCCATACATATGGCATTCATATGTAACATACATACATTATTTTACTATGATGTATGTATGTATGTATGGAAACCAATCATACATACATACATACATACATTCAGCCAAAAGATAGGTGCATGGCACCCTCAACTATGGAGTGTATGATAATGTTCCAATATTGTTAATATAAATATGCAACTTGCAGAATCATAATGTTGTTTTAAGTTATATATGAGTATCATAATGTTGGTTGAAGTTATATATGAGTATCATAATGTTGTATTAGTTGGTTGTTTCAAGTTATTCTTAAAAATCATGATGTTGTATCAGAAAATGGCTCCAAATATTACTATCCAATTACTCTCAATCTTAGATGTCTGAATTAGTTGTTTCAGTTTGTATCATTCTTTGATATGTAAGAGTTAGAATTGGGGATGTGATAGAATAACATGCATTTTCTATTTCATTGCGCACACACCCTTGATCTTTTGCAATCAACTCAATTAAATGCATGGTTAGTATGTTCTTCAATTACACTCACTCTTACATGTATGAATATGTTGTTTCAGTTTGTATCATTCTTTGATTTGTGAGAGTTAGAATTAGGGATGTGATAGTATAACATGCATTTTTTGTTTCATTGCACACACACCCTTGATCATTTGCAAACAACTCAATAAGATGCATGGTTAGTTTGTTCTTCAATTACAATCACTCTTACATGTATGAATTTTCTATTTCAGTTTGTATCATTCTTTTAATTGTACGAGTTATAATTGGGGATGTGATAGTATACCATACATTTTTTGTTTCATTGCACACACACCCTTGATCATTTGCAATCAACTCAATTAGATGCATGGTTACTTTGTTCTTCAATTACTCTCACTCTTATTACAAAAAAAGGGCTCGTTCCTATTTACTTAAGACTCCTTTCAATGTATACCATTGGTTTTCATGCATATATATATAATGCATATGCAAATTTTTATGGAGCATATGCATATGCATATTGCATTATAGAATTTGAATTGGTAGCAAGTGGAGAATTTTGAATTATGTATATACATATGTCTATGTATATGCATATGCATATGCATTATATATATGCATAAATGCATAGTAATATCATAAAGCATATGCATAATCGATCATGCATATGCATATGCATAATACATTATGTATATACATATGCATATGCATATGTATAGACATAAATCAAAATTATGTATATTCAAAATTCTCCACTTGCTACCTATTCAAATTCTATCAACCTATTTATTTATACAAACAATGCTCAATTGTGTGATGCAAGCTATTTATTCACAAATTCAAATTTCTTACTTTGTGCTCAATACAACTAATCCACAATGAGCTCCTCCAGAGCAATGCAGTCTCCTCCTTCAGCTTTTATGGTAAGACTCAAACCTGCCTTCAATTTTTCTTATGCATTCACGTATGATTTTGTTACTTTCAAATGCCTTGTTCATTTACATTTAAATGAATCAAATTTGTTGTTTCATAGCCCATGTTTATGCTATCACATTCTATACTTCCAAGACAACCCCAACCAATTATTGACCACTCTCCCTTAAAGCTAACTGTGTTATGTTTATATACCTTCAAACTACAGTAGGGTAAGTGCAAGAAGATGGGGGGCCAAAAAGGGGTCTTAAGTGGCCACTTTTTTTTTTTGAAATTAGGAAATGCTAGCCTTGGATGAGAAATTGAGCATAGTTACACTCAAAATTTGGAGATGCAACCAAAACAATGTTCGTAGTGCTCTGAGTCTCCTTTCTAAACTACTAAATTTTTTTTAAAATGGTATAGATTAAGGGGTTCAAAAGAGGGAGCCACAGAAATTGGTGTTGTTTCTGTCAAAAAAAATAACATAGCATGTTTTGTGGCTCCCTCAAAAGATTAACTTTTTTTGGGTATTTTTAAAATCACTTTAGTGAGAAATTAGCTAACAGCATGTAGTTTATGCCTGATTTTTCTGATAATTTTTTGATGAATATTTGATTTTTTACTAATTTTCAAAGTGGACACATCCTAAAATATAGAATTTTAGTTGTGCTACCCCTGTAAATTTTGAAAACAAATTGAAAATCATTTTTTCTTTTTTTTTAACATGTGTAGAATGGAGTCTAGTTTCTAAATATGTAATTTTTTTAAAATTTCAATGAATGGTTAATTTACAATGAAAAAAAAACTAAACAGTGGTTTTTGCCCAAAACCGGACACACAAACAAAAGAAATTAAAGATGAAAGGCTTAACATTGTCAAAATGTGAAAAAAATTACATCGTTAAATAGCTAAGAGAAAGCCTAACATTACCCAGGTGTTTGATTTGTTTGACCTTGAAACACGTGCAAATATGAGGGTTAGCATGAACAAAATTATGTAAAATCTTGTAGAATTTGTAAAAACATGTTTGTGGATGTTGAAAAGGTGCTCACGTTATGTTGTGCTTTTTTTCCTTTTTTGCATGTTTTCCGGTGTTTTTCCAGTTCGACACAAAGCGAGCACGTTATAATGCGCTCACGTTATGTCTTCCTTTGAATGAAATATGTTCAACTTTCATAAGTATGTTTCATGGATGTTTATATCTATTCTTGTAGGTATGTATGCATGCTTGTATGTATGTACATGTATGCATGCTTATATGTATGCATCTTTGTATGTATGTATGTATGTATGTAAGTGTTTTGGGTTTAGTGTATATAAGGACCTGAGCCTGTATAGTTTTGAGGGTTGAGGGTTGAGGGATTAGGGCTTAAGTAATAGGTAGAGGGTGGAAGGTAGAGATTAGAGGGTTGAGGGTTACAATTGAGGGTTAATATTCAGGTTGTTGAGTGTATAAGATTAAGTGTGTAAGGCACAAGGATTAGGGTTTAGGGTTTACGATATGGATTGAGGGTATATAAGGCATAGGGTGACTTGGGTTGAGAGCACGTATAGTTTAGGTTTAATTTAAGTATAGGGTTGAGGCACAATATTTGAGGTTTAGGATATAAGGATGAGGTTAAATATGGTCTAGGGATGAGGGTTTGAGGGTGTAGGCTTCAATGTTTAAGGTATAGGGTTGATGATTGAGGGATTAGGGCTTAAGTATATTGTTGAGGGTATAGGGATAGGTTTTAGGGTTTAAGGTTTAAGGGTTAAGGGTTGAGGGATAGGATTTAAGGTTTAGGGGTAAGGATTAGGGTTTAAGGTATAGTGTCTTAGGTTGAGGGTTTAGGAATAGGGATAGCATTTAGGGTTTAGGGATGAGGGATTAGGGTTGAGGGTTGAGGGATTAAGGTTTAAGGTATAACTTGCTGAGGGTTGAGTGTTTAGGGATAGGGTTTAGGGTTTAGGGATTAGGGATTAGGGTTTAGAGTCGAGGGATTAGGATTTAAGGAATAATGTTAAGGGTTGAGGGTTTAGGGTTGAGGGATTAGGGTTTAGGGTTGATGGATTAGGGTTTAAGGAATAGTGTTGAGGGTTGAGGGTTTAAGAATAAGGTTTAGGGTTGACGGATTAGAGTTTAATGTTGAGAGTTGAGGGTTGAGGGTTTAGGGATAGGGTTGATGGTCAAGGGATTAGGGTTAAAGTAGAGTGTTGAGGGTAGAGGGATTAGGGATAAGGTTTAGGGTTGAAGGTTTAATGATTGAGGGTTGAGGCTTTAGGGCTGAGGGTTAAGGGATTGGGGTTTAAGATATAGTGTTAAGAGTCGAGGTTTTAGGGATAGGTTTTAGGGTTTAAGTTTTAAGGGTTAAGGGTTGAGGGACAGGGTTTAGGGTTTAGGGATAAGGGATTAGGGTTTAGGGATAAGGGATTAGGGTTTAAGGTATAGTGTTGAGGGTCGAGGGTTTAGGAATAGAGATAGCGTTTAGAGTTTAGGGATGAGGGATTAGGGTTGAGGGTTGAGGGATTAGGGTTTAAGGTATAATGTCGAGGGTTGAGGATTTAGTGATAAGGTTTAGGGTTGAGGGTTGAGGGATTAGGTTTTAGGGTTGATGGATTAGGGTTTAAGATATAGTGTTGAGGGTTGAGGGTTTAGGGTTGATGAATTAGCGTTTAATGTTGAGGTTAGGGTTAGAGTGTCAAGGGTAGAGGGATTAGGGATGGGGTTTAGGGTTGAAGGTTTAAGGATTGAGGCTTTAGGGATGAGGGTTTAAGGCTTAAGATATAGTGTCGAGTGTTGAGGGTGTAGGGATAGGGTTTAAGTTTTAAGAGTTAAGGGTTGAGGGATAGGGATTAGGGTTTAAGGTATAGTGTTGAGGGTTGATGGTTTAGGGATAAGGTATAGGTTTGAGGGATTAGGGTTTAGGGTTGATGAATTAGGGTTTAATGTTGAGAGTTGAGGGTTGAGGGTTGAGGGTTTAGGGATAGGGTTGATGGTCAAGGGATTAGGGTTAAAGTAAAGTGTCGAGGGTAGAGGGATTAGGGATAGAGTTTAGGGTTGAAGGTTTAAGGATTTAGGGTTGAGGCTTTAGGGATGAGGGTTAAGGGATTAGGGTTTAAGATATAGTGTCGAGGGTGTAGGGATATGTTTTAGGGTTCAAGTTTTAAGGGTTAAGGGTTGAGGGATAATATCGAGCCCATTGAGGGTTTAGGATTAGGGATAGTGTTTAGGGTTTAGGGATCAGGGATCAGGGTTGAGGGTTGATGGATTAGGGTTGAGGGTTGACGGATTAGGGTTTAGGGATAGGATTTAGGGTTGAGGGATTAGGGTTTAAGGTATAGTGTTGAGGGTTTAGGGATAGGGTTTAGGGTTGAGGGATTAGAGTTAAGGGTAGAGGGATTAGGGTTTGATGTTGAGGATTGAGGGTTGAGGTTTTAGGGTTGAGGGTTTAGGGATAGGGTTGACGGTCAAGGGATTAGAGTTAAGGGTTGAGAAATTAAGGTTTGGCATTTAGGGTTGAGGGTTGAGGTTTGAGGGTCGAGGGTTTAGGGATAGGGTTGAGGGTCGAGGGATTAGGGTTAAAGTAGAGTGTCAAGGGTATAAGGATTAGGGATAGGATTGGAGGGTTTAGGGATAAGGGATTAGGGTTTAAGGTATAGTATCAAGCCCATTGAGGATTTAGGAATAGGGATAGCATTTAGGGTTTAGGGATGAGGGATTAGGGTTGAGGGTTGACGGATTAGGGTTAAGGTTTGAGGGATTAGGGCTTAGGGATGGGGATTAGGGTTTAGGGTTTAGGGATTAGGGTTTAAGGTATAGTGTTGAGGGTTTAGGGTTGAGGGGTTAGAGTTAAGGGTTGAGGGATTAGGGTTTGATGTTGAGGGTTGAGGGTTGAGGTTTTAGGGTTGAGGGTTTAGGGATAGGGTTGAGGGTCAAGGGATTAGAGTTAAGGGTTGAGGGATTAGGGTTTAACGTTGAGGGTTGAGTGTTGAAGTTCAAAGGTCAACCATTTAGGGATAGGGTTGAGGGTCAAGGGATTAGGGTTAAAGTAGAGTGTCGAGGGTATAAGGATTAGGGATAGGGTTGGAGGGTTTAGGGATAAGGGATTAGGGTTTAAGGTATAGTATCGAGCCCATTGAGGGTTTAGGAATAGGGATAGCATTTAGGGTTTAGGGATGAGGGATTAGAGTTAAGGTTTGAGGGATTAGGGTTGAGGGTTGAGGGATTAGGGTTTAGGGATAAGGTTTAGGGTTTAGGGTTTAGGGTTGAGGGATTAGGATTTGACGTTGAGGGTTGAGGTTTTAGGGTTTAGGGTTTAGGGATAGGGTTGAGGGTCGAGGGATTAGAGTTAAGGGTTGCGGGATTAGGGTTTGACATTAAGGGTTGGCGGTTGAGGTTCGAGCGTTGAGGATTTAGGGATAGGGTTGAGGGTCGAGGGATTAGGGTTAAAGTAGAGTGTCGAGGGTATAAGGATTAGGGATAGGGTTGGAAGGTTTAGGGATAAGGGATTAGGGTTTAAGGTATAGTATCGAGCCCGTTGAGGGTTTAGGAATAGGGATAGCATTTAGTGTTTAGGGATGAGGGATTAGAGTTGAGGGTTGAGGGATTAGGGTTGAGGGTTGAGGGATTAGGGTTTAGGGTTTAGGGTTGAGGGATTAGGGTTTAAGGTATAGTGTTGAGGGTTTAGGGATAGGGTTTAGGGTCGAGGGATTAGAGTGAAGGGTTGAGGGATTAGATTTGATGTTGAGGGTTGAGGGTTGAGGTTTTAGGGTTCAGGGTTATAACACACTCACGTTTTGTCTTGCTATAGAAATAGTAAAAAAGTGTTGACCCCCGTGATCCAGGCCCACATGCTCTGTTTTCATGTTGATTATGCATGTGTTTCGACAAAAAAGAAGTGCTTTCATGCTGTTGGGAAGTTCACATGCACATTTTACACATTCTACCACCTTTTCATAATCTTTCCACCACCTTTTTTGCTTTGCCAACTTGAGAAGGAGGAAATAACATAGTTTTCACACCAAATTTGATATATATCTATTCAAGTTTCAATTTTTGTAGTGTTGCAATGTTAATTGTGATTTAATTTTAGGAATTTAACATTATAGATTGATTAATAGTATTGTTGTTACTAATTATATTTGAGTGTTATTCAGTTTAACATTGAAAAGGAAGCAAGTGGTGAAAAACTCAAAATATTGAGGAGTTTGATTCAAGAAGAAAAAACACTACATAATTGGGTACACTCTCCATTTGAATCTCCATTTTTTAGGTATGTCAAGTCTTTACATGTATGTTCTTTATATTTTCCTTAATTCTATTTGAATTACTTTATCATGCTTTATCATACATGTTTAAAATAGACACATTTTGAATCAAGAAAGCAGCGTACAATCTCACATGATGCCATGTATATTTTCTACACTTGGGCTCTTTACTAATTATGTGTAATAAACAGACCTTAACATACCATGTTGTCAAACTATACAAGAATAAATCCTTACAACATAGTACCGACGATATCCCTGAAGAGTTCATAGTACAAGAATAAATCCTATTTTTCACCCAAACATGTCGAAACAGTCTGAGCTACATTGTACCAACGATATTCCTGAAGAGTCCAAAATGCAAAAAGGCAACAATCTTTGACGAGATGTTACTCAAAAACTGTGTCACTTAGAAACATTCTATCTGAGGGAACATGATTATGTAGGGTTCCTCTACAATAACCTCTCTCAGTTTTTTATATCTCTAAGGTGTTTGCCCGTGGTGAAAGGTTTTCTACTGCCCCAAAAATCATCAGAAGGAGGTAGTGTAAAGTTGCAAAGGGGTGTAACTTTCGTCCTGCTCTTGATGCGACCAAACTGACTATTCCAACACATCCAGATGGGTACATTTACACTATGCATGGTCCTATTTTTCACCCAAACATGCCGAAACAGTCTGAGCTACATTGTACAGACGATATCCCTGAAGACCAAAGTGCAAAAAGGCAGCAATCTTTGACGAGATGTTACTCGAAAACTGTGTCACTTAGAAACATTTCATTTGAGGCAACATGATCACGTAGAGTCACTCTACCATAAGATCTCTCAGTTTTTTATATCTCTGAGGCGTTTGTCTGTGGTGAAAGGTTTTCTGCTGCCCCAAAAATCGTCAGAAGGAGGTAGTGTAAAGTTGCAAAGGGATGGTAACTTTCGTCCTACTCTTGATGCGACCAACTGACTGTTCTAACACATCTAGATGGGTATATTTACACTAGTCATGGTCCTATTTTTCACCCAAACATGTCAAAATAGTCTGAACTACATTGTACCGATGATATCCCTGAAGAGTCTAAAGTGCAAAAATGCTACAATCTTTGACGAGATGTTACTCAAAAACAGTGTCACTTAGAAACATTTTGTCTAAGGTAATGCGATCATGTAGAGTCCCTCTACAATAACCTCTCTAAGTTTTTTATATATCTGAGGCATTTTCCCGTGGTGAAAGGTTTTCTGCTGCCCCAAAAATCGTCAAAAGGAGACAGTGTAAAGTTGCAAAGGGGTGTAACTTTGGTCCTACTCCTGATGCAACCAAACTGATAGTTCCAACTCATCAAGATGGGTACGTTTAGGCCAGGCATGGTCCTGTTTTGCACCCAAACATGCCAAAACAGTCTGAGCTAAATTGTATTGGCGATATCCCTGAAGAGTCCAAAGTGCAAAAAGGCAACAATCTTTGATGAGCTGTTACTCAGAAACCATGTCACTTAGATACATTTTGTCTAAGGAAATGAGATCATGTAGGGTCCCTCTACAATAACCTCTCTCAGTTTTTTATATCTCTGAGGCGTTTGCCCGTGGTGAAAGGTTTTCTACTACCCCAAAAATCATCAAAAGGAGGCAGTGTAAGTTGCAAAGGGGTGTAACTTTCTTTCTTCTCCTCGTGTGGCCAAACTAACAGTTCCAATGCATTTGGATGGGTACATTTAGGCTAGGCATGGTCCTGTTTTGCACCCAAACATGCCGAAACAGTCCGAACTACATTGTACCGGCGATATCCCTTAAGAGTCCAAAGTGCAAAAAGGCAGCAATCTTTGACGAGATGTTACTCAGAAATCATGTCACTTAGATACATTCCATCTGAGGTAACGTGATCATGTTGGGTCCCTCTACAATAACCTCTCTTAGTTTTTTATATCTTTGAGGCATTTGCCCGTGGTGAAAGGTTTTCTACTACTCCAAAAATCATCAAAAGGAGGTAGTGTAAAGTTGCAAAGGGGTGTAACTTTTGTTCTTCTCCTTGTACTGCCAAACTGACAATTCCAACGCATCTGGATGGGTACGTTTAGGCTAGGCATGGTCTTGTTTCGCACCCAAACATGCTGAAACAGTCTGAGCTACAAACACTAACTAGTCTTCAATCTTCAAACACTACAAATACCATGATATCCTGCATAAAGCTGTCTTTTAGCCTTTTATAAAGGCATGCCCATCAAATTCAACCGCATAGAGATGATTGTTTGTATTCCAAATTCCTTTTAAATACTGACCTTCCAATCCTTTTTCCCGCCCTCATATCAATTAAATATAACCTTCGATTATGATATGGTGCTCGGGCTTATGAGAGTTTACCAGAGACGCCAGTTGAGTTAGGTTGAAGGGCCGGTGAACTAATGACTTAAATACCCTTTAGTAGGTTAATTTAAGTGATAGTAACTTTTGATTATAAGTCAATATTAAATTAAAACAAAAGTGCACTTTACACACGACAGGCAATTAAGGGTTTTAAAGTCTTAAGAAAAGTAGATTCTTTGTAGGGTTTAATGCCCAATATGTAAACCCTAACTATCAATAAGATTATGATTATGAAAGCATGTGTCTTCTCTAACTTCTTATTGCATGAACAAAACCACATCCACCATGGATATGAACCTTGCATCATATCAACCTTCCAAGATAGACCTTATCATGAAAACTGTATTCACAACAAAACCTTGCATGAACAAACCACATCCACCATGAACATGAACCTTTCATCATATGAACCATGTTTGTCTTATGCAACATCAACATGAATTGAGAGACCTTATCATGAAAACCATATTCACAACATCATGCACCTCATGACCATCACCTACCTTGAATCACTGTATCACCTTATCAACATCATGGCATCAACCTTGACATCAATGACAAACAACCTTGACCCTTTGACTTCAATGACAACCTTGAACCTTGATTGTTGATGACTTATGGAAGCTTATAGCCCCAATGTTATGTTGCATACTGAAATTAGGTAAGACTCAATGTAATCTCATAACCTCGCCTTATATGAAAGAGGAATTACATTTAATAACCACAATGGTCATCAGGTGCTCATAAGCATATGATTTTGACTATCTTATTCAAAACAACAAACATACTCTTTGCATCCTAATATGGTATAATAACAAGAAATTAAGAAATATTTTCAATTGACCAACTCATAAAGAATATGGATCAGCATACTCATTTGAATATTTTCAATTGAGCAACTCATAAAGAATATGAATATTTTCTGTTCAACATGATGATTCATTTTTTTTAAATACAACTTTTATCTTTTAGTTCTAAAATGAGGTTTAGGTGATACTTGAATAACAATAGCTAGCTTATTGGATCAACAAACATCCTATGTAATACAATTGGACTTTAAATATTTGAAGTAACCATCTACAAATATCCATTCAAATGTGGATTTATAATGCAAGTATGGACACCATCAATAAAAAAAAATTGTATTAGCCAAATATCCATATAGGCATACATCAATATCTGTCGATATAAGTATAACATATATACAAAATAGCCATATAGGCTTACAAGAATGCCATATAGGCATACAATGTCAATTATATGCAATACAAAATATATGTCCACAAATGCCATATAGGCATACAACAAAGGAACACAATAAAAAGTCATTCCCCTCCGGTTGGTGAAGAGAATAGATCACGGGTAGCCTTTGATCTTCTAAGGGATGGAGACGCGTATGTGGGTGGTCTACTACGAACCCGAGGGTTGCTCCTCCTATTTAGTTATTCGTGCATCTGTAGTTGTTACAATAAAAAGTATAAACATTAATATATAGAAATTACATGTTATAAAAAATGAAACATTTAACAAAATAATCACTTACCGCTACCATATAATCTATCTCCTCACTTGCCTTAGTAGCAGGATTAGGCTGTGGTGATGTCATGTCCTATAGAAACCATCCAGATAGAAATTAAACTTCAAATCAATAATCTTTTGATTTTTCAAAAATAAACAACTATAACAATGAATGTAAATTAAAATTTACTAATTTGCCTCATACCCCCATCAATGGCATGGAGCTATGAATCGTAGAGGACACACCATGCTCCATTACCCTATGAACATCGGGAGGTGTCTCCGCAACCTGCATCATCTGGAAATAAAACAACATTATTCAATAATGAAAACTATAATAGTGATGCAAATCATGGCTCCTAACATACACATACGTTCACCTAAACATGGAAGTACACATAATAAAGCACACAAGTCACATACAAAAATCTAGTAAGTACAATTCATTCATTAAACTATTTATTTTATTACCTCTGTGAAGCTTTGAAGTCCACCACCACTGGCAGGTGTTGCCATGAAATCTCCAATATTAACCTATTCAACATCCAAAATTAGATATTAGAATACTATTCATATAACGATTCTATTCACATGTAATATTTATAATTGTTTACTAGTTACATATCCCGACAGTAGATGATGTAGTGTAATATACAGGTGGAGAACCACTGAAAACTGCATCAACGCTATGACCCTAAAATTTCATTAAAATCATCAAACTAAATTAGTTAATCTTGCATTTCAAAAATAAAATTTAATAAATTAAATTCAATGAATTTGCTAAGATTTACCTGAGTATCAAGCCTGAAAGTCTCACTCAGGAGGGCATTTGTCATCACCATCTGCTCAGCTGCAGATGTAGCATTGACTATCCATGGGGTCATAACCACATGTTGACCCGCAAGTCCGACAAGTATGGGGTGAAACCGTACTCGAACTCTCCCCCGGCCCACACTGTGCTACAGGACTAGCATGTTGTAAGATGCTCTGGGTCAAGGCACTAATGGACTGAAGTGCCTAGACCTCAACACTCTCCTTCACAATGGAAGGGATAGAAACGTGCTCATGGGCCAGTCTGGCGAGTGCTCGTCTCACTGGTCGCTGTGGGTCAACACGTGCCCCTGGTCTATCTTTTGCTGACCCCCTACCTCTACCCTGGAACACCCGCATATCAAAATAATTTGGCACTTTATTTTTGACAAACTCGTAGTAGAGTTTCCTCAAAAAATATTATGGGACCTCATTATTGTTGCATGGAGGATGGTCAAAAACCATCCACCACCTTTGCGCAAAATTTTCCCTTATCACTTGGTTGTTACACCAATGGACAGGGAACCTCTTGCATATAAGGGGTAGAGATTCATTTGTTCATGGGTCTGTGAAAATAGAACACAAGTCAAGTTTTGTAATTTGTTCTTTTTTCACTTGTTCATATGATAACTTGTCAGCATAATACTCTCTAAATTCTCTCCTCTTTTCTGTCCAACTAGTGATTTGTTTGCTTATTGAATCTACATTTGATAACATAGATTCAAGGGATTGAGAAAGCATGGACCTATGCAAGGTTGAAGTTGTAGGCTCTTTCAACCTTGCAATTGTGTCCTCAATTTGTTTCTTATTATTTTCAATTTGCCTCATTAGATTTTCTTGTGTTCCAGGGGCATATTCAGGAATAAATGGAGGTGTTTGTGGTTGGGATTCTTCTTCAGTAGGTATTTGTTGTTCATTTGCTGGAGGATTTTATGGATTTTCAGGAGGAGGAGGAGGTGCATTATCAACTCTTATAAATTTAAGAAATTTACATCAAAAACTATTTTAACCTACCTATTTAGCAACAAATTCACACAAGAAAGCAAATAAAATGTACTTCTTTGATTTCCCTGATGTCGTGGTGGCATTTTGATGATGAATCGATGAGAAATAGCTGACAATTGGACCTCAAATAACACGAGCGCACTCCTTTCTTTCTTCAAGTCGCGGGTTTCTTGCAATTTGCTATGAAATAATGAAATAGAACGCTACTTTTTTTTATATATAGCAACACATAACATGAGCACGTTATGGCTTGGTGTAGGCTCGGCAACACCAAGCCATAACGCGTTATTACTAACTTTTTTTTTAAGTTGGCCACTTTTTGGCCCCCCAACTTTTTGCACCCACCCAGTATGGTACAAATATTTCCAACCCTTTCCAATACAGCATTACGATATATATATATATATATATTGCAGAGATACATAGATACTTATGTTTCCTATAGCATTATTTATTTTCATTAAACTTACGCATTTATCTATCTTTGCAATGTATATCTATCTCTTAACATTTGAGTTTTTGAGTAGTAAAATGTGTCATTGATCGATATTGGACATGTGTATTATCATTCATGGGTTGGCGCAAAATGCCAGTACTGGATCTATTTACTTCTACCGGTTAATGCACATTAACTTCCCAACATTCTACCACCGTGGGTCTTAGTGCGTACGACCTCGGCATGCACACTATTTGCTTAGTCTTGCTTTAGCTTCACGAAAACTCCAATCATGAGAAAAGTTATATATGAGTATCATAATGTTGTATCAGTTGGTTCTTCAATTACTCTTACTCTTACATGTATGAATTTGTTGTTTCAGTTTGTATCATTCTTTTTTTTGTAAGAGTTAGAATTGGGGATATGATAGTATAACATGCATTTTTTGTTTCATTGTACACACACCCTTGATCATTTGCAAACAACTCAATAAGATGCATGGTTAGTTTGTTCTTCAATTAATCTCTCTTATTACAAAAGAAGGGTTCATTTCTATTAAGTTAAGACTCCTTTCAATCTATATATTTTGCAGAGATAGATAGATACATAAGTTTATTATACCCTTCTTCATTTACATTCAACTTAATTAGATGTATGCTTTGTTTGTTCTTCAATTACTGTAACATGTATGGTCACCATTTCTGAAACAACATTATGAAACATTTACATAACTTGAAACAACAGTATGATAGTAATATTTCAAACCCTTTCCTGTAACAATATGAATATAAAAGCTCAGAAAATATAGATAGATATAGCTAAGTCAGATATATAGATAGATAGATAATTTGATATATATATATATAGTCAGATATATAGATATAGCTGAGTCAGATATATAGATATAGCTGAGTCAGATATATAGATAGATATAGTTGAGAGGTTTTCATATAGTTGAGTCAGATATATATATAAATGGGGGGTGCCAACTATGTTGTCAAGGGATGTGGCAAAACAAATTTTCTAACTCGGCTGTTGCTGACATGGACCCCTTGCTGAACATCGCCCTACCCACCACTGCTCCCTCTCCCTTACATAAGTTTCTTATCTATATATAGTTTCCTATACCAGGCTGTCACACTATACCCACCATATGTCATATGTCACATACTAAAGAGGCCCAGTCTTAGTATAGTATTTACATTGAACTTAATTAGATGTATGGTTTATTTGTTCTTCAATTAAAATGACTGTAAATATCAGCCCCTCTCCCTTACAACCAACTATGATAGTGGCTGACTCCTACTTATGTTATGACCATTTTTTAAACAGCGTATATAACTTGAAACAACAGTATTATATTATTGGTTCTATCAGGAGTCAGCAACTATCATGGTTGGTTGTGTATATATATATATATATATATATATATATATATTGCAGAGATAGATAGATACATTCAACTTAATTAGATGTATGCTTTGTTTGTTCTTTAGTTAATGTAAAATGCATGGTAACCATTTCTGAAATAACATTATGAAACATTTACATGACTTGAAACAACAGTATGATAGAAATATTTCAAACCCTTTCATGTATCATACTACTCATTCAAGTTATTTCATATTGTTGTTTTAAGATTTATCTGTATCATACTGCTCTTTCAAGATACTTCATATTGTTGTTTTAAGATTTATCTATATCATACTGCTCTTTCAAGTTATTTCATATTGTTGTTTTAAGCTTTATCTGTATCATATCGCTGTTTGAAGTTTATATATATTTGTATCATTGTGCTGTTTGAGGAAGGGTTTAACATGATCACCCAAGTGTTTATAAAAGGTAGAATTGGGGATATGATAATATACCATGCATTGCTTGTTTCATTGCACACATAACCTTGATCATTGCTTGTTTCATTGTTGACAGTCGAGCTGGCACCCCGCCCATTTTTTTCCTGGCATTTTTAAGCACATTTATCAATGTTTACGGTGCATTTTTTAAAAACTGCCAAAAAATCGCTAAAGTGTGTCTTCAATTACACTCACTCTTACATGTATGAATTTGTTGTTTCAGTTTGTATCATTCTTTTAATTGTAATAGTTTGAATTGTATGTTGTTTACTAATCACTGAGTTGGTTCAATGCAGAGGAAGAATTTGAAATGATATTAAAAAATTTGTATTTCTAACCAATTTTAATATCTTGTTTTTATTATTTTAAGTTTATGTTTATTTGGAAATAATAGTATAATAATTATGTGTTTTATTAAAAAATTGCAATGCATAAT
Organism: Cunninghamia lanceolata; assembly: GCA_027924645.1. NCBI lineage: Eukaryota > Viridiplantae > Streptophyta > Pinopsida > Cupressales > Cupressaceae > Cunninghamia > Cunninghamia lanceolata. The sequence goes on from BSBN01001957.1 coordinate 2,780,450, forward strand.
GAGCCTGAGAGTTTTTTTTTTTTGGCAGGTAAATTCACAAAAAGATTGGTGATTATGAACATGGTGGAACTAGTAGTTTGTAAAAAAAAATGAGAAATGGAACATGTTTTAATGTATTTTGTTAAAATATATTTACATCTTGGTGAGTTGACAATGACTTATGTACATGTCAACTCACTTTTAATGCAATAAGACATATATTTTAGATAAAAAATATCATTTGCAATAACCTTTATTGGAAAGGTGGCAAAGATTATTTATATTGTAGAAATAAGTTTTGCCACTCGCATTCATTTAATATTGGGATGGTGGAAAATAAATGTCAAGTTGCACTCACCTAATATTGAGAAGGTGGTAAAAAAATAGTCTACCTACGATACAACATATTTTGAATTTTATATGAACCTGTCCTATCATATTAAAAAGCACATTTGGAATTTTAGCTGGCATTTTTATTGCCCAAAAGTGGGCCCCAGGCTGTCACATACTATACCCATGATAGGTCCTATGCCCACGATCGGGCCCTCTCCCTTAATGCTTAGAACGGTTGCAATTTATATAGAAACTTCTTCCATAATATAAAGTATTTCATATTTATGTAGTCTATTGTTTTTAATTTAAAAAAATTTAACATATATATCCTAAATTAACATATATATCCTAAATTTGATGTTTCATATATCTATATGCTTCCATCTATATTCTTAGTGCTAACTCATATAAAAAGGAAAAACTATATTGATTTAGAGTAATAGGTTACAATGAATATATAAAATTTGATGTAACTTGTGTGGTAGATCTTTCACATTAATATTTAAGATTATATTTAAATTTGAGTGATATTGCATGATTACATATGTTCAACTACAATCTACAACTTATATATTTTTATAATGATATTCCATGATTGCAATCTACAACTGTGTAATATGTTACAATCTTAGGTCATGAAATATAATTTTAAATATTAATATAAAAGATCTCCACATAATTTATATTAAAATTTGTATAAATTTATAATAACTTAAACCATATTCTAGTAGATTTTATTAAAGCATATGGTGTAGATTATTAAAGGGTTAGTTTTAAATTTGTTTGCCTCTTCAAGCTTTTTTATATATTAAATAAATTAACACAATTAATTTTGTTAAATAGAATGAATTTATTTTTATTTATTTATTAATAAATGTTATGTCAGAAAATGTCCCCTCGGGGGCTTTTCCCTCTCAAGGTTTAGCTCCTGGGTCCTTAATTTGTATTTAGAGCATCTTGCATGTTATTTCTGACTCCCGATGAGAAAACCCTTGGATCTTATGACAAATAGGACCTAGGGGGTTGCACTTTAATGAATCTTGACCAAAAATGGTAGGGTGGACTTGTGCGCTAGCGCCCTAGTCTAGCCCTATTTTGGGTATGCCCTAATTTCAAATGTCAGTTTTATGACCATTAATTAGGTCTTATGTCGACATCTAAAGTTTGAATTATGAAATTCTTACAAGAATCTTTGTAGTTGCATATATAAGCTTTATTAGATTTCACTTGCAAACTAGATGGATATTTTGATTAACAGGCTTTTGTGAAAGTGATTCAAGGCATTCATTGTGTTACAAAGCAGTACTTTGTTGTTATTATATTTGTATTTATATTTATAGATTTGACATCCATCTCCTCATGGCATGAAGAGCATCTTCCTTCCATGAGATCTTCACTACAAGGTGATATCTATTATGTTTTCAATCATTATCATTTGGATTTTTGCTATCCCGTAGGGATACACACTCTTATCTGACAATGGTGTTTGGAAGACTTGAATGTCTCTCTGGGGCTTGACCGAGGCAAGCCTCTAAACACCAAAACCCCCTCCCACACTCTTTGTGATTGTAGGTTATAGGTATCGAGTTTCGTGGAGCGGAGTTATAGAGAGGAGTGGTAGGCATCAAGGATTCATGATCTGAAAAGAAATAGGACACTGGAGCTTTTCATGGACTAGGGCGCTAGTCCCTGTGTCCTCCGCAATTGAATTCCCAAAAATGGAGGTTGCAGTGCAGATCAGTGTCAGAAGGAGATCAAGATTATACAAAGAAACAGGTACCTTGGACTTGGGAGCTAGTCCTTGTGTCCCCAACTTCTCCACCTTCTAAACTTCAAAAAATAGTGAGTTAAATATCTCTGTCCTCTATCTCAGTCTAAAAGAATTTGCTGTAATTTGATAATTTGCTTACTGATTTGCATAATTAGGGTTTCTAAGTACAATTGAGCATTAGATAGAGACATTGTTTGATGCATCCAAGAATCCACAGCTTCCCAAGTGGCAGCCCAACCTGATAGGTGATTGCTCTCGCCTAGTGGAAATTCAACTTGGTTGATAAGCCCTTGGAATGTTTGTAGTGAAAGGAGGATTTTACATAAACCATTCAAACCTTGTTTTCCCCCTTTTAATGAAAAAATACTACAAAACAATAAATAGGGAATATTTCTCCCCTATTTATGGGAAGCCTAGGGTTGACCCTACTAATAATCCAAGGAAAGATGTGATGTGGTGGTGCAGGAGCCCTTGGTTAAGTTCATGCCTCTATGAGGCAACTTTGGCTTTTTTATTTAAGTTTAATGTTTTGTTCTTGTAATATGGTCTTTAGACCATTTTGAACTTGTTTGAGTCTAGTTTAAGTCCTAGGAGTTCATTTTGGAATCATATTGCAAATATTGTAAAAGTTATCATGTTGTAAAAGTGCAAAAATCATGGAAGTTGAAGAGTCATCGGTTGCCATGGGTTGGTTAGACTGTTGGGATTCCAATGGTAGTTGGAAAAACATTGTAATGGTTTCAAATATGCTCTATGAAGGTGAGAAAGGTGTGGAGGATGGTGGCAGAGAATGTATGTACGAGAATTTCAATAAAAGACCTCTATTTTCTACAAATCTAAAACGTTCTTTGTTGTTCCAACTTGCTATATGACCCTATACGACACTTTCATGACACAAAATTAATTGCATGTGATAGAGGAGAGTGTTTTCTTTCTTTTGGTCTTTGTTGCATCAAATTTCATCAGGTTTGAAGTATTTTAGAGCCGTTTTTATGAAAACAGCCATAAAACTCCAGTTTTGAGGGTTTAATTGAAGAAATAAGTTTTTTTAATTATTCTACAACTCCAGTTGATAAAAGTGGTACATTTAGACCCCATGTAATGTGAAGAAAGCATTGAAGTAAGGTTTTAATCTGGCTTTTGAATTTCATATACTTGCTTTGTAAAACAGGCCTAATTAGGCCATTGCAAAAATGAGAGTCAATTTTAGGGGCTTGAGTTGCAAAACAACCCCACCTGCACTTGAAATATGTTATGAAATAGGAAAATGGGTATCTAAATCTACAATTTGTTTCTAGGTTTGAGATCTTACCTAAAAGTTAATCTTGAAAAACTAGTTTTGTTGTCCTAATTGGCCTAATTTGAGAGGTAGCAGTCCAATTTTGAGGGTTGTGTTACAAAGTAACCCACCTTAAAAATTTGATATGTTGTAGAAATCCTAAATGGGTGTCTAAAAAAGCCTTTAGATTTTAGGTTGAAGGTTTGACATGGAAGTTATGAGAGAAAAACAGGGTTTGCTATCCTACTAGAACGATGGTGAAATTATGAGAGAAACCCACCAAATTAGGGTTCTAAGTTGGAAAGTTTGATTTGTTTGAGTTAGTTTGAGGCCCTCCATCTTACCTATGCATCATGTGGCAACCGCTAGATGAAGGTTGGGTGAAAGTGAATTTTGATGGGGCATCTAGGGGCAATCTAGGGTCATCAGGTGCAGGTTGCATCCTTCACGATCACTCAAGGAAAACTTTAGTGGAGGAACTAAGATCACTTCCAATTGGGACGAATAATGAGGCCGAGGTCCAAGCGGCTTGGATGGGGGTCGAATTGTGCAAGAGGATGGGATTTCGAAGGTTACATCTAGAAGGCGACTCTCTGATCATCATCAACGCCATCTGAAAAAAGGAGACGCCCAATTGGAAGATCCAAAGCATCATAAGACAGATTTGGGAGCACATGGACCTCCTAGATGACTTTAAGCTCTCCCATATCTACCAAGAGGGAAATGGGGAGGTCAATAGATTGTCAAAGCAAGCCATAGAAATGATTAATGATTTTTAAGATCGGGGTGAGGAAGATTGAGTGGAGATCCCACACGCGCGAAGGATGACGAAGTGAAGGTGATGAGGGTGGCAAAGTTAAATGTATGTCAGGTGGTTTAATTTAGGGAATAGATGATGATGATGAAACTTTAAAGCTAAGTTGGGCTTGCAGTTGCAGAGATATCAATATGGAAATGACAATATGCTTGGAGGCCAAAGACAAGCAAATGGTGTTCAAGGGTAAGGTCTCAGACTAGCGTTTAAAGAAGATCTTCAACATAAGTGATGCCAAGACCATGGAGGTGGTGAAAGGAATTATGGGTGCTCGTTTCCTGTTTGCAAGCTACAAATTCAGGGTGAATAATGACGTGCCTTCAATGGCCCTTGCATGGTTGCTGCAAGTAAGGGAAGATCAGGAGGTGGCGAGGTGGTTGATGTAATGAATAGTGAAGGCACGGTAGAGAGTTGGGATGGATAAGTTCCTAGAGTAAGCGGTGTCAGGGCTTGGTCTTAACCCTCCATCTAGGGTGTGGCTAGCCCTCATGAGGAGCTATAGTGGCCTCTGGATACCCTTCGTTGTCTAGAGTGTCGGGGAGGATGTAGATGCCAGGATGCAGGTGGTCAAGGGACATGTGGTGGTGCTTAAGGAGTTGACTGGGCTCTTCCAGATGGCGGCGAGACCAAAGGTGTTATCTCTTCCTACTGCACCAACTGTGGAGGAGGAGAACAAGGAGGATGGAATGGTTGCTGCAGAAGACTAAAGGAACAGAGAGGATGTGCGGGTGTGGATAGATCAATAGCCTTTTTTTGAATTTTTGTGTTCGGTGCTTGAATGTAAATCCCAAACTGGTTTATTGTTATTTTTTGGGTATGGCCCCCTTACTTCCATTTTGACTTATCAAAAAAATAGGGAATATTTCATGTATTTATTTAAAGTCAATATTTATTTAAAATTCACGTAAAGAGAAATGAAAATTAGAAAATCATAAATTACAAATGTTATAAAATGACAAAACAAAATTAAAAAATGGAAAAGGAAAAGACAAACTCTTCCTAAGATTACATGGTTATTATTTATTTCTATTTTGGGTGGAAACCAATGTAAATTCATGATTTATAGAATCTTTAAATAGATATAAGAATAAAATGGATGACACATTATAGGTACAAGAAAGTGATTATTAATGGAATCGAAGCAATAATAAATCAAGATGCAAAAGAGAATTTGGGTCCGCAAATATGCTCACATGTCCTCAATGCGCACCCTGAAATCGAGAGTCCTTTAATATCCATAGCATATAGAGAGAGTAGGTCTATGGAATTAAACATTAAGGAACCAAGATATCTTAAAAAGCCAGTATATGACATTGTCAAATCTGTATGGGAATATAAAATATAAAATTGGAACCAAAGTTTTATTAAGCCTTTTTGTGAAGGTAAACTATGTCCATCCACTTTCTCAGAAGTGCTTGTCATACTTTTTGGAGCTAGCAATATTATAAATTGGCATGCAAAGAATGTCTCAAGTTTGTGGTTAGGTGTACATAGGACAATATGAAAACAAAATCAAATTAATAGCATACATGCACTCCAAGCTCCTAAAATGAATATGCACCTTATACATCCTAAAATTTGGGCTCCATTATTGAACACATTATAGGGGAATATCAGTTCCCTCAAAATCCAACACAAGAATATGAAGCTTCTTATCATCGAAATATTTTTGAGCTAGAAGATGAGGCATTGCCTTTAAAACATATCTAACACAAAGTTCTCCAATTCTTATGCCCTATAATTGATGTGTGTGTGAGTGACTTTGGCTATCCAACCACCTCTCAAATCTACCCAAAAATGACTTGTAAGTTGACATCAACTTCTACAATAAGGAAATCATGAGATCCTCCTATAGTCACATGTCATGTGCAACCCACCCTTCATGGCTCCTCATCACCTCTTCAATCACCACATTGATGGCCCCTTAAATCCTCTTTAATGGCTACATAAAATTATGTTGTAGGATAATCCCATTTGCATTGTATTTAATATTATTTTGGGAGATGGGATAGTCAACAAGAGTTAGGGTGGTGATAGGAACAATTTTAAATTAATGGAAATTGCAATTGTTTGGTTGTGGATTGATATTTTACAATGGGAAGCTTTGATTTCTAGAAGATTTGATTTGTTATATTTTTTGGCAATTTTGTAAAGATGTTTCTTAGCAAGTTTTAAGTTGTTTGTTGACAGCCTTAAAAATGTTTTATGGTGTGAGACAATTTTTTGGGCTATAAAGTCCACATAAGAAGCCTATTGGCTAATTATTTTAAATTTAAATCTTAAACAAATGATTAAGCTCTAGTTTGATTAAAAAATTGAATTGGATAAGTTGAGAATGTGAATGTATATGTGTTGAAAATAGAAATTAGAAGAATCTAGGGCTTACCTATTTCGATGGTCATGAGAGTTTTTCATTATTTTAATCATCACTTCTCTTTTAAGATAATATAGAGAGATATACTAGGGTCCTTGCCCATAATATAAGAAATGTGAATAGACATGAGCAAACCAAGAATACATAAGACCATCTTGGTAAGAACACATAACCACTACCCATAGAAAATCAGCCTACACGTGAATAATTGCATACCCAAAGAAAACAACACAAACATCTAAAACATGATTGAGCAAGTAGAGTTAACAAGGAGAAGACTAAAGCCAAAAATCCTAAAAGCCACCCAAAAGAAGCTTGTCCATTGGTATCTTTCATCAATCATGTCCTAAACTTCCAAATGAAGTTTTTCAACTTCTAATTTTCACCCCTGTCACTTATTGATTTTATTCACAATATACAACTTCATAGAGGCAATACTACCCATGCAATCTAGAACATCTTGGTTTGAAGGGTAATCTTGAAGAAAATAAACCTTCTGCCTATCCTCACCTACATCTTCCTTAGCAACTAAAACCTTTTGTTGCTCCTTCAATATCCTAGACCTTTGCTCCCTAACTATTATTTTTTAGGGGATATCCTCAATTTGAAACCACACAAATTTTGGAAGGCTCACTAGAAGAAGCAATATTCTAACTAGCCATGAAGCATGCCCAGTTACTCCAAACAAAATCCTCATCAAGCAACCCATTTTCTAGAAACTATTTTTGTAGCTTGACCAAGCTATACTAAGACCTTTGAGAAGAAAAACATTGTGATCGCATATGCCCAATCTAGTTGCAATGAAAACATCTAAAGGGAAATCCCTAAAAATACACAAAATATGACCATGAGTACTGTGAAAATTGAATATAAATGGACCAAGTAATAGGGTAGCATAGATCCATAAATATATACACCTTGGCATAGCTAAAATGAGAATCATCCATATCCAAATCAATTTTAACAAACACACCAATCTTCTCCACCAATAATTGAATTGTCTTCATAGATATATAGATTAGAAGAAGATTATAGAAGTAGATCCAAAAAGGATAATGTCTAAGAAGGGTTTTTAGGGACACAAGAACAATCTAAATATCTTGTAGAACCCTAGCTCCAAATAAGATCCCTCTCTTCAACCAAATGGAAAAGAAGAAGAAAAACACTAGTAAGAAAAGACAAAGAGGCATCTCTATATCAAGCCAAGAAGATTACATCTACCTAGAAATCACATAGAAGTGTCTCACTTCATTGTCTAATTGTGTCGATGTTCTTGCATGGCTAGTTGATGGTTGATAGATTTCTAATCTTATAAGCACTCAACATGCTCTGCCATGGTTAGATCGCATTGATTGAGCTTCATGTTCCTAAGTAGGATTTTTGAATGTGAGAGAACAATGAGTCTCTCATCTATCATTCTTGTAATCCGAGTCTTCAAAATCATAGTAGTTGGTGATTGGTGCCAATAGATAAGGTGGCACATATCTGTCAAATAAGGGTGTTTTAGGTTTTCTAGAGGGAATGTTTCTTAGATTTCCTTCAAATTTCATCATATTCAAGGGTGCCTTAGACACCACAGAATAAATGGAATGAAGAGCAAAGAGGATGAAGGCAATGAGTGAAATGAAGATAAAATGGTGAAGTGAAAGTGTGAAATGATGATGGAAACATGAAAAGATTCCCATCAGAAGGTTTTGCTCTTCACGTTAGTTTCCCCAAAATATGTATCATTTAGAATGTGATCTAGAAAAATTATGGGTGAATCACAGTCTAATGTGACACATGAACTGCCCTCCTTGCTATGGGTGGCCTCCTAGTCACTCCGCCTCACGTCACCAGAGAGTCAGTCGAGAGGAGGTAGGACCAGGGTTTGTTTTGCTCTCTTTCTTTAGGGAGCAGAATGTTGTGGATGGCAGTTGGGTTTTGTGCTATGTGTTTGTTTTGACGATTGTTCTTGTGGAGACATTCAATTGTTGTTGTTGTTGTAATAATTGTATGACCCAAAGGGTCACAAGTCTTGAGTCTCCTAAGCCTAGCACGAAGGTTGTTCTATTCATTGATAAGTTGAAGACATTCTTGTCTCTTTCTTTCTCTTGTAAGACTTGTTGTATCAAGGGTTGTTGATCTCTAATGTGTTGTTGATGCTCTTGTTCTTCCCTTGCTTGTTTTATGCGCTATTCATGAATTGGATGGGGAAGTTCTCCCCAATCTCATCGAGGATGGATTGTATCCAATCTTCCCTAATGCCTGGGCATATTGAATGCTTGGCAATAGGGGGAAGTGTTGTGCTTCACACTGTTTGTTTTGAGTTTTTTTGAATTTATGTTTACCTCATGATGGAACTGAGGGTTTCTCTTTGTTTGAATTATGTTTACCTCGTGATGAGATTAAGGGTTTTGTTCTCTAAGTTTTCCTAATGTTTTTTTTAATTTATTATGAATGCATTCTAAATGTATAAAAAATGATTTTTGGTTCCTTTTTCTCCAAATTCAAATATTGTCTAATTACCTAGGAATTGAAATATGTATGCAACCTATATATGTGTTTTTCAATATGCAAACTAATCCTATGTTTTTGTGGTTTTCGTACAATGATTTTGAATCTAATCTAACAAATTGAAATTGAAAAATAGAAATAGATGTAATCTAATGAAATGCTAGTCTAATTGAATCAAAATCAATGCTAATCTAATTGAAAATAAAGAAATAACCTATCAAGGAAAGAGCAAAGCAATGATTACTTTTCTAAGAGCCAGAATGTGAGCTAATTACTATTCTAAAACATGAAGAAATTGGTATGATGAAGATGGCAATGTTTGGATTGAGCCCTCATAAGTCCCATCAACAACCCTCTCTTCCTCTGTAGTAGTGGGGTCCTCCTCTTGGTGATAGAAATAAATATGGAATCAAAATGAATAAAATGGAAACTTTGAAGCTTTGAAAACAATTGGGCATTAAAATGCCTAAGAAGCACTATAGCTTGGAGCTATGAAAGCTAAATGAAAAAATAAAAAGGCTCACGAGGTCCTACACGAGCATAAAATGTTATGGAGACAATTAGCAAGGAAAAGTAAAGTAAGAGAAACAATACTGAATTGCCTCCCCAAATGCATAGAGGAGGGGGTATTTATAAGTGGAAAACCAACACAAAAGGTGGTGGTGATTGGAGAGTTAATATAAATATATTGGGGAGTGATCTGACTCTGATTTAAGAGTGAACACTGGTTGTAGAGGAGATCATAGGAGAACAATGAAGTTAACAATTGGCTGATTGAAAAATAACTAAGATTGATTTGGAGATGAGATTGGACTGATTAGGAGGAGTTGGCAATTAGGTAGAGAAGAAGACTCACATAATCAGGTTTCAATTTGGAGTAAATTTGGGCCAGGACTAGAAGAAAACATGCATGTTAAAATATGACATTGAGGTCACCCATTTTGGGAAGTGGGTTGCCCCTTTCACCAGGGAAAGTCAGCCCTAGATATCTTGCTTAAGTTGCTAGGTTGCCCAAGGAGATCTTGCTTAAGTTGTTGGGGTTGACCCATAGAGGAGGTTTTGTACAATTAGTTTCTGAGATGGATAATGATCTAGGAGGCATAAGAATGGTTTTGGCATCCCAAAACCATCCATAGGATTTTTGCAGGGTGGGTCACCCCTTTCACTAGGGAAAGTTGCCCCTAGAGATCTTGATTTAGCTGCAGGGTCACCTAAGGAGATCCTACAATGATAGGGGTGACCTAGAAAAAAAGGATGCGACATGAAAATTAAATCCAAAGATGGAATGGCCAGATGTTGATTAGATGATTCTAAAGGGATGAAATGATGCAAATACCCCTAGTGAACATGAATTTCCCCTCTTATGAAGTGGATTGATGAGGTTATTGGGGATAGAAAGTTAGAAAAAAGATTTGTCAAACTTTGGTCAGAAGGCAAGCTAGAAGGTGTGCAGGACTATAAAAGGTTAATCCAGAGGTTAGAAAATCATAAACAAAATGAAAAAAAAACACAGACACATCACCAAGAGGAATATTAATCAGAGGTATGTATATATTCATGCTGACATGTATGTTATTATGACTGGAGCTCATCCTCAGGCTGCCATGTAGGTCTGTGCATCTTTTTCATACTTACAGTGTCTGTCAAAAGCCCCTCTCCTCCTCTACTATCTCCCTCTCCCTCATCTCTACATTTGCCTATATCCTCCACTCATCTCTCTCCCTCTACATCCCTACCAGATGCCTCTGTAACTTATCCCCCTCTTTCCTCTCTACTTTGCCTATTGCATCCACACATCCCTCTCCTACTGCCTCTTTGCTAACTATCATAGCACATCTCCCTCGGGTGCCCCTCACTGTAGTCTACTCTCCTCCAACTCTCATTGCATCTCTAATATCTACTTCTATAACTCATCCCTCTCTGTCCTCTCTACCTCATCTTGTTGCCTCCACTCATCTTTCTCGATCACCTCTCTGCTAGCTATTGTAGCACATCTTCCTCTAATTCACCTAGCTACAATCTACTCTCCTCCAACTCTTACCACATCTCTACTAATTGTCTCTATACCATCTTACCCTCTACCTGCTATGTCCCTAGTTGTCTCTCAACTCATCCTTCTCCCTCTCCAATCCTGCTATTGTCATATCCTGTGCTACTATCTCCACTGCTAAACTCTCCTAGCTCAGCCCACCTAATCCTGATGTCCCTACTCCTAATCCACCTCACTCTCCTAAACTAGCATGCACTACCTCCATCTCTATCTTAGGTACATCCTCCTCCATCTGCACCATCATCTCCTCCTATACCCTCTACCTCTCCCATCTCCTCTTCTCATGCTATCTCTCTCAATTGCCTCCACTCTTGATGCATCACTCTCCTTAGGTGTTGCACCACCCATCATGCTACAGGGATCACCAATCTCATTGGCATCATCCTCTCCCACCAAGCCTCATATCCCTCCACCACCTTTGCCTTCTCCACATCCTCTTGCAACACCCATGGTAATATAGACTACCTCCTCCAACTCTCTACCACCTCCTCTTGATCCACCTGCCTACCCCACAATGATATCTCCTAATACACTCATGCAAACAAATGAGGCTCTCCAAGAATCCCCTGCTCTATCATGAACTATCATAATACCCTATTAGTTCTATACCTCTCAATAATGTATCCTCAACAGCTCACTATGTAGCATTCAAATAGTATGGTCCCAAGGTGCATTGCATCATCCTCCCATGCCTCCACACCTATGTACGGTCTCCACACAATCTCTTTTTGCCTCAACTCATCCACTACACGGTGATAGTGCTCTAGCTCTCCTATATGCCTCTCCCTAAACCCCTCTCATTGGCCCCACCTATATATAAATGGCCCCTAGGATTGTCGCTCCTGTCTCACTTCCTCTGGCCACCATACTACTATATGCTCCCATGCTCAAACCTAAAGTAAGATGGTAAACACAATATTCTACATTGATTGGTAGGCCAACATGTGAAAATCCCTATACAACTATGCTAGCACACAAGGACCCCACACAAAAATCTTGCCATCCTCTAGCATGTCCACCACAAATGATTCCAACCCTGTTTGAAAGAACCTCCCTATCTTGTCTGATAGTAGGAGGTCACCAAGAAGACCCAACAACAACAATGGTAGCTCATCCATCAACCCTCTTGTCAAGCACATATATCTAGGTCCAAACATATCCCCCATAGTGGGATGTCTCTATACCTTGCCAGTTTCTCCAATGCCCCAAGTACATCCCCATCCTGCCAGTACACCATCTCCCTTGCTATTAGTATTTGTAGGATGTGCCATACATCTTCCAATGCCACTATCATCTCCCCCATTGGCAAATGAAAGGTGTTCATCTCTGAGTGCCATCTCTTTGCTAATGTTGTCAGCATTACTCTATCAGCCTACACCTTTAGCACCATTGCCACATCGTAAAATTTGACTACCACTAGGAACTCCCTATCTACCTCCCCCAACCCCTCCAATAGTTACAACATTGCTGAGTATACCTCTTGCATCACTAACACTGACAGCTCCTCCTACACCCATACCACATCTTCATTAGTTTCTTTTTATTCATCCTCCCACCCCCTAGGAATGCCACCCTTTGTAGAACTCTAATTATCTTTCGCTACCCCCTTAGTAGGGACACCACCCTTAGTAGCATCCCCACTCAGTGGCAGAGCCACTGGTGCCACCTCCACCATCCCACCCTTGCCCTCAACTGAGATGGCATGCACAGTGTCATTCTCACTCTTTTGCCCCTCTCTTAGGTGGAGGCGATGCCATGCATGCCATGCATGCCATTTTTCCCCTTCCTCAAGTACTGCCCCTGCCATCTTGACCCTTTCTCAAGCAAAGGGCACTGCCTTTATCATCCCACCCTTCCTTTGTGGAGTTGGCACGCTTGAAGCTACCGCTTCCTCTCTCCACCTTCCTTGGGTGGAGGTGGTGCTAATAGTGATGCCCTCATCCCCCTCTGCCTTGCCTTGGCAATGACAATGTATTAGGTAGCACCATTGCCCACCACCCTCCCCTAATAGGGACAAGACCTGTGGCACCACCCTTGCTCCCCCTCCTTCCCTACGTGAGGACAACACTCTAAGTACCACCTTGATGGGCAGGGATGGTTCCACAGATGTCACGCCCTCTTTCGCCACCCCATTAGGTGAGGATGACACCATTAGGGCCACCATCACCCCCACCTACCCTTGGGTGGGGATGACACTATGGGGACCACCTCCACCCCTCCCTTCCCTAGGGTGGAGATGCCATGACCTATGTCACCTTTGTTGCAACTTCCCCCCTCCCTAATTTTTATTTTATTTTATTTTATTTTTTATCAAAAAATCCATTCCCACCCATTCTAAATCCTTTTACTCGTTCACCCTCCTAGTCCTTCTCCCCCAAACCCACACAAATACTTAAAAATCAAACATTTCATATTTTCACATTTTAACATACATAAGAAAGGCAAGTTGACTTATTGATGGTCCTTGTGTTGTCAGTCACAAATACTCCCACACCCACTTGCCCCTATGCTTCTCCCAGATCCTTGCTATCTTCTTCCTTCTCTCCATTTTCACCTCTCTCCCAAGTTCTTCCTCTCAATTCAAAAAGTAAAAATGAGCCTTTTGCCCCAACTTTTTCTTTTTATCCCCATTTTCTCTCCTTTTTTCACTTTTTCTCCATTTTTATTTTTCACTTTTTCACCTCCCCAACTAATCCTTTTCTATCAAGGGACCCCCCAGAGTTTTTTTTAGCCCACTAACTCTCTTGAGAGGGCATCATTATTCTACCTTCTCTGGGACAACCCATCACTGACTTTCCATTTTTTTCTTTTTTCTTTGAAACAACATTGTTCTAATGCCATTTCAAAGAGGGGAAAAATAGACACATCAAATTTACCACCAATGGTCATCCTAAATTAATTAAATAAGTAATTATTTAATTAATTTAATCTAATTTCCTGCAAAATTAATTAAATAAGTGATTATTTAATTAAGTTAACCTAATTTCCTAAAAAATAATTAAATATATAACCATTTAATTAATTATCCCCACATTTAACTCACCTTCATGTAATTAATTAATTATTAAACAATTAATTAATTACTACTTACTAACTCATCCTTAAGGTTAATTAGTTGAACCAACTTAATTAATAACCTTACTCCCCATTCTTCCAACTTAATCAATTAATTAATAATGTCGATTATTAAATTAGAAGAAATGTTAATAGGGGTTAAATAGTCTTAATTGACTGTTTAATTAATTAATTAAGACTAATTTTAACCCCTATTAACATTTCGTCTAATTTAATAATCTACAATCCTCTCCCTTTTAATCTTGACCATCTAATCCTTTTACATGGATCAAAATCTCAATCATCTATCATTTAACATGTGTCTAACCTCCACTCTTTGCTCACACATGTGTGAGCATGCTAACTCATCCCACTCCTTGCTCACACAAGTGTGAGCATGCCAACTTGGAAGCATCTTTGACTTGCACCTCATCCCCACTTCTTGCTCACACATGTGTGCGCATGTTGCATGGGTCAATATCTCTCTCTCTCTCTCCCACTTGTCTGCATCTCATCCCATCCTACACTTCAAGATAATCCTAGCCATCCATCTTGTATGAGGCCTCTCATCTTGCCACTTATCACAAGGCTAATGAATATCCTCTTGAAGCTAAATCCCAACCATTGATATTCATCTCAATCACAACCATCCATTCTCCCTTGGAAAATATTATTTAAGAAGGATCACCCAAAGGATTTGATCATCCATTTTCATAGTATCCACATGCTGCCAAATTGAGCAATATCCAAGCACTTGAGCACCCACATTGCATCATAGCATATCCACTTGGATCACTTGGAGCACATCCACATGAAGTGTCTTTTATTTGGTGTTTATGCATTATAATTAGCTTCCATTATTGTTCAAACTAAAGGTCGAAGTTAGATTTAGATTTGTGAGTTTGTTTATAATCTACTTACATTTGTGTTGATCCAATTTTAGCCTTTTTATCTTTTTTTACCATTTAATGAACTAAACTAATTAATAAATCAACCAATAATAATTAGATAGTTAACTAAGTTAAAATCTTACTCTTTTAACTTAACAAATCAATTAAATAATCAAAATTAATCAACTAATGTAATATTTAATTAATCTAAATAAAAGAAAGTTTCTTAAATTTGTGTATTTTCCCTTTTACGAAGAAAAATGCAATTAATTATCTATGAACTAGAAAATAAATTTGAAATCAAAATAATTCCATATAAAAATTAAATAGTTCCTTCTTTTTCCCTTTCAAAGCATCAATGCAAAACAAAGATAAATCTTTTCTCTTTTGTAAAAGAAAAAAAAAGCAAATAGAGTTGAAACCTTTCTTTTCCTTTTTTTTAAAAAATAATTTCAATACAATAATAAAGATGCCATTTTCTTCTCTTACACAACTTTCAACAATCAACAAACAAAAGACAAAGAAAGGAAAAAGCAATTTTGGGATCAATTTTTCTTCTTCAATCAAATATGCAAGCAACACAAGATTATTTTTTTGTTTTAGATATTTTTATGTGTTTGTATTTATCTATTTGAATGCATAACTTATTGATATAAATCTGAAATGCTTGCATCTTTTTATAACAAAGATGAAGCTTTCAATTTAATGTTTTCAAAGAGTTTTAAAGTGAAAAGAGAGAAGCTTTTAACTAGTATTTTGAGTATGTCTTGAATGAAGAACAATAAAAATATTTTCCTAATTTAAAAAACAATAAAACCATTTTAAAACCCTACAACTAGATTTCTTAAAATCTAAAATTTACTCTAACCTTTCACACCTCCTATATCAAGCCCAGGAATAAAATGAAAAAAGACTGAAAAATATAATGGATGGGACAATATTCAATGAAGTTCATAATATTCATCCATTAATGCATTCATTTCATCCATTGATAAAAAATGTGATACACTATACACATTTAACAATATGAAAATAACTATTCAGTTCATCTTTAGGATGATTGTTTAGCTTCTAGTGTAGATAGGAAATACAAAATATAAAATATTATCCTACTACTCCTAGTATTATGTACATTAGTGTTACATCCCTCCTTAATCTATAAAGGTAGTGGTAAAACCACTATTTATGTTGCACATAGGGCAACTTGTTTATGGTGCCTCTTTTTCTTGATACAAAGCTCTAGTGTTTTGTAAAAGGTTTTTCTTGAGTGGTAGCTTGTTCCCTTCTACAATTTTCAAGAACCAAGATTTGGACTTGGTATTTAAACTTGAGTTTGCTTCTTTAAGTCAAGTTAGCTTTCCACAATGCTATATCCCATTATTGAGAGAATACTTGTGAAAATTTTCACCACCATTTTCTATTTTGAGTGATGAATTTGGTAAAAGAAGGTTGTTCAACTCCTATGTCTATCACTTCTATGAGTGAAAACTAGAGAACATAGCCTAATTGTGCCCATGAATAGTCCAAAAGTATGTCAGCTACACCATGTGACATAAAAACTAGATAACCCAGGTTGATTGTCCCCATGAGTAACCCAAAAGTGTGATGAAGCATGCACTAAATAATTTGACTTTCTATCAAGCTGAAAATGCGAACCACTTGTCTTCCACATGTTGACACATTAAAAAACTACTCCTGTTGTAGAAAAACTATGTTGAGAATGAAGGCATATGATGATCTTGCTCCATGCATAGTCATAAAAACCCATAACGAAGTGTGCAATCTTAGGTGTTTAGGTGCTAAGATAAACATTACTTACTAAGATGCTATAGTGATAAGTGGTATTTAATATGTTGTAATTTGAAATCTGTTGTCATGTTAAATCCTTAATGGATAATGTGAGCAATCTCCAAGAATAATTCTCATAATCTAAATCATGATGTTTCTCTAAGTACCATGCTCAAAGAACTCAAAATCTAAATTATAATGTCCCCCTATAAGATGAGAGTGGAGAGATACTGTAAAGGGTCCCTAGAAAGAGAACAACATACATGAACCTATGTATAGAGATGCACAAATCAACAACACCCACTTAGGTTTCCATTATGAGTCTCCATTAAATTGCCCTTTTAGGTTTTCAACTTAATGGGAAGAGTTTGTAAGCTGCCCTTTCAGGTTTTCAACTTATATATCAAGTGTAAAAGTATGATCAACAAGAGGCAATATCCATAGCCTCAAATAATCTATATTGAACTGCATATGTGGTAGTCTTAGTGTGTATCCTAATCAAAATGGAAAATCATAGGTATAAAAATCATTGCTCCTATCAACACTGTAGAGATTGAGAGCATAATTATCCTCTATGAGAATTGAGTGAAACACTAGAATTTTCTTAGTAGGTTGTTGCTCAATAGTACAAGTATTAGTATCTACAATGCTTAGCTCATCACCAACCAGATTGACAACAACATCCACATCATAAGTAGACAAGCTCAAGAGCCTTTCATACCTTTACTCAACAATATTTGTAATGTTGAGTTTCTTATCAACTGGATTGACAAAAACATCTACATTAGAAGTAGATGAGATGTCATATGAAATGGTGGATTGGACTTTCCTATAGGATTTTGACAAAAGATTAGCCTCAATTTACCATCTAGAATGATCTATCCATCCAAAATGCATACGCCTCATTGAATTTGTAGGTAGATCTTTGGCATAACATTATTTTTTAGAATGTGTGTGTTGACCACATGATAGACAAGGATGCAGATCAAAACAATCATTAGAGGTATGATCTTAACTTTCATAATGAAAACATGTTTATACTTGATGGATTTTAGTGCAAGTTGATTTTGATTGTCTTGGAAGCTTGTTGATTTCATAGCGTGATTGACCAATAGGAGAAGAATCAACTTGGCTATTGTTTTAAATACCTCCCAACAAAAATTGTATACATTTGAAATATTTTGGTACATGAAAATTCACAAAACTTCTATACCTTAGACCAATATGATGTTTGTTAGGTTTTATTATCTCCTAGACAACCACAACAAGTGGAGATTCAACAATGGGAGGATTGACAAGTATTGTATCTATCAATGGTTTTGACAATACACTTTTTGACTTAGAATCAACAACATTATTCTATGACACAAGAGGGGGCTCAAAATTTCTCATCAAGGATTTTTTATCAACATATTTCTTCTTTGCAACACTATTCTATGACTTATATTTATGAGTGTTATATGGATGAGGCAGAAATGAGTTACAATTAATCACTTCCCACACTTCTATTTGCACTACTTGCTTTGAGAGACATAAAATTATTCAGATATTCTACATTCTCTTAGGGTTTGGTGCTTTTGCTAAGAAAATGGGAGGGTAGCTTCTTTGAGTTGTGGGAAATCTTTTAAAAAGGGTGGATTGCTTCTTATGTGTAGGCCATGCATGGTCATGACGTTACTTTAATTGCTCAATTTGTTAATTCTTGGAAGAATAGAGTTGTTACAGTGGGAGGGGTCACCTTTACTGTCACTGAGGAGCTTATTGCAAAAGCTATTGGTTTAAGTACCACATGTATGAAAGTAGAAAGGTTATTATAGTCATTTTATGCAAAGTTTCTTGGAGGGTGAGGAGACTCTGTTTAAGTTTCAAAATGGCTATAGCAGATTGGAGTTACCATCCCCTTGGGCCATGGTGAGCTACCATCTGATGAAATACTTTACACTGGAGGGAAGATACATGACTATCCATGCATACCATTTTCCACTTCTGGATCATCTTCACCATGGTAATCTCATTAGTTTTTCATTCTTTTTTCTTTCCTCTATGGAAAATTTCATAAAAGAAGGTGCTAACCCTCCTTTAAATTTAGGATTAATGAATTTTATTTATCATTATAGTCTTCTTTTGACTCCTGTTATCAATTTTGGTTCTCAATCTGTCGATGTAACTACTAAGAGTAGTAAATCTAGACCTTCTTGCAAGTCTCTAGAGAAAGGTTTTGTTGGGAAGGGAAAAAAATATTCTACTGTTAAGAAATTTAATTCCCTTAAATCCAGCTTCAAGCCTAAGGGCACCACTGGATTAGTGGGAAGAATAAAGTCTCCTTTGTTGAGGGTGCTAGTTCTACTCTTGTTGGGAAGGATAGGAAAACATAGAGTTCTCCCGAGAATAACCCTATGCCCTCAACTCCTATTATTGCTACTAAGAATTTTGTTGTTCATAAGGAGGTGATGGAATCCCCTGAGAACATCCTTTGTCTTTGAAGAAAAAGGGTGTTGGTAATGACCCCTCTGGCAGGAAACCTAAAAATATGGTTAGGATAAAATCCTCCTCTGCTAAGGTTAATTTGGATGCTAGCTTTGCAAGTTTAATCCTAAAGAAAGCATGGTTGATGTTTACTCTCATATTTCTAGAAGACCTGCTCGTCTTGCTAAGATTACCTCTGTAAAGTCTACTCAAAAGAAGAAAACTGACAAGAATTCCATGAACAAGGAAATATTTGTTGAGGGGGTTTATTATGATTCCTTGTCTGAAGATCATGACAACACTAGGGTTGAGTAAGAGGTTCAAGTAGTGGAGGTTGAGGAAGAGGAGCAGATGGAGAAGTCTAGGAAGGATTACCACATTGATGTGGGCACTGTGGGTGTGCAGTTGGATATGGAAGAAGAGGAAGGTTTGAACCCTATTATTAAAGAGGAAGAAGCTAGTTTTCTTTCCCCAAAGGATGAAGATAATGAGGATGTTACTGCTAATGTAGGAGTGTTTGAAAATAGTCTTAACAAGACTGAAGGCAAGGGTGTTTCTAATAATACTATTGCAAACTTGGAAAAGAGAGTTGGCCTACTGAAGGATATGTTGAGGAAAAAGATGGATTGTCCAACTTGTCAAGAAAGTTGGGGTAATATGTATGACATGATGAAATTTTATCAGCACGCGATGATAAAAGTGGAAAAAGGAATGGATGATCTAGTTAAGATAACCAATAACATGATGAAGGAAGATATCTTTGGAATTATCACTCTTTAGGTCGAGCTCAACAAATTAAAGATTCAACAGGGTATTGATCTGTAGGGTTCCAAGAAGAAGTTGAAGCAGTCGAAGGAATAATTAGATCTGGGTAACCCTTCTTGGGAAGATACTATGAATTCCTTGAAAAGGGACTGAGATGCCCTACTCCATAATGATAGGGAGTAACTTTGTATGTGTTCAATATTGTTTATGTGCTATTTGTTTGTTGTTTTTCAATGTTTTGTTCTGTTTTGTGTCCTAGCCTAGTGTCTTCTTCCTAGGTTGTTTGGGATGTTTAAGTTGGACTATTTTCTAATTTGTAATGCTGCTTCTCTATGCTTTGTAAGGGATGGGGACCCTATTTCCCTGCTTATATTAATCAAAAATACTATTCTATGACACATAAGGGGGCTTAATATTCTTCCTCAAGGAAATTTTGTCTTTACCAACCTTTTGAGTTGAACTAATTGAAGAAGGAACATCATTGTTGACAACATCTTTCTTCTTTATGAAGGCATCGAGTGTATGATCTTTTTTAAATTGATCTTACAACCTATTGATTTCTTATCACAACAACTTGTATTGGTTGCAAAATTACATGAATACCTAGGATTGTATTAACACCAACAATATGAGATTATCTCTACTTCTTGTTTATTGTTATCATTAATTTACAAAGATAACTTGTTAAATTGGTGTATAGTATGGACATGATTACAAAGATTACAGACACGTCTGAGTTAGGTTCCACCGATAATGCTTAGAGACAATACAATTCACAACACCTAATCACTTTTATTGTCAAATGAGATGGATTGGTTTTTATCACTCCAAAAGGTTTCCTTTTCTATATACTACTAGATTGATATATCAAACCTCTCAATATGCTCAGCCTTTCGATATAGCCATTGGTACATGGAGGAAGCCATTCCTTTCAATATACCCATCAATACATGAAAGTGAAATTAAAGAATGTGAGAGTAGAGAGGTATGTGGCACATATGCAATACATGAAAATGATTTATCCTATCAATGACACCTACTAATAAAGAAATTGAAATTTTTTTTAGTCATGATTTATGCCTTATGATAGTGATGAATGGGTAATAGACATAAATGAAAATGAAAGTGTCCTTATTTCTCCCTGTATACGCCTAAAAATGACACGACTCGGTCTAAATAAATATTCTTAATATTTATTCCATCTAATTCTTCTATCAATAAATAAATAAATCAAATTTATTTATTCGATTCATATTCCTCTAAATTAATTAAATATCAAAATATTCAATTATCTCTTCTAAAGTCAAAATTAAATAAAACCCTTTTATTCAATTGAATTCTTCCAAACAATTAAATAATTCTAAATTATTTAATTAAATCAAATCATTCTTCCAAATTTGAATAAATCAAATCAAATTTATTTAAATTTTCTCAATCTCCAAAAATAAAATATAATCAAATATTTTATTTATTCTTCCAAATCATGCACAACAATTAAATAAATTTATTTATTTAATTTGCTTTCTTCTCTTCTAATTCTTCAAATATCTTCCAAATCTTCAAAAAATAAGTCTTCTTCCTCATGCACACACAATTAAATAATTTATTATTTAATTTCTCTCAAATCATGCAAAAGCAAATCTTAAGTTGAGTTATCTATTCAATCAACCTTGTTTTTATCAATATCTCTTAAATTAGAAAAAAACTTTCTAATTTATGAAAAACATGTATTATCTTTAGAAAAGAAAGTGATTAACTCAAATAAAACAACTTTTGTGTGACACTTGTATTCTTCTTATTCATTGCACGTTCCTCAACTATTCTCAATCGTTGATCTTCTCAAGTCTTCTATACCATTGATCTTCATTCTCCTAAATCTATAAATTCAACCCTGTTCCTCCATTTCATTCATCCAAGCTTTAAGTATTGTTACTCTGCAGGAATTACAGCGCGCCTTTGGCACCAATTCCTTCATTGCTTGTGATCACACTTTTTACTACGCACTACGCACTACTACCTTCGTTGTGAAGCTCCTCTTCATTGCGACATTACCATAGCCATTCTCAATCGACATTCTTGACAAAGCAAAGAAGTGCAGTCACTGAGGGCCCTTTTCTTATACACAAGGATGATTTTTGATAGGCAACAATGAAAGTTTCGATCTAAGGAAGGTTTGTATTTGTTGATTCATTGCTTGTTTGATTTAATCTTCTTAGTTCACTATTCTATTGAGTTTTAGGTATTTGATATTGTTTATCATTGCATATTCATTTTTGATCCAATTTCCCCTAACATTTTTGGTGCCCACCGTGGGGCCTAGCCCCAAATTTAACCAAAAACTGAGTTTTTGTGTTTAGAAAGCCGTACACCGGAGGAAACAACACATACGTCAATTTCTAACACGCATCTATTACCTGTCACGGTGCATCCATTTAATTAGCACATACATTCACTATTCTAGTGCATATACCAACTGTCATGGCGCATCCGTTTAATCTACGCATACATTCAAAGTTCCAGTGCATATATCAATTGTCATGGCGCATTTGTTCACGCAACACATACATACACTATTCCAACGCTTTTACCCTTTTAGACGGCGCATACATTAGATCGGCGCATATACACCTTGTCTCTGCGCATTTACAGTTTATTTCAGCGCATATATATTAGTGCGCTTATGTTGACTGTTTCTGCGCATTCAGTCTATGAAGCTGCACATCTATTGTAGGTAGTGATTTTAGGGTTTTCTAGGAAGATTTCGCTAACGCTGACATCTTTGCAGGTATTCTCTGGAGTTGTTTTGCAGCGTAGGTTCTGGTTTAGTTTCATATAGTTGCATTTTGTTAGCTCACACTTCAATTTCTAAAAGGATAGTAAAATAGATGCTCATGCAAAACTCACATAGTTTTTAACTAGGAAAGAGTTAATTGGATCATTGCTATCTTGCATTGCAACATTGCTATCTTTTCAAAGTTACTGCTATCTGGTATAAAACTGAACTCATCATTGCTTTCTGGGTTAAAACTGAACCATTGCTATCTCGATTGACTATCATTTCAAAGTTAACAACTCATGCTATCGTGGTATAAAATTGAACTCATCATTGCCTTCTGGGTTAAAAATAAACCATTGTTATCTCGACTGACCAACATTTCAAAGTTAACAATTCATGCTACATGGTAAAAAATTAAATTCACCATTGCTATCTTGGTTAAAACTGAAATATTGCTATCTTGCTAAATCACTTCAAAGTTATGTGCTTGCCCAAGTAGATAGTTCATCTAGTTTTTTTCATTTTGACTAGGGGAGAAAGAACCACTGTATACTGTGTTTTGGGAATGATACCAGGCCTATGCTCTCCCCTATCTTGGGTGATCAAAATGCCAGACATATCATTTTTGCATGTGTTTTTCCTTTAGAGGGGCCTACTCTTGGATACCGCTTATCCAAGTAGGAACGACCCTAAGTGGTAACAGGCTAGACGCCAAGCCCTTCCAAGCCACTATAAATAAATTGTGTTTGGAGCGAAAGCTTCAAACAATGAGTGAAGTTGTGTTACACCAACAACCAACCTCCCCCAAAACCCTCCAAGGCGTAACCCTTGCAGGCTGGGAGACTCCATAATGGAGAGTAGTGTTGCCACATGTGTAACCACTCGAACGGTTGCCCTCATTAAACACCTTTTGTTCTAGTGGCCAAAAACCCTTATAATCCATTTCGAGCCTAGGTTTTGTACTTGTTCTTTCTTTTTAGTCCAAAAAGAGTCAAAAAATTGCAAAAAAGTAAAAAAGCCATAAAAATATTCTTTGTGTTTGCTGTGTTTTCTTGCCATAAATTTAGAAAAACAGATCAGAAAGACCTTCTTGCAAACCAAAGTACCAAAAACATCAGAAAAATTCCAAAAAATTGTAAAAAATTTGAGAAAAGCCAGAGCGGCGCATCCGCCCTTTGTTTCTGCTCATCTGTACCGACCTGCGGCGCATTTGCAGTGACTTTTAGTGCTTTTACTTATTGTTCTTGCGCAT
Organism: Cunninghamia lanceolata; assembly: GCA_027924645.1. NCBI lineage: Eukaryota > Viridiplantae > Streptophyta > Pinopsida > Cupressales > Cupressaceae > Cunninghamia > Cunninghamia lanceolata. Next base: position 2,804,537 of record BSBN01001957.1, read on the forward strand.
TTGCATTTTACTAGTCCGGCACATTTGTGGCGACTCATGGTGCATATATCAAATTCTACAGCGCATCTATATCGGCGCATACCCGACAGTGAGCACTTGCACAGTTTTTAAGAGAAAAATTTCACCAGTTCTGGGTACCCATTTCAGTCTAGTTTCAGGATCAGAGATCAAAGTCCACCTTGTAGTCAATTTTCCATCCATTTCATCCCAAAGTCTCTCTTTCATTGGTCATCCCATTCGTCTTCTATTAGGTCTTTTCTAGTCCAAAGTCAAAACTATCCCATATCAGGTCAGCATAGGCCCCTTTTTCGTATCACTTGTGGATTCAAGTAAACCTAGTTAGTCATAGAACTTTGCTAGTAGGTCTTGGTGCATGACTAGTCCCTACACAATAAGACAGGTATCGAGTACCCTTACTAGTGGCTACCATCTTGTATCGGTCGTCTTACTTGGAATCATTGATCGAGAAAGTCCTTTGTCCAAATCTTGTCATAAGTATCCTATTCTCAATAGTCTCCATCGGCACCTCGCCAAAATCTCTAGTCCCATTCCACCTCGTCCCACATCACCTTGCATGGTTCTTACTAGATCTCAATACAAAAAACAACTTGAAATGGCCAGGTCATCCAACCACATCTTCACACCTCAGGATAGTGATGAGGAAATTTCTAACGAAGACTATCAAGGAAGCATCCAAGATCAGAAATTCCAACGCTTAGTAGAGAAAGTGCTCCATGACGACCCTCACAAGTATTTCTATCATCTTGCTAGTCTTGGAATTAAACTGCCCGTGAATTTTGATATAAACTCAATCCTGGAAAACATAGAGGATGATCATGAAAGGGGAAAGAAAACCCTAGACACAAATGCGGAAGATAAAGGAAAGAAAACCATAGACCAAAGTACTCCTATGGAAGAAATGAGGAAAGAACTCGAGGGTCTAAAGAAACAAATGTCAGATCTCAAGATGGGTACAAACACTAAAAACTACTCCTTGGAAGATATTGCACCGTACCCCTTTGATAAAGGTTTGATCATGAAACCATTTCCCTATCGATTCGAAGTTCCTAAGTTTGACAAATACAAAGGAAAAGGGGACCCTAGAGATCACATTAGGGAATTCAACGCAGTATGTTTAGAAGTAGCTCACAATGAGACTTACTTAATGAGACTATTCCCTAGATCTCTAGGCAGTCAAGCTATGGAGTGGTTCTCACGGCTTCCACCGGGCATCAAAACTTTTGATGAGCTAGTCAACAAATTTATCACTCGCTTCTCTTACAACATTGAACATGAAGTCTCTATGCTTGATCTATGCAACACCAAACAAAAGGGTGGTGAATCATTTTCCAGCTTCCTACAATGATGGAGACAACTAGCAAGCAAGTGCTCATATGATGTACCTGAGAAGCAACTCATGGAGATGTTTGTCCATAACCTCAACACTGATCTTGGCTATCAAATACAAATACAATGCCCTACATCATTCTCAAAAGTCATCGAAATGGGATTTTTTATCGAAAAAGCTATGATCGCCAAGGGGCAAATCAAGTTATACAAGGACACACCTACCTCCAATTACATGAATGACAAATCAAAGTTTTGGACCAAGAATAAGAATGTTGTCAACGATGGGGTAGTGGACTCCAAGGTGGCAGCTCCCAAGCAACAACCCATATTCACTCTCAAAGGAGAAGCAAACAATGTTACGCCCAACAAACCATTCTCTTGGGAGCCAAGACCATGGTTCAGTGCAAATCCAAGGCGAAAGTTCACACCGTTGGGTGAGTCTCAAGAATCCGCATTAAAGAAGTTATTGGCTAACAACGAAATCTCTCTACCGCCAACAAGTGATTATGAGCCCATAGTCAAACCTCCTTATTGGAAAGACACTGACTATTGTTAATATCATAGAGGAAGGGGACATACAACCAACAACTATAACCATCTCAAACATGTTATCCAAGATGTGCTTGATCAAAATCAAGGAGGAACCCAATAGCATACCTCCAATGAGACACATGTGGCTTACAGGGATCCACTTCTCAATCACGACAGGCCATACAACAATAATAACAACCATGGCAATAACAACAATGGCAACAACCATGGCAATAACAACAACGGTAACAACAACAACAATCGCAACAGGCTGAATCAGAATAGTGGGAATAGTAATGCCAACTATGCAAGTGTGCCATTCGACTATACCATCAATTGCTTATCTGAGTATATCCCACAAATCAATGTGGTCACGCCCAATCAACAATCAGAACCTAATAGAACTGGTTGTAGTATCATTACCCGCAGTGGTAAAGTCACGTTAAATACTGTCCCTCCAAGATTGTCACCTTCTCAATCTAACTTCCGTCAGTATAATGTCATAGACTAACTATAGAAAACTCTGACCCACATTTCTATGTTGGATTTGTTGCGTCTATCTCCTTCCCATAAGGAGATTCTCAATAAAGCCTTATTGGAAACCACCGTCCCCACTAACTTGGCCCAAAAGAAGTTTCAAGCCATGGTAGGTAATTTGACCTCCTCAAGTACCATATCATTTACTGAGCAGGATGACCTCTCTGTGTCTCAACCCCATAACACCCCTCTACATATCATCACCTTCATCCACAAGCACCACATCAAGAGGGTTCTCATTGATGGCGGAGCCGGTTTAAATATTTGCATGTTAAAGCTAATCCTTACATTGGGGTTCTCCGAAAATGCTGTCGATCCAAGGAAGAAGATTACAATCAAAGCCTATGATGAAGAGGAGAGAACTACAAAGGGAACAGTGGTATTACCCATACAAGTGGGACCTATCATAAAAGATGTAGTGTGCCAAGTCCTAGATAGGGAGCTCGCCTATAATATTCTCCTAGGTAGACCATGGATTCATGCCATGAAAGCGGTGCCCTCTACTTATCACCAATGCATAAAATTCCTGCATAATGGCAAACAAGTCACCATCCAAGGAGACCCTGACCCCTTCCAGCATTGCAACTTTGTCCTTTCAAAACCCGATTGCATCATACCAAATAATAGAGCATCTACATCCCCTACCCCACATCAAGACCATACATCTGAAGCTTCCTCATCAAGGCCCAAAGAGCAAAAAATTACTATCAAAGAAACTGGAGTTGGGGAATACTCCATTGAGCATAGCCTCAATCTAGCCAAGATGCCTTTATCTCCTAGATCCTTTGGTCAACCCAAGCATCTTCCAAAGCCATCTGTACGTCCTATACCTCCCATAGCTCCCTTTGTCAAATGGGGGACCTTATCCGATGAAACAAAATAAAGAGATGTCCTATAATGGCTTTATACCGAAGAAGAGAACATACAACATGAACCACCTAGGCTCCCAACAGAACTCTATGGACGAGGTGAGGCTATCCTACACAAAATGGGTTACAAGGGACAAGGCCCTATCGACCTAAGAAAAGAAGGAATCATAGAACCCATTCAACCTTCTTCATCCTCATTGGCTAGAAATACAAATGGCCTAGGATATAAAGGTAAGGGCAAAGCTAAGGAAAATGCTTGTCTTGTGGAAGTTATACATACACTCCAAGTGGATAGTGACACAGATTCTAATGAGTATGAGTGGGATGAGCTGACAAAGCATTCCTACGATGACAAAGAATGTGATACCATTCAAACTTATAGCCCCTACCATGAGGGGCAAATGCTACCGAATAGACCACTAGAGTCTAATTTGCCTATCTCTGAGAATACGACTTTCGAGGAAGGTTCAAGTTCTATCGCAATAAACAATTTGGAGGAAAGTACCATCTAGAACACTCCCCCTACCAATACTCCTAGTATATCCATTCAAACCATCAACGAATCAAATCTATCCTTTGACTCCCTCCCCCTTGTGCATCTTGAACTCATTGACTGGGATCTACGAGGAACCCCTCAACTAGATATGTTCCAAAACGATGATGCTTATATTGACTACATGGAACTTAGGGACCACCTACCCAAAGGAGATCATAAAGCTAGTTTTGCTATTAAACTTAATACTATGGCTTATTTCAGAGAGGGTGCCAAGCCTTCCAGTTGTAAAAATATCAAAATCAAAACTAGATCTGACGGTGAAAACTGTTTTGCGGCAGTGTCAGATCCCAAAACAGTAAAAAGAAAGGACACATCCAAAGGTGAAAACCCAACTGTGGCACCTGACGATGGAAGGCTTGACACTCTCCCCAGTGACATGCACCAGGAGAAGTCTCAGATTGTTGTGGAAGCCACAGAGTCGGTTAACATTAGAACAGAGGAACAACCTAAGATCATTCACTTTGCTAAATCTTTTACTCCAAAAAAGACCAAGTTTGTACCATTCTTCAAGAAAAAGAGAGGCAAGTTTGCTTGGTCATATGCAGACATGCCAGGTCTAGACCCAAATTTGATCCTACACCATCTTCCACTAGATCCAGGTGTGAAGCCAGTCAAACAAAAGCTTAGAGAAATGCATCTGCACATAGCACTATTAGTCAAAGAAGAACTAAAGAAGTTGTTGGATGTCAGATTTATCAGAGCAATAGACTACCCGGAGTGGATATCTAACATTGTACCAGTGTCCAAACCAGATGGCAGAGTCTGATTATGCAATGATTTTAGAGATCTAAACAAAGCTTGCTGCAAGGATGATTTTTCGTTGCCAAATATAGATATCATAGTTGACTTAACGACAGGGCATACCATGTTATCTCTCATGGATGGCTTCTCTGGATATAACCAGATCAGGATAGCACCAGAGGACCAACACAAGATAGCTTTTACTTGTCCATGGGGCACTTTTTGCTAGAATGTCATGCCATTTGGGCTAAAGAATGTAGGAGCAACATATCAGCGTGCTATGACCACTATATTTCATGATATGATGCACGTAACAATGGAAGACTATGTCGATGATATCCTAGCTAAGTCACTTACAAGAGAATCACATCTGGATGTGTTAGAGAAAGTCTTTTAGAGATTAGAGCAATTCAAAGTCAGGTTGAACCCAAAGAAATGTGTATTTGGAGTCACCTCAGGCAAGCTTCTAGGCTTTATTGTATCAACAAATGGAATAGAGGTGGACCCCGCTAAAGTCAAGTCTATCATGGACATGCCACCACCCAAGACGCTTACACAACTAAGATCCCTACAAGGCAAGCTACAAGCAATCCGTAGATTCATATCACAATTGGCAGACAAGTGTCAACCATTCAGTCATCTCCTGCACAAGAACATTCCATTCAGATGGGATGAGAGATGTGAAGAGGCATTCAACAAACTGAAAGAGTACCTTATGAATCCACCTATTCTCATGCCTCCTATCTAAGGGAAACCATTAATACTATACATATCTGCTACACCTACAGCTCTTGGAGCTCTTCTAGCACAACAAGATTATGAGAATAAAGAAAGAGCCGTCTACTATATCAGTCGAACATTAGTGGGCTATGAGTTGCAATACTCACAGATAGAAAGATCATGTCTTGCGGTAGTTTTTGCTTCCCAAAAACTCTGACATTATATGCTTGCACATCCAGTCAAACTTATTACAACAATAGATCCACTGAAATACCTACTACGCAAAGCAGCTCTCATAGGTCGCCTAGCCAAATGGGTAATGCTCCTAAGTGAATATGACATTGAGTATGTAGACAGAAAATCTATTAAAGGGCAAGTCATCACTAATCAGTTAGCAGATGGACCACTATAGGACACCACACCAATGTAATTTGACTTTCCAGACGAATCCTTATTCAACATCTCAACACATTCCTGGAAGCTCTACTTTGATGGGTCCTACACAAACCATGGATCGGGGGCAGGAATCTTGTTTGTAACTCCTCATGGTGACACCATTATGAAGTCTTACCATTTGCTATTCCCATGCACCAACAACATAGCGGAATATGAAACCTTAGTCATCGGTATCAAAATGGCAACAGAGTGGAAAATCAAAGAGCTACATGTCTACGGTGATTCTCAACTATTGATAAATCAGGTTAATGATGATTACCAAACCAAAGATGAAAAGCTTGTCCCTTACAAGCGGATGGTCGATGACTTTAAAGAACACTTTGTGATCATCTCTTTTGAGCAGATACCCCGGATTGAGAACAAGGTAGCAGATGCCATGGCGACTATTGCCTCTCTTCTTGAGATACTAGAGAATGAGTCACGGTACAAGTTCTTAGTAGAAACTATTCGGCAACCAGCTTATGATCTTCCTGAGAACCATACCATATGTCTTTTAGTTGGATCTGATTCACCTTGGTACGGTAAGATTTATACTTACCTCAAGGACAACACTCTCCCACCTGACCTATCTTCAAATGAATGACGAACCTTTATATGCCAAACCTCTCTCTATACCATTATTGCTGATACCCTATACCAACGTGGTCTAGATGGTACTTTACTTCGTTGTTTAGAATGAGAAGAATCCATAACTGCCTTACAAGACGTGCATGAAGGGATTTGCGAAACACACTCTAGCGGTCCTTCCTTAGCCAAGAAACTCATGCGTTTGGGTTATTACTGGCCGAACATGGAAACAAATTCATATCAGTTTGTCAAGAAGTGCAAGCAGTGCCAAATACATGGGAACCTGATACATGCACCAGCTCAAGAGTTGAGACCTTTAACGACACCTTGGCCCTTTTGCCAATAGGGACTTGACCTTGTGGGAAAGATCCATCTACCCTCATCCAATGGCCACAAATTCATCATAACTGCCACTGAGTGCTTTACCAAGTGGATTGAAGCCGTTCCCCTCACCACCGTCACAGGTAAGTAAATATCCTCATTTATCTTGAATTACCTCATTTGCAGATACATAATTCCTTCATCCATTATCACGGATAATGGAAGACCCTTCAAAATCCAAGATGTCCAAGAACTCTGTGATCGATTCAAAATTCAACATCGTTTCTCCTCACCCTATTACCCCCAAGGCAATGGTCAAGCTGAAGCATCCAACAATACCATCTTGAAACTTCTCAAGAAGATAGTCAATGATGCTGGTCGTGATTGGCACATCCAACTTAATCCTCCTTTGTGGGCCTACAGAACTAGTATACGCACTCCCATAGGTGCTACACCTTACGCCCTTGTCTATGGCTAAGAAGCTATCCTTCCCATAGAGGTTGAATTACCATCTCTTAGGGTGTCATTAAAAGGTCTCATATCAGATGAAGAATACAGAGTCTCCATATTACAAGAACTAGAGTTGCTAGAGGAAAGGAGACGGAAAGCCTTTGACCATCTCAAAGCATATCAACAAATGATGTCAAGAAGCTATAACCATAGAGTTCGCCCAAGAGTCTTCAAAGTTGGAGATCTAGTCCTTAAGGAAAATCCCCACAATCAACAGGATAGGGAAAAGAAGGGCAAGTTTGAACCCAACTGGCTTGGGCCTTATGTAATTGTAGCTGCTTATGGATCAGGGGCATATCAGTTGGCAACATCAGAGGGTGAGCTGTTTGATGACCTAATCAACAACATGCATCTTCACCGGTTCTATACCCAGGAGAATCCCAAATGTAGGGGGGGCATAAAATACAAAAAAATCAAAAAGCTAGAAAAAATACAAAAAAATAAAAAAACTAGAAAAAATACAAAAAATAAAAAAACTAGAAAAAATACAAAAAAATCAAAAAATCAGAAAAATACAAAAAAAATCGTCCTTTGGTGAAAACATGGCAAACAGGCACCTTGGATAGGTATCATGATGAAAACCTGGCAATTAGGCGTCATGTATACTTTCTAGCTTTTCGTGCAAATAAAAGCAAGTGGTGAAAACTTGGCAAACATGCGTTACTTGTGATAAACCGCTTTCTCCATCTTTGGGAAACCAATCACCTTGAGTCCATTCTTCCTTGTGTCCCATTCGACCCATATCTACCCCATAGTAAAATTCTGATGGTAACCTATCATGGCTTGACACTCTTTCTCTTGCTGGCCTTGTCAACCAAGGTTTTATCCCATACTGTATCCACAGTGTGAGCCTAACATAGTGTTTCTCGTCAGTGTCCATGGTCCAAGTCTGTGAACTATGTTGCCTCTGCGTCGTCACATAGGCAAGGCCATTATTCTAATACACCCCCGAGGCTTCCTTGTCCATCCCATATCTTGTCATCTATCTTCTAGTCCATCCATGGTCCAAGTCCATGAACTACGGTGCCTCTGCGTCATCACGTAGGCAAGGCCATTATTCTAATGTGCCCCCGAGGCTCCATTGTCCCATCCATGCCATGTCTAGTCTTTCTATCTATCTGAGTCTACCTCCACTTTCTACCGCCTAAGTCTTAGGTCTGTTAGGGTTTACGCTGAACTACGTTGCCTCTGCGTCGTCACATAGGCAAGGCCATTTAGCAATGAGCCCCCGAGGCACTAGGTCAGTCCCTTAGGGTTCGTCTCACCAATAAAGATTGTGGAATCTTCTCACCAAGAAAGTAAGCACAAGAAAAGCCCACTTTCAAGAAGAAATTTTGACACAAGGCACTTAACCTATCCAAAGCAAAGCAGAAAACACCTAAGGCCTTCTAAATGATTTTACCCAAATTATGGCAAGAAACAAGCACATCTAAATGCAAAAAAAAGTTTTGTGTTGGTTAGGTTAAAATACAGGGTCTTGATTTATTCTATCATGCCTTTCTATGCTACTCGAGGATGCCAAAAGCTAGAGATGCTATGATGGGGGCATGATTATTTTCTTTGTTTGTTGTTTGTGGATTACACTTTAGTAATGTGAAACCTTGTCTAATGACATGATCAACAAAAGATCATCGAGGACATCCAAGGTCTAACATGAAAGGGGAAATCCTTGTTTGTTGATACGCAAGAAGTACTCAGGTCATCTCGGTTCAATTATACCTTGATGCTTGTATTTACTTGCTAAATCAAAATCCATGTAAGCAATGCTCAGGTCATCTCAGTTCAATTATACCTAGATGCTTGCATTAACTTACAACATTTCAGAAAAAGTACCAAAAAAAATTTGCCCAACGATGAAATAAAGCACTTCAAAATACTTGCACCGTCAAGATGTCAAAATCAAATCCATCCATTTTTTCATCCATTTATACATACATCCATCCATCCATATCCCATGCAATAAAAGATCCAAACAATGCAAAGTAACCATACAAAGTGAAGCTTGTGAGTCTTGCTACCAATTCAGTCTTTCAATCAAATCTTCTATCTATCATCCTGTCATTTCTACGTCGATAGAGTACATTTGGACATCACAAAAATAGAGCATATAGTTACATATCATAACATATGAGATAGTCATTTACATGATTAAATCAGTTGCATACATAATATAGTGCATTAGGTCATCCATATACAATCATCAAATAGTGTCGAAACAGAAAAAAACCAAAAACATAGATAAAGTGCATCACATAAGTTGCATAATCATATAGATACCATTTTGCATTCACACACATTAGAAATATGTCAAGTAAAGCATCTAAATCTGCATTAGGTCATATAGCATCACATCAAAAATCTGCATCAGATAACATCTCATTGCATCAAGTAAAACATCTAAGTCTGCATCAGATAAACACATACATCGCATCATGCAATAGAAATGCATCATAAACTCATACATATAGAAAGCATCAAAATAGCTACATAATCATATAAGTGTCATAAAGTATGTCCAAATGTACAATATGAAAGTATCTGTCTCTGAATCAGTGTCATATACAATAAGTACATCCCAACGGATGGTGATACATGTCTCAAAATACAAAAATGGTACAAGTCTATCCGGCTATTTGAGCCATCAAAAAGTACGTAGGATCCAAAAAAGTTTGCATGTCACTGCTACCCCTACTGCTATGGACCACTGCTACCGGCAGTGTCTCTGCCTCCTCCTCTGTGGGCCTCAAACTACTGTGGGCCCATCACAGAGTCCCCTGACCTCGATGGACCTACTCTCTGTGAAGCCATAGACTGACTCCTGTAGCTTGGAGCCCTCTGACTAACTGGCACTGCACCATGGTATAATCCGTGGTAGTACTGTGTCTAAGCCTGCACTCTGGCAAGCTCACCCTGCACTTGTGCTAGCTGCCCCTACACCTGTGCCAGCTCTGTCTATGCCTGTGTTAGCTGCCCTTGTACGTACACTAGTTGTGCCTATGCCTGCTACACCTATCCAACCAGGAAGCTACTCGTTGCATTTATCCCTAGGGCTGCCACTGCGGTATCCCTCTCCACTCGGATAACTTGTATCTGAGCATCTGCCATGTCTCTCTGGTAAGCCCAACAATGTACTCCGCGTCTGTCTCTCATCGAGCCTCAACCCTCCTGAGCTGTGCCTGCAGCTCTTTGACCTATCCTCTCAATGTGGCTATGGTCCTCTCATGAGCATTTGCCTATGCTAGACCCTAGGGCACCTGCTACTATGCCACCTACTGGGGTGGTGGCATCTATCCTCGTTGTACCTACGGTACCTCCTATGGTACCTGCTGTGCGACCTTTGGTCCCTCCTTGACCCTCTGCCTCTGTCTAGGTCGGCCTCCATCGTCACCACCTCCTCCCCCTCCTCTGTCATCTCCTCCATCTCTGCCACCTCTCTATCCTCCTCTCCCTCTCCCTCTCCCCCTCCTCCTCCGGCCAACCTGGCCCTTATCATCTGAGTCTGTCTCATCTATGCGAGGCACCAACACCCCAGGTCCTGAGTATCTTGGGAAGGGGTGCTCAACAAACCAATCCTCGTAATCCTGTGTCATCCTTGCGTCTACTATCTCCCTCCTCATGTCCCAGGTGACATAAGGTGTCTGTCAAAACTCTGCCAGGGCCTCCTCGTAGGATGCCATCGGTCCCCATCTGACCCTCTCCACATGTGTCTGTGCAAACTGAGTCTGTCCCTGTGGCATGCCTTGCCTCCTGCCGAACTATCTCAGTACTCTGCCAATAATCTGTCTCTCTAGTATGCGGCGACTCTACCCTATCAACCATCTCATCTAAAAATAGTAAGGTAGTTCATCTGCCTCGTCGTCCCACGGCTCGCAGTCTAGATATGGTCGCCAGATGACCACATCTACTCCATCCAAAGCGTGTCTCCAGTACTCTAGCTTCCCCAGCCTATGCTGAGAAATCACTCCTGCATAGCCATAGCTGTATGGCTCTCCCCTCTGTCTCGCAAAGACACATATCAGCCTCGTGATCGCTATGTGCTCCCATAGCCAAAACTGTAGAAGTGATACACCTACAGACAGGCTTGTGCTCCTGTGGTATACCACCTGATGCATATCATGGTATAAATGGGCAAGCACGCAGACACCCCAAGCATATCGGGTGCCCTCTATCACCATCCTCTCCATGATCCTACCCCATCCAATGGGGAACCCATGCGATCTCCTGTTGGGGCATACAATGCCTCCAATCAGTCCTGCTACAATCCCTGGGAAGTAGTCGTAGTAATCATGAATATCCTGCCAAGGGATGACCTGTCCAACCAACTCTGCATCATCAAACACTCGCCTGCACTCGACGAGTCCCGCACCTCTCTGTGGATCGTACTCCACAAGCTCGCCATTAATCGACAAATGCAAAATCCTGTAGACGTCCTCTAGTGTCACGACCATCTCTCCAGTTGGGAAGTGGAATGTCCCATCCTCACTATGGAATCTCTCCACAGCAGCAGTCAGCAATCCACGGTTCGCCCGCACCTCGGGCATGAAGCAAATGTAATTGAGTCCCACAGCGCCAAGCTCCTCTCTATCTATCTCAGTCAGCATATATCTTTGTAACAAGGGCATAGGGAACTACTCCGTAGACTGCAGCGTATCTCGTATCTCCTCTTGCAAGCACGCAAAGCAAGGTGTCAACTTAAAGATGCAAGTACCATACTCAACATATCTATAGAAACATATCAACTAACTTAGCATTTCAAATTGATCAAAATGACAAACTACATCTCTTGACTAGATTCCTGCAATCTCAGAGATAGCTTATCAATTAACGTGTCAAATAGGACACCAATCGAGTCAATTTCGCCAAGTAATCTAGCTATCTATGACATATGCGCCACAATAGGTGGTAAATGCGCCATTTTTTCACAAAAGCGCAGTTTCTTGTCATATGCGCCACTTCTGGCAAATGCGTTGCAAAAACACATGCATGCGCCGCCCTATGCTACATATGCGTAGTTTCGATATATGTGCCGCAACATAACATATATGCGCTATTTTATTATGCATGCACTGTAGTTTTCTACATATGCACCAATTTCACAGATGCGCTACTTTATCCTATGCATGTGCCGCAGAAACACATATGTGCCGTTTCGCGCTACATATGTGCTGCTCTGCATTTCTGTGCTTCTATCTACCCTAATTTCTCCTAGCATTTATTACTACCTAAATTGACCCTAGGGGAAATTTTTCAGGATACATACCGGGGGTCCTGCCTCTGCTAGCCGGTCGGATCGACGAACGCGCTCGAATCGATGCTCCTCGCGCGGAATATCTGCCTCTCTGGCTGCCATGCTGCTCTAAGCTCTCTGAAGCAAATAAAACTAAGACAAGTGTGCAAATGAATTGTCTTGTGGACCCAACTCCTATTTATAGCATGCAAACCCTAATCTGGCTATGTGGTGACTACGACTACTTCCCACACCTGTTTCTTCCAGTTTTTCTTCCTGTTTCTCTAAAATGCGTCCTGTTTTCTTCCAACCCAACCTTGTTTTCCCTTCATCTTTGTGAGATTGTCCATCTCACGTCTTCTGCCTTCTTCCCATCCAATCTCTCGAGGGGGCATCCTATCATCATAACCTGTACTAGGGGCAAACTGGGGCATGTATCATTATTCAATAATCGATTTCTTTGAAGCAACACCGTAAACTACATTGCATCAAAGAGGGGCAAAATGTATATGCCTAAAAATGACACGACTCGGTCTAAATAAATATTCTTAATATTTATTCCATCTAATTCTTCTATCAATAAATAAATAAATCAAATTTATTTATTCGATTCATATTCCTCTAAATTAATTAAATATCAAATATTCAATTATCTCTTCTAAAGTCAAAATTAAATAAAACTCTTTTATTTAATTGAATTCTTCCAAACAATTAAATAATTCTAAATCATTTAATTAAATCAAATCATTCTTCCAAATTTGAATAAATCAAATCAAATTTATTTAAATTCTCTCAATCTCCAAAAATAAAATATAATCAAATATTTTATTTATTCTTCCAAATCATGCACAACAATTAAATAAATTTATTTATTTAATTTGCTTTCTTATCTTCTAATTCTTCAAATATCTTCCAAATCTTCTAAAAATAAGTCTTCTTCCTCATGCACACACAATTAAATAATTTATTATTTAATTTCTCTCAAATCATGCAAAAGCAAACCTTAGGTTGAGTTATCTATTCAATCAACCTTGTTTTTATCAATATCTCTTAAATTACAAAAAAACTTTCTAATTTATGAAAAGCATGTCTTATCTTTAGAAAAGAAAGTGATTAACTCAAATAAAACAGCTTTTGTGTGACACTTGTATTCTTCTTATTCGCTGCACATTCCTCAACTATTTCAATCGTTGATATTCTAAAGTCTTCTATACCGTTGATCTTCATTCTCCTAAATCTATAAATTCAACCCCGTTCCTCCATTTCATTCATCCAAGCTTTAAGTATTGTTACTCTGCAGGAATTACAGCGCGCCTTTGGCACCAATTCCTTCATTGCTTGTGATCACACTTTTTACTACGCACTACACACTACTACCTTCGTTGTGAAGCTCCTCTTCATTGCGACATTACCATAGCCATTCTCAATCGACATTCTTGACAAAGCAAAGAAGTGCACTCACTGAGGGCCCTTTTCAAACACACAAGGACGATTTTTGATAGGCAACAATGGAAGTTTCGATCTAAGGAAGGTTTGCATTTATTGATTCATTTCTTATTTGATTTAATCTTCTTAGTTCACTATTCTATTGAGTTTTGGGTATTTGATATTGTTTATCATTGCATATTCATTGTTGATCCAATTTCCCCTAACACTCCCTAGTGATTTATAGGGATGAATCCAAATACACAATTGTTGTATCTTTGTTAGGCATTGAATACAATAGTTCAATCATAATGGCTTGACCCATAAACATGAACCACAAGGTACCTCAAAAATACCGAACACTATGATTGTTTTATGTTTTTGTAAAATTTATTTTGATTTTTGGACTTTTGATATTATGAAAAAAAAAACTATTTTTTGCTTCAAATACTTGACAAGTCTAAAAAATTGTCCCCTTCCCATAATATTCTAAAATGTGTTCAAGATGACCTCCTAATATGAATTTTCACTTTTCACTATTTTAACATGCCCAATTAAAAAAAACCCAAATTTTAAAACCATGGAATATATTTTGACTCCCAAATTTAATAAAATACTCCATAAAATTTAAATTATAGACTAAAAATCTAAATCCCCAAAGTTTAAAGAAAGAAAACTTATAGTTTGGGTATCAAGGGAGCCACAAATAGAAGAAGAAATGAAACCTCATCTTTAAGCATTTAAAGAGTCACAACAGTGATGTTGGAGTCATCTAGGCTAGTGGTAGGGATTTTTTGGTCATTGTAGATTTAGAAAAAAGGAGAGATTAGCCATGATAACTTTGTACAAGTAAATTTAAAACATTCATATAGTATTTAAACCCTTAAACCAAAGCCTATTTTACAGCTACATGCAACCTAAAAATAAAGCATAAGGATTAGCAAACATTAATGAAAATAAAAGGAAACATTAATGAAAGTAAAAGGAACTCTCACCAACACCAATCCTTGTTGCACCTAAGTGGTTGTACTCAAAAAGGATTATTGTTGGTGAGAGCATACATACCAAGTGCTCAAAATGACAACATAACCTTGCATCTCTAGAGTTGATTGAAAATGGCTTGTGAGGGGTTTAATTTATAGATTTTTGGATGGGAGGATCAAGGGATAGGATTGATTGGAGAGATCAATTGTTGAAGATGTTTGAGAGGATTGGATGCATGAGACACTTCCAAGTGGCACCTTGTGGTAGATGCACAAGTGGAGGTTTGAGATTTAAGGAAGATTAATGGTGGAGGATTCCCTTAGAGAAAGTAGATGGTGGGGATCCAAAAAGTAGATTTTTGGAGTGTTGTGTAAATCATGTCCATACTCATGTACAAATCTTTGACCCATGTATAATTTTGAGCCTTGTGCAAGATTTACCTTGATTAATCATGCTTTAGAATGTGCAAATGATTAGGTAGACTAATGATTACTTTTAGTCAACTAATGATTGGGAGGATAAAATAGGAATTAAATAAATAGGATGTATTTTTTTGGAATTGGAATGGTGAACCTAGTTAAATAAATATTGAATTTATTTAACTAAGGTTGGGACTATAAATGACAGATGGATATATTGATTAATTAAATAAATAGTCCTCATTTATTTAATTAATGCTAGAGGAAGTGTTGATTTATTAATTAAATAATAAAAAACTATTTAATTACTACTGGTAGGAAAATTAAAATAAATATAATTTATTTATTTAACTATAGTAGAATGATTGAGGGATGAACTGGTGATTACGGAAATGGTGTGAGATAATTTCAAATGTCTACATTTTGCCCCTCTTTAAAATGGCATTTAAATAAACATCATTTCAAAGAAAAATAAAATATAGCACTTTTTGAAGAGGAAGGTTGGAAGGTTGGCCTAGTTGATTGGCAAAAATGATAAATTGGGATGGAGGGATGATGCCCCCTCAAGAGGTCAATTGGGTAAAAGAGCATGGGTGAGCTCTCGAAAGGAGAAATGGATGGAAACATATGATAGAGGAGTAAAAATGAGGAGCAATGGAAAAATAGGTGAAAAAGGCCCAAAAATGAAGAAATGGGGTGAAAAGAGGTGAAGAGGGGTGAAAATTTTGATTAGGGGGAAAATAGGGGTAGGGGGTAAAAATAATTCATTT
Source organism: Cunninghamia lanceolata (assembly GCA_027924645.1). Lineage (NCBI taxonomy): Eukaryota > Viridiplantae > Streptophyta > Pinopsida > Cupressales > Cupressaceae > Cunninghamia > Cunninghamia lanceolata. The sequence goes on from BSBN01001957.1 coordinate 2,820,520, forward strand.
TCACCCTCAATCCTTAGAGATTTTGGAGCTGAGTAGAGCAAGGAGCACAAAAGAGATGGAGAGCATGTCAGTCTAGGAGCATCATGCAAAGTAGGTGAGGATGTATAGGCAGGCACCAAGGTGGCGCCATGTTTGAAAATTTTGGCATTTGGGTCAATTTTAGGCTCATTTATTTCTAGTTAGGAGGGGGAAAAGCAACTATGCATACACTAAATTACAAAATCCATGATTTAGCATGGGTGTGGGATGAATTAGTGCATGCATGACATGAATTAGCACATGTGGAGCATTGTGGCATGTGTGTGAAATGGAACAACATGTGTGCCAAAAATTGGTGCATGCATGAAAAAGTGTTTGTTTCTAATTTTTAGCATGTTTGAAATGGATTAATACATGGATGGGGATTTGAGAACATGTGTTGCAAAGTGGCACATGCATGGAAAAGTGGCACAAGAATTAAAAAGTGGTGTGGGTGCTTAGGATAGTAGGCTTAGTGAGATTTGACATGGGTTTTGGTTAGATGCAGGAGTGATTGGTTCCCTTGGTGGCATGGGAGAGATGGTTGCGAGTGCTTTGACTAATAGAGCATTGGAAGGAGCATGACTAGGGGTGTTTGGAGTAGGTAAATCTATGGTATGTGGCTTAGATGCATTGGAGATGGGTGCTAGATGAGATGGGTGGGGTGATCTGGAGGCCCTACTTGGATTGCAAGGAATAGAGGGAGGACAGAGTGTTGTTGTAGTATGTGCACACTCCATACAACATCATAGGAAAACACCACCACATCATCAAGTGTTACATGCCTAAATAGGTACTACGATATTTTATGATTAGATAGGGGATCCCAACAACGGATGTACATGTGTTTGTGTGAGTAGCCCATGAGGAGGATAGATGGGAGCCACATATTGATTCTATGATGGCACAACTGGATTGGTTGCACCTTCCAACAGTGTCATGAGATGCCAACGTAGAGGTTATAAATGTAGGTGTGACCTAAGACAAAGGGCCTAGTGGGAGCAACATAGACCTTTGAGGTTGACCATTCTCTAGTAGGTAGATGTACAAGTAGACATCAGGAAGGAAATAATGGTGGTCTTTAGGAGATGCCACCAATAGGAGAGGAGAGGGTAGGTGGCTAGGGTGGCACTAGTAGTTAGAGGGGATGGATAGAGGGCATCATAGTAGGTTAGATAATAGGAACCAAGGTAGGTACCACAATAGGCATCCCTATATGAAGGGGATGGATAAGGTGAAGCAATAGCTGTCTACATCCCAATGGTATAGGGACCATGGGTGTAGGGGGAGGGACATGATTAGGGGGAGGTAGGTGACCTCTTGGTTTGACTGGTCACTTCCATATTAGATCAGGATGCTCTTAATTTGGAGAGAGATTAGGTGGTGGTAGAGAAAGATTTGATCAGAGAAGATAGAGACAATCTCCATCTAGCTCATGATACCCTACAAATATAGTTATAGAGAGCATAGTCAGAGGCATAAAGGTTGCAGTAGGAGTGGGACTAGGCTTGTGCGATGGTGATTCAACAAGGATTGGGGTAGGCCTTTGTAGAGTTAGCTTTGTTGAGAAATAATGCCTCAAACTTACTATCAAGAAGGCTATTGGTTTGGCATTTAGGTCCTCATCAGGCTAATAGTCTCATTTTGGCAGGACAGTTTTGTCAGTCTCCTCGACAACCTGATACAAAGCATTGGCCCTCCATCGGTGTGACCTAGCGTCTTCGGTGAGACTTTGTCTTGAGTCTCCTCGATGGTCTGATGGAGCTGTGAACTCTATGTGAAGGACTCCTATCGAAAGGACTAAAGGATGTCGAAGGGACCCTGGTTTAAGTCTCTTTGACGAGCTGATGGACTATTGTGTGCACCACACGCCAACCAATAGTGTTCGTGGTAGGACCTAGGCAGTTCCTTGTGGGGAAGTGGTAGCTAGTGTAAGTAGTAATGACATGGCAGTGGGGACCACAATGGTGATTATAAACTTTATTGACAAGACATCCTTATATCGGTGGGAGATAGTATGCAGTCCCCTGATATGATTGATACTATATGAATTTGCAAGCCCACAAGCTCCATGGTGGGGCCTGATTGATGTCTTGCGCGAGTGCACTATTGGCTGAGATCAACTTGATCTAGTGGCGCCCGCTGGCCTACGGTACCTTGGTGGGACCTGGCCGATGCTAAGCGGGATAGCAGGGATTGGATGTAGTCGATGGAGGATGTTTGACTGGGTGAGTTGGCAATGCATATCACAAATATTGGTTGAATGGTGTATGTTGTTGGCTGTATGACTTGGTATGTAATATGGTTGTTGAGAGGACTTTGAGAGTTCAGAGTGAGTGTATTTGGTGTTTCTTCGATGGCTTGAAATGTCTATGACAATTAAATTGTATTGTGACCATTGTCTGTGGAAGTTGAAACGAACCGCTTGTCTGGTATGGAAGTTGAAGCGGTTGTTCTTCCTAGAAATATGAGTCGAATGTGAATGCGTTGAAATAGGGGGAGAGTAGAGATCAATGTGTGAATGTGATGAGAGAATAAGTTGCATTCACAGGGGGATTGTGTTGCTAGACTATCTCCAGATGGAACAGGATGTTAATCTCCATGAAAGGTTTAGTGCCTGTATTATATTATAACTATATTTTCTGGTTGCTGAATAATACAATGGGTCTACGCTTTTGGAGTGTGGGGTTTTTTACCCGTAAGTGTTTTCCCCATGCAAATCTGTGTGTTCATGGATTCTATTCCATCTTTCATGTTTTATGATTATGTTGTTGAATCTATTTTCTGTACATTGTCGAAACTGGTTAAAACTTGCATGAACTTTTCTTAGTAGGATTAATGATGGGAAATGAACTATGTCTAATTTCGCTTTGTGGCATAGTTGTACATGTTTTTGAGGGAATCTAAAGAAATTTAAATCTACCGAAGACACTACTATTCTTAGATGTTCGTTCTAAGATGATCTCATTTCCTTACAAGTGGTATCAAAGCCTTCTTTTGGGATTTGATTGTTCCTAGTGTTTTTGGTTCTGGGTATTCCTTCTGTGAAGATTTCTTAGTTTGGCAAGCTTGAGGAAATCAGAAGGAATCAACTGATGATTGATCCTTTGGTGAGTGGAAGGTGATTTCTCATTTGTTTCAATTTCATGAGATAACACGCAGCTTGAAGGATAGTGAAGATGGAGAAACTGAAGCTGGTCATATTGAAATGATGTGGTCTGAGGCTTCTAGTTGACAGTGGAATAATCCTGATGCGTGGGGTGGGATTTTATGCTCTGTGGTTGTGTTGCATCAAAGCTTTCATATTGGGTGTCTATGTGAGAGGCCTCTTGGTGATATGGAGAAGCTTGTGTTGTTGTTCAGCCATGGAGTAATGTGCTTATGCTGGGTATTTATACTCAGTATTGGAAGTCATTATTTTTTGTGTTGCAAGTATGTGCCTAATCGGTGTTGTCATTGGTGTCAACTATATCCCTATTTTTTGATTGATTAGAATCCTTATATGTTGAGGACATTGAGAAAATTAGCCCCTTCAAAAGAATCAGAAAGGAAATAGTGAATCATAGTGAAGACAGTGAGTTGCATACTAAAGAATAGTCTAGAAGATTGCTCTGCATTTCTTGTAGATTGAAGATCTTGGTCTACAGATTGGAAATTATTTAGAGGCATGTCTGAAGATGCTAAATACTGAGTTTGAGCCTCTGGTATGAAGAGTTGAGTGAGTTACATTCACCAGAGTAAAACCTACTTTTTCTGATTATTCACTAGTGACAGGGAGAAAGTATTTTGCTCTGCATTCCTTTGCATTGAAGTATTTTGCTCTACAGTTCAAGAGGGATGTCTGGGATGATGATAAGTGCCTACAACTACAATGGTTCATGATTTGGTGGTTTGCAAGCTATCTTTCTTTTATGACAGTTGAAGACAGTGAAGTTCATGTGCTCTAGTGTGAATAATCTCATGGATAAAGTAGTTAGAGTTTGTGCAGTTGCTCCTGGTGATTACAACGTGCTTGTGGATGCCTCTTGATCATGTTCCTGCATTTACATTGGTCTGCATTAAGGAATTGAGATCGTGTTTGAAGTTTATTCCCAAATAATGTAGCGTGTAACTAGTCTTAGCTGACTTGGTTAATTCCAGTGATTGCGGAGATATATTGAAGATTGTAGAAGCATGTTGTGGCATGGAAGATCATGTTTAAGTCCTAGCTAAGGCATGGAGTGATCTGCATACATCTTTACTACATTTCCTTAGCATAATTTTGTATTAGGTCAAGACCTATTTTGTAAATGTTTGTAATGTCGACCTTGGAGATTGTTCCAATGGTTGATGAATGTAATACTGACCTTGATGTACATTCCAAGGTTGATGAATGTAATACCGACCTTGATGTACATTCCAAGGTTGATGAATGATATATATACTTGTAATTTGATTGTGGAAAAGACATCCTTGTGTGAAAATGCAAAGTTAAGTGAAGAAGTGTAGAAGATAGAGTAGAGTAGAGGAAGAATATTATGCTTCAATGGAATTGAATTCAGCTATGGAGTAGATGCTAACATCTTAGTTCAAAACCCTTGGCAGTGAGCCTCTAATTTTTGATATTGTTATAACTTATATATCTTGTGGACTAACATCCACTATGGTTTTTCCCTTAATAGAGTTTTCCACGTAAAAATTTGATGTCACTTGTGTATGATCTTGCAATTGTGTTTATGTTTCTGATTTTATGCTTTCATGATTTAATCATAACAAATAGTGGACAAGTGTTTAATGTTTTAAGGTGTAGAATTAGTTAAAGATTTGAGACAACTGATTCACCCCCTCTCAGTTGTCTAGTTCATTTCAACAATTTGTATCAGATCCAAGTTCCTCAGAAGAAAGCTTGATCACTTGAGGCTGATCTAGGATGTCGTATAAGAAGGAACGTCTGCGGTTCAATGGAACGAACTACTCCATCTGGAAGATCTGCATGAAAACCCATATCTTATGCTTGGTTTATAGTGTTTGGAAGATAATCGAAAATAAGTATGAAATACCAAAGAATGGTCTGCAAACTGAAGATGAGACCAAGCAATTTGAGTTGAACATAAAAACCAAAGATGCCTTGGTAAGTTCCTTATTCGACATTGAAGTAACAAAGATCATGGAGCTGGAAATTGCTTATGAAATCTGGGAAATGCTAAAGAATCTGTATGAAGGAGATGAATCTGTGAAGAGTGCTAAGTTGCAGAGTTTGGAGGCAAAATATGAATGTTTGAAGATGAGCAAAAATGACAACATAACATCCTTCATGTAGAAGGTCAATGAACTTGTGAGTAGCATTAGAAGTGTGGGAGGAAAAATTGAGGATATTGAAGTTGTGAACAAAATTCTTAGATCACTGCCTAAATCATATAGTCATAAGGTGGCCACAATTGAAGTAATGACAGTGACAAAGATTACAAAAGGTGATTTTTCTCAGGAAGCTAACAGCTTTTGAAATGAGAGAACTTGGTGATTCACTTCCAAAGACAGAGACTGCTTTCAAGGCCAGCACTTCAGAAAGAACCCCCAGATCTGACAAGTACAAGGTGGAACTAGATTATGAGCTTGAAGAACTTGAAGCCAACTTTGTTAACAGTCTTCCTAGAGGTACTAGTAAGTTCAAAGGCAAATTACCTTTCAAATGTTTCAGTTGTGGTAAAGTTGGTCATTATGCGTCAAGGTGCCCCATAAGAGTTCCTAAGCCAAGACCTGATAGACCTAGGATTCCAAAGAAATGTTATGATGTTGAAGATATTGATGATGATGAAGGAGTATCAGATGGTGAACCAGATAATGCTAGTACTTCTAGTAATGAATGCTTGTTTATTGCTATTAAAGAAGAACCTATGACTACTAATCTTGCTAGCTGTGTGAAAGAAGAAAAACCAATGGAAAGTGCCTTGGCTACTTAGGTTGTTGAAGACAAAGATGAATGGGTTATTGATAGTGGATGCTCTCATCACATGACCGGTGACAAAAGTAAGTTCATAAATTTGGAAAAATATGATGGAGGACTGGTTAGGTTTGGTGATGATACAACTGGTAAGATTTGTGGAAAAGGATCCATTTCTTTTGATGGCAAGCATAACATTGATGATGTCTTATATGTGAAGGGATTAAAGCACAATTTCTTGAGTGTTGATCAAATGTGTGGCAAAGGTTATGATCTTAGATTCAAGGACAATGGATGCAAGATCTTGGAAAGTTCCAGAACAGTGATTGCAAATGGTAAGAAGACAAGAGGTAACATTTATCATTTGAAAGGGACTAACGAATATTGTTTTTTGGCTCAGAATGATGAAAGTTGGTTGTGGCATAGAAGGTTGTGTCATATCAATTTTGACAACATTGTGAAGATAAGTTCCACTCAAGCTGTAAGAGATTTGCCCAAGCTTGTGAAGCCTGCTGATACTTTGTGCAAGGAGTGCCAATTTGGAAAATAGACAAGAACAAGTTTCAAGAGCAAGGACCAATCTATTGATGGACTACTGAAATTAGTGCATACAAATATATGTGGACCTACTAGAGTAAGAAGTCTATAAGGAGACAGGTATTTCATGTTGTTGATTGATGATTATTCTAGAATGACTTGGGTTACCTTCTTAAAAGAAAAAGAAGAAGCCCTAGAAAAGTTCAAAGCATTCAAGGCAATGGTTGAGAATGAGCTAGATTTGAAGATAAAGTGCTTGAGGTCTGATAGAGGTGGAGAGTTTCATCAAATGAGTTTAACTTCTTTTGTGAGGAGCAAGGGATAAAGAGACAATTATCTGCACCTAGGACTACACAACAAAATGGAGTAGTTGAAAGAAAAAATAGGACAGTTCAAGAGGCTGCTAGAATAATGATGAAGGAGGCTGACCTTCTGGAAGTATATTGGAGAGAGGCAATTCACACTGATGTATACATCCTAAACAGAGTCCAAGTTAAAGGTATCTTCCTTGGATACTCTACCAAGAGAAAGGCCTACCGGTGCTACAATAACACTTTGAAGAAGATCATTGAGAGTGCAAATGTCAAAGTTGATGAAAGAAAGGAAAAGGTATCAAGTGGATATGAATCTGATGAACTGGATGTCCCTTCAAACAAAGTAGTAGTGCAGCAAGAAGAAAACTCAGAGGAAGAAGAAGAACAAGCTCCAGAAATCATTACTAAGACACCCAGGTATGTGAAGTTAAATCACTTTGAAGATCAAATCATAGGTGATAAGAGTAAAGAGTTCAGACCAGAAGAAGAGCTGTTGATGAACAGGTTAATTATTGTTTGATTTCTCAAGTGGAACCTAAAAATGTAAATGAAGCTTGCAATGATGAAATTTGGGTACAGGTTATGGAAGAAGAACTAATGCAAATAGGGAACAATCAGACTTGGGATCTTGTTCCCAGACCAGCAGATAAAAATGTAATTGGCACCAAATGGGTCTTCAGAAAGAAGATGAATGAGAATGGTGAAGTGGTAAGAAACAAAGCAAGGTTGGTATGCAAAGGATACTCTCAAGTTGAAGGAATAGATTTTGAGGAAACATTTGCACCAGTGGAAAGGATTGAAGCAATAAGAATGTTTTGAGCATTTGTAGCCTACAAAGATTTCAAGGTATATCAAATGGATGTAAAGTCTGCATTCTTGAACAGAGAATTGGAAGAAAAAGTCTATATTGAACAACCGGAAGGATTCCAGTCATCAGATCAGGGTGACATAGTGTGCAGGAAGAAGAAAGCATTATATGGACTAAAACAAGTGACCAAGGCCTGGTATACAAGATTGAATAAATATCTGATATAGTTAGGGTTCAATAAGAGTACTATCGACATCAATCTCTACTTCAAGATCAATGATGAACAAATCCTAATTGTTGCAGTCTTTGTTGATGACATTATATTTGGAGGCAATGAAGGTATGTGCATGGTTTTTGCTAGGGAAATGCAAAATGAATTTGAAATGTCCATGTTTGGTGAGATGAATTTCTTTTTAGGTCTGCAAATTAATCAATTAGACAAAGGTATCTTCATTTCTCAGTCTAAGTATTTGAAAGAGTTGTTAAAGAAGTTTGGGATGGAGGACTCTAAACCGGTAAGCACTCCCATGGTAACTTGTTGTAAGTTGAGCAAAAATAATGACTCACTAATGGCAGATCAGAAAATGTATAGATCTATGATAGGAGGATTACTTTATCTGAACCAAACTAGACCTGACATAATGCATGCAGTTTGTCTTGTGGCAAGATTTCAAGCAGAACCTAAAGTCACATGTGAAGGCAGTCAAGAGAATACTGAGATACTTGAAAGGCACAATGGATTATGGTTTGTGGTATCCAAAAGACAATGATTTCACTCTCAATGTATACACTGATGCAGATTGAGTTGGAGATGTGGATGACAGGAAAAGTACAAGTGGAGGTGCATTCTTCTTGGGAAAAAGGTTGGTATATTGGTTAATCAAGAAACAAGACTCAATATCTCTATCTACTGCAGAAGCATAATACATTGTAGCAACATGCAATTGCACTCAAGTGTTATGGATGAAGTAGACATTGAACGACATCAGAGTTGTGTATGAAGATCCAATTGCAATCTTTTGTGACAATACAAGTGCCATAAACATATCAAAGAATCTTGTAATGCATTCAAGGACAAAGCATATATCCATAAGATATCATTTTCTGAGAGAAAAGGTGACAGAGAATGAAGTCAAGTTGGAGTATGTATCTACAAAAGATTAGATTGCAGACATTTTCACCAAGCCTCTACCTAAGGATACTTTTGAGTATCTCAGAGAAAAGTTAGGGGTTATCACCCCTCCTACTCTAAACTAAGATGCACAAGAGTGCATCAGTCTGATGGTGCTTATAGTCCCACCTCCAGATCTGGATTGATGCTTTAAGGGCTACTTTTTAGGGGGAGTAGTCAAAGAGTTCAGAGGAAAGTTGGATCAGAACAACAGAGTGCAAGTCTGTGCCCTTTTCCATTGATGTCAAAGGGGGAGAGAAATCATGTGAAAAACTCAGAGAGAAAGAGTGTAGATGTGTAAAGAGAAAGGGGGAGAATCTTGTCATGATGGTTGTTGTTGTTTTTCACATCATATGTTGCCATCAATGATAAAGGGGGAGATTGTTGCAAGTATGTGCCTAATCCATGTTGTCATTGGTGTCAACTGTATCCCTATGTTTTGATTAATTAGAAGCCTTATATGTTGAGGACATTGAGAAAATTAGCCCCTCCGGAAGAATCAAAAAGGAAACAGTGAATCACAGTGAAGACAGTGAGTTGTTTACTAAAGAACAGTCCAGAATATTGCTTTGCATTTCTTGTAGATTGAAGATCTTGGTCCGCGGATTGGAGGTTATTTAGAGGCATGTCTGAAGATGCTAAATACTGAGTTTGAGCCTCCGGTATGAAGAGTTGAGTGAGTTACATTCACCAGAGTAAAACCTACTTTTTTTTTTATTCACTGGTGACATGGAGAAAGTATTTTGCTCTACATTCCTCTGCATTGAAGTATTTTACTCTACGGTTCACGAGGAAAGCCTAGGATGATGATAAGTGCCTACAACTACAATGGTTCATGATTTGGTGGTCCGTAAGCTATCTTTCTTTTATGACGGTTGAAGATAGTGAAGTTCATGTGCTCTAGTGTGAAGAATCTCATGGATAAAGTGGTTAGAGTTTGTGCGGTTGCTCCTGGTGATTACAACGTGCTTGTGGATGCCTCCTGATCATGTTCCTGCATTTACATTGGTCCACATTAAGGAATTGAGATCATGTTTGAAGTTTATTCCCAGATAACGTAGTGTGTAACCAGTCTTAGCCAACTTGGTTAATTCCAGCAATTGCAGAGATATATTGAAGATTGTAGAAGCATGTTGTGGCATGGAAGATCCTATTTAAGTCCTAGCTAAGGCATGGAGTGATTCACATACATCTTTACTACATTTCCTTAGCATAATTTTGTATTAGGTCAAGACCTATTTTGTAAATGTTTGTAATGCTGACCTTGGAGATTGTTCTAATGGTTAATGAATGTAATGCCGACCTTGATGTACATTCCAAGGTTGACGAATGATATATATACTTGTAATTTGGTTGTGGAAAAGACATCCTTGTGTGAAAATGTGAAGTTAAGTGAAGAAGTGTAGAAGGTAGAGCAGAGGAAGAGTATTGCGCTTAAATGGAACTGAATGTAGGCATGGAGTAGATGCTAACATCTTAGTTCAAAACCCTTGGCAGTGAGCCACCCCTTGGAAGTGAGCCTTTTTTTGGGTAGTGAGCCTCTAATTTTTAGTATTGTTATAACTTATATATCTTGTAAACTAACATCCACCGTGGTTTTTCCCTTAACAAGGTTTTCCACGTAAAAATCTAGTGTCACTTGTGTATGATCTTGCAATTGTGTTTATGTTTTTGAATTTATGCTTTCATGATTTAGTCATAACAAATAGTGGACAAGTGTTTAATGTTTTAAGGTACATAATTAGTTAAAGATTTGGGACAACTGATTCACCCCCTCTCAGTTGTCTAGTTTATTTTAACATTTTGTTACCCCGATTGCATGTAGGCTATGAAGTTGAACATTGGATGATCTGAAAGCTTTTGCAATAGCCAAACTCTCTCAGATGCATGTGGATGTTGGTGGTTGTGGAGTTGGCCTACAAGTGGGCCTAGAGTTCCTGAACTGCTGTTTCCTTTTAAGGATGTATTGTACTTGCATGTCTCAGATTCATGTTCCTTAGATTTGAGGGTTTTTATAGTTTTTTTTCTAAAATCTATGGTTATGCATATTTATGATAATCCATTATTTTGGTTTAACTGTTATGGTGTTTTAATTTTAGACTTTTGAATCATCCAAATATGAAGTGGGTATGGATGTGCATGGGTGTTGTTAAGACACCGTGGTTTTACAAGTTTTACATGGTTAAGAGAAAAAACTTGTGGTTTTGTGAAGCTGCAATTAAGCTATTTTCTAGACCTTGGCTTTTGGGGTGTTGCTAAATGAGATAGTTGCAGTTTTGCATGCATGCTCTATGCATAGTGTGAGGAGGTGAGATACTTTCTTTGCATAGGAGTGCTGGTATGTGATGTCTCACTCAGCATTTCTATGGTAATGCTTTTGGATTCATAGACTATGGTACTCAAGTTGTGGACATGTTTAGCAAATTGGATTTGTAAATGATCTGGTGTTTGAGTCATGATTATCTATAGGATGCTATTCTCTTTGAAATCTCAGATTTGCAGTTTCTAGTGTGATAGTAGGTCTGCATGTTATATTGATTGGATCTACGAGTTATGCAGTTTGTGGATTAGCTACCCATTGGCTACAGTGGGATGGCTCAGAAGTGGATTGTCTATATCCATGAGGTTGTTTCAGTGTTGATGCAGACTTGTTAGCTGGCCTTGTCTGTGGTCACTTGTGCATTGGTGTTGTTGCTTTGAGATGAGAGGATGGATGGTGTTGAGTACTTGGTTAGTTGGTTAATGGGAACTTGTAGTAGGTGTATCACAATGTCATGGATATCTTGGATACACAGTTTTGTGTGATCTTTTGACAGTGATGGTATTATCTTCTTGACTTGGAGATCTTGGTTCTACATTTTTTCTTTTGTACTATTGATATTGTAGGTGAAATATTTTATTGTGTTAAAACCATGGATTATATTCATTGAGAGGATGGTTATCATGATCTCTTGATAAGCTTGGTATCACAGTTTCACTGGGAGATTTGGTAGTGATTTGAATTCATCACTTGGTGATGGATGATCTTCTTTAGTGTTGTAGATGTTACTAGGAGGAGCTCTTAGATCTTGTTGCTGCAGAAGGGTTCTTTTGCATTTGCATGGACACTATTTGGAGATGGGTCATCTTCATGATATTTAAGATGTGTAATATCTTGGAGCCATGGAGGACTCTTGGAGTCTTTGGTTGAGGTGTTGGTGGTGCTTGACAGGGGATGTTGGTTTGGAGTTTGGTTTGTTTTATGTCATGGTATATTCTTGTTTTGGATTATAGTTTTGACATGATGCATTGGTCTTGAAGACCATGGTATGTTCACTTGGAGCATGGAATCTCCTAAGGGGAATGGTAAGATCATGATGTCATGACAAGTTCCTAATTCAGATGATTGGAGCTTTGACAGTGGTCTAGTGATTCTCTATGTTTTGGGTGCATAGGTCATGTGATTGAAAACTTCATGATGATGCAATCATGCATTTGGAGTTTAGAATGAGATGATTGTTTGCAGGTGCTCATGGATACATGGATACATGGAGAATGAGGTGGGTTTGTATTTCTCTTAAGATGAGAGAAGTGTTGTTGAGATGGTTACTCTTGATGAGATTTCAGCAGAAAGTCTAAGGAGCCAATACCTTGGTTGGACATGAGTTCAACAGAGACCTATGAGGAGATTGCTCTTGGAGGAGTCATGATGACTTGCATATCCTGGAGGAGCATTCTAATTCCCACTCTTGGTCTACTCGACAGTTTATTACTTGAGAGGTATTGCCCATTGTTTCTCTCAGGTGTTTTTATGCTTTCTTTCATTGACATGGATCTTGAACTACTAATAGATGGTTCTGGAGGATTTGTTGTGAGTGATAGATATCATGACTATCTCCTTGGGATTGCATTTTCATTTATGATAATTATAGGAGATGGTAGTGGGCTGATTTCCTCGATGGGAAATAGATTAGTTTGATCTTCTTTAGTTTGAGAGGCTTACATCCATGTTGGTTACATGATACATATGTTGTGTTTGATCTCTTGAGATTGAACGATTTTGGGTGTTGTTATGTTGTTCTCTTTGGGGTTTTGTGGAGGAGATCTTACTTGACATAGTTGGCACTTAGAGGTGTATGTAGAAGGATTTTCTATAGGCATATGATGTGCAGTGATTCTCCCTTTTGTCTTGGTTTTCTTCCTAGATGGTTTGTTTCACATTACATTGGTTTGAGGTTTGATTGGAGCTATTGTGATCACTTGATTGTGGTCATGTGTTTTCACTTATGTTCTTAGGTGATGACATGGAGGTTCCTTTATCTCTTTCCTTTGCTAGGTGTGGAGAACTTGGGAGAGCCATGGAGACATGTGGTGAGAGTTGTTCTTGCAGGTTATTAGTTTACATGTGTTGCATATCATTGTGGATGATTCCTTGGTACTACATGTTGTTGTTTACACTTTCTATATGGTGCTATTTGTAGACATGGTATGCCTTGATCTTTTTTAGATTTGCATTACCCATGTGGTGGGAGTTCTTGGATGTGTTTGGTCTTCTTCAACTGGTTGACACAAGAAGCTCTTGTATTTGCTATTGATGGGTTGGCTATGTTTATGGCACGAGTTTACTATGTTTAGTAAACCTTTGAGGTATGGGTGATTGGATGGATTAACACTTGCTATGTGTGATATTTTCAGTCGCATGGGTTTTGTTCAGTTGGATGGGAGCAGTTAGTTTTCTGATTGTTGTTCTAGCTGATGTTCTATCTTGTTTCTGGAGGATGAATTCATGGTTGTGTTTAGGTTGAAGCTTTGAAGTTGATGTTGTTGGTGCTTCTGTATAGATTATGAGCATAGTGGAGTGGTGGTAGTATTATGTAGCCTTTTCTATCAGTTGGATCTGATGCTTGTGTTCTTTAGAATGGTGCATATAATCCTTGGCTCATTCCTTTTCTTTTGGTGGATGGTTGGAACTGTAGCCTGAGATGGTGGACATCTTGGATGTTGTTGCAGGTGTCTTGGTTGGAGCACAGAAACGTTGTTTAAGATTCATTAGGATTGCATGTATGGCTATGATGATGTGACTTCAAGATTGTTTGGGAGCCTGTAAGTTCTTCGTCAACTGGGATAATGTTGAGAAATAGTGCCTCAAACTTACTGGAAAGAAGGCTATTGGTTTGGCATTTAGGTCCTCGTTGGGCTGATAGTCTCATTTCAATGGGATAGTTTTGTCAGTCTCCTCGATAGCCCAATACAAAGCATTGGCCCTCCTTCGGTGTGACCTACCATCTTCAACAGGACTTTGTCTTGAGTCTCGTCAATGGTCTGATGGAGCTATTAACTCTCTGTGAAGGATTCCTATCGAAAGGACTAAAGGATGTCGAAGGGACCTTGGTTTAATTCTCTTTGATGAGTCGATGGATTATTGTGTGCGCCACACACCAACCCACGATGTTTGTGGTAGGACCCAGGCAGTTCCTTGCGGGGAAGTGATAGCTGGTGTAAGCGGTAATGACATAGTAGTGGGGACGAGAGAGGTAATTATAAATTTTATCAGTAGGACATCCTTATATCGGTGGGAGATAATATGCATTCCTCCCAATATGATTGATATCGTATGAATTTACAAGCCTGCAGGCTCCATGGTGGGGACCAATCGGTGTCTTGTGCGAGTGCGCTATTGGCTGAGATTGTCTTGATCCAGCGGCGCCCGCTAGTCCATGATGCCTTGGTGGGACCTAGCCAATGCTAAGAGGGAGAGAGGGGATTGGATGTAGTCGACGAAGGATGTTTGACTGGGTGAGTTGGTAATGCATATCACAAATATTAGCTGAACAGTGTATGTTGTTGGCTGTATGACTTGGCATATAATACAACTTTCAAGAGGACTTTGAGAGTTCAGAGAGAGTGTATTTGGTGTCTCTTCGATGGCTTGAAATCTTTATGACAATTAAATTGTATCGTGATTATTATCTGTGGAAGTTGAAATGAACTGCTTGTCTGGTATGGAAGTTGAAGCGGTTGTTCTTCTTGGTAATATGAGTCGAATGTGAATGCATTGAAATAGGGGGAGAGTAGAGATTAGTGTGTGAATGTGATGAGAGAAGAAGTTACATTCACAGGGGGATTGTGTTGCTGGACTATCTTTAGATGGAATAGGATGTTAATCTCCATGAAAGGTTTAGTGCTTGTATTGTACTGTAACTATATTTTCTGGTTGTTGAATTATACAATGGGTCTATGCTTTTGGAGTGTGGGTTTTTTACCTATAAGTGTTTTCCCCATTTAAATCTGTGTGTTCATGTCTTCTATTCCATCTTTCATGTTTTATGATTCTGTTGTTGAATATGTTTTCTACACGTTGTCGAAACTGATTAAAACTTGCATGAACTTTTCTCAGTAGGATTAACGATGGGAAATGAACTATGTCTGATTCTACTTTATAGCATAGTTGTACATGTTTTTGATGCAATCTAAAGAAATTTAAAGCTACCGAAGACACTATTGTTCTCATATGTTCGTTCTGAGATGATCTCATTTCCTTACAAGCTTGAGTAGGGAGAGAGGACATGTACTATATGTATCTATATGAGAAAGTTGTTCTTGCTAAGTTGAGGGTACCATCATATGCAAAGAGCACAACCAACAAGTAAGCTAAGTTAGGGACATCAGGTAGATCAGGGTGATTGTTGCTACCTAGAAGGGTAGGAGCTCACTTAGGATCACATGCAGATAGCACCAACCAGACATAGCTAGGATATAGCTCCATTTTGTTGTATTATTATCATGTACATGTATTCTATGCATTTTTTGAGATGTACAAATGTATGAATATTCTCTGCAAAGATTTGATGTATAATTTTATAATGATATTGTAGACACCTAAAAATGTCTTAACCCTTCGACCACTCTTCAACATCATCTATATCACCAATTTCCCATCCAATTAATTAATTAGCCCAACTTACCCCTGAATCATCCATCCATTTGTCATCAAATTACCCTTGAAACTGAATTAATTAAATTAATTCAGCTTCACACCTTACTAACATTATCCCAATTAATTAAATAAATATGCAAATATTTATTTGATTTATTTGTCCACTTTCCTAAACCTAATTAATTAGGTAAATCACACTTATATGATTAATCCACCATTAATCAGCCTACACCTAGCCTAGTTGATTAAATAGCCAATATTTAATTAGCTACCCTAGTCTACCTATTCCCTAGACCAGGATTAATTAAATAAATCATTATTTAATTAATCCTAAACCCTGTTTAATCCATTCATTAATTTTTTCTAGCTAAATATATGACCTCTTTTGACTTCTTTTATTCTTCTTTTTATTTTTATTTATTTATTTTGATCTATGGTCTTTATTTGATGTTTTTATACATTTGTTTACACCTCTTGCCTCTGTGGTTTTTCATGTTCAAGTTTCTTCTTGTCATTTTCTTTTATATCTTTATATCCTGTTATTTTATTTATTATAGCCCCTCCTCTGTGTGGTTTTCTTTCCTTCAACCTCTTTGCCTCCTTTGTTTATTTTCTTTAATTTGTGTTCTCTTTACTTTTGTTTAGGGCTCTTGTCCATGTTTATTTTCATTTTTGGTTCCTTCTTTTTACTCTTCTTTCCGTCCTTTTCTTCCTATCTCCTCACCTTTGGCACCTCTTGTAATTCGCACCCATAACACTCTCTATCTCCTTTTAAGAAGACTTTCTTTGCAATTTACTCTTATGTTTTCTCTTCTTTTCTTCCTGATGATGGATCATGGAGTATGATCTGAAACATTGAGGCAAAAAAGAAATACATAGTTTTTCCAGAAGCACTACATTTCTATAACATGGACTGTGGAAATATCATGACTACAACTACATTAATTAAGTTAATCACCCTGATTAACTTGGTCAAAGCATCATTAACTCACTCTCCCACAACCCACAAATTAAAAATTCAAAAATATTCCTTGGGTCACATGACCCTTCCACCTCACCTTTTTATTTCCATGCTAAAATCTTCTCCATGCCATGAGTTCACACATGTGGATTCCAAAATTGCTTAAGTCACATGTCTCTCACAACTCCACATAAAATGGAATTTTTAATTCCACATCCTCCCAAGGAAATAATTTTTTATTTCCTCATGTGTCCTCATCACATTAAATGCAAAGCCTTCCCCAAAATTGAATTTTAAATTCATTTTTATTCCTAGCCCTCTATTTTTGTTGATGAGATCTTGGCCTTTGATCTCATCTTTCATCCTCCACCATTGATCTCAACTTTCAATCTCCATCGTTGGATCAATCTCCCCCATAATTTGCCTATAAATACAAGCCTTCACAAGCCATTTTTACATCCAAATTTAGAGCAAAATTACTATGCCCAAATCTCTTCCAATTTTCATCCATCTTAGCTAGGTTATGTTAGAATTTGTGTAGACTTTGAAGAACATTTCACATTGTGAGTTCTAGTTGGGTAAAGCAAGGAGCTATTGGGTGCAAGTTCCTTAACCTTATCTAGGAGTGAGGAGGATTCAAGAATCTAAAAGGTATAACTTTATGTTTTTTCTTTGTTTATTGCATGTTTTCATGTTTCTGACTTTTTCTCATCTTCATTTGGCATGCCAGGTGGGACCCCATGGTCTAAGATAACTTGTTTTCCAAGTGTTTTTGTGAAGATTCTTGGTGAACAGGTTGTTTAGTGTGGTAACTTCATGCAGTAGCAACATACCTTCATGGATTAATGCCATAACCTTATGGTTTAGTGCTATATCCGTCTGTATTAGTGCCATATTAGACTATTTTAGCACCATATTCAGGCGGTTTTGCTAACATTTTTTGGCTAAAAAAAATTCTTGTAGATTCTTGCTTCTCATCATCAGTTCTAGCCTTAACCTCTCTATTTTTTTAACAAAGTCTCTCAGGGCTAAGGGGATACCATGCCCATTTCTCTTGAAATATTTTAGAACACTAAGCTTGAAGTTGTTTTCATTTTTATAGAGAAAACTAAATTATTTCTTTGGAGCACAAACTGGTTTTCATCACTTGGACTAACCTTGCAGGCTGTTCATCTTTTATCTTCATCATTTTATGCAAGATAACCGTCTATTTTTGTAGGTTTTCCCACTGTTTGTCATTTCAAGGCTATCCGAACCCAAAACAGTGCCATCTACCTTTGTATCATAGAGGCTGAAGGTAATCCATAGTTTAGCACCACCCATCCATCCTTTAGCGCCATCCTCTGCTTTAGTGCCATCCATCCATCCTTCAACACCATCCTCTACTTTAACACCATCCATCCATCCTTCAATGCCATCCTCTACTTTAGTACCATTCATCCATCCTTCAGTACCATCCTTTGCTTTAGCACCATCCATCCATCCTTCAGCGCCATCCTCTTCTTTAGCGCCATCCATCCATCCTTCAACACCATCCTCTACTTTAGCGCCATCCATCTCTGTATTAACATCATTTTTCTGACAGATTCTTCAATCTTTTGTAGGCATCTAACAGCTTCTTATAGGTATCTAGAATGCATGTCAAAGCATTTTTATCAGACTACTAACTAATTTGGTGCATATTCATTTGTCTAAGTTATCTTTTTTTAACTAAATCTTAGTTGTACTAACATTAGATTAGTGGTAAATGAACTTTGTTTGTCATTCTTAGGTTTGCTTGTAGACGTATGCTCTCCCATCGCACCTTAGGGTGATCTTGGGTGATCAAAAGTCTACTTGCAAACTATTTTTCTTTATCTTTGTTCCCCAAAGGGGTCACTTTATTGCATATGCTCTCCCCTTGCACTTCGTGTGATCTTGGGTGATCAAAAGTAAGGGTGATTTCTTCTTAGGAGGCCTTCTTGGGGATTTCATCACCCCAAGGGATGACCTCAACCACATGTACCGGTGGGGTATATCAAAGGGGGGAGAAGAAAACTTGTATCCCAATCTAGTTGCATTATTATTGGACAACCTTGGGGCCCCGGGTGATTTTGGGCACAAGGTGAAGTGGTGTTTTCTTAAACTCTTGGTGCCATGTCCCTTCAATGGACTAGTGTTCATAGTTTTGTGCCTCATGTACCCTTAGGTATATAGAGGACTCCCTAGAAGCTCATTCAATTCTAGCTTAAGACCTTTCAACCATATGTGATTGTGATGCACTAGATACCTATAGGGACTGGGAAGTTACTCATCACACAAGACACATTGGTTTTATCGCCAAGTGCATACGCCCTCTAGAAATGAATATGCATGCCGTGTATGCTCTCCCCTCGTGATGTAAGAGTGATCTTGGGTGATGAAAAATGATTAGCTCCTCCTCATGGGACTTGCATGTCATGCCTACATAAAAGTAGCGAGATGAGCTCGTGATCTTGTATATTCCCACTTGAATAATCTAGGAATGTTCATGTGAATGACGTGTCTTCCATGTGAAAACCCGTGAATCAAAAATGTCAATTTTTATGAATTAAAGTCAGCTATTATGTCTTTCTTGCTTGCATTATCTCTTGCTAAGATCTTGGAACCAAAAAATCAAACATTCCATCAAAATCCTACAACTTTCAAACCTTTAACAACTCTTCAACACCATATGCTCACTGTTTAGCGCTATCCTACAACTTTCAAACCTAAAAACGTCTTAACCCTTCGACCACTCTTCAACATCATCTATATCACCAATTTCCCATCTAATTAATTAGTTAAATTTTATTTAATTAATTATCCCAACTTACCCTTGAATCATCCATCCATTCGCCATCAAATTACCATTAAAACTAAATTAATTATATTAATTTAGCTTCACACCTCACTAACATTATCCCAATTAATTAAATAATATGAAAATATTTATTTGATTAATTTACTTCCAGTTTCCTAAACCTGATTAATTAGGTAAATCACACTTATATGATTAATCCACCCTACTAATCAGCCTACACCTAGCCTAGTTGATTGAATAGCCAATATTTAATTAGCTACCCTAGCCTACCTAGCTCCTAGACTAGGATTAATTAAATAAATCATTGTTTAATTAATCCTAAACCCTATTTAATCCATTCACTAATTTTTTTCAGCCACATTAATTAAGTTAATCACCCTGATTAACTTGGTCAAAGCATCATTAACTCACTCTCCCACAACCCCCAAATTAAAAATTCAAAAATATTCCCATGAGTCACATGACCCTTCCACCTCAACTTTCTATTTCCATGCTAAACTCTTATCCATGCCATGAGTTCACACATGTGGATTCCAAAATTGCTTAAGTGTCACATGTCTCTCACAACTCCACATAAAATGGAATTTTTAATTGCACATCCTCCCAAGGAAATAATTTTTTATTTCCTCACGTGTCCTCATCACATTTTATGCAAATCCTTCCCCAAAAATGAATTTTTAATTCATTTTTATCCCTAGCCCTCTATTTTTGTTGATGAGATCTTTGTTGCAAGTATGTGCCTAATCGGTGTTATCATTGATGTCAACATATCTGTGTTGTCATTGGTGTCAATTGTGCTCTTATTTTGTTGCTTTCTTGTAATGAGTGAGATGCTTTGTATTTACTTATGTAAGTGATCTTAATGTTGAGGATATTGAGAAAATTAGCTCCTCCAGTGGAAACATTGTGTTGCAGTGGAAACAGTGTATTGTATTCAAAAGAACAGTCTAGAAGTTTGCTCCTCATTTCTTGAAGATTGAATATCTTTGCCTGTAGTTTGGAAGTTATTTAGAGTCATGTCTAAAGATGTTATGTTTTGAGTTTGATCTCTCCGCATGAAGATTTGGGTGAGTTGTGTTTACTAGAGTGAAACCTTCTTTTTCTGTGTATTTAGTTGTGACAGAGGAAAAGTATTCTACTCCGCATTTCTCCGCATTGATGTTTTATAGTATGCCGTTCTGGAATTAAGTTTATAATGATGATAAGTGCCTTCAACACTAATGGTTCATGGTTTGGTGGTTTGCAAGTGATTTTTCCTTTATGGCAGTTGATGACAGTTAAGCTCATGTGCTCTGGATTGAAGAATCTCATGGATAAAGTGGTTAGAGGTTATGCGAATGTTCCTAGTGATTATAGTGTGCTTGTGGATGTCTTGTGATCGTGTTCCTACCTTCAGATTGGTCCACGGAGAGAAATCTGGATCGTGGTTGAAGACCGTTCCTAAAAGACTTAGTGTGAACACTAGTCTTGGCCGACTTGGTTGTTTTCACTAATTACGAGGATGCATTGAATATTGTAGAAGCGTGTCGTGGAGTGAAGGATTGCATTTGAGTCCCCGATAAGGCGCGAAGTGATCCACATACATCTTTACGTCTTTTCATTAGAAAATGTTTGTATTAGGTGCAGACCTATTTTATGTATGTTTGTAATGCTGACCTTGGAGATTGTTCCAATGGTTGATGAATGTAATGCCGAACTTGATGTACATTCCAAGGTTGATGAATTGTATAAAGGCATGAAATGAAATCATGAAAATGACATCCTTGGGAAAAATGTGAAGATAAGTGAGAAGTGTAAAGGCAGAGCAGAGGAAATTTATTGCTCTTAAATGGAACTAAACCTTGGCATGGAGTAGATGCATTATCTTAGTTCAAAAATCCTTGGCAGTGAGCCAATCTTTGCAGTGAGCATTTTGGGCAGTGAGCTCCGTAGGCAGTAAGCCTCTATTTTTCGGTATTGATATAACTTATATATTTCTATGGGCTAACACCCACCATGGTTTTTCCCTTTTAGGGTTTTCCACGTAAAAATCTGGTGTCTACTGTGTTGAATGTGTGATTGTGATTAAGTCTATGGTTTCATGCTTTCATTTGATTATCAATAATTAAGTAGTTGATGATTTGATATTCATATGAAGTCAAGTTTTTGTGACAAAGTTCTAATTCACCCCCCCTCTCAGTTGTCCTATGTGTTTCAACAATCTTAGCCTTTGATATCATCTTTCATCCTCCACCATTGATCTCAACTTTCAATCTCCACTGTTGGATCAATCTCCCCCCAAATTTTCCTATAAATACAAGCCTTCATAAGCCATTTTTACATCCAAGTCTAGAGAAAAATTACTATGACCGAATCTCTTATAATTTCCATCCATCTTAGCTAGGTTATGCTAGAATTTGTGTAGACTTTGAAGAGCATTTCACATTGTGAATTCTAGTTGGGTAAAGCAAGAAGCTAGTGGGTGTGATTTCCTCCACCTTATCTAGGAGTGAGGAGGATTCAAGAATCTACAAGGTATAACTTTATGTTTTTCTTTGTTTATTGCATGTTTTCATGTTCTTGACTTTTCCTCATCTTCAAATATATTAGACGATATCACCATTACAACATGATTTGTTTTTGGTTTTTGATATATGTGATGCATGTGATGATGTATGTCTATATATATATATGGTTTTATTTATGCTTATGTGATGATTATGGATGCACATGTGATGGATATATTGATGTGATTTATTTGATTATGATGTGATTATTATGGATGTACATGTGGTGGATTACTAATGTATGTAGAATGCTTATATTTAATTTTATTCAAATGATGTGATAATGGATAATTCAAATTTATTTGATGTTTGTATGGTATACACATGCATACAATGTTATGAGTGAATGTATGGATATGTATGACATGCATAGATTAGGTGGATAGAGTAGATGATTACGGTTATATGTATGGATTTATGGATAATGTTATACGGATGTGCCTTATGAGAGGTTGATACTTATGATGTATGTATGTATAGATTCTTTGTGATGTGATGTCATAAGAATAATTATGGTCCATGGGTAGATGTGATTTTGATTATTATGATGTATGTATATATTAAATGGATAAATTAGATGATTTGTGATGACATTTGAGTATTTGATATATGGATGCAATAATGAATATATTCTAATATGTGATGGATATAAATGTATGATGTAATGGATCATGGTAAGATTTTTGATCATGGCATAACTATCTAGAAAAAAATGATGAATGATAGATAAGAAAATGATCATGTTAGATAGAAGAAAATGATGATGAATGTTAATCAGATAGATGACTAGAAAATAACAACTAACCAACTAATAATTTGTACAATCTAAAACATGATTAAAGGATATGCTTGGTTAAAGGATAATAATGGATAATGGAGAATAATGGGTATGAAGAGTGGTTTGATTGTGAATGTAGGTATTTTGTTGATATGTAGTGAGCACTTTATTTGATATAGCTTGAGTTGTTATGCACTAGGGTATAAAGGTCAAGGTGACAATGTATCTTATGCATATGACTGACTATCAAGCAGTAGACAAAATGACGCCCCAACACATCACAAGGCATTTGAAGACCTTGGTGGGTATTGCAATGAGACAACTAATAGAAAAAGGATGCCCCAACACATCACAAGGCATTTGACAACCTTGGTGGGTATTGTGATGAGACAAATAAGCAAACACAACACACAAAATGATAGAATCTTGCCTAGGTATATACTACTCAAGACACACCATGATATAAGGATCATGGTGACCTTGAGGAGGTATAGTGTGGGTCAAAGATAAACAAAAATAAAAAAGTAATGGTCAATCGGCATACAAGAGTTTTACCTTTTGCCAAAGTGTCAAAATAATGATGATGATGATGCTAATGATGCTTGATGTGGGGAAAATGTATCCCATGTAGTAAAAGGATGGGAAAGTGAATTCATGATGACAAATGTTTCAACTAAGGCATGTTATTAAGGTTATAGTTGGATCTTCATTTGAGTATTTTTGTTCAATGTTTTAGGTGTGGAACCTATAGGTGTGATGACAATGTACTTGCAAGTGTTGAATCTCACAAATGGGAAGGAAAATCATTCAAATTTCTAATAATAAATAGGGATAATGTCAAAAGACTTTTCCAAATAAAGGAACAATCCACTACCCCTAGTGCATGATAAGGTCAACTGCATGGATGGAATGGATACGAGTGCGTGGTAGATTAGGAGAGGAATGAAAGATGGTATGAAGAGGACCTAGAAGATAATGGAATCTAGCCATACACATGGTGCCTGTGAACATGTTTTTGCCATGGTACTTGTCCAAGGCACCACGAAGTGTGGTTTTCACTAGAGGAAAATTTATTTCTCTTAAATTTGTTTGATTTTTATTTTTTGATAATTTTCTAATTTTTTTGGCTTTTTTGAATTGGGATACTCTATGGACTAAGCATGGAAGAATTTGGGATGAATGGTATTTAGAGGTTCATCAATCTCCTAACCATCTAGGGTAGCCAGTTGATAATCACTTAAACCATACTTGGCAATAATAACATGGGGACCTAGCCAATTAAGCTTAAATTTTCCTTTCCTTTCTCGGTCTTGATTAGTGTTCTTTTGATTTTATTTTAGTACAAGGTCACCAATCTCAAATTATCATGGTCTAATTTTCTTGTTATTTCTTTAGTTGAGATGATTTTGATAAGCTTGTAAATGTTTTAGGTCATTGAGGTGCTACTCATCAAGTAACTCTAACTCATGTAGTCATATAACCTGATACTCATCATCATCAATGAGGTTATGCAAAGAGATGTGCAAGGATGTGAGCTTGATCTCAACTAGAAAGATACTTTAGAGTTGAATACTAGGGAATACAACATGGCACCAGTGTGTGCAAATACTGGTACGCTAGGCCCACATAGAAAGATTAAGGTGGAGATGCCAATCATGACCAACATCATTAATAGTCTTTTTTAGGATTTTAAGTGGGCCTTTTTTAGTTGCCTCTACTTGACTATTGATTTAGGGATAACATGGAGTGGACTGAGAATGTTGGCTATGGAAGAGATTGCATAGAGTGTAGACTTCATCATTTTTGAAGGATTTATCATTATCAGTGGCAATGGTATATGGGATACCATAGCAAAAAATGATATGATGGAGGATGAATTTGAGAATTTGTGTACTAGTAGTGAAGGTGAGGTGGATATATTTCACCCGTTTAGTGAAATATTTAGTGGTAGTGATAATGAACTTATGGCCACTAGATGAGGAAGGGTGAATCTTGCTGACGAGATCAAGGCACCATGGAGAAAAGGGCCAAGGAGTGGTAATAGGTTGCAAGTCCTGTGATGGTGCATGAATTAAGTGCCCATGATATTGATAGGCTAAACACCATTTATAAAACTAACATGCATTGTTTTCCATGGTGTTCCAGTAATAAACTATTCTTAGAAGCTTCTTTGCTAGGACCATACCACTAGTATGGGCACTGCAGATATCATTATGAACCTCTTTAAGCATGAGATTAGCCTCTTATGTATTTATGCACCAAAGTAAAGAACCATCAAAGCCTCTTTAATATAGAGTATCTCTAAGGATGGTGAAATGGGAGGTATATTAGAGGAAGGTTTTGTGTTGTTTGTGTGATAGGTTAGGTTGTAATGTTTCATCATGGAGGTAGGTGTAAATATCATGATACCATGGTGAATCTGGATGAATAATATCACATATAAGCTTAGAATTTGGTGTGTCATACATGGGTATCAGTAGCTATTAAACCAAGAACTCATAGGGTTGACTATTTTATGGCATATCCAATAATGACCCAATGGTAACCATGGCATTTGCTACTTTTTTATTGATACATGGTACATGTTCAAATGAGATATGTGTAAAATATTGCTTGAAGATGTCAACCATATATTTGTAGGGGATTAGTTTGTCATCTTCTATTTGATACTCATCATTAACCTATTTGATCACAAGTTGAGAGTCCCCATAAACGAGGAGATTTTGGATATTCCATTGGATTGTTATTTTAAGACCTATAAGTAAGGCCTCATATTATGCAATGTTGTTTGTGCATGGGAAACCCAATTTGAATCCTTTCAATATGAAATCCCCTTATGGAGTGACAAACAAGATACTAACACCTGATCTGTGATTGGTGTAGGAGCCATCAAAATATAGTTTCTAGGGTGAAGATTCTGCAATGGTGAAGATAGATTCACCAGGGAAGTCCATAACAAGCAAATTATGATTATTTGTAAGAGGCACTTCATCCAACTAATCTACAACAACCTATCCTTTAATTGATTTCCTATCCACATATTTGATGTTGAACTCACTTAGTAACATGACCCACTTAGCCATACATCTTGTTAGAGAAGCCCTGAATAAGAGGTACTTGATTGTGTTATTTTGGAGATGAGATTTGTTTTATGACTAAGCATGTAGTGTTGAAGCTTTTAGGAGTTGAAGATGATATCTAGGTATGCTCTTTCCATTGGTGTGTAATTAAGATCATGGCCAACTAATGTGTGACTAATGTAGTAGATTTCCTGTTCATGACCCTATTCATCATGTTCTGGTAAAAGTGCCCCTAATGCAATTGATGTGGTTGTTACATAGAGCAATAGGGTCTTGTCCAGGATGGAAGCCATGTGAACTAGTGGTGAAGCTAGATAATCCTTGATTTTATCAAAGGCTTGTTGGTAGGATTTGTCCCATTGAAAGTTGTTCTTTTTGGGGAGATGGGAGAATGGTTGGCACTTGTCTATAATTTGTGATATGTATCTTATGATAGCCTACATAGATTTCCTTGGAGACTATGAAGCTACTTTAGATTCTTAAGAGGTGGCATATCTATGATGACTACAACCTTGATGAAGTCCACATCGAGAGACAATGAAGCCCAAGTGTTTTCTTGGATGTGATGCCAAAGACACATTTCTTGGGATTTAGGAGAACCTTGTATTCTCTCAAGTGGTCAAATATGAGCTCAAGGACATGGGTATGCCATTCTCTTATTTTTGATTTTCCTAGGAGATCATCCACATAGTCTTCCATGATATTGTGAAGCATGTCATGGAAGATGATTGTCATAGCTCGTTGATGAGTAGCCCCTACATTTTTCAACCCAAATAGCATGACTTGATAGACAAAGGTGCCCCAAGGTGTATTGAAAGTTTTTTTATGCTAGTCTTCGGGGGTGATTAGAGAAACCATCCATAAGTGAGAGCATTTTGTGACCTGCTATGAGATCAATGACGATGTCAATGTTTGGAAGGGGAAAGTGATACTTGGGATATGATTTTTTGAGATCTCTAAAATCTATACAAACTCAGATGCCCTTAAGTTTTTTTATTGGTACTATGTTGGATATCCATTCAGGGTAGCTAATTGGGCATATGAAGCCCACCTATAGAAGTTTTTGTAGTTCCTCTTTGATTAGAAGGGTAATTTTTGGAGCATTTACTTTACTAGTTTAGGATTAGGATGGACCACAAGGTGGTGAACCATGAGGGATGGGTCTATTGGTAGAGAATAGGGTACTAAGTAGAACCTATCACAGGTCATCGCAAAGGGCATGTAGAGGATAGAGTTGACTCATAAAGAGGCATTTTGGGAAAGGACACACCTCTATGTAGATATATAGGAGATACATGTAATCAATGTAAAGTAAGAGTGTAAGAATGAGTAAGAGAGTATGAGATTTAATATGTATAAGGCAGAGACTTAGACCTGTCAGTATGAAAATATATGTATCAGTTAATGAGAAAGATATATAAAGGAGATATAAGGGTTATGATATAAGTGTATGTGTTTTATGAATGCTTTACTCTACTTAGATTGTATCGCATAATAGATTTCCTTAATATTTATCTATGTTTCTCTCATTTTCTAGATGGGATATAAACTAGACTTTAGAGACTTGACTGAGGACCAGATCTCCAGATTGGTATCCCTCTCATTTCTTGCCAACATTTGGTTCTGTTGCTGGGACCCTAGAAAAGGACAGTGAAGAAAAGAGAGAATAAATAGTGAAAGGAGAAGTATGGAGTAGCACAAAGTAAGGAAACTTGAGTGACTAGACATTTTTTATGATTCGTGGAAGATTTTGAATTCTCTTAAGTTCCTACCCTTGTGAGAGGGGGTAGACACTTAAGGGGATGACAAATGGAATAGGGGGAGGATCTAAAAGGATCCTTGAAAAGATGTAACTCTTCAAGATAAGCCAACCATGGGATACAAAAGGATTAATATGATTCCAAATCAAAACACCCATGGCAAAAAGGGATAACAAAAGATTAAGGATAATCAACGAAATTATACTAACCAAAATGGAGATAATCAGAGAGGAGAAACAAAAAAAAACCCAGGAATGACAGGAAAGGTACCTCAGAAGGATGGAGAAGGCAAGAGAAACAAATAGAAAATAGGAAAGAGAAATTACGGAAGAAAATAATAAGTTAGATGAGTACGCCAATGAGGGTTTTGCTGAGCGCGCCAAGGTGGGTGCTACTGGAGAGGAAAATATAAAAGGAAAAGAAAGGATGGATGAAACAGCCATAGAGGCTACCACAAATTTAATACAAAGAGATATAGAGAATCTTGAGCCTATTACAATGCATATCAATTATAGGGCTACGAAACTTTTAAAAAGTATAGGAGGAAGAATTAATGCATACGATCAGTTAAGAATTATATGGAGGGATGAACATAAACAAACCCTAGCCCTACCAACAATATACAAAACTCCAAAATACCAATCTAATTATGCTAATATTCAAATTAGGGTTGACAAACAATGGGAAGAATTACTAAATCCTATATGGAACCTTCAACCCTTTAATTTGGATGAAGATTACCTAGACCAATTGGTTAATCAAAGTATAATGAAGATTAGAGAAGATGAGGTATATAAAGAGATTAGTTTTGGAAAATAAGATAAAATAGTGAAAAGTTACCTACTGAAAACATATTGTCATTTACAAATGAAAGAGTATCCCTGAGAATAAAAAGGTAGTTTGAAGAGACACACCCCTTCGACCAGGAGTCACCCTAGGTGCCTTACAAAGCAAGAAGAATTTCAAGAAAGGATCAAGTTGACAGTGAGAAAGAAAGAGAAGAAGAGATTAAGAAAGATTTTGAGAAAATTTTGGGAAAAGAGTATTTTGACACCTAATTGCAGAGAGATAAAGGAAGGGAACATAAAACCCTAACACAAAGGCTAGAGCCTAAGGAGAAGAAAAACCAGAAAGAAAACCACCACAAAACACCAGAGGGTCCAGAAAAATAAAAGAAAAGAAAAATGGATGCTATAATTAAATTATCGGTATTTGAAAAGGATACAACTGAAGCCGCAAAGCATGTTTTTGTTCTATAATCAATTTGGACCTAGAATGAGATAACAAAGGATGACACTAAACTATTTTACTTTATTAGGACATTGTGAAATAATGGGTTAAAATGGTACATAAAGGCTTGTCCTAGACATGAAAAAACATGGGATGAAGTGAAGAAGGAATTATTTGAGAACTTTGAAACTCCAGAAATACCTACTGAAGGGGTAAGTAAAATGAGAGATTTAATACAAAGAGATAGAGAAACTATAAAGGAATTTGACAAAAGATTTAAGGAAACAGTCTGCAAATTAGCAGAACCATTGACTAAGAAGGAAAAGATTGAATGGTTTACATCTAGGATAAGCCCAGATGTGAGAGAATCTCTGGACAATAGAATATTTGAAACATATGCAGAAGTGGTCACATTAACATGTTGGGTTGAGGCACAAACATGGCACAAACAAGATGAAAATAAGGAAAACATCGAATTAGAAACATTATGACTGGAATTGGAGTAGTTGAAACTTAAACAGGAGATCTTAGCAAAACAAGAAGATAAGAGGCCGAATATATGTTGTTCTTATTACACAAAGGAATGACAATCAAGAATGAATGTCTGAAACTAAAAGGAGAAAGATAGGCCATTGCAATGAAGGTGGATATAAAAGAACTCCCTACAAAGAACAAACAGTCTATTATAGATTATGTGGAGAATGGGATGATCATGAAACACTAGATTGTCCATCACAAATGCTTAGGGTAACCGAAGATGATGATGAAAGTGACTCATGGTATAATGCAAATCACAAGAAAAAGACACAAAATAATACCATGGCATATGTAAAAGGCCTAGCAAAAAGACCATTATATCTTCAAGACCACGGTTATAAGCAACCTTCATGGAGAAATAAAAGAAACATGAACACTATCCAGAATACAAACCAAAATGCACCATATAAAAATAACTATAGTAATGATGATAGAGGAGAATTTGGAGGTTGTGGAGGAGGCCGAGGTTGAGGTAGATGTAGAAGAAGAGATGAAGACACTTGTTATAAATGTGGTAAACCAGGACACTTTTCTAATGAGTGTTGGGGAGAAAGAAGAAGACAATGCACATTCTGCAACAATACAGAACATGACCTTTTTACATGTGATAAGGCACATCAATACTTTTAGAATGCACCACAACAAGGAAAGAGAGATGACTTGGATAAGTAAAAAGGGGCTAGAGTAATCAGAAGAGTCCCTAAAGAAGAAGGTCAAGTCCTAAGGACCTGCCAGAGAGATAAGGATGGCAATACATATCTATCTTCATTAGAAGAAGAAAGCCAAAATAGAAGAATAAAGGAGGGAAAAACTAAAATAGATAAAGGAAAAGAGAAAGTGGCAGTAGTCACAAGACAAGGTATAAACACCAGAGGAAATGCCACTGCTGAATTAGAGAGAGAAGAAAGTGAGGAGGAAGATATATTCTTCCTAAATAAAAGACAACATGATGATATATACATAAGACTAAACAAATGGTAATAGAAGAAGAGAAACAAAAACAAGTTGATCAATTCTTCATAGAAGAAGAAGAAGTTACGGCACTCAAACAATTTACATCACTAATGCAACAACATAATCTGATGGATAAATTTAAACAATTTGCTAAATATTGGAATAAGGAGAGGATACCACGAAACCTAGTTAGGCAAATGGGCAGAAGTGGAAGATATTGGAAAACAAAACCACTACTAGTGGATGCTCATATTAATCATAAAAAGGTCAGAAATGTAATGATAGACTTGGGTGCAGACATAAACATGATCACTAAGAAGCTTTGGGAACAACTAGGGAGACTTAAATTGTCTCAAACACCCTACAATATTACTTTGGTAGATGGGTCTAGCATGTCAACCATTGGAACATGGAAACAAGTAGAGGAAAACCTAATGGGCATCAAACAGGTAGTAGACTTTGTGGTTGTTGCTATGAAAGAACAAGGAGATTCCTTTAATGCACTACTTGGACTAAGATGGTTTGTAGATGCCAATGACATAGTGGACTCCCGCAAAGAAGAGCTATCTTTTGCAGATAGTAATAAAAGTGTATTCATACCCTTAGGACTACCCATGGAAGAGGCCTATATTGAAGAATTCAACCACACAGAAGAAAATGATGACCACCCTAAGAAAATTTACACAATATCAAGATTGGAAACAAATGAAACAGACGAAGAACCAAATTCAGGAGGAGAAATAGAGGCAGGGAATGATAATGACAGTACTAATAGTGAAGAAGTCCTAGAAGCATGGATAAAAAATAAACCAGAACTAAAAACTCAGAGAATGACATGAATTAGGAGGATATGCATGGTTCAAATCAGTAAAGGAAACATACCACAATCCTCTGCATTAGATGAAAATCCACTGCAAATGGTATGTGCCATTAACAAAGATCAAAATACAGAGAAACCTACTTAAGATATCACACCATATAAATCATATTATGAAAGGAATCTTCCATATCAAACTACCAAATTTCTCAGGGGTTAAAGACCTACAATATTTGAATGAGATGAAGACAATCTTTTCAGAAGAACAAAGCAAAATAGGATCAGTACAACATACACTAGTTTGTAATGCGGCAAACTGGTGGTCAACACATAGAGATTTAGTTCAAGATTGGCATACATTTAAGCTTCTTATCAATGTGATATACTTATCAGAACAAAGAGAATACAAAGAAATACCCAAGTATGAAGGCCAAAATCTACCACAAGAACATTTAACCACTTGCATAGTAGCATGGGAAAATAGAAAAGAACATAGCAAGGCTATATACACCCATCTATTCTATTGGACATTGACACCAATAGCCCAAACTTTGTATATCAACCAAGAGAGAAGAAAGAAAAATGTATACACCTAAAAATGACACGACTCTATCTAAATAAATATTCTTAATATTTATTAAATTTAATTCCTCTATCAATAAATAAATAAATTTATTTATTTGATTCACATTCCTCCACAAAATTAAATAAAATCATTTATTTAATTAAAGTCCTCCCAAATTCTTCTAAAAGTCATTCTAAATTAAATAATACCAAATTATTTAATTAGATCCTCCAAATCAATCTAAATTAAATAATATCAAATTATTTAATTGAATTCTTCTAAATTTACGTCATCCTCTATATTTAAATAAATCCAAATATTTATTTAAATTGTTCTATTTTCCTCCAAGAGTGAATTAACACCAAAAATAATTCATGCAAATCCATGTGCACACTTATTTGAATATTTGAATATTTAATTAATTGTTCTGTCACCCACATGTCCTTTTTATCCTCTAGTCTAATTAGTTAACTCATAAATCAAATCAGTTAACTAGTTATTCTATTTTGTTAACTAATTAATCAATTTAGTTAACTCTTCATTCTGTTCAGTTAACTCCTCTTGTTGTATGAGGGAACAAGACACTTGTCCTCTTCCTATTTACGCACATCCTCTCAAATTTCCTCAACCATTGATCTTCTTATTCATTCTATACCGTTGATCTTCTTTCTCACAAGTCTATAAATACTACCCCTATTCCTCCATTTGAATCCAAGCTTTTTATAAACTTACTCTGCAGGAATCATAGCGCGCCTTTTGGCACAAATCACTCCATAGCTTGAGATCACCATTATCATTGCATTGTGAAGATCCTCGTCATTTGTAAACCTATCAACAGCCGTTCTCCATTGTCATCTTAGAAAAAAGAAAGGAAGTACACCTTTTGAGGGCTATATTCATACAACGAGATCAATTCGAGATAGGTGACCAATGGAAGCCACATAATAAAGGAGGTTTGCAAGGTATTGTTTCTTTGTGTTTGATCTTGTTTGTTCTTATTTCATTGAGATTGTTAGATTATTGATAGTTTAATACTATTAACCACATTTTTTGATAACAGAAACAAGTAATTGGGAGGAAGTACAAGCTAACTTTATACATACATTTTCCTTTTGCAGTCTGGAAAAATCTATACATATTGCACTTTTGAAAATAAAAGAAATAATTTTCCAGTAAGTAACAAAGGAAGAGGAAGAAGAACTGAAGTATAGTAAACCACCACCAAGATCTGAAGGGATATGGAAATTGGTAGAATGGAAAGATCAACAGTCAATGAACATGGGTCAAAAATGCAATAAAAACACAAAAATAGATGATGAGGATAATGAGGATATAAATATTGATGTCTAAGAGGGAGAAAGAGAGCTAGAAATACTAACTGAACCAATGGACCAATATTATAATGAACCACTAAAAAAAAGAGAAGAAAATATTGAAAAGGAAGGTGATCCTAAACTAGAAAAGATTGGAGACTACTGGGATGAAAAAAGTGGTAGCGCAGGTAACTAAGATTCTCTTTGAGTTTGAGGATTTATTCCCAAGGAACTTTACTGAAATGAAAGGCATTAAAGAATAAACAAAAATAATGAAAATACAACTGAAAGGAGTGAAACCAGTAAAGAAAAGGCCATATATGCTCAATCCTAACATGAAGAAAAGAGTCAAGGTAGAAATTGATAAGATGTTAGCAACATGGATCATAAAACCTATTGAGGAAGCTAATTGGATCAACCCAATGGTTGTACAAAACAAGAAATCAGGAGAAATAAGAATATGCGGAGACTACAGAGTTAAATAAAGCTTGCATCCATGATCCATTCCCAACACCCTTCACATAAGAGGTATTAGAATCAGTGCTCAGAAGGGAAATATTCATATACTAATGGATTTTCTGGCTACCATCCAGTAAAGATAAGAGAAAAGGATCAACCTAAAACAACATTTGCATTTGAATTGGGATCCAACATGTATACAGTGATGCCTTTTGGACTAATGGATGCACCAATGGTTTTTAGTAGAACAATGGTAAATGCATTCAAAGAATTCATTCATGATTTCTTAGAGGTTTATCTAGATGATTGGACTGTTTATGGATTAGTGAAAGACCACACATAGACCTTGAGGAGGATGTTCAACAAATGCAGAAGTTTGCAAATATCATTGAATCTCAAGAAATGGACATTTGCAGTACCTTTTGGGACTCTCCTAGGTCACATCATTTGCAAGGAAGGGTTGATGGTAGATCCCTTGAAAGTAACTCTAATCCTAATACTACCACCACCTAAAACAACAACAAAATTAAAAACTTTCTTAGGTTACATTGGGTATCACCAAAAAATTATAAAGGGTTATGCACCAATAGCAACACCTTTGGAGGAATTACTCAAAAATAAAAGTGGAAGAAACATTGAATGGAATGAGCAGTGTCAATCTTCTTTTGACATACTAAAACAGAAAATTGCTGAAGCTCCTATCTTGATATTCCTGGATTGGAACATTTGTTTCCATGTCCATGTAGATGCCTCAGGCATAGCAGTAGCTACAATATTAGCTCAACCTAAAGGGACTAAAAACCATCCTATAGCATTTTCTAGTAGGAAATTATCAAAAGTTGAGAAAAATTACACCACAATAGAAAGGGAAGCACTAACAATGGTCTATGCACTACAAAAATTTAGACACTACATGTACTATCCACACCTTTCACCTTCTTTACTGGCCATGAACCATTAAAGTACCTATTAAATGAACCTACCATACAAGGGAGGATATGTAGACGGTTGTTACTATTCCAAGAATTTGAATTCACCATCAAAGTCAAACCAGGGAAACAAAACCAAGGTCCTGACTATCTATCTAGTTTGAAATAGGGGATGAGCCAAAAAGCCATGAAGAAGAACTCCCTTGTGCAAACCTATTTAGGGTCAATACGGTACCAGAAAAACTAAAAGATATTGCATATTTACTTGCCACAGGAGAATTTCTAGCTGATACATTTCCACAAGACAAACAAATCCTTATGCAAAAGGCTTTTCCCTATACACTTATTGAAGGAGAACTACATATAAGAGGGAAAGATGATATAATAAGCAGGGTAGTATATGAACATGAAAGAGAGGACATAATAAATAAAGCACATGAAGGTATAGTAGGAGGACACAATTCCAGAGACCTTACAGAAAGAAGATGAAACTAGCAGGCTTGTGGTGGCCTACCTTATTCCAAGATACTAAAAGATATGTAAAGCAATGTGATATTTGTCAAAGAATGGGTAAACCTACAGCTAGAGATGAAATGCCATTAAGACTGGTATCAACATAAATCCCTTTGAAGAAATGGGCAATTGACTTTATTAGACCCATAGATCCTCCGGCCAAACAATCAAAATCAAGATACATTATCATCAGAGTAAAATACTCACAAAATGGGCAGAAGCTCAACCTACAAAAGACTATACCACAAAAATAGCCACAAAGTTCCTCTATGAGAATATAATCACTAGACTTGGATGTCCACTCAATATCACAAGTGACCAAGGAAAACACTTTGTAAATAACATGATTGTGGAGTTACTACAATATTTCATGATAGTGTACAACAAAAGCTCACCATATCATCCATAGGCAAATGGTGTAAGTGAGGCCTTAAATAAAATCATTGGGAAGACATTGATGAAAATGTGTGATGGAATCAAAATAGATTGGGATCTGAAAGTACCTGCAACACTTTGAGCCTACCACACCACATATAAAAGAACCACAAATTTCACACCCTATGAGTTAGTCTATGGCTTGGATGCTACTATACCAGTACACTTTATACTTCCTAACTTTCATACCGCAAGAACTCTAAAACTAAATGAGGAGGAATCCCTAACACAGAGAATTGAAGAATTGGAGAAAATGGATGAAAACAGGTTGACAACAACCTATAACATGAATCTAGAAAGTGGTAGAAAGCCTGGCATGATAGAAAATTATGAATGAAAATTTTCAAAGAAGGAGATTTAGTACTTATGTATGATAGTAAATTCAAGAAATAGGGAAAACTCAAAATCAAATGGCTAGGACCATATTCCATTGAAGAGATTGCAAAATTTGGAGCTGTAAGATTGAAAGATATGGAAGGAAGAATAATGACCAGATATGTCTATGGAGCTTGTTTGAAGCATTATCACAAACTTTTGAGATGAAAAGATGAAATGCAGAAGAATTTTACCTTGTATCATAGAAATGTATCATATTGTAACATACTACATAAAAAACTAACCATTGGCAGCTAGAAAACACTAACAGATAGAAAACCCCGTGAAAAATACTACGGACAAACACCATAAATGCAGAAAGTAACTATTAAGGCTATTTATACCCTAATCTACCCTAAAAATCTCATTTACATCCAACACACCTTGAGAATTTTTGAGCTTTGACGAGAAAAACTACAAAGAGATTGAACCCTAGCCACATAACTGAGAAAGAGAAGAGATGGTGAGCCCAGTGCTAATTGATGTCAGAGAGAAGCCAAGGCCTAAATATAAGAAGTGCCCATACAAGGCAATGGAGGTAGACAAGGAAGGAGCATTCTCTAGAGTACCTACAAACATGGTTTACATAGTAGATTTTAGAAAGTACATCCATTATGTGATCTTAGAAATTGATCATATGGAATTTAAGGAGTTGAGGGATACATTACTTAGAGATGCAGGGTATTTAATTAAATATCAAAATATTACCGCCAAGAAACTTGACATATGGAAAGATTATCCAGACTTGACTAATGCTTACGAGTGGGTAAGAATAATACTCAGCCAGATTCACGATGAATTCATCTATTTAGACAAACCTTACCGCATAACTAAGGATGCAATCAGAGCAGTGACTAGACTCAACTCAATAGGACTAGTACTGACAATGAAGGCTATTAAAAATGACAAGGTCATTGAGCTTACAAGAGAAAACCCCAATGGGAAGAGCTTGAGTGTGAAGGATATCACAGATCCTGGGGTTTGGTATGCAACTATGGGGATAGCCTACAAGGTGTATCACACAAACAAAGAGGGATCAACTACTACTACTACAATCCACATTGCATATCAAATGGTGAAAGAGAGCAAAGGCTTTGACCTCTGTGAAGTGATGAGGGAGCAGTTGATGGAGAATTTGAAAAGGACAAAGGAATCAAACTACAATTTTTGGTATGATACTTTAATCATCTCACTAGTATTCTATTTTCTAAATGAATTACCAGGATTTAAAGGGAAAGTTTGGCAACAACACCTATCAATTGTCGCACAAATCAAACACCACATTAGAAGTTTTAGTGATACAAAAATGTTTAACACTATGTACTAGGGATTCTTCAAGTCACTATAGTTGGATATGCAAAATAGAGAAATAATACCCTATGAAATAGTAAAATAGTACATGAATCATATAACTTTAATCGTAGACAAAGACTATGTTAGGAAATGTGTCTGAACCTTGCAACTACAATAGGTTACTATTCTTCACAATTTTGGTCTTTTCAAATACCCTTTATCTTGAAGAATGGTTTAGAACTTTCAAAGTTTCAAAAGGAGATAAAAATGGTAGGGTTGACTATTTTTATTAACTCTACATTTGAGCTCGGATAGACCTGAGATTTTTCCAAAAGGCGTGGAATTCCAAGTAAACATCTCAGGTGAGTTTTGACTTAAGATCATACTTGGATTGCAAGATATTAAAGTTTCTATTTTTTGAAACTCTTGAAAAAAGTTTTGAACTCATATTTGAGGCACTTAGAGCTCCCTAAACACCCTAAAAGTTGTCATAATTGGTGAAGCCAGTTGTATGTTGATAGATCTCTTCATGAGATTTCCAACACATCAAACAATTTGTCAATCGGACACCTGAATCAAAAGTTATGACCTCCGTGTTGGGAATTAAGATGTCTCAACCTTTGAAAGTTTCTAATATTATATTTATTTATTCAAAACTATGTTGAAGGATCCCATAGTCAACACCTTGTAAATTTTGGTGACTTTATTAGCCATAGTTTCCCCCCAAAGTAATTAATGGGGGAATGCAGGGGGTAGTGCCCCCGAAGCAAAAAATGCCCTATATTTAATAAAGGCATCAATAGTTATTTTGTTATTGGCCGACATGGATTAACCAACATTGGATAACCAACAAAGAGGCTTGATAAATAAGTGGCTGGAGAATGTGAAAGGTCACAGGATGCAAATGAGAATCGACAATGTGTACTCCTAAAAGAACTTGCATTGTAAGTGTGTTGTAATCATCTTTTGATTTGATAATACATTGCGTAGGTTTTAGAGTGTGGGGTTTTTACCTGAAAGGGTTTTCGCCATGTATATCTTGTGTTGTGAGTTTTGTATTTGCATTTGATGTTGTTATTACCTTTATGTTAATGTGCATCTAATAACCTATAACTGTAAAAGTTAAAATTTGCATGAATCTTTCCTTAGTATATTAGTGTAGGAAGCGTTTCCACATACCTTGCTTCTTTTCACTTTGAAAGTTGGACCTCCTATTTTTGGGAAATGTGAAAATGTGTTGGACACTTAAAAGAGATGTAAAGGGAATAGTTACATGTGTTGGTGTGTGATTTGACACATCACAAGACATATTTGATAGGATATAATTTGGACGCCACTTTTGAGTGGTTTTTGGCTCATGGTTTTGTAATTACCATTGATGGTTTACTATATTGTATCTCCTATAAATCAAGAGCTTGAGATGGAGGTTGTGTGAAAGAGTCTTATAGATTTTGAGTTGCCTCCAAATCTCTGGTTGGTAATGCTCCTGTGAAAGCTTGCTTTGCAAGTATATTGTAATCTTCTTGATCCCTGAATAATGTATTTGGCGGCTTTAGAGTGTGGGGTTTTTCTCCTAAAAGGGTTTCCCCACGTAATTATTATGTTGTGGTATGATTGCTATTTGTGTTTAATTCTGTAACTATTTTAAAGATCTGAAAATTTCTACATATCTCTCCCCTCAAGATTAGTATAGGAAGTTGTTCGGCTACCTTAGCTTCCTTACAAGTAGTATCAGGGCTTGATCACCTTTGTTTTCAGTTGTGGGTTGTTGAGTTTTTAAAACTAATCTAGTTTTGAGTGGGAGCTTGTGTAGAAGATACTTTGTGATCTTGTTCTAGGGATTTTCAGATGGTAAGAACATTAGGTAGAAATTTTTTTTGGTAACAATTTTGAGAAGTGGAAGCTGAAGATGGAGGATCTCTTAATTGATCGAGATATGTGGGATGCTATTGATGAGAAAGTTTCAAGGCCCACATATGCTACTTTGTCTACTAAATATGGTGTTATGGATCATAAAGTCAAGGGTCTAATTAGATTGTTCCTGATAGACTCTGTTTTAATCAATGTACATGAAGAGCCCTCTGGAAAGAAACTATGGAAGAAACTTGGTGAAATATATCAAGCCAAATCTTTAGTGAACAAGATTTTCTTGAGGAATAAATTGTATTCCTTGAGAATGGAAGAGGGTGGACAAATTTCAGACCACTTGGAAGCATTCAATATGTTGGTGGCTCAATTGGCATCAGTTGGTGTAAAAATGGATGAGGAGGAGAGATGTCAGATCCTGCTTTGTTCTTTTCCTGATTCATGGGATTCTCTTGTTATGGCGATTGGGAGTACTTCTATTATCTTGAAAGTTGAAGATGTCATGGGTTCTTTGCTTTTTGAAGAAATGGGGAGGAAGTTATTCATTAGTGCCAAAGAAGCCCTAAGTGTTCGTGGAAGATGTGAGGCCGACTATTTTACCCCCCCATATTTTGATCATTATGCTATTCTGTAGATGACACTATCAGACCTTAGTGACTATGTTTCATAACGTAGACTTGATGTTTTATCTCACTGATTTGATACATGTGATTTGATTTGGTTATACTGGATGATATGTTGTGGTTCGATATATGGGATTTATATTAGATGTTATTTTTATGAGATTCTAGTTATTTATGTGATGTGAACTATTTGACATGTGATGGAAAATGCAGTTTAATTTGTAGTTATGTATTGATGTTTATTTCTATTGCGTGAAGTTAATTTCAATTGCTTCGGCTATGACTTTTCATGACAGGACTGACACTTGATCGAGATGTGTAGGTTTTACGTTCCCTAGGCACGAAAAATGGAGGTAGGATTCACACCATGTTATTCCTTGTTAAGCCGGTCCATTCCCAAGAGGGATAAGGATCACGTGTGTAATTGAATGATGATTTATTGTGCTTAGTTTAATTTTAATTATTTTTAAGCCTTAGTACCCCTTCTTTTTCTTATTTTGATTAATATTAAGTGTTGTAAAATTTTATTTGATTTATGCCACTTGGTATTTTTATTATTTTTTTTGGGCCATTTATATGTGGATTTTTAACCCTTTTCATGACCCCTAGGGTCCCAAAAGTTACTCTAGGTGGTCAACCATGAGTCTAGGGTCAACTTGGGCTATCTAACCCTAGTTTTGACTCACCTTAGGTCACCCTAAACCATGGTTGAGTAAAAGTGACGAATTTGGAAAGAGGGAAGATGGGGATGGGCCTTGCCTTAGGAAGAACTCATCTCCCATCCCTAAGTTTTGGGAATCATTCCCAAGGAAGACTTGGGAGGTCTCCAAGAGTCCTCCCAAACTCCCAAGTGAGTGGGAGCACCACTCAAGACCATTATCTTCTTGAGGTGTGAGTGGGAATCCAACTCACCATTTGTCCCTCTCCCACTTGTGTGGAAGCACAAGTGGATGAGGTGGAGATGGAGGTGGAGTGAGAGGAGGACATTTGTCATCCTCTTACCTTCTCACTCTCACAAGTGGCTTTTGGGGGAGGGAGGAGATGGTGACAAATGTCACCTTCCCATTCCATCAAGGCCAAGTGGATGGCCTATAATAGCTCCTCTTGTAGAGGAGTGGGGGTTCTTCTCTTCTATTTTTTTTTCTTGCAATTAGAGACTTCTTGAAAATTTGAATTTTCCTTTCTAGTTTGGAGGAGTTAGAGGAGGTTGGAGAAATTCTAGAAGTTGGGAGGCTTGGGAAGGCATGGAGCTCTTCACCAATTCTACTTCCATTGTCAAGGCCTTGAAGGTAGGCCTCTTAACTTGCTTCTTACCTTGCTTATTTGATGATTCTTGTTTTAGATTTTGATTGTGTGTTGTTTGCCTTGTGTGGTTTGCATTGTGATGTTGGGTTGGGTGTCATGGTGAGAGCACCTCCAATGGAGGTAATGCTCAACTTGTATGGGTAGGGGAAAGGAACCTCCTTGAGGTCTCTCCCACAGTATGTGTTTATGCCTTGAGGGCTTATTATTTGAGGAGGAGATATTTGAATGGCAAGAGTGCCATGTAAGTTATTTGTGATACTGGAGGTTTGTGGTGTTTTGGGGATTTTGGCTTGAGGCCATGAAAAGAGTTTTGTTTTCTTTACTATCATTCGGGGAGCCCTTTGAAGTTGAGGGGTCCATTCCCTACCCTCACCAAACTCGTTTACATGAGTTAAGTATTGTGTTAAGCCTTTGGGTTGTTTGAGGGGATGTGTTTGATTCTGTTGTGGATTGATACACCTGTGTGAATCCCTACCTCCCTAGCTCGGGGGTGACCCACTTGCGGGTCTATGGTAGGGAGGAGAGCTTTCCATTCATAGTGGCTGGTTTTGTTGTCTTGATGTTGTGTTCTTTGCAGGTTGTGAGAAGAGAAGTGAAGTGGTTATGGAATCCCTGTTTTGTGTGGCCTATGTAGTATTGTAGTGGCTGATTTAGCCCTGGGTCTTTGTGGCCTTGTTGCCTTGAAAATTCTTGTAAATATGGCTAAGAAACTTGCCATAGAGATGGCTGTGTAGTTACTGGAATATAAACATTCAGTTATTGTATGTAATGTTGTTCACTGTTGAACTAGACCTTGTTGTGAA
Source organism: Cunninghamia lanceolata (assembly GCA_027924645.1). Taxonomy (NCBI): domain Eukaryota; kingdom Viridiplantae; phylum Streptophyta; class Pinopsida; order Cupressales; family Cupressaceae; genus Cunninghamia; species Cunninghamia lanceolata. The sequence continues at coordinate 2,862,167 of BSBN01001957.1, forward strand.
TGAAAGAGCAAGTTAGAAACATTGATGCTACTGTAAAAAAAAAAAGAATGTATAAGTTGCTGCATATGTTATTTGCTTACATGAAAGTGAGATTTGCATGAGAAATATAGTTATGTTTTACTGCTTAGTTTTTTTTTATTATAGATAAAGGAAGGAAATGCATTTTCTACTTCTGTGTATTGTTCCAAAAGAAAGGGGTTAAATTAGTTATTTGATTTGAGCATTAGAAGTCTTTATTAGTATGTTGCAGAAAATAGGAGAAAAAGGATGTATTGCTATTTAATAAAATTTGTCCATACAATGACTGGATTACAAGTATTTGTATGGACAAATTGAAAATCATTAAGTTTGATACAAGTTTCCCATTTATTTGAATTTAGGAAAAACATGAAGTGCTAGTATATAAAAAAAAAATATTAAAGGATTGGAAGTTAAATGGAAATGTGCATCCGGTTTTAGTCCACTGTTTGAGAGAATGGAGATTACGAGAAGTTACATAGTTTTGCATTTCCTTATATATTCATAAACTTGCTTGAATGTTTTATTCAAAAGAAATTTATATCATTACTGCTCTTATTGTTGTTACCATTGGGTGTACGCAAAAAAATAAAAATAAATAAATAACTAAATAAATAAAAATAAAAAAATATCAAGAGATATATGGTTGCTAGTTAGTAAACTGTGTAAACTTCCATACACACAAATAAAATATGTATATATATTATTTTTATGCAAAAAAAAAAAATAACATATACATGTATTATAGGCTGTTTAAGAGATTAGGGTTCATTTTTTATGATTTATAGATTATATAATATAAAAAAAAATAAAAATAAATAAATAAATTTAAAAAAAAAGGAGAGGGGTTGTGGGCAGCGCCCACAGTCCAACAGGGTTTTACAAGTCACAGGGGCTGTGGCCTCCCCCACACCCCACACACCACAACAAACACTGCCCCCTCTTCCCGTGGGCTCCTCCCTCCTCCCTCCGCTGGCAGTGCCGTCCCTTCCCCGTTGCTACCTCCGTAACCTCCCTTACCCCATAGCCCAGTGTCCTGGTTCACAGCGCCCCCCTTTCCCCCTTGCGTCCTTCGCCATGTGTCCATCCCCTGTGCCAAGCTACCACCGCCACCTTCGCCGCTCCCTGCGGCCCACACTCCCCATGTCCACTATGAACTCCGCCGTCCTCAGCTCGTGGCCCTCTGTGGCCACCAACGCCCTCCCATTGCCGCTGCCGCCACGCCTGTACCCTGCAAGCCCAAACACAATAAAGAAATTAGGGTTGCTCTATGTGGGGCATATAATGGGAATGCAAGAGTAGTTTGCCCTAAGTTATATAAAAGAAAAAAAAGAAAAAAAAGGAAATTATAAACAAGAGCTTATGGTATAAATCAATAATTGTTATATATATATATATATAAGTATTTATATTTACACATATATAACAAATGTGGTATTAACTCATTGGATATATATATATATATATATATATATATATATATATATATATATATATATATATATATATATATATATATATATATATATATATATATATATATATATATATATATATATGGTATTCTAGTTTCGTCAATTTAAATAAAAATAATAATAATAATATTAATAATAATAGAAATCAAATATATATATATTAATTACTGGTATAAATTTTATAAAGGAGGACAGGATTTTTTTTCCTATATAAAAAAAAGGGGGATAATAATAATAACAATAATATATGTATAATTATATTAGGGAATTATTAAAAAAAAATATATATGTATCGGTCAAATTTATTCTTGTGTGTAAATTCGTTTAATAGGATTATAGTTTCATTTTTCCTAGGTGGAAAATTTTACGTTGATATTAAAAAATGATTTTAGTATTATCATTTTATGGGGAGGGTTATTTGAACCCTCCTCCCTCCTCCAAATTAATCTACGAGTGGGTTATTAAACGAAAAATCAATATTATATGTAATAACAATCTCGGTTTTCGGTCAGAGATAACTGACGTTTTGTCATTTTTATTCAATTTCACCATTTTACCTTATATTGTTGTTATCATTTCTAAATTAATGTGATAATTAGATTATCGTTCTAAGTTTATTTAATATTTATTTAATCGTATGATTTTTGCTTAATTATTTTTATATAATTATTTTTTTTTATCGTATATTTTATTAGTTTTTTCCTATTGATGATTTATTTAAAATCTGTTCTAAGGTTTTATTTAAATTATAAAGTTCATTTTCTTGTTGACCTATTATTTTAAAATTCTTATTCTTTGCATTTATCGAAAAATGCGTTATGCTAGATTTCTAGGGTATTTTTGATGCGAAGTTACATCTATTCCATTCCATCTTTCACCTTCAACCGTGCGCCGTCATGACATCATAAAACTTCTCCTTACAATCTGAGTAGTTAGGGATCGATGTCGACGAACTATCTTCACCTAGGTAACTTAGGGATTCAGATGGAATCGACCTAACCCTAGAAGCGACACACTTCGTGTCGCTTATCCCTGGACGGCCTACACCTCATCGAATATGTTGTCATGTTTACGTCTCAGGCGTATTGCCACCGAGCACGTAAGCGCGTGCGAGGTGGCTCTTAAGGATAGTCAGTAAATTTTTTGTGGCCCGTGTCATGACCACATGACCAATGTGGTCGTGACACGGGCGTTTGTGTGTCGTGTCTGCATGGGAGATGCGGGCATGATAGAAGACCTAAAGAAAAAGGCAAGAAGATTGAGAAGTATGACAAATCCAAGTCCAAGGGGAGATCGAAATCTCCTAGAAAGTCCAAAGTTATTTGCTAGAATTGTGGTAAGCCTGGACACTTCCATAAGGACTGTAAAGAAGAAAAGAAGAAGAAAAAGAAGAAATTTGATTATGATTCTTAGTCTGAGAAGGAAAATGGTGATGCGTTTGGTGATGCATTCATTGTAGCTTTGGCCACCCGTGCAGGTAATGATGCATGGTTAATTGACTCAGGTACATCTTTCTATAAGACCCCTAATAGAGATTGGTTTTCTGAATATGAAAACTTTAATGGAGGTAAGGTGTACTTGGGTGATGATTCTCATTTAAATATTGTTGGTTGTGGTAAAGTTAAAATCATATTTCCTGATGGTAGAACAAAAAGGATTAATGGTGTGTTGCATATCCCTAGATTAGCATGGAATTTATTATCTGTGAGCAAACTAATAGATGTGGATGTGCAGGTAGTCATTTTTGATAAAGGATGAAAGATGGTTAGAGGTGCTATGGTGATCGCTAGAGGTGTCATGCTTGGCACACTGTATAAGCTTGATGCATGCACTGTTGAGTGTAATAGTACTTCTGTGAAAAGCAAATATGTGACTACTTCCTTGGAAAAGGAGAGGGTTTCATTTTCAATGGATGGTTGTGGCTTGTGGGTACCTAAGGGTGCTCTTTATTTTGAATCAAAATTGCCTACAAAGAAGACTATGTTATGCCACCAAAGATTAAGTCACTGTAAAGGGTAAAATTTGGATTTGTTTAGTTTAGTGTTTGAATCCTCCTTTCACAAATTACATTCAAAGACCTTAGGATCGAGTGACAGAGCACTATCAGGTCCTTGGTCACTCACGAATGTAGGGAAGCTCAGATTAGGGTGTTTGATTACTAATTTTCCTTCTCTTATGCCTAATTATCCATCAAAACCCTAACTATGCAAATACATAAGTAAACAGATGAATTATGGAAAATGCTTCTACAGAAAGATGTAAAATGACAAATAACAGTGCACCTATTTTCGGTGTTTCGAGGTGGAAAAGTCAGGGACTAAATAGCGGGCACCCAAGTCCAAGGCCCTGCTTTTTGATCTAGAAACAAGGTCTGCAACCTGTATCTGTTGTCCCAAAGATTTTCTTGTTGTGGAACTTTGAGGACTAATGAGTGGGTGCCCTAGTCTAGGATGCACATTTCTTCTCTGATCTACAATTCTGACACTCCAAGATGCCCTCCTACAACTTCACTTTGTTTTCATCATCAACCTATAACCTGCAACCATGAAAACTTTGGGAGGGGGTTGTGGTGTTTAGGAGCTTGCCTCAGTCAAGCCCCGGAAGGACACTTAAGTCTTCCAAACACTTTTTTTAGATAGAGAGTGCATGCCCTTGTGAGGCAGAGGCAAAATCCAAATGAAATAATGATTGAAAACACAATGAATGTCACCTTGTAGTGAAGATCTCATGAGAGGAAGATGCTCTTCATTCCATGAGGAAATGGATGCTGAAATCTACAAACACAAACACATAGACAACACAAATCTACTCTTGCAACACAATGAAAGCCTTGAATCACTTCTAGAATGCCAATACTCATGAATGTAATCTCTAGTTTCAAAATGAATGCCCTAAAAATACTCCTACCAAGAATTTCGTAATTCAAACTTACCGTGTTGGCATATGACCCAAATAACGGTCACAAGCCGACACCTAAAATTTGGGACTGACCCAAAATAGGGCAGGACTAGGGCGTGGGTGCCCAAGTCCTCCCCCCTATTTTGGGTAGGATTAGGTTCAAGGGGTCCCCCTAGGCCTCATTTGTCATGATACCTAGGGTTCATTCCATTGGGATGCCAAATTATGATGCAAGATGTCCTAAATGCACACTAAAGACCCGGGAGCTAAACCTTATGAGGGGAAAGCCCCCAAGGGGACATTTTCCAATGTTACATTTAGCCCACACTTTAATGTATGTATAAACGCAAGGCCAATACATGCATTAAAGTATGGTCACAAACACAACAAACACGGCAAACATGGAGAAGACACACCAATCACATAGAAGACAGTAACAGGCACGCAAAACATGGAGAAGACAGTTACAGTCACACAGAATATAGTAAATGCATGGAAGACACATTAATGCATGGAAGATAGGCATGCTTTCTTTTCTTTTCTTTTTCTCATATGTATGAAATGCAGATGCAAGTACTGGAATGTAAACAAACCTCCCATAATGCAGGAAGCACTCATAGCACTAGTCTTTAGACTGCATATATGGGGCAACACACACGCAAGACACACAAAACCTCCCAAAATGTAGGAAGTACTCATCGAGCTAGTCTTTAGACTGCATATGGGGCAACAAGCATGCCAAACAAAGCAAGCACGCCAAACAAAGCAAGCACGCCAAACACACACACTTTGAAGACACGGAGAAAACATGATAGACAAGCGATGGAGTGTTCCTATTTCTAGGTTCATCACCATCTCAGGCACATTACAGGCTCACACCGATGATTGGGCTTCACCACAACAATCACCGAAGACATGCTTAAGGGTTGAGTTAGTCACATAACCGCTCCTTACCTCTGCAAAGGACTTTTGAAAATGACAGGATGATGCAATTTTCTCTGAGAAATACACCATCCCCGCCCCCACAGAGGGCTTAAGGTAAAAAGGATATATGTGATATCCCGCCTCCACAGAGGGCTTAAGATAAAAAGGATATACGTGATATCCCGCCTCTACAGAGGGCTTACATGATTGATTAATTGATTGCAAACAAACTCAGGATGTAGAAAGCACTCATCATGCTAGTCTTTAAACTGCATCTGAGGACAAGCACATTCCTAACATCTACAACAGACAACTTACCTTATATATGCCCCCAACTTAAGGTGGTTGATATCAGGTATCGATATCAAGCACGTTAAGGTAGGAAGAAAACACACAAGGGAACACAAGCTCTCGCAAAGCCCATGCCCCTTGAAGGTGACATGTACTTTATGATCGCCAAATGTTCCCACAAACACATCCCTGCAAGAAACATGTTAGTGTCTACAACATCATGATAAACAACAACATCAATGCATATGATTAACCACACAAAGAGCCAAGGTTATACAACAAATTCAGAGTTTGAGGATAACCGTGGGGCTATATCACAAAACTCTCTGAATCGAGTACCACGAAGGCTAGATTCAAAGACAAACAAAGGTGCATAAAGAAATAGTATTGTTAAGGTTTGTATATGAGATAGCATACCATCAAAATCTCTACGCAGAAAGCACAGAGTGCTTCTACTAGCCAAGTGTTGGATAATTTATTACAACCCCATCGTCATATTAGGAACTAAGTCCATTTTTTGATTACTCTCGAAAGGGACACTAGGTCCGCATCAATATAAATATTTTTCGTCATCCGCCCGCTAGATAGAAACACTAGAGGATGGGAAACAATAAATAAGAGAGGAGAAACAAGTGTCTTAGGGATAGTCATGTAGGAGGGTGCCCCCAAGTCACCAACCGCAATGCTATGTCTGTAAGACACAACACACAATGATGAAATTAGAGAGAGAGGCAATATAGAAGAATGATGATACAAATATAAGGTCACAACAAAGGCAGTCTCCTAGTATCCTGGACCTTACAGGAGAATCAGGGGTCATCCCAGGAGGCCTAAACAACACAACACATCACGAGGGAAGCACATCATGAGAGAGATAAAGGGTTAGAAATACTTACCTATATAGATCTCTTGTATCAGATTTTGGAACTTGCAAACCTCTTGGAGAGGTACTCGATCATGTTGATTACAAAATTTGAATGGTTCTTATTATTATGTGATAATTTCTTTGTAACTCCTTGTGTAAATATAACTTTTTGTTACTTATGAGGAGGGGAACCACTATTTTCTTTAACTGTTGATAGTCGTCTAACTCTTTTCTAATTTTTATCAAGTTTTTGTTGTTGAATCTTTCTAGCATGGTTAGATGAATCATCCTATACCATCTTACTCGTTTGTATCAGTTGTTGTTCTTGCTTTTCTAATGTTTTTTGATTATCTCTCAATCCATATAAGGATAATGGAGGAGGAACCTCAACATAAATTCCATTCCTTCGTGGACGAGGTGGGTTGTCTACTTGTTTCTTATCTACTTCAATCATTCCTATGATGTCATCATAGTCCAAGTAATCATCCTCATCTACTTCCACTAAACCCTATTCCAACATATTGGTGTCAGTATGCATAGGGAAAGGATTAGTGAAGATTTCTAAGTTCCGATTCGGCGGAGCAACCGACTTGTTTCCATTATCATTCACACCTAATACTTGGATGACATTTGAATCAATAAGGTCCTGTATTTCATGTTTAAGATGCATACATTATTCAGTGTCATGTCCTTGCGTCTTATGATAATGACAAATGCATTTACATTGAAGTAAGGTCCTTGTTTACTAGGATCAACAGGCTTGATTGGGGGAAGCTTTAGAATGTTATTACTCATAGCTTGGTTCATGATGGAATGATAAGACCTAGATATCAGAGTAAACTTTCTTGGTTGATATGATGCTTTCTTTAGATTAGTGATAGCTGAAACATTCAAAAAGTTGTTCGTATTCGGTCCATTAACCTTGATGAAGCTCCTGTTACTATTGTTCCTCTTAAAGTTGTTTTGTGATGAGCCACTCGTGGATTGACCAACTTGAGTTGATGAGTTTTGGTTTTCATACTGACTAGATGAAAGTTGATAATCACGAAGGGTGGTGCATAAATGTTGAAAAGAGTTATACTTCATCAAGAGAATCTTCTCACGAATATTAGGTTGTAGATTTGTAATAAATATCTTTTGAACATCATCATCTTTCATCTGATATTGAATCTGTGCATAAATCCTTTGATATCGACTAATGAATTCAGTCAACTTCTCTTTCGGACCTTGTCTGCATTGAACCAAGTCAATGAGAGTGACTTGGGGTCTGATATTTGCTTGAAAATGTGGTAAAAATTAATCAATCAACAATAAAAAGGAGTGTATTGAATTCAGAGGCAAAGAGCAAAACCATTCTAAAGTAGTTCTTTGAGAGATCGTGGGAAAATTTTTGCCAACAAATCCTCTTCAAAATAGAAATCACTACACATAGCTGTAAATGCTGCCACATGAATATTATGATCACCTTTCCACCATATTTTTGAAAGTGGGGAGTCTCAAACCTTTCAGGCATAGGAGTTCTCAAGATTGCATAGGAAAGGGGATTACAGGCATGATATATTGGTAGACTAGGCTGTGAAGAATTTGTCAAATTTTTTACCTTTTGTTGTAAAGCATTCATGCCCTGTAAAAGTTGGTTTAGGATGGCATCATTTGGAGATGCAGTTTGTTGTGAGGAATTAGAACCAAAGTGAGGAGGTGATTTAAATTGAGATGTGATAGGTGGAGGCTGAGAATAGGTCAATGGTGTTTGGATATACTAGTAGGTGGAAGATGGTTGGGAATAACTATATGTGATGGGAGGTTGAGAACAATTATTCATAGGAACAATCACATTATGAACCAAGTTCTGATAATCAAATCCCACAGCTTTGTAATTGGTGCCATTAGATACTCCAATACTAGTGGTATCATTACTACAAGCATTTGCATCAGTTGTTAAGATCATTGATGTAAAAGTGGATATTCCTGTAGTTGGTATAGGTGCCGAAACTTGAGTATGCGACAGTGATGACATGTTGTTAATAACTTTTGCACAATATGTGTTAAACCATGAATAACATTAATTCCATCTTGTCCTTCTTTTATCAATTCTCTTACATGGTGAATCACAGGTAAGGCCTCTTCAGCTATCCTCTCAGTTTGCACATATTCTTGGAATTCAGCAAGGTCTTTATCGAGCTTATTGACTTGTTTCGTAGGTACATGCCCTACTACCTCAATAGAATCCTTAACATCATGAAATATTTTATCTTCCATAGTGGTTGGAGGATGTATAATATCTTGCACAATTTGAGTTTCCCCCTTTGTAAAGAAGGTGTTCAAAGGATTATCAGAAGTAGGGATGTCGTTTTCATCAAGAGCACTAGATCCCATTAACCTTTTACTTCTTATTAAAGGCATATTAATTTTAGGATAGTAGGTCATAAATCTTATACAAAAGCACACAATACATGATGCACAAACTGAGAGAACAAACCCTAAGAGAAGGATATGATTGAAAGCCAACAATGCTTGATTTTTTTTGGTACTTTTTCAATGCAAATGAATGAAATGAAAGATGTTGTACGGATTTTTATTAGGGGAAGCACATTATATGTCTGATATCAGTCCAAAAAAGCAATAGGATCCTTTACAACACACTCTTGATGCAAATCTAAGATGACAATAAGTCAAAATATAATGAAAATATGTCAAATTATGCAAATTTTTCACCAAATCTTGATGCAAAAGAGCATGACAAAGGGTGTTGTGAGGAAAATGATGATGGAAAGAAAATTATATCAGTAATAACAGCCACTTAATGTCAAAATATCCGTCACAACACACTTTTAGTGCCACTCAAGGTCAAACCCTAGTGAAAATATAGCAAAAATGCGCTATTTTTCATGGTTTTTCAACTCCAATACCTAGAAAAAGGGGTGTTGTAATTAATTTTAGGAGGTGAAAAAAATTAAATCAATGATATTAGTCACCTCAATCCATAAAATTTGTCACAACACATTTGGAGTGCAAACTAGGCCAAACCCTAGGGCAAAAATAGCAAAAATGTGTAGTTTTTCACCAAATTTTCAATACAAAAGGCCAATAAAAAGGTGTTGTGAATATTTTTAGAAGGGTAAGAGAATAATTACCTTGATAACAACCAATTAGTGCAAAAATACTCTTCACAACATGCCTATGGTGCAAATTTAGAGAGTCGATAAGGCCAAATCTAGTGAAAATCAATGTTTTTGAAACCCTAGGTTTGATATCTTGACACAAAATGCTATATGAATGTTTTTAAATCTTATTTATGATGAAAATTAAATATACGCATACCTGAAAATGAATTCCAAGCTCTAAGATGCAAAATGCAAGTGCAAATCTAATGAAAATGCATGAAAATTGCTAGTTTTTTGTTGAAAGTTTCTATGCAAAAATGCAAATATTTGAAATCTAAATGCACATTTACACAAAAATGCAAGACTACAGCCAAATGAAATTTTGAATGATCTCTAAAATCAGTAGAAAAATATGAAAGAAGATTTTGCCTACTAACCCTAGATTTTGGAATTACTAGGTTTAATGAAAATTGTCCAAATTTCTACAAAACCCTAGCAAATTAATGATGCAAATGCAATGCAAGCTATTGAATTTTTGTATTTTTATATAGTTTATATCAGATCTGATGCAAAAATCATAAATTAGGAAAAAATAGAATGAATTGATGCAAATTAGAAACCCTAAAATGGATTTTTAAAAAAACAAATTTCAATTTTTTTGTAATTTTCTTAATGCAATAAGATGAATAACTATATGAATGAATGAAATCAACCCAAATATGAAGACAAACACTTAGCAAGTTGCAATTAAGTACAAAAACATGGGTTCACTAAAATGTAAAGGGTAAAATTTGGATTTGTTTCATTTAGTGTTTGAATCCTCCTTTCACAGGACCTTAGGATCGAGTGGCAGAGCACTATCAGGTCCTTGGTCACTCACAAATGTAGGAAATCTTGGAATAGGGTGTTTGATTACCAATTTTCCTTCTCTTATGCCTAATTATCCATCAAAACCCTACTTATGTAAATACATAAGTAAATAGATGAATTACGGAAAATGCTTCTACAAAAAGATGTAAAATGACAAATAACAGTGCACCTGTTTTTGGGGTTCTGAGGCAGAAAAGTTGGGGTCTAAAGAGTGGGCACCCAAGTCCAAGGCCTACTTTTTGTCAAGATCTGGAAACAATGTCTGCAACCTGTATCTGCTGTCCTAGAGATTTTCCTGTTGCAAAACTTCGAGGACTAATGAGCGGGTGCCCTAGTCTAGGGTACTCATTTCTTCTCTGATCTGCAATTCTGACACTCCAAGATGCCCTCTTGTAACTTCACTTTGTCTGCATCATCAACCTGTAACCTACAACCATGAAAACTTTGGGAGGGGGTTGTGGTGTTTAGGAGCTTACCTCAGTCAAGCCTTGGAAGGACACTTAAATCTTCCAAACACCTTTGTCAGATAGAGAGTGTGCGCCCTTGTGAGGTAGAGGCAAAATTCAAATGAAATAATTATTGAAAACACAATGAATGTCACCTTGTAGTGAAGATATCATGCGAGGAAGATGCTCTTCATTCCATGAGGAAATGGATGCTCAAATCAGCAAACACAAACACATAGACAACACAAATCTGCTCTTGCAACACAATGAAAGCCTTGAATCACTTCTAGAATGCCAATACTCATGAATGTAATTTCTAGTTTCTAAATGAATGCCTAAACATGTTTTTATATGCATCTACAAACACTCTGGCCAACAATTTCATAATTCAAACTTACCGTGTCGGCATAGGACCCAAATAACAGTCACAAGTCGACACCCAAAATTTGGGACTAACCCAAAATAGGGCAAGAATAGGGCACAGACGCCCAAGTCCTCCCCCCTATTTTGGGTAGGGTTAGGTTCAAGGGGTCCTCCTAGGCCCCATTTGTCATGATACCTAGGGTACATTCCATCGAGATGCCAAATTATGATGCAAGATGTCCTAAATGCACACTAAAGACCTGGGAGCTAAACCTTATGAGGGAAAAGCCCCCAAGGGGACATTTTTTGACGTTACAGCCACATAGGAGAAAAGGGTCTAAGGACTTTGAAAAATAAAAACCTTGTTGAAGGGTTGACTAATTGTAATCTTGATTTTGATTTCTATGAGCATTGCATTTATGGTAAACAAAAGCATGTTCAGTTTTACTTGAGTTCTCATATATCTTGTGGTGTATTGGATCTTATTCATTCTGATGTGTTTAGTCCTGTAGATGTTCCTTCTATTGGAAATTCCACATATTATGTTTCATTTATTGACGATTACAACAGAAGGACATGGATATATTTTCTAAAGAGTAAATATGAAGTTTTTAGTCAATTTAAAGAATTTAAAGCAATGGTTGAGTTGCAGACTGGAAGAAAATAAAATGATTAAGGACTAACAATGTCAGTGAATTTTGCTCTAATGATTTTGATATATTTTGTAAAGATTGTGAAATTAGGAGACAAAAGACAACTCTGTATTCTCCACAACAGAATGGCGTTATAGAAGGAATGAACATGACATTGATGGAGAAGGCTAGGAGTATGCTTAGTGGTGTTGGTCTAGAACAAAGGTTTTGGGTTGAAGCTATTGCCACTACTTGCTAATTGATTAATAGGTCTCCTACATCAACTATTGTTGATAAAATGCCTATGGAGGCATGATTGAGGCACAAGCCTTCACTAAGATATCTTAGAGTTTTTGGTTGTGAGGCATATGCACATGTGCCAAAGGAGAAGCTAAAAAAGTTGGAGAACAAGGCTGTGAAATATATCTTCATCGAATACAGTTATGGTGTGAAAGCATATAAGATTTGGGACCTTGTTGCACATAAGGTAATATATACTAGTAGAAGTATTATTTTTAGAGAAACTAAGCCTTCTTCTATTACATTGCAACTAGAACAAAGTGAACAAAAAGATGTGATTCAACTCCCTTCTATGCCTGAGAAAGTTGAATCGAGGCCCCTAGATAGAGAAGAAGTTGAGGAAAGCTCATCTAGCTTCGAATCTTCAAAAGAGGAGGAAGAACCTCCAACTCAACTTGTTTGAAGGTCTACAAGACATAGAAAACCACCTAAATAGTATTCACCTGATGACTGGAGATGTATTTTTTCTTTGAATACTAACATAGATGAACCTAGATCTGTAAAAGAGGCATTAGGTATGAAGGATGCAGAGTCTTTAAAGATTGCTATGGATGAAGAAATGATAGCTTTGAAAAAAATGATACATGGGACCTGGTACCATTTCCTAAAGTACTAAAACTTATTGGTTGCGAATGGGTGTTCAATAAAAAGATTCGTTTAGATTGAGGTATTGAGAAGTACAAAGCACAGTTGATTGTGAAAGGTTGCTCTCAGGTTGAGGGTGTTGATTATGGTGAGATAGTTTCTCCTGTTGTAAAAATGACATCCATTAGATTCTTGCTTTCTATTGCTGCTGCTTATGATCTAGAGGTTTAGAAAATGGACGTGAAAATGAAATTCCTTCATGGTGATTTGGAGGAGGATATTTATATGACACAACCAAAGCACTACATGGTGAAAGGTAAAAGTAATCTGGTTTGTAAATTGAAGAAATCTTTGTATGGCCTCAAACAAAGTCCTAGGATATGGTACTAGAAATTTGATACATATGTGTTGAGTTTGGGATTTGAGCATTCTAAATCTAATCAGTGTGTTTATCATAAATCTAATGGTGATCGTTTCCTGTTTAGTGCATTATATGTTGATGAAATCTTATTTATTGGTAAATGGAAAGGAATGATTTCAGAACTAAAGTCTCAACTTGTAGCTAAATTTGAAATGAAAGCTCTTGGTGTAGCAAAACACATTCTTGGGATGGAAATAAGAATAGATAGAGTGAATAGAAAACTATGGCTTGGCCAGAGTATGTCAATTCAGTTTTATAGAGGTTTAACATGCAAGATTGTAGACCATTATGTGTTCTTTTTATAGTTGGAACAACGTTATCTACTTCACAATGTTCAACATCCCCATCAAAGATGGAAGACATGAGCAGAGTGACTTACCAAAGTGTAGTCAGAAGTTTGATGTATGCTATTTTCTGTACTAGACCAGACATTGCCCAAGCAGTGGGAGTTCTTTTTAGATATATATCTAATCCTGGTAGAGTTCATTGGGATAGAGTTAAAAGAGTCTTCAAATATTTGTAGGGTACCTCAAAGTATTCCTTATGTTATTATGGTGATTTGATAGGAGACATGCATTCCCTTGATATTCATAGTTATGTGGATTCAGACTGGGCAGGTGATGTTGATAGCAAATGATCCACCAATGCTTATGTATTTACTTTATTTGGTGGTGCAATTAGTTGGATGAGTAAGTGACAGGATGTGGTTGCTTTGTCCACTACTGAAGCTGAATATATGGTAGCTACTCATGCTTGTAAAGAAGCCATTTGGCTTAAGAGATTGTGTTCAGATATCAGAATAAAAAAGGTGCAATGACAGTTTATTGTGATAGTCAGAGTGTGATCTACCTAGCAAAGAACCCAACATTTCATGCCAGGACCAAGTAAATTGATGTACAATATCATTTTGTTAGAGATATGGTTGAGGATGGTAGGGTGAAGCTAGTTAAGGTAGAGACTTTGATGAATGTTGCAGATTCATTAACTAAGCTTGTGAGAATAGAGAAGTTCAGATGGTGTTCAGAGTCTATGGGCCTCTCGGCTCCTAGCAATTAAATCATGGTGTTGATACTATCTTTATTCTTACAAGGTGTTCAACAAGTGGGAGAATGTTAGGAAAGGTGTCTCAACCTTACAACTACAAAAGGTTACTATTCTTCCTAGTTTTGGTCTTTTTGAGTACCCTTTATCTTGAAGAATGTTTAGAACTTTCAAAGTTTCAAAAGGGGCTAAAAATGGTAGGGATTACTATTTTTAGTAACTCTACATTTGAGCTCGCATGGACCTAAAATTTTTCCAAAAGGTGCGGAACTTGCAAGTAAACATCTCAGGTGAGTTTCGACTCAAGATCATACCTAGATTGTAAGATATTAAAGTTTCTATTTTTTGAAACTCCCGAAAAAAGTTTTGAACTTATATTTGAGGCACTTAGATGTCCCTAAATTCCCCGAATATTGTTGTAACTAGTAAATCTAGTTATAGATTGATAGATCTCTTCACAAGCTTTCTGACACATCAAGCAGTTTGTCAATCAGACACCTGGATTAAAAGTTATGACCTCTAGAAGTTGGATTTCCTATTTTTGGGAAATTTAAAAATATGTTGGACACTTGAAAGACATGAAAAGGAGAGAGTTACATGTTTTGGTGTGTGATTTGACACATCACAAGGCATCTTTGATTGGAGATAATTTGGGCGCCACTTTTGGGTGGTTTTTGGCTCATGGTTTTGTAATTATTGTTAACGGTTTACTATATTGTATCTCCTATATATCAAGAGCTTGAGATGGAGGTTGTGTGAAAGAGTCTTATAGATGTTGAGTTGCCTCTAGATATCTAGTTGGTTATACTCCTATGAAAGCTTGATCTACAAGTATATTGTAATCTTCTTGATTCCTAAACAATATATTGGGCAACTTTGGAGTGTAGAGTTTTCTCCTGAAAGGGTTTCCCCATGTAATTATTGTGTTGTGGTATGATTTCTATTTATGTTTATTTTTGTAACTGTTGTAAAGATCTGAAAAGTTCTGCATATCTCTCCCCTCAAGATTAGTGTAGGAAGTTGTTCTGCTACCTTAACTTCCTTACAAACTACATAGCTTAGGTCAAAGCAAAGGGTTGATACCCTTATGAAAATGGAGCAAGCTGACAGAGAAAAGATACAATCAGAAATAGAGAAAGAAACAAAGAAAATCTATGATACTATCAAGGAGGAAGAGAAAAATATGACACAATAGGATACAAATCCTTCGCAAAATATAGAACAAAGAACTTCTCTTTCGTACAACACTAATACAGATCACGAGGATGAACAACAACAAGAAGAGGCACTGGGGACAGGGATAATCTAGAAGATTCTCAGGATACATCCTCCTCTGCTTCCCCTATCCAATCCATCAAAGATTTTCTAGCGCAACAAAAGAAAATACAACCTATGGTGACCCCATAGTTGCTAAAATTGCCAGTTATAGGAGGGCAAGTAAACTTATCTAATATTTCACCCTTACAAAAGCTACAATTGGGTGATATCTTCCACTCCACAGTGAGGGAAGAAATTTTGCAACAACACATTGAGGGTAGTTAAATACTACTAGAAGCTATAGATATAATTCAAAAGAAAATGCCAGAGGCTCAGAGGGATACAACCCTACCACCAACATAGGAACTCAAACAACTAATGCAGAGCTTTAAAGCCCAATGTACATATTTGGAGAATAAGGCAGAAGAGAAAATAACAGAGAAAACGAACTAGAAAAGATTAGCTGATGCTTCTAACAAATGTGCTAAGACACACAAAAAACTAGAAGCCCAAATAAAGAGCATCTAGAAAGGTATTGAGGAAGCTAAGGTACTCTACCAATTTTTTTTACAATGGCCTATTACTACTAAGAACATAAAGGATCAGATAGAGGCATTAGAGACACAAATAACACAAGTAGCTAGTACTTATGATTCGGTACAAGATACTAATGGAGCCATAAGGGCAAAAGTAGAGACCGTACACTCCCAGCTCCAACAATTCTAGGATCAAAGGGAATAGATAAAAGCACAGATCAAACAATTGAGAGAAGTGGTAAGCTTGAGGTTAGCATCCCTGACCGTCGAAGTGTTTACTGAGGCCAAACAAATTATACAAAAGATAAAGGTACTGACTACCTTAGGTGATGTAGAGGACACATATATTCAGTTATAAAGCCAAATACAAATTTTGACATCTGCAAAGAAAAAATGGGACACTACTTTGGCCTAGCTTAGAGTAATATACAAAAGCATCCTACCTTCAAACTAAAAAGAACATGTCTTGAGGACAAGACATACTTTTAAAAGGGGGAACAATGTTGGCAGAGAATAGAGCACCAAGTAGAACCTACCGCAGGCTACCGCAAAGGGAATGCAAAGGATAGAGTCGACTCATAAAGAGGTATTTTGGGAAAGGACACACCTCTATGTAGATATATAGGAGATACATGTAAGCAATGTAAAGTAAGAGTGTAAGAATGAGTAAGAGAGTAAGAGATAAATATGTATAAGGTAGAGACTCATACCTACCGATATGAACATATATGTATTAGTTAATGAGAAATATATATAAAGGAGATATAAGGGTTATGATATAAATGTATGTGTTTTATGAATGCTTTATTCTACTTATATTGTACCATATAACAGATTTCCTTAATGTTTATCTATGTTTCTCTCATTGTCTGGCTGGGGTATAGACTATACTTTAGAGACTTGACTGAGGACCAGATCTCTGGACTGGTATCCCTCTCATTTCTTGCCAATAGGGTCCAATCCTAGAATGTTGGTGTAGGACCAAGAAAAATATTAGATGCCTTATGAATGATAGCTAAAATGTTTTGCAATTTTGTGGTTGTGAGAGAGGTAGATATGTATGTGATCTTCAAACTATCTTATATCCCTAACTTGATTTCCTATGTCTCCTCAATTAGGATGGTAGAACACTCTTACAAATGTGGAAGTGCCAAGGGTAGGTTGAGTTTGTCATCCATTAACACCTCAGAGAGGTTTTCATCAATAGACACATCTTTATTTCTCTCTTGAGTTTGATAGCGTCTCATAGAGGTTTTCACTATCTTTTTTGATTTTGTAGTTTTTTTTGTGACTAAAGAACTTTTCCTACTCCCTAAGATAGGTGGCAACGTCAAGGTTGAAATTAAATCCTATTTTGTGATCTCCTACAAGAATACCATCATAGATCCCTAAGAATTCAATGATTCTCTCATCATTTTGAAATGTCTAAAGACACAGGAACTTGTTGGTCCCAATCAATGAGGTTGGGGTATTGAAGGAGTAAGTCAATGGTAAGGATAGCAATTTCTTGGAAGAGGCTAGAGATATCGAGGTCTTCAAAAGAGGTGATGATGTTTCCACCCATAGTGGTTTTAATGATGTTAGGGGTTTCTTCCACACTCGCAGAAGCTACATAGGGTTTGTTGGATTTCAAACCAAGTGACATGCATCCTTGTCCATGATGATTGACATAGTATTGTACCTAAATTGACTTAAGAATTCCTTGCTTATGGAGGCCAAGGTGCTTACCCTTATAGTTTATGTTTTCACACGTGTATTTGTTTAGGGTAATTATGTTTCAGGTAGCCGATTGTAGACTCTTCTTCATTTGTTTCATCTATGTATAACTAGGTGTCAATGGAACCTTCTACCTATTCTTTGACCAGTGATCCTATTGGCATGAAGGTGGTAGCCCCATATTGTATAATTTTTAGTTTCTTTGGAGTAGTCGCTGTTGAGGATGACCATAGGATCATGGAGATAGAGGCACTTTACCAACATGAAAGGTGTTATACAACTCATACTCTCCATAACTAGTGTTGTGGATTTGGGATTTTGGGAAGGGGGTGATGTGGAAACAAGGGTGTTAGGATCGACATAAGAGGATGAGGCCTTGATCTTGTCATAGGTAGTGATGTTGGTACTGGGTAGTGATTTTCTTTATGGTTGGAAGCCTCCATGGCTATACAATACTTGAATGGTTTGGGATTAGCATGAATAGTGACTTCCACATTATTATGGGGGAATTTCAAGCATTGATGATAATGTGAATGGAATGGCTTGCATGGAATGGAGCCATGGGTGGCCAAGGGGGAGGTTGTAGGGAAGATCAAGATAAACAACATGACATATTATTTGTTATAAGATGGATCCCACCTATATGGGAAGGCAAATAGTGTTGCAAGTATGGGCCTAACTAGTGTTGTCATTGATGTCAACATACTCCTGTTGCATTGATGATAAGGATTGGATGAGTTGTATGCTGAGGATATTGAGAAAATTAGTCCTATCAGGAACAGAGAAAGCACAGTGAAGGCAGTGAGGTGAAGATCCCTACTAAGATGAAAATCAGAGGATGCGTACAAAAGGGTTTGTAGGTATGTGTCTTAAGATGATCCAGTAAAGATCTAAGAGGTCTACATGAAGATTTGAAGAAGTTATGGCCACTTGAGTAAAACTAGTTTTGATAGATGTTTAGAGGTGACAAAATGACACAGATAGGTCTGGTGAGATCTAGAAATGCAATATCTTGTTTTGCGAATTTGGTGGAGTGTTTAGGATATCAATGTGAATTGATAACTCAATTGGTTTGTGGTCTGGAGGTCCGCAAGCATCTATTCCAATATGACAGTGATGACAAACTATGTTCTTAAGCTTCCAGATGAAGGAGAGAAAGATTTCAGTAAGCAAAAGTAGAGTGGATGTTCTTAGTGATTCAGGAAAGCTTGTGGAGGTCTTTGGATTGTGTCCAGTTTGTGTTGGTGGTCTGCATTGAAGATTGAGCTTGTAATTGAAGAATTACTTCCAGATGATGATGTTCTTCCTAAGTTTGGTTGATCGGATGAGTTACACATCCTACAGATGATCTTAAAGATGTTCTATGAAGATTGGTGTGTTCCTAAAGGAAGATTGAAGTCTCCGATCTGTGTGGCCGATAGCGTGTTGATCCGCGTGAAATCTTTTTGTAACTAGTCATGTTGTATTTATGTATTTGCTCTGTAATGTATGCTGACTTGGATGATTATTCCAAAGTCAAATATCTTGTATAAATAAGAGGTTGTGAAGTCATTTCAAATATATCTTGTGGAGATGAGTGTGTGGTAGAGAGGAGTAGAGCGAAAGGTAGAGCAAAAGTATTGAGCTTAAATGGAACTGACTCAAGCATAGTGAAGATGCTATTCTTTAGTTCAAGTATGTAATATTTATTATTCTGTAGACAGTGTGTCTCCTGTAGGTAGTGGGCCTCTTGTGAGCAGTGTTCTTAGGCAGTGAGCACTAATTGGCATGTGCCATTTGTTCTTCTTATTCTTTTAACATAGAATACAATCTTGGGTTAGTCACCCCGTGGTTTTTCCCTTAACCGAGTTTTCCATGTTAAAATCTTGGTGTTGTATGTGTTTATGTGTTTCTGCTCTTGAATTATTGCATGATTGATTTATTATTATACTGTTGAATTACAAAGAGAATTCAAGTGATAAATAAGAAGTAAGTTTTGGAACAACTGATTCACCCCCCCTTCTCAGTTGTCTATCTTAAATCTAACAATTGGTATCAGAGCTAAGTTCCTCTAAAAGGAGCTTAACCACTTGAGGAGATCCAGGATGTCATCCTACAAGAAGGATAGTCCGAGGTTTGATGGAACCAATTTCACTCTTCAGAAAAGTCACATGGAATGTCACTTGCAATGTATGGGAATACAATATTGGGTCATTGACAGTGGATACTCCCACCATATGACAGGTGATAAAAATAAGTTCATAGATTTAGAAAGATATAAAGGAGGAGTTGTAAAATTTGGTGATAATTCTGCTGGCAAGATCAGAGGTAGAGTAACTATTTCTTTTGATGGAAAGAACAAAACTGGTAATGTACTGTATGTTGAAGGTCTGAAGCACAATCTTCTTAGTGTTGGACAATTGGTGGACAAAGGCTATGATCTCAGATTCAAAAATGGAAAATATAAGATCTTTGAAAGTTTCAGAATAGAGATTGCATCCAGTACTCAAACAAAAGGTAATATCTTCCACTTGGTTGGTACTGGCAAAAGTTATTTATTTGTTCAAATTGATTAGAGTTGGTTATGGCATAGGAGAATGTGTCACGTGAATTTTGATAACATCATCAAGATAAGCAATACTCAGGCTGTAATAGATCTCCCAAGATTGGTGAAACCTACTAATAGTTTGTGCAAAGAATGTCAGTTGGGTAAGCAGAGCAGAGTATCATTCAAAAGTAAGGAACAGTCTTCTACCAATTATTGGACTTAGTTCATACTGATCTATGTGGTTCGACAAGAATCAGGAGTGTGCAAGGTGATAGATAATTCATATTATTAATTGATGATCATTCCCGGATGATGTGGGTGACTTTTTTGAAAGAGAAATTAGAGGCTCTTGAGAAATTCAAAATATTCAAGGCTATGGTAGAGAATGAAACTAGATTGAACATAAAATGTCTGAGGTCTGATAGAGGTGGAGAATTCACATCTGGCGAGTTGATAGAATTCTGTAAGAAACATGGGATAAAAAGATAGTTGTCTACTCGAGGGACTCCACAGCAGAATGGAGTAGTGGAGAGAAAGAGCCAGACCATCCAATAAGCATCTAGAACCATGATGATGGAAGAAAATGTTCCTCAGATCTACTGGAGAGAAGCTGTTAGCACTGTAGTCTATACTCTTAATTGAGTATAAATCAAAAGCAATACCGGTAAGACTCCTTATGAACTCTGGTTTGGCATCACTCCCACTGTGAAGTATTTCAGAGTCTTTGGTAGTAAATGTTACAGTAAAAGAGATGAAGATCTAGGCAAATTTGATGCTAGAAGTGATGAAGGAATATTCTTGGGTTATTCTACTAAAAAAAAGCATACTGGTGTTATAACAAGAGATTGAGAAAGATTATAGAATGTACAAATGTGAAGGTTGATGAAGTTATTGAAAAACCCTCAAGGTTTTATGAATATGATGAAGATGATCAGAATGATGTTCTGGTCCAAGGAGTCCAAGCCCCTTCTGAAATTTAGATCTAGACTGATTCGGTGAATCAGGAAGAAGAGATAAGTTTGAATGAACGTGTTCAAGAGATAGAAGTGTAAGAAATTCCCAAAGTTCCCAGGTATGTCAGACTGAATCACTTTGAAGATCAGATCATAGATGATAAAAGCAAAGGTGTTCAAATAAGAAGAAAGATTGATCAAGATTTAGAAGAGTATTGTCTGATTTCAAAGATTGAACCAAAGACAGTGAATGAAGCATGCAATGATGAAAACTGGACTAAAGCAATGGAGGAAGAGCTAATGCAAATTGAGAAAAATCACACTTGGGATCTTGTTCCTAGACTGAAAAACAAGAATGTGATTGGAACCAAATGGGTCTTCCAGAATAAACTGAATGAAGATGGTGAAGTAGTTAGAAACAAAGCCAAATTGGTCTGCAAGGGTTGCTCTCAAGTAGAAGGAGTTGATTTTGAAGAAACTTTTGCTTCAGTGGCAAGGATTGAAGCATCCAAATTATTTCTTTCCTTTACTTCCTTCAAGGATTTCAAAGTATATCAGATGGATGCCAAGTTTGCCTTCTTGAATGGTGACTTGGAAGAAGAAGTATACATTAAGCAACTAGATGGATTCCAATTGTGTGATCATGGTGATATGGTTTGCAAGTTGAAGAAAGCACTGTATGGACTCAAACAAGCCCCAAGAGCCTGGTATGAAAGATTGGATAAGCATCTTTTGAAGATTGGTTTCAACAAAGGTACTGCTGACAATAACTTGTACTTCAAAATTGATCATGAAAACATCTTAATTATTAAAGTGTTTGTTGATGATATCATTTTTGGAGGAAGAGATATTATGTGCAAAACCTTTGCAAATCAAACGAAAAGTGAATTTGAGATGTCCATGTTTGGGGAAATGAATTTCTTCTTGGGTCTGCAAATCACTCAAACAAAGAAAGAAATCTTCATTTCTCAGACCAAATATGTGAAATAATTGTTGAAGAAATTTGGGATGGAAGACTCAAAACCAATGAGTACTCCCATGGCAACTGGATGTAAATTGAGCAAAGATGATGACTCTCCTAAGGCTGATCAGAAAAAGTACAGGTCAATGATTGGAGGATTATTATATCTCACTCAAACTAGACCTAACATTATGAATGCTGTTGGTCTTGTTGCTAGATTCCAAGCTGATCCTAGAGAATCTCATGTCATGGCAATCAAGAGGATTCTTAGATATCTAAAAGGGACAGTTGAGTATGGTTTATGGTATCCTAGAAATCATGATTTCTCTCTTCATGCATATACAGATGCGGATTGGGTAGGAGATGTGGATGACCGGAAGAGTACCAGTGGTGGAGCATTCTTTTTGGGGAAAAGATTGGTTTCTTGGCTGAGCAAGAAATAAGAGGCAAGATCTCTATCCAATGCAGAAGTAGAATATATTGTAGTAGTAGGTAGTTTCACTGAAGTATTGTGGATGAAGCAAATGCTAAGAGACATTAGAGTGGAGTATGAGGAACCTATCACAATCTTTTGTTAACTCAAGTGCAATAAATATATCAAAAAATCTGGTGTTGCATTCAAAGACAAACCGTATATCCATCAAGTTTCACTTTTTGAGAGAGCAAGTGAACAAGAATGAAGTCAGATTGGAGTTTGTGCCTTTCCAAGGATCAGATTGCAGATATTTTTACTAAACCTCTACCTAAGGACTCTTTTGAGTATCTCAGGGAGAAATTAGGGGTCATTACCCCTCCAATTCTGAATTAAGGTGCACTAATGTGCATCAGTCCGGTGGATCTCACAGTCATATCTTGTGGTGCAAATTGATGATGGGAAGCTACTACTCAGGGGGAGCAGCTGGTATGATTTTGAAGTGATGCAAGAATGTGCCCTTTGCCATTGATGTCAAAGGGGGAGAGAAGACATGTGATAAACAAAAAGTGGTTGCTGATCAAAGGGGGAGCAGTAAAGGAAGAGAAGACATGTGAATGGTTGTTGTTGGGAGTTATGTTAGTCAGTGAAGAGAAGTTCTTGTCTTGATGGTTAAAATAGTTTTTCACATCATATGTTGCGATCAATGACAAAGGGGGAGATTGTTGCAAGTATGGGCCTAACTGGTGTTGTCATTGATGTCAACATACTCCTGTTGCATTGATGATAAGGATTGGATGAGTTGTATGCTGAGGATATTGAGAAAATTAGTCCTATAAGGAATAGAGAAAGCACAGTGAAGACAGTGAGGTGAAGATCCCAGCTAAGATGAAAATCAGAGGATGCGTACAAAAGGGTTTGTAGATATGTGTCTTAAGATGATTCGGTAAAGATCTGAGAGGTGTGCATGAAGATTTGAAGAAGTTATGGCCACTTGAGTAAAACTAGTTCTGACAGATGTTCAGAGGTGATAGAATGACACAGATAGGTCCAGGGAGATCTAGAAATGCAACATCTTGTTCTACGGATTTGGTGGAGTGTTTAGGATATCAATGTGAATTGATAACTCAATTGGTTTGTGGTTTGGAGGTCTGCAAGCATCTATTCCAATATGACAGTGATGACAGACTATGTTCTTGAGCTTCTGGATGAAGGAGAGAAAGATTTTAGTAAGCAAAAGTAGAGTGGATGTTCTTGGTGATTCAGGCAAGCTTGTGGAGGTCTTTGGATTGTGTCTAGTTCATGTTGGTGGTCCGCATTGAAGATTGAGCTTGTAATTGAAGAATTACTTCCAGAAGATGATGTTCTTCCTAAGTTTGGCCGACTGGATGAGTTATACATCCTATGGATGATCTTAAAGATGTTCTGTGAAGATTGGCATGTTCCTAAAGGAAGATTGAAGTCTAAGATCTATGTGGCCGACAATGTGTTGATCTGCGTGAAATCTTTTTGTAACTAGTCATGTTGTATTTATGTATTTGCTTTGTAATGTATGCCGACTTGGATGATTATTCCAAAGTTAAATGTCTTGTATAAATAAGAGGTTGTGAAGTCATTTCAAATATATCTTGTGGAGATGAGTGTGTGGTAGAGAGGAGCAGAGTGAAAGGCAGAGCAGAAGTATTGAGCTTAAATGGAACTGACTCAAGCATAGTGAAGATGATATTCTTCAGTTCAAGTATGTAATATTTATTATTCTGTAGATACTGTGTCTCATGTAGGCAGTGGGCCTCTTGTGAGCAATGTGCTCGGGCAATGAGCCCTAATTGACATGTGCCATTTGTTCTTCTTATTCTTTTAATAGAGAATACAATCTTAGGTTAGTCACCCCGTGGTTTTTCCCTTAACCAGGTTTTCCACGTTAAAACCTTGGTGTCGTATGTGTTTATATGTTTCTGCTCTTGGATTATTGCATGATTGATTTATTATTATACTATTGAATTACAAAGAGAATTCAAGTGATAAATAAGAAGTAAGTTTTGGAACAACTGATTCACCCTACCCTCTCAATTGTCTATCTTGAATCTAACAAATAGTTCCTAATTGTTTTTGGAATTATCATAGGGCTTGATGATGATGACATGCACCTCCAAGTCAAGCATAGAATATCCCATTTATTTTATGAGCCTTAAAGTGCATAGATTTAAGATGGGCCCATTATCCAAGAGGACTCCTTTAACCTTATGTTTGGTGATAAGGACTTCGATACGGAGAGCTTTGTTATCAGATGGGTTGATGGGAGACATATTGGTTTGGCTAAAAGAGAGTTGACATGTGGATGAAAGGTGGCCCACAAGAGATTGAAATTGGTTGGGGTAGATGTTGTTAGGGACTCGCAACACCTATAAGGAATGATCCAGTATATCTCTATGGATGAGTGATGTCTTGAGTATCTCTAGGATGGATATTTGTGCCAGAGTTTTCCCAAGTTGCTCTAAGAGATTATATCAGGTGGTCTGTGAGGAGGATGAGGAGGCCCATTAGATGGTGACTCTACCACACCTTGTGGTGACTACACAGTTAGAGGATTTGGATTTTATTTTGATGGTAGAAAATTACGTTCAAACAGGTTCGATATGTCCTATGATAGATTTAGGAAGGGTAGGATTTGTTGGAATGGATATTATTAGTGTGATTATTATGGGAATGACCTTGATTAGACATGGATGGTTGGGATTGGTCATGCTTTAGAAGGGGGTCCTAAGATATACCCAATTTCTCATTTGGTGAAGATGATGGATTTTCTTCTACTTTAATTTCTTCACAGTCAATGAGATATTGGATATAGTTTTTAAGCTTTATGCACCTACTAGTAAAGTGCCTTTAATGTGGTGGTATTCACAATTTTCATTATATTTGTACCACATAGCTTGGGGTTTAGTGTCATAACAATTTGGTCATATGGAATGTGACCATGTTATCTTGGACTAGTTTTTGAAATACAACCTTCATGGGTTCCCCCAAGAAGGTGCACTTGAGTTTTGAATTTTGGGATTTCTTTAGTTGTCCTTGAGGGATGGAAATGCTGCACGGATTTTGGATGGTTTGGATTTTTTTGTTTTCTTGTGATGCTTGCATGGTTTGCACATGTTTTGAGTTAGTGACCCCATCATTGACAACATTTTTGTTCTTTGCCTAGAATTTAGGTTTGTCATTGGATTGCTTATTATCTTTGTCTTTGTTGTAAATATTGACTAAGCCTCTTGTGATAAGGGTCTTTTCAATGGTAACCCACTTTTCAATGATATTGTTGAAGGTAGAGATCTAATGGACTTGAAGGTGGAATGCAATCTCTTGATTGAGGTTTTGGATGAAAATGTTGACAAGTTGTTTTTCGAGGATCAACCAAGGGAATCAACTTGTAAGAGCCCTCCACCATTATAAATAGGTGGAAATGTTAAAAATGAAGGTAAAAAACTATAGAATGGAAATCTAATTACAATTCTGTAACTATTAATCTAGTGCAAAACCGAATGTAGATTATAGGAAATCAAATCAGCATTACAAAGAAATAAAGGAACAAAAGAACTAAACACATAACATAATGTTTACATGGAGAAATGCTTACGAGAAAAACTCCACATAAGATGAGATGTACTAGTCTATATTAACTTCAATAGAGTTTACAATACATCACTAAAAACCTCCTCTTTAGTCTTCAATCAAGCAACACCTATTTTTTAGTCTCAACTCTCTACCTCTACACAACCGTAATACAATATCCTCATAAAGGGGTTTCCTTCTAGGGAAAGAAAGGCCAACATAATTTCTACTGTCAGATATATGACCTAATGATGAATGGTCCGGAAAACCATCATCCGTTAGGTACCGAGTCAACATGCGGCTAAAACAAGATTGGTACTTGGTGAATACTTCATCCCTTATGAATGATTTACAAACAATATTAGAAGTAATTAAATACATAGGATTTACAAGGTTTATGGCACCTTAATCCTAATAGGAAAATCTCTCACCACTACATTGTTTAGCATTACATAGATCCAAGATGGTAATCTCATGCTCAATATTATAGGAAAAGTGTGCAAATTTTTTTTTTGATGAGTTAGGAAATGTAGTGATAGAGCTTGGAGCTAGGTGCATGAACCACTCCAAGGATCGACCACCTAGACTTCAAGGAAAGAGTCATAAAAAATACATGTTACTATATGCGATCTCTTGGTAGGCCATGAAAATTCTTTAATGTGATCTCGAGGGTCTCTCTTTCCCTTGTATTTGTCAAACATAGAAATTTCAAAGTGAGGGGGAAAGGTATCACTGTGATTGCATGGTTGAAGGGATAGGGACAAAGATATTTGAATTTATATTATTTGCATTATGTCCCACTTTGGAGTCTCCTGAGAGTGTTCATTTCTTGCCACTCTTGGTTGAAAGGGGTCCTAGGAGGTGAATTAGGAGGTCAGTGATTGATTGAGATGAATGGCAGAGATTGTGGGATGGTGTGATGAATGAGATTGGATGATGGAAAAGGTTGTTGTGGTGCCGGTTGATGTGAGGTGAGTGGTGGCACCATGGTTTGGTAAGAATTCATGGGATAAATGGATGTTTGATGAGTTTGATATGTTGATGGGTTCAATTCCAGTATGATTGATGTTGTGAATATAAAGTTGTTAGATAATGTGATGTGGGTTGATATGAGGTTGGTGGATGAGAAATAGTTGGTGGTATTGTGGAGTGAATTGGAGCAATTTGTTGAGGAATGGATAAGGGTGGAAGTGAATGAATGAGAGTTGTCAAAGGAGGAAATTAGGATGGTTATGGATTGGAAAGTGTAGGGATGTATTGATTGGATGTCATAAAAAGGATAGTGACTCTAAGAGAGTGTGATAAAGGTTGAACTTGATGAGATTGTTGTTGTATATTAGAAGATGAGGCATAGTTGTGATGAGGTGAAGGGGGAGACACATTACTACCCACTTGTTGATTGACATGATAGATGATGAAATCCTGATGTGATTTTTCAGGAGGGTGGCACCAGGGATTTTTTAATGTAGGGGATTGTGGTGAGTCATGCTAAATGAGGTTATTGAGCTTATCCATGTTGAAATGGTGAGGGAGCTTGGGCCATGCATCAATAAGGCACCCAAGAAAGTCATTCTTGTGGTCATCTATGAAATTGTCAAATTTGATGCGTCTTTTCATCATTAAGGAAGTCTACAAATCCAGGTGAGTATTGAGGTTGATTAATGAGTTTTTTATGGGCTCACCATATTTGGGTTGATTAACAAAAATTTTAGGGTCACTTGTGTTGTTAGGATAGCTGTGAGGTGAAGAGGGATCCACTTGTGAATTATGTCCAAAACTAGAGATAAAGGGGTTCTTGTTGTGGGGATCCATGTTCCTTTTGGATTCAGATTTAGTTATTGGGGGCATGAAATGATGAGGTGGTTGGAATGATTATGGAAGATTTGGATAGGCATTGAAGTTGATGGTTGATTATGGTTTTCAAGTTTGGAGAGTGAATGAAGATGGGGGTTAATTATTAATGATGGGGTTGATTTGGAAAAATGATGGGTGATTGGTTTAGGATAATTGATTTTGAAGTTTTTAGACCTTGATTAGGATTAATTGGTTTAAATAATATGGTTTTAGATGGATTTGGATCAAATTTTTTGATTTAGGTGATGGATGTTTAGGATTAAATGTCAAGACCTTAGTGTGATGATTTGGTTAGATGTGGGTGAGGTTGATTTCTATACTTAAGATAGACTAAGTTCTTAAGCAAGTGTGTTCTTAAGATAGACTAAGAGAACATTAGTACTCCAAATTTTTCTTGACTTATGCAAGACTTATGGATTGAAAACTTCATCAAAATGAAATTAGTCATCTTGATATGGGGATATAACAGGCCTCCCCTCTTGAGATTGTTTGTCCTCAAGCAATCCCCATTTCTTCGAAACACTGGATTTTAGGATCAATTTTGTTTTTTTCTTTTATTTGAAGTTGCTTCCCTTTCTTCTTGAATTTATTTGTTGAGTATGATTTCTATATTGTGTGCTTGAGCTCTTTTCCCACATTTATGCCTAGGTTCCCATTTTTCATTACATCTAAAACATGTGCTCCCTTTTGTAGGGTCTTTACTCTTGTGTCCTAGTTTCCATACTTCTTGTTCACAAATGTGTCCTCTTTCCCATTATTTCTTGCAATCAAAATAAAGGCCCTTTTTCCTTAGCTCTTCACGGTCATTATAAGAAAGATATGGTTTCTTGTGTCCATCTTTCCTTATGATAGGTTTACCCTTGGAAGTGAAGTCTTTGGGAAAACTCTCTTTCTTATGTAGGGATTTTGGTTTTGTATCCTTCTCTAGTCTTAATGCTGTGCGTATGGCATCCTCTAGACTAGTAGGTTTGAAGGCACTCACAAAATTCCTAATGGAGTCATCTAATCCTTCCACAAACATATATGTGAGCCATTCTTCTTCTACTCCGGAAACCTTTACGGAGAGTTTCTCAAATTCATGGATGTAATCCTCCACCGTTCCATGTTGTTTGAGGTGTGTGAGTTCCTTAAAATTTTCTTGTGGATGTCTCTTAGCAAACCTCTTGAGGAACTTCCTTGATAATTATTCATAAGATGTGATCCTTTCATGGCCCAGGGTGATTTTCCCATGGTTCCACCATTCGTATGCTAGTCCTTCAAGATGGAGAATGGCGAATTGCAAGGCATCTTTCTCAATCATGGGGCTTAGGTGAAAGTAGTCATTAAGTTTCTCCAACCATGATTGTACTAAAATTTTATTAGATCTGTTGAAATTAGGTAGGTGGACCTTATTTGGTTTGTGCTTGAGGTCTTTACTCATGGGCCTTCTCTCCTTTCTTGATAATTCATTTCTTTTTGAGTTACTAAAGTCTTGGAAGGAGATCACCCTTCTTACTTCGGGTGATAGGTCTACATAGATACTTGCAATAGCTTCCGTGCTCATTTCTTGTGGAGTTTCCTCTTCTCTATTTGGAGTTTCTTCACTTGGAAGGAAGGATGGTAGTGGAATGTGTGAGCTTGATGATGAGTTGCCAATCTTCGCTTGGTTAGATGCCGCTTCTTTTCCATTAGATGAGTGGGTCTTAGGCTGGTCCGTAGTGCTTCCTATTTTTTGAAGAGCTTCTAGAAATAGTTGTGTTGTCTTCTCACCTTGATCCATCACGGCTTTGGTGATTCTTTCATTTTGTTCCATCATGGCCTTGGTGGTGGCTTCCATGAAGGCCCTCATTTCATTGTTCATTTTCTCTTCTAGAAGTTGGCGGTTCCTTCTAGTGTCTGCTTGCATAAGATTGTTTCACAGGATGGTAGGACGACTGCTCTGATATCACTTGTAATGTCCCCTTCTAGTAAGCTCAAATTGTTCTCAACCTTGCACAATTTCAACTTACAAAAAGGAAACATTAGTATTCCAAATTTTTCTCTTTTCATATCATAATTAATATTGATCCATATTCTTTCCATATTTATTCTAGAATTTATAATTCCATAATCACATAATTTATATTCATATTCATATTCATACTCATACTCATATTCATATTCATAGGCCTCAAGTGCTATCCTTAGAAGGATCATATGTCTCCCTATCATTAATCCATCTCTAACTCCATAGGCATGATTCATTAAGGAGACACTAACTATCCCATACGTGGGCCCAAAGGCTTCACTCCCACACAGAGTTCTTCACCATTTGGCTTGATGGAACTTCATGTCCACACAACATTCTTCATCCCACTAAGAGTCACCCCACGTTGGGCACATTTAACATTGATGAGCTCATCATTACCATAGGCCCAAGGACTTCACACCCACACAATGTTCTTCATCTCTTGGCTCAAGGGACTTCACACCCACACAGTGTTCTTCATCCACTTGAGGGTTACCTAGGTCCAACATATATTCTCCTAACTTACCCATATACCTAGGATAGCGACATGATTAATGATGAGGCTAATCCTTCTCTTGGATATAGCACAATCCTATGATTTCTAAGTCCTTGTGGAAATTCTCATATGATGTCTTATCATTTTGGCCTCATATCATAATTGTCCCATCACATATTCATATGATCTAATGCTTGATCACATGGCATTATCATTATTGATCATGTTCATCCTTATATACATATTTATCATACTAATTCATTCTTCCATGCATATTCATTTATAATAACATTCATTTATTCATCTATTCTATATGTAATCAAGATGATAATAATATATTATATATATCCTATGTCAATTATATGATCTATTTCATTTGATCGTTGGTTCTAATCAATTTAATGCATTTCCTATATGCATATCTTATTTAATGCTATTTATTTCTATCATTGGTCTATTCTCAACAATGCCATTCAAAGCATAATAGAAATATTTGATTTGATGATATAGTGAACAAAATCATTAATGCATACAAATTACATTATTATGAATAATTGCATATGACTGTCTATACTTTACATTATTAGCAATGGCTGCATATAAATCACAGTACTAACATAATGATACATGTATGAATTAATAACAAGCAAGAAACGTAAATATGCATTCGTACTTGTATGGCTATGACAGTTCGATCAGGAATATGGGAAGAATGATAATGTATAGATGCTTACTTGCTGATATAACATCTGGACTATATTTGCTTCAATAATCTTGATGGCGGATATGATATAATGTTAGATATAATTCTTTAATGTTTTCAATACTGATAGATACTATACCACGGTAGATGCTTATACCAATGATACTACTTTTAATATCTTTATGTTTGATGATCGCTATGTATGATCGATGAGAGGTTCGTGAGATGAGATCCTCCTTTGATCCCAATGGAAGGCCTTAATATATTGTTCTTTATTGAAGAGTCACACTTCCTCATGACCATCGCCTCCTTAGATGGGTCGTTCATAGTTAGTTAATTATGTAATTATCTCTTGTTTGTTTATTTTTTGTCTTATTAGAGGATTGACTCCCTCCTTGGATCCCTTTAATTATTATTAATTTATCTTTTTTTTCTATTGTGTTTAGTTTAATGTGGATGTTAGGATATTTGAGGGGCATGTGATGCAGAGGTAGGAGGACCAAAACTATCCTAAATAACATTAAAAAATCAAAGAACTAATTCAATTGCTTTGGTTAGGTTGAAGAGAACATTAATACAGACTTTTCATCCAATTTTCATGAAGATCCAATGGTAGGAGAGAAAGTTATGACTCTTTTCCCAAAACTACAAACCCTAGGCAGCATTCAGACCTACCCTCACTAAAAATGCCATAACTTATTCAAATCTTAATGAAATTTGATGCAACAAAAAGAAATGGAAAGTAGACTCAATAATATTTCCAACCAAATATGGTTTTCTCCTATATATGTCCGTACAAAACCGTACCAAACGCTGCAACAGGACTGTTGTAGGGAAAATCAGAAAATGATAGTCCATAAAACACTCATATCTTTCACAAAACAAAATAAAAATTCATGGGACAAGAAGAAAATGGAAGGTGATTGAAGGATCTAACATTTGAAATCTATTAGGCATCCATTCAATTCCATACAGGGCCATACAATAGTAAAAGACAGCAAATTTCTAAAGGAAAATACAGGAAAACATTATTTTTTCTCATTCCATGCTCAAATCTTCAACCACCCACGAATTCTTCATGGTTACAAGGCCTTTTAAAGGCATTAAAACATGTCTCTTCAGTTTCTAACTTCCTAGGAATGAATCAAGAGCCACAAGACTCTTCACCTTCCAAGTTTTTACATTGTTGCATTTTTGAAAGATAACTTTTCCCATTTTGCAAAAGAAGACAAAACTTGAACATTTAACCTTCCTAATGACTTCATCAAATGAAATATGACATAATTTATCTTATTACAATATTGAACCATTCAAATTTAATCCAACTCCTATGGAAGTCTCAATTTGTCAAGGTGCTCCTGCACCAGCATGATAGTTAGAATTCCTTTGATAGATTAATATATTATACCTTTGTATGCCTTGTGTCCAAACATCGATATGCAATTCTGTCTTTCCATATTAACTTGATGGTGTGGAGCTAAGTTTATAAGTTTGATTCCAATTGAGATGGATCGTATTTCTTGACTTATACAAGACTTATGGATTGAAAATTTCATCATTCCAATCTTTAATTGGAAAGAAATTAGTCGTCTTGATATGGGGATATGACAGGTTTGAAAACCTTGCATTTTCACTAGATTTGGCCTTATCGTCTCTCTAGATTCACATCATAAGCAT
This sequence comes from Cunninghamia lanceolata, assembly GCA_027924645.1. Lineage (NCBI taxonomy): Eukaryota > Viridiplantae > Streptophyta > Pinopsida > Cupressales > Cupressaceae > Cunninghamia > Cunninghamia lanceolata. Next base: position 2,895,082 of record BSBN01001957.1, read on the forward strand.
GTTGTAAGGGATTTTGCTGCATTAATTGGATATTACTAGGGTTATTATCTTCTTTCCCTCCTCAAATTCCTTAGAAAACACCTTTTACTAGGCCTTTGCATAGAAAATTGTTGAAAAATTGCATATTTTAGCACATTTTCACTAGGTTTTGACTTGTCATCACTCTACGTTTGCATAAAAAGCATGTTGTGAAAGATATTGCTGCATCATTGGACTATTATTAGGCATATTATTCACTGTCTCTCTTGAAAATTTTCACAACACCTCTTCTCCTAGTGATTTGCATTGAAAAAAGTGGAAAAATCAAGCATTTTTTTATCTTAAACATATCTTGCTCCTAGGATTTGTTCTATTAGTTTGTGCATTAAGAGTTGCATGCTATTGTATGAGTATTATAACTCACTATCCTAATAGAAATATCCCTTTAAGAAGAAGTATAAGACTCATGGGATCTAGTGTTTTTGAATAATTCGACATTCCTACCTCTGAAAATCCATTGAATACCTTCTTTACCAAAGGTGAGACACAAATTTTGCAAGACATTATACCTTCTACAACCACTATGGAAGATCAAACATTTCATGATGTCGATGAAACTATTGAGGTGGTTGCACATGTACCTAATGACCAAATAAACAAACTTGATAAAGACTTAGCCAAATTTCAAGCATTTGTCAGAAATGAAAGGATAGCAAAAGAAGCTGTCCCTGTGATCCACCACATAAGAGAATTGATAAAGAAGGACAAGATGGTATTAATGTTGTTCGATGCTTAATGGATATAGTACACAATAATATCATGACAGACGATTGAATGTGCAAATGGTATTAAGAACATGTCATCACCGTCTCATACTCAAGTATCAACACCTATACCGACTACAGGAATTTCTACATTTACATCAACGATTTTAACCACTAATGCAAATGCTTGTAGTAATGCTACCACTGGTATTGGAGTATCTAATGGCACAAATTCACAAAATTACAAATATGTGGGATTTAACTATCAAAACTTGGTATCTAAAGGGACTTCTTCTATGAATAAGTACTCTCAACCACCTCTCCATCCCACCTATTCGCAACCACCTTCCACTTATCAATATGTCCAACCACCATTGAACTATTCCTAGCCTCCACCCATCACTACTTAGGCTCAATCACCTCCTCACTTTGGTTCTAATTCTTCATAGCAAATTGCATCTCCTAATGATGCCATCTTAAACCAACTTTTGCAAGGCATGACTTCTTTACAACAAAAGGTGACAAACTTGACAAATTCTTCACAACCTAGTATACCAGCTTATCATGCCTGTAATCCTCTATCTTACACAATCTTAAGAACCCCTATGCCTGAGAGGTTTGAGACTTCTCGCTTTGAAAAATATGGTGGAAAATGTGATCCTAATACTCATGTGGCAGCATTCACGGCTATGTGTAGCGATTTCTACTTTGAAGAGGATTTGTTAGCAAAACTTTTCCTGTGATCTCTCAAAGATACATATCTAGAATGGTTTTTCTCTTTACCTCTGAATTCAATACATTCCTTTTCATAGTTAGTTGATCAATTTTTACAACATTTTCTGGCAAATATTGGATCTCAAGTCTCCTTGATTGATTTAGTTCATTGCAAGCAAGGTTTGAAAGAGGAATTAACCATGTTTATTAGTCAATATTAATCTCTCTATGCACAAATTCAATATCAAATGAAGGATGAGGATGTTTAGTAGGTGTTTATTACAAATCTACAACCTAACATCCATGATAAGATTCTCTTGATGAAGTATAACTCCTTTCAACATTTATGCACCGCCCTTTGTGACTATCAATTTTCGTCTAGTCAGTATGAAAACCATAACTCATTAGCTCAAGTTGGTCAATCCATGGGTGGACCATCACAAAACAACTTTAAGAGGAATAACAGGAGTTTCATCAAGGTTAATGGACCGAATTCAAACAATTTTTCACAAGTGTCTGCTATCACTAATCCAAAGAAGGCATTGTATCAACAAAGAAAGTTTACTCCAATATCTGAATCCTATCATTCTATCATGAATCAAGCTTTGAGTAATAATCTTATGAAGCTTCCCCTGATTAAACCTTTAGATCCTAGTAGAATGCAAGGACATTATTTCAATGCTAATGCTTTTTGTCATTACCATCAGACACAAGGATATGACACCGAATGATGCATGGGTCTTAAACTTGAAATACAAGACCTCATTGACTCAAATGTGATACAGGTATTGGGTGTGAATGATAATAGGAATAAGTCAGTTGCTCAGTTGAATAAGAACTTACAGATCTTCACTAATCCCTTTCCTAAGCATACTAATAACAACATGCTGGAACAAAATACAATTGAAGTAGAAGATGACTACCTGAACTACAATGAGATTATTGCTACAATAGAAGTGGATAAGGAAAATACTAAAGTATCACCTCATCTATGAAGGAATGGTATTTATTCTAAAGTTCCTCCTCTGTTATCCCTTCAAGGATCGAGAGATACGCAACATACATCATAAAGACAAATGGAACAAGAGACTCTGATAAATGAAAAGATCGAGATAGTACAAGATAGTCCTTGTCACTATGATAGACGAAATCAATACAGAAAGCCAACTAAAACTCAGAAAAGAGCCAAATGATTATCATCAATTGGAAATAATAGTGGTTCTCCTCCTCATACGCAACAAAAGATTTCATATACACAAGGATATGAGAAACAAACATCACATGGACTTCCCAACAACAAACGGGACTCTCATAAAAACCACTCAAGATTTGCGCAAAACTTGATAGAGCATCTCTCCAAGAGGCTCGCAAGTTCCAAATTCTAGTACGATTATACTGGCAGGTAAGTATTTCTAACCCTTTACCTCCGTGATGTGTTTCCCCTGTGATGTGTTATGTGTTGTTTAGGCCTCCTGGGATGACCCTTGATTCTCTTGTAAGGTCTAGGATACTAGGAGTCTGACTCTATTGTGACCCTTCTTCTATTTGTATCATCATTCTTCTATATTACGTCTCTATTTTCATTGTTGTGTGTTGTGTCTTATGGACATAGCGTTGCGGTTGGTGACTTGGGGGCACCCTCCTATGTGACTGTCCCTAATGCACATGTTTCTCCTCTCTTGATTAATTGTTTCCCTTCCTCTAGTGGTTCTATCTAGTGGGCAGATGATGAAAAACATATTATACTAATACAGACCTAGTGCCCCTTTAGTGAGAAATAAAAAAATAGACCTAGTCCATACATGACAATGGGGTTGTTATATCTTATCCGATGCTTGGCTAGTAGAATCACTCTGTGTGATCTTGATGCTTTCTTATCGCACTTACAAAACATAACAATACTACTGCTCCATGCACTTTGTCAATCTTGAATCTTGCATTCCTCGATTCTTTATGTGATTGATCATATGCATTGTTGATTATCATGATTATATGGACACTAACATTTTTCTTGCAGGAATGTGTTTGTGGGAACATTTGGTGATCATAAAGTACATGTCACCTTTGGGGGCATGGGATTTGTGATAGCTCATGTTCCCTTGTGCATTTTATTCCTACCTTAACGTGCTTGATATCGGTATACGACATCAACCACCTTAAGGTGGGGGCATATATAAGGTAAGCTGTCTGTTGTAGATGCTAGCAATGTGTGTTTGTGAATCTTGAATCTATTACAATCACTTAATCCCTCTGCAGAGGTGGGATATCATGCATATGCTTTTTATCTTAAGCCCTTTGTGAAGGTGGGATATTGTGCATATCCTTTTTATCTTAAGCCCTCCATGTGAGGCAGGGATGGTGTATTTCTTGAGGAGAGTGCACAATCTTGTCATGTTCAAAAAGTCCTTAAAGTAGGCGGGGAGTGGATTTGAGACTATCCTAACCCTTAAGTGTGTCTTCGGTGATTGTTGTGGCAAATCCTAATCGTCAGTGTGTGCCTGTAATGTGCCTGAGATGGTGATGAACCTAGAAATAGGTACACTCCATCAATTGTTTGCTGTGTTTTCTCTGTGTCTTCCATGTGTGTGTGTATGGCATGTTTGTTCCCAAGCATAGTCTAAAGATCGGTGGCGATGAGTCCCTCCTATGCTTTGGGATTTGTATGGCATGATTGATTTGTATGGCGTGTTTGTTCTCAAGTACAGTTTAAAGACTGGTGGCAATGAGTCGCTCCTACACTTTGAGATTTGTATTGCATGTCTGTTGCCCCATGTGTAGTCTAAAGACTGGTGGCGATGAGTCCCTCCTGCATTTTGGGTTGTGTGTTTACTTTCCATGAACTTGCATTTGCATTTCATATATATGAAAATGAAAAAGAAAATAATCATTGCATTCACTGTATTCACTATGTTTTGCATGTCTTCAATGTTGTCTTCTCTGTGTTTTGCATGACTGTAACTATCTTCTCTGTGTTTTGCGTGCTTGTTGCTGTCTTCAATATGTTTGGCGTGTCTTCACCGTGCTTGGCGTGTTTGGTATGTTTGTTGACCATACTTTAATGCATGTATTGGCCTGCGTTCATACATACATTAAAGTGGGGGCTAAATGTTATGTCAAAAATGTCCCCTTAGAGGCTTTTCCCTCTTAAGGTTTAGCTCCCGGGTCCTTAATTTGCATTTAGAGCATCTTGCATGTTATTTCTGACTCCCGATGAGAAAACCCTTCGATCTTGTGACAAATAGGACCTAGGGGGATGCACTTTAATGAATCCTGAGCAAAATGGCAGGGTAGACTTGGGTGCTAGCGCCCTAGTCCAACCCTATTTTGGGTTTGCCCTAATTTCAAATGTCAGTTTAGTGACTGTTATTTGGGTCGTATGCCAACATCTAAAGTTTAAATTATGAAATTCTTAGAAGGAATCTTTGTAGTTGCATATATAAGCATGATTAGCTTTCATTTGCAAACTAGATGGACATTTTGATTAACAAGCTTTTGTGAAAATGATTCAAGACATTCATTATGTTGCAGAGTAGTACTTTGTTTTTATTGTGTTTGTATTTGCAGATTTGACATCCATCTCCTCATGGCATGAAGAGCATTTTCTTCCATGAGATCTTCACTACAAGGTGATATCTATTGTGTTTTCAATTATTTATCATTTGGATTTTTGCCTCTATCCCACAGGGATACACACTCTCATATGAGAACGGTGTTCGAAAGACTTGAATGTCTCTCTGGGGCTTGACCAAGGCAAGCCTCTAAACACCACAACCTCCTCCCACACTCCTTGTGATTGCAGGTTACAGGTATCGAGTTCCGTGGAGTGGAGTTGCAGAGAGGAGTGGTAGGCATCAAGGATTCAGGATCTAAAAAGAGATAGGACACTGGAGCTTTTCCTGGACTAGGGCGCTAGTCCTCGTGTCCTTTGCAGTTGAATTCCCAAAAATAGAAGTTGCAGTACAGATCAGTGTCGGAAGGAGATCAAGATTTCGTAAAGAAACATGTACCTTGGACTTGGGTGCTAGTCCCCATGTCGCCAACTTCTTTGCCTTATGAACTTCAAAAAATAGTAAGTTAAATATCTCTGTCCCTTATCTTAGTTTGAAAGGATTTGCCATAATTTGATAATTTGCTTACTAATTTGCATATTTAGGGTTTTTAAGTACAATTGAGCATTAAATTGAGACCTTGTTTGACACATCCAAGAATCCACAGCTTCCCAAGTGGCAGCTCAACCTGATAGGTGATTGCTCTCGCTTAGTAGAGATTCAACTTGATTGATATGCCCTTGGAATGTTTATAGTGAAAGGAGGATTTTGCATAAACCATTAAACCCTATTTCCCCTTTTTAACAAAAAAACACTACAAAACAAAGGTAAAAATACTGTAGATCAAGGATTGATTATAGTTGGATTACTATACTTTTAATAGCCTAAGTTCCTAAGCAAGTTTAGATTAAGGATGGTGTTTGATTTAAGGTCTTGATTTTTTATTTAAGGTTGGATTAAAATGGATGAAGGTTGGATGAGGATTGATGATTTGGGTGATGATAAGGTTTGATGTTTGATGATGAGGTGTAATTGGAGCTTAGTACTAATCAAGGTTCAAAATTAAATGGGGTGATTTGATTTAGGGGTTTAGATGGATGAATTATGTTCAATTTGGGATTTGGTATGTGATAGGATAGATGCACTAAAAACATAATGCAAACACCAAAATAAGATTGAGGTATTAGTTTTGGATGTAAGTGCCAAAATGCATCAAGGTGAATTACTAGCAACCGAGGATGGATGCAATGAAAAATATTTATAGACGTGACAAAGAATGGATGAAGGTGCTAAAATAGAGATGGTCATGTTGATTTGTGCTAATTTTTGAGATGGGTGAGTTGAAGGAGTTTGATGTGTATTTTTGGATGTTGGAAAGATGATTTGACTTGGAAAATGGATGTGTCAAGGTGAAGGTGTAATATCTATAGCTCACAAATTTGGATGCCTAATGTTTCAACCTTTGTCAAAAGAATTTCACGATACTTTCAAAGTTGGATTTTAACTTGAAGTGTTTAAAGGTTTAGAAATGTTTTTCTTTTTGGATTCAAAGGGAATTAATTGGTTTATCACAAAGAAAACATGCCAAACATATAAACAAGCCTATTTTATTAAAGTAGGTGTGTATACATTTGTAGGCTCACCATTATGCCTTGTCTAGTCATGGAGTGCAAGGCCCATGATGAGGCACTAACTGCTTTTGTTCACCCAATATTTCTCAATGGAATGAGGGGAGAGAATACATGGCATACAAACCTAGTTCTATGGGCATGAGGTTAGTATCTTCTCCATGGTAACTACTAGTCGATGCACCACAAATATATACGATCGATGGTCCTATATAGGATTTACAAGTTGCTAGGGGATGTCCTCAATATACCTAATGGTATGAGAGGATGATTTCTGTGAATGAGAGTACCTCTAAAAGCATGTGATTGGGGTCAAGTCCCTTTCCACTTCACTTTTTCCTTTCAAGTGGATAACAAGGCTATGCCAAACATAGGGATCCTCCTTTGAGGTTAATCTTTCAATTCCCCCCCTTTCATTATCTCACCAAAATGTGCGGTTCAAGTGATCCCCAATGGTGATGAAATCTAATGGTAGGCCTACTACTAGGAAAGAATTCCAAGTGCTTTCGATTCCCAAGATTAATTTATAGCATGAGGGAAGAACATACACTACTTGGGTTCTTAGGATAGAAAGAAATAAAAAGAGAACAAAGAAGTGTTTTTGATCTCCAAGATCACCCAAGGCTATGATGAGAGAGCATAAGTGATGAGTGCCAAGTAGCACCCATGAAATACACCTTTTTACCTCTCTTTTTCTCCCTTATTATCCCATTGTCCTAATGACTGCACCAAAATAGGCTAACAAGATTGTTCTAATGATGATTAATAAGAGATGAATTACTTAGAATCATGATTTTTGATTGAAGGACTAATGTGCGTTGAATTGATGGAAATATACATAAATCTTCTCCTTTTGAATCAATAGGTGCAGGTGTTTAGGTAGACAATTTTGTGCATCTCCGGAGGTAGTCCTAATGATCTCCGGAGCTGACATTAGAATGCCACGACTGGCCTCCAATGTTTTCCAGTTTGATTGGAGAGATTTTGGGATAAGGAGGTGAATCATCTCTGAATCTTGACTGAAGTCATAGCATCTCCAGAGCTGAACGAGAAGGTCACAATCATATCTCTGGAGCTACAGAAAGAAACATACATCTTCGGTGCCTCTTTAGAACAGTGTAGATTTCTAGCACAGCTGTCAGTCAGACACTTCTAATAGTGATCGGGATGCTCTTGATGTTACTCAAATCATCACCTGAGTAATTAAGGGCAGACCATAGTTAATTGTTGGAAGTTTTATCTCTTTTTTGATTTTGCATGAGTTATAGATAAACTAATTTAAATACCTATATTTCAGGGCCTCGCTGTACAAGTGTATTTAAAACTAAAACTTAGATTTAGTGTGGACTTCAGTTCCACTCAATCTATTTTAATTGCATGGATATTTATTCTGTAGTTAGACAATTAGTAGAATAAAGAGATTGATGTTATCTCATAGATGAACTAGTAGTTAAGGTAAGTGATATCTCATCACTGATTTAGACATAAACTTACAGAAGTAGCAACAAAAAAAATAGCGATTAATTTCTGATTTCTGTAATCTTATTTTGATATAAACATTTATGAATACAAAGCCGATGGAATTAGACTAAAATTGAGTTGTGATATTATCTTCTTGTGCTGATTCTTTACTTTAGTCTTCAGCCCTAAGGGTGTGGAGCAAGGGCCCACTCTCACCACCAAGGCAGAAGGCTAGTATTGTTGTTTTTGTTATTTCAGATTCTGTTTAAGGAGATACTTATGGTTTTCATAGATAAATGCATGTTTCAGTTGAAAGGAATAATATAGATTTACTTTAAGCAATTCCTTGTTTAGTTTTGTTTTCAATATTCTTGGAATTCATTTCATAGCAGATAGATTAGTAGCATTAGTTTCTTTAATTAGTAAAAATCATTAGAGTTAGTTAGATAAAACTGGCAACTATAGGATTCCTAATTACAGATAGCCAAGGACACAACCCTGGATTTGACACTTGAAATATGATTAAATGATAATGTACAACGACCCTTGTCATTTTTGGCGCCATTGCCAGGGATTACTGTGTTAATTAGGAAAACTTAGCTAAACAGTTTTAGGATAGATCTGTATGGTTAGAGCTAGAGATTTAAAAAGAAGATATATAAAATAGACACCCCATCAATAGACTATAGGAGAAAGTAGTGGGGTGGCACAAGATCTTGTTGAAGAGAGACATCTAGAACCTACCTTGGAAGTTGTACCTCAATTCAATAATCCCTTAAATCCTCCAAATCTTCCACTCGCTGACTATATCTAGGAATTGCAACAGAAATTCTAGGTAGACCCTTTGCCAGAAACTAATTCCCCAGAAGCTCAAGAAGAAGAACCAGTATTAGACATGGATGATAATCATGAAGAGGAGGAAAATCAGGCTCTAAGAACCTTCTCATATCCCATTATTTTGGCTGCTAGAGATAATGCCCCTATGAAAAATATTTCACTTGCACACTTGCCAAATTTTAGGGTTCTTGCTTATGAGGATCTAGATTAGTTTTTATTTGAATTCAAAGTGGTATGCTAGACTTATGATTATGGATTAGATAATCAAAAACTCAAACTATTTCCCTCAACCTTGAAAGATTCTGCAATGAGGTGGTTTATGGGTTTGCCCCAAAACTCCATTCATTCCTGGGATCAAATGGAGACATAATTCTTGGGAAAATACCAAGACTACTGTAGAGTCAGTGATAAGAATGAGGAATTATTCAAAATTAAATAGAGAGAGGAAGAGACCTTAGAGGATTATGTGGATAGGTTCAACTTTGCTTTGAGAAGATATGGCAACCTTGTAAATCATTCTTTGGCTAGAACCCTATTTGTAAAAGGATTAGACAAAGAATCAAAATAAGCACTGGATTTGATCAGAAAAGGGAATATCAACAAAATGGATATGCCTGCTATAGAAGTAATCTGTAGGAACTATTCCAGAACCCAAGATGGAGTGAGAACGCCCAAATATTTCAAAGGGAAGAATGAAATAGGATAGTTAATGGAGGAAATTGCAAATTTTAAAATGGATAGTCTAGTCCAAATGAATAACACATTAGATGGGAATCAGGAAAAAACTAGAACAAATGATCAGGACATAACAACTAAACCACTTTCCATCTATTGTCCTAGGTGTAGGAACAAACATCTTTTGAGAGAATGCCCTTTAGATAAAGCAGAGATCTATCAGATTTGTGACATGGAATATTCTGCCAGTCAATCTAGTCAACTTCCAGCCTTAAAAAGGCTAAGTAAAAAGAATGTCATTATAAAGGAGGAGTTGAACTATGTAGGACAAAAACAAGCTGGAAATTTCCCTTATAATCAGTAACCAAACCAGACTTCTTACAGGGGTCCTTCTAATTGGGGAAATAATCAATGGAATCCAACTTGGCATGGGCCTTAGAATAATCCTCCTTGGGGGCCACAAGATTGGCCAAACCAACAATGGTAGAGCCAACATTGGCAAAATCAGCCCTGGGGGAATCAACAATGGCCACCATAGTTTGGATCACAAAACATGCAACCTCATTGGGGTCCTCAACAAGGATATAATCAGCAATACTAGGGACAACCTAGATGTTTCCAACCTCAACAACAAGCATTGCTAAGTGGACCCTCCAACACACAAGGTCGGTCACAAAATGAACTAGTTAGCCAACCACCCTTACCAGCTCAACCTATGCCAAACCCATGGAATAAGAAGGGAGTAGCTGTTTACATGATAGAACAAGAAAACATGGCTGGTATTTGTTGGTGCTTGCATCATTTATCAGGTTTTAGGTTATTAACTTGCAGGCACCTTCCCAGGATTTCATGAAATTTCTAAGTCTTAGACCCTCTCTGTGTTTTGCTGCATCATCAGGATATTTTCAAGGAAGGGGTTGTCATCATCATCATATTTCCATGCATCCACTTGATGTTTCTTGCGAGAGTCATTTCTCCTCATGTTTGGATATCCTGTGGGGTCATCATGCATTTGCCGACCTGACCTTTGCCGCGGGGTGATATTTTAACATCGGGTGATCTTAGTCAAGATCATCCTGATGTTGGCGCTATGAAATTTCTAAGTATGACCCACTTTTCATCGGGGTCATCATATTTGAATATTGAGTGATCTTTGTTAAGATCACCCTGATGTTATTTTGTCACCTTATGTTTGTTCAACACTAGGATGCTGCTGATGTCATGTTCTTGTGGGGGTGATATCCGCTCGACCTTTGTCGTCATCTTTTTCTCTGCAAGATGATATTCTCAATATCGGGTGATATTCCAATTATCGGGTCATCTTTTGAATATCTCCCTTGCTCTAAATGTGACGATGACATCATCAGGATGTTCAATTATTAGGGTGATATCCTTCAGGTAATATGACGATGACGTCATCCAGATTCAACGGGGTCATACTTCAAGTTTTCAATCTGACCCGACATTGTGATGTGATGCTGACGTCAGGGTGATATCTACTTTTCCGCCTGTCGGCTTCATCATATTCTAAAGGAGGGGGTGATATTTCTAAATATCAGTCATATTCAAACATCACCCTGATGTTACAATGAAGTTACAGTGCACCCTGATATTTCTATCAGGGTGATATTTCCAAATATCTGGTTATCTTCTAAATATCATCCTGATGCCGACATGATGGTGACGTCATCAAGGTCCGAGGGGGGTCATATTTCTAACACTAGTCATCTTGTGGAGATCCCCTGATATTTGCAAATATGACGATGACATCATCCGGATATGAGGAGGTGCGCGATAGGCAGATATGCTGATGACGTCAGCAAGATATGGTGGTGACATCATCAGGATGTTCATCGGCCAGACTTTTGGTATCGGCTAAGCAGGAGGATCTTCCTCCGATGCATCAGGTTGTGCCAATGAGGGTGAATATCAGGATGATATTTCACGTGAAGGTAAGGTTGGTCATCAGGCTGATATTCAAACATCGGGGTGATATTTCACATCAAGGTGATGTGAATTATCAGGGTGAGCTCAGCAGGTGGTTCGCTGACGTCAGGGTGATATTTCGAGCAACAAGATATCATGCTGGAGGATGATGATGATGAAGGTCTTATACTAGGTGCCGTCAGGAGCAAAATCACCAACATTATATATGTTAACGGCCTAGTATATAAAGTAATGAGAAGGTTGCCGTGGGGTGCATGTGGGATAATTGGTCCCTACATATTTTCAAATATCGGGGTGATATTTCTTGGCGGGAAAGGTTTGCGATGCACTGTCTACTGCATTTCCTGAGGCTGCAGGTCTGGTACGCCACTAATGGCAGTTGTTGCAGGGTATGGGCGATGGCGTGACTGATCAGATACCTGACTGAAGTTGTGAATCCCCAGGTGGCGACGCGAAGCTCGAGATCTTTTCCTGTCCCCTCCTCCACTTGCTGCATTGAATGTTGGAGCACCATTTCCTCATGACATGTGGTATCTGGCGGATATTTTGAAGCGCCATTGTATTGAATGATGGGTACACCTTCCTGCTATATAATGCAGACTGTGTTATTCATTCAGGGGTTGGTTGTTGAAAACTGGACATATCTGGCTCTGTAATAAGATACAACTGGTTCTGGTTGCTCTGTGCAGATGATCTTGTGAGTTTATGTATCTCTTGTTGTATGTCTCATGCATGAATTTACTGATTTCATGATTGGGTTTATATGAGTAATGCTATATTTGCATGTGTTTTGTTATTCTGTCTCCAGTATTGCATGTATCCTTCTTCTGAATCTAGATATCTAAGGGATGTCTGGGATTCTAGAATATAGAACTCCTGTATTGAATGCTTGATCTTTCAACTTCTGCTCAAAGGGTAGATTAAATTGTTTTTAGATTAAGTGTTGGGAAAGATATACTGCAATAGGGATGCCATAAGTAGAGATGACTTAACACTCTGTCCTGGGAGGTATTTGTAAGGCAGATACCACAACATCCCCTTGAAATCCAATTTTAGTGTGTTCATGCTGATCATTCATAGGTGTATGTCTACTGACTCCAAGCCTTGGATAGGCACCAATCTAGCTCTGCATTGAGATTACATACTAAGTCCTAGTTTTGCATCCAAACACATAAAATCAAACTCAAACTTCCAAAACAACCATTAGGACTGTAGAAGTAATTTTGGACCAAGATCCTCTGATTCACAACTGAACATAAGCCCAAAGCTAGCCCCTTTGCATTTATCCCATAGTTTTGGTCTTCATATAGGAGGATTTATCTGCTTTGTATCAACATCCCAAGCCAATCCACAAGCATATTCTCATGGGTGTTGAATAGGGAATACCCCCCTAGGTTTTGCAGAGCTTGAAGAAGAAGAGGAGATAAAAATAGAGTCTATCTCCTACACTATTGGCCCCTAGCCCAGAGATCCTGTTGATCACTGATGGCTACCTTGTAGGGAAATCTGGGAATGAACATGTAGTCAGGGAAAAAAAATAGTATTAATGCTATATATTCTAATAATCTCCACCTGCATTCTGGGAAAGCACTTCCAAGACCATCTCCTCCAACTATAGTTGAAGTAACCAATGATGAGGAACCTAAAAATCCATCCACTCAGCTTCCAGAGGAGATTACTACTGAAACAATGCTAAAAGAATCATCCTTGGATAACTTTGAAGATCCTCCTAAAAGAATGACCTTGGAGAACATCCCTGGAAACATTTCTGATAAGAGCTCTAGATATGCTCCAGAGATGGAAAAACTAGCACCATACCTAGAACGGATCAAACAACATGTTCCCCAGAAAAAGGTCTTACAAAAACAAGTCCAATCTACCCTAGAATCAAAACTTTTACAAGAAATTAGACAACTGAACATTGAAATTCTGCACCTACAAGCAATCAGAGATGTACTTGAACTTAAACAATTCATCAAACAACATTGTGTTAAGACCCAGGGAGGAAAGAAGAACTTTCCCTCAACCATTCAGGTGGAAGGAAAAGTATTAGACCTCATAATGGGAGAAATGCACCTTCCAAAATATGGAGACCCTGAAAATCCTGTCATGACTATTCACATCTCAGGGGTAGAAATTTCAAATGTTTTGGTTGATTTGGGAGTAGCAATAAATGTAATGACAGTTCATACAATGGACAAATTAGCCTTAATAGGTATCCAATCCACATCTACAATCCTTCAACTTGCTGACCAGTTAGTAGCTATTTCAAAAGGGGTGATTATTGATATTCTAGTTGTGATAGAATCATGGGAATTCCTAGTAGACTTCCTGATATTAGAGCCAAGAAACCAGAGAAATGCTTATCCATTGATATTAGGAAGACCATGGCTGGCTACAACAACAACATGTATTGATTGTCGAACTAGGGATATGGTCATTTCTAATGGGATAGACTTGAAGAAAATATCTTTGTATCCTCCAGCTAAACCATCAATACATTATACAGGAAGGGTATGGGTAGATGAACCAGATAACATGGAAAACAGTGCCTCAGTAGCTATGGTTACCATCAAAGAACATTTGGGTGAGCTAGAAGAAGAAATCCACTATGATACAACTGAATATATCACCCACACTCTTATTAGTGAGGATATAATGGAGCTAGCCCAAGATTTAAGGAGAGAACTTCTCACTTTTGCTCAATGTACCCTAGCAAATATCATTCCTTGTGGAGAAATTTTTTATAGAGATTTAGCCACATTCCATATGTTGCTTCCACATTCTTGCCCCCTCAATACCATGACTCCAGTATATGGATTGACTACATCTATGGATCAGATCACAAAAAAGGTTATGATTTTACCTGGGAAAACACTGAATATCAACACCCAGTTAGCAGAAAAACATGAAGAACTTATCAAACTCCTAATTTCCCATTCAGTAGCTTTTTCTTGGGAATACCAAGATATGAAGGGCATCCCTCCTGAGATCTGTACTCATCGTATATACACTAAAGATGTCAAACCTGTCAGACAACCCCATAGAAGATTGAATCTTGCTTTAAAAGACATTGTTAAGACTGAAATAGAATAATTGCTGCAAGCAGGGTTTATATATCCAATCTCAGATAGTCAATGGGTCTCAGCCTTAGTCATAGTGCCTAAAAAGAAGGGGAAGTGAAGAGTGTGTATTGACTATAGAGAGCTAAACAAAGCCACAAAGGAAGACTTTCCCTTACCATTTATTGACCAAGTGCTGGACAACCTTGCAGGGAGGAAATATTTCTCTTTCCTAGATGAGTTTAGTGGATATAACCAAATCCAAGTAGCACCTGAAGATTAGGATAAAACCACTTTCACTTGTTCTTGGGGAAATTTTGCCTACAAAGTTCTTCCATTTGGATTATGTAATGCTCTAGCTACATTTCAGAGGCTTGTTTTAGCTATTTTTGCTGAACTAGCTAATGAGTGCATGGAGGTCTATATGGATGACTTTATTGTGTATGGGGACAACTTTGAAGAAGCCCTCATAAACTTGGAAAATGTATTAAAATGCTATAAAAAAATTGACTATCCCTGAGCCATGAGAAGTGCTTTATGATGGTAGAGAAAGGAATTGTATTGGGACACCACATTTCAGCAAATGGGATCAAAGTGGACCAAAACGAAATAGAAGTGATCCAACAGTTGCCTTCACCTAAAAATTAGATAGACGTTAGAAGTTTTCTGGGTCATGCAGGCTACTATAGAAGATTCATAGAAAATTTCAGCAGGATTGCTACTCCTCTATTTACCCTACTTAAAAAAGACACATAATTCTTATGGACAGAGGATTGTCAATCAACATTTGAAACCCTTAAGGAGAAACTTACTGTCACAACTATTTTAAGAGGACCTAATTGGACTCTACCATTTCACATACAAATTGATGCTTCAAACGAGTCCATTGGAGCAGTCTTAGGACAGAAGGATGAGGGAGAAAGTATGCATGCCATCTATTACATCAGCAAAAACCTTACCTCTGTAGAAAGAAACTATACCACAACTGAAAAAGAATTCTTGGCAGTCATCTATGCTATAAACAAATTCAGGCATTATATCATTGGGTACAAAATATTTGTACATACTAATCATGCATCCATCAAATATTTAATGAATAAGCCAGTAGTGGGTGCAAGGATAATCAAGTGGTTATTGCTATTGTAGGAATTTGACATTACCATAGTTGATAATCCAGGCAAATTTAATTTGGTTGCTGACTTTCTGTCAAGATTGCATAGAGGTGGAGAGAACCAGCCAGTGGAGGATAGATTTCTAGATGAACATCTTTTTGCTATCTCCTCTACTGCACCTTGGTTTGCTGACATAGATAATCTATTAGCTACAAGCTTGTATCCATCTCATTTTACCTCAAAATAAAAGAAACGCTTAATTAAGGAAATCTTATCTTACAAATGGTTAAATGGTTTACTATTTAAATGTGGTCCTAATTTCATTTTACGCAAGTGTTTAAAAGCTGATAAAATTCTTGATGTCTTAAGGGCATGTCATGATGAACCATTTGGTGGGCACTATTCTTCACACATAACCATCCACAAGATTCTGGGACCTAGTTACTACTGCCCCTCTATTCATAAGGATACCAAGAAGTATGTGCAACAATGTGACCAATGCCAAAGGATGGGACAACCAACCTTCACCCAAAAGATGTTACTGCATCCTCAAGTAATGATGGAGCCATTTGAATAGTGGGGTCTAGACTTTGTGGGACTAATTTTTCCACCATCATCAGGCAAAGAGTACATCCTTATATGCATAGACTATGTCACTAAATGGGCTGAAGTGCAGGCATTGCAATTTGCAAGAGAAGAGAAAGTTGCTGATAATGAAGGTCATGTCATCTACATAGAAACCATGAAAATATAACTCACACAGAAAATTTTTGTCTTGATCAGAACTTCTCATATATGCTTTCGTGAACCCCTCCCCTATTTCTATGTTCTTAGTAAGATCAGACAGAACCAAAGATAGTTTTCTCTACATGACTCTCTCTTGTAAGAACATAGCATAACTTCCACTTGGGGACCTGCAAGACAGGATTTCAGATAAAATGGAAGCTACCTAAATGACTATTTCTTCTAGGGTTTCTACTCTTTTTGACATGGCAGTAACTGCCCTCTGTAATTGCAGCATGGGCTTAGGAGCCTCATATTCTCTACATCTCCTTTCCCAATGGAACAGGGCTTTGGGAATATCTATTGGAATTGGGCCCACATATAGATTTGTTTGCACTCCCTGTTCCATGGTTGCCCCTGGGCCAATTAACTCATGAATATACTCTTCTTGATCATCTATTTTATTGTTGGCCCAAGTTAATTGTATGTACAGACTATGTCACTAAATGGGCTGAAGTGCACGCATTGCAATTTGCAAGAGAAGAGAAAGTTGCTGATTTCCTTTATAATAAGATTTTCTTGAGGTTTGGAGCCCCAAGATCCATAGTTTCAGACAGAGTACCTCAGTTTACTTCACAGGTAATTAGATCATTCATAGATTTATATCAAGTTAAGCACAGGAAATCTTCACCTTACCATCCTCAAGCCAATGGGCAAGTAGAGGTGACTAATAGGGAACTTGAGAACATTCTGACAAGGACAGTGGCAATGAATAGAAAAGATTGGGATAATAGATTACCTGAAGTAGTTTGGCCTTACAATACCACTTAGAAGTCCACAACAAAATTCTCACCATATGAAGTAGTCTATGGAAAGAAGCCCATTCTATCTATAGAATTTGAGCTCAAGACACTTAAAACTACATTAGATATTGGTCTACCATTGTCTATAGCCCAACAAAATAGAATTCTTCAGCTCAATGAGTTAGATGAAATCCAGACAGAAGCCATTCAACAAACAGAACTGGTTAAGTATCAAAGGAAGCAATGACATGACCAACACATCAAGAGGAGGACATTTTAGCAAGGTGATTGGGTTCTCCTATATGATTTTAAGTTCAAGGAGTTCAAGGGAAAGCTACAAACTCATTGGATGGGTCCTTACTAGATAAAGGAAGTTTTTGATAATGAAACAGTACTGTTGGAACCCATTGATGGAAGCACATACACATTCTTAGTGAACCACAGAATTAGACTCTATAAAAGGCTATCCACTAAGGAAGAATTCATCAAAGATTTGTGCTTGGTTATAGGGGACACATCCTCTGTCACAGATTTGGACTGAAAGTAAAAAAAAAGAAAAAAAAGAGAAAAAAGAGAAGGTTGAAAACCAACAAATGGCGGCCTTCTTAAAAAAAAGAAAAAAAAGAAAAAGAGAAGGTTGAAAACCAACAAATGGCGGCCTTCTTACAAAAAAAAGAGAGAAGGATGGAAAACTAGTAAATGGCTATCTTTCTCGACCAAGGGGATTGAAAACAAATAAATGGTAGTTCCCTTCTCCAGAACAAGATAAAAATAATCATGCTATGGAGGTAATCAGGTGCCAAAAGTTACTCAAACACACCTCAGGTGCTCGCAAACTAGGAGCACCTCTGGTGCTTCACAAACTTGGAGCACCTCCGGTGCTCGCAAACTAGGAGCACCTCTGGCACTCCCCCAATAAAGAGCCATTCTTGAATATAATAAATTAGGAGGGGACCCACCTCTCCAGGCAATAAGTAGAGATGTCATTTGATGAGGTCATCATGACTCATCCTCCACTTTATGACAAGGACAAGCATGATGCAACATGCATATCATCAGCAATTGAGAAAAAGTCATTACTCTTGCATGCGCATGTCCTCACAAATGACTACACTGACGTCACCTGAAAACATGGCATTCTCGAACCACACAGCTAGAATGATTGCAAGGTATGTGACAATAGGGATGTTGACACCATTTCAAACTTGCGCAGGTGCTGCTCACGTGCCACGTCACATTAAGTCTCATCAAACCTGAAACGTTTTAGCCAGGTACATCAGGCCATCATCATTAAGATTGGTTTAGGTACATCTCTTTAATTAAGCATTAGTTAGTAACTAGTTATTTCTATTTTTGGGTGCCGTCATTATGACACATCCTCCTGCCATTAGTTTCCTTCTAAATTCATGCATGCCGCCATCTTTGCTACACTGTCGCCATGTCTACGGAGTGTCCCATCACTCTATAGTAATTATGATTGCATAAGCGTGCTAACCAATTTCAAGCTCCTTCCCCATAATTCAAGCAGTGAAACAAACCGACATAACAACTCTCACTCAAGATTGCAAAATTCTCTAAAAATCCAAGTCTATTAACACAATCCTCTGGAGCCTACGGAGTTAAAAGTAGAAAGACAAACCATAGAGAGAAGAAGACATAATTCTAGCTACAGAGGGTGGAATAGGACTAAGAAATGGGGATTAAAAAGAAATTAGAGCTAGAAAGTATAACAGGTCTTTTGCAAGATGATGTTGTGGCAGACATTTTGAGGAATGCAGGATGGTTGTAGTTCTTGGAGAAATTTGAAGGTTTTCAAGAGGATATTGTTGATGACTTCCTACGAAACCTGAGAGATAATCAAATAACTATCAGAGGGGTTCATGCCAATCTCACTACTACCACCATCAGTCATATCTCTAGATTTCTAGAACAAGGTGAGAGGTTTTACCATCTGAAAACCCTATATGCTGATTTAATTAGAAATTTCTCTATAGGAGGTGAACTTGCAATACAGTTACATTTAAGCAAGAATGAGGTTAAAGGAATTGTTAGGTCTTCACTTCCAAACCCATGGCAATCTATAGCATTATGGTTGATGAAGTACTTTACATGTGATGGCCAATTTTCCTTAGTTCTAGGACCAATAATGAAAATGTTGATTTTTCTGAGGCATGGAAATGCCCTCCTAGAATTTAGCATAAACATTCCAAACTTTCTCTACTCTGCCATTAGAGCAACTGCAGAAAAGTACCAACAAGGAAAAGGTCATATGAAACACCATGGCCTCATTTTTCTGGTAGTAAAACATCACTTTCTATCCTAAGCTGATGGGGAAGCACTATGGCAGACATTTTTATATAACAAACCCCAGGACAGAGAACTAGCGAGGGCACATGAAGTGGCTGAGGCTTCCTCTACATAGTAAGAAGAGGAGGCAGAACCTTCAACTTCCTCTCTTGCTATTAAGAAAGATAAAAAGTCCTCACTGGAGGCAACTTCATCTGCTACCCTTGTTTCTGACAGAAAGAGAAAAGGGAAGGAAGTTAGAGAACCTATTCTTGAACAAACTCTATATATGACTTACTTAGCTAGGAGGAAGATGACTTTGGCTGAGGAGTCTATTCCAATAGAACCAACAGGGGAAAGGCCAGGTTAGAAGACAAAAAGAACTCCAAAGAAAACTGACTCAAGCATACACTACTAGGCTGAAAAAGCATCTCATGACTTAGATGAAATCCCTCTAGTGAGAAAGAAGAAACAGAGAGAAGTTTCCCTTGAACCATCTGTTCATCTAGGTTCTCATAGTCCAACTTCCCAACATTCCCTTGCTCCGGAGACAGAACAAAAATAAACTTTTACTATTTCCTTGATTCTGAGGATGATATACCTTCTCCAGAGGCACCTGCTCCACCTATGCTATAGAGAAGCAAAAGGAAAAGGCAACTTACCCAAGCTGAAAAAGATACTGCTCTCCTAGTTGAAGTTCTTATGGGTTTCAGAACTTTTGAGGAAAAAGTTGGGCCTTCATCAGTACCAGCAGTTGTAGAGAAGACTCAAGAAGAAACTCAGGATAGGGAGGCTGTAGGGGAAGGAGAAGCAGAGAAAATGGATGCAGCTGATAGTGAATAGCCAATAGCTATGGAAAACCATAATGTAGAGCAAACAGAAGAAGAAATAGGAACCTATTCTCACCCCTCTGATCAAGAGGATATTGAAATTTTAAAAGAACAACAGATGTTAGAAGAGATTGATAGTCTGAAAAGATTATTATGGAGGAAGAACCAAATTATTACTGACCTCAAGAAGGTCATGAAAGAAAAAGAAATGGAGCAAACACAGGTGATTGAAGGGTTGCAAGTAGAGCTCTAGAATAAACAACAAATAATTTAGGAGAAAGATGCAGAATTGAGAGACCAAGAAACAAAGGCAGCCCATTGCATCAAGGAAAAGGAGGTAGAGGTAGTACAAGATATTTCTGATCTTACCAAGGCCAGAAACAATAGTCTCACAATAATTGCAGCACTGGTTGAGAAAGTACAGAGTCAAGATAAACAATTAACCTAGGCCAACAATAAAATAGATGATCAAGAAGAGTGTATTCATGAGTTAATTGGCCCAAGGGCAACCATGGAACAAGGAGTGCAAATAGATCCATATGTGGGCCCAATTCCAATAGATATTCCCAAAGCCCTGTTCCATTGGGAAATGAGATGTAGAGAATATGAGGCTTCTAAGCCCATGCTGCAATTACAGAGGGCAATTACTGCCATGTAAAAAAGAGTATAAACCCTAGAAGAAAAAGTCATTCAGGTAGCTTCCATTTCATCTTAAATCTTGTCTTGCAGGCCCCCAAGTGGAAGTTATGCTTTGTTCTTACAAGAGAGAGTCCTGCAAAGAAAATTATCTTTGGTTCTGTCTAATCTTACTGTGAACATAGAAACAGGGGAGGGGTTCATGGAAGCATATATGAGAAGTTCTGATGAAGACAATTTTTTTTTGTGTGAGTTATATTTGCATGATTTCTGTGTAGATGATATGACCTTCATTATCAACTATTTTGTAGGGGAATGTCAACTTAAGGCATTTATGTCACTGATGAGAAATCATCAGATTTGGAATGAGAGAATGGAGACTTATCTCAAGAAGGATGCAGAAACAAGTCTTTTCATTAGAAAAGAATGTCCAAACCCCCATGTTTTTAAGGTCTAATTTAGAGCATGTCTACCACCTAGAAAGTACGACCAAGATTTTTCCATTGTATCTGAAACATCTTCAGGAGTGTTCCATTGATTTTGGCCTTTTCATGAACAGTTCAGCTAATCAAGTGCTTGGAGTGGCAAAGAAAAGGTGGAACATTTTAACTTCAGAGCAAAAAATGAGAGAAGTGGTGACTCCTGCTAACTTGAGACTATTTATGAGGAAGGCTAGGTTAATATCCAAAATGATGGATAAATACCAACAGGAATGGATAGGTGGCCATTTCAGACCCCCTCTCATCATTGACCCACTACCTGTCTAGGATGAACAAATGGAAGATGATAAATTATAGGAATGGATGAAGTAGGTTGATTAGTATAGGGGAAATGGTAATACATACCACACCACTTGGACAACTTATGCACAGGACTACAACTTGACTAACAGGATGTTCCACCAGAATAAGTCCAGATTGTGAGAAGTAGGAGGACCTACTAATCCTTAAGTACGGGGGGATGATGAGTGCCAGGTAGCACCCATGAAATACACCTTTTTACCTCTCTTTTTCTCCCTTCTTATCCCATTGTCTTGATGACTGCACCAAAATAGGCTAACAAGATTGTTCTAATGATGATTAATAAGAGATGAATTACTTAGAATCATGATTTTTGATTGAAGGACTAATGTGTGTTGAATTGATGGAAATATGTAGAAATCTTCTCTTTTTGAATCAACAGGTACAGGTGTTTGGGTAGACAATTTTGTGCATCTCTGGAGGTAGTCCTAATGATCTCCAGAGCTGACATCAGAATGCCATGAATGGCCTCCAATGTTTTCCAGTTTGATTGGAGAGATTTTGGGATAAGGAGGTGAATCATCTCTGGAGCTTGAATAAAGTCACAACATCTCCAGAGCTGAACGAGAAGGTCACAATCATATCTCTGGAGCTATAGACAGAAACATACATCTTCGGCACCTCTTTAGAATAGTGTATATTTCTAGGACAGCTATTGGTCAGACACTTCTAGTAGTGATCAGGATGCTCCTGATGTTACTCAAATAATCACCTGAGTAATTGAGGGCAGACCATAGTTAACTGCTGGAAGTTTTATCTCTTTTTGATTTTACATGAGTTATTGATAAATTGATTTAAATACCTATATTTTAGGGCCTTGATGCCCAAGTGTATTTAAAACTAAAACTCAGATTTAGTGTGGACTTCAGTTCCACTCAATCTATTTTAATTGCATGGATATTTATTCTGTAGTTAGACAGTTAGTAGAATAAAGAGATTGATGCTATCTCATAGATGAACTAGTAGTTAAGGTAAGTGATATCTCATCACTAATTTAGATATAAACTTATAGAAGTAGCAGCCAAAAAAAAACAATGACTAATTTTTGATTTCTGTAATCTTATTTTGACAAATATTTTTGAATACAAAGCTGATGGAATTAGACTAAAATTGAGTTGTGATATTATCTTCTTGTGCTGATTCTTTACTTTAGTCTTCAGCCCTAAGGGTGTGGAGCAAGGGCCCACTCTCACCACCGAGGCAGAAGGCTAGTACTATTGTTTTTGTTATTTTAGATTCTGTTTAAGGAGATACTATTTTCATAGATAAATGCATGTTTCAGTTGAAAGGAATAATATAGATTTACTTTAAGCAATTCATTGTTTAGTTTTGTTTTCAATATTCTTAGAATTTATTTCACAGCAAATAGATCAGTAGTATTAGTTTCTTTAATTAGTAAAGATCATCAGAGTTAGATAAAACTGATAACTATAGGATTCCTAATTGTAGATAGCCAAGGACATAGCCCTGGATTTGACACTTAAAATATGATTAAATGATAACATACAACGACCCTTGTCAATAAGCACTAAATTATCCTCACAAACATAGCATACAACTATTCATCACCCTCAACACGTTCATTATGCAACTAAACTAGTGATAAAAGGATGAAACCTTTGACAAACATAGCTACACAAAACTAGTTAGTAGTTGTAAAATAACGTCTCAGACCAATGAAGAAGTTGCACAAATAGAATGTTAGTGAAAAAAAATAGATTATGATTAGTCCAAGGCATGAATTTTGAGAAAATGATAAAATTTTATCATAAAATACATGTGCTAACATACATAGAAACACTAAAAAATAATAGAAACACTAAAACTGGGCACAAACACACTCAAAGGCACATGTTAGCGATTATCAAAATTTACCTCACTTGCACTAGTCTATGGAATGGAGGTGCTAAAATGGAAATACAGGCATTGAAGCAGAATGGACACATTGAAGTGTGAAACCTGCACAATAAAATGACATAAAATAGGGCAAATTTGATTAAAACAACTTGCACATAGATAGAGAGCGATGATGACAAAATCAACAAGCTAATCACCCTACAAACTGGAAGAATAAAGATCAAATTGAACAATAATAGTAGAATGAAAAGACTTAGGGCTAGGAATGGAGACATTGATCTACAAATGGACACACCATGAGTTTACAGACACGTCGAAACTAGTCTTAGGAGCACTATACCATGATGGAGGCCAAAAAACTTGACGAAATCTGATAAGAAAATAATTAAATCTATAAATGCAGGGGTTAGAAAATCATGAAAACTGATAATAAGTGAAAAGGCCTACATAAATAGAAAGTTAGAGGTTCAAAAACCCTACAAAATGACAAAAAAATGAGTTAATGTTGCACCGGGTGAAGGGATGCACATAACATTAGTGAACGTGCTGATATCTAGATGCACATGTCAAAGCATGATGCACACACTAAAAATAGCACTGCATGCACCAAACCATGGACTTGCAACACAAAAGCTACAAAACAAAGCTATAAAAGATGTTAGTTAGGGATGTGGGTCCCACTAGGCATGCCAAAATTTGTACATGTAAATGTAAAACATGCAAATATAAATTAAACCCTTAAGCCAAAACCTATTTTACACCTACATGTAACCTCAAGATAAAACATAATGATTAGCAAATATTAAAGAAAGTAAAGGGAACTCTCACCAACACCAATCCTTGTTGCACCTAAGTGGTTGTGCTCAAAAGGATTATTATTGTTGAGAGAAGATATGTCAAGTGTTTAAAATGGAACCATAACATTACATACCAGAGTTGATTGAAAATAGCTTGTGAGGGGTTTAATTTATAGATTTGTGGATGGGAGGATCAAGGGCTAGGATTGATTGGAGAGATCAATGGTTGAGGATGTTTGAGAGGATTGGATGCATGAGGGACTTGCAAGTGGCACCTTGTGGTAGGTGCACAAGTGGAGGTCCAAGATTTGAGGAAGATCAATGGCAGAGGATTGCCTTGGATAAAGTGGATAGTGGGAATCCAAAAGTAGATTTTTGGAGTGCTGTGTAAATCTTTCCCATACTCATGTACAAAGGTTGGGCTTAAACAACACACTCTAAGATTTGACTTAGACGTGTGTTGGTGGGCCCTCTCTAACTCCGTTTCTTCCAAAACCAATTCCGTTAAACATCAACCGCCATTTTCAATAAACCATGACTACCACACCTACTACTGCCTGTGGTTAATTTTAAATTGGGGTTAAGTTTAATTTGTATGTCTCTCCCTTAATGTGATGCTTTGGAACTATTGAAATACCATGACCATAGGATATGCATAAAATGGATTTATTGAAAAGGATTTAGAAACTTTCAAGCAAATGCAATTGGCATGTGTAAAGCAAACTCTGCAACCTTTGCCAACATCTTCCCTGCCTGTGCCAAAATGGGAGCTTTCAAATAGCGTATGGACATCCATGTAAAATATGGAAGCACAGACAAGGTATGTGAACTATTTGACAGGATATCTCAATGACCTTCTGTGTTCTATTCTAGATGGATGTGTCCTCCATGATTGACCAGTCCAGCGAAGGGATTTGTTGGGCATAAATTTTGTCTTGTTCATAGGAAGGGGTCGGGATCGAGTCAATCCTCTGCTCGATAGAATGCCTCAAAGAAATGTGTTCTCATGGAATCCCTTGATTGTAGGATATTAAAAAAATGGATTTGTTGAAAAGGATCTAGAAACTTTCAAGCAACACCATTTGGATGGTGTAAAGCCAGAAACATTTGCCAAGATCCTCCTAGCTTGTGCCTAGTGGGAGCTTTGGAATAGGATATGGACATCCATTAAAACGTAAAGGATAGATGAATTTTGTTAGATATTATAGTTGCTACTACTTTGGTAGACATGTATACAAAATGTGGAAGCATAGACAAGGCACATAGACTGTTTGACAGAATGCCTCAAATATTTATTTGGTCTCATGGAATGCCGTTATTATAGGATATGCAGAAAATGGATTTGTTGATAGTTATGTAAAATGTGGAAGCATAGACAAGGCACATGAACTATTTGACATAATGCCTCAAAGAAATGTAGTCTCATGGAATGCCATTATTGTAGGATATGGAGAAAATAGATTTCTTGACAAGGCTTTAGAAACTTTCAAGCAAGTGAAATTGGTAGTTGTAAAGCCAACATCCTCCCTACCTATGCTAAAATGGGAGCTTTAGAATAGGGTATGAACATCTATCAAAGCATAATGGAAGGGGAACTTTTGTTAGATATTATAGTTGGAAATGCTCTGGTAGACATGTATAGAAAATGTGGAAGCATAGACAAGGAATGTGAACTGTTTGACAAAATGCCTCAAAGAAACATGGTCTCATGGAATGTAATGATATTGGGATATGCACAAAATATATTTTGCAAGGATGTTCTCAAAATCATTGAATTAATGAAGCATTCTGGAACATATCTTGATATTACAAACTTTGCTTGTGTTCTATGTGCATGTAGCCATGCAGGTTTAGTGGATGAGGGTTACACATGCTTCAATCATATGAGTAACCCTTATTACATTATACCTACAATTGATCAGTATGTTTGCATGGTTGACCTTCTTGCCCATGTTGGCTATCTTGAGGACACCCTAAAATTTATCATTAAGATGCCAATTAAACCTGTGGTTTTGTGTGGATGTGTTTTCTTAGTGCTACAAATCACATATGAATATAGGCTTAGGGGAAAAGACCCAATAGGCAAGATAGTGTTTGTGCATTTAAGGCCCAATATTTTTAAAAGTTTAGTACTAGTAGTTGTGAATTTAAGGTTGTTAGTGTTACTATAAGTACTAATAATTGAATGAAATGTGCCCTTTAGATTTAAAAAGCAACCAATCATGTGATGCCACATCAATATTTTTAAAAATTGACCTTTATACCATACAACATAAATTTTTTTATAGAAAGGTTAAAATTCTAAATTTTTAAATATAGATTCATAACACCAATATCTAGTGTGTGGATATTTTTTAATAATTTTTTGATGTATATTTTTTATTAATTTTTGAAAGATTAATTATAATTTAGACATAGGTTTATACCATACATCATAACTTTTTCTATATGTATCCAAATTCACTTTTTTTTTGTTGAAACAAGGACAACAATACCTAGTACACACATATTTTTTAGAATTTTTTCAATAGTTTACTATTTTTCCACATGTGTAGAACATAAACCTTGATGTTCAGTAAAAAACCTATGTTCAGTAAAAATAGAACATAAATATAATAATCAAATTAAATATATTCAAAATTATACTTGTTGGAAAGCTCATTTCAAGGGCTACAATCTTGCAAATTATCTTGTCAAGTTCATTCCATTTGAAGGTCCAACCCGAGGTTTGAAACTAAAAATTCTAAGGAAAATTTGAGGCAGAGAGTGGGAGAGGCCATCCAAGGACCTTTGTTCAAAGGTAACTTCAAACAATGGTACCTTAGCACAAAGGTACCTTTGTTCAAAGGAACCTTCGAAGAAAGGAACCTTTGTTTGAAGATCCTTTTGGCTGCCCCAAAATAAATCATAACAGCCAATCTTTGAACGAAGGTCCCTGATTAAAAAATATTTAAAAAATTCATAACAAATGACCTTAGAACGAAGATTGTTAAGCTGATAGTTTAGGGAAAAAAATTAATGCTAACTACATATAAATAAGAGGTCAAAATATATTTGTAAAATTAAAAAAATATTTGTCCTAATATTCACATTTTTTTGATTATTTGCAAGTGCAATTTTTGGAAAAGAATTGAAAAAATCGTGTTTACAATTTTGTGAGTTTTTTAAGGATAAAATATTTGGTAAAGGAATTTTGGACTGATATTTTGCAAAGGACAAAATGGGAAATAAAAGAAAGGAAAAATAAGGCTATGCGGTCATATTCAGTAGACACGGAACACAAATTAATTGAAGAAAGGGCACAAAGATATTTAAAAAAAAAGAATGTATTTTTTAATTTTTATATAAAAAAGTTTCAAAAGTATTAGATTTGTATTATATTCATCTAAATTGTCTAGGTTAAATTCACTAGATTCCCTAGTTTCTCTCTGGGGTTTGTATCTCTTTCCCCTACTTCCTCAACTCTAGGGTTTAAGTATAATTTCTAATTTTATATTTAATTTTAATATAAATTAGATTCGTACATGTTCTACACTCATCTAAATTTCTAAATCTATCAACCACCATAAAGAGATATTCATGCACATTTTTCTTGTCACAGGTTTAAATCACCTACAAAATCTATCACTATATTTTCACATGATAATGCTTGGATTTGAAGTGTTTGATATAGTCCTAGTTTCCAATTACTTTCCTTAATAACATGTCACCTCAAGTACAATGTTAAACATAAATTAGCATCATCACCTAATTAATGCAATACTACAAACTAGATATAGTTTAGTGGCCCCAAAGTTCCCATCCACCTTAGGGGTACATGCACCTCAACAAGACTAATCTCTTCTCTTTTAGAATGCACAACAAATCCAACTTGAAGAGAAAACCATTCTTCACACGAAAATTAGTCTTATGAATACATTTATCTTTCTTACCTTCTTCAATCTACTAATACATGACTCTCCAAAATCATCTTTATAGACATAGTCCCTCATGCATATACTTAACTTGCAAAGGGTTCAAGAAGGGAAAAAGTATTAACTACCAACAAAATTGGTGGTCTTGAAGAAAAATTGATGGAACACACCCATTTAGCATGCAAAAATCCTCATTCAACCATCAAGTGAGAACCCTGTCTCTGCATAAATAAAAGGCCTTCCCTTACCAGATACATTAAATATTATTCATTACAGGCAGGATATAAACAACCTCGATTGTTACATGCAATAAGACTCTCGACTATGCCAACCAGGCGAGAGGAACTTATTTAATAAAATTTTGCAACAACACTACTTTATCTCTATCATGCTATAGGAACTCAAATCAACAGTGACAGGAGACTAACAATTAGATCGACAGGAAGTATACTATACAAAACTTAATATTCATGCATCCACATTAACAAAGTCATTAAACAAACGAGAATTTTCTATTACATATCTTCAATAATACTTACAATATACGTTGATCTCTCCTGATGGCTTCCTATTCTAATATGTTTGACCTTCATTCCAATCGTTCAACTGCCTTCTCTATCATTTCCTTCAGCTTCTCTATCGACAGCCACTCACTACACATTGGCCTCCTTCTCATTCTACCTCGCGGCCTGTTCTTTTTATTCTTTTGTGGCCTCTATTGATCATCCCTTTCTTACGACTCCTCTCCACTCTTATTTGGCCTTCACACCTTTCTTCTCTGTGGCCTTTTACCAGATCGATCTCACAACCGTCAGCCTAGAGATTATTGGCCTCACTCTACTGCTTCCCAATCAGCCTCTAACTTTGGTCTTCCTCCTTCTAATTCACGGCACCCCCTCAGCTTGTCCCTTTTTGTCTTCACGGCCTCTCATCTATATCCATTCAGCCTGTTGCCGGCTATCTCTTCCCACCATTATTTTTCTCCTCCTTATAATCGACAGTCTACCTTTTGCTCTGTTTATTCCTTATCCATGTTCTAATTTTAACCTGCTTTTCTTTCATCATCCATTACAAGAATATCTCTACCTTTTTGGCCTCTCATCTGTCTCCTCCTTCCACAACCCAATTGGGCTTCTTTCTTCTCCACTACTTGCTGACGATTCTGTCACTGCCTTGGGTGTTTTCTTTCTAACTGTCATTCCCTTGCCTTCTACGTTCACCAATTTCAGCCATCCATCTTCCCTTAGTAACTGTCCCAATGATTATCTACTATGGCGACAGGAGTTAACTTTTGTTTTATTAGTGATAGGAATTCTTTAGACTGGAAACAAGAACCTTTCTAGTATATTTGGTTACCTGGACAGGAATTAAATGATGACAGGAGCTAGTCTCTTCTTGAAGGCATCAGGAGAATAAAATGTAGAGCGACAGGAGGCTACACCACGACAACACCGAACACACAAAACAACCAAAACACCCCAGAAAACCAACACATTAAAACCAAAACTCAAAAGCTAATATAAATTTCAAAAATTCAAGAGATGCCCCTGCATCAGACTCCCCAGGGGACAAGGATCATGTGCTCCGACAAATGTGATTCTTTAGCAAATTTACCAAATTTTCTTCTTCTTTCGCTTCTTCCACATTCTCTCCTACTTATGTGCAACATTCCTCCAACTCTGTTGTGCATTGTTGTCCTCTATTCTTCTGAAACTATCTTCAACCAATGCCATCCTCCTCCAATCTCTAACTCTCTTTTTATTTCTATCTACCATATTAGAAACAAGTGGAAAAATTTCCATACCCTCAACATTATCCATTGCATTATCAACATTTACCATCTCTACATCTAACTTTCTTTCCAGCCACTCTTTCTCCATGGTCATCTGCTGCAACAAAGTATTTTTCAACTCATCCTTTATCATCTTCCTCTCCAAATCTGCAACATCTCCAATCTTCATTTCTGTGACCACTTTTGCATCATTGTCTTTAATCTCCTCTGCTGTCCTGCTTATGCTCAAACTCTTAATCTTCTCATTCCATTCTTCTTCAATGGCTGCAAATTGTCTCCATAAATCCTCTTCATTGTCTTCAACTGCTATTCCTCTTTCAAATTCTTTTGTTGCATCATCTTCATCATTCTTTTGTTTGTCTTCCTCTCCTTGGATCGCTGCTGCTCCAACATCATCCTCTTCATTTTCAGTTGCTTTCCTGTCCAAATCTGCACCTTCATATTTTGCAATATATACCACAGCTATCCTCTTTTTCTGTTCTATCTTTTCAGCTAGTTTCCTTTCTTTTATGGTATCCTTCATGCTACATCTTTCAATGTGCCTTTGTTTGCCTTCTTGTTTCTTTTGGTATTTTCTTTTCCTTATTTCTTTCTCATCCATAAGCTCCCACACTTTCTCTTCATACTCATTCATTTCACAATCACCATTCAACACATCCACACTGGCAACTTCTTTAAAATTATAAATTTCATTCAAAGCCTCATCACCAACATCACAATCTGGCACCTTGTTTAATCTATCATTTCCTTCATTAAAAACATCAAAAGTTTCAAAAACATCATGCATTAAATTAACTTGTTTACCTTGCACAACACATGTGGCCTTCTCCAACTGCTACCACTCGAGTGCCTCCATCCTCTTTTCATCAGGTTCCTTCACAGGCTCCTTGCCAACATATTTTGTTACAACCTCCATTCTTTTATCAACATCATTTATTGCATCTCTCTTTGTCCTCTCGGCTACCATACTCTTTGCTTTCCAAACTTTGTTTGCCTCTACTTTGGGCTACTCTCTTTTCATTTCTGCATTTATGCTTCCCACTCTTTGCTTGGACTTCATCCTCAATTCATCTTCTTCCCTAGGCCTCCTTGTTGGCCACTTCATCTGCTCACCTATTTGCTTCATTTTCATCAGCATACTCTTCACACCTTGCACAGGCTTGTTAGTATAAACACGATAAAAAACAACATTCTTTCTATACCTCAACTCTGTTTCTTTATCTATTGTCCTCTTTTGCCAACATGGGATTATGTACCCATGATCTACCTATTTTCGCTTCTCATCAACTTGTCCATCCACAATCAGACCTCTATGCAACTCTTCTTTACCTATTGCCCAGAGCTATTTTCGTCATTGACTTCTTTAATTTCCTACTCTTCCTCTTAATGAGAAACTTGTGCTACCCCTGCAACTTCTTCCAAAGCATCATAAAATTTAGGGGCTGTCTTCTTATCTTCATCTTCTAACTGGTGATCCTTAGCTTCATGCTCCTTTTTAGTTTAAGGCACTTTACAATGTACCTCTGCAAAAAGCTCTTTTTGACACACTGCTATAATCAATCTTTTCTCACCTTCAACTCTCTTTTCGGGTGCTATTCTTACCCCATTTTCCATCATCAGGTCTCATGCTTGACCTTCTTTAATGCATTCTTCAAACTTGCATACACAAATGCAAATATAATATTAATCAACAAAATAAGAGACCACAATGTCTCTTTCAGTGCCTTCTTCAGGGACACTTTTCTCTCTTCATTTCTCTTTTCCACAAGTGCTAATTGTTGCACTTTTTCTTCTTTTTCTTCTCTCATGTTCTCTTCAATGAGAATTTCATTCACCACTCCTGGTGCATGTTGCTCCTCCGGTAACTTCTCGCTGTCCCAATCTCTGTGGGCACTCTTTTTAATCCTTCTCTACTATCCTCAAGGCATTCATCTTTTGCTTTTTCTTTTCTCCATAATTTCTCTTACATGCCATCTTACTTTCTTCTCCATTGGCCATACCTAAAGTATTCCTAGCTACTTTCTTCAATCCATTTCTGCCTTGCAATCATATATTCATTTAAGTCTCTTCTCAATGCTGCCAACTCTCTTTCAAACTCCATATTTTGCTTCCTCATCTTTTCTAGGCCAAGTTGCCTAATGTCGGTGATCTACTCAGTACTCAAAATCAACTTGTCAATCAACCACAAAACTACAACAAACAACACTTTAAATATTCATGCTCAGATCATTCTGTGCTCTGATACCAATCTGATGGCACACACCCATATAGCATTCACAAATCCTCATTCAACCATAAAGTGAGAACCCTGTCTCTGCATAAATAAAAGGCCTTCCCTTACTAGTTACATTAAATATTATTCATTACAGGAAGGATATAAACAACCTCAGTTATTACATGCAATAAGACTCTCGACTATGCTAACTAGGTGAGAGGAGCTTATTTAATACAATTTTGCAACAACACTACTTCAACTCTATCATGCTATAGGAACTCAAATCAACAGTGACAGGAGACTAACAATTAGATTGATAGGAAGTATACTATACATAACTTAATATTCATGCATCCACATTAACAAAGTCATTAAACAAACAAGAATCTTCTATTACATATCTTCAATAATGCTTACAATATACGTTGATCTCTCCTTATGACTTCCTATTGTAATTTGTTTGGCCTTCATTCCAATCCTTCGACTTCCTTCTCTGTCATTGCCTTTGGCTTCTCTATTGATGACCACTCAATACACATCGACCTCCTTCTCATTCTACCTCATGGCCTATTCTTTTTATTCTTCTGTGGCCTCTACTGATTGGCCCTTTCTTGTGACTCCTCACCACTCTTATTTGGCCTTCACACCTTTCTTCTCTATGACCTTTTACCATATCGGTCTCACAATCGTCGGCCTACAAATTATTGGCCTCACTCTGCCACTTCCTAATTGGCTTCTAACTTCGGTCTTCCTCCTTCTAATTCACGGCACCCCCTCAGCCTATCCCTTTTTGTCTTCATAGCCTCTCATCTATATCCATTCAGCCTATTGCCGGCTATCTCTTCCCATCATAATTTTTCTCCTCCTTGTAACTGACAGTCTGCCTTTTGCTTTGTTTATTCCTTATCCATTTTCTGATTTTAACCTGCCTTTCTGTCATTAGTTGTTACAAGAATATCTCTACCTTTTTTGCCTCTCATCTGTCTCCTCCTTCCATGACCCAACTGGGCTGCTTTCTTCTCCACTACTTGCTAACGATTCTGTCACTGCCGCGGGCATTTTCTTTCTAACTATCATTCCCTTGCCTTCTACATTCACTAATTTCAGCCATCCATCTTCCCTTAGTAACTGTCCCAATGATTATATGCTATGGCGACAGGAGTTAACTTTTGTTTTATTAGTGACAGGAATTCTTTAGACTTGCGACAGGAACCTTTCTAGTATCTTCGGTTACCTGGACATGAATTAAATGGTGACAGGAGCTGGTCTCTGCTTGAAGGCATTAGGAGAATAAAATGCAGAGTGATAGGAGGCTACACCATGACAACACTAAACACACAAAACAACCAAAACACCCCAGAAACCCAACACATAAAAACCAAAACTCAAAAGCTAACATAAATTTCAAAAATTCAAGAGATGCCCTTGCATAAAAAATCAACTTGAGCTTATTATTTATGTACCTCTTTTATATTTTATGACTAAGTGGAATTATTCAAGAAATAACATCCACTTGTAACATGGTGTGCTTTCTCTACCTTCTATTGATCTTGTAAGCATTGCAATGGTCAGTGGTCCATTTAAGCAATGGTCTCTTTAAGGTCAACAAATAGTGCTTCCAATTTTTCAACACTTGCACCAAAGCATAAATCTCTTTGTCATAGGTGAAATGCCCAAGGACAAAAACATGAAACATTTCTAAATTACCTACCTTGATTCTCTTTCCATGGATAAATTTTATTGCATGTAAAGGTGTAGCTATAATTTAGAAAAGACAACAATTTTCCTTGACTATTAAGCTACCCATACAAAGCTCCTTATTTTGATGATTCTTGTAGTCCATTAGGCCAATTCATTTGGCCTCTACTTTTTATGGCTCTATATGAACCAATCCATTCCAAACAACATAAACAAGAGTAACCATTGAACTTTTCTCAAATAATTCACATTTTTAACCATTCAAATGAAATTTGTTCTCCTTTGAAATTAATAATACCTTCTCTAAGTGTGCAACAATTTCCTCATGTATTTTTAGCTAAAAATGATAATCTCATCCAAGTATTAAAGGTATCACATGCTCTTAAAAATGAGTGTGTAGCACTTTATTCATAAGCCTCATTAAGGTTGTCACAACTAAATTAAAATCTTGGTTGAATTTGAGCTAAACCTTTGTTCTCTAGATCTCTAGAAAATCTTGTTAGTATTTAAAAAAAAAACTCCAAATCTTCTCAAAGCTTAATTGTTTAAAAATTGTGTAATGATTTCAAAGGTTCTATATATGTTTGTAGCATAGTGAACTATAATTTAATCCTAGAGATCACATACACTTTTAGATTTAATTTTAATACTAGAATTAGATTCCTACATGTCCTACATTCATCTTTCATATATGCATGGACAACTAATATATGCACGGACAAGTAATATTTCATATATGTATGGACAAGTAGTATTTCATATATGCATGGACAAATAATATTTCTTTCCCACATCATGGGCACCACATCTTGGATTCAATCTTGTATGTTATCTAAATAATTTAAAATGATATGCAAGTCACCTCAAACTATCTTTGTGCACCTATTTATGCTACAATTATGCAAGTATATATAGACATGAGGAAAATGATGTTAGAAATACATGTTTAATTTTATAGTGATTTGGGAGTAAATGGAAAAACAATGATAATATACATTTAAGCTTATATTTAATATTATATAATAGAGAATGATAAAATATTAAAATGTTAAAACTTACATAGTTTTTGAAAATGAGTTTATATATGGAAATCCCTTAATATATTCTAAAATCTTCTCTCTTTTATATGATATGTGTAGGGGATCAACATACAAAAATTGGAGTAGAAGTCGAGCCTAATTTAGATATTGGAGTAGAGGAGGCCCAACCACACACTGTTGATGTCGAGGAGGAGGCCCAACCACACATAGTTGATGTTAGGGAGGAGGCCCAACCACACACAATTGATATCAAGGAGGCCCAACCAAAATTTTATGTTTGAGATAGATCGAGATCGCTTCCTTCTACATATATACATATGAATTTAATTAAAGAGGTTAAGAGAAACATTTCTTACATAAATATAGATCATTTACTTGAAATGGATATACAGAAATTGAAATTTTATGCTGAACAACCTACTCATGTTACTAAGAGGTAGTTGAATAGAATTTAAAAGGAAATACTCCAAAAGAATTTAAAACATAGTGATACACTTGGTCAAGCCCAACTAGTATCAAGTATACTTCTTCGTGATGAGATAAAAGAGCCATTAAAATTGTTGGGTTTTTAGATTTCACAAATAAGAGGAAAAGACACCTAGAAACAACTATTGTTCAAAATGTTACAAAAGGTTTGAGTTCCATTGGCAAAAAGTCTTGATTAGTTGATAAGAGCATTTCAAGAAGAGTGATGTTGACATCTATTATAAGTCCACAAATGCCAAGAAAACTGTAGATCTCTTCAATGTCAAGTGAAATTGACTTAAGTAGAAAGACATTAACAAGATATGTGAAAATGAGAAAGGCTTTGGATGATAGTATTGTAGAAGGAAACTAGGCAATGATGTGTAGGGCTCCTCATTCTGACAAAATTGAAGATGGTGTTAGGAAGTTGATCTCAAATTTTTGGTATGATCATACTCATCCTTCATCAAATAATATAGAGATGTTCTCAAACACAAGATCAAGCCAAATGATTATGAACTGCATACAAAATATTGGTTAGATATAACACAACATGAGATGTATGTGACATTTTGTGATACAAATCCTCATATAAAGATTGGGAAAACAATGTTTGAAATATTGAGGCCATGGTATGTGAAGACAAACAAAAGTGTTTGAAACTTGTTACCATATTGAATTTGATCTTTACTATCAGGTGTTTCGAAAGATCAGAGAAGAAAGTGATAGTGTTGAAAATGCACCTCCTAAATGGGTAAGTTAGTTCATAGCATCCATCTTATGTGATAGATTTGATGATGATGCAGATGGTCCCATGAAATGCATAAAAGGACTTTGTGAAACATGTGAAAATTTGGCTTAAATGCCTTTGAGAAATGAAGATACTGACATGATGAAGATGGTAAATTGCAAGAGTTATAAACACATAAAGTTTGAAACAAAATTTGGGAAAGAATCCACAAGGCTAGATTACATAGAAGAGGAACTACCTATTGGAACATCTATGGAAGATTTTTCATAAACTGATACAACCATACATACATCATGATTTTTTTGCTAAGTGGCAAGAAAAAGAGTTTCAGTTGTTGAGAGATACTTTCCCACCTAGAATAGTTTTATCAGTAGTGGACTTTGTAGAAAATTACTCCTTCACCCATCAAAAGGAGATTCAAATATAGTATTATTATTTAGAGCAAGTCACTATTATGGTACATGTGTGTTATTGACATGCATAATTGAATTTGGATTGTGTTGAGAGTACATACCTACAATGAGTCATTAAGAAAGAATATCATTTTTATATTAGCGATGATAAAGAACATGACACACATTTTGTAGAACATTGCTTTAAGAAGTTTTTTAAAGATTTGGCAAGAAGGGGTATGAAAATTGAAAAATATTTTGTATGGTCAGATGGGTGTGCATGACAATTCAAATCATCAAGGCCATTTTATGCACTTTGTAGATATCATTGACCTAACAATATACCACATGTTTGGAGTTTCTTTGAGAGTGAGCATGGAAAGGGTGAACATGATGGTGCAGGAGTTTGCAACAAACATGCTCTAAGAAAACATTAAATGAATTATGAGGGATATTGTATAAATGATGCACATGATGTTGTTGAATGGTGCAAGAAACACTTCACATGTGAGATCATCACATCTTTAGGGAGGAACCCATGTCCAAATAGAGTGTTTTGGGAGATATTAGGTTGTATTGTTTGAAAAAAGTTTGACTTGTTTAATATTTACTTAAAAATATTTATTTTATTTATTGTGATTTTATTTTTATAATTTCAACAAAATTATAATTGTAAATCATGTTTTATGTATATATAAAATTTGTAGGTGTGGATAGAAGAACAATGCATGGATGCAAGAGGGTAGAAAAAATAAGATCTTTGCATTGTGTCATGAGTATAGATAGCCACACATGAACATTGTGCACTAGGGATTACTATTGTTTTGTTATGACTGCATGTTGGTAGATTATGAGAATTGCAAGAGCCAACACCATGTATATGTTAGTGAATGAAATTTGGTTCCACTAGTTGTTACTGACATGTACGACAAAAATCAAGATGAAAGATTTGAAGACATTCCTTTTATTTCAAATAATTATGACCACATTTAAGGATTGATTAAAAAAGGTATATATATTGTGCAACTTATAGTTAAATTTTTTAATTAGTAATATGTTGATAAAATTTAATTTTAATTTGGTTCTTAAATATTAGAATTCATGACATGTTCTAATTCTTTTACACATGACAAGTTCTATTTTTTTTACATTTCATTGTGGTGCGGGAGATGTTTTTGCAGTCATAGTAGAGGTTGGAAACATAGAAGGTGTTAGTTATTATTTATTACATTGCATAGAAGAGAGGATGAAGTTAACAAAACCAGAAACAAGAAATGAAATGTTGTTTCCCATAGGTTCAATTGTAGTGCAAGAGACATATCTCAAACAAGTCAAAATTATTCAAAGTGGGATTAATTTTATTGATTACCAACCTCACAACATGGTGTATTAGTATAGACACCTAGTAATTGAGCACACTATTGGCTTGTCTCTTCGTCAAGTTCCACATGCACGTGGACATCATAATTGGAGACTAGGTAGAGATGACCATTAGAAAATATTACATGTTATTGAAGAGCAAGATGAACCAATTTATGTGGTATGAAAAATGTGGACAACAACTTTCATTTGATTTCAGGTATTCTTTAATAGTGCTTAAAATTTTTAGAATTCATGATCTCTAGGTTCTAATTTTTTTATATTTCATTGTGGTAGGAGATTTATTTTTTCAATCATGTAGCTTAGAGAATTTTAAGTTATTATTTCATAAATGAACTATATGATCTATACACTACATGACATAATTTTATCTTACAGGTACTCTTTAAGTTAGGTGTCTTGTAGAACTTTTAAATTTTAAAATTCATGCTTCGATAGTTTAGATTTCATTTAATTTTAATTTCAGTTTTTCTTAAAATTTTTAGAATTCATAGATGAACTTTAAAGAATTTGTTGTAAACAATAATCTTGTTGATTGTATTCCAAAGAATGGTAAATATACATGGACGAATAGGAGAAAGGACTTTTTGAGGATTTCCAAACACCTAGATAGATTCCTGGTGTTTACTGTGTGCCTCCGAGATAATTTGGATTATGAAGCTGATATAGTAGCACTAATGGGGTCAGACCATTTCGTGGTTACACTTCAAATAGGTATGGACAAAGGATATGGAAGGAAGAAATTTAAATTCCAGGCAATGTGGTTTAGAGACCCAAACTTCACACAACTGGTGAGAGAGTGGTGGAAGTAGGCTCCCTTTATAAGAGGCTCCCACATGTTTCAGTTTGTCTCTAAGCTCAAATTTTTGAGAAAGAAGATAATGGAATGGAATAGAATCTAATTCAAGAATATCTTCACCGAGAAGAATAGAATACAATAGGAGTTACTTCTAGTGGAGACAAGAGTTATCAAGTATGGAATGGATGTAGCTTATTACCAGCAAGAGAAGTGGATGAGGGGTGAAATGGAGGAAGTATTGAAGAGAGAAGAAGCTTTTTGGAGGTAGAAGTTGAGGGAAACCTAGCTTAAGGAAGGGGATAAAAACACATCTTTTTTCCACCACTCGACAAAGATCAGAAGGGCCACTAACTCGATAAGATCTGTAGCAAAACCCAATGGAAATCTAGAGAGTGACATTGAGGAAATCAAGAAAGAAGCAAGGAATTACTTTGGAAGACTACTTTCTAAAGAGGATAGAGTAGAGAGAGGGGAAGTAGATTGTTTTAATATTCCTAGGCTGGTGTCTGAAAATTAGAATAAAGAGATCATGAAGGAATTCACCATGGAAGAGGTGAAGACTGCAGTTTTCTCTATGTCGGGAGAGAAAGCGTTGGCCCTGATGGATGGATAGGCTTATTCTTTCAGAACTATTGGGACTCAGTGGGTAGAGATATATTCCTTGTTGTGGAGGAGTCCAAGAAATTTAAAAATGTACTCAAAGAAATGAAATCAACATGTCTAATGTTCATCCCTAAGGTGAAAAACCGACTAAAATTTGAAGACTTTAGACCCATATCTCTTTGCAATTACATTTACAAAACTATTTCCAAGGCTACAACGATGATATTGGCATCAATCCTACTAGATATCATTTCAGATGAGCAAGGTGGTTTTGTTCTTGGCAAGGAGACAACTGAAGGGGCAATCCTAACTAATCATATTCTGCATTCTTTAAAAGAAGGGAAAGATCTAGGCATGGTAATCAAATTGGACATGGCAAAAGCCTATGACAGGGTGAATTGGGCTTTCTTATTGGTGGTTCTAGAGAAATTAGGATTTTTAGGTGCATGGAGAAAATGGCTTTACTCTTTTATTTCTAGATTTAAATAACTGTTTTGATAAATGAAATGGAAACTAAACCTTTTGAACCATCAAGGGGATTGAGACAAGGGGATCCCATATCCCTGTATCTATTCATACTCATGTTTGAAGTGCTCATGTGGGCTATTAGAGATGCAAATAAGAGGTCTCTATGGCAAGGGCTAAGTTTGCAAGGAATGCAGGAATCATACACACATGCCCTCTTTGTTGATGATATAGTTTTTTTTGGTCAAGCAACACTGAGAGAAGCTAAGGTAATTAAGATACAATTGAAGACTTCTGTAACGCCTCAGGCCAACTAGTTAATGAGAACATGTCTATGATTTATTTTTTAAATTTAGAGTCTAGTAAGCAAGGAGAAATAGCAAACATTTTCAATTTCAGAATTGAATCTCTACTAGGTAGATATTTGGGCATTCCACTTTTTAATAGGAGGTATAGGAAGGAATTGTGGAAGGAATTTATTCACCAATTGAAATAAAAAATTGGCATGTGGAAGGGACGTTGGCTAACTTTGGCTGGAAGATTAACCATGATTAAGGCAGTCTTGATAGTAATCGCCATTTACATGATGTCTATTTTGCAAATCCTGAAAGGTATGAATGCAGAGATAGAGAAAATATGCAGACAATTTCTTTGGCAAGGATCTTCGGAGGGCAAGAAGATTACCATTTTGGCATGGGAGAAGATATGCAAAACTAAGAGTCTAGGGGGAGCAGGAGTCCTAAATCTAAACTTGCAAAATCAAGCTCTAGGAGCAAAATTGGCTTGGGAATGTACAAAAAACCTAATTCAAAGTGGGCTAGGTTAATGAGGTTCAAGTACCTGGATACTGTAGACAAAGAGAGGATATTCACTGCTAAAAATCTGTTATGTGGGTCAGCGATGTGGAATTTTATAATAAAAAGCAGGGAGGTCATCCTCTCGTAATTATCATGGGTTGTTCACAATGGGGAAAAGGCAGAATTTTGGGATGACTACTAGAATGGAGGGCCCAAATTATCTGCATGGGATGATCTTAAAGATGATAGGGCTTATCTAAAGAGGCATTGGGGTAGCAAAGTTAAAGATTACTGGCATATGGAGGGTGGTCCGAGTAAGCCAAAAATAGTGTGGAAAAATACACAAGACTGTGACTTTCCTCAAGAGAAAAAATAGATGTTGTGAAGATTGTTAAAAAGGAGAGTGGTTGTTTATTCAAATCTTGAAGATGAAATTATATGGACAATGGCTAACTTTGGTATGTATACAACTAAGCAAGGATATAGGAATCTTAGTGATAGGAAGAAATCAGAATGGCCAACAAATCTATGCTGGAATGATGCCATATTACCTAAAGCTGGGGCATTTGCATGGCTAGATCTCCATAAAAAAATCTTGACAAAAGAAAGAATCCAGAGAATGGGTATAGGGTCAAATTTTAAGTGTGTCTTATGTGGGGAGGATGAAGAAAGCCCAGATCATCTATTATTTCAATGTTCTTTTAGTAGAGAATGCTAGTATTGGTTTCTTAGGAAACTCAATTGGGTTACACCATTGTCTGATACTTTGCTATCCATGTTTAAAAATTGGCCAAAAATGTTTACAGAAGCTACGCATGCATGCTTATGGGATGTAGGTCCTTCAATGATTATTTGGTATATATGACGTGAATGAAACTTTCGAGTGTTTAGAAAGGAAGCACTTACATGCTAGTTAGTTTGTGACAAGTTAGATAGAGCCATCTCAGAGGTGGTGGAGGCCAAGATTAGCATATCAAATAATAAAAACTTGGTTTGGTCACGATGGGATGAGGATATGATCAGGAATTGGTAATATATCAAGCCAATAGTTAATCGAGGGACATGTGTGACAAGTGTAAAGAGAATAAAGAGATCTAAAGTTAGATGAATCCCCCTACTCAACCTTTTTTTTAAGCTTAAATTTGATGGCGCATGCAGAGGAAACCCAGGCTTGTCGGGGACTAGTTGTGTAATTAGGAATGGAGAAGGAAGGCTATTGGTGGCAAAAGAAATGAAAATTCCACAAGGAACCAATAATGAGGTGGAAGCATGGGCTATGGTGCATGATCTACAATTGGCTTTAGAATTTTGGATAAGGAACCTTTGGATTGAAGGTTATTCTCAGATTATTATCAATGCTTTGAAGGCTAAAGAATCAGATAATTGGAGAGTGAGCTACATTCTCCAGCAGGTGATAGAATTAATAAAAAATTTGGATAGTTACATGATATCCCATTGCTACCGAGAAGGCAACAAGGTAGCAGATGGATTGGCAAATTTAGCCATTGACCAAAGTGGTAACATTGAATTATTTTAATTAGGACAAGCAAAGTTACTGAGATAGCTGATGACTTGGATAAATAATGATGTGGAGCCCATAAAGATCTTGTGAGATGACTTTTTGATCTACAATATTCAGTTTTTTTAGGTAGATTGTAATTTGTAAACATCTCCTGTATGAAGGCAACATGAGGAATGGTAAAGAGTAAGGGACCTTAAGGAGATCAAAGGAGATGAATGAAGGTGTGACACATGGAGTGGTAGGTTGCCAGAATCTTAGCCAGTACCAGGTGAGCGACCCTAATCAATAAGGAATTACGAGTGGAGTGTACATATATTAATGGAGATAAATTTAACGGTTGTATGAGCAAATCCCTAAGTTCCAAAGCCAGTTAAGTATGTCTTTTCAGTGTCTTATTCACACGGAGGATATTTCTTGACAGAGTCCATTGGAGGATAAAGATGATGGAAGTTCAAGTTATTTTCTTTTAGGGAAATACGGAAGGCTTCTCTAGATCAACCACGTACTCTTCGGAGGACTGTTAACATTAATGGAAAAAACATGGCAATGCGAGGGCACTTAATGAAGATATCAAGTGCTTTCAAAAAATTTTAAATGTCATTCTCAAGGATGGATTTGATCTAAGATACCAGTCACTTCTAAAATGAGTTGGATATTAGTGGGAAGGGCAAAGAAGTATATTGCCTTTGTTTCTCCTGAGGCCTATATATATAGCCTCTTAAGCTGAGGCATATTAGTCTCTAATAGTTGAAGGAAAGTACTTTGTATCTTTATTATGATTTGCAAGTTTAGCTATGGCAGATACCAAGATCAACCAAAGGGTATTTTTTCCTCTCATGCAATGGGAACTAGAGATTCAGGGGAGGATCAAAATAATAGACATGATGTAGATGGTGGACTATGATTGCATCATGATTCAGTTCATTGTTCGCAATATCTGTGGCCATAAGTGGATGTGGGGATATGAGGAGAGAATTTTCAATTATTTAGATGTGGTATCACACATACTATCCAATATAATGGATATTATCTAGGATGGTGGATTCATTCATGCAATTGCCATGGGGCTCTTCTATGACCATATCTACAACACGAATAGGTGGAATCCGACTTTGAAGGAACATGATATGATGAAAGGGGATGCGTTAATTGGAGGCTTATTTAACATTCATAGCCTCCAAACATCTCTAGTGATCCAATCTATCTACAAGGTGATGTAGGAAGGGCTAACATGTACATATATGGATGGTGTGGAGAAGGTCCTCAAGGGAAACAACTTCTACTTCTCAAAGAAAAAGGTGCAATGCATTAGGGAGGTGTTTGTTTCC
Source organism: Cunninghamia lanceolata (assembly GCA_027924645.1). Taxonomy (NCBI): domain Eukaryota; kingdom Viridiplantae; phylum Streptophyta; class Pinopsida; order Cupressales; family Cupressaceae; genus Cunninghamia; species Cunninghamia lanceolata. Next base: position 2,938,702 of record BSBN01001957.1, read on the forward strand.
ATTTGGTTTCTACACGTTCATGCACCCGATTGGGTACCCCACCTCCCAAAGGAAATCTTTGATAACTCAGATGATGAGGATGAGTTGGAAGAGGACGACCCGATGAACCAAGGGGAATTACCAGGTGCAGGGGTGACCATGGGAGGTGCAGAGGATGAGGTTGATGGACATTCCTAACATGGTGTTGTTAGGGTGGTGTGTGAAGTGTGTTTTGCTATTGTTCCTAACATTGGTGGGATGGTGTTCAGTTGGTTGGTGGTTGGGCATGTTTTCTCTTGTTTTGTCTCCATGGATGCAATAGATTAATTTGATGGCCATTTTAGGGCCTTTACTTTTGATTTTAAATGTTACTATTAAACCTTTGGGTTTGGAGGCCTATCTCCTCTTTGTATAAATCATTTTATCAGTAATACTTATGGGTGGTCTACCACCTTTTTCCTTTAAAAAAAATTAGATATCATGATCTCTAGGTTCTATTTTTTTATATTTCATCGTGGTAGGAGATTTGTTTTTAAAATCATGTAGCTCAAAGGATTTGAAGTTATTGTTTCATTCCAAGTATGTTCTCTGTTGACACTCATTTTGACCAAGGGTTGATTTGTCATGATCAGGAGGTTTCTTCATTTGAAGCCTTTATCTTCTTGCCCATTTTTTCTAAGTGTTGGACCTCCTCAGCATTTTTCAACTGCAGCATCATGTTTTCCTGAGGAGGAGGTCATCATCATCATCTTGTCTTCGATGGTCTGCATCATCATGTTCTTCGTCGACTGGGTTTTTCATCGTCATCATCATATTCAGTCATCGGGTGATGTTTGGTTTTTATCATGATGATGCTGCCGAGCTACAGTGCGCCCTCATTTGCTTGCGAGGGTGATGTTTCAAAGTCTCCGGTGATCTTCCATTTATCACCTTGCGCGAGCATGATGATGATGTTGCTTATTCTTTGAATTGCTCGACCTAACTTGTTTTTTTTCCTAAGGGTCGTGTTCATCATCATCATATTTCCAGTTATCATCCTGCTGCTTGTGGAGGTCATCATATTTTCTGCCTTCATGATATTTCGCCGGGGTGATATTTTTATCATCAGGTGATCTTGGTTAACATCATCCTGATGATGTTGTTGAAGAGTTGTAATTGCGACCTGATATTCACTAGGGTCATCATATTTTGGAACGTCAGGATGATCTTAGTCAATATCATCCTGATGAGGTTGTATCACTTCTTGTTCTTTGTTTCTCATCCTGATGATGCCGACGTCATCCGTATATCAGGGTGATATTTTTCTTTCTGCCTATCTGCACCATGATATTCGCGAAGGAGGGGGTGATATTTTCATATCACCCGGATATATGTTTGTTCGAACATCATGATGATGTTGATATCAGGGAGATATCCGCCTGCTGGTTTCGCGTGTTATCTTTTGAGGGTGATCTTTTCAAGCAGCATCATCATATTCAGTTATCGCCCCGATCTTATAGAGGAGCTACAGTGCAACCTGATATTTGAACATCAGGAGGATATTTCCAAATATCTGGTTGTCTTCCGAATATCATGATGATGTGAATATGATGATGACGTCATCAAGATCCGCGGGGTCATATTTCTAACACTGATCATCTTGAAGAGACCTCCTGATATTTGCAAACATGATGATGACGTCATCCGGATGTGAGGAGGTGCGCAGTAGGCGGATATGATGATGACGTCAGCAGGATATGATGATGACGTCATCAGGATGTTCATCGGCCAGACTTTTGTTATAAGCTCAGCAGGAGGATGTTCATCCGAAGGATCAGGTTGTGCCGATTATCATGAAGGTTATATTTCAAATATCATGATGACGTCAGGGTGATATTTCGAACAACAGGATATCATGCTGCTGAGGGATGATGATGATGAAGTCTATACTAGTGTCGTCAGGAGCAAAAGCACCGACATGATATATGCTCATGACCTAGTATATAAGGTGTTATTGAGGTCATCGCGGGGTGCATGTGGGATATTGTTATCCTGCATTTTCAAATATCATGATGATGAGTCTCGGCGAGAAAAGCTTGCAATGGTCTGTATGATGATTTTCCCTAGGCCGCGGGTTGGTGCGCCATTAATGGCGATTGTTGCAGAGGTGTGGGCGATGGCGTGGGTCGATCTTGTACCCGACTGGAGGTGTCAATCAGCGGGCAGGAGCGCAGGGCTCGAGAAATCTTCCTGTCTCCTCCCTTACCTGCTGCATTCAAGTTTGGGCGCCAATCCGGTTGTGTTTGAGCGCCATTTTCATGATACTGTGTATCTGGCGAAATTTTGGTCAACAATGTAATTAATTGCTGAGCACCTACCTGGCTGTTATAAGCAGGTTGTGTTGTTCATTTGTGGTTGTTGAAAGTTGATGATTTTGGCTCTGTAATGCATAACAAGCTGATCTGGTTGCTCTGTACAGCTTACCTGTGAGTTTATGTATCTCCTTTTGTTTGTTTTTGGCATGAACCCACTGATTTCATGATTAAACTTATATGAGAAATGCTGTTTGGCATGTGTTGTGTTAATTCTGTCTCCAGTATTGCATGTATTCTTCTTCTGAATCTGGATGTTTGGTAATGTTTAGATTCTAGAGCATAGAATTCCTATGTTGACTGTCTGACCTTTTAACTTCTACTCAAGGGGTAGATTAAACTGTTTCCAGGTTGAACATTGGGAGGGATATACTGCAGTAGGGATACCATAAATAGAGATAACCTAACACTTTGTATTGGGAGATACCTGTAAGGCAGGTATCACATAGATCCCCTTGAAATCCAGTTTTAGTTGTTTATGCTGATCATTCACAGGTGTATGTCTATTGACTCCAGGCCCTGGATAGGCACCAATCATGCTTTGCTTTGTGTTATAACCATATCCAGCTTTGCATCCACACTTAAACTCCAAAGCAAAATCTAAAACCAACATTAGGACATTAGAGTTAGTTTAGGATCCTCAGTCCTCTGTCTACAACTGCAAATAGGCCCAAAGCTAGCCCCTTTGCCCTTATCTTTCAGTTTTGGTCTACATACAGGAGGACTCATCTGCTTTCTGTCAACATCCCAGCCTTGCATGCATATCCTTATGGATGTTGAGTAGGGAATACCCCCCTAGGTCTTGCAGAGCCTGAAGAAGAAGAGGAGATAAAATATAGAGTCTATCTCCTATACTGTTGACCCCCTGGCCCAGAGCTCCTGTTGAGCACTGATGGCTACCTTGTAGGGATACCTGGGAATAAGCATCCAGTCTGGGAAAAAGTCAACAGAAATTGGCGACTCTGCCGGGGAGTGAGAAGTAAAAGACTATCTAATCATCTCCAGTGATATATATGTGACCCATCTGAGTCAGCAACAGTAATCTACTCCGCTGGGGAACCTTGTGAAAGAACCCTGGTTTTCAGAAGAAAACAATTCCTAGAAATAGGTGGCGACTCCGAAGTAATCTCCCAACCGGTCAAAGTAAATTTATATGCAGGGGAGAAGATCCCAACAAAATCCTCTATTTGAAGAGTTACCATTAACAAAAAGAATGATGTATAGAAGAAAGGGAACTGTCTCAGCTAGTCATGAGAGCTCCCCCAGAAAAAGTGATGATGTGCAAGATAACCCTAGGCCATCAGGACAGCATGCTCCTTATTTTTCAAGTGCAGAAGCTGATATCCAAGGTGCATATGAGAGGCAACAGGGTGGTAGTATGAGAATGAGGTCAGAGGTGTTCCAAGAACGCCCTTTTCTAGACCCAAGTGAGAGGTTTGAAGAGGCAGAGTCCCTAAGGGATGATGAAGATGATGACCCAAATGGTATGAGACCATCTACCTCCAGACCTAAGGATGAACAGCTAGCTGAAGAAATCAAAAGCCTAAGAGCAGAACTAGAATACCTACAAGCCATGAAAATCAGAGATGATATACAGCAGAAAGTGCAAGCCTTGAGAACTGCCCAAAATAATTCAGTTCCTACCTTAGAAAATGCAAATATGCAAAGACATCAACAAAGATATGAAGTGCATCATCAGCATCATGATGACAGACAAAATGTGAATGATGCTAGGATACCACTAAACAATGCAGGAAACCAAAATGCAAATAGAAATGTTAATGTTAATCAGCCAAACAGACAGCCCATGCAGTTGGACAGATTCAGACAGCTGGTGTTTGATGGTATTCCTGGGTATCCTAACCCTATTGATAAGCATCTGAGGCTGCAAGTGCCTAAGTTTTCAGGAAACAATACAGTGTCAGGAGAAGATCACCTAAAGGCCTTCCAAAATGTCATGGACAATTTTGAGGTTGAGCATGAGGATGTTTTCATGAAGTCATTCATGCAATCCTTAATAGATGAGGCAAGGGAATGGTACAGGAATCTGCCTGACCGGAGCATATCATCATGGGATGATTTTAAGAGGATGTTCAAGGAGCAATATGGTGATAAAACTGACCCTAGCTTCTTTGTAAATGAGTTCACCAGCATCACCAAAGGGTCAAATGAACAGGTTGCAGACTTTAATACAAGATTTACTAAAGTGTTGAACAAACTGCCACATCACATGAGGCCAAATGAACCAATGTGCATAATTTTGTACATCAATGCCTTTGATGCAAAGACTGCATATGGACTAAGAGATAAAGGTCCTGCCACTCTCAGGGATGCTTTCAGGATTGCAGTAAATATTGAAAACAATAGGAAAGCATCGGGCAAGACAAATAGAAGGGATGATGTAAAAATTCTGCAGAATCCAAATAAGCCTCAGAACACTCAAGGTAGTACATCTGCTCCTGAAGATAAGATAGACAAACTGGCAAATGTTGTTAAGGACCTGAGCTATAGATTAGCTAGAAGTGAAAAAGGGATGGGTCCTGATAGACAAGTCTATCAAAGGCAGGAAAAGAGGCCATCATTACATGATATGCCTTATAACACCAATTGGCATGATGGTAAGCCTGTATATCCACGTAACAACACAAGTCAGAGGGCTCAACATGCCAAGGAAACTCCTGATCCCCTGAAGAAAACTATAAATATTGCTGATGATGCTCCGTGGTGTATAATCTGTCAGATGCCACATTCACAGTCACAGTGCATGATTGCCCAATCTTTGTATGATAATGCTACATCTTGTAATGAGTGCAATGAGCCACATCATGTGCAGGATGATGATGTTAACATGATGTCCATAGGTAATGGATATACTCTATATGATGCTGATGAGAAGACAGATGATCAGGTTCAGGCCTGCCAACAGTCCCCATATGATGAAGATCATGAGGATAATTATGTGTATGCTCAGAACTCACACAATTTTCTGAGTAACCTACAACGACCTTCTGATGAGGAAATCAGAGCCTTCACAGCTGCAGCAGTTGCTCAGGTCAAGAGCAACTACAATCTCAGAGGTAAAAATCAGGTTGGCAGCCCACATCAGCCAGAAGATATTTCTGCAGGTCAGCAGATGCATGGTCATAAAGGAACTGAACCACAAAAAAGGCAGTGGGTAAATAACAAGCAGAACTTTAGATACAGAACAGGTCATGATTTCCAAGGACCAGGAAACAAAACCCCTCAGGCTGAAGATCAAAGTAAAGGTTCCCAAAACAGGAATGATGATCAGGGAACTATGAGAATGAAAGCTAAGTCAGCTCAGGATAAAAGCAAGATTGTGGAGCAAGCTACAACTGCTGTACAAAACTGTGCTCCATTTGATATAGCCCAGATCCTCACTCAGGTAAAGGTCTCTGTTCCACTTATGGAACTCATGAAAGTGGAAGAGATCAAGAATAGGACAATATCCCTAATCTCAGGGGTACCTTTTCAAGCTAAGCAAAATGATCAGACCCAGGGTGAGAAACAGGTCATGTGCAATGAAGAAGATGAGACTCCTGAAGTCTATTTAGGAATGACCATGACAAAGTGTCCTTCACAGGTGGAACCATTTTATGTTTCCCTGGTTATAAATGGTAAAATAATTAGAAATTGTATGCTTGACTCTGGAGCATCCACAAATGTCATGCCTTTGGCTATCATGCAGCAAACTGGATTAAAAATTGACAAGGCATGTGGGAAGTGTTATGCTATGGATGCCAGAGAGGTACCAGTTATTGGAATCATGAAGGATGTAGATTTCAAACTGGCAGCATTTCCTGAAAAGAAATATAAGATGAATATAACAGTGGTTGACATCAAGCCACAGTATGGTATGTTGCTGTCAAGAAGATGGGCAGCACTAATTGGTGGAAGTATGCAGCTGGACCTATCATATGCCATGATTCCAATGAATGGCAGGGATGTCAAGTTAATTAGAGAGCAAAGATCATCAGAGACAGTGGAAGACCAAGAAGCAAATGAACAGGTGTGCTTCGTAGACACTGACTGTGATAACTTCAAGGTTGTCTCAGATGATGCAGAAGACAAAAAGAAAAATGCCTGTGTTGGAGAGCTAGATCAGCAAGGGTTATGGACCATGTTTTTTGATGGAGCTTGTGCAAAAGAAGGCTCTGGAGCTGGAGTTGTTTTCCTGTCTCCAACTGGTAAGCTCCTCAAATCCTCTTTCTTGCTGAGGTTTGATTGCACAAACAATATTGCAGAATATGAGGCTTTACTTTTAGGCCTGAATATTGCTCTCAAACATGGAATTAAAATGTTAAGAGTATTTGGAGACTCTGAGCTGATTGTATCCCAAATCAGAAATAAGTATGCTGCAAAGAATAAAAGACTGAAACAATACAAGCATGCTGTTTGGGATACTATTGAGTTATTTGATGCATTTTCAATTGGCTGGGTAGAAAGGTCAAGAAATGTTATGGCTGATTTCTTAGCCAATGTAGCAATAAGGCCAGATGACATCACTCTGTCAGGTGTCACAGATATAGAAGTTAAAATTAGGCCTGCCATACCAGAAAACATATGCAGTTGGCAAGTTTTTAATGATGATAGGGATTTGCTGAAATTTTTGCACTGCATAGATGAGTATGAGAATCAACAGATTGATTTCCAAGCTTTTGTAGAGACTGTAAATGGAAAAGAGACCCTTGTGGGAAAAGAGATCATCCAGTTGAAGACTAACAAGATCCCTAGAGGGTTAGTGGCTTTGGAAAGAGCCTTTGACAGTAGAGACAAAATGGTCACAAAGACATCCCCCACAAATAAGGAGGATTTAGAAGAAATAAATTTGGGGACATCTCAGGCCCCTCAGAAGGTGTATATTGGCAAACAGCTCAAACCACACATAAGAAGTATGCTGATTGCATTGCTAAAAAGGTATAAACATGTTTTTGCTTGGTCATATGAGGACCTAAAAGCTTATAGAGAAGACTTATTCCAGCATGAGATCCCACTGAAGCCGGAAGCTAAGCCATTTAGACAGAGGCAAAGGCCTATAAATCCTACCTTAGCTCCCAAGATGCAGGAAGAACTCAAAAGGCTCAGGGATGCTGGAATAATTGTGCCCATCAGACATTCAACTTGGGTATCTAATCTTGTCCCAGTCAGGAAAAAGAATGGTGATATTAGGCTGTGTGTTGATTTCAGGAACTTGAATGTATCCTCTTTGAAGGATAACTATCCATTGCCTAATATGGAGGCTATGTTGCAGAGAGTGACTGGTTGTGAACTCCTATCCATGATGGATGGATTTTCAGGATATAACCAGGTGAAGGTAAAAGAATCAGAACAGTACAAGACTGCCTTTACCACTCCATGGGGAACATATGTGTATGTTAGAATGCCATTTGGACTAACAAATGCAGGTGCTACATTTCAAAGAGCAATGGATGTTGCTTTTGCAGGGCTGATTGATTCAATCCTGGCAGTATATCAGGATGACCTGACTGCCTACTCAAAGAAAGAAGAGCAGCATTGTATGCATCTGGAGCAGATCTTCATAAGAGCACTAGAATATGGTATTTCTCTAAACCCAAAGAAGTGTACCTTTGGAGTAGTTGAAGGAAAACTTCTGGGACACATTGTTTCCAAAGATGGAGTCAGGATAGATCCAGACAGAGTGGCAGCCATTGACAGGATCCAAATGCCAAAAACCGTGAAAGGAGTTCAGTCCTTCTTTGGACAGGTAAACTTTGTCAGAAGATTTGTTCCCAACTTTGCAGAGATCACAAGGAACATTTCCAAGATGATGAAGAAGGATGCAACCGTCAACTGGGAAAGGGAAGCAACAGAATCATTTCAGAATATCAAAGAGGCAATAAAGATGGCCCCTGTTCTTAAATCTCCTGATTTTTCTAGGCCATTCCAGGTGTTCTCATTTGCTTCCTTTCATACTGTAGCTGCATGTTTGTTACAGAAAAATGAAGATGGTTTTGAACAGCCCATTGCTTTCTTCAGTATGTCCCTGCAGGCCTCTGAGTTGAAATATGATATTATGGAAAAGCAGGCATATGCACTTGTTAGAGCCATCAAAAGTTTCAGACCATACTTGGTAGGGTCACATGTAATTGCATATGTACCTCATGCTGCAGTCAAAGACATATTCACTCAGCAGGAGGTGACTGGAAGAAGGTGCAGATGGATAAACAAACTGCAGGAATTCAACATAGACATACAAGTTACTAAGTTGATAAGGGGACAAGGATTAGCCAAGATGATGGCACAGTCAAACTTGGAAGCATGCCAAGTTAACGCAGTCCAAGATGAGAATGTAAGTGCATCAGGATCTGAATGGTACAAGGATATTGTCTATTATTTGCAAAATCTGAATTGTCCCTCCCATTTCAGTGACAATCAAAAGAGGACTCTGAAGCTACATGCAATCAGGTATGTCATTGTTCAAGGTGAGCTGTACTGGAAAAATCCTGATGGTGTGCTGCTGAGATGTGTGGATAAGAATATGGCTAACAATATTTTGATTGACATGCATAAAGGATTGTGTGGTGGCCATTATACTGCCCAAACAACAGCTCATAAAATTCTCAGGGCAGGATATTGGTGGCCCTCTCTCTTTTCAGATGCACAAAAGTTAGTAAGGAAGTGTGACCCTTGCCAGAGATTCTCAGGAAAGCTGAGATATCATGGTGCTTTACCCCTCAGAACTGCACCTGTGGATGCTCCATTCCAGCAATGGGGAATTGATTTTATAGGGGAAATTGCAGACAAATCAAGTGGGGGACACAGTTGGATTTTGGTGGCAACTGACTACTTTACCAAATGGATTGAGGCCATTCCAACTAAAAGAGCTACAAGTAAGGTGGTGACAGACTTCATACTAGAGAACATCATCATCAGGTTTGGAGTACCATCTAAAATAATCACTGATAATGCTATGTGCTTCAGATCAGGTGAGTTTGTTGATTTTTGCAACAGGTATGGGATAAGCCTGTCATATACATCACCATATCACCCACAAGGAAATGGTCAAGCAGAATCAAGCAATAGGAGCATCATGAAAATTGTCAAGAGGATACTGGACAAGAACAAGAGAGCTTGGGATTCAAAGTTGAATTTAGCAGTATGGGCTGACAGAGTGACTATGAAAAGGGCTATTGGGAAGTCACCTTTTGAGCTAGTATATGGTGCATCAGCTAGACTGCCCATAAACAATCTCCTACCAGTTTACAGGTTCATCCAGGAAAATGATGAGGACATTGAAGATCCCATGACAGAAAGGGTGAATCAGCTGGTTGCATTGGATGAAGACAGAAGGAGAGCCCACCAGATCAATCTCAAAAGACAACAAGGGGTGAAATATCAGTTTGACAGGAGAGCTACAAAAAGGAAGTTTCAAGTAAATGATCTGGTGCTCATTTGGAATGCTAAAGATCAGGAAAAGGGTAAACATGGTAAGTTTCAACCCTTATGGATGGGCCCATATCAGGTTTGCAATACTCATGGGGAGGATTCTTATTTCCTCTAGGCCCTAGATGGTGAAATTCTGGAATTGCCTGTGCATGGCCAATTCCTTAAGTTCTATTTTGCATAATGACTGGTTGCTGTGCACATTTGTAAAATATGTATGTAGTGTAAATGCCTTGTACAGCTCGCGTTTTTTGGCTTTTTGTCAGGTCTGCCCGGAGATCTGGTTCTCGCTGCAGGTTTTCACCTGCACGTCCCCATTTGGAGCCACTGTTGACACTCATTTTGACCAAGGGTTGATTTGTCATGATCAGGAGGTTTCTTCATTTGAAGCCTTTATCTTCTTGCCCATTTTTTCTAAGTGTTGGACCTCCTCAGCATTTTTCAACTGCAGCATCATGTTTTCCTGAGGAGGAGGTCATCATCATCATCTTGTCTTCGATGGTCTGCATCATCATGTTCTTCGTCGACTGGGTTTTTCATCGTCATCATCATATTCAGTCATCGGGTGATGTTTGGTTTTTATCATGATGATGCTGCCGAGCTACAGTGCGCCCTCATTTGCTTGCGAGGGTGATGTTTCAAAGTCTCCGGTGATCTTCCATTTATCACCTTGCGCGAGCATGATGATGATGTTGCTTATTCTTTGAATTGCTCGACCTAACTTGTTTTTTTTCCTAAGGGTCGTGTTCATCATCATCATATTTCCAGTTATCATCCTGCTGCTTGTGGAGGTCATCATATTTTCTGCCTTCATGATATTTCGCCGGGGTGATATTTTTATCATCAGGTGATCTTGGTTAACATCATCCTGATGATGTTGTTGAAGAGTTGTAATTGCGACCCGATATTCACTAGGGTCATCATATTTTGGAACGTCAGGATGATCTTAGTCAATATCATCCTGATGAGGTTGTATCACTTCTTGTTCTTTGTTTCTCATCCTGATGATGCTGACGTCATCCGTATATCAGGGTGATATTTTTCTTTCTGCCTATCTGCACCATGATATTCGCGAAGGAGGGGGTGATATTTTCATATCACCCGGATATATGTTTGTTCGAACATCATGATGATGTTGATATCAGGGAGATATCCGCCTGCTGGTTTCGCGTGTTATCTTTTGAGGGTGATCTTTTCAAGCAGCATCATCATATTCAGTTATCGCCCCAATCTTATAGAGGAGCTACAGTGCAACCTGATATTTGAACATCAGGAGGATATTTCCAAATATCCGGTTGTCTTCCGAATATCATGATGATGTGAATATGATGATGACGTCATCAAGATCCGCGAGGTCATATTTCTAACACTGATCATCTTGAAGAGACCTCCTGATATTTGCAAACATGATGATGACGTCATCCGGATGTGAGGAGGTGCGCAGTAGGCGGATATGATGATGACGTCAGCAGGATATGATGATGACGTCATCAGGATGTTCATCGGCCAGACTTTTGTTATAAGCTCAGCAGGAGGATGTTCATCCGAAGGATCAGGTTGTGCCGATTATCATGAAGGTTATATTTCAAATATCATGATGACGTCAGGGTGATATTTCGAACAACAGGATATCATGCTGCTGAGGGATGATGATGATGAAGTCTATACTAGTGTCGTCAGGAGCAAAAGCACCGACATGATATATGCTCATGACCTAGTATATAAGGTGTTATTGAGGTCATCGCGGGGTGCATGTGGGATATTGTTATCCTGCATTTTCAAATATCATGATGATGAGTCTCGGCGGGAAAAGCTTGCAATGGTCTGTATGATGATTTTCCCTAGGCCGCGGGTTGGTGCGCCATTAATGGCGATTGTTGCAGAGGTGTGGGCGATGGCGTGGGTCGATCTTGTACCCGACTGGAGGTGTCAATCAGCGGGCAGGAGCGCAGGGCTCGAGAAATCTTCCTGTCTCCTCCCTTACCTGCTGCATTCAAGTTTGGGCGCCAATCCAGTTGTGTTTGAGCGCCATTTTCATGATACTGTGTATCTGGCGAAATTTTGGTCAACAATGTAATTAATTGCTGAGCACCTACCTGGCTGTTATAAGCAGGTTGTGTTGTTCATTTGTGGTTGTTGAAAGTTGATGATTTTGGCTCTGTAATGCATAACAAGCTGATCTGGTTGCTCTGTACAGCTTACCTGTGAGTTTATGTATCTCCTTTTGTTTGTTTTTGGCATGAACCCACTGATTTCATGATTAAACTTATATGAGAAATGCTGTTTGGCATGTGTTGTGTTAATTCTGTCTCCAGTATTGCATGTATTCTTCTTCTGAATCTGGATGTTTGGTAATGTTTAGATTCTAGAGCATAGAATTCCTATGTTGACTGTCTGACCTTTTAACTTCTACTCAAGGGGTAGATTAAACTGTTTCCAGGTTGAACATTGGGAGGGATATACTGCAGTAGGGATACCATAAATAGAGATAACCTAACACTTTGTATTGGGAGATACCTGTAAGGCAGGTATCACATAGATCCCCTTGAAATCCAGTTTTAGTTGTTTATGCTGATCATTCACAGGTGTATGTCTATTGACTCCAGGCCCTGGATAGGCACCAATCATGCTTTGCTTTGTGTTATAACCATATCCAGCTTTGCATCCACACTTAAACTCCAAAGCAAAAACTAAAACCAACATTAGGACATTAGAGTTAGTTTAGGATCCTCAGTCCTCTGTCTACAACTGCAAATAGGCCCAAAGCTAGCCCCTTTGCCCTTATCTTTCAGTTTTGGTCTACATACAGGAGGACTCATCTGCTTTCTGTCAACATCCCAGCCTTGCATGCATATCCTTATGGATGTTGAGTAGGGAATACCCCCCTAGGTCTTGCAAAGCCTGAAGAAGAAGAGGAGATAAAATATAGAGTCTATCTCCTATACTGTTGACCCCCTGGCCCAGAGCTCCTGTTGATCACTGATGGCTACCTTGTAGGGATACCTGGGAATAAGCATCCAGTCTGGGAAAAAGTCAACATTCTCTACACTATCCAACGTACAATATTATCTTACATGTAGTCTTTAAGTTAGGTGTCTTAGGTGTCATATAATGATACATAGAATAGGTGTCTTAGCTATAGTATAGGTGTCTTAGATATGTCCTAGGTCTAGACTAGAATAAGGTATAAAATCTGGGTGTCTTAGGTCTACTATGTCTAGACTAGAATAAGATATAAAATCTAGGTGTCGTATGTCTACTATGTCTACAAGAAAATCTATGTCTTAGGTCTAGACTAGAATAAGGTATAAAATCTGGGTGTCTTAGGTCTACTACGTCTACTAGGTCTAGACTACAATAAGATATAAAATATCGGTGTCTTATGTCTACTATGTCTACAAGAAAATCTGTATGTCTTAGGTCTAGACTATAGTAAGGTATAAAATATAGGTGTCTTAGGCATCTTAGGTCTACTATGTCTACTAGGTCTCGACTAGAATAAGGTATAAAATCTAGGTGTCTTATGTCTACTATGTCTACTATGTCTACTAGAAAATCTAGATATGTCAAGTAGATATGTCTTAGGTTTAGACTAGAATAAGGTATAAAGTCTAGGTGTCTTAGGTAGATGCTACAACTACTAGGTGTAGACTAGAATAAGGTATAAAATCTAGGTGTCTTAGGTCTACTACATCTACTAGGTCTAGACTAGAATAACCTATATTTAAAATCTTGGTGTCTTAGGTCTACTACATCTATAAAATCTAGGTATCTAGGATAGGTGTCTTAGGTATCTTATGTATACTAGAATAGGTGTCTTAGGTATTAGGTGAGGCCACATGAGCTTCCACCTTCACATGGTTATCCTTGTTAGTATAGAATAAATATTTATTGAAGCTAAGGGAAGCTCTTTTTTTGTAGAGAAGTTATGAATCCATACTAAAGTTTCATGTTGCTCATGTGAGTTTGGTATCATTGGAAATTTATAGTTAAATTTGTAGAGTTTTATTTAGAAAGTTGTGTGTGAGTTTAATTATCATTCAGGTCTCAAACTTAACAAGCCTCTTCTATCTAGTTCATTTATATTCAAATAGGATGAACTTGTATATTGAATCTTTGGAATATAATATGAAATCAACATTTATATGAACAAATACAAAATACAAAATTCATTATTTATTTACCTTGTTTAGTTCATTCATTATTTTTTTGTCTTTCTAATGTAATTCATGATTTGATTGTAATAGTATTTGTTAGTAGTGATGAAACTTTAAATGAGTTATGTAACAACTTAATAGAATCTATAGCTTACATCTAGCATGTGTAGGTTGAAATACACATTGTGTATTTCAACCTACAATTTTCTTCATATCAAGAATCATTTATATCGAATCTTTATATCTTTAGTATAGAATATGAAATAAATTGGACTATTTCTATTCAAGTTAGTGTGTATCTCTTCATGGTTGATTGATTTATATATTTATGTCATATACATCAACTTGAGGATAATATTGATAGTGATTAATAAGTAAATGACATGATAGAGATAAGCATAATATTTTTTAAGTTAATATTTTATTATCAAAACTTGTATTACATGTTTTAAGACACACATGTGTAAATATCAAATATCCATACATGTTCATATATAGATGCATAAATGTCCATACATGTCAAATATATAAACATAAATGTTCATACATGTCAAATATAAACATAAATGTCCATCTGAAACATAAACTTGTCCATACATAGATGCATAAATGCCCATCCCAAACATAAACATGCCCGTACATAGATGCACAAATGTCCATACATGTCAAATATAAACATAAATTTCCATACATGTATGATGTCAAATATAAACATAAACACAAACAAAAATGTCTATATCTGAAACATAAACATGTCTATCGCTCAAACATGTATTTAACTAGCTGGTTTGATCATCAAGTCAGCTCTTAGTCAAGTGACCCTTGGAGTGAGAATCCTTCTTTGATAGATGCAAAGAGCCCTACAAAAATGTAACTAAAAATTAGAAGACACACACACACATGTTTCCTACATACATACATACAGACATGAGATATTTATATATGAATTTAAATTTGATAATTAAGTCCCTTGTCCACCATGACCAAGTAAATCACGTGTGTGTACATGCACTGCCCTCAAACTAGGAGTAACACCTACTACCTTGATCTACACATGCATGTAGAAAAATAATAATTTCAAATATAATTTATTTGTGTAGGACTACAAGCATATGTTTAAATTTTATAGTATAAATTTAACTTAAAAAATTAAAAATTATATACCTATGTCATACAAGGAGTCTGAATATCACCATCTTTAGCTGGAATGATGGAATCTATTAACTCATCTATTCTTCTCTCATCTAGTAGTTGTAGCAGTGACGTGTGCAACGAACTATGAAGGTGAGATGGCATCGATCCTGAAGAAAGCGTCTCTACAAAATCCATACCACCTATAACCTACTCAAGTGAATTAGGTGCCATAGGCTTCAAGCCTATGGAGTGACAAAATGATCAGTAGATGCATGTTCTACTGTAGTATGTGACTCCTGTAGCCTACTAGAGGATCTAACTATAGGATCTACATCAAAATGCTACGAGTCAACTGCTAGACTCTCTAAATCTACAAGGATGTTATCCACATATGAACTAACACCTACCAAAGGGATCCCTAGTTGTGATGATATCACCTGATATGCTCTCATCAAGTTTTCAGACAAAAAACATGTCACTCTCTACATATGACCCTCTGTTATAATATGCTCTAGATCCTTTGGAGATGGGATGCCTGCAGCATGATAAGGATCTAAATGAGTAGGTGACCTATGTGGATGCCTCATTGAGGATTGTCCCAGTGATCTGTAGATATGGTTTGAGTTTGCATGACAATCTCAACAATACTCTCAATTTCTTTCCATTGGGAAGCAATGACCACATGATCACCAATACTGCTGAGGGATATAGAGATCGCATGCATACTCTCACCAACCAAGCTCCTAAAAGTAAGAGGGACTTGATCTGGACAATGATATGCAACCCTATCACATACCCTACCACATCCCTGCTCCAAATGTGGAGGTAAATCCAAATAGTTGACATTGAGGCCTAAATGAATGTCAGTGTACAACTGTTGTGCAAAATATAGTGTAATTTGGTCGTTATTTGGATAACGACCATGGGCAGAAAGAAATCTAGGATAAATCAATGGTACCATCTATGGACATACACACTTGATCACCTGATATGCCCTCACACTAGTTTTGGGCACATACTAAGGAAAACATTGGGACTTAAGAGTTTCTTTTGGCAGTCTTAGCTGGACTTTGCTCAATGGAACATCAACATAAACCTTTGCTCACATTTGGGCTAGAATAACTAATAATGTCTCATCTAAATAAGTGATAACACCCCCTAATGAATGTCTAATATGAACTAAACTATCCAAAATATTCTCATAATCAGATCTGTAAACCCCTGTGGTTTGAGGGTGCTCTAAAATTAACTTCAATCTGTTGGTGTGAATAGGGTTATCACCTAACCGATTTACCCTAGTGTGGATAATTCATCTTATTTAACTATTTACTAGTTAAATAATATTCACACATCACACATTAATCACACATATTAAGTTGACTTAGTGAGTCTACTAGATGTCTAGTTGTGTCTAGTTGAGTCTAGTTGTGTGTTGAGTTGTTGATAGTTGGAGTGAGTTGTCTTATCCTCCACATGTGCAATTAGCTATCATCCTCTAATTGGCACATGTTGTAGGAATATCTCCACTTTCCACTCCACCTTCCTCTCCACCTTCTAGCTCTCACCTTGTCTTTATAAGCAAGGCTCTCTTCATGTATTATGTAATCCAAACTATAATCCTTCTTTTGCATTCAATGATAGAATAGCATCATTCTCTCAGTTGATCTCTTTTGTGCTTTCATGAAGTCCTAGATCCTGGGTGGCTCCAATCATAGCCAACTCTAACATGGTATCAGAGCTCTAGGAAGAATCACTTTGTGTTAGTCATTTTTTGAGAGATCTTGAGTGCAATTTGTGGTGGATCTTGATGGTTGAGTATGCTCTTCTCTTGCATCGCATGATGACCCGGAGAATCAGAAAGACTTGATAGAACATCAATTTTGTGAGGGTTTCCCCTTCTTGCTCTTGTATTGTAGGTTCATTTCGGTGTGTGTTGTTGTAAATCAGACTTCACCATTGTGTCCAGAGCAGCCGAAATAGTCAAGATCACCTTTTGTTTCGTCCAAATCAGACATCGGAGGCAAAATTGATGAGGGTTTCAATTTGAGGCTCTTTGACGTGATATGGAGGTACCAGCAGTTTCTGAGCAGTTTGGCCCAAATTGAACATCGCCATTGTGTCCACAGCGGCCAAATCAGTATGGATCGACTGTAAAATCATCCAAATCAGACAAAATTGTTGCAAAAGGCAAAATTTTTTTGCCTCTGCCCTCCGCCGTACGAATATGTTGCAGAGAATATTCTGCGGCATATTTCGAGATCTGTAGGCATCACCCTGCATCGGCGAATTTGGGCAAATCAATATTCATCAGGTAAAATTTTTATTCATTGGTCAATATATTTCTGCGGTTTATATTGTTCTCTACCAAATATTGGTCGCAGGGTCTGTACCTGCAGGTGCAGTGTACCCGTAGATTCTTGCGAGGGCCTCCAAATGGCAACATGTGGCGAGTTCAATATCATTTGTGCAGACTGGTCGGTGTTGTAAACTTTGACCACATCGGCTGATCTATAGGCATTTTCACAGTGGGCGGTCACAGTCTTTGCATCCAACCGACGAATCTCCATCAGCCATCGACTGTTAAAGTCTATTGGCGGACCACCAAACATCATCGGCGGTGATTATAGCATTTTGCTGGCGAATCAAATAAAACCTGCCAGCATCATCTTCTGTTATAATGACAACTGCCAGAATCTCGATCGACGGTCACCATCAAAAGTTTGGTATCAGAGGTCTGCGCATATATCCTGTCAGCCATATGTATGCAGTATAGTGCTCGGAATTGTTTTAAACCAGACAATTTTTCTAAACCGTCGGCTGTTCCTTATACATCGTGGTGGCATCAGAAAATTCACACTGAAAAATTATCTAGAATCGTCGGTTGTTCTTATCTGCAGTTTCCTTTAAACACAGTTTGCAGGCTTGGATCTCGGTTAACATTTGGAGCCCGCTCGGTAGGGGTTTAAATCAGCTGACAGCGGTTTCGATTGGTGAATGGCGGTTGTGCTTTAAAATCTGTGGTTCCTTCAACAACGGTCTGCAAGACAAGTCCCTTGGATTTTTGACTTGGCGGTCTATGCATAGTAATCGGCAGTCTCTGCAGTGAAATCCAAATTGCCAATAGCCATTACAAGCACCGATCTGACAGTCATCCAAATATCAGCGGTCTCCCATAAAACCCGGCGACGTTTCTCCCTCAAACAAGAGCGGTATTTTCTATGCATAGTGGTTTTGTCTGACCACGGAGGTTTAATCCAACTGCCATTGATAGTAGTCAAACACTTGGTGATAGTGTTGGTAGTTTTCTGCCCAAATCTGGCATTTTTTTACTTTTCGGAGGTGATTCCGTGGCATACCAAGTGGTTTTGGTCATACGAAGGCATTTTTAAAGACTTCGGCTACGGAAAAAACACTTTGCATTCTCCAATACCAACCGGCTTCTCCAAAATAATCATTAGAGGGTTTACAAATCTTGGTGGTCCGCAATCCTACAAACCCCCAGCAGCAAACCACAAATAGGCTCGTGAAACCGCTTTTCTGCCAAAAGTGGGTTCCGATGACAATCAAACGGTTTCTACATAATCCGTGGTTTTCTGCGTTCTAAAGGTGGTTTTCTAGCTTAAAAGGGTGGTTTCTGGGAATTTTTTGCTTTCCAGGAGGGGGCATTTTTTTCGCCGACAGAGAATATTCCAAGAATATTCCATTGACGTCAGCACTGCGTTAGCGAGGGGGCCATTTTTGCCCCTCAAAGCCCTAAACTAGGGCTTTTTTTCTTTTTTGCATAACTTTTGCCCATAGAGGCGAAATCAGGCAAACAAGATATTGTCAGAAAGCTGACAGAGAGTACTTCGTAGTGGTGTTAGTAGTTTTCTAAAATTCTACTGCAAGTGACTGATACAGTAGTTTGAAGATAGATCTTCATTTTTGGCTTCCGAGCTCACAACTTTCTGCCAGGATCTCTGATTTTCGTGATTCTTGCGGCATCGGAAAGGTATTCAGGAACTCTTCAAATCCATCCATGCACTTTTCTTAGATTCTACTCCAAGTTCATTTTATTTCATTTGTCAATTTTTTGGCTTTTGAGTGATAACTTGAGCATTTTGGCACTTGAAGAAGTGAAACTTGTTTTGAAGGGATCTATTTGCAGTGGTTATTCATTGTGAGAAATTGTAATCTCCTTTGAATCTCAGTTTTAAGAGATTTTCATGCTTTCGCATTGTTGGTCCCTTGAGGACGATTGTAAATCACACTAAGTATAAAGTGCCACAATCATTCATTTTTGGGGGGTGATCTCTTTGATTGAGTAACAGGGGGGTGTCTTGTGTTCTTTTTTGTACTCTTGCATCATGGATTCACACAAACTTCCTCTACTCACACCATATAACTATCATGAGTGGAAAACTAAAATGGAGATTCATTTAAGAAGTTTGAAAATTTATAGAGTAACAATGGGTACAGAAATTGAACCAACTGCAGCTGCAGAAAAGAGAAAGTGGTATAATAGATGTGATCAAGCCTATGGAACTCTATGCTTGTCTATCTCTCCTGATCTTCTTTTTCATATTGAATCTTGTAAAACACCTAATGAAGTGTGGACTACCTTAGAAAATCTCTTTGGTAAGCAAGATACAATGAGAGGTTTCAAATTGGAGAATGAATTAATTGGTTTGAATCCAACCGATTTTGCAAGCATCCAAGACTTCTTCACAAAACTAAAGTCACTTAGATTGTAGCTCAAACAATGTCAAATTGAGAAAGAGGATACTCAATTGATTCTTTCAATCCTTGCCAAGCTTGGACCTGACTATTCAATTTTTGTTTCTACCTTTTATGCTACAATGGATGCACTTGGGAAAGATTTCACAATGCCTTCACTTGATGAGTTTGCTGCATCACTCACAAGGGAACAAACTAAGTTAGTACACATGGGCACATTGAAGTCTCCTAGGAATCAAGCACTTCTTGTTAATCAAGGTTCTAAGGATCAAAAGGCTTCAACTAGCAAAGGCAAGAAACAGAAAAATAAGAATCTCAAGAACAATGAGCAAGCAAAGGAATCAACCAAATCACCTAAGTCCTCATCCTCTCCCAAGGAGGAATCATCTAAGAAGGAGAGACCAAAGTGTGCATATTGCAAGAAACTAGGACATGATGAGCATAAGTGTTATGAGAAGAAAATTGATGAGTTGACTCACATTATTCAAAAACACAACATCAAAATGCCATCATCATCACCTAGTGCACCCTCTTCTTCGACACCATCATCATCTACACATACAGGGACAGCAGGCATTGCAAATGGGACAGATAAAGGAAAAGGACATGTACTCTTTGCTTCAACAAGTCTTCAGTCAGAGAGATGGCTTCTTGATTTAGGGGCTTCTCATCATATGGCATCTTCACAAGGGATGTTCTCTTCATTTGAGTCATGTACTTTGACACCTATCTTGATGGGTAACAATACATACATGCATGCATCTGGAAAAGGGACAATTGATGTTGGAGAGAATACATTCAACAATGTGTTGTGTGTACCTTCCTTGACATCCAATCTCCTTTCCATCTATCAGATTACTCATTGTGGTGCAGGCAAGACAATTGAATTCACTCCTGATTCAGTGATCATTCGAGACTTGGAGAGCAGAGATATCATTGCTGTTGGGATGGTTGATCATGCATCTTGCTTATATACCTTCTCCCATTTTGTTTCTTCTGATGATGTAGATCCATTGATTGATATTCACACTCATGCATCAAGTGTGAATCATGTTTCTGAGGAGAAGTTTGGTCACTTGAACCTTGGTGTTCTTTCATCTACTTTGGTTCATGAGACTAGTGCTGAGCTTCCATCACCTCATCCTCCTACTTCTTCAAAGATCGACATCGACATGGGTTCATCTACTCCAGTTGAGTAAGATCATTCCGGTCTTTCAGACACATCTTTGTGGGATACTTTCTTGGCAGGTATATCAGACTTGTTTTGTGAGTCTCATATTGCAGATTTGGAGGACACACTTGAGGGGATATCTCTTCTCTTTGATGACAGTTACAGCACAATTGTTATCCCATCTACTTCCTCTTTGCAGGTTGTTCTTCATCAGTCTACACAGGATTTTGGATTGGTCACACCTCATTGCATTGTGACAATCTTTCTTTCTAACATGTGGATACTTGAACAGTTTTCAGAGACATCATCCTTCATGAGACTTTTTCCCTCATTCCTTGAGATGAAGTTTCTTCGACATCAGCCTTTGGACTTGTTTCTTCCTAAGGGGAAAAATGTTGTTTGCAGGTACAGGACACTTTCTAGCGTTCTTCTTCAGACATTCTTCATCAGCATAGGAGCTACTTCATTGTGTGGGGGACCTATAGTCTCACATTTGCTCTCCTATGGGGGGGTAATTGATTGTATATATGTGATAGAAGTTGTCCTTGGGGGGTCATGTTGCGTCCTCCTACTATCACTTCTTTCACATTCATTGTTTCTGCATTCTCACTTTTGGAGAGGAGTTTTGTCCCATGAGGTTTTCTCCTTTTCTCCCCTTGAGATTTATTTGTACATGGGTACCTAACATGGCCTAGTAGCCGGGACCCATCCATATTTTCATCTTGCTTTAGTCAACTACTCCCTAAGTTGCACTTAAGGGGGGGTGTTGGTGTGAATAGGGTTATCACCTAACCGGTTTACCCTAGTGTGGATAATTCATCTTATTTAACTATTTACTAGTTAAATAATATTCACACATCACACAGTAATCACACATATTAAGTTGACTTGTCTACTAGATGTCTAGTTGTGTCTAGTTGAGTCTAGTTGTGTGTTGAGTTGTTGATAGTTGGAGTGAGTTGTCTTATCCTCCACATGTGCAATTAGCTATCATCCTCTAATTGGCACATGTTGTAGGAATATCTCCACTTTCCAATCCACCTTCCTCTCCACCTTCTAGCTCTCACCTTGCCTTTATAAGCAAGGCTCTCTTCATGTATTATGTAATCCAAACTATAATCCTTCTTTTGCATTCAATGATAGAATAGCATCATTCTCTCAGTTGATCTCTTTTGTGCTTTCATGAAGTCCTAGATCCTGGGTGGCTCCAATCATAGCCAACTCTAACACAATCTACCTATCTCTCTATCTGTATGGCCGAAAAGTGAATCCATATCTCCCTATCACATATACATGTAAATATATTTGAGAGAAGGAACATAACATGATATAGTTCCTATGTTAGTTAATTTTCTCTTTTAAAAGTAAAGACATAAATATAGGAAAATAATAGATAGATAGCTAGTTCACTATATATCCTAGATTATTATATTTTTAACTTATATAAATAAAATACTCAAGAGACATAAATAGGCTACACAATTACTACACAAGCATTTCAACTCACAAGTTCTAAAGTACAAGGCAATATCATTTAATAAAAACATGAAGTCTATTTCATTATCAGATACTTGTAACTTACAAATTACATTTCATTTAATGAAAAATTAAATCCAATGTTTTTAGTGCTTTCTCTGCATGTTTCTTCATGTTGAACCATTTTAGTGGCCTTTTATGTACTAATGGCTATTTAATTTTCTTATCCATAGGTTGACAAGGATGTGATGAAGGAAACTGGAAAATCATTTTACTAGATAATGATATTAGATAGTGACTACACAAAATTTGAGAACTTACAAATTATGAGTGAGATCAACTAGAATAAATTTAATCTTTTTAAATATATTGAAAAAATAATTAACTTTAAATTTTGTAAACTTCCATTGAATGTTTTCATTGATAATGCTACACATTTTTTGACATAATAGATATCTAATTTATGAAAATTCAAGGAATACAAAGCAACTTCACTTGAGTGTACACATGAACTATATTGTTCCTACTCTTTCCATTCCTATGCAAGATCACGTTATTTAAGGGTCCATATTGATTAGCATTTGGTCATTTATGTACATGTGTTGATGTAAAATGTATCATGAATCTAGTAATATCATACATGTTATCTATGCTTATCAATGAACCATGATAATGCAATGGAACTCTAACAAGGTGAATCAATCAATAGTCTAAAAGGGGCTTCATAATCAAGATTGTGTAACAAACAAATGAACACAAAGCCTCATTAGGATATATGGTGTAGTCGTGACTAGGGAACCTTATCAGGCAACCCAATCACACAACTCAACAATACAACAGAAACATAAACTCATAAACAAATCTGAAACTATTTTATTATAATTCATAATACCAGCAATTACAAACTTATTGGCTTTCCAGGCCTTAGCCTTAGGTTTTATAATGCAACACCCAATCGCTTATGTTCTTACAACACCAAATCACCTCCTAAGGAATACAAAGATCACCCCAATCTACCATCATTCTCCCTCTGCTATGCAAGGAATAACCATACCCATTTGTGCTGAGTAGAACCCTTAATCCGCAACAATCTCACCTCTACTCCTCCCCTTCCCTAAGGAATTCCCCTCCCGAGGAATCTCCCTCCTCCTGAATCTACTCTGAGAAATCTCTCTAAGAAATCTGCCCAAACAAGAATGACAATCACCTTTTTATTATTCCTGAGTGGAATTTAAAAAGTTATGGTTCAAATATTCCGTTACAGAACTAAATAGACAAGTTTTTCAATAACCACTTGACGGTTGCCAAATGGATTAATAATAACACCATTTGATTAAAACAAGCATATTTTAATAAAGTCCCATACATTAGCAACATGGATCCTTTTAAACTTTACATCTCATTGTAATAGCTATCGGAAAATAAACTTTAAAGCTATTGACAAAATATGTCTTCCATGAACCAAGGAAGTCTTTATTGGCAATATGTAACTTCCACGAACTTCGAAGTCCTTCCCCACAATCCTCTTTATTGGCAAAAATAGTCATTTCGTAAACTAAATGTTTGTCGGTACAATGCCTTTAGCCATCAAGCCCCCTTTATCGACAAAACTTGCCTTTCTCGAACCTTGTCAACATATCGACAATTTTCTAAAACCACAAACTAGTTCGCAAGCAAAAAGGTTTGCCGATATCAAGTTAAACCTATTTTGTGAATCTTGTCTTTTTTGAACTTTGTTTTCTTCTCAATAACTCCGTTCATAAGCTTGTAGGCAAATCGACAACTTTTAGAACTTGGGAACTTGATAAAGACTTATAACTTTCTTCTATCAGTGATATTCCTATCCCATAAACCAAGAAACCTTGGCTCTAACCTTCAAAGCTCTTATCGGTGAAATTAACCCTCGACGAACCTAAGGGTTCATGAACTTGTAGCTTTGCTGACTGAGTTTGTAATCTTGCAACTTCGTTGACAACAAAGATACTTCACTCTAATTCACTAAAGTTCCAAACAACTAACTAAAGAAGACTTAGAAAAAAATCAAACTTCCCTTGAAGGCTTGGTCAGAGAAATTGCCTATCGGCAAACTATCAAATCGATGAACTACCGAGTCGGCGAACTGGGGAAATCACTGACTAGCTATAACTTAGCCAAATTTTAGCCAAATTTCACCAAATTGAAACATGGGATACTCAATTGGCTCTTCTTGATGATGATGCTCTTCACTTGCCCAATTTGAGATTAAAAATTTTCCTGAAGCAAACTGCCCTAAACCAACACAAAAGAAAACACAACATAACAAAACTGAACATACATAGAAATTGAAAACCTGAATTTATTTTTGGGTGATGACGATTGCTTGTGGACCTGAATGCTCCTGCATCAGACATGCCAGGTAAAATGTTTGTGAGCATGGGATCACAAAATGGAGATGAAAATTAGAACTACCCTTCTAGGTTGCAACAACCTGCAATAATCTCCATCACTGTAATAGGTTCTTCAGAAACTTTCTTCCTTCGCCTCTTCCAACATCTGGCTGGGGCACTTGCCATCCTCCTCTACCAAGTGTGCACCTTCTTCCTCCTTCCTCTCATAGAATCACATCCACTATAGACTGTCCTCCTCCACCAAAGGCTTTCTCTTCTTCTCCTCCCAATAATCTCCCCTATTCTCTTCTCTTTTGGGGGATCCAACCCACCATCACCCGACCTCCTCCACCAAAGTTCCTCTCCCCAATAGATCTCATCCACACGACAACCTGTAGAATCCACATACAGCTCTAAATGGAATACATCCATTTACTCCCTAGCATTCACCACCTCTTTTTTGATATCCTCTGAACTACTCTTAACACAAAAGGTAAATCATCATAATTGAATCCAGAATAAGGAATTACCTCATCCTTCTTTGTTGCCGCAACTTTTCCTTTTTAACCATTTGTTGTAACGTCTTCATTTTCACCATCCACTCCTATCATCATCCTCATGTCCTCCAAAGGACTCATAGCTGCATACTCTATCTTCTCATCCTTTGCAATCTTCGCTGTAACTTCTCTGCTTGCTATTGCACTTTCCTCTTTCTCACTCTCTCTTTTCATGCCTTCATCGTGGCATACTGTTACAATCCCTTCATTGCTTCTTTCTTATTGACTCTCTTTACTTGCATATGCAACATCACTTACAAACACAACTCTATCAGAAAAATAATGGGACTCCTTAATACCCATATTTTCCTCTTCAGTCTTCACATCCTCAACTTGTTTTGCCACCTCTTCCTTCTTATCCTGCAACGGACTCAAAACATATTCTTTCGTATCCTTTATTATGCTATATGTATTCTTCCTACCATCATGCACAACTTCTCTATCCTAAAGTCAAGGTCACCCCAACAAAATGTGACATATATCCATAGGTTCTATATCACATACTATTTCATCCTTATATCTACGAATCTAAAAATCAACAATACATTGTTCACTTACCCATATCTGACGATCTCCTTGCAACCAAGAAATACTGTAAGGGTTAGGATGCTTTCTTCTCTTCAAACTTAGCTTCTCGACCATCTCTAATGACACCAAATTATCTATGCTACTGCTATCCACAACCACTCTACAACAATTTCTACCTGACTTGAAAATAGTTTGAAACACATTGTTCCACTAGATGGGCTCTTGCTCCTCTTTTTGTAGCTTGAAAAATTCTTTCTTCATCATAAAACATTCTCCTGGCTTCCAAGACATTCACTCCAACACTCTCCTGCACACTCACAAAACTAACTCTCTGCAACTTGCACACACTTAAAGGTGCACATCAATTCAGAAAACCCTTTCCAATTATAGGTCTCCTCCTTGCAACAAGATCACTCTCACAACCAACTCTCTCTCACACTTCAATGTCTTTTCTCAACTCTTAATTGCTCAGGACTCTTGGTACACCTGAAACAATTCTCTCGAACTCCTTAGACAACATATCTACTTCACTCTCCACCCGTAGGTCCTGGTGCAGACTGCCTCACATTCGGTGCTCTGTCTACACACTAAAGACAATAGCTCTGATACCACTTTGTGCAGTCATGACCAGGGAACCTTATCAAGCAACCCAATCACGTAGCTCAATAACACAAGATAAACAAAAACTCATAAACAAATCTCAAACTATTTTATTAAAATTCACAATACCAGCAATTACAAACTTATTAGCTTTCCAGGCCTCAGCCTTGGTTTTACAATGGAATACCCAATCAATTATGTGCATACAACACCAAATTGCCTCCCAATGAATACAGAGATCACCCCAATCTACCATCATTCCCCCTCTATTACACAAGGAATAACTAGACCCTTTTGTGCTGAGAAGAACCCTTAATCTGCAACAATCTCACCTCTATTCCTCCCTTCCCTGAGGAATTCCCCTCCTGAGGAATCTCCCTCCACCCGAATCTACTCCGAGAAATATCTCTAAGAAATCTACCCAAACAAGAATGACAATTGCCTTTTTATTCTTCCTCAGTGGAAGTTAAATAGTTATGGAAATATTCTGTTACAGAAGTAAATAGATAGGTTTTTCAATAACCACTTGACAGTTTCCAAACAGATTAATAATAACCTCTTTTGATTAAAACAAGCATATTTTAATAAAGTCCCATAAATCAACAACGTGGAGCCTTTTAAACTTTACATCTCATTGTAACAACTATTGACAAAATATGTCTTCCACGAACCAAGGAAGTCTTTATTGACAATATGGAACTTCCACGAACTTTGGAGTCCTTCCCCACAATCCTCTTTATCGATGAAAATAGTCATTTCACAAACTAATAGTTTTTTAGCGCAATGCCTTTAGCCATCAAGCCTCCTTTATCGACAAAACTTGCCTTTCTCGAACCTTGTAGGCATATCGGTAATTTTCTGAAACCACGAACTAGTTCGCAAGAAGAAAGGTTTGTTGATATCAAGTTAAACCTCTTTTATCGGTGAATCTTGTCTTTTCTAAACTCTGTCTTCTTCTTAAAAACTCCGTTCATAAGCTTGTCGACGAATCAACAACTTTTAAAACTCAGGAACTGGTCAAAGACTTAGAACTTTCTTCTATCGGCAATATTCCTATCCCACAAACCAAGAAATCTTGGCTCCAATCTTCAAAGCTCTTATTGATGAAATTAACCCTCGGTGAACCTAAGGGTTTGTGAACTTGTAGCTTTGCTGACTAAGTTCACAATCTTGCAACTTTGTTGACAACAAAGATACTTCACTCTAATTCACTAAAGTTCCAAACGGCTAACTGAAGAAGACTTAGAAAAAATCAAACTTCCCTTAAAGGCTTGGTTAGAAAAATCACCTATTGACAAAATATCAAATCAATGAACATTCAAGTCGACAAACTGAGCAGTTCGCGAACCAGAGAAATTGCCGACTGGCTATAACTTAGCTAAATTTTAGCCAAATTTCACCAAATTGAAACAAGGGATACCCAATTGGCTCTTCTACATGATGATGCTATTGTTGATAACTGAGAGGGGGGGTGAATCAGTTATCCTAATTATTTCTTCTTTTGAACTTTCTTATTAATCAAAGCAGCATTGAATCAAACAAACAAACATTACCATGAAATAAAAAACACATGACACAGTATTTTTGACGTGGAAACCCGGTTAAGGGAGAAAACCACGGGGTGATTAACCCAAAGATTATTCTCTGTTAAAAGAATAAGGAATTACAAAATGGCACTTGCCAATTAGGGCTCACTGCCCGAGCACACTGCTCACAAAGAGGCACACTGCCTACAAGGAGACACACTGTCTACAAAAGAATGTTATACAATACTTGAACTAATTGGAAGCATCTACATATGCTGGAGTTCAGTTCCGGTTAGGCTCAGTATACTGATCTGCTGCACTTCATCTTTCCTCTGTTCTTTATTCTGCTATCTTTTCACATACCGGATCTTTTCTTACTGCTTCTGCTCTGCTCTGTATTTATTCGCATACACCTTCACATCATCACACTTTTCACAACTAAATCCATCCTCTATATATATCCGCACTAGTGATTTCATTATCTTTCTAGTCGGCACCCGGAATAATCTATCTTCTCACAAACTCTGTTCTGTCGGCTGAATCCTTGCATATCAAGTAATGCGGATCAAGCATATACTTGTAGATATCATTAATCATGTCGGCCAAACATGATTCATGCCTTCACAACCTTTACCATCAACAGTAACACATCCAGAAAATAGTCTGATACTCTGTCAGTCAGTTCTTCCTCTGTTCTCACTGTCTCTCAGGAATCCGGTACTCAACTATTCATATCTTTTTCTTTGTTCATCACCGGAGGCTAAATCCTTGGAATATACTACTCAAGGTAGTTCTCTTGACTTCCCCAAATCCGCACTGCACCAAGACACTTCCTCTGAGAGATCCGGACCAATCTGTCGGACCTTGCCACATGCTCTGTTCTTGTTCACCGGACCACAACAATCTTCATTCTGACTTCCGGTAGAGACACACCATGACTTGCGGATATGTGGGATGACCTTTGTTGCCATTAATGACAACAACCATGAATCCATATAGTGTCTCTTGCCAACAATCTCCCCCTTTGGCATTGATGGCAACACTTAGTGAAAAATGACTAAGTGTTTACACTATGCTCCCCCTTGGCTGATGCTCTATCTTTATATACAATTTCTGGAACTCCCCCTTAGTTGGATTCCTCATTTTTCACTGCTCCTCACTCCCCCTTTGACATCAATGGCAAAGGGTAGGGTCCGCACACCAAAATTTACAAAAATTTTCTATACATAGCCGCATATTTACATACTCACATATACTGAAGAATGTCTGCAAAAGATGTCTTCAGTTGGATCAGTTCTGTAGCCCAACTTTGCTTCATTCTATCCAAAATTGAAATGTGACCACTCAACAAAAATGCAAATGCATCTGCCCTTTTTAGATCTTTCGAATCACTTGTCTGGGCTGTGATTTGAGCTTCTGCTATGGCCTCATGCATGGCCTCTAGCTTAGGGACAATTAACCCCCTGAGCTCACTCAACCTGCTTATTCTATTTTTCCTTTCCTTCTCCAATTTCTTGATTTCACTCAAGACTGCAATAGTCTGACATTCTTGATTTGTTATAGAGGAAGAAAGAGGATCAAAACTTTGAGACAAGCTGAGTAGTGTGTCCTCTTGCTCTTTTATTTTCTTCTCAATGTCCACTGTTACCTTGGACCAGGAGATACAAAATTTGTATATTTCACCGCCATCCTTAAGAGCATTTTCTAAGCTCTTTATCCCAATGTTCATGTTTCTCCTATCATTAATGATCAAACCCTGAACCTCGGAGAACCTTTTATCCAAAAACTCCTTCCGGACCTTTTCTTCAGCTGATTTTTCTAGAGATTCAAAATGTGTACTAACACTGCTGACTAAGGTTTTGAGATTACCGGAAGAGGAGGCTGTGGGATCCTTCTAAAAAGATGGCATGATCTTTTCCAGCACTCCAGATGCTACCTCCATAAGCTCACAGTCTTCCATGTGAGATTTCAGTAGTTTCTCTTTGACTTTCTCATTTGCAAATGAGGCTATTTTCATTGTTTGTACCGGTGACAAAGAGTCAAAATCTAATGGTCCTTTTAGCAGGTTCGGTTCATCAATTTCTATAGTGGCTTTTGTCAAGAATTCTTGAACAGTTTGTGCAGTGTCTCTTGCCGGAGACAGATGTTTCTTCTCTTCTGCAGTTTTGTCCTTTGGAATCTTTTCTCCTTCCTTACTCTTGCCACTTTCAGTTGTGGTTTTCTCTATTGGGATCTTCTCTTTCTCTGCATCCTTGGTGCTGTCAACCTCTTTTTCTTTAACTGCTACTTCTTTCTCCTGTAGTTTCTCTTCTTCTTGGGATCCGGAGACTGTAGGGGAAACCGGAGGAGAGATGTTAGTCTGTTCAAGGGCCACTTCTTCCGGAGTAGATGATTCCAAGTCCACAGCTGTTTCTGCACCTAAGTCCTCTACAACAGGAAGATTAAACCTTTTGAAGGTTTTCCGGAGAATCTCTTCAGTGTCCTTGGCTACCTTATTAGTCTCACCAAGCATAAGCTGATTCATCCTTGCTTTGCTCCTGAATTCATCCTTGCAGTCTTTGAATACCATGTTCATTGTTTTGTGATCAATTGAAGGATATAGCTGAATAGCTATCTGTTCCCTGATCTCAAGGTCTTTTGCCATGGCATTGTTCTTTCTTATCTCTAATTCCATCTCTAGGCTCTTTGGGATTTCAGAGATAATCTCAAGAAAAACTTTATTGTAGATGTTCAAGTACCTTATTATAGCTTCTTGCAGGATCTTTTGATCTACCTCATTGTAGTCATCATAGAATTCAGCCACCGGTTGAAGGTTCCCATCCATAGTGACTGATTTGACTACACTGTCTAGAGACAGAGTGGGCTTTTCAGCAAATTCCTCTGCCATTTCTTCCTTGTCTTGGCCTGTGGAGGGTTTCCCGGATCCTTTCTTCTTCTGCTTCTTTATTTCTTTTACTCACTCATCTGACTTAGTTTCCTCTTCATCCTTTTGGCTTTCATAAGCCCTTGTGGCTTTTGTCTTAGATCTTTTACCGGATGCCTGGACTTCCAGTTTTGAACTTTTGGTTGTGGGAGGTGCAGATCTTTTTGATGATCTGGTCCGGGTGGAAGTTTCAACCGGAACACTTTCTTTACTTTTCTTTTCTTCCTCAGCCTTTCTCCTCTTTTCCCGGCTGGCATCAAGTGCCTCTTTTGAGATGCCTAGGCCTTGAGCAATATGCTCTACTTCTTTTCTCACCTTCCTCTTTATTTCAGGTTCCCTGAGTTCTACATGTATCTTTACACTCAGCTCCTCAAAGGTTCCAAACCTTTCTGCCTTTGGATCTTTGGGCTGACTTAGCATGTGTTGAACATGCAGCTCCACTATTTATTCATCCACTTCATACCCCATGGGCATGATCCAGACAGTCCTTGGCTCCACTGCCTCCATTAAGCACTGATCAGTGTCCACCATAAAGCACACTGAGTCTTTGTATTTTTCAACAAGAGACTGGGGAATTCTTTCTCTTGCTTGCATCATGCTTTGGAGGTTTTTGAAGTATCCCCATAGGGCTGTATTTCTTGCTTTGGCATCCCCAAGCCCATGTAGATAGTCTCTTATTTGGACTGCAACAGGTTTGTCATTCTGCCATGCCCATCCACTTGATCCGGGCAGCTCATTCATGAAGTAGAAGAATAGACATAATATAAGAGTACCATACTTAAAGGAATTCTTCTTGTCCTTCTTGATTTTCTGTATATTTTCTATTAATTGGCTTAAGAGCAGTTCGCAGAGATCATATTCTACATTCTTCCTTAGCATTTCATAGGTAGTATACACTGCAGTTCCGGATACAGAATTCTCCCTGCTGGCGTGATAGATCTTGTATCCTATTATCATGGATGCATACTTGATATCCGGATCCGAAATATCTTCAATGGTCATTGCCCTATTATCAAATTTTGATCCGGTGGCCTCAGTTACAATGTTGTTCTTGACAGATTTGAGAATAGGTATCCCTCCGGAAGAGTATAGACCAGTTACTGCCCTAATTGCCTCTTTTGTGATTTTGTAGGGTCTATCCAGCCATAGGAAGTTGTCATGCATTCTGCTCAATACATATCGGACCCATTCTTCTTCTTCAAAGCAGGGGAAATGAATGAATTGATCAAACTGTTTCTTCTGGATACCCTTGTACTCTGGTTTAAGCTCAAAAGCATTGTCTATCAGTTGTTTGTGATAGAGATCTCTCAATTTGAATTCCCCGAATTCCTCAATGCTTGCATGTATGTAAACCCTAATGTCTTCTGTGTGTAAAACTCCATGAGGAACACTGGAAAATGCTCCTAAGGGATCTACCTCCAATGACTTGTATGGATGTTTCTTAAATTTAGGTCGGGGCCTATCTGAGATTTTTACTATATTTGGAGTAGCCATTTCTTCAAAAAGATTTGTAGCAAGATATCGAAAGTGGAAAATACCTTTTGCGTCTTCGGTTGCACGGAGTGGCTGGATTGATTTCTGTATGTAATGACTTCGGTAGGAGATCTTCGGTGAACTTGATGAATTTTGTTGCAGAGCTCCGCTTTTCGCTTCTTCTTGGATGTGGAATGATCAAGTGATTGTTGAGAAATCCCTTATATCGTTTCGCAAACCCTAATATCTGTTTGCAATAAATGCTCCACCTATATTATTCTGGTTTGCCTTATCCGGATAGCTTGGAGTATCCCGGATCAGTTCTGATCTATGAACATCATGCGGATCTTTCAATCATGAATAAATTGAGATGACACATTACAAGAACATCCCAAACATTCTGTCCAGTCCGTAGAGCAAAATAATGTACTTCCGGATCTCTCCGGACCCTTTTGTAGTCCTCTGTCATTCCGGAGCATCTCCCAGAATAGGTCTTACTTGATCGATCACAACTTCTTTGCATCTTCATGCGGACCTCTGAAATCTTGTCTGGATCATCTCAGGACTTATATCTTCAAACCCTTTACTCCGCATCTTGTATCACATCCAGCACCACTTGATTGGCTGGGGGAACAGGATTTTCTTTGAGTCTCCCCCTGAGCCAGAGCTCACTTTTTAATTTCTGGAAGAAATATCAGCACCAGAGTCTGGTGCGGATCCAACCTCTACATTCTCTGAACTTTTCTTCACCCAAATCTTGTTCATCTGATTCCTAACTTCATCCACATTCATCTTTTGTTTACCCTTGTCTTGATTCTGATTATATACCGGACCTCTTTTGTCCTGATTCTTGCTTCTCCAGACTTTTGCATTATGACCGGACCTATTACAGATTTGGCAAATAACATTTCTTTGCATATTTGACTGATAACCTCTTGATATGCATTGATTAGCCATATGACCTACTCTATTGCATGCAAAGCATCTACCATTGAATGATTTGTTTATTTGCATATTTCTGCATTCATGAGACTTGTGTCCATACCTTTTACAGTTAAAGCATTGTTCGGAGAAGGATGAATTAGTCTGATTCATTCTCTTTCTGCACTGATTAGCTTTGTGACCAAAGTGATTGCAGCTGTGGCAGTATCCATTGAAGGATGGATATCTTTGAGCATTGGGCTGTCTTACCGGAGGTCTTCTAGGCCTATTCCTTGGATTTTCTAATCCAAAATTCTTTTGACCGGATCCGGAGCTTTCTCCTTTCTCATATCCCAAACCATACTTGTCATCTGTCCTCTTTTGACTTCCAAGAAGTACTTTAAGTTGGGCAGAACTTATCTTGAATTTTTCTTTATATTCATTTGCTGTTTGAAGATCTCTTTTGAGAGAGACAATTTGATCCTCAAGTTTTTCTTCATTATCTTTGGCATTTTCAAGATTAGATTCAAGATGTCTGATAATCCTGTCCATCTGGTGGCATTCTTCTGATTTCTCTTTAAGAGATTGTCTTAGATTATCTTCAGCTTTTCTTTTTTCTTCAATCTCTTGAGTAAACTTTATAGTTCCTGATTCCATTTCATGTCTTAACATAATGACTTCTTTTGATAACTTTTCACATAACTTGGTTTTCTCAGTCAATTCTTCATTTGTATTGCTTTCTTCACTTTGTCTTGCCAACTGTTGGAGCAGCTCCTTTCTCTTTTTCATAGAGAGACTTAATTTGTCCTTTAATTCTCTCATGAATTCATCAGCCTGTTTGAGTCTTTCCTTTAATTCATTGACTTCAGAATTTGACTGTTCAAGATCCTCAAGGGCAGTCTTGAGTTGCTCCCTTAAACCATATGCATCCATTTGAACTCCCAGATCTTCCTCAAGCTGTTAGGCTCTATTAGGAGGAACCTTGCTCTGATACCAATTGTTGATAACTGAGAGGGGGGGTGAATCAGTTATCCTAATTATTTCTTCTTTTAAACTTTCTTATTAATCAAAGAAGCATTGAATCAAACAAACAAACATTACCATGAAATAAAAAACACATGACACAGTATTTTTGATGTGGAAACCTGGTTAAGGGAGAAAACCATGGGGTGATTAACCCAAAGATTATTCTCTGTTAAAAGAATAAGGAATTACAAAATGGCACTTGCCAATTAGGGCTCACTGCCTGAGCACACTGCTCACAAAGAGGCACACTGCCTACAAGGAGACACACTGTCTACAAAAGAATGTTATACAATACTTGAACTGATTGGAAGCATCTACATATGCTGGAGTTCAGTTCCGGTTAGGCTCAGTATACTGATCTGCTGCACTTCATCTTTCCTCTGTTCTTTATTCTGCTATCTTTTCACATACCGGATCTTTTCTTACTGCTTCTGCTCTGCTCTGTATTTATTCGCATACACCTTCACATCATCACACTTTTCACAACTAAATCCATCCTCTATATATATCTGCACTAGTGATTTCATTATCTTTCTAGTTGGCACCCGGAATAATCTATCTTCTCACAAACTCTGTTCTGTCGGCTGAATCCTTGCATATCAAGTAATGCGGATCAAGCATATACTTGTAGATATCATTAATCATGTCGGCCAAACATGATTCATGCCTTCACAACCTTTACCATCAATAGTAACACATCCAGAAAATAGTCTGATACTCTGTCAGTCAGTTCTTCCTCTATTCTCATTGTCTCTCAGGAATCTGGTACTCAACTATTCATATCTTTTTCTTTGTTCATCACCGGAGGCTAAATCCTTGGAATATACTACTCAAGGTAGTTCTCTTGACTTCCCCAAATCCGCACTGCACCAAGACACTTCCTCTGAGAGATCCGGACTAATCTGTCGGACCTTGCCACATGCTCTGTTCTTGTTCACCGGACCACAACAATCTTCATTCTGACTTCCGGTAGAGACACACCATGACTTGCAGATATGTGGGATGACCTTTGTTGCCATCAATGACAACAACCATGAATCCATATAGTGTCTCCTGCCAACAGCTATTCACTTTCCCAATTTGAGATTGAAAATATTCCTGAAGAAAACTACCCTAAACCAACATAGAAGAAAATAAAACACAACAAAACTAAACAAAAACTGAAACTGAAAACCTAAAATATTTTTTTGGGTGATGCTGATTGCTTGTGGACCCAGATGCTCCTTCATCAATATATAGTAGGTGCCATGTGGGGTTATTTTCCTTTTTATTTTCATTTTTCATCCATCATGTAATCTTGAATCAAGTTGATAACCTATATACCCTATTGTTTCTTAGCTTCTTGAGGTTTAATAATATTTTTATATCAATGTTCATGCTCACCTAGTCTAGTTCCTCTATATCCTATCTTTTTCATTAGATTGTATTCAAGAACACATATTTTTGAATGATTTTTTTGGAGTAGGTGATGATGGTTTGGGAGATGCATCTTTCATAATCCCTTTCATAGATACATGTCTCCTTTAAGTCTATATATGCTTTACATGTTTTCCCATATATAGAATGATACGTATGTATAATAATGGAATAACATAAGCCTCAAGATCCACATGACACTCACCAAAACTATAAGACATTTAAAGTCTAATGGACCCCAATCATCTTCTTGTAAGACACTATGATCATTGACTAGGGGTTCATTTTGTGTAACACAATTGTTAGATGTATCAATTATATGATATAGTCAAATGGTTTTGGATCTATGTTAACACAAAAATATTTTGAAACCTAGAGGGTACCACTTTCATAGTATGCAACCAAGGATCCCAAAGAAGAATTTTCTAATTTAATTTGTTGGGCATCACATGGAACACGGTATCTAAATTACAAGGAGTGGAGATTGAAAGAATAATAGTACCCAAACATGTCCTAGGTTTTTTGTTAAATTATCTAATATTTAAGTATAAGGGTTGAATTTTAGATATGTCTACTTTCAATTAACTCAAACAATATTTAGTATATATGTTTAAAGTAGACCCATTATCTACTAGAGATGTTTTAATAGTGAATTTTCCATATTTTACAATGATATATAAAGGTAAAACTTTCTTAAGAATATTATCATGTGGAATCTTCTTATCTCCAAAAGATATATCATGATTATCCTTATGTCCAAGAAATTTAATCAAAAGATTTCTTCACTATATTTTTAACAAAAAGGTGATGTGCATACTAAGTCCTATGAATATATTTTTTCTTGTTTGTTCTTCATTTGTTGAATGATATCATATTCCTTCTTTTTATATATATCTTAAGGTGTAGATGGAAGATTAATTGGTTTAGGAGGAATGTTAGTGTTTGGAAAATTAGTTTTTTCTCCTCTTGCCAAACTTTAATGTGTATGTCCTACAAGGTCAATTGAATGTAGTCAAGCATGAATATAAGGTACATAGGTTGTGGAAAATTGACTTCTTACATGTTTATCCTAGCTTTTGATTAGTATGTCCTACAAAATCAAATTAATTTGGTCTATCATCAAATTAAGACAATTTATTAATGGATTTGGATCAAAAGATACATGACAAGGAAGTAAATTCAAATACACACTATAGTCTCTATGCCTAGAAAAACATTTAGGGTAAGTGCAAGAAGATGGGGGCCAAAAAGGGGTCCTAAGTGGCCACTTTTTTTCTAAAATCAGGAAATGCTAGCCTTGGATGAGAAATTGAGCATAGTTACACTCAAAATTTGGAGATGCAACCAAAACAGTGTTCGTAGTGCTCCGAGTCTACTTTCTAAACTACTAATTTTTTTTGAAAATGGTATAGATTAAGGGGTTCAAAAGAGGGAGCCACAGAAATTGGTGTTGTTTCTATTAAAAAAACATAACATAGCATGTTTTGTGGCTCCCTCAAAAGGTTAACTTTTTTTTGGTATTTTTAAAATCACTTTGGTGAGAAATTAACTAATTATATGTAGTTTATGCTTGATTTTTCTGATATTTTTTTGATGAATATTTGATTTTTTACTAATTTCCAAAGTGGACACATCCTAAAAAATAGAATTTTGGCCGTGCTACCTCTATAAATTTTGAAAACTAATTGAAAATCATTTTTTCTTTTTTTAAATATGTGTAGAATGGAGTCTAGTTTCTAAATATGTTTTTTTTTAAAAATTTCAATGAATGGTTAATTTACAATGAAAAAAAGACCAAACAATGGTTTTTGCCCAAAACCAGACACACAAACAAAAGAAATTAAAGATGAAAGGCTTAACATTGTCAAAATGTGAAAAAAATTACATCGTTAAATATATAAGAGAAAGCCTAACATTACCTAGGTGTTTAATTTGTTTTACCTTGAAACACGTGCAAATCTAAGGGTAAACACGAACAAAATTATGTGAAATCTTGTAGAATCTGCAAAAACACATCTGTGGATGTTGAAAAGACACTCCAAGCCTTTGGGTTGGAAATCCAAAGCAAATCCCAAGCCCAAGGGTTGGGATTCTCAAAGCACAATATAACGCGAGCGCGTTATGTTGTGCTTGTTTTTGCTTTTTTGCATGTTTTCCAGTGTTTTCCCAGTTTGACATAATGCGAGCGCGTTATAACGCGCTTGCGTTATGTCTTCCTTTGAATGAGATATGTTCAAATTTCATAAGTATGTTTCATGGATGTTTATATCTATTATTGTAGGTATGTATGCATGCTTGTATGTATGTACATGTATGCATGCTTGTATGTATGCATCTTTGTATGTATGTATGTTTGTATGTATGTATGTATGTATGTAAGTGTTTTGGGTATAGTGTATATAAGGACCTGAGCCTGTATAGTTTTGAGGGTTGAGGGTTGAGGGATTAGGGCTTAAGTAATAGGTAGAGGGTAGAGGTTTGAGGGTTACAGTTGAGGGTTAATACTCAAGTTGTTGAGTGCATAAGATTAAGTGTGTAAGGCACGAGGATTAGGGTTTAGGGTTTACGATATGGATTGAGGGTATATAAGGCATAGGGTGACTTGGGTTGAGAGCACGTATGGTTTAGGTTTAATTTAAGTATAGGGTTGAGGCACAATATTCGAGGTTTAGGATATAAGGGTGAGGTTAAATGGTCTAGGGATGAGGGTTTGAGGGTGTAGCCTTCAGGTTTAAGGTATAGGGTTGATGATTGAGGGATTAGGGCTTAAGTATATTGTTGAGGGTATAGGGTTGAGGGTTTAAGGATAGGTATTCGGGTTTAAGGTTTAAAGGTTAAGGGTTGAGGGATAGGGTTTAAGGTTTAGGGGTAAGGGATTAGGGTTTAAGGTATAATGTCTTGGGTTGAGGGTTTAGGAATAGGGATAGCATTTAGGGTTTAGGGATGAAGGATTAGGGTTGAGGGTTGAGGGTTGAGGGATTAAGGTTTAAGGTATAACTTGCTGAGGGTTGAGTGTTTAAGGATAGGGCTTAGCGTTGAGGGATTAGGGTTTAGAGTTGAGGGATTAGGGTTTAAGGAATAGTGTTGAGGGTTGAGGGTTTAGGGTTGAGGGATTATGGTATAGGGTTGATGGATTAGGGTTTAAGGAGTATTTTTGAGGGTTGAGGGTTTAGGAATAGGGTTTAGGGTTTAGGGTTGACGGATTAGGGTTTAATGTTGAGAGTTGAGGGTTGAGGGTTTAGGGATAGGGTTGATGGTCAAGGGATTAGGGTTAAAGTAGAGTGTTGAGGGTAGAGGGATTAGGGATAGGGTTTAGGGTTGAAGGTTTAATGATTGAGGGTTGAGACTTTAGGGCTGAGTCTTAAGGGATTGGGGTTTAAGATATAGTGTTGAGTGTCAAGGGTTTATGGATAGGTTTTAGGGTTTAAGTTTTAAGGGTTAAGGGTTGAGGGATAGGGTTTAGGGTTTAGGGATAAGAGATTAGGGTTTAAGGTATAGTGTCGAGGGTTGAGGGTTTAGGAATAGGGATAATGTTTAGGGTTTAGGGATGAGAGATTAGGGTTGAGGGTTGAGGGATTAGGGTTGAGGGTTGATGGATTAGGGTTTAAGGTATAGTGTTGAGGGTTTAGAGATAGGGTTTAGGGTTGACATATTAGGGTTTAGGGTTGACGGATTAGCGTTTAATGTCAAGGTTAGGGTTAGAGTGTCGAGGGTTAAGGGATTAGGGATAGGGTTTAGGGTTTAAGGTTTAAGGATTGAGAGTTGAGGCTTTAGGGATGAGGGTTTAAGGCTTAAGATATAGTGTCGAGTGTTAAGGGTGTAGGGATAGGGTTTAAATTTTAAGGGTTAAGGGTTGAGGGATAGGGATTAGGGTTTAAGGTACAGTGTTGAGGGTTGATCGTTTAGGGATAGGGTTTAGGTTTGAGGGATTAAGGTTTAGGGTTGATGAATTAGGGTTTAATGTTGAGAGTTGAGGGTTGAGGGTTTAAGGATAGGGTTGATGGTCAAGGGATTAGGGTTAAAGTAGAGTGTTAAGGGTAGAGGGTTAGGGATAGGGTTTAGGGTTGAAGGTTTAATGATTTAGGGTTGAGGCTTTAGGGATGAGGGTTAAGGGATTAGGGTTTAAGATATAGTGTTGAGTGTTGAGGGTGTAGGGATAGGTTTTAAGGTTCAAGTTTTAAGGGTTAAGGGTTGAGGGATAGTATTAAGCCTGTTGAGGTTTTAGGAATAGGGATAGTGTTTAGGGTTTAGGGATGAGGGATTAGGGTTGAGGGTAGATGGATTAGGGTTGAGGGTTGATAGACTAGGGCTTAGGGATAGGGTTTAGGGTTGAGGGTTTAGGGATAGGGTTTAGGGTTGAGGGATTAGAGTTAAGGGTTGAGGGATTAGGGTTTGATGTTGAGTGTTGAGGGTTAAGGTTTTAGGGTTGAGGGTTTAGGGATAGGGTTAAGGGTCAAGGGATTAGAGTTAAGGGTTGAGGGATTATGGTTTGACGTTGAGAGTTGAGGGTTGAGGTTTGAGGGTCAAGGGTTTAGGGATAGGGTTGAGGGTCAAGGGATTAGGGTTAAAGTAGGGTGTCGAGGGTATAAGGATTAGGGACAGTGTTTAGGGTTTAGGGATGAGGGATTAGGGTTGATGGATTAGGGCTTAGGGCTTAGGGCTTAGGGTTTAGGGTTTAGGGTTGAGGGATTAGAGTGAAGGGTTGAGGGATTAGGATTTGATGTTGAGTGTTGAGGGTTGAGGTTTTAGGGTTTAGGGTTTAGGTATAGGGTTGACGGTTGAGCGATTAGAGTTAAGGGTTGAGGGATTAGGGTTTGATGTTGGGGGTTGAGGGTTGAGGTTCGAGGGTCGAGGATTTAGGGATAGGGTTGAGGGTCAAGGGATTAGGGTTAAAGTAGAGTATCAAGGGTATAAGGATTATAGATAGGGTTGGAGGGTTTAGGGATAAGGGATTAGGGTTTAAGGTATAGTATCGAGCCCATTGAGGGTTTAGGAATAGGGATAGTGTTTAGGGTTTAGGGATGAGGGATTAGAGTTGAGGGTTGAGGGATTAGGGTTTAGGGATAAGGTTTAGGGTTTAGGGTTGAGGGATTAGGGTTTAAGGTATAGTGTTGAGGGTTTAGGGTTGAGGGATTAGAGTGAAGGGTTAAGGGATTAGGATTTGACATTGAGGGTTGATGTTTTAGGGTTTAGGGTTTAGGGATAGGGTTGAGGGTCGAGGGATTAGAGTTAAGGGTTGAGGGATTAGGGTTTGTCGTTGAGGGTTGAGGATTGAGGTTCGAGGGTCGAGGGTTTAGGAATAGGGTTGATGGTCGAGGGATTATGGTTAAAGTAGAGTGTTGAGGGTATAAGGATTAGGGATAGGGTTGGAAGGTTTAGGGATAAGGGATTAGGGTTTAAGGTATAGTATCAAGCCCGTTGAGGGTTTAGGAATAGGGATAGCGTTTAGGGTTTAGAGATGAGGGATTAGAGTTAAGGGTTGAGGGATTAGGGTTGAGGGTAGAGGGATTAGGGTTTAGGGATAAGGTTTAGGGTTTAGGGTTTAAGGTATAGTGTTGAGGGTTTAGGGTTGAGGGATTAGAGTGAAGGATTAAGTGAGACCTAGATGGCTAAGGATGGATGGAGAGGTAGACAAGGAGCGACTGAGAGACATAGAGAGGGGAGAGGTAGAGAGGTGAGGGGGAGAGATAAGTGAGATATAGAACATGAGCTAATGGAACTAGAGGTGAGATATTGTAAAGGTGCTATCGAAGGTAAGATAGGCATAAATATTTATGGATCAATCTATAGCAGGACAAAACGTGAGTGCGTTATAATGCGCTCATGTTTTGTCCTGTTATAGAAATGGTAAAAAAGTGTTGACCCCCGTGATCTAGACCCACATGCTCTATTTTCATGCTGATTATGCACGTGTTCTGACAAAAAAGAAGTTCTTTCATGCTGTTGGGAAGTTCACATGCACATTTTACACATTCTACCACCTTTGCATGATCTTTCCA
This sequence comes from Cunninghamia lanceolata, assembly GCA_027924645.1. Classification (NCBI taxonomy): domain Eukaryota; kingdom Viridiplantae; phylum Streptophyta; class Pinopsida; order Cupressales; family Cupressaceae; genus Cunninghamia; species Cunninghamia lanceolata. Next base: position 2,980,446 of record BSBN01001957.1, read on the forward strand.
CCACCTTTTCTGCTTTGCCAACTTGAGGAGGAAATAACATAGTTTTCACACCAACTTTGATATATATCTATTCAAGTTTTAATTTTTGTAGTGTTGCAATGTTAATTGTGATTCAATTTTAGGAATTTAACATTATAGATTGGTTAATAGTTTTGTTGTTACTAATTATATTTGAGTGTTATTCAATTTAACATTGAAAAGGAAGCAAGTAGTGAAAAACTCAAATTGTTGAGGAGTTTGATGCACGAAGAAAAAAAATACTACATAATTGGGTACTCTCTCCATTTGAATCTCTATTTTTTAGGTATGTCAATTCTTTACATGCATGCTCTTTACATTTTCCTTAATTCTAGTTGAATTACTTTACCATGTTTTATCGTACATGTTTAAAATAGACACATTCCCAATCAAGAAAGCAGCCTACAATCTCACATGATGCCATGTATATTTTCTACACTTAGGCTCTTTAATAATTATGTGTAATAAATAGACCTTAACATACCATGATGTCAAACTATACAAGAATAAATCCTTACAACATAATAAAAATACAATCCCACTATTATCTTGTCATATTAACAAGTTAAAATACAAATGAATAGGTGCCAAGATCATACAAGTATGCACATGACATGATGATTTGTATGCACATATCTTGAGCTAGGACATTCCTTATGCACCTATTCATGATGATTTGTCATGCACATGACACAACAATATTTCAAAATTTTGTAATTGTCCTTTGTTAGCACATGATGGTGGTTACCTTGATCGACTATATACCATTCAATACCCTAAATTACAGAGATTAGTCTAATGATTTTTATGACAATCCTAGGTATGTGATGCAGAGGTAGGGTTCAACTCAATCCAAAGGGATCATACCAATAGTTTCTTCAAATTTCATAAGCTTTCCTCTCAAGCAATCTCCCTATACAAAGGCACAAAGAGGGTCTTCAATATTTCAAAACCTAACAAGGCTACATGAGGTCTTCTTACCCCTCAGGAACTTAGACACAACCATTCTAAACCCTTACCGAAGTCTACACTATTTAATTGTTGTCTATTCCTTCACAAGCCACCCAAATCCTAATATCCCTAGTACCAAGAAAACACCTTCTCAATTCCAAATCCTAGTAGCCCTAGTAACATGTCAAATTGGGTCTGCCTCAACCTTTTCAAGCATGAAGTCCCATGTACTCTTCACTTGTAGCCTCAATAGGTGACTCTCCTTTGACCTTATCCTCATCTAGGATTGAAGTGAACTTTGTACCATAATGCTTTGTATGGCTGCAATAACATTGTGCAATAATGCTTTGTATGCTTTGTACCTATTTTGGTTGAGTGACATTTACTCTTTTACATGATGATTGTATGTACATTTACTATGAAGGGTTGAATGACATATATTTTAGTTATTTGTATGGATTCATTTCTTAGAAACTAATATTGGTCTCTTTATCATGCTATAGACAAATTCTCTGTCATGCCGAGGAAACAATCATGAATTAAACCAACACAGGAAGAGATAGAAGCTAAGAATGCAAAGAAAGTAGTGGCTATGAGGGAACTTCGTGAGAAGAGGAAATTGGACATGATAAATGAAGACATGCCAATTGAAGAGGAACCACAACCATCACAAAGAGATATGGTATTGGTAGCACAAAGAGAACGAATGCAAAAATTTCATGCTATGAGAGATTTGAATACCATAGTTGGAGACACATCCTCTATCGCAAGTCAACATGTAGGGACACCATCGACCACATCTCAAGTTGAAAGTACATCATCACTCACATGTGATGAAGGAGGTATGCCATCGTTCCCACCTCAACCTCAAGGTATGTCATCTATTCCATCTTCGATCGAAGGTATGCCATCTAGCCCATCTCATTTAAATATTGATGAAATTCCTAATGTTGAGATGAATTTACCTAACTTAACACCACCTAGAATTTTGCATAGAAATCCAATGTATTTGATTGATATTGATGAGAATATTTTGCAGCCAATGGAAAGTAAGATTCTAAAATGCACTTGTAGAAGATATTCTCATAAGATTTGGAGATTTTTCTTTGAAAAGTTAAATGAGACTGCAAGATGTCAACTATTCATTGAAATGATGTGAAGTATAAAGTATAGGTCCATCATGAAGATTCTTGGGTTGAGAACATCAAATACTTCAAGTGAAAAACCTATTGTCAAGAATCTAATGAGTGCGTATGAGAGTGTGGGTAACACCTCACGCACAAAAGATAGTAATGCAACACAGCGTGTGATTACATCGACTATAGTAAGTAGTCAAATGAGGAAAGCTCATCTCATTAGAAAGACGAGTCAAGAATTGAAAATTAATAGAAAAACTTTATCAAGAGCCATTGGAAGATGCCAAAGAATTAAAGACACTAATGCCAATGAATTATGGGCGTTCTTGGGGAGACTACCACGAAAAGATAAACCAATTGTTGAAGCATTGAGATCACTAATTGAAGACTTTTGGAAGAATTACACAAGGGTATCTCTGAATCAAAGGGATGTGGTAAGAAGGAGAATTGGTAGTTGGAACCATGAGCCACATCCAAAGTATTTTTTGGATGAGACTCAAACGTAGTTTTATGGTAAATTTCTAGAGAAGTATCCTCAAATTAAAATTTGTCAAAGATATTTTGAAATGCTAAAACCTTTCTATGTCAAGATAAATCACACATGCACTACTTGTTGTTGTAGATTACATATTGAATTTTCTAACCATTTTGATGTTTATAGGTCTATATGTTTAGGTTTGCATACTAGCAATGTTTTGCAGGGTTGTGCCATACGTGCCCCACCAACATCTTCTAGAGACTTCATATCAAGAATTTTATGTGAAAGAGAGGAAGGTCAAATATTCTACAATAAATTATGCTTGGATGGCACATGTCATCATTGCGGTGGCTTGCAATGTTTGCCAATATGTGAACATATGGAAAGAACACATGCGGCTGGAAACGAACTAGTAGAGTTTGGCAAGTATAAAATAGTGGCATACAATACAAAAGATGGTAAAGAAGTAAAGAGGTGTGAATTGGTTATTGAAAAGATTCCAGTGTATCAGTTTATGCCTATATTTTGTGACAGCATAGTGTATGAGTATGCAAGACATGCCCATAGAGCTTGATGGTTGGACTTGCAATTCAAGTTATGCAAGGACACATTTCCGGTTGGTAGCATTGTTTCAGTTATCGACATTGTAGAGAACTACAGTTTACAGCCATAGCGTGAGGTGCAATCACAATATTACAACTCTACACAGGTTTCTATATTTGTGCACATCGCATTCATTCATGTGAATGATAGTACAGAGGATGACATAAAGATCATAAGGGAGTATAATTTCTATATCAGTGATGATCGCACGCATTCTGTGGAGTTCGTGCAAGGTTGCTTTCAGGTGTTCTACAATGATTTGGCTAGAAGGGGCATATCGTTCAGTCAGCATATCATATGATAGACATCAGATTTCCACTGTCCATAATGCTTGAAGATTTGTATTTTAGGATTGAACTGTGTGCAAGTTTTTACCTCAATGTTTCAGATCACACTCCGTGATTCATCATCAGGAGAAAAACTTGCACACAGTTTAATCCTAAAATACAGATCTTCAAGCATATCATATGGTCAGATAATTGTGCGTCACAATTCAAGAACTCGCAAAATTTCTATTGGTTGAGCAGGAGGCATAATTTTACAAGTATTTAGTATATGTGGAACTTTTGTGAGGCCGGGCATGGAAAGGGGGAGAATGATGGTGCAGGAGCATGTATCAAAAGAGCCATAGCACAAGAAGAGTTAAAGTATAAAGACAATGCAAAGTTGACAAATGCAAAATCGATTGTTGAGTGGTGTAATACTTCCATGGGTCCAGGTAATGAAGGTAAGTCTTCAGTTTGTAGATTTTTTTGATTGATAGATGATACTAACATTGCACCATATGAGGACTGTTCTACACTGACAGGATCAAGTGAGATGCAGTTTTTCAGAAGCTCAATTGCAGGTTCATGGAGTATCCATATGTAAAAGATGTCATGCTTTTGTTCTTCCTGTATAATTCAATCTTGGGATGAGTGCGAGTCAAAGGAGTGGGTTGACAAATGGCAATTAAGTTATCTTAGCCCACTTGACACGTAGCGACCCCCGACGACACTGGAACTAACACAGATGGAATCATCAATTGACTTTGACCACATATCAGATCTAGTTCAATTAGGTCATATATCTATTTGCATAGTTTTTGAAATTCCTAATGTCATCCTACTTTGTGTTGTTTTTTTAATGTTGACTAATTTCATCTAATTGGTTACACATATCAATGTAGGGCATGTATATGCAGTTATTACAGATGAAGATAATGAAGAGGGAATAGATTATTACTTATGTCATTGTGTTGAGGCCAAAAAGAAATTGGAGGCCCTAGTTATAGATGGAGAAAACATCGAATACCCTACAGGCTCAGTGGTTATTACTGAAACATGGCTTAGAAGGTACCCACATAAGAGTGTTAATGTTTGGCTATTTTAGGACTTTGACACGCATCAGAAGATTCTTCATTACTTGAACCTTATCATGGCATCCAATGTTCATTTGATACAGTATCGGGGTAGACCTTTGAACAAAACCTTGTGGAAGTTGTGTGAGTCTGACCATGAAGCAATACTTGACACAATAAAGAGTAGATTTGACCCGGATGGTTCATTGGATTAATTTTTAAGTATTCACATTGATTTTGTAAAGTCATGTTACATTGAGTTGTAAGTATGCACATTAATTTGTAAGGTTTATCTTTTTTATTTGCTACTGCATTTTTACACATATACACATTTTTACATCATCATGTTATGCTTCATGGGGTTAGACCTAAGTGATGGATGAAGTTGATCTTGAGAATAATATATAAAATCTAGGTAATGTATAAAATATAGGTGTCTCTAATTGTGTCTTAGGTATATATGATATGTCAACTAGGTAGATAGAGACTAGAAAATAGGTGTCTTAGGTGTCCTACGTCTACTAGACTACATGTGTCTTAGGTCTTAGGTGAGGCCACATGAGCTTCCACCTTCATGTGGTTGGCCTTGTCAGTATATAATATTTATATTTCTTGAAGCTAAGGGAAGCTCTTTTTCTTAATAGGAAAACTTTATTGACTTCAGTTGCACTAATGGTGTAGGGGCACCTAGGTTGTGATGCCTCCAAGAGGGGTCAAAAAATAAAATTTTGTTTTGATTGAGTCAATTGTATGTAATAAGGTCTTCTAAGACCATTTCATTTGTTTTTAAGTCACTTTGAGTCATTTGGGGTTAGTTTGAGTCTTTGAGTTCTGTTGCAAAAAAGTGTTAATGTTGTTAAGTTGCACAAAGCAACTTTTGCATTTTTGGTGTCCTGCTCTTGATGCAACCAAACTGACAGTTCCAACGCGTCTGGATGGGTATGTTTAGGCTAGGCATGGTTCTATTTTTCACCCAAACATGTCGAAACAGTCTGAACTACATTGTACTGATGATATCCCTGAAGAGTCCAAAGTGCAAAAAGGTAGTTACTCAAAAATTGTGTCACTTAGAAACATTCAATCTGAGGCAACGTGATCATGTAGAGTTCCTCTACAATAACCTCTCTCAATTTTTTATATCTCCGAGACCTTTACCCGTGGTGAAAGGTTTTCTGCTACCCCAAAAATCATTAGGAGGCAGTGTAAAGTTGCGAAGGGGTGTAACTTTCATCCTGCTCCTGATGTGACCAAACTGACTATTCCAACATGTCTAGATGGGTACATTTATGCTAGGCATGGTCCTATTTTTCACCCAAACATGTCGAAATAGTTCGAGCTACATTGTACTGATGATATCCTTGAAGAGTCCAAAGTGTAAAAAGGTAGCAATCTTTAACAAGATGTTACTTGAAAATCGTGTCACTTAGAAACATTTTATCTAAGACAACATGATCATGTAGGGTTCGTCTACAATAACCTCTCTTAGTTTTTTATATCTCTAAGGCGTTTGCCCATGGTGAAAGGTTTTTTGTTGTCCCAAAAATTGTCAGAAGGAGGTAGTGTAAAGTTGTAAAGGGGTGTAACTTTTGTCCTGCTCCTAATGCGACCAAAATGACTATTCCAGCTTGTCTTGATGGGTACATTTATGCTAGGTATGGTACTTTTTTTACCCAAACATGCCGAAACAGTCCGAGCTACATTGTACCGACGATATCCCTGAAGAGTCTAAAGTGCAAAAAGGCAACAATTTTTGATGAGATGTTACTAAAAAATTGTGTCACTTAGAAACATTCCATCTAAGGCAACGTGATCACATAGAGTTCCTCTACAATAACCTCTCTTAGTTTTTTATATCTCTAAGGTGTTTTCCTGTGGTGAAAAGTTTTCTGCTGCCCCAAAAATTGTCAGAAGGAGGTAGTGTAAAGTTGTAAAGGGGTGTAACTTTCATCCTGCTCTTGATGCGACCAAAATGACTATTCTAACGCGTCTGGATGGGTACATTTACACTAGGCATAGTCCTATTTTTTACTCAAACATGTCGAAACAGTCTGAGCTACATTGTACTGATGATATCCCTGAAGAGTCCAAAGTGTAAAAAGGCAACAATCTTTGATGAGATGTTACTCAAAAACTGTGTCACTTAGAAACATTCCATCTGAGGAAACGTGATCATGTAGAGTCCCTCTACAATAACCTCTGTCAGTTTTTTATATCTCTGAGGTATTTGCTCATGGTGAAAGGTTTTCTGCTGCCCCAAAAATCGTCAGAAGGAGGCAGTGTAAAGTTGCAAAGGGGTGTAACTTTCATCCTGCTCCTATTGGGACCAAATTGATTGTTCCAACGCATTGGGATGGGTACATTTAGGCTAGGCATGGTCCTATTTTGCACCCATACATGCTGAAACAGTCCGAGCTACATTGTACTGGTGATATCCCTAAAGAGTCTAAAATGAAAAAAGGAAGCAATCTTTGACAAGATGTTACTCAAAAACTGTGTCACTTAGAAACATTCAGTTTGAGACAAAGTGATCATGTAGGGTTCCTCTACAATAACCTCTCTCAGTTTTTTATATCTCTGAGGCGTTTGCCCGTCAGAAGGAGGTAATGTAAAGTTGCAAAGGGGTGTAACTTTTGTCCTGCTCTTGATGTGACCAAACTGACTATTCCAACATGTCTAGATGGGTACATTTACACTAGACATGGTCTTGTTTTTCATCCAAACATGCTGAAACAGTTTGAGCTACATTGTACCAACGATATCCTTAAGAGTCCAAAGTGCAAAAAGGCAGCAATCTTTGACGAGATGTTACTCAAAAATCATGTCACTTAGAAACATTCCGTCTAAGGCAACGCGATCACATAAAGTCCCTCTACAGTAACCTCTCTTAGTTTTTATATCTCTGAGGCATTTTCCTGTGGTGAAAGGTTTTCTGCTACCCCAAAAATTGTCAGAAGGAGGTAGTGTAAAGTTGCAAAGGGGTGTAACTTTCATCCTGCTCCTGATGTGACCAAACTGACTATTCCAACACATCTGGATGGGTACATTTACACTAGACATGGTCCTATTTTTCACTGAAACATGTCAAAACAGTTCGAGCTACATTGTACCGATGATATCCCTAAAGAGTCCAAAGTGTAAAAAGGAAGCAATCTTTGATGAGATGTTACTCAAAAACGGTGTCACTTAGAAATATTCTGTTTGAGGTAACACGATCATATAGAGTCCCTCTACAATAACTTCTCTCAATTTTTTTATATCTCTGAGGCATTTGCCTGTGGTGAAAGGTTTTCTACTGCCCCAAAAATCGTCAGAAGGAGGTAGTGTAAAGTTGCAAAGGGGTGTAACTTTTATTTTACTCCTGCTGCGACCAAACTGACAGTTCCAACGCATCAGGATGGGTACGTTTAGACTAGGCATGGTCCTTTTTTGCACCCAAACATGTTGAAATAGTCTGAGCTACATTGTACCGGTGATATCCTTGAAGAGTCCAAAGTGCAAAAATGCAACAATCTTTGATGAGTTGTTACTCAGAAACCGTGTCACTTAGATACATTCTGTATGAGGCAACGCGATCATGTAGGGTCCCTAAAAAATAATCTCTCTCATTTTTTTATATCTTTGAGGTGTTTGCTCATGGTGAAAGGTTTTCTGCTGCCCCAAAAATCATCAGAAGGAGGCAATGTAAAGTTGCAAAGGGGTGTAACTTTTGTTCTTCTCCTTGTGTGGCCAAACTGATAGTTCTAATGCATCTGGATGGGTATGTTTAGGGTATACATGGTCCTATTTTACACCCAAACATGCCAAACAGTCTGAGCTACATTGTACCGGCAATATCCCTGAAGAGTCCAGAGTGCAAAAAGGTAGCAATCTTTGATGAGCTTTTATTCAGAAACCGTGTCACTTAGATACATTCCGTCTAAGTCAAAGCGATCATGTAGAGTCCCTCTACAATAACCTCTCTCAGTTTTTTATATCTCTAAGGCGTTTTCTTATGGCCCCAAAAATTATCAGAAGGAGGCAGTGTAAAGTTGCAAAGGGGTGTAACTTTCGTTCTGCTCCTGCTGCGACCAAACTGATAGTTCCAACGCATCGGGATGGGTACATTTAGGCTAGGCATGGTCCTGTTTTGTACCTAAACATGCCGAAACAGTCTGAGCTACATTGTACCGGTGATATCCCTGAGGAGTCCAAAGTACAAAAAGGTAGCAATCTTTGACGAGTTGTTACTCAGAATCCTTGTCACTTAGATACATTCCGTCTGAGGCAACGTGATTATGTAGGGTCCCTCTATGATAACCTCTCTCAGTTTTTAATATCTCTGAGGCGTTTGCCTGTGGTGACAATTTTTTTACTGCCCCAAAAATTATCAAAAGGAGGCAGTGTAAAGTTGCAAAGGGGTGTAACTTTTGTTCTTCTCCTCGTGCGGCCAAATCGACAATTCCAACTCATCTAGATGGGTACGTTTAGGATAGGAATGGTCTTGTTTCGTACCCAAACATGCCGAAACAGTCTGAGCTACAAACACTAACTAGTCTTCAATCTTCAAACACTACAAATACCATGATATCCTGCATAAAGTTGTCTTGTAGCCTTTTATAAAGGCATGCCCATCAAATTCAACCACATAGAGATGATTGTTTGTATTCCAAATTCCTTTTAAATACTGACCTTCCAATCCTTTTTCTTGCCCTCATATTAATTAAATATGACCTTCGATTATGATATGGCGCTTGAGCTTATGAGAGTTTACCAGAGATGCCGGTTGAGTTAGGTTGAAGGGCCGGTGAACTAATGACCTAAAGACCCTTTAGTAGGTCGATTTAAGTGAGTAACTTATGATTATAAGTCAATATTAAATTAAAACAAAAGTGCACCTTACATAGGACAGGCAATTAAGGGTTTTAAAGTCTTAAGAAAAGTAGATTCTTTTTAGGGTTTAATGCCCAATATGAAAGCCCTAACTATCAATAAGATTATGATTATGAAAGCTTGTGTCTTCTCTAACTTCTTATTGCATGAACAAAACCACATCCACCATGACTATGAACCTTGCATCTTATCAACCTTTCAAGATAGACCTTATCATGAAAACCATATTCACAACAAAACCTTGCATGAACAAAACCATATCCACCATGAACATGAACCTTGCATCATGTGAACCATGTTTGTCTTATGCAGCATCAACATGAATTGAGAGACCTTATCATGAAAACCATATTCACAACATCATGCACCTCATGACCATCACCTACCTTGAATCACTGTATCACCTTATCAACATCATGGCATCAACCTTGACATCAATGACAAACAACCTTGACCCTTTGACTTCAATGACAACCTTGAACCTTGATAGTTGATGACTTATGGAAGCCTATAGCCCCAATGTTATGTTGCATACTAAAATTAGGCAAGACTCAATGTAATCTCATAACCTCGCCTTATATGCAAGAGGAATTACATTTAATAACCATAATGATCATCAGGTGCTCATAGGCATATGATTTTGACTATCTTATTCAAAACAACAAACATACTCTTTGCATCCCAATATGGTATAATAACAAGAAATTAAGAAATATTTTCAATTGACCAACTCATAAAGAAGATGGATCAACATACTCATTTGAATATTTTCAATTGAGTAACTCATAAAGAATATGAATATTTTATGTTCAACATGATGATTCATTTTTATTTTAAATACAACTTTTATCTTTTAGTTCCAAAATGAGGTTTAGGTGATACTTGAATAACAATAGCTAGCTTATTGGATCAACAAACATCTTATGTAATACAATTAGACTTTAAATATTTGAAGTAGCCATATACAAATATCCATTCAAACATGGATTTATGATGCAAGTATGGACGCCATCAATAAAAAAGATTTGTATTAACCAAATATCCATATAGGCATACATCAATATCTGTCGATATAAATATAACATACATACAAAATAGCCATATAGGCTTACAAGAATGCCATATAGGCATACAATGTCAACTATATACAATACAAAATATATGTCCACAAATGCCATATAGGCATACAACAAAGGAACACAATAAAAAGTCATTCCCCTCTAGATGGTGAAGAGAATAGATCATGGGCAGCCTTTGATCTTTTAGGGGATGGAGACACATATGTGGGTGGTCTACTACGAACCCGAGGGCTCCTCCTATTATTTAGTTCTTCCTGCATCTGTAGATGTTACAATAAAAAGTATAGACATTTATATATAGAAATTACATGTTAAAAAAATGAAACATTTAACAAAATAATCACTTACTGCTACCATATAATCTATCTCCTCACTTGCCTTAGTAGCAGGATTAGGCTGTGGTGATGTCATGTCCTATAAAAACCATCCAGATAGAAATTAAACTTCAAATCAATAATCTTTTGATTTTTCAAAAATAAACAACTATAACAATGAATGTAAATTGAAATTTACTAATCTTCCTCATACCTCTGTCAATGGCATGGAGCTATGAATCGCAGAGGTCACACCATGCTCCATTGCCCTATGAACATCGAGAGGTGTCTCCATAGCCTGCATCATCTGGAAATAAAATAACATTATTTAATTATGAAAACTATAATAGTGATGCAAATCATGGCTCCTAACATACACACATGTTTACCTAAACATGGAAGTACACACAATAAAGCACACAAGTCACATACAAAAATCTAGTAAGTACAATTCATTCATTAAACTATTTATTTTATTACCTCCGTGAAGCTTTGAAGTCCACCACCGCTGGCAGGTCTTGCCGTGAAATCTCCAATATTAACCTATTCAACATCCAAAATTAGATAGTAGAATACCATTCATATAACGATGCTATTCACATGTAATATTTATAATTGTTTACTAGTTACATACCCTGACAGTAGATGATGTAGTGTAATATGCAGGTGGAGAACCACTAAAAACTGCATGAACGCTATGACCCTGAGATTTCATTAAAATCATCAAACTAAATTAGTTAATCTTGCATTTCAAAAATAAAATTAAATAAATTAAATTCAATGAACTTGCTAATATTTACCTGAGTATCAAGGTTGAAAGTCTCACTCAGGAGGGTATCTGTCATCACCATCTTCTCAGCTGTAGATGTAGCCTATGCACCTGCATCCTGACTATCCATGGGGTCATAACCACAGGCTGACCTGCAAGTCTGACAAGTATGGGGTGGGACCCTACTCCTCGCACTATCTCCCAACCCACGCTGTACTACAGGGCTGGCATGCTCTATGATGCTCTAGGTTAAGGCACTAATGGTCTGAAGTGTATTGACCTCAACACTCTCCTTCACAATGGAAGGGATAGACACATGCTCATGGACTGGTCTGTTGATTACTCATCTCACTGGCCGTTGTGGGTCAACATGTGCCCCTGGTCTATCTTGTGTTGACCCCCTACCTCTACCCTAGAAGTCCCGCATATCAAAATATTTTGGCACTTTATTGAGGATGAACTTGCAGTAGAGTTTCCTCAAAAAGTATTACGGGACCTCATTATTATTGCATGGAGGATGGTCAAAAACCATCCACCACCTCTGCCCAAAATTTTCCCTTATCGCTTGGTTGTTGCACCAATTGATAGGGAACCTCTTGCATGTAATAAGTGGAGGTTGATTTATTTGTGGGTTTGTGAAAATGGAACACAAGTCTAATTTTGTAATTTGTAACTTTTTCACATCTTCATATGATAGCTTGTCTGCATAATACTCTCTAAACTCTATCCTCTTATCCGACCAACTAGATATTTGCTTGCTAATTGAATCTACATTTTATAACATAGATTCAAGAGATTGAGCAAGCGTGGACCTATGCATGGTTGAAGTTGAAGGATCTTTCAACCTTGCAATTATGTCTTCAATTTCTTTTTTATTGTTTTCAATTTGCCCCATTAGATTTTCTTGTGTTCCAGGGGCATGTCGAGGAATGGATGGAGGAGTTTGTTGTTCGGGTTGTTCTTCGGCAGGTATTTCCTCTTCAAGATTTTGTGGATTTTGAGGAGGAGAAGGAGGAGGTGCATTAACATTTCCTGACAATTAAGGAAATTTACATAAAAAATCAACTCAAACCTACCTATTTAGAAACAAATTCAAACAAAAAAAAATAAAACTCACTCCTTTGGCCTGCTCGACGTCGTGGTGGCATTTTGGCGATGAATCGGTGAGATTTTGGTGTCGATTTGGGTCTTCAAAAATGTGAGCATGCTCCTTAGGGTTTGTAGGCCGTGGGTGTAGAGGAAAATAAAAAAACCAAATGAGCAGAAATGCTCTTTTTATATATATATAATTAAACATTACGCGCTCGTGTTATAACATGAGCGTGTTATGGTTTGGTTTTGCCGAGCCTTAGGCTCATCATTACCAAACCATAACGCGAGTGCGTTATAACGCGCTCGCGTTATGTATTAATTTTTTTGAAAAAAGTTTGGCCACTTTTTGGCCCCCCAACTTTTTGCACTTACCCTTTAATGAAATCACTAGCTAGAGAGTTAAAATATGAATAGAACATACAAGATTTATCAAACCAAAGAAATGTGAACTACACTTGAGTTAGAATCTAAACTCACTAATCATGATAACATCATCATCAATATGTTTACAATTAGCAAGCAAGAATGTTTTGACATACAATTAGGCATCGATTGAGCCATCATAATCACCATTCAATTCTCCAAGTTACAAAGATCTATGATGATGTAGGCTTAATGTGTAAGATTTAAAAGCAATTAGAACTGATAAAAGTGTGATATACTGATGTAGGCTTAATTTGATTTGATACATGACTCATATGTACAATTGGGCTTATCTACTTACCATGTCATACCTTTTTGGACTATACAAGATCTAATTTTCATCAATCCTAAATCATTTGTGACATGTTCCTTACACATTTCTTGTTTTATTATTTTATGATCCTACACTACCATACTTTTCTTTTAAATCTTACACATTAAGCCTACATCAACATATCAAACTTTTTTCACTTCTATATTAGACATTTTAGGGTTTCAAATTTACAACTTAGGGTTTCACATCCATATTTTAGGGTTTCAAATAAACATTTTAGGGTTTCAAAATACATGTTTAGGGATTCAAATGGACATTTTAGGGTTTCAAAATTCATGTATTCAGGTTTCAAATTAATGTTTTAGGGTTTCAAAATTCACGTATTAGGTTTTCAAAATGATGTTTTAGGTTTCAATTTGACATTTTTGGGTTTCAGTTTTGACATTTTAGGGTTTCAATTTGACATTTTATAGTTTCAAATCTATCCAAATTTTGGATATAAACATTCTTGAATTTTGGCTATAAAACATGAAACCATATTACAATTTTTTTGCAACTTAAATGAAGTAAAAAAAATGCAATTTTCACAGTTGGTAGAAGAAAAAAACTTGGTTAAAAATGGAAAATTATGATCCTACTGATGCCGATACTACATTGAACACCTTTGTGCGAAGCCATGTGGCAATTTGGTGGAAGTTTCCCTATGTAGAGCCATCCTCAACGCCATCTAGGTAAACTGTGAAAAATACCTTCATTCACTGTTGCTAAATGCAACCTGTCAAGTAGAAATGACAGGTGAAAATGACTTTTTTGCCTCATATAGTCTTTTAAAAAACAATAAAATATTATCTTTGTTAGAAGATTTTCTTTGTTCGAACGTATTATTTTATTGATTGTGAATCAATAAAATAATACCTTCAAACGAAGAAAATATTTGAATGAAGGAAGACCTTTGTTTGAAGGTGATTTCTGTGAAATCTTCGAGCAAAGGTATCTTGTAAATTTTTTCCCCATCCACGTTCCAAAGTTTAATGTCCCAAGTTTAGGACTAAGTATTGTGGGTTTTGAGAGCTATAATTTTGAGAGCCAATAAAGATAAATATTGAAGGGGCCATTATCATGGCCTCATCTTTTATGGTGTCTGTTCTTGCAATTAACATAAGACTTGATGCTTTGAGGTCTTTTACAAGTCATGTTCAAATTTACCAACATATTGACGTCCCTTGATGATTTAGTAAGTCTTCATAGTGGTATGTGGGCTTAGAATGTGAAGGCTTGGCTTGTCATGCTTTTATTGACAAGCATTGATTCACACATTAACATGCATGAACAACTCATTTTTTAGTGTTGGGGTAGTAGGAAATTTTTATTTAATGAGTATGATACATGATTATTATGGATATCCTTTCTAAAACAACCAAATATTTAAAAAATAAATTAAATCAAAAAATAATTCATTAAAATTTATTGGTATGAATGTTATATAGGTAGGTCTAATTTTTGTAATCTTCATATTTGTTATTCATTATTAATCCAAAATGTTGATGTAATTTTTTTACATAATTTTATTAATTTCTTACAAATTTTATAATAAAATTGTTCAAATTAAAAATATAAACCACTAACCAAAAGAAAAATATTAAAGCCTATTTTAAAAACATTTTAATAACAAAATAGCTCATAACTTTATTAATTTTTTATTTTAATTGGTTTATATAACAAAACATAAATGCATTAATAATCTCTCTGCCTATAGGAACTAATAATTAATTGAGGCAGTTAGGATTATCTCCTCCAGGACCTCCAAAGAACATGTAATGACCCCATTCTACATCAGTATTGGCAACATCAAGATATAAGTTATAGCAAAGTGGTTTAGATGCAATGCTAGACTCTTGAGGGTAGACACGATCACCATTGGAGTTGTAAACTTCAATGTCCCTAATATAAGCTGCATTTGAGAAGCCCTCTGTAGGGAAATGACCACTACCCATGTGAGTTTTTGACAATGGGGTTCCTACAACATTGGTATAATACACAACTTCTCCTCCATATTCCACTAGATTAGCTGATTTAGCCAATGAACTAAATAAGGATCCAGGCCAGTAACCCACAATCTTGTTTTCTATATATAAGGACCAAATTGCATTGCCTTCTAAAATTTCCTGCAAAGTAAGAGTTTTATTGTCAGTTTCTTGAAAAAATTAGTCAACAATCATAGAAGAAAAAATAAATCATGCAATGCCATTTAGGTGCCATAGTATGCAAGGTCTAAATTAATCTTCTTTTCACATTCAAAACATATAATTTAAAAAACCATTATTTTCTATCACTTTGGAATTTTAGCTTTAACATATGTCATGTCCTTGCATAAAATTGAATTTATCTAATATTTTATATAGAGATTACATGTTGGAATTCTTAGAAAATAAATCTTTTTACTACATAAGTTCTCCTACAATAGAGATTATATGTTGGAATTTATAGAAACACCAATCTTCTCATCTACATAAATTATGTTATTTTTTGGTAATTGATAAGTAAAAAATATAAGGTATTTTATATGGGGAACTTTAAAAATAAAAAATATTTAAAAATATATTAATTTATAATAATTTTAAGAAATATTAAAATAATACAATCAAAAGTATTATTATAAAAGATATATGACAAAATTTGAATATAACATTTATTAGTAATTATATTATATGTGACGAGTCATCATCACTACTTATATCATAGAATTTGTATTATTTTTGGCACACTTTAAAACAATTCTAAATAGAAAATATTTTAATTTTTTTTCTAAATTAAAAAAATGCTTAAAAAAATAAATTAACAAATATTTTTTAATTTTTTCCAAATACTAATGCCAAAAAGTTGAAAAGGAAGAGGGGAAAATTTTGCAAAGTTACCATTTAAAATGAGCTTTTTTATAGGTGTCAAAATAATCAACATGAAAATGAAAAATCAAACATGTATGATAATATTTAATAGTTATGATTGGGAGTTAAACCAAGGACAAAAACATTGGATCTAAGCTGAAAAGGAAGAGGGAAAATTTTGCAAAGTTGCCATTTAAAATGAGCTTTTTTATAGCTGTCAAAAATAATCAATATGAAATTGAAAATTCAAACATGTATGATCATATTTAGTAGTTATGATTGGAGTTAGACCAAGGACAAAAATATTAGATCTTGCCTTTGGATTGTGGGTTAGAAAAATACTCCACCATAATACCCATAAGTAGAAAAAGTGGGTGGGTCAGGGCACTCCACCCACTAAAACAACTAGAGTAGACCTTCAGATGCTTTCTAACCACCCTTCAATCAACAGAAAGAGAATTCAACCCCAAGGCTAGATGAATGCCAAGAATATAAGATCTTGTCTTTAGGTTGAAGGTTATAAGACCCTGCCTTTGAGGTTAAGAGTTAGCAGGACACTCAACCACACAATCCATGGATAGAAGGAACAAATCAGGACACTAAACCATACAATCCATAGATAGAAGGAACAAATCAGGACACTAGACTCTTCTCAGATAGGTTTAGGGAGAAATATAAGGTACCCAACTACTAGCCCCTCTCCCCTGTTGCCAACCAGTAAAGAAATAAATGACTTACTCTATTGAAGTGTCACTTACCCTGTTTATACTTAAGAGTATTTCAAACTGATCTTTGCCATACTCAGATATATGTTCTAGAGGTTGGCCCGGAGAGTATTGTGCACTACTCAACAACACAAATCCTGGACACTGTAGATTCCAGCAACCTGTGGACTGGTAATTATCAGCCTGCATCAAGACGGTAACATATGTGTATGAGTAGACTATATATCTTAAACATGGATATAAAGACAATATCATGATAGTCAAATTGCATAGTTACCGTCCAATATATAAAAAATCTAGGCCGGGAATCTCCATAAGCAGATGGGAAGACCTGCAATTACGGCATCATAGATTTCAATATTAGATTATTTTGTAGCAAGTTTTCTGTCCTTAAACAAAATACATTATATGGATTTATATGATAACTCACTATCCAGCCAGCTTCGATTGTTTGCGTTGTTGGCAATCCAATATCACTGGCAAGCCAAATTTGACAAAGGCTAAAAACACCATCAGATGCCACGTACGGTTCCCATATATTAAACTTTCCTTGTGCTCTATAGATTCCATCAGATGGAAATTCCACAACAGCATACTTCAAAATAACAGGAAACATAATGCTTTGAATGGAAGTTGCATTTTCAGAAAGTCTTTTAATTTAAGCAAACAATGTCATAAGCTAAGTCTAAAGAAATTTCTTTGTTGGGCTTTTAACCAGAGGTCTTCTTGTCTGGGTTGGCCCCTGGCATTCACTAACTTTTACCCTTGTACATTAGGAATTTATACAGAAAGAAATTTTATTATAATTTATTTTTCTTTAACAAAGGGCTTCTCATATGCCAAGTTGACATTAGGCTTGACTGCATCTTGGAAAAAAAACTACTACTTTATAATTAAAAACAAAAAATGCTTAAATTTCTCATTCAATGTACCTCATGAATCTGAGTTGAAGATTCTATCATTTTTCTCCTCAAAAACATATTTACAGATCCTGCTGCTTTTACTTGTTCATACTTTATCTCTATAATAGAGACTGTTCCTTCTGGACACCTGTTTCTAAGCCCATTGTCTGAGATATTTGAGGAGGGTTCCCCTGCTTGAGCATGCCTCCAGCTTATATTTGAATTCTTCTACAGTAGCAGAGTCTAAATTAATAATATAGCTACAATTTAATGGTACTATACAGCAATAGAAAATTGTGGTATAATAAAAACATTATTAACTTTAAACTAGTATATTCCACTACTCATACAAAGTTGGGTTTTGAAAAGAAAATTTTCAAGGTTAGATTAAAAACATAAACCATCTTATAAGGGATTGGAACCCTTACTGATTTAAAAATACATGAACCATCTGGATAAACTATACAAGGAAATTGGAAAACAAAATCACAAATATTAAATAAGGAAGAATCTCTAATTTATACAGTTAAATTGAATAGAAAATACCATACATCTATACAACTTAAATAAATAGAAGATGTACTATAGTTTCTATGCACCTGTTAATCATACTAACCTCAATTATGTATACATTTACAATCCTATACATTAATGTTTTATCTGATCAGAGTTTAATAGATCCACCAATTTATCTAGAAAGGCATTAGAATTTGCTATCCTCATCATAGTCTTTAAGAAATTTCTTTCTACAAAAAATATAATATCTTACCTCACCATACCCATATTGTTGATTTGCAGGGCGGAGGGATATTTGATCAGTAAATTTGACACAGAGTATGCTGTCTCCATTGTCAGTCTGCATAAGAAAATAATTACTTTTATAGCCGAGTTTAAATGGAAAAAATAACAGAAATTAAAAAAGAAATTGATCTACCTTGTAATTGTGAACAGCTGGTGGATTAACGTAATTGATATAATCATGGATGCTCATATTGCCCAGTTCAGTTGGGGATACTAAAATCATAAATGGTACACAAACCATATAAGAAAAAACCAGATGGAACTTATGAAATGCCATTGATGAAACGGAGTAGTAATCAGTAAACTATCACCAATACTAATAAATTGGAACTAGAAATGTATATTTATAATCAGTCTGAATTGTTTGAGAGGCTTAATTTTACTTAATAATCCAATAATCAATAATAATATTTTCACAGCTTATTTAGATTGAAAATGATAAATAATTTTTCTTATTAATTAAAATTTAATCTTTACTGTTAAAAGTAATATTTACAAGTACCCAGAGATTTCCTTGTTAGAAAATTGAGTTGACTCAGAACTATTCAATTTTAAGTCAACATTATAAACTATAATTTTTTGAAATCTTATAACAAAATGACTTAGACTTTTCATTTCTACTACAGATGGTGGATACCCACCCGTCTTAATGGGGCAGTGAAGGGCGGCGGGAAATTGTATCCGTTGGCTTCACGGTTCTCCGCAATTGCCGTGCCGCATTGTTTGTTTTCTGAAGTGGTCGTAAATCTCTTTTAACAGATTGAAAATTGGATCTGGTTCCCACATTATGCCTTTGCCAATGGGAAAAGAGTTTAGGAAGTTTGGCTCTCTTTTGAAAGTTTGATCTAATTGAATCTTATTGTTATATATAATATATATAAGATAGGTATATTAATTGATTTGTTGATGATAAGGTGTAAGATGATCCAAGCTATGTAGTTGGATTGGGGGAATGACTCAATGCTAGTATGGTGTAAGTGATATTGTCTTCTAATTTATTAAATAGTCTTTTCAATTTAGCAATAAATTTTAATTAGACCACCTCAGAAAGTTATCTAAGATATATCTAAGTTATCTAAGATATTACTCCCACTTTTACACATCTCCACATATTTACATCATTATTCGTTGTAATCTCATGCACTTGATCCTTGCCTCAAAATCCATATTCCCTTGTCATGGGATATTTTTGCAATGTGTAGGATTGATCCTGCATGACATGAATCCAATCCAAAATTCAAAATTTAAAAATTCAAATTGTTGACTCCTACCCTTTTCTTATAGCCAGTAGGAGTTGACTTAGTACATGTTTGTGTGATCATTTGTTATGTCTTGGTATTTACAAATAATTATTTGAGCAATAATTCATTATCCAAACACTATAAGGGATAAAATTTGATGTTTATATACAAGTCAACAAAAATAAAAATTGTTTTGCATTTTTGGCTAATTCTAGAAAGCTTTTTCTAACCCATTACTACTATTTGGCCCTTTTCACCTTTTACTATTTTTGAATATAATTTCAAGCAAGTTGTAGTTAATGCATATTTCAAATGTGTGATGGATGTTTTTTTTTCTTTTCTAATAAACTTAGGTTATGCACCCAGGGGTTGTAAACAAGAGCATGAAATCTCAAATTCCTGTTAACATTAAGTTCACTAAATCCATCATGAATAATTTATGAATCTAGAAATTAACTTCATTGGATAGAACTGACCATTGTCTTTGCCATTATGAAGATTACAAATCAATCTAGCACCATGCTATGATAACCATACTATGTGATATTATTAATTCCCATAAGATGTGACATATATTCATTTACCGCCTTCTGCTAAATACAAAGGAAGGACAAAATGCTAGCCAAAACCATATCCAACCAAAAAAATAGAACCATGAACTAGTTGAGTCATGGTAGACCAAGAAAGGGACACAATATCAACTGACAATAGTCCAACCAGAGGGCACATTACAATGACCCTTCAATATACTACCAGTTTATATATATATATATATATATATATATATATATAGAGAGAGAGAGAGAGAGAGAGAGAGAGAGAGAGAGAGAGAGAGAGAGAGAGAGAGAGAGAGAGAGAGAGAGAGAGAGAGAGAGAGAGAGAGAGAGAGAGAGAGAGAGAGAGAGAGAGAGAGAGAGAGAGAGAGAGAGAGAGAGAGAGAGAGAGAGAGAGCATCACTACACAAGGGGTTGGGGCAAATTACTTAGGCCCCACTAAAGCCCCCATGTGCATTATTTCATTTGCCACAAATATCATACTTTTCTGGCAGAGAAATCTTCACCAAATCATCAAGTTCATCATGGACTCGTAACAACTAGAATTAATAAAACCAACATTAAAGCCAAGGTCCACCCAGGGTTAATACATTAACAATTATCTTAATTGATCAATGTAGATGGGCTTGGCACCACTTCAATGCATGTAGATGATCAAGAGTGTAGTTGAAATACATCGGTTAATACTCCACATCCTCAATGTTGCTATGTAATAGATAAGAACTAGCTACATTGGAGAGCATAATGAAACAACTCAGTGACTAGGCTACATGAACCCATTTCTTTTCCTATGTGATTGCTTTAGGTCCAACAAAAATTTTATCATGGCACTTCAAATCCTAACACACAATGCCTCATCTATTTCTTTCACTAGTTCCCAAATCTTCAAAAATTAGAGGTGAAGAACTAGGTTTTAAATTTCTTTCTCCAGAAAGTTACCAAAGTCATTGATTAACATTCTTTCCATCTCCCATTATTTTCTTTGACACCCCTTCCTCATCTCTTTCAACTCCCTCTCCTTCCCTTGGTGCTCTTGAATCCTCCACTTACCATTCTTTAACTTGGAGTTTGATGCCATGAAATCTCTAGCCATAAAACCAACACAATATCAACCCGTACATCACAAAAACCAGCCATTAGGCTTACAAAGTGAAAGGGAATTAAAATCTCCACATTTGACCTCCACCTTTTCTCTGAATGATGACTAAGTCATAATGAAATGCAAATCCAAGATCCTTGCATTATTGCTAGCCTTGCTACCTCTAGTTTATAACGAGTACATATGTGTGCCAATGTATTATTAGGTTATGTGTGATGGATGTTACTCATTGCATGTTCCTTATAATTTACAAGTCTCCAATGAAGCAAAGAATCATCATCCATATCCATATCATTTGGGTGAATGAAAAATATTTTTTTTCCATCTTGGATGCTTGTTTTAATTTGGCATGCATCCTCATGGTATTCTGCATGCATGTCAAAGTGGGGGGAAAATGTAATAGTGAAAATTATATAATATTTTGGGCCCACTTTGACTAGAGTGTCTTTATGCAATAAAAAATTCAAACTGACATATTTATGTGTGAAATTTGGCTCATGACCTTATCATAGCCCAAACCCATCATCATTGATCTATGGGTGGAAACATAAAGCTTTGTTCGACTCGTGGGCCACATGCTAATTTAACATTAATTTATGCAAAATAGTATGCTCCAGGGTTAAAGCACATGAGTGAATCCCATTGCTTTAATTTTTTATAGATCATTACAATATGCTTAATGACTAATTCTTTTCCTTGAAGAAACATGGCAATTATGCATACTTATGCTTATGAAAATCTCATATGATCTCCTTGATAAGATCATCAAATCATTTTTTAAGTATTGTCGTAGCATATTAGATGTTGACTTACTTCTTATTAAAATAAGTATGGGCTTTTAGTATTCCTGCATCAAAAATTTATTATGTTACTGACTATTTTGGTGATCCTATTGATATGACATATACCTCAAACCATGTCTTCAAAATATGTACAAGTGCTATCACATGGATGGAGTAATATTTATACAATTATCTTCTATAGCCCTTTAATCAAAGGATGAATATAAAAGAATCAATGTGTCATAGAAGATTACCAGAAGAGTTTCATCTGGGTACTGTGAAAGTCTCATTTTATTATATGATAAACAAAGCAAATTACTCTTACCAAAGACTCCCATTTCTAGAAATAAAACACATTTGAAGTTCATGGGCACTTTATTCAAAGTCCAATCTTTCCATCTGAATGTTATTAACCAAGTCTACTAGACTAATTATCAGATGACAGAGATACTATGATCAAGAAGAATTGGGCTAGGCTCCTAGTAAAAGAAGTCATATATGCAATATAGCATGAAACCTCCGTGCAATATCAAATTCTCCAAATTCAAATCAATGCTTGGCCATAAGGAGTTTCCATTGAGGGGGGAATGTGCATGAAAATGATATCTCTAGATGTAAGACCTAAGGCATAAAATAATACCTTAGGCATTTTAACACCTTGGAATGGCTAAATCCTTGGATGTAAGACCTAACAGGCATAACATAAGACCTCTAGGCATTATATGTAAGCCCTATGGGCATATTGAAAATTCTTCTATGTAAATCTTCCACTTGTAAAAACATTATATTATATAAGACCTACGGGCACTATGTAATGAATATGGGGGGCTAGTTTGAGGAGTTCCAGGCTCCAATAGAAACATTATAAGACCTCATTTAAGTATCATTTTTTAAAACACTTGGATTATAAATTGTGACAAGATGAATTCCATGTAGTTTAGAATACATTCTTTTTATTTTGGAATATATTTGTGTCCCATTTATCACTGTGAAAGAAGACATATGTTATTGGGGTACTTCATTTTTTCTTTTATAGAAATTGATCTGTGATGTCCCCTATTAACATTAAAGGGGAGTGTTAGAACATAATGTTATTATGGGTCACACCCTTATAACATTTATATATTGTTCTAATATAAGGTTATAAAACCTTATGTTATAAATCATGCACCGTTTAATAATTAATAATCTAATACTATTAGATTATTAATTATTTACAAATGGTTTCTTTGAAAAGGTGTGACTAATACCCCTTCAAGTATTTTTCCACCCCTTATCCTATATTTAAGGAGGTTCTCTCTCGTTTGAGAGGTAAGAGAATTTGGAGTTTTATAGTGAATTATATCACTATGCACAGGAGGTATTATTGGCCTTGTGGAAGTATATAAAGGATTATAACCCCAAGTTCAATCTATTTCTTAATAGACCATTTTTTGTAAGTGTCCTAATAAAATGATGGTTTATGGGGTTTTTTACCTGAAAGGGTTTTCTAAATGTATATCTTGTGTAATGTGTTAAATCTTTGCTTGTATAATTCTTATTCATATTTATTTTATTTTTGTTTATAATGATTAGTATCCTAAGATCCTAATTTGAACATGCTTGAAATCACTTAGATTCATTTGAAGGTTAGTTTGTTGAACCTACCTAGCACACACGTGGCACCCCATGACCTACCTCTAGTGGCAATGTGGGGTTCAATAGAACCTAGTTCAATTCGATAGAAGGGGTTTGAGTATAAATAGGGAGGCCCAACATCATTTTTTACACACCTTACACGCTTACCTGAGGAGTGACCTACAAATGTAGTAGGCAACTTGTGAAGGTGTCTACTTCTCAAGCTACATTTCTAAATATTTGTCTTTTCCTTTCTCATTTTTTATATGTTTTGTGTGTATGCATATTTTATAATTTAAATTAATTTTTTTTCTATATTTTTTAATAAAATTATTTTATTGTTTTACATAAGTTTAGAAAAAAAAAAAGTTTATAAAAATATTAAAATTAAGAAAAAATAAAAATAAAAAATAGACAAAACTAATTATATATATAATTATAAAATTATGTCGATAAGGGTACAATGTGGTGGTTAGTTAACATGGTTGTTGTGATCACCACCAAGGTTCAAACCCTCACTAGGACGATGAGCTTGCAGGCCATGGGCCTTCACTAGGCTGCCATGCTCATAGGATATGTGCCTTTGTTAGGTTGGTGTGCTCAAAAGTTGTGTGCCTTCACTCAGACGATGAGCTCTCATGTTAGAACAAAGGTGATAATGCCTTGGGGACTAAGACCCCCCAGTAGTGGTCTCAACAATAGAGATGTGGGAAAAGATCCCCCATATGTGGTTTCTCTGGGCTTAGACTAGGGTAAAAACCTAAGTAACTCATATCAAAAAAATATTTATGAAGTTATAAAATTAGTAAACTATTAAAATAAGAAAATATGAAATTAATAAAATTAAAATAATATAAATAAAATTATATCAAGAGGCATAAAAGTGCCTCATGTTGTGAGTGTGTTTAAATCTTTGTTTTAAATAAGCGACCAACATATTATTAAAAAAATAATTTAACTAAATTAAATACAAGGAACAATAATAAATATTTTTAAAAATGATATAACTAACAATATTAAAGTGAACTCAATAAGGGGTGGGTGGGGCTATTATTTAGTGATTTCTTTTAAGATTGTGGGGAGATTGGATGTGATGGAATTCCTTATTTTGTAGTAGTCACATTTATGAGCACTCATGGTTGGTGATGGTAATGTGGTGGTTTGTACTAGCTATGGATTTCTATTCTATTGGTGGCTTTCTCCTTGGTGGTGTGATGGCATCTAGGGACAGGTGTGGGAAGTTTAGGAAGACAATAATGGAGAAGAGGAAAGAACCCATGACAAAAAAGAAGGAATAGTGGAGGAAGTAGTGGGTCCTAGGAGAGGAGGTGATAGGCAATTTTATGGCATTTGTAGAGAAAAATTAAGAATCTTGATCTTCAGTGTTGGGTGATGTGTATTTGGGAGCTATCTGGATATTTGGATGGTGTTCCCAATGTTGGTATTCAGAGGGCCATGGAAAACCTGTTATTGAACCTGTGCCACATGTTGGTTCCCAAGATAAATACAACCCAAAACCCTAAAACATTTTACAATCACTATGGCCAAGGGTGTCATCAAGGTGAATAAAAGAGATTTATCAACATGTTAAGGGTGATTTTGGCCAATTGAGGAGTGGGTAGGCTCCTCTACACTTCAAGCTCAGCTTAGACTCTGGAGGGGTATTCCAAGGGGTATACCTCAATAGGTATTAATTTCAAAACCAGATGAACAACTAAAACAAATGAACGACCAAACCCAAATCATTTTCTTGGCCCCAAATCTGTAACTGAACCAAGAACAACTAGTTGTCACAAAACCCCAATATAGAGCAATCCTATAGAAGGAGGATGCCTATGAAACTACTACTACATTTAAGATTTGATATACTATTTTGATTTTAATGAGTTTTGGTGATTAGAGGCTTCTCAGACTGGGGCCTATCGATTGGGCTATAGAGTCTCATGTTTATCAAAGGAAAATTGTTACATCCCCAATTTTTGTCTTGCTATACTTTTACTTTTTACTTGGACATAAGTAAATTTATTATGATGTTTAGATTAATGACAAGGAAAAATATGGATTATTTTGAATGTCATTTATGAAATTATGGGAATGATTATGTTATTATCAATTTAATATTCATATTATGAGATTTGATTTATTATTTGAATAATGATGCACTGATCATAATTTCTTTGGTAACAAGTTTGATACAGGTTTACAGGTTATTAGATGACTCTCAGAGAAAAGAGAGAGAGTATCTTTCTAGGAGAGAGATATAAACCTCAGGTTATGAGTGGTTTATTTGCCAAACCGAGTATAAGTGTTTAACGAAAATGTGAACCAATGTGTTGTAACAGATAAGCCTTGTCTTATTAGTTTACTTATGAACCTAATCGACAGGTAGTCAATTTTATTTACAAATCTTTCTAATTGTAGTAAGTCGTTTTATTAGTTACTAACGTTAACGACGTCGTTTGAGTATGATTTGTGATTATTTACGTTTAACGTAAATATTATGACGTTATTGTCATAAAATGCTTGTCTTATCATTATTAGGTACCTTGAGGTGTTATAAACGATTCTTAATGTTAAGATGTTTTTGTCGAGTTAAGAAGATGTGTATATTATCGACGGATTGTGATGGGGAGACAAGCTCAACCCAATCACAATATCCATAATCCTTTGTTTAAATATTATTATTATATTGATTAAACCATAACTATCTAATATAGAGGCAATGTTATGTGAATCATATTTGATATACTCGAATATAAGCATCGAGTAAAGATAATACCTCATAGTGAGTTAATGATGTTATGTTTGAGTAGTTGAAGGCTTTCATTAAAGAAGAGTCTTCAAAAATCTTAGTGGTGGATCGAACCACTTGTTAGTGATCCTTTAATGATCAACAAAGTTTAAGCGACGTGTCGGCCTCATTTAAAGAGGAGGACTGTGATAATAATCACCACAACCGACGAGCCAAGAAAATGACTATCTTCCATCGATAAATGGGAACTTTACATAAAATGTGGTGACTGTTAAAACCAAAATGTTATGGACTGTTATGTATTTATTAAGTTGGCAACTGTATCTTAAGGAACGGTACAGAGTAGGGCAACTAAAAAGGAAGTCGTGCCTGAGCTATTAAGGAGGATGACTCAGTTTGAGCCGAGGGTGGAGGTTAAAAAGGTTAAGAACTTGAGAGTATGGATCGAATAGAAAAAATAGAAAAGAAGAGTCATGGCTAAGGAGACAAGGAATACGCAAACAAAAGAGTAGACTTTTGTGTCTTTTTGCACATACTATCAATTTGAGCCCATCTATTACCAAGTATTCCTTAGTTTTCTGTGTATATTATCAATGAGGAAATCATCTAAATCGTTCATACTTGTGTCTTGGGCGATTATGTGAGTACACCAGAGAGGTATAACCTCATGTGTGCTTGAGTATTTAGTCGTAAACTATTAAGTGTCGGTTTAGGGAAAAATAGATGACATTTCAAGTAAACCACTCTAATCTTTTTAGAAAACTGATAAATGCAAAGTAATACGGCCGATGCTTGGTAATACAAGTGAGTACTCTGTTATAGTAATCTCAATTGACCATTTGTTTATTGATTGTTAAACCGATAATCATATCAAAATCTTAGTATGAGGATAAAACAACTATCTTAGTAGGAGATTGTCATAGTTGTCATGAGCTTGGAAAATAGTCTTTATACTGATTAAGTTAGAAGCAAACCAATGAAATGATTATGAGAAAAACTAAACAATAGACTCTCAAATTTTATTAGAGGTGATTGAACTATGGTAGTATACTCTTAGATTTGAGTAGAATAGTTAAGACCTTGAGTCGGGGTAATATTAATTTAAAGTATTTCTCTTGTTTAGATTCTTTTTAAAGAATAACGGAAATGATTTCTATCCATGAGAACTTAGAATCATAGGTATTCTTAGACAGTTATAGTACTCCTCGAATGAAATAACTTAGAGATATTGTGGTAGATGGAAATAAGGTTTGTGGGAGAACCCTTATGTATTTATCTTTTGATATTATCATTCTCGGAAAGATCCAATACATTGAAGTAGGCTAAGTCTATTAGAAAATGACCTTGTAGGGTTATATACTAAGGATATATATATATATATATATATATATATATATATATATATATATATATATATATATATATATTGTTTTTAAACATGATCAAAGTTATTCTACATTCCTTGTATGGGTAACATTATCTATTTAAGAATTATATTATTCTTAACCTTAGACGAGTTAATCAAGGGTTATTTGTGAATCTAGGACTCCATGATAAAGAAATATGGTTATATTGTTGTATCATGTTAACAAAGGATAATAGGTAAACCCTAGAGTCGTTTACAAACCAAATGAATGGTTATGTTATATGGACTTATTTAAGTCAAAAAGTATTATTATTATGACTCATAGATTAAACTATTACATGATTGGGATGGGTAAGAGTTTTAAACTGCGAGAATACGACAATATCCAAGTTGAGTAGGGGTGGGTGAACACAACGACTACGTTCATTATGAATGATATTGATATTAAAAACTTTGGCCAAAGTAATGCATTTGTTTTCTGCATGCATTGTTGGTTCACTGTATTCGGATTGCTCATCCTATGGGAAATCATACTTAGCTAGAGGATATCTAGGGTTTTATGGTTGATAGAGTTCAGTAGAATACAACACTATGTACTCGGGAAAGGCAAATTACCATTGGTCACCTAAGGTCTATATTCCTCGTGAAGGGTAGGGCCACTTCCTATGTGGAAGATGTGTGGGAGACCGCCAGTCTGTGGTTGGAGGTAAATCACTGGAAAGATGCTCTCTCTCCAAGTAGGAAACATGCCAGAACTTGTGATAAAGATGTCAGATATTCAGAAGCAGTATCTATTCCAAAAATGTATATGTAATGGATTTACATTTGTAAACATTGTAAATGAGAAAGACAATATGGTTTATTGTATTTTGTAAAAGAAATCTTGTAATTGTAGTTACTTGATTATTTATTGAATAAAAGAAAAATTTTCTCTATCTCATTTTTACCTTGTTAATTTACTCTATGATAAATTTCTGGTTTTAATATATTTTTTTGAACATGGATGTTACAAATATAATTATAAGGAAATGTATGACTACCTATTTGAAGATTCAAATGCATAAAAGTCAATATCAAAACATGATAATACTTAATAATCATTTGGTCCTCTTGTTATTAACATTGCTTTTTGGGTATATAGTTTTTGTCTATTGTGTAATATTTTGCAGGTTTGGTTTGCCTGTTGGATAAATTATTGTTTGCCATGCTTTGTTCATTGTGCAAAGTGTTTAACAACTAATTGTAAGCTCTTTTAACCATTGGTTCTTTGTGAAGTGGCTGAACCTAACAATTATTATAACGTTGGCCTTTCCTAAATCTTTTAACATTTTTTGTTACCATCGAATGTCAAGATTTAATCTTTAATATCATTGGATGTTAATAATAGCTCTAAGTGTTATTTATTGTTAATGATAGTGCAACGTTAGTTGTTACTGTTAGCAGTGTGCCACAAAGTAGCTGAGACATTTTAAAATGGGAGCTCCATGCTCTCACAAAAGAATCTATTTTTATGTTAATCATATGTTGTCAAATTACCAACTTTTATGCTAACCATATGCTATCAAAATAGTATTCATTTATGCAAAGAACATCCACATTGTTCAATAATTTTGGAGAAAATCTACTTTCAATGGAGATTGGTAGTAAAATTGTTTTTATTTGCTTTGTTTTATTTCCATTTACATGCTCTATATGAGGTTTGTGGTAGTTAAGAGTAGAAAAAGCTTTCATTTTTGCATTTGTTTTCATAGTTCATATTTGAATTATCACTCACACTTGTGCTTCCAATGTTGTGCTTTTCTTGAGGTATGGTTTCAAAGTTCCAATTGTTAAATCAATCTAGTATAGTATAAGAACTAGTCTTAGGCGAGGTAAAACCATAAGACATTCTGATCTTATGTTTATCTAGTTATAAGATAATTCAAATGCTTAGTGAGCTATGAAAATCTTATTAATGGCCTCATGTGATGTATGTGTTATACTTACACCTTGCCAATGATGACAACAAGTAGGATGGAATGCTTGCTTGTCATCACAGCTACCATTAAATTGAGAAAACAATGGGACCCATGGTGTAGTATAGGATGCACTGAAATTCCTTTTCTAGCTAAGATGTACTTAAATAGTAAGTGTTAGTGACTAAAAATGGGAAGTTGCATGTAGTAGGTTGCATTCACTCTCTAGTACTAATTGGTCACTATGTATGAGTTAGTCACACTATGTATAAGAGATGAATGCCTAAGCTAGTCACACTATGTATATGTGATGCAGGCATGAGTTAACTTTGCATTGTGAATATGTGACATATACATAAGTTAGTCACATCATGTTTATGTGATATATGTGTGAGCAAGTCACACTATGTATAGGTGACACAACCATGATTTAGTCCCATTGTGTATGTGTTGTATGCATTAGTTAATTGCTACATGTGTAAATGTGATGTACATATGAGTTGGTCACTATACTGGTTGGTGTGTTTTTGTACACTAATGTTGGCTTTGAACTAACATTTGACTAGAATGCATTTGCTATTGTACCCTTTTGAGTGAATTGAATTGGAAGTATAAGATCAATTAATGGTTGTGATTTAAAAGTGAGATCAAAGATCTCATATCAAAGGAGAGGATAAAGCTTCTCTATTATTGACGTACAAACTCTAGAGCCTCTGATTTCTAGGAAGGGATATGTAGGCAAGGCCATTATGAACGAACCCTCAAGGTTTAGTTCTAGGTCTAGGGATGATCTATATATTGGGAGCTTACCATATTTAGTATGATTATATGAGTTGTGGCACAAAGTTGTTGCCATGACTATGGTTGGTAAGACTATATAGTTGGCATTTCTAAATTCGATAGAAATTGCTTGATTGATTATGTCAATACATGATGTGTAATAAAATTAAAAAAAATAGTAGCAACAAGAGTGATTATTACAAATATCTTACTTCCCTGCCAGCTTCAATTTTTTTCCAAATCTGACTATGGATAAAAACACCATGAGATGCCACATGTGGTTCCGATATATTAAACTTTTCTTGTGCTGCTGTATAGATTCCATCAGATGGAAATTGCACGACGACATACTTCAAAATAATAGGAAACATCATGCTTTGAATGTAAATTGTATTTTCAGAAATCCTTTTAAATTACATTAAACAAACCATGTCATAAGGTAAGTCTAAAGAAATTTCTCTGTCGAGCTTTTAAACAGAGGTCTTCTTGTCTGGTTTGGCCCCTGGCATTCACAACTTTTACCCTTTTACTCGAGGTATCTGAGAGTTATCAAGATGATATTTATACAGAAAGAAATTTTATTATAATTTATTTTTGTTTGACAAAGGGTTTCTCATATGCCAAATTGAAATTAGGCTTGACTGCATTTAACAAACAAAACTTATAATCAACAAGAAAAAATGCCTAAATTTCTAATTCCATGTACCTCATGAATCTGAGTTGAAGATTCTATCATTTTTCTCCTAAAAAATATATTTACAGATCCCGCTGCTTTTACTTTTACATACATTATCTCCATTCCAGAGACTGTTCCATCTGGACAGCTGTTTCTAAGTCCATTGTCTGAGATATTTGAGGAGGGTTCCCCTGCCTGAGCATCCCTCTAGCCTACTTTTGAATTCTTATATAATTGCAGTCTAAATTAATAATATATCTACAATTCAATGATACTATATAGAGCCAATAGAAAGCTGTGGTATAATAAAAATACTCTTAACTTTAAGCTAGTATATTCCGCTCCTCGTATAAAGTTGGGTGTTTTGCAAAGAAAATTTTCTAGGTTAGATCAAAAACATGATCCATCTGGATAAACTATGTGATGAAATTGGAAAATGAAATCACAAATATTAAATAAGAAAGAATCCGTAATTTATACAGCTTAAATGAAATAGAAAATACCACACATCTATAAAAGTTAAATGAAGCAGAAGATGTACTATAGTTTCTATGCACCTGTTAATCATACTAAGCTCAATTATGTATACATTTGCAATCCTATACTGTAATATTTTATCTGAACAGAGTTTAATAGATCCACCTATTTATTTTAAAAAACATAAAAATATGCCATCCTCGTCATAGTCTGAAAGAAACTCATTTCTACAAAGAATATGATATCTTGCCCTGCCATATCCATATTGTTCTTTTGCTGGGTGAATGGATATTTGATCAGTAAATTTGACACAGAGTATCCTGTCTCCATTCTCATGCTGCATAAGAAAATAACTACCTTTAAAGCCGAGTTTAACTGGAAGAAATAATAGATATAAAAAGGAAATTGGCCTACCTTGTAATTGTGAACAGCTGGTGGATGCTCATGTTGCTCAGTCCAGCTGCGGATACTAAAACCATAAATAGTACACACAGCACATAAGTAAAAATTACATGGAACTTATGAAAAGCCAGTGATGAAAGGGACTAGCAATCTGTAAACTATCACCAATACTAACGAATTAGAACTAGAAATGCCTTTGAATTGCTCTAAGGAAACCATGGGCTTCAGAAAAGTTTGTGGAGCTCCATTGCTGTTTCAAATAGAAGAGGAATAGCCACATTACTGGTGGGTTGTCAAATGTTATGAGATGTGATAAGATCTGATGGCTTGTGCTGCTCTAAGGAAAAACTATTTCACCTTTTTCTATAGAGCCACGGGATCATGCACATGGCACCTGTGAAGGAGCACTGCAGGCAAAATATAAAAATAACAAAGAGTGGGCTCCACTACTAATAAACAAGAGACGCAATGCGTCATGTTCCTGCCTTTATGCATTTAATGTTGGTGTAGTATATTGTGAGAAAGGAAAACTTGATGGGATGAGAAAAGGTCATGTGAGTAATGATTTCATATGTCAAATTTAGTCTTGAGACCATCAAATAGAAGATTGAGAACAGAGGAAAAAGCATTAGATGAAAAATGTGCAATGAAATCTTGGATACAAGATAGTCTGAACAGATTATTTCATTATGTATTAAGGACCATAGTTCTTTTTTCTAAATACTTCGTGTGTACAGACTGTCTTGATAATTAAAGCAATGGAAATTGTTTAGGATTGCTATAGCAGTACTAATGATTATTGTAAAATAAATGTATATATTGTGCCTTTAATTCCAATTTTTTAAAATCAATTTTCGCTGAAAGTAAACATATACTGGTCAAGTATATGTTAAGAAGCTGTTGTGATGTTCACAACATGCCCCATTATGCTCCTTAGCAAAATGGGGACCCCTGCTGATGTTTGCTTTTTGCTTCTGCTTGTGTTTTTTTTGTTTTCTGGCGGTTTGGTAAAAATGAAGGTCAGGTGCATCATCATCATGATATTGGATAAGGTAGGTCATTATCATGAGGTCAGTTTGTCAAAGTTCATATTTTGTTTCTATGACCTCATATTTAGAAAGAGCTTGAAATTCCATGCAGGTTTGCGTTTTACTTCACTCGAAAATTCTTGCATATGTGAAAGTTATGCACGGTCAAAGTTTTTGTCAAACTTGATATTCGCAGGAGGATCATCATATTTTTATATCCTAAGTCATGTTGTCAAGATCATCATGATCTTGGTCTATCAC
Organism: Cunninghamia lanceolata; assembly: GCA_027924645.1. Lineage (NCBI taxonomy): Eukaryota > Viridiplantae > Streptophyta > Pinopsida > Cupressales > Cupressaceae > Cunninghamia > Cunninghamia lanceolata. Next base: position 3,014,094 of record BSBN01001957.1, read on the forward strand.
CTGATAAAAATCATGCAGTCGCAATATTCGGACGTCAATCTTAGGTAGTAGTGCTCTTTACCCGTCAAATGGCCTTAGGCGCATTGTCAGCATCATGATTTCTTTTAGGATGGTCATATGTTATAAACTCGGTTTTGGTTACATGAAGATGATCATCATCATCATATTTGAACCCCCCCCTGATAATATCCTGAGGTTCAAATATCATGATGATATCAACTTTAGGTCAGGGTAAGTTTCCCTATCGAGTGGTCTTTGTATAGTGAGCATCATGATGATATTTCAACATTACCTAATCTTATCATATCATGCTGATCACCCTTAGAAAATCCACCGTCGCCATATTTGCATGTGCATGTTATAATCCTATCGCAAGGCCATCATCATGATATTTGCTGAAGTTCGAAATATGATGATGACAACTTCATATTCTCCTGATCCCCTTTTGCATAATTATGATCATCATCCTAGTCTTTGATGAGGGTCATTCGCTGAAATTCACTAAGTGATGGAGACATCATCATCATAAATCGATAAAGGGGATCATTATCTTCATATCCTCCTGATCGCCTTTTTTGCAATATCATGATGATAGGTCATCATCATGATATTTGCTGAAGTTTGAAATATGATGATGACAACTTCATATCCTCCTGATCTCCTTTTGCATAATTATGATCATCATCCTGATCTTTCACGAGGGTCATTCGCTGAAATTAGCTAAGTGATGGAGACATCATCATCATAAATCGATAAAGGGGATCATCATCTTCATATCCTCCTGATCGCCTTTTTTGCAATATCATGATGATCACCCTATCTATTCAGAAGAAGGCGATATTTCATTCCTTAAACAGCATGATCATTTTTTTACAATATCACCCTAGCGCAATATCATGATGACCTCAACTCATCCTTGTGGTTCGAAGACAAAATATCATGATGACGTCATCATGATAATTCGATGAGGAGGGTCATCATCATATTGTTTTATCGTGTTATGTTGTCAAGATCATCATGATCTTGTTTGTTTACCCGATATTTCGTAAAGTCCTCCTGCCGATGAAATACAACCTTTTGAAAATATCCTGATGGTTATCATCGTTACATTTTCTCTTGGGCAGGATATTTCCCAAACATGATCCGGTTGGCGAAATATCATGATGACGTCATGTTCTAAGTTTAACAAAGGCTCGAAATATCATGATGACGTCATCCCGATGTAATAAACGAAGAAGCAAATATCCTGATCATCATCATCATTCCATTTTTCCTTCAACAGGATATTTTTCAAGCAGGATCTGGTTCGTGAAATATGATGATGATGTCTTATTCTAAGTTCGACGAAGAAGCAAATATCCCGATGCTCATCATTATTCTGATCTTTTGAGAGGGTTGCCTTGGCCGCAAAGGGGTCATATTACATTCATCAACCTGATCATGCTCCTTAGGTGACCCGATATTACATTTATCCCCTGATCTTAACGAAGATGATGATGACGTCATCGTTAGCATTTCAATGAAGCCCGAGTATCATGATGACGTTACCATCATTTTCCTTTCCTCGGCAACATGATCATATTCCATATTCTCCTTTTATTGTTCAACAATATGATGATGATGATGTTGTTCTTTTCCGCAATATGAAGAAGCGAAATATCATGATGATGAAGTAAATATTGACCAACACGTTTTTTTTGACATGCCGATGGCGATGATCATGTCGATGGGCGGGAAATGAAGCGGTGGAATTTTAAATTGTTTTTTTTTGGGCGCCTGTGGCATTTTCCTGGTTAGTGATGATTGACCCAGTGAATTTTGAGTGGTTTGAACGCATTTTGGGCGTGTTTGAGAGTATTTTGGATCTGATTTCCACGATTTTGCACTGTCACGTGGATTTAAACGATTATTTTAATTTCCTGCTGTTTATGTGATAAATGAAATACTTATTGCTTGTGTTGTCTTTATATTGTGCCTCTCTACACTGTAATACTTGAGAACAGGGATTTTTAGGGCTTACACACAGGGATTCTAGGAAAACACAGCAAGTTAGCTTAGCATAGTTTAGAAGTAGAAGATGGAGGTCGCCTGTTTGTCTGCAGTAAGGTGCGCGTGGAATGTCTGGTTGCCTTACTGTATCTGTAAAGGTTGTAAGTTCTTTGTAGTATGATCAATGAAACTAAGAGTCATTCCTGCATTGTAAATCATGTATGACTATTCGTTTCTAATACAATAGAATCTGGAGTTCTGCATCTGTCTTCTGTGTGTTCTCTTGCCCTTCTTTGTATTTTGAAATATCTTCTCTGAGAGCTTGCAATTTTAAATGTATGTTTATGAAAATGCCCAGAACTTACATTTAGGGTTTTTACTGTGGATTTGATCAAATTACTGTGGTATTTACATAGTGCATGACAGAAACAATTAGATCCTTCGGTAGATTAAATGAGGTATAGAGTAGATCTTTCTAACTTTTTCGAACCCATCTGAAATATTTAGCTGAAAACGTAGAAATCCGAAGGAAATTGTCTCAAATTTGAAGAAGCATGTACAACAGAGCTATAAGTAGACAGTCTTCATAAACAGATAAAAAAGAAAGCTGCAAAAAATCCAAGAAAACCCTTTGAAACTTGTAGCACAGTATCATCTCTATGCAAATGAACAGAATACTTGTTGAAATCTATGACCTTTTTGCATATTCTTAGGCCAGTAAACCACAAAACAAACCTAAACTACGTAAGGCCCCTTGAACATTATAGCTTCACATTGACCAACTGAACTTGACCAACCGAACCATTGTAGACTTGGGATTAGTTGAATCTCAAATGATTCCTTCTTATCTTTCAAGTATAGTTTCAATTCATTATATGTGAATTTTAACTTATTGTTATGATTGCATCAAAACAGTTATTAGCAGTTTTCTGGCGCTAGAAGGAGGGCCAAAAGGCTGTATATTGTAATCATCAATAGTTTTCTGGTGCTAGAGGGAGGGGCAGAAGGCTGTATTTTGTAATCATCAATAGTTTTTGGCGCTAGAAGGAGGGCCTGATTTGGTTTAGGGTCAAAATTTTGAGTTTTGAATGTTGTATTCTGAGATATGTTAGATCTCATAAAATTTCAAAGGCCTAAAGGGTTGAAAGAAGGTGCCATTTTCAATGGACTCACATAGGGATAGTTTTCAAGTTGACATTCCTTGATTTCAGAAAGTTTTGAATAACCAGCTTTATCCTAAAAATCTATATAGCTATGGTTTATTTGGAAGGTGTAGGATACATTAGTCCGCAGAGCATGGTGAGCTTAATTGTCTATCTTTTGTCACAAAATTAGATTTATATTTGAAAGGACTAATTTGTCTGTCAGATGTGTATAAGGCTGAAAGTTGGCAGGAAAACGAGGAGATTATTGAGTGACAGGAGGATGCAGCATCAACGGTCGTCAAATGTGCAGAGGATACAAAGATGGAACTAATGCTAAGAATAAAGGATAGTAAGATCTCTATCCAGGAATCATGTGATGGTAAGAAAAAAAATTTGTCTTTTTATCAGGATCCAGTTGTGATTAAGGTTAGTGAAAAGTATAAATATCCTAAAAAATGCAGAGAAGAAATCACAGCTCATGCCCCTTTTCTGGATAATAAGCAAAAAGGATTTAATGAAAAAGAAAAGGAAAGTGAGGTCTGTCTTGATATATTTGATAAATATATGGAATTACTAAGGAATATTTGTCAAGAGGAAACCTCTGGGTCTGAGCTGAAAAGTTTTAATGAACATGATTTGGCAAAGAAGTGTAAACAAGCATTGGCAAAATTAAAATGCACTAAAACTGATAAGATCCCTACTGTAGAAACTAGTGAAGTCATAGAAAAGAAAGAAAATCCTAGTGTTACGACCGAGTTCTTTAAATTAAATGATCAAAATCAAGATTGTTGCAGGTCAATAAAATTAGAGTCTTCACTGAATGATAATTGTGAGTCATCTGGTGAACAATTCTTGAAAAAAGAGGATACAGAGGATCATGGAGCTGCTGTACACAATCAGACATTCCCCCCATGCTATGTTGAAAATAAAATAGAGGAGTATTCCTATCAATCTAAAGATGTTGTCCTACCTTTACTCTCAAGTGATTTAGAAATGATTAATTTCTGTATGTCAGATTATGATGATGAAGATACTTACTTAAGTGCTGATGTGCAAGAAACTAATGAGAACATTGAGAGGTTTGCTAAATTTGAGGATAGATTGAACATCCAGAATGAAGAAACAAAGCTGGATGAAGATGAATAAATGATACATCTAGAGTCATTCACCTTTCAACTTGAAAAAGGACTAGACATAGAGCTGGGCAATGAAAATGTAGAGTTAAATGAAAAGCCAGCTATTAATAAACAAGTGTGTTCCATAGAGCTAAAGGCACATCAGGTTGTCTCTTTCCTTTGCTTAGTAAACAATGATAAATGCTATTTTGATTATGAAAATTCAAGAGATAGGACCTGCATATGGATTAATCATAAACTTGATGAGCAGCCTCAGTTACTAGTTAAGAGCTATTCTGATAAACACAATGAATCTAGAATATCAGAATTTTTTTCAGAATTCAAAGATAAATCTGCTAGAATGAGAACCATAACTAGTACGCTGTTAGTCCTGTACAACCTAAAGAAATATGCAAGTAGGGGTGTTCTTGGGTCTTGTTCCTGGGTTTCTAATTGCCTTGTAGAGGCTTGTATATAGTTTGGTAGGGTAGTTGTTTTTGTTTTTGTGTTCTTCTTTTGCTGTTTTCCTTTTAGGTTAGTTATTTGTATAGCTTGTCTTCTGTTTGTTTTTGCTTTTTGTTTCTGTTTGTACAGCCTGTTTGTTTGGTTTGTTTGTTGTGTCCTCAGCAGGGATCTTTATTTTACTGTAGAGTATTAAGGAGCAAAACTAGCAAGCATTCGAAATAGTATATAATTTAGGATATTCAGGTTAAGCATTTGCAATTTACACATAAGCTGTGACTGTCATGAATGCAGAGAGTTGTTCATCTTCTGAAGTTTTGTATTCAATAGATGTGATTGAGGATTTGAACCAGGTTTCTCACGATGACACACCTAAAATCCTTGGGTTTGTTGAACATACCAGTGTAGATATTAGGTGAAAAATTAGAGGTCACCCTTGCTACCATTACAATTCTCAGCTTAATTTTAGCAAGTGTCCACTCCTTGCATCATGAAGTTACAAATTGCTATATCTTATGAAATCTTTCAAAATTAGAAAATAAAGAAAATAAAAAAAATAATAATAATAATAAATAAATAAATAAATAAAGTGGATTATACTGAAAATCCAGATTAAGCCATCTAAGTAACTCTACTGGGACTATGGACGCTCGCTGGCAATGGGGCTCTACTTGGGAGAATTGTAATGATAACTTTGCCGGGGCTATAGACGCTCGCTGGCAGCAAGGGTCTATCCGGTCGGCTATGAGGGAATATCCTCACCTACGTAGGTTAATGTTAGTCACTGGTTTGTTCAATCGATCTTCAAGATGAGGATAATTAATCACATGCACACAACTAAACTGAAGATGGAAATTCATGCATCTTTATTGAATACTTTAAGTCTCAAGCTGAATAGTAATTTGCAGGAAAACATAGTTGGAAGTTATCAGTTCATTTCATCTAGTTTCCTTGAACACTTTGAATTTAATTGTTTTGTTTTGGTTGCTAGTTGTTGTGATGTTCACAACACGCCCCATTATGCTGCTTAGCAAAATGGGGACCCTTGCTGATGTTTGCTTTTTGCTTGTGCTTGTGTTTTTTCTGTTTTCTGGCGGTTTGGTAAAAATGAAGGTCAGGTGCATCATCATCATGATATTGGATAAGGTAGGTCATTATCATGAGGTCAGTTTGTCAAAGTTCATATTTTGTTTCTATGAGCTCATATTTAGAAAGACCTTGAAATTCCATGCAGGTTTGCCTTTTAGTTCACTCGAAAATTCTTCCATATGTGAAAGGTCGGGTGCATCATCATCATGTTGCCAAGATCATCATGATCTTGGTCTATCACCCGATAAAAATCATGCAGTCGCAATATCCGGACGTCAATCTTAAGTGGTAGTGCCCTTTACTCGTCAAATGGCCTTACGTGCATTGTCAGCATCATGATTTCTTTTAGGAGGGTCATATGTTATAAACTCGATTTTGGTTACATGAAGATGATCATCATCATCATATTTGAACCCCCCCCCGATAATATCCTGAGGTTCAAATATCATGATGATATCAACTTTAGGTCAGGGTAAGCTTCTCCATGGAGCGGTGTTTGTATAGCGAGCATCATCATGATATTTCAACAGTACCTAATCTTATCATATCATGCGGATCACCCTTAGAAAATCCACTTTCGGCATATTTGCATGCGCATGTTATAATCGTATCGCAAGGTCATCATCATGATATTTGCTGAAGTTCGAAATATGATGATGACAACTTCATATCCTCCTGATCTCCTTTTGCATAATCATGATCATCATCCTGATCTTTCACGAGGGTCATTCGCTGAAATTCGCTGAGTGATGGAGACATCATTATCATAAATCGATAAAGGGGATCATCATCTTCATATCCTGCTGATCGCCTTTTTTGCAATGTCATGATGATCACCCTATCTATTCAGAAGAAGGTGATATTCCATTCCTTAAACAGCATGATCATTTTTTTACAATATCACCCTAGCGCAATATCATGATGACCTGAACTCATCCTTGTGCTTCGAAGACAAAATATCATGATGACGCCATCATGATAATTCGATGAGGAGGGTCATCATCATATTGTTTTATCCTGTCATGTTGTCAAGATCATCATGATCTTGTTTGTTCACCCGATATTTCGTAAAGTCCTCTTGCCGATGAAATACTACCTTTTGAAAATATCCTGATGATCATCATCGTCACATTTTCGCTTTGGCAGGATATTTCGCAAACATGATCCGGTTGGCGAAATATCATGATGACGTCATGTTCTAAGTTTAACAAAGGCTCGGAATATCATGATGACATCATCCCGATCTAATAAACGAAGAAGCAAATATCCTGATCATCATCATCATCACATTTTTCCTTCAACAGGATATTTTTCAAGCATGATCTGGTTCGCAAAATATGATGATGACGTCTTATTCTAAGTTCGACGAAGAAGCAAATATGCCGATGCTCATCATCATCCTGATCTTTCGAGAGGGTTGCCTTGGCCGCAAAGGGGTCATATTACATTCATCATCCTGATCATGCTCCTTAGGTGACCCGATATTACATTTATCCCCTTATCTTAATGAAAATGACGATGACGTCATCCTTAGCATTTCAATGAAGCCCGAATATCATGATGACGTCACCATCATTTTCCTTTCCTCGGCAACATGATCATATTCCATATCCTCCTTTTCTTCTTCAACAATATGATGATGATGATGTTGTTCTTTTCCCCAATATGCAGAAGCGAAATATCATGATGATGAACTAAATATTGACCAACACGTTTTTTTTGACACGGCGATGGCGATGATAATGCCGATGGGCGGGAAATGAAGCGGTGGAATTTTAAAGTGTTTTTTTTTTGGGCACCTGTGGCATTTTCCCGGTCAGCGATGGTTGACCCAGTGAATTTTGAGCGGTCTGAACGCATTTTGGGCGCGTTTGAGAGTATTTTGGATCCGATTTCCACGATTTTGCATAGTCACCTGGATTTAAACGATTATTTTAATTTCCTGCTGTTTATGTGATAAATGAAATAGTTATTGCTTGTCTTGTCTTGTAGGCTTGTAGTTGAGGAAGTAGCTGGAAAGTCAACACAGTGACCTCATGGAGGAAGGAAATCCAATCTCAAGAGCAAGAAGATAAGGATAAAGTGTGAAAAGTCAAGGCCATTCAAGTGAAAGATAGAGTTGCAGCTGGAGGTATTACTACAACAGACAAACAGAAGTTATTGCTGAGCTGCCGGAACTTCTTAGAAGGGGCAATATTTTGCCCAGATTTGACACTGGTCAGAGATATTTTGAAGAGCTGGTTCATCTGTATTTATTGCTGTAACCAGGGGTTTGAACCAGGGGTTCAGTTAGGTTTTTGCTGTAGTGAGGACAATTAGAATGTCTTTATATTGTGCCTGTCTACACTGTAATACTTGACAATAGGGATTTTTAGGGCCTACACACAGGGATTCTAGGAAAACACAGCAAGTTAGCTTAGCATAGTTTAGAAGTAGAAGAAAGAGGTCGCTTGTTTGTCTGCAGTAAGGTGCGTGTGGAATGTCTGGCTGCCTTACTGTATCTGTAAAGCTTGTAAGTTCTCTGTAGTATGATCAGTGAAACTAAGAGTCATTCCTACATTGTAAATCATGTATGACTATTCATTTCTAATACAGTAGAATCTGGAGTTCTGCATCTATCTTCTGAGTGTTCTCTTGCCCTTCTTTGTATTTTGAAATATCTTCTCTGAGAGCTTGGAATTTTAAATGTATGTTTGTGAAAATGCTCAGAACTTACATTTAGGGTTTTTACTGTGGTTTTGATCAAATTACTGTGGTATTTACATAGTGCATGACAAAAACAATTAGATCCTTCGGTAGATCAAATTAGATCCTTGTCTGAAATAGCCATGATATAAATTTCTGTATTACAAAATTCTGTAACATAATATTTATAGTTTTTTGAATCATGGACTGTGAATAAGAGATTGTACAAACGTTTTGTTGCAAATTACATATACGTTATATTTGAAATAGGTCTTGACCTATTTGTAAATTCAAGATAGATAGAATGTTGTGTTCACCAAATTGGGGCTTGGTGTATGTCATATAGCACAACTGAGATGCTCAAAATGCTAAGGCTGATAGGCGATTCAACATTTTGTGACTAGGTCGGTCTCTAGAAGGGATCTGACCTAGCTATGAAAATCAATAAGACGCACACACATATATATGCTGCTTTGATGTTCGCTGTGCTGGTGGAATCGTTGAACGTGTTGAACTGTGCAACCTGTTGGACCCTTGTACCTGTTGAACCGTGGAACCTGTTGGACTGTTGAACCTGCTGAACGATTGAACGATTGAACAGTTAAACATTTGAACCTATTGAATTGTCGAAACGTTTAGACACTAAAGATAGATAATTCGCATAATACTCAAGTGCATTGGAATCATAAATTTACCAAGGACCATTAGTCCTAGCCTAAACAAATGATTTGCAAATAATTTTGGTAAGCATTAGAATAATTAAAATATCTTTGCATCTGAAAAATCATTGGCCATCTATAATATACAGATGTAATAGAGTGAATTATGTACACATACAGGAAGAGAAGGTTCCAAATTAAAAGTTTGAAATATATTTTATATTACAGAATAGGTGATTGGAATTTGTTCAATTGGCAACTTGACCCATAATGATCGTTGCCTCTTCAAATTAGAACAGAATTGCATGATAGTATCTAAGCAGATAGTATTGCTTGGCTGCAAAGGTTTAATCTCATCAACACTTTTTGACAGTAAACTTTTGTATCTTTCAAGCAATTCATAAAAAGGACAGTAGTCAGTTTTCATTACATAATTAGACTAATCCATAATTTAGGGTTGTGTTCATTGCTTTACACACATCTGATTTAAGCTTTTCTATATACATATTGGATCAAAGCTATAGGTTACATATTCACAGTCAAAATGTGCATGCACAGTCATAGTGCTTTTGTATATACATATTGGATCAAAGCTACAGGTTACATATTCACAGCGAAAATGTGCATGGACAGTCACAGTCTATCAAATTACTTAAAAAATAGTTAATTTGATAGACTGTGACTGTGACTTAAAAAATAGTTAATAACATAGTGTGACTACTAAACAGTATTGGTAGTAGAGTATTTACTAAATCAAGGTATAATAAAGTGCATAACTAAAAGATGCTCATTGTTTAACAATTTTGACAACTGGGAGAAAAATATGGCTTTTAACAGTCCAGCAATCGAAATAGATTGGACTTATGACCATTTTTCAAATCTTAATAAAGCTAAGAGACTTTTTACAACACTATGAAGTGTTTGACTGGCCCTCAGTTGCACTTAATTAGTTTTCTATTGAATTTACCCTAGTGCACTTCTTCAGACCCAAAATTATACTGCACGATGGCCATTTTGTCATAAACAGTTCAATTGGGATTTTTGTGAAGCTGCGGCCCATTGGAGGTCTGAGAAGAACTCTTTTATTTTGAGAAGAAAATGAAAGATACACTGGCTCCAGTCATGTCTAGCATTGTGTCATGTATAGGTCCAGTCAGTGAAAGGTATAGAGAATACGATACATCAAAATGCTAAGGTCCTGAAAGAGGTAAGGTAAGGAAAAGAGTTCAGTTAGGTAGGGTAAAATTCTATGTGCAACATTTACATTCATGTGCAAGATATCTTGAGTGGATGTGTTGATTTGTTCATTACGTTTGCAACATTAATACCTAGTCAATTGACAACAATGCTATGTTGCAAGAAATGCAACCAACTCTCTACTTTTTGCCTTTTATTAGACAACCCATCTGCAATGCTGAACAACTGTTGTAGATGGAAAATATGTTATTTCATTTTGAATGGTAATGCAGTGGCCATGGAACAACAACGGTTCTATTTATGGAGTGTTGTGTTCCATCTAATGGTGTCCTGTTCCAGATGCAAATGCCTAAACTTGTAAAAAAATAAAAAACACTTTAAAATCCTAAAACCATTGTTGAACTTTTATAAAATTTGTACCATGTTTATGTTAATATGTATCAATTTTAGAAGTCAGCTGTACCATGAATCTTAAAACCATCACAACAAAAAAAATTTGAAAATTTATGTCTAGAAAATAGACAACATAAACCATATGTATGATAACAGCTATTCACACTTTTAGAAGTGTATAAAAGTCGAGACAACTTGGTGAAATGTGAGTAGTCATTCTCTTTGACAGTTTAGTACACGGTTGGTTGACACGTGAATGGATTCTTCTCCACGACTAAATAGCTGTTGCTTAAATAGAATCAATGCTTTATAGTGTTTAGACACTTGCATATATAGAATTAGATTTTATAGATACTGGAGAGAGAAATGAATATTTTTTAACAATGTGTCATCATATATATACAACTGCCACTACCAGTAAGATCATGCAAAACCAGACACAAAAGTTGACGCCTTCGTGAGGTAAATCAATGAAGCAAGAAAGTTGAAGACGATTTTAGTGCAGATTATCATAGTATGCATAATGAGAGAGAGGTTTACAGCATTCTTATTTTGGTTGAGAGAATTTAAGAAGCTTTCCAATATTTGCTTATAACGAAAACAAAATTTAAGACATATTTGATTAAGGGGTTTGATTTTGTACTCAAAAATACCAATTACATATAAAATTAGGTAAAATGATAGAGTAATGTGTAGTTCAGAGAGTAAAGAGAGTATTAAAGAGGTATCGTGTATAAGATATATTTAACAAAAATGTAGTTTCGTATGCTTTGTGTTCATTCTTCAGGACAACATGCATCAATGATGACATTGGACTTATTCAATGTAAACTGTCCTTTTCTGCTGAAGTCTCGTAACATGAAGATGACTGCTGATTTATCCTTGAGGTATTCGTCATAGCTGATTTGTTGCAGGTCTGGCAGTAGCATTTGGATGATATTGTTGGTGCATGAGCAATGTATTGTCTGTTTGTTGTCTGTTGTCAAAATAGTCTTGAGATAGTGCGAGTAGATATAGGCAACCTGTTCCTTGCATCTATCACACTGGGCAGTTTCATTGTCAAGTGCTCCATAGGTATCAAATTTATAATCGCATTTTGAGCAAAATGCATGGAAAGGACTGGAAAATGCATTAGCTATTTTCAATGTTCCTTGTACCTGCAATACATATGAAAGTATTGTTTGGTTAGGAAGATTTTTTTTTTGTTAATTTTGTTTTAGATTTGCCAGGGAGAAGATTGGAGATTTCAAGAGTTGTTACCTCAAATGTTGAGTGCAGCAAACTGTTTAAGTGATCCAAGGTCCTTTTGTCATTTAATACATCGATATATGTTGACTGGCAAGTGTGAAGCATGTTGTCTTTTGCATTGATCCGTTTGACAATATTTTTGAAAAGGATAAGTGGAAATTCATTGCTTCGGAGCTGTTGTTCGATTTTTACAAAATGGTCCTCAAAATTCCGGTGCATCTGCAGCTGTAGGTGTAAATAGTGTAAGTAAGAAATGAAACTGCAAAAGAGTAATGTATGTTAATTGAAAAGTAGGTTCAAGAACTAGAAACAATTTAAACAAGAAAGGAGACAGTCAAAGCATAAACAAGTACATGTACCTCTTGCATTTGGAACATGTTGTCCACTTTAAATTCCTAATTTTTGCTTTATTTTGAAGCTTTACTGAGACAAACAGCTTTTATTTTTGCATTTGTATTTGATGAAAAAATCGATTTGAAGTAGTCGCCTATTTATGAAGAGATACATTACTCTATGTTCTAAAAAGTATCGAACTGAGTGAATTGTTGACTTATGTGCAATTAACCGGTGTTATGAAATGTTTAGAATTTTACTTAGAGACGTGACATCAGACCGTTGTTCATTCCTGCAGATAGCAGCTCTGTGTTGAGGCTTGAATGCATTTCTGTGAATTTAGTTGCTGTTTTTTGTGGCTTATATGCATTTTTTTTGGCCTTTGAGATATAGCTAGATTAGTGATTCTCAATTGTAGGGTTTGTATCTGATGAAGGATGAGCATTTGTTTTTAGGGTTTGTTCTGGCTAAGGGCGAGCTTGACGTGCATGAGAGGGGAGATAATTAGGATTTGCGTTTACAATTTTCTGTAGTCAGCATGTTTATTTAGGTGGCTAAAAACTAAAAGACAATCTTTTGTAGTCACCCTGTCTTCTTTTTGCGGGGTAGAATTTGAAACTATGTATGTTGGCACTATTTTGTCAACAGTTACTATGTAGAACTACTTTTTTTTTGGACTGATAAAAGGCGCAGAGTCTCATTTTCCCTGTTTTGTGTATTGTGTTTTTATTTTGCTAGTTTGTACACAATGTGTTACACGATTGGTAGAGACGAATTTTAATTATTCCACATATTTTCTCAGACTTTTATTTTTTACGAAGCTGTTATATGTATGTCGTACTGTCAGTTCTTATTGTCAATATTGTTTTATTGTTGTGTATGTGGTTGGTTTTACATTTCCTTTCTGTACTGTCATTGTTGTCAGTAGATTCATACTTGTTCATAACACTTTAGATCAAGTGATTTAGTGTTTACTTTTTTTCCCTGGATTTCTCCTGAAATCTGAATCATTGCAGAGTCCAGACCAAGTATCTAAGGAGAAGAGGGGCACACTGTATTCCACATGGAAAGCAGATTAAAATAATACTTACTTGAGTCTTTAATCAATAATGATCAAACAGTAATCTAATAGCAATGGGACTGAATCTGGATGCTTAATTTTGAACTGGCGAGGCTTAAGGTTGAAAGATAAGTGTCCGCTTATTAGCAGTCTGAGTTCGAAACTTGGATGTTCTAGATGAGCTGCCACAGGGTTTTTCTCCAACTCGTAACTAGTTGGAGCTTTTATGTCAAAACCTCTATTCAGTTGGTGGAATCTTCATAGAAGAGCTTAGGAATTGTTATTGATAAGATAGATGAAGGAATAGGATTAGTTATGGAGGATAATTACATGTGTTTGCGTGAGCCTGTTAACTAAAAGATGATGTTAATTAGGCAAAAGGCTTTTATAAGTGAACTTGAAACAAGAAATCGTTGTTAGGAAACAAGTTTTATTAGTGTGTAAACATTTTTAATTAGCCGATAGGCTTTAGTGTGAGCATTGGTGCCAAAATGGCCGGAAATGTTGTCTGACGCTAGGTAAAAAATCGTGTGAGAAAAAGTCTGATGTGGTTTAGATGCGCCCGTCCGGATATCATGCGATTGCTATAATTATTTTTGAAAGGGAAGGGAAGGGAAAACGGTCGAAAGCAAATAACTGAGGCGAGCATATCAAATTGCAAGATCTGAGGTGACCTGTATGGCAGCGCGAACAGAATATAGTAGAATATGGGATTTTATTGCCGTGGGTTCTGTTAGAATGTTTTTGATAGTTTGTGTTACGATGCTTAATGCAAGTGTCTATTTCTTTGAGATTATTCTGTGTTTGTAGTTAAGTGGATTTATTAGCTACAGGTTCATACAATGGAGTTTCAATTGAGTGGTTGCTTTATATGATTTCTCTTAATGTTCGCCTTTTGTCTTATAGTAGACTATCTGCAAGCACAGAAGAATAAGAGATCTTTTGCCATGGGTTGTTTAGGATCTTCTAGGTCACAATTGTGTTACTACGCTTAATGCAGCTATTTATTTCCTTAAGGTTAATCTGTGTTTGTAGTTAAGTGGGGTTATTGGTTATACATATTAATGCAATGTGAATGGAGTTTGAGTTAAGTTGGGGTTCTTATATATGATTGGTGTTAATGAACCACTTTGGTCTTATCATTATGTTTAACTTTTGCACTAGGATTTTGCAATATGACATATATTACTAGGTTATGTGCCCTATAGGTGACAGTGGTTGGTAAAAATCATTATGTTCATTGTTACAGAAGATTTTTTTTTTAATATTGAGATGATGAGGTTCAGGGCACAAAGGAAACCCACACTTATTAGAATTTCTGAGCTCAAAGCTTGGCTGCAGAGAAATTCTTTAGAGGGCTATTTGTACTAGTCTCTGAAGACAAGCAATCCATGTTACCTAGGAATTGCAGCTAATTACTAGAGAAATCAATCCGCTATTGTTGACAGTAAATTGTCAAACAGGGTGTGCCCTACAGCGATGAGATATTGGGTGGAAGCTTACATTATTACAGTGTCTTCTAAAAGTATTTTAGAGAGCATTTATTTATCTCAAGTAGCTATACATTAATGTTGATTGGAGAGGCACTTAAGTTTCCTGTCTGAGTTTGAAACTATAGTAATTAAGTCAATGCAACTGTTATGTATGAGACAGACCGAGATTATTCAATACAGATACACCATATGACTTGGGGTGAGTAAGAAAAGTTTGGCTAAAATTCAGCAACAATGGACTTGACCACTCGAAGTGAGATTGGCTAGATGTCGGTCGTAAGCTCACATTATTACGGTGCTTTTTAAAAGTATAGAGGGAACATATATTTCTGAAGTAATTAGACAATAATGTGGATTGGATAGACACTTATGTTTTCAATCTCAGCATGAAATCACTGCAGAAGTCATTACAATTTCTTTTGTGCTAGAGAGGTCTGGACTCCACAACATGGGTGCACCAAAATAACTTAGTGTAGGCAATTGTTTTCCCAAGAATGTAGCAATATACCGGGCCACTCCAAAATGGGGTAGTTGACCTGCAAATGAGGGCTCTATTTCTCTATTTTTTAATAATCAAAGTCTCATGCTCAGACTTGGAGAGTCTTTACAATTTGATCCATTTTGCACATTAGGGTTGCAAGAAATTACAAGAAATTACAAGAACCCAAAAGGGCTTAAAGTTTAACTTTAGATAACCATTGTTTGCAAATAATGAGAGGAGAAAAATGAATATTATTACAGTGTAGCATGCAGGCAGACTTTTGAGAGAACTTATACAGCGGATCATGAGGGGTTGTGGTCTCAAGTTAACTGAAACATTGTTTTGTTCGAGCTGGGAAGATATGATAAAGAGTTGGAAGAGATAAGCATGTTAAAATATAGTGCAGTTACCATATAAAATAAAATTTTCAAAATGATTTAAAGTTAAAACTAGTATGTGGAACCTTGAAAAGTGCACCTAGGCTTTGTCGAACTCTGAATCTCCATCTTGCACATCGACAATATATTGGAGGCCTATTTTTTTTGCTCTTGTGACCAATACACCTATGGTGCCTGTAGCATATTGTTCGGTACTTGCCAACAATTGTTTTATGGCTGTGCTGGGGATGAATTTATAGTCAATACAAAGTCGTGGAATGATTTCCACTATTGAGGACTTTGTTAGAACCAGTATGCAGTCGCAATCTCCACGATCATAATCTGTTCTAGGTGCAATCTGGAAGTTGGATATGGATAGTCCCGAACCTGGAATTATTTTGTCTTCATAGTGAGCAACGAGATCAGCAGTTACATTTAGCATAATAGTCATTTCACCTTTTGTGTCTGTGAGGTCTGCGCGTAGTACTTCACGTGTCTTGTTTGTCTTATCCAGTATAGCTTTATACTTCACAATGACATCGCCTTGGAAAATGTTGCCTGCTTTACGTGCATTCAAGTCTTCAATTGAAACTTGATTTTGACTCTTTACTTTTGATCTGGAAAGAACAAAACAAAATTAGTTGAAATCTAGAATCTTGACAAGGTACAGTGTACATGTAACCAAAGAATATTGTTTACCTTTTCAATTGTTGTTGGTTAATAGTGTCCATTTGCTCTTCTGCTCTTTTGGCATTGTCCATTGTAACCTGTATTTTTTTATCAATTTGTCATTTGCATAAATTTCTGCAGGCAAAATGAAAATATGTTGTTGTTCTAATGTTATATCAGAATATGTAGAATTGGTACTATGGAATAAAAGAATAAGACAATTTGTAGACAGAAGAAAATGAAATTGTATTGAAATGATGAAGCTATGT
This sequence comes from Cunninghamia lanceolata, assembly GCA_027924645.1. Classification (NCBI taxonomy): domain Eukaryota; kingdom Viridiplantae; phylum Streptophyta; class Pinopsida; order Cupressales; family Cupressaceae; genus Cunninghamia; species Cunninghamia lanceolata. The sequence goes on from BSBN01001957.1 coordinate 3,030,758, forward strand.
AATACATATGTCTTTTCTTCATGGACATTAGGGATTGTTTTATTTATTCATTTGATTGACAAGATTTTGAGGGTGTTGGTTTAGATGCTTTTGAACTAAAACAAATGGCATATTTAAGAATATTTAGTTTTTTGAAAGGATTAAAATTAGGGAAAATCAGTGAGGTTGTTGCTGTAATATGCTTTTTATTTGTAAATTTGGATTTTTTGTGTTAGTAAATTGGATGATACATAATTGAACAGTAGTTTGTATATAGATTGGATTTGTCAAAATATGTTTTTTGTTGATTTGGATGTTATTGAACAAAAATAGTTGAGATATTTAAGAACATTGAGTGTTCTGAGAGGGTTGAAATCTTAAAAAAGTAGCAAGATGGTCACTCCAATATGCTTCCGATTTGTAAACTTCAATTTTTTTTGTTAGTGCATTGGTCCATAGATGATCGATCAATGGTCTAGATAGAGCATGACACCTACTTAATAAGAAATGCATATTGTGGTTTTGCATATGATTCAGGAGCTGTTTTTTTTTGTAGTTTTCTGTACACATGTCAATGTTGAAATCTCCCACTAGGTACAAGGTTTTATTTCCATCAATACATGAGAATACTTGCTTGGTGATTGCTATAATATCTGCAAATGGAGCATTGGGCTTGGCATATAAGTTACATATGTTAATTTGATTATTCATAGAGCTTATTGTTAATGTTATTGCTTCTGTATATGATGTTGAATGTTGCATTGTTTTAGAGACTAATATGTTTTTCTTGGTTATAGACATTAGTCCGTGTATATGGTATGTTGAGTAACAATTGAAATCTTTGAAAAGATTATTTGTATGGTAGTCTTGGATATATGTTTCTTGAAGGCATAAGATATCAGATGCCATGATATCAGTGTCATTAATCATGTCTTCAATATGTAGGTGTAGATTGCGAGTGTTTAATGTGCACAATAGTAGTTCTGAATTAGTCTTATGTTTGATATCTCCATTTTCAAATTGCCAGTGTGCTGTTGATTTTAGACGAGACATTTCAAGGACTATTTTTTCTTTTATTTTGAAATTTTCTTGGTAAGAGGCTTTAACAAGAATAATGTCTGGATTGTTTTTGTCCGTGAAAGTGCTGTATATGTTAATCCATGTTGCCTTATGGCCGTAGGATCAAATGCCAAGCCTTGCATTGTGAGTCCTTGAGATCTATGTATTGTTCTAGCACAAGCAAGTTGAATTGGAAATTGTTTTCTAATAGTTATTTTCTTGTTGTTTGAGATTTTTTGTGTTGGCCTTGTGGTGCAAAGTACAGGTGTCCATTGTTTATCAATGTCATTGTTATAACATTGTGTTAATTTAACACGTTGATGGTGGCCAATGTTTGGGTCATTGAATTCTATCCAAACAATGTCAAAAGCATTGGATATGGTATATGCTTTAAATGTTCCATCTGACCCATTGACTAGACCGTCTTGCGTATCATAATTACCAGCATAAATTTCTACAAGCATGTTTGGTTTCAAAAGTATTTGAGATGGTAAAGACATTGTGTGATTATACAGATGTATTTCATTGTAGTTTTCGTCATTTTCATCAATTGCATTCAGTACAATTAGCTCTCCTGGAACTATTGACAACATATTTTGATTATGTGCATTAACATCTTTCCTTCTGTAAAATAGATAGGGGAATGTTGGGTCGATGGGTGGTGAGCGTAAACAAGTCTGATTCAAGTACTGTATATCATTATCTGTTTGTGAACCTACACGTATTCTATTGAGTATTGCAATAAACTTCTCATCTGTTTGCCGCATAGTTGATTGTAGCTCATAGTATTTTATGTTGTGTTTCCAAAAGTTGTATGGCATTAATTCAGTCAGTGTTGGTGTATTATCAAATACAACTGAATCTAGTACAGGTTGTGCTTGATATAAATCACCACAAAAAATTGTATCAAGATTTCCAAAGTATGTGGTTGGCATTTGCATTATATCTCTTAATCGCTTGTCGATGCAACGTAAAAATGTTGCACCTACCAATGAAATCTCATCTACTAATAGCACACGCAGCTGCTGATAATGCTTTGACATTGTATCTAAGATTTCAGTATTCAATGGAACGAATTCTAATTTGTTGAAAGGTATTCGAAATGCTGAGTGTAATGTTACTCCACCTATATTGTAAGCTGCTTTTCCTGTATAAGCAACTACTAGGCCTTTTGGTTTGTCCGGATCACTATCAATGGAGTTATTATATATGCGAAGGAGAGATTGAAATATTGCTTTTGCAGTAAAAGTTTTGCCAGTGCCTGCTCCACCTGTTAGAAACAAGTGTAGTGGAGTTTTAATATTTTTTAATTTCTTCAACACAATGTCCTTTACAATTGCTTGTTGTTCACTGTTTAACATTCGTCTCAAATTGAAGTATTCAACATTGTCCATAATATGTGGATGTTTTCCAATTTCAAATGCATTAGAGAATTGAGTTTTTGATTTGTTATGCTTTAGTGTTTGAATATCGTCTTCTATGTTGTATGTTTCTTTCTGTGGATTTTGATTTGAAATGATCAATTCATTTGGTATGTGACTATTTTCAGAATAGATTTCATCTATAGCTTTGTCAATATCGCCCCATTTAGAGTTTATGTGGTAATTGTATTTGATACGATTAGTATTAATTGTGTTTTCATGATATGAATAAGCATGCTGCCATGAATGGAAACCATGCTTCAATGTTTTTTCATTTATTGTGAAGGGTACATAAAGCAATAAATGCTCTCTGTAATAATTTTCCAAGTCAACATGTTTGTTAAAATTGGTAAAACGTATAATATTTGGTTTAGCTTTGCGGTGCATTGGTTTCCCATATTTTCTATATTCTGATACGAATTGTGCAAGGCAAATATGTGTGAGTGTTTCAGGTCGTGCTAAATAGTAATCTGTTAAAGATCTACAGGCCACATTTTCTGATTCATCTGGTTCACTGTTCAATTGTTTTGCAGACTTTAGAACAAAAGTTCGATCACTATCAGCTCTTGTATCAATGAATATACACTTTCTTGAACTATAGTTTAGTGGAAGTGATAGTACGATGTGAACAGCCTGTTGTGTAGACATTTGTTGCAGATTTAGCAATGCATTTCCAAGTCTACTTATCATTTTTATAGCATCGATATTATTTTGTTGATGGTCCCTACGAATTCTTTTAAATGCATTTGTCATTGTTTTATCCACTTTTGTCATGTATGAGCTGCAATACATTGCTGCAGCATATGCATTAAGCACAAATTGTGCATCTGTATTTGCTTTCCATAGCTCTGGTATTTTTTTTGAAAAGCTGTTATTCCATATCTGCGAAGGGTTTCATTTTAAGAAAATTGTAGGCCTATGGATTGTTGATTTTATAGCTGTGATGTAATCATGCTCATTCAAGTTGATGTCTTGTAGAAACATTTGAAAGGAGAATAATTGGTCATAATTAGATTGTTCTAATACGGAAAAGATTTTTGTTGCCATTGGAACAATAATTTCATTATTGTCTTTCAGCGGTTCGAGAACCATAGTTTTTTTCATTGGTGGAAATGGGAAATTGTATTTACAATAGTGCTGTTTTGATTTTCTGCATCGTTTTGTATGATGGTGCCTATGTAGGATAGCTATTTGAGGAGTCAAATCATCAGTGTTACAAGTGATGTATTTGTCAATAAATTGTTCAATATTTGCAAGTTCATCTTTTCCATAAATTGGAGCATCTTTAATCCATAAAAGAAAGTGGTCATGTTCATTGCCACGATTTTGGAATTCAGTTACAGAGAAATAATCCAAGAGCTCTCCGAAGAAAGAGCTATCTGTAAATATCAATTGTTTTAGTGCATTGATTCTATGTTTATAATAGCGTACACATGTTACAGGATCTTTTTTTATGAGATAGAAAATATTTTTCTCATTTTGTATGTCATATTTTTGTTGTGAAGATGCACAATATGTATTATGCAGGGCTTCAAGTGCTTTTGAAAGGTGTTCCCAATGTTGTCCAGCACTAGTAAATGTAAGGAAAAATGTAGGCGGTCCAAGTTGCCGAATCATTGCAAAGACATTTTTTTTTAATTGATGTAAATAATCCAGAGATATTCTTATTCTTTTAAAGTCAACATATCCAATGTCTGATTTGAGAATCTTCTCTAGGTTAGGTTTGCATTTGACATCTTTTGCTATTAGTTTTCTTCCTTTTAACTGACCTTTTCGTACTCTTATCCACATTGTAGATAAAACTTGATGTATCAATATCTTGACTGTTTTGAAAAATAGATTAGTTGTATGATATGCAAATTGTCTATTGGAATGAAGTAGTTCCCATTGTGCAATTTTTTGATAGGAAAAATTCTTGACAATGTCGTCATTACGTGGGTTTCCAAAGAATAGTGTGGGAAAGTTCATTTCTTCTGCATATTTGTCTTTAAAGATTCCAATAGGATAATGGTTTTCTGCTGGTGCAACTTCTATGATTTTGTCTTGCATTTCATGTATACATTTAGATTCTGTGTATCCATGGACCAAGGTCTCACAAGGATTTTGCTCATCTGTATCAGATTCTGAACCTGTTTCATTTGTGCAAGGGTCGTCTACTATGCCACTTTCATCGTCTATTTCAAGAGATTGTCTCCAGTGCTTATTTAATTAGAATTTCTCATTTTTGTATAGAGTTGTTTCGCTCAATTGGTTCAAAGCTTTCATTATAATAGTCGATCGCACCATCCCCTTCTGATATGCATTTTTATATTGTAGCCGTCTTTTTAGCGCAACTGCAATAGTGTATGTTTCATCGGCAGAGCGTGGCAATGCATTTTGTACAATGTTCATGTTGACTGGGACATTAATGATAGACCCAGTCAATCCAATTTGGGGTCTTTTGTAACCTAATTCGCATATTTGTGCGAATGCAATTCTCAGTGAAACAAGGCGCTCTTCTAGTTGCGTAAGCATTTTTACGTATTGTAAAGCTATATTCATTTGAATATGGTGTGGTGTTGCATATTTTGGAAGCTTGCGTTGTTTCAATGTTTCATGGCATATGCGACAAATACAATTCATCAATACATTGTTATTTTGATTTGTTAGTTTATAATATGTTTGCTTTTCTTTCTCTCTAAAAGCCATAATGTTTTTCTTAAAATGCAATGTCTGACAAATTGCACAAGTATGTATCGGTGTATCTTGAATTTTTTTTTGAAATAATTCTATTGGTGATGCTGACTGTCTAGTTTTCTTGGTTGTATTTTCCATTTGATTATTAGCACGTATTTGTTGTTTGATCTTGCGAAGTGATGTAGTGTTGTTATTTGCAATTTTTTGTTTTCTAATAAAATCACCATCATGATGTTGTTGATTACTGCTTTGAAATTGTTTTAGTTGTCTAGATGTGATACATGGGCTAGCATTGTTTGCTTGTACTAGATAAGCACAAGCGGCTCAAAATGTCCTTGGATGGGATTTGTATCATGAAATAAGATAGAATACGATTGTCCTTGGGATGACGGATTGAAGTGCAAGTATTTTTTTCCTGAAGTAGTTGACCAAAGGCATATTTGTATGTCTAGCCACTTTGACAACCAACGGATGCAAAACAAGTCACCCCATAGGCCAACTTCATTATTATTTGTAGAATGCATTGCAGAAATACGCATTCTACGCAAGTACTCTTCAACATTTTGTACACCGTGCAATTCATGCAATGTACGACTATCCAGTTCATAATTATATGAGGTGATTGCTTCTGGATCACCTTGTGTGAGGCAACTCAAGAAGTGGTCTATAGCTCCATTCCGTAATTGACTTGATGTGTATTGAGAATGAAGAAGTAACTCCAATGAGTCAAATAAGCAATCCCCTACATTGTATTTAAATACTTGAATTCTACACAATCCTTCATTTCTCAATGCATAGTCAATGTTTAGAATTTCAGTCTGAATTGCTAATTTGTATTTCTCTACATCTATGATCTGTTTTTGTTTATCAACTACTGGCACTCTTGTTCTCTTCATTTTTTTTGCAAACAAGGACAATTTTGTTGATCCCAGAATATCAAAAAAATGGTGTACCTGTAATATATTCATAACCATTGGTTAGATAGTTTTGATGATTGATAATTACAAAAGGCATATTACAAATGGAAATTAGAAGCAGGCTGTTTCCTAAAAGCAATGTCGATATGCAATTTTGAAATGCATTTAGTATTTGGTTTCCTTATTTCAAATCACAAATAAATTCAATGCTAAAATTCTAAGTAGTCAAGGCATTGTTTAAATGTAATGAAAATAATTGTTATTTTTGGATTGTACAAGAAAATAAGGCATTATAATGAAGAAGAGAATTTTGAATGATTTAAAAGTAGTGGCAATGGCAATGTTAGATCCATTCACTTGCATTATTTTCTTCAGAAAATAAAGAAATAGAAATCACCATTTGGTAGATAGTTCTGATCATTGATAGCCACAAAAGGTTTATTAAAATTCAAAATAAGAAGCAAGTTTTGATTTGAAAACAGTGTAGACTTGTGACTTTGAAATTCATTTTGTACTCGGTTTTGATATTTCAAATCAGAGGTTTACATTTAAAAATAAATAAATAACTTGTTAAAATACTAAATAGCCAAGCCATTGTTTAAATATTGCAAAAATAATTGTTACGTAGTTGTGTAAATAGTGTAGGAACAATCCTTGGACAACTCTAATGACATCACATATTCTCTGAGCCATAGGCTTCAAATAATTAGCAATTTGCATATATGAATAATATATTGAACATATAAATTAAACAATGGAAGAAACAAACAAACAAGAGATATGAAGGAGCAAATGAACTTGAATAGATGACAATAACATTTTCTAGAGTTGACTATGACTTGGAAATAAAGGTTTTAGTACCTTTTGATAAGCTTGTGCTTGGATTGTAGATGCAGGTGAAGGATTAGAATGATCTGCAAAAGTCTAAAGGATTGTAAACTAGTTGCAATTGCAATACTATATTGATGGGATTGTGTTAATTTCTTTACAAAGTGAAAAGGTATTGTGCATTGTTAAACAGTATATGCCTTCAAGTGGTTTTGTCACTTATATAATCATTAATAGAATTTTGCTACTTACAACTTGCAAACTGTGTTATCTATTTATATTTTGATATTGAATTTAACTATAACACGTAAAAATAACAAATACAGTAGACATGGATAGACTGTAACAAGATCCAAAGCTAGGACACCAAACATGTAACATCAAGATTTCTTCAATGCTGGCCTATACACAAAAAAAGATATTATAACTAGTTGTTGAATCTTGCAAATTATATAACTATTACGGGAATATAATTCCAATATTAGTTTTCTTGTTATCAAGTCTTATAGAAATCTACACAAAAAAATATTGAAAACTATTAGAAGCACTTTTTACAATTTACTATTGTTATATGTCTTTGCATTCATACTCAATAATAGCTAACTAGCACCAAAGAAGTACAGTAACACCAATACATAAAATATAAGTGACATGCAAAAGTGTACAGTGTTTTTCACAAATTGCAAATAACTGCCCACATCACTGTTATTACAACTTACATAGTTTTCTAGAATATCGAAGAGATGGCTGCATCTATTTATGATGATTTCATGTTGGAATCATTTGTTATTCTAAAAAAAAAAACACTTTAAAATTCCACTGCTTCATTTCCTGCCCATCGGCATGATCATCGCCATCGGCGTGTCAAAAAAAACGTGTTGGTCAATATTTACTTCATCATCATGATATTTCGCTTCTGCATATTGTGGAAAAGAACAACATCATCATCATCATATTGTTGAAGAAGAAAAGGAGGATATGGAATATGATCATGTTGCCGAGGAAAGGAAAATGATGGCAACGTCATCATGATATTCGGGCTTCATTGAAATGCTAAGGATGACGTCATCGTCATTTTCGTTAAGATCAGGGGATAAATGTAATATCGGGTCACCTAAGGAGCATGATCAGGATGATGAATGTAATATGACCCCTTTGCGGCCAAGGCAACCCTCTCGAAAGATTAGGATGATGATGAGCATCGGGATATTTGCTTCTTCGTCGAACTTAGAATAAGACGTCATCATCATATTTCGTGAACCAGATCGCGCCTGTTGAAGGAAAAATGTGATGATGATGATGATCAGGATATTTGCTTCTCCGTTTATTAGATCGGGGTGACGTCATCATGATATTCGGAGCCTTTGTTAAACTTAGAACATGACGCCATCATGATATTTCGCCAACCGGATCATGTTTGGGAAATATCCTGCCGAAGGGAAAATGTGACGATGATGATCATCAGGATATTTTCAAAAGGTTGTATTTCATCGGCAGGAGGACTTTATGAAATATCGGGTGAACAAACAAGATCATGATGATCTTGACAACATGACAGGATAAAACAATATGATGATGACCCTCCTCATCGAATTATCATGATGACGTCATCATGATATTTTGTCTTTGAAGCACAAGGATGAGTTGAGGTCATCATGATATTGCGCTAGGGTGATATTGTAAAAAAATGATCATGCTGTTTAAGGAATGAAATATCGCCTTCTTCTGAATAGATAGGGTGATCATCATGATATTGCAAAAAAGGCGATCAGGAGGATATGAAGACGATGATCCCCTTTATCGATTTATGATGATGATGTCTCCATCACTTAGTGAATTTCAGCGAATGACCCTCGTGAAAGATCAGGATGATGATCATAATTATGCAAAAGGAGATCAGGAGGATATGAAGTTATCATCATATTTCGAACTTCAGCAAATATCATGATGATGACCTTGCGATAGGATTATAACATGCGCATGCAAATATGCCGAAGGTGGATTTTCTAACGGTGATCACCATGATATGATAAGATTAGGTAATGTTGAAATATCATGATGATGCTCGCTATACAAAGACCGCTCGACGGGGAAACTTACCCTGACCTAAAGTTGATATCATCATGATATTTGAACCTCAGGATATTATCGGGGGGGGGGGGTTCAAATACGATGATGATGATCATCTTCATGTAACCAAAACCAAGTTTATAACATATGACCCTCCTAAAAGAAATCATGATGCTGACAATGCGCCTAAGGCCATTTGACGGGTAAAGGGCACTACCACCTAAGATTGACGTCCGGATATTGGGACTGCATGATTTTTATCGGGTGATAGACCAAGATCATGATGATCTTGACAACATGACTCAGGATATAAAAATATGATGATCCTCCTACGAATATCAGGTTTGACCAAAACTTTGACCGTGCATAACTTTCACATATGGAAGAATTTTCGAGTGAAGTAAAAGGCAAACCTGCATGGAATTTCAAGCTCTTTCTAAATATGAGGTCATAGAAACAAAATTGCCCACATAAATTTAAATGTGAATCTCTAAATAATCTTTTGAATTCCCTTTTAGAAAAGGAGTTTATATATCGGAAAACCCTAGCTCAAAATGATTGTTCTGGAAAAAGAAAACTTTAGCTTGGATTCAAGAGATATCCGCTACTTTATTATTCATGAAAAACCGCACCTCAAATTTGGAATTCCTGCATACTCCTCCATCTTGCAGTCAAACCGTAGGAATAAACCAAGGGTTTCCCATAAAACTATCCACCCACGAGATGAAATTTAAAGACCAGATCGTATAAATGCGGATCTGAAATTGTCTTTTAAATTTTAAAATAAACTAAAAAGTCAGTGCATAGGAAAACAATAATGCTAGGGTTCCTTTACCATTGAAACTAAAATTAAACTGGCCTAAAATCTAAATCGTGACAAAAGCAAATGCAATCGCCACCTGTAAACACAATCGCCACCTGTCTCAGAGGTGCACAGCTGTAGCCCTAACAATTTTATCAACACATGCATCTTTTAAGGTTCTCAAATGTGGAACGGAGGTTAGTAGCTTTCAGACGATCTTCAAATGCAACCACATAGAAACAGCTTCAGAGAGGTGATTTGGAATTGGCATCGTTGAGATCAAACAGTTCTAAGAAAATGGATTTTTAGACTTCCTCATTGAGATGAGACAGGTTTAAAGAGGAAGCAGCTGCGCTCAAAGTACAGAAAGTTTATAAAAGCTACCATCTTCATCAGGATATTTTCAAAAGGTTGTATTTCATTGGCAGGAGGACTTTACGAAATATCGTGTGAACAAACAAGATCATGATGATCTTGACAACATGACAGGATAAAACAATATGATGATGACCCTCCTCATCGAATTATCATGATGACGTCATCATGATATTTTGTCTTCGAAGCACAAGGATGAGTTGAGGTCATCATGATATTGCGCTAGGGTGATATTGTAAAAAAATGATCATGCTGTTTAAGGAATGAAATATCGGCTTCTTCTGAATAGATAGGGTGATCATCATGATATTGCAAAAAAGGCGATCAGGGGGATATGAAGACGATGATCCCCTTTATCGATTTATGATGATGACGTCTCCATCACTTAGTGAATTTCAGCGAATGACCCTCGTGAAAGATCAGGATGATGATCATAATTATGCAAAAGGAGATCAGGAGGATATGAAGTTATCATCATATTTCGAACTTCAGCAAATATCATGATGATGACCTTGCGATAGGATTATAACATGCGCATGCAAATATGCCGAAGGTGGATTTTCTAACGGTGATCACCATGATATGATAAGATTAGGTAATGTTGAAATATCATGATGATGCTCGCTATACAAAGACCGCTCGATGGGGAAACTTACCCTGACCTAAAGTTGATATCATCATGATATTTGAACCTCAGGATATTATCAGGGGGGGGTTCAAATACGATGATGATGATCATCTTCATGTAACCAAAACCGAGTTTATAACATATGACCCTCCTAAAAGAAATCATGATGCTGACAATGCGCCTAAGGCCATTTGACGGGTAAAGGGCACTATCACCTAAGATTGATGTCCGGATATTGGGACTGCATGATTTTTATCGAGTGATAGACCAAGATCATGATGATCTTGACAACATGACTCAGGATATAAAAATATGATGATCCTCCTGCGAATATCAGGTTTGACCAAAACTTTGACCGTGCATAACTTTCACATATGGAAGAATTTTCGAGTGAAGTAAAAGGCAAACCTGCATGGAATTTCAAGCTCTTTCTAAATATGAGGTCATAGAAACAAAATTGCCCACATAAATTTAAATGTGAATCTCTAAATAATCTTTTGAATTCCCTTTTAGAAAAGGAGTTTATATATCGGAAAACCCTAGCTCAAAATGATTGTTCTGGGAAAAGAAAACTTTAGCTTGGATTCAAGAGATATCCGCTACTTTATTATTCATGAAAAACCGCACCTCAAATTTGGAATTCCTGCATACTCCTCCATCTCGCAGTCAAACCGTAGGAATAAACCAAGGGTTTCCCATAAAACTATCCACCCACAAGATGAAATTTAAAGACCAGATCGTATAAATGCGGATCTGAAATTGTCTTTTAAATTTTAAAATAAACTAAAAAGTCAGTGCATAGGAAAACAATAATGCTAGGGTTCCTTTACCCTTGAAACTAAAATTAAACTGGCCTAAAATCTAAATCGTGACAAAAGCAAATGCAATCGCCACCTGTAAACACAATCGCCACCTGTCTTAGAGGTGCACAGCTGTAGCCCTAACAATTTTATCAACACATGCATCTTTTAAGGTTCTCAAATGTGGAACGGAGGTTAGTAGCTTTCAGACGATCTTCAAATGCAACCACATAGAAACAGCTTCAGAGAGGTGATTTGGAATTGGCATCGTTGAGATCAAACAGTTCTAAGAAAATGGATTTTTAGACTTCCTCATTGAGATGAGACAGGTTTAAAGAGGAAGCAGCTGCGCTCAAAGTACAGAAAGTTTATAAAAGCTACCATAGAAGATGGAATCTTGCAGATTGTGCTCTGTACATTCATGTCTACATTGACGAACTCTGGTTCTATACTGTGCCATGCCCAATTTTTTTTCAGTTTTGAAAGTCGAGATCCAACTAATTGGTTGCATGGGCTCGCCGTCTTCACCTCCTTTCTAATGATTTTGCTAATGCCAGTTGTTAAGATTCGTTTTGATTTCATCTGTGTCTTGCAAACAAAAATTGGCAATTTTTTGTTCTAATTAGCAGAACTGTCTTTGTTATTAACCTACATTGACCTCTCCCTTCTTTCCCCAATTTTACCTCAGTGTTTTCTTGCTTATAATTTAATTTTGTAGCAACGCCCCTCATTTGGAATATATTTGGCTATTGTTGTTTAGATATTCAGATGGAAACAGTCTATTTTATTTTAACTCTTCATGTCCAGCATTAACCTCTTCTACAGAATTTCACAAAATAGTATTCCAATGTGTGGAGAAGGGTACCAACTAATGTTCTTCTGTGATGAATTCTCTTTCACATATAAATTTGCATTTTCCTTCACAAGATTGGAGCACTTTTTTTGTGGGTATTTTCCTTGTCTGACCATAATCTGTGCCATTGAACATTACAGGGACAGGATAACATATCCTTATTCTTTCTTTCAAAACAGAATATTTGGTAGAGGACCAAACAAGAGGGCGAGCCTCTGTTCTAAATTGGGATTACTAGCAAATTACCTAAATTCGTTAATACTCTCTGCTTCAAGGTATGAAATTCACACCCTTGCTATGTATAAGTAAGGTCTATAGCACCGTCGCCATAAAATTCCAGCACATTATATGATGGGTACTGAGCGAACTCCGAGCCTCAATCATTCAAACGTAAATTAAACAGTGAACATGTGAGGACCGCCCTTTTTACTACTGTTGTTATGACTATTTACAGTACTGTTATTGTTACTTTCATATTTGTGGGATAGCAGTTCCCAAAATTTGTCAGACTATTTAACTTTATTATGTTTTCGGAAAAACTAATTGGGTGATGTTTGGATAAGTTACTTTTCAGAAAAATGAATTAGGGATGATGGAAAATTGTAATATGATTTTTAATTATGTTAAATTGTACTAAGGCATGAGAATGCATGTGTTATTTAAGTTGCTTCGGCTATGATGAATTTATGTGGTTACTGATCTTGTAATTGAGTGTGCAGGGACTACTAATCAAACCACAGATTTTGGAGATCATTCCACACCTTGTTAATTGTTATTCCCTGTTAAGCCGATCTGGTTCCACGAAGAACCAAGATCTCTTTGTGTTTGATGTCATGATGTAATGTGGTCTTTCGTATGGTCGAGTGGGTTAGGTTACCCTCATGTAACATTATTTTTATAAGTAAGTGTTGTTAAGAGATTGAATTTGAAATTTCTATTTTTCTTTAAATTATGAGGCCCTTTTTCTTGTGCTTTACCTTGACCTGGGGTGTCTTGTATGGGTTAAAATTGACCCTGGGTTCTACCCCATGGGTCCAGGGGCCCATTTGGCATGGGTAACCCTTGAGTAACCTCCATCTAGTCAACTTAACCTTCCCCTGAAGTTAAGTGGCGAAAATTGGAGGTAGGAGGGGACATGATGGGTTGTACCAACACTCAACCCATCCCCTCTACTTTCCCCTAGATAAGAGATGCCATCCATTAGTAAAAGTTACCTCTTCTTTAGTAAGATTCCCCCATGTACTATGGGGACACCCATGTGAAGAAAGGAGAAAGAGGCATGGGTCACCTGTCTTGTTCCCATTTAACTTTTTTTTTTTTTTTTTTTCCCATGAGAAAGTGGAGTCACATGAAAGGAATAAGGAGTACCCTTGGGAATGGAGAGTGACATAAGCCACCTGGACAGAATAGTGATTTTTGGGAAGGGTGAGGAGGTGACAAGTGTCACTTCCCCATTTCTCAAAATTAGAAAGAAAGAGAATTTTGGGTTATTTATTTTCAAATTTTGGGATGAGAGGGAGTTAGTTGAATTTTGGGGAAAATCTTTCATTTTGGCCTTACCAAAAATAGAGAAGTTAGTTTGGAAGATAGAGAAGAGAGAGGGAGTTGGTGGCTAAGCTTGGGAGTGAACTCTGTGGACTCTGCAACAACTTCATTCCAGGAGGGCTTTGCAAGGTTGGTCTGAATTTTACCTTTGTTTTGGTAGAACTGAAATGTGTATGAAATGTGTGTGAAATATGTGTTTAAATTTGTTTTCTGTGGGGTTCTTGTCGGGTGTTTGACAGAGCGTCTCCCACTTGGGAGAAATGCTCATCAAGTTTGGGGTAGGGGAGGAGAGATCCTCCTCGGGTGCATACCTGTTCCATCTTTTGGGATGTTGAAAGCCTTGAGGGCATGTATCTGTGACTGTATTTTTGACTTGAGAGTCATATACAGATTTCTTACAAATTGTGATCACACTTGGTTGAGACCAAGAGAAATTTATATGAGTTCATTTATCTGTCAGGGTGACACTCTGGAGTCGAGTGTATCCACTCTCCTGCCCCTTATGAAACTCACTGTAGTTGAGTTTCCGTATTGTGTAAAATAGCCACGGGTGTATGTGTGCTTTGGGATTGTTGTTGTTTCTGTTGTGAAGTGGAGTGTTTGAGTACCCAGGTGTGAGTATGGTCTCCCTAGCTCGGGGGTGACCCTCTTGCGGGTCTACGGTAGGGAGGAGAGCTAGACAAGTGGTATTTTCTTCTTTGTTTGTCTTTGATACGCAGGTTTTTCTCTTGGAGCTTCTGGTTGGCTATTTATGAAGAAACAGATTATCTTCTTGTCATGAGAATTAGGCCTGGTTCATTTCATAGAGATGAAGAGAGAACACCTCTCTTGTTAATGTTGTAAATTAATGATATTCTGGGAGTGAAGAAAATCACCTCCCTGATCTTGTTATTATTGGACTTTTATTGGTTGTCATAGTTTTCAGTTGTCTACTGTTTGGGAGGAGAAAGTTCATATCTGGGAAGTTGGTGTTCATGATTGAGAAGCTGTAATATGAATGTGCTTAAAATTTAAGTTGATGTTTGTAATCTTTGTTCAATAGCAATTTTTGTGTTTCAAGTATTACTGAAAAGAAAAAAATTCGTTTTTGCAAATTAATCTGAGTTGTTTACATTTGAAAGTTTGGAATTGCTTCACTGGTTGAAATGCTATTTTTCTTTATAGTTCAATATTAAAATGGAAAAGACAGTTTTAAATATTTGAGTTATTCTCCATATTTAATGGATTCTGTTAATTTAGAAGGATTAGAGGAAATCTAGCATGTAAATATAATCTGTTTGTAAATTTACAAGTCTTATATGTTTATGAAAATGGAAATTTATACTTAAAATAAGGGGATAGCTATTTACCATTTGGTGAAATTGGCATATATATATATATATATATATATATATATATATATATATATATATATATATATATATATATATATATATATATATATCTAATTGTTATGACAATTTCTTTATAATAGGTTGATTTGGAGAAAATGCATAGAGTAGTGAATTTGAGAAATTGTAGAAATTGGAATTATACAAGTATATAAAGAGTATTTTTTTCTCTAAATAATTATTAAATTTATATATAGAGATATATATATATTTCTCATTTTGAGTAATTATCATTTTAGAAAATAATAGAGTAATTGAAAGTAATTATAACTGTTATATATCAATATAAAAAAAAAGGGATATATATATATATATATATGAAATATATATATATATATATATATATAAATATTATTGTTGATATATATACATATATATATATATATATTTATATATGAATATATATAAATATATATATATATATAAATATTATTGTTGATATATATACATATATATATATATATTTATATATGAATATATATAAATATATATATATATACTTGTTAATATATTATTATTGATAATAACCAACGAATGGTGAAAGACTGTCAACATGTAAGCCGCGGATTAAAAAAAAACACAGTCGAAATTTTATATGGGCGGTGGGGAGTAAACCCCACCGCAAGTTGTTATTACATATGGAGGTGTGGAGTGGGGCGGAGCCCCACCCACACCCCACGTCGTGGGAATGTGGGTGGGGCTCCGCCCCACTCCACATCTTCCCCCCTCCAAACCCTTATGCCTCCCGCGGATCTTGTCCGCCGCTCTGCGGCCACTGCGAAATCCGTCCGCCGCTCTGCGGCCACCGCAGGTCTTGTCCGCCGCTCCGCGGCCACCACCGGCCCTGCTCCTCTGTCTCTGCGGCCACCGCCGCCCATGGCCGCCGCCTGCTGTGAATCTAAAGCTATAAAGAATGTTAGGGCTTGGGCCCTAACATATGAGTGGTGTATTTGTAATATAAATACAATTTTTTTTTTATATAGCTTTATATATATAGGCATATATATATACTATATATGTCTATGTATATAGCTATATAGATATAATATAATAATGATTATATATATATATATATATATATATATATAGATATAGGTATATAAGTTGTGGGAAACCAATTTGTCCATTATATAGACATTAAAATAAATATATTATATATACGTATGTATGTATATATATATATATATATATATATATATATATATATATATATATATATATATATATATATATATATATATATATATATATATATATATATAATATGCATAGGAGTAAATCTTTGAACCAATTTATTGGGCCCTCGTTTAAAATCGTTATAAACTATGTCTCATGGATATAGAGAAAAAAAAATATATAACAATTATATTCTCACAGTAGATGTTATTAAGTGTTGAACACAACAACCAAAGAAGATATATTACCATGAACAGAGTTTTATAAAGTGGTGAACCACCTACATCTATTGACAACGTCATACGAATTACAATCAGTGTATGAATCGTAATTAAGAGTAACAGTAACAACAGTAATTCTAAACAAGAGAAAATAAAATTATAATGTAAAGAGAGTTTAGGAATATTCAGTGATACTCTGGAAAGAGTTTCTCGGAAGTTTCAACTGTTAACGTACTAATAATCACCCGGAAAATGAAGAGGAAAATTACACAACTCTTTGCTCAAAAGAACACTGGAAATAAACTTATGAAGCCACCACTAACAATCCATGTGGCCATATTAATCTCAACTGTAGCAAACGATCTCATATGTAAACCTGTAAGAGGTTCCGAAGAAGGAAAAACTAACATTGGAAAACACAGAGGAGAAAATGCGCGACCTTTCTCACACGGGATAAGAGAACTAAGTTGACGGACCCTTCTGTCAATTGTGCTTAGGAACAAGTTGACTAAGTATTTACGAAGAGGAGGAACCTAGATCGGGGAAGATTAGGAGACCGAGTCCAGCGAAATAGTAAACCAGCCTTTGTGACCTAGATCATCCTGAAATTAGGTTTAATATCAACAATAACTGTAGTGATAACCCTGATTGACGTAAATCATGAAGAAAGGACAGGATGCACATAAAGAAAGTATAGAAAATGAAAGAGAGAGAGAGACCGAAATATAAACACACTAAATGAACTAAGAGATAGTTAAGGTAAGGGCGATAAAGATATAATCCAACTTAAGAACTTGTGGAAAGGGAAGAGAGGGCAACCAAACCGCCTTGTTGAAAATGCTAAGTCTTAGGAGGAGTATGTTTCAGGGAACAAGAGAGGAGACAGACAACCGTGCCTGGCTGAAAAATGACTAAATAGGGAGATCACTAGCCGGTTTAGTCGGAACAAGGCGTCGTGGGGAGTGGTTCCTCTATCAGCGAACCACGTGCGTAAATGAGTGCAGCGTAATTCCCACTAACGCCGTAAGGCATTCTGCTACCGAACATTGCCGAGGATTCGATTTAAGAACTTTGGTAATCTCACTCTTACAATGACGTTAGCAGCGTTGTATAGACCCTCTTGTTGATCTATATGCTTCTGGTTGCACGCCATTGTACTTGTATTCCGCCGATGAGTATAGTGTTTCGCCATGAGAGAACACCGTTGAGCATGCGTACGCATGCGAAAGGGGTTTTTAGGACAGTGTGAGAAAAGTTTTTCATATCTCGTGTCATAACCACATGACAAATGTGGCTATGACACGTGCGATGTGTGTTGTGACCACAAGGAACATGTGGGCATGATAGAACACATGCATGAAATCACTTAAAAGGAACTGTAAGTTGTACCAAAGAAATTGCAGAGTAGAAAGTTGCAACAGAATATAAGTAGATGCTTTACAGCTTGAATATATACAATGTATCTGGAAATGAAACAAGTAATACTGCATATAGCATGAGCACTTGTATAGTTAGTTCTTCCTGCAACCTTCTTTGTTATTTAGTGACACAGTTGCATAGCTACTTTTATGCTCCCAAATCATGAATTTGTCAATATATTGAAACTTGGCAATTCATACCTCAATGTCTGGGAATTCTATAATTGATATCCGAGTTTCTAAAATAGAAAACTTAAGTTCTAGAAAGAGATATCTGAACTCTAACAGAAATTTGAGAAAACTGTAAAATTTCTATAACTGAGAGTGCTCTACAATCTAAAACTCATATAATATCTGAAATCTTGAAATTTCTGTGAACAGCAGCACTGGTTTTCTACACGGATTACGAAATAGAAGTCCATATAGAGGCTTACCACAGATGCAGCTTCACAGGCCTCTGGATGCCCACCTTCACTACTCTCTGAGTGCAAACAAATTGAGAAACAACAATCCAAAGCGCATACAAATTGAAAACCTCTGATCAAGACATGACCTGTCATCTTGTAAGGATGATTAAAAATCATTAATTAACATTGCAAATGAAATAAAAATCATTAATTAACATTGCAAACGAAATAAATTCAACAAGCTCAGCGGCGCCGTCACTTTGCACGACCTGTACTTAACTATATTTTTGTTTATTGGCATCGTTCCAAAATTCAATAATTTTTTAAATCATTATTTCATTTTTTACCCTTACTGTTCACACCATAGACCAATCAGAGAATAGATAAATGGTATTTTTTAAATGATTAAATTAAAAAAAAATAATGAACTATAGCATTGTGGTTGCAAATTTTTAGTTCTTTCACATGATTGGACGAATAATTTGAGAAATTGCATCTAGCCGATGCAGTAGTATACCTGCCGAAGGCAGGAACTAATAATACTTAGCACAGATAGTAGGACCGCTCATCGACATAGACCAGTGGTGGGGTTTGGCCTAAAAACCTTTATCTACTCTATCTTGAATCCCCACGCACTCTTAGATTTGAGATGACATGGTACAATCAGATGGCACATGCTAACTAATCCTTAGAAGAACATTATTTTCTCCATACACACCAACAAAACTATAAAATTTAACTAAGGCAAAAGGATTTGCCTTACCCAATGAGCAACAAATCAAACAAGGTAGTACTTGTAGTGAAAATTCACTACAATTTTGGCAATTTGCAGGGGTTCTTTCACTTGCAAAAGAACAATGGACTTAGGAAATATGCTATCTATTGGGTATAAAGGTCCATGTTAAAACATCAAAACTTCAAAAAGAAGAGGATAATTACCACTTATAAATTCTTAAGTGAAGTTTGGAGCTTCTCCTATTCCTTGTTTGAGGGCAATTATATCTTCTATAGGACCCTGGAGTGGTGCTCCAACTCAATTGTGTCTTTGTAAGAAACCTCCTACACCTAAACCACGATCGTCTATACAAGGGCCTCCAACTTTGCCAATGACTTAAACACCAATTACGCTTCCTTGATGGAGGGCACCTAGGACCACTTGTTGAATATTGACTCATTCACAATCTTCTCATTCGAAAGCTCCAAAAAAAATTTCATGCGAGAGCACTTGTTGATTTTCATCTAACAATGAGGGCAATCCTTGCCACACAAATTGATGGATATGGGTCTACATATCTAGTATTGTTTATCCCATGACATCTAGTTATTCTTTGCATTCTTCATTTGCCTTGAGTTTGTCCAATATGTACTTAATTTTTTTTGTGACACTTGTTCTGCTTCTTGACATATGTCATGGCATCTACAATTACAGGAGAGAGGGTGATTTCCACTTTTTCAATCCCTACCTTCACCATTGTCCTTAGGGTTTGGGTCATCTCCATGGACTACAAATCTCAAAGACAAAGGATGATGTGGTCTCTATTATGGCCTTCTAATATGATCTGTACATAGGGTTTGACAAGTTTAAGGGAGCTTGTGAATTGCTTTGACTTTTCTAATTGGTTCTCTAGCCTTTTAACTTCCTCTTTTGATGTCTCCATTCTATTTTTGAGCTCAATCTCCTTTTCTCTTAGCCCTATTAGTGTTTGGACCTTGGCCTCAACTTTATTCTTGAGCTTGGTGAGCCTCATAATCCTAGGCTGATGCTTTTTTTCTTAAGCAACCCTATCTCTATAGCCTATGCACTAGAATTAGCCTTCTCTCGAAGCAATTCACTTTTCAGGTTCTCCACCTATTTTGATAGTATATCCTCGGTGGCTCCTTCAGTCATTTGGCTCTTAATCATAGCCAATTTTATCTATGCCTTCTTTGTTCTAGCCTTTTCTTCCTATATTTTTTTCTCAAGAGCTTCTATCTTTGAATCCTTAGCTTCAATAGTTGTCTTTAAAGTATTTGTAACTTGGCCTTTTAGAGCCTCAACCCTTAACTTGACAGCCTTCAAATTGTGCTTGACTTGCTCTAGCTCTACATCCTATTTCTTCATTTTCTACCCATATAGATGATCTTAGATCTCACTCCCTTGGCACCTTCATGGAGAAATTCTACTCTATCTTTTGCCTAAGTGTCCTTGGTGCTAATGTTGATTGTTATTATCTAGTAATTGGCCAATTTCATTTGACCTTTTGGCTTGTATATCAAGGGTAGACTCTTTCTTTTTAGTTCCATCTATTGGATCCCCACCTACACTTGTTGCATCTATTGATAGTATTGCATAGGGTCCCTTAATATTGTGATGCTCTAGGGATGCTAGAAGGCACTTAAGGAGAAAATGGGAATGGACAAGACCAATGACTATACAGTATGGGGAATGGTGAGGGGTTGGGAGGAAAGGAACTACATAGACCTAGAAGGGGAAGGTGGTGAAGAAGTCCCCAAGACTTGGGAAGTAGGATGACTTCCAACTAGGGGAGGAGGAGACATTTGATAAGGAGATTGAGATGGATAGCCCCCAAAAGGGTAATATGGTTGCATTGGCATTTGGTACTAGCTTAGATAGGAGGAGATGAGATCAACTGGAAAGTGGAGTTTTGTAGATTTCTAGACTTGATTCAAGATGATAATCTACTATTGGTATATTTTCCTGGTCCTTTTACTTTTATTATATTCCTGTATACTTGTTTGGCTTTGATGCCCTTCAATCTATAATTATTTGTGAACTAGTTCTTCCACTTCTATATTCTATTCAATTGTAATAGAGCTTACTTTATGTCTATTCAAATAATATTAACATAATCTGTTTTATCATAAAAATGTGAAAGATTGTAAGTTGTGAATTGAGCTTGGCACAACTAACCTATAAGTACCCCATAGGTGATCAGTGACTTTTGGTCTAACCTCCTCACTATGAAAGAATGCTTATACATCTATAATTATCCAATTTAACTATAAGTATTTTCAAATGATTAGAATTGACCTCTTTTATCTAAGAGCCACGGATTGAAGGGGTCATGATCGTGGGCTTATTTCTTATGATGCCAGTTCTTGCACTCAATAAGACTTGATCTCTTGAGGTTTTTTGTGAGCTATTAACTTTAGCAAGAGACTAAGAGCTCCACTTGATGATTTATCCACACTATAAATAACTTAATTTTAAGAATAAACCTTACTTAATAGGTTAATGTAAGCCTTCATGCTGATATGCAAGATTGGAATGTGAAGGCTTGGCTTGCCATTCATGTCATTAACAAACACATATTACCATGCATGATTGAAACGTGCAATGTTGCAGTAGCAGTAGATTTTTATTTAATGAGTTTGATAAATTCTCTAGGCTTTCTAAAACAACCAATTATTCTTCAAAATCAAATCAACAAACAATTAATAATAAAATATATTGTTATGAGCATTATATATGTGGCTCTAGTTTTTGCAATCTTCATATTTTGTTGTCTAACTCATTATTAATCCAAAATGTTGATATAAATTTTTTATATAACTTTACTAAAAACTTTATAAATTTTATAATAAAACTATTCAAACTAAAAATATAAACCACCAACCCAAAGAAAAATATTAAATCCCATTTGAATTTAAAAAATAATAATAATAAAATATTCCATAACTTGAATATTTTTTTAATTTTAATTGATTTACATAACAAAAACATAGATACATTAATAACATGTCTACGTAAACTACTAATTAATTGAGACAACCAGGATTATCTCCTCCAGGCCCTCCAAAGAACATGTAATGACCCCATTTTGGATTACTATTGTCAAGGCCAAGAGTTAAATTATAGCAAAGTGGTTTATTTGCAATGATGGACTCTTGAGGGTACATACGATTATCATTAGAGTTATAAATTTCAATGTCCCTGATATATGCTGCATTTGAGTAGCCCTCTCTAGGGAAGTGACCACTGCCCATATGAGTTTTTGATAATGGGGTTCCTGTAACATTGGTATGATACACAACTTCCCCTCCATATTCCACTAGATTGGCTGATTTGGCCAATGAAGTAAATAAGGATCCAGGCCAATAACCCACAATTTTGTTTTCTATATATAAGGACCATATTGCCTTGCCTTCTAAAATTTCCTGTAAAGTAAGAGTTATATAATCAGTTTATTAAAAATATTAGTCAACAATCATAGAAGAAAAAGTTAATTGTTTCATACCATCTAGATGCCATAGCATATACAGTCTAATATAACCCTTTGTTAACATACAAAATCATATAACTTAAAAGATCACTATTTTCTATTACTGCAATGTATGAAACTATAATTTTAGCTTTAATATATATTAGTATTTGTAAAAAATTATCTATTAATAAAGTGTCTACATTTTATTATAGAGATTATATGTTGGAATTCATATTAAAAAAATCTCTTTTTCTACATAAGTTTTGTTACAATAGAGATTTATCTCTATTGGAATTTATAGAAAACAAACACAAGTTTTATTGTTTGTTGGTAAGATAGATTTTAGAAAGTGTTGATTAGTTTAGAATGAATATATATATATATATATATATATATATATATATATATATATATATATATATATATATATATATATATATATATATATATATATATATATATATATATATATATAATCAAAAGAAGTATTATTATAAAAGATATATTACAAATTTGAATATCATATTTATTATATTCAATAGTAATTATATTTAGAGTTGAAAAATCTTCATCACCACTTACATCTACTTAAACTTCTAAATTATTTCTCACACTTTTTTAAAAATTCTAAATAAAAAAAATATTTTGATTTTTTTCTAAATTAAAAGAGGTCTTTAAGAAAATTTAAATCAAAAAACATTTTAAATTTTTTTTTTTTCCCAAATATTAATGTCAAAAAGCCCAATAAGAAGAGGGGGATAGAGAGATTTTTTATAGGTGACAAAAATAACCAAAATGAAAATGAAAAATCAAACTTGTATGGTTGTATTTGGTAACCATGGCTTCCGGCTAAACCAAGGACAAATATATTGGATTTTGCCTTTGGATTTAAGATTAGAAAGATTTTCTACCATAAGACCCATAGGTAGGAGAAGTGGATCAAGGTACTCAACTTCTATATTCAAACAACTAGAACAGACCTTCAAATGCTTTATAACTAACTACCCTTCAATTAACTAGAAAAGAATTTAACCTTAGGGTTAGATCAATGACAAGAACATAAGATCTTGCCTTTGGGTCGAGGGTTATAAAACCCACCCTGGGGTTAGATCAATGACAAGAACATAAAATCTTACCTTTAGGTTGAGGATTATAAAACCCACCCTAGAGTTAGATCAATGACAAGAACATAAGATCTTGCCTTTAGATTGAGGATTATAAAACCCTGCCTTTGGGTTGAGAGTTAGGAGGACACTCAACCATAAAACATTAGATTTAGGGAGAGAAACATAAGGTACCCAACCACCAGCCCTTTCCCCTGTTGCCAATCATTAAAGAAATACATCACTTACTCTATTAAAATGTCACTTACCCTGTTTATATTTATGAGTATTTCAAACTGATCTTTGCCATACTCAGATGTAGATTGGAGAGGTTGGCCCGGAGAGTATTGTGCACTACTCAACAACACAAATCCTGGACACTCTACATTCCTGCAACCTGTGGACTGGTAATTATCAGCCTGCATCAAGACGGTAACATATGTGTATGAGTAGACTATATATCTTAAACTTGGATATAAAGACAAATATCATGATAGACATATTGCAAGTTACCGTCCAATATACAAAAAGTCTAGGTCGGGAATCGCCATAATGGGATGGGAAGACCTGAATTCATAGATTTCAATATTAGATTATTTTGTAGCAGGTTTTCTATCCTTAAACAAATTACATATATGGATTCATATATAACTTACTTCCCAGCCAGCTTCGATTGTTTGCCTTGTCGGCAGGCCTTGATCATGGACAAGCCAAATTTGACTAAGGCTAAAAACACCATCAGATGCCACATACGGTTCCCATATATTAAACCTTCCTTGTGCTCTATAGATTCCATCAGATGGAAATTGCACAACAGCATACTGCAAAATAACAGGAAACGTCATGCTTTGAATGTAGATTGCATTTTCAGAAAGCAATTAAATAAACCATGTCATAAAGTAAGTCTAAATAAATATCTTTGTTGGGTTTTTAAACAGAGGTCTTCTTGTCTGGCTTGGCCCCTGGCATTCACAACTTTTGCCCTTGTACTTGAGGTGTCCGAGAGTCATCAAGATGATATTTATACAGAAAAGAAATTTTAATATAATTTGTTTTCTTTAACAAAGGGCTTATGCCAAATTGCCATTAGGCTCGATTGCATCTTTAGGGGAAAAAAAATAAAAAAATAAAAAAATAAAAAAATAAAAAAATGCTTAAATTTCTCATTGGATGTACCTTATGAATCAGAGTTGAAGATTCTTTCATTTTTCTCCTCAAAAACATATTTACAGATCCTGCTGTTTTTACTTGTTCATACTTTATCTCCATAACAGGGACTGTTCTTTCTGGACACCTGTTTCTAAGCCCATTGTCTGAGATATTTGAAGAGGGTTCCCCTGCTTGAGCATCCCTCCAGCCTATATTTGAATTCTTCTACAATTGCACAGTCTAAATTAATAATATAGCTACAATTCAATGATACTATAGAGAGCCACTAGAAAATTGTGTTCTGATAAAAGCGCTATTAGCTTTAAACTAGTATATTCCCCTACTAATACAAAGTTGAGTTTTGAACTATAGCTACAATTCAATGATACTATAGAGCCAATAAGAAATTGTGTTCTGATAAAAGCGCTATTAGCTTTAAACTAGTATATTCCCCTACTAATACAAAGTTGAGTTTTGAACTTTTGAAAAAGAAAACTTTAAGGTCAGATTAAAAATATGAGCCATCTTTTAAGGGACTGAGACCCTTATCCCTGCTTACTGATTTAAACAAAACATGAACCATCTGGATAAACCATATGATGAAATTGGAAAATGAAATCACAAATATTAAAAAGGGAAGAATCTGTAATTTATACAGTTTAAATGGACTAGGAAATACCACACATCTAAACAACTTAAATGAAGTAGAACATGTACTATACTTTCTATGCACCTGTAAATCATAGTAAGCTCAATTTTGTATAAATTTTCAATCCTATACATTAATATTTTATCTGCAAATAGTTTAATAGATCCACCAATTTATCTTCAAAGACATTAAAATTTGCCATCCTCATCATAGTCTGAAAGAAACTCCTTTGTACAAAGAATATAATATCTTACCTTAGCATACCCATATTGTTGTTTTCCAGGGTGGAGGGATATTTGATCAGTAAATTTGACACAGAGGATGCTGTCTCCATCGTCATTCTGCATAAGAAAACTACTTTTATAGCCAAGTTTAAATGGAAAAAATAACAGAAATAAAAAGGAAATTGACCTACCTTGTAATTGTGAACAGCTGGTGGATTAACGTAATTGATATAATCGTGGATGCTCATATTGCCCAGTTCAGCTGGGGATACTAAAATCATAAATGGTACGTACAGCACATAAGTAAAAACCAGATGGAACTTATGAAAAGCCATTGATGAAACAGTGTTTTAATCTATAGACTATCACCAATACTTAGAAATTAGAAATGAGAACTAGAGATGTATATCTATGACCCAATCCGAAGAGCTTAAATAGCAGCGGTCGAAATTCTGTTGATTGATCGGTTTTCTAAATTTTAATGACAAACAGAAGGATCAAAATGGATTCAATTCATGATAAAAAAATCTAAATTTGAACAGGTAAAAAATGAAAAAAAGCAGTCAGCACACAAAGTACCCCTGTTTACAGTGGGCGGACCCTGTTAACTTTAGTTTATTGACCCGGAAAAATCATTCGACTTCAATGGTCAAGTATTTAATAACTATGTTCACATTAGAAAGTAGTAAAATAACAGACTTTTCATATCAACTACACAGTGGTGGGCCCATCCCAATCTTAATGGGGCTTCCTGCTTCTACGTAGTTGCCCTGCCGCATTGGTCTTGGTACGTCGACCATTTTCACATATTAATTTTCTTGTTTATTTCTTAGTTATCTCTTTTAAGAACTGGAAAATTGAGTCTGGTCCCCACATTTATACGCGGCATGCTGAGGTGACTTAGGTGACGTACAACTAACAAATGTAAGGAATTCCACTGATTTGAAAGCATTTTCACATTATGCCTTTGCCGATGCTAAAAGAGTTCGAGGTTTGCTTGTTAAATTTTATGAAAAACTTTTATAAAACTTACTCATATTATAATGGTGAAATTTGTATATTTGCCATATTTTTGAAAGGTATTTATTTTTAATTTGTTGTGGACATGTATATTAGTTAATTGATTGATGGCAAGATGTAAGATGATGCAGTTCATATAGTTCGATTGGGAGAATATACCAATGCTCACTTCAAGTCTAAAGAGTTCAATGTTAGTATGAGGGTGTAAGTGATTGTTTTCGAGTGTGTTATAGTTTTTTTCAGTTTAGCTATCAATTTTAACTGAGATCACCTCAAAAAATCATCTTGAATATATTATTCATAATATGTACTAATTGCGATTTAGTATGACATCTTAGGCAATTAATTAATATATAATTTACTAGTTTTAACATTCATATATGTAAAAGATTAATAATTAATCATTGTTATAAATGAATAAATAAAAAGCCCAAGTTCTAATAGGGGCGTATCATTATCATATCTGAAATATTTACTCTCACATTCACACATCTCCACATATTTACATCATTATTAACTCTAATCCCATATGCCTAATCCTTGCCTCAAAATCCACATTTCTTGCCTTGGGGCATTTTTTGTCCCATGTAGGGTTGATCTCGCATTACATGAATTTGATTTGAAATTTAAGTTTTAAAAATTCAAATTGTCAACTCCTTTTCTTTCCTCATAGCCATTGGGAGCTAACTTGGTACACGTTTGTGTAATGATTCATTATATCTTGGTATTTAAGGACATTCCTTTGAGTAATAATTCATAATCCAAACACTTCAAGAGATTAAATTTGAACTCTATATACAAGCCAACAGAAAATACTTTTATTTTTTCATTTTTGGCTAAGTCTAGAAAGGTTTTTTTGGCCCATTGCCACTGTTTGACCCATTATGATCTCCCACTCACTCACCCTTGTCCCTTTCACTTTTTACTATTTTTTAATAGGGTAAGTGCAAAAAGATGGGGGGCCAAAAAGTGGCCAAAAAATTTTCAAAAAAATTTTAGGCATAACGCGCTCGCGTTATGGCTTGGCAATGACAAGCCTGAGGCTCGTCATTGCCGAGCCATAACGCGAGCGCGTTATAATGCGAGCGCGTTATAACGCGCTCGCGTTATAGAGTCCTCTATATATTAAAAAAAACGCTGTCATTTCATTTCATTTTATTTCATTGTGAGTTTTTCCTCCGCCCGCGGCTTAAAACCCTTCAAAAACGCGCTCGCGTTCTACAAAACACCGTTCAACACAAAAGATTTGTCGATTCATCGCCGAAATGCCGCCGCGACGTCGAGCACGCCAAAGGGGTGAGTTATCTTTTTTTTTTTGTTTGAATTTCTTCCTAAATAGGTAGGTTTTGTGTTGATTTTTGATGTATATTTTATTAATTGTAGGAAATGTTAATGCACCTCCTCCTCCTCCTCAAAATCCACAAAATCTTGAGGAAGAAATACCTGCAGAACAACAACCTCCTCCATTCATTCCTCGACATGCCCCTGGAACACAAGATAATATAATGGGGGAAATTGAAAACAACAAAAAACAAATTGAAAATATAATTGCAAGGTTGAAAGATCCTTCCACTTCAACCTTGCATAGGTCCACACTTGCCGAATCTCTTGAGTCTATGTTATCAAATGTAAATTCAATTAGCAAGCAAATAACTAGTTGGACCGATAAAAAGAGAGAGTTTAGAGATTACTATGCAGATAAATTGTCATACCAAGATGTCAAAAAATTACAAATTACAAAAGTAGACTTGTGTTCAATTTTCACAAACCCACAAACAAATCAACCTCCACCCATTACATGCAAGAGGTTCCCTATCCATTGGTGCAACAACCAAGCGATAAGGGACAATTTCGGGCAGAGGTGGTGGATGGTTTTTGACCATCCTCCATGTAATAACAATGAGGTCCCGCAATACTTTTTGAGGAAACTCTACTCCGAGTTTGTCCTCAATAAAGTGCCAAACTATTTTGATATGCGGGACTTCCAGGGTAGAGGTGGGGGCTCAGCACAGGATAGACCAGGGGCACGTCTTGACCCACAGCGGGTAGTGAGACGAGTAATCAGCAGACCAGCCCACGAGCATGTTTCTATTCCTTCCATTGTGAAGGAGAGTGTTGAGGTCGATACACTGAGGTCGATTAGTGCCTTGACCCAGAGCATCATAGAGCATGCCGATCCTGCAACACAGAGTGGGTTGGGAGATAGTGCGAGGAGTAGGGTCCCACCGCATACTTGCCAGGCTTGCGGGTCAGCCTGTGGTTATGACCCCATGGACAGTCAGGACGCAGGTGCACAGGCTACATCTGCAGCTGAGCAGATGGTGATGACAGATACCCTCCTGAGTGAGACTTTCGGCCTTGATACTCAGGTAAATATTAGCAAGTTTATTGAATTTAATTTATTAAATTTTATTTTTGAAATACAAGATTAACTAATTTAAATTGATGATTTTAATGAAATTTCAGGGTCATAGCGTCGATGCAGTTTTCAGTGGTTCTCCACCTACATTTTTCACTAGATCATCTACTGTCGAGGTATGTAACTAGTAAACAATTATAAATATTACATGTGAATAGCATCGTTATATGAATGGTATTCTAATTTCTGATTTTGGATGTTGAATAGGTTAACACTGTAGATTTCATGGCAACACCTGCCAGCGGTGGTGGACTTCAAAGCTTTACGGAGGTAATAAAATAAATAGTTTAATGAATGAATTGTACTTACTAAATTTTTGTATGTGATTTGTGTGTTTTATTGTGTGTACTTCCATGTTTAGATGAGCGTGTGTGTATGTTAGGAGCCATGATTTGCATCACTATTATAGTTTTCGTAATTGAATAATGTTGTTTTATTTCCAGATGATGCAGGCTGCGGATACACCTCCCCATGTTCATAGGGCAATGGAGCAGGGTGTGGCCTCTGCGATTTATAGCTCTATGGCATTGACAGGGGTATGAGGCAGATTAGTAAATTTCAATTTACATTCATTGTTATAGTTGTCTATTTTTGAAAAATCAAAAGATTATTGATTTGAAGTTTAATTTCTATCTGGATGGTTTCTATAGGACATGACATCACCAGGGCCTTTTCCTGCTACTGAGGCAAGCGAGCAGACAGATTATATGTTGGCGGTAAGTGATTATTTTGTTAAATGTTTCATTTTTTTATAACATGTAATTTCTATATATTAATATCTATACTTTTTTTTGTAACAGGTAAAGGTGCAGGAAGAACTAAATAGGAGAAGTAGCCCTCGGGTTCGTAGTAGACCACCCACATGCATGTCTCCATCCCCTAGAAGATCAAAGGCTGCTCGTGATTTATTCTCTTCACCAGCTAGAGGGGAATGACTTTTTATTGTGTTCCTCTGTTGTATGCCTATATGGCATTTGTGGACATATATTTTGTATTGTACATAGTTGACATTGTATGCCTATATGGCATTCTTGTAAGCCTATATGGCTATTTTGTATATATGTTATACTTATATCGACAGATATTGATGTATGCGTATATGGATCTTTGGTTAATACAAATCTTTTTTATTGATGGCGTCCATACTTGCATTATAAATCCACTTTTGAATGGATATTTGTAGATGGCTACTTCAAATATTTAAAGTCTGATTGTATTACATAGGATGTTTGCATTTTCTTTGATAGGCTTGATAGGCCATGGATTACATGATGGTGTTTGATGGAAAAGTATGGTACTAGAAGACTCTAGTTCATTCTTAATAGGCTTGTGATTGATAATATCTTTGCATGATTGCACTTGATCTTGGATCATGGGCATGTTGTTAGGATTTTGATTGCATTGTGATGTTTGATGGATAGGCATGGTGTAAGTGTAAGATACCCAACTAGTTCTACGAAAAATTTTCCTTACTTAAACACTTTTACTTGCTAACAATTCATCAACTACTTCAATAACATAAAGATATACATCAAGATAACTATTTGAATGAAACAACATTAGAGTTGGGTACTTGTCTTGTTACTTGATTCAATCAACTTGCAATGTCTTATTACATGGAAAATGCTTTCAATAGCATGAAGTACAACTCATTCAATGGAAATACAAGGACAGGCCTTGAAGCCTTGATGTTACAATGTCTTCCTTATTTGAGCAACATTTGAAGATTTGGAATGTTCAACTCATCACCTCACAAGATAGGCGCATATTTGAAGGATTTACAGGTTTTTCTGACTTGGGCGCCAAGTTGAGGTGACCTCCTCCTGAAGTTGCGCCTTGTCAACATTAGGTGCCAATTAGAGTTTATGGATGCTCTGGATTGTTTCCAAGAGTAGGCGCCAAAACATCATCATTATGAAAGTGTTTTAAATGCTAGGCGCCCAAATCAGCCCTCTGGAGTCTAGGCGCTCCTTTCATGCATTCTGTGTTCTAGGCGCCAATTGAAAGGAGTGGAGAACAGGGCAAGCGCCTTCCAAACTAGGTGTTTCCTTGAGGTGACAAGGACTTAGAAAGTGCGCCTAAGGTGAGTGCCTTGAGTGAAAAGGTCTAACAAACATCTTTGAACCCCCTTTCAAGGTTAGGCGCATTCTGGAGGTGGAAACAAGTAGAAGGTGCGCCTTAGCTTCCTTTGTCAATTCTTGCAAGTCTTTGTTGATTAGGAAGGTGGAATGCTTCATTGTAGAATGAGCGCCTATCTTCTAATGTCCAAACTACTTCTTCTGGCTCACTCTGTGGCTAGGCGCCAGAGCTAAACTGTTCACACAAGGGAGTGCGCCTAGACTCACTTGATGTTTTCTTACTACTTCAACCCCTGGAAGATGTTCCAAGGTGTTCCCTTTTACAAGCACCTGACCTCCCAAGTTCCTTCATGTGCTATTCCTTGAAGGTGCCAAAACTGAGCTCTAGTGCCATGGGATTGTGCCTAACATCTTTGAAGAGTTTCTAAGCCTTTTGCAAGTTGATATCCCAAACTCATCTTCTAGGCACAACAGGAGCTTTCCAAAGGAGTTTCCAAGTTTTAGACGCCAAGCGAGGTCATGGGTGAATGGAACTGCGCCTTAGGAGATGACTGGATCCTAAGCGTCAGTCTGGAGTTACAGTGGAATTGATATGCGCCTCAACTAGCTTAGGCGCCCATTTGAAGTGATTCTTTTAACACTTCTCTGTCAATCTCAACTGCAAGGATGATCTCCTAATCCAATTTTGATCCTCTGGAGATGCAAATAGCTTTACATTTCACTAGGTTCCATCAATGATGATCATCAACCAAAGCACATTTCAAAGGTGAGATAGGCAAGTGAGGCACCAAACTAGTCCTTAAGACTTATCTCCTTCTATCAAGTCAATTTCAACTATGTGAGAGAGTTCTATTCTAGGCGCAAAATGGAAATGTTTCATCAATTGGTGCATCTTACAAAGCTCCCAATTCTAGGCGCCAGAGCCAAAGAGTTTTTCCCAACACATGCACCTGGGCTAGGAATTCACGTAAGAGACATCACTTAGCTTTAAAACTTTCAATCTATAGCCATCTGGGCTAGGCGCTCCAATGGAGGATCCTTGAACTCATGCATTGGCGCCTTCTAGTTCTAGGCACCCATTTTGGATGATTCATCCTGATACTAGCGCCCAAAATGACTATACTCTCTTCATTATCCAATTCACTTAGAAGACTCAAGTTGGAGACTTAGTTGTCTATCCATGTTCTCCGGAAGATTCATTGTACCTCTATGCACTATCTCCTTCAAGGCGCTCCTTAAAATCATTGGAAGTGCTTAGGACTTACCTTAGTCCAAAGCGCCACAATCCATTCCTTAAAGCACAAAGAATTCTCAAAGGCGCCCCTATTTACCTCTAAGCACTCAAATATCATTTAGATTCAAGGCGCACATTTAGCTCCAAAACGCAAATTTCCATCATCAACCCATCAAGGTGCATCATCTTCCCTTTGTATCCCCTTCAAGGCGCAGACATTCACTTCTTCACACTCAAACTCACTCTCTGGCGCCAGAATAGGTGTATAACTTCAAATAAGGCGCTAATCTTAGGTTTCTAAGTACTTAGTTTGATCTTAAGGCTATCCTTCCTCTAAGCACTCTCTTCAACTCCCTCACTGAAGGCCCTCTATAAGTTTGGGCGCATTTCATCCCAAGGCGCTTCAACATCATCCAAGGCGCAAATTCACTCTCCAAGACAAGGTGCAAAAAACCCTATCCTAAGGCGCTCAAATCTTGCTTCTAGACCTAGGTGCACAAACATGAGATTAAGGATCATTCTGGCCACCATCACTTCCCTAAAGGCGCAAAATTGGTGTAGATACATTCCATTTATTAAGGATCATTCTAGCTCCCAAATCTTGTCAAAGCAAAGGATCAATAGGTTCTCTCTAAGGCGCACTCCAGGGTTTGATCTTGCAAGACTTCTCACGTCAAAATTTTGACCAAGACACTCAAGGCACTAGTCTTTATCATCTAACCCTACAGTGCACTTACTCATTATGATATACTCCTCAACTTTGTATTCAACCTTGCCCAAGGCGCATATTCACTATAAGGCATTCTCACGTTGTCAAGGCTCAGAGGGCTTCAACTTGCTAAAGGGTAGAGGTCTAGGCACATATCTGACTTGAAGCTCAAGGCGCTCCAACCCTCTTGCTCTGGAATTCCTTCTAGGCACTAAGTGACTTCTCCAATTCCTTGAAAACATTTGAAGTGTTTTACCTTCTCAAGGTGCTCCTTCGAACTTGACTCCAAGGTGTTATAATCTCAAAGGTGTTGACATCATCTCAACCAAAGGCGCTCAATGATTCATCCCATATCTAGGCACTAAAACACTTAATCAACCAAGTCATTCAAGGCGCCATTCAGTAAACTCATCTTCCATGATATTCCTACCAAGGCGCATATCACTTCTCTCATGGGCTTTAGGCGCTCAGTTGAGTGTTTCAATACTATTTAGGTGCCAAATTCATTTTAATGCACCAAACACAAAGAGCTTTCAAACACTGGGCGCTCACAAAGAGTCTTCCAACCTTGGGCACTAAATTAGGTCTTTGCAACTATCCAAGGCACATATCTTCGTTTGAACAACTTATGGTGCCAAGACAACTTCTCATTAGGGCGCTCAAAACACTTGTGTTTACATTTGAAGTGCTTTACCTTCTTAAGGTGCTCCAGACTAACCTGACTCCAAGGCGCTCCATCATCATCCTTAAGGCGCTAAAAACATCATCTCCACTCTAGGCAAAAACATCATCCAACTCCTTAAGGCACTTCACTGTCAAAGTCTGAAGGCGCTCTACCTAGACCTTTCCCCTAGGCGCCAGAACTCCTAAGCACTCACCAGATAACTCTCTTCTTCAAGGCGCAAATCTTCCTATACTATGATTGCCTCTGAAACGTCGATTAACGTGATGTGAGGGTGCAAAGGCTACTCCAATCCTCAGTGAGCGCCTAGTTTAAACAAGGAGAAATAAAGCATTCAAAACTATCCAAACGATCATCCCCTTCCTAATGTCTTCACTGCTCCAGAAAACCTTGGCCAAAATGACACATAACAACTCCTATGAGTGCCCTTATGCCCTAGGATCATCTAGTTTGTGCGTCTTGTAATGAGGAGTTCATGTAAGTTTGGAATGAGCGCCTTGAATAAGTGTAAACTAGCCTAGAGAAGGGTATGTGCGCCTTGAGCATTCCAGAGATAACTGTGCGCCTAGAACAATATGAGTGCTCATGATGATGATTAACGCCCTGATGAGACTATGAGCGCCTTGTTCAGGAGATACCTTGTTTGATCATAAAATGCACCTTGAGTCTTGAAGGTTTTGAGCGCCTAGGTGATTTGGATGTTGGGATGTTGGTATGCGCCCAAGATTGAGGTAAGTGAGCGCTTGTAATGGAGGAGAGCAATGAGATGAGGTTTAGCGCCTCCAAGTAAGGTCAGAGGTGAGGTTAGAGGTGAAATGCGCCTTTGGACCATTCTGGCGCCTTGGATGAAGAACCTATATCTTGAGCCCAAGAGGTAAAATTTGCGCCTTAGTGGATTTGGAGAGTTACAGAGATTAGAGAAAAGCACCTTGAAGATAGAGTTGTTCAAGGCGCATGTGTGATTTGGTCAAAAACAGGCGCCTAGAGTGAATAGGCTTTCATCCTGACTTAATACACTGCCTCCTTCTGACGATTTTTGGGGCAGCAGAAAACCTTTCACCACGGGCAAATGCCTCAGAGCTATAAAAAATCGAGAGAGGTTATTGTAGAGGCACTCTACGTGATCCCGTTGCCTCAGACGGAATGTTTCTAAGTGACACAGTTTTCGAGTAACATCTCTTCAAAGATTGCTGCCTTTTTGCACTTTGGACTCTTCAGGGATATCGTCGGTACAATGTAGCTCCGACTGTTTCGACATGTTTGGGTGAGAAATAGGACCATGCCTAGCATAAATGTACCCATTCAGACGCGTTGGAATAGTCAGTTTGGTCGCATCAGGAGCAGGACGAAAGTTACACCCCTTTGCAACTTTACACTGCCTCCTTCTGACAATTTTTGGGGCAGCAGAAAACCTTTCACCACGGGCAAATGCCTCAGAGCTATAAAAAACCGAGAGAGGTTATTGTAGAGGCACTCTACGTGATCCCGTTGCCTCAGACGGAATGTTTCTAGGTGACACGGTTTTCGAGTAACATCTCGTCAAAGATTGCTACCTTTTTGCACTTTGGACTCTTCAGGGATATCGTCGGTACAATGTAGCTCCGACTGTTTCGACATGTTTGGGTGAGAAATAGGACCATGCCTAGCATAAATGTACCCATTCGGATGCGTTGGAACAGTCAGTTTGGTCGCATCAGGAGTAGGACGAAAGTTACACCCCTTTGCGACTTTACACTGCCTCCTTCTGACGATTTTTGGGGCAGCAGAAAACCTTTCACCACGGGCAAATGCCTCAGAGCTATAAAAAACCGAGAGAGGTTATTGTAGAGGCACTCTACGTGATCCCGTTGCCTCAGACGGAATGTTTCTAAGTGACACGGTTTTCGAGTAACATCTCGTCAAAGATTGCTGCCTTTTTGCACTTTGGACTCTTCAGGGATATCGTCGGTACAATGTAGCTCCGACTGTTTCGACATGTTTGGGTGAGAAATAGGACCATGCCTAGCATAAATGTACCCATTCGGACGCGTTGGAACAGTCAGTTTGGTCGCATCAGGAGCAGGACGAAAGTTACACCCCTTTGCGACTTTACACTGCCTCCTTCTGACGATTTTTGGGGCAGCAGAAAACCTTTCACCACGGGCAAATGCCTCAGAGCTATAAAAAACCGAGAGAGGTTATTGTAGAGGCACTCTACGTGATCCCGTTGCCTCAGACGGAATGTTTCTAAGTGACACGGTTTTTGAGTAACATCTCGTCAAAGATTGCTGCCTTTTTGCACTTTGGACTCTTCAGGGATATCGTCGGTACAATGTAGCTCCGACTGTTTCGACATGTTTGGGTGAGAAATAGGACCATGCCTAGCATAAATGTACCCATTCGGACGCGTTGGAACAGTCAGTTTGGTCGCATCAGGAGCAGGACGAAAGTTACACCCCTTTGCAACTTTACACTGCCTCCTTCTGACGATTTTTGGGGCAACAGAAAACCTTTCACCACGGGCAAATGCCTCAGAGCTATAAAAAACCGAGAGAGGTTATTGTAGAGGCACTCTACGTGATCCCGTTGCCTCAGATGGAATGTTTCTAAGTGACACGGTTTTCGAGTAACATCTCGTCAAAGATTGCTGCCTTTTTGCACTTTGGACTCTTCAGGGATATCGTCGGTACAATGTAGCTCCGACTGTTTCGACATGTTTGGGTGAGAAATAGGACCATGCCTAGCATAAATGTACCCATTCGGACGCGTTGGAACAGTCAGTTTGGTCGCATCAGGAGCAGGACGAAAGTTACACCCCTTTGCAACTTTACACTGCCTCCTTCTGACGATTTTTGGGGCAACAGAAAACCTTTCACCACGGGCAAATGCCTCAGAGCTATAAAAAACCGAGAGAGGTTATTGTAGAGGCACTCTACGTGATCCCGTTGCCTCAGACGGAATGTTTCTAAGTGACACGGTTTTCGAGTAACATCTTGTCAAAGATTGCTGCCTTTTTGCACTTTGGACTCTTCAGGGATATCGTCGGTACAATGTAGCTCCGACTGTTTCGACATGTTTGGGTGAGAAATAGGACCATGCCTAGCATAAATGTACCCATTCGGACGCGTTGGAACAGTCAGTTTGGTCGCATCAGGAGCAGGACGAAAGTTACACCCCTTTGCAACTTTACACTGCCTCCTTCTGACGATTTTTGGGGCAGCAGAAAACCTTTCACCACGGGCAAATGCCTCAGAGCTATAAAAAACCGAGAGAGGTTATTGTAGAGGCACTCTACGTGATCCCGTTGCCTCAGACGGAATGTTTCTAAGTGACACGGTTTTCGAGTAACATCTCGTCAAAGATTGCTGCCTTTTTGCACTTTGGACTCTTCAGGGATATCGTCGGTACAATGTAGCTCCGACTGTTTCGACATGTTTGGGTGAGAAATAGGACCATGCCTAGCATAAATGTACCCATTCGGACGCGTTGGAACAGTCAGTTTGGTCGCATCAGGAGCAGGACGAAAGTTACACCCCTTTGCAACTTTACACTGCCTCCTTCTGACGATTTTTGGGGCAGCAGAAAACCTTTCACCACGGGCAAATGCCTCAGAGCTATAAAAAACCGAGAGAGGTTATTGTAGAGGCACTCTACGTGATCCCGTTGCCTCAGACGGAATGTTTCTAAGTGACACAGTTTTCGAGTAACATCTCGTCAAAGATTGCTGCCTTTTTGCACTTTGGACTCTTCAGGGATATCGTCGGTACAATGTAGCTCCGACTGTTTCGACATGTTTGGGTGAGAAATAGGACCATGCCTAGCATAAATGTACCCATTCAGACGCGTTGGAACAGTCAGTTTGGTCGCATCAGGAGCAGGACGAAAGTTACACCCCTTTGCAACTTTACACTGCCTCCTTCTGACGATTTTTGGGGCAACAGAAAACCTTTCACCACGGGCAAATGCCTCAGAGCTATAAAAAACCGAGAGAGGTTATTGTAGAGGCACTCTACGTGATCCCGTTGCCTCAGACGGAATGTTTCTAAGTGACACGATTTTCGAGTAACATCTCGTCAAAGATTGCTGCCTTTTTGCACTTTGGACTCTTCAGGGATATCGTCGGTACAATGTAGCTCCGACTGTTTCGACATGTTTGGGTGAGAAATAGGACCATGCCTAGCATAAATGTACCCATTCGGATGCGTTGGAACAGTCAGTTTGGTCGCATCAGGAGCAGGACGAAAGTTACACCCCTTTGCAACTTTACACTGCCTCCTTCTGACGATTTTTGGGGCAACAGAAAACCTTTCACCACGGGCAAATGCCTCAGAGCTATAAAAAACCGAGAGAGGTTATTGTAGAGGCACTCTACGTGATCCCGTTGCCTCAGACGGAATGTTTCTAAGTGACACGATTTTCGAGTAACATCTCATCAAAGATTGCTGCCTTTTTGCACTTTGGACTCTTCAGGGATATCGTCGGTACAATGTAGCTCCGACTGTTTCGACATGTTTGGGTGAGAAATAGGACCATGCCTAGCATAAATGTACCCATTCGGATGCGTTGGAACAGTCAGTTTGGTCGCATCAGGAGCAGGACGAAAGTTACACCCCTTTGCAACTTTACACTGCCTCCTTCTGACGATTTTTGGGGCAACAGAAAACCTTTCACCACGGGCAAATGCCTCAGAGCTATAAAAAACCGAGAGAGGTTATTGTAGAGGCACTCTACGTGATCCCGTTGCCTTAGACGGAATGTTTCTAAATGACACGATTTTCGAGTAACATCTCGTCAAAGATTGCTGCCTTTTTGCACTTTGGACTCTTCAGGGATATCGTCGGTACAATGTAGCTCCGACTGTTTCGACATGTTTGGGTGAGAAATAGGACCATGCCTAGCATAAATGTACCCATTCGGACGCGTTGGAATAGTCAGTTTGGTCGCATCAGGAGCAGGACGAAAGTTACACCCCTTTGCAACTTTACACTGCCTCCTTCTGACGATTTTTGGGGCAACAGAAAACCTTTCACCACGGGCAAATGCCTCAGAGCTATAAAAAACCGAGAGAGGTTATTGTAGAGGCACTCTACATGATCCCGTTGCCTCAGACGGAATGTTTCTAAGTGACACGATTTTCGAGTAACATCTCGTCAAAGATTGCTACCTTTTTGCACTTTGGACTCTTCAGGGATATCGTCGGTACAATGTAGCTCCGACTGTTTCGACATGCTTGGGTGAGAAATAGGACCATGCCTAGCATAAATGTACCCATTCGGACGCGTTGGAATAGTCAGTTTGGTCGCATCAGGAGCAGGACGAAAGTTACACCCCTTTGCAACTTTACACTGCCTCCTTCTGACGATTTTTGGGGCAACAGAAAACCTTTCACCACGGGCAAATGCCTCAGAGCTATAAAAAACTGAGAGAGGTTATTGTAGAGGCACTCTACGTGATCCCGTTGCCTCAGACGGAATGTTTCTAAGTGACACGATTTTCGAGTAATATCTCGTCAAAGATTGCTGCCTTTTTGCACTTTGGACTCTTCAGGGATATCGTCGGTACAATGTAGCTCCGACTGACGCGTTGGAACAGTCAGTTTGGTCGCATCAGGAGCAGGACGAAAGTTACACCCCTTTACAACTTTACACTGCCTCCTTCTGACGATTTTTGGGGCAACAGAAAACCTTTCACCACGGGCAAATGCCTCAGAGCTATAAAAAACCGAGAGAGGTTATTGTAGAGGCACTCTACGTGATCCTGTTGCCTCAGACAGAATGTTTCTAAGTGACATGATTTTCGAGTAACATCTCGTCAAAGATTGCTGCGTTTTTGCACTTTGGACTCTTCAGGGATATCGTCGGTACAATGTAGCTCCAACTGTTTCGACATGTTTGGGTGAGAAATAGGACCATGCCTAGCGTAAATGTACCCATCTGAATGCGTTGGAACAGTCAGTTTGGTCACATCACGAGCAAGACACCAAAAATGCAAAGGTTGCTTTGTGCAACTTGACAACATTGACACTTTTTTGCAACATGACTCAAAGACCCAAACTGACCCCAAATGACTCAAAGTGACTTAAAATCACCTTGATTATAGAGGTCAAGGCGCTCCTTATCATTCATTCATTATGAGCGCCTTGGGAGAATGGTATATAGGTCATCATCATGATTGGGCGCCCTGGATCCATAGTGTTGGAGAGATCATCAAATGGTGTCTAGTAGGGTGAGTTATGAGTTTGGTCGCATCAGGAGCAGGACACCAAAAAAGCATAACATGATGATGTAAAAATGTGTACATATGTGTAAAAATGCAGGAGGAAATAAAAAAAGACAAACCTTACAAATTAATGTGCATACTTACAACTCAATGTAACATAACTTTACAAAATCAATGTGAATACTTACAAATTAATCCAATGAACCATCTGGATCTGCTCTACTCTTTATTGTGTCAAGTATTGCTTCATGGTCAGACTCACGCACCTTCCACAATATTTTGTTCAAAGGTCTACCCCGATACTTTATCAAATGAACATTGGATGCCACGACAAGGTTCGAGTAATGAAGAATCTTTCGATGCATGTCAAAGTCCTGAAATAGCCAAATATTAACACTCTTATGTGGGTACCTTCTAAGCCATGTTCCAGTAATAACCACTGATCCTGTAGGGTATTCGATGTTTTCTCCATCTGTAACAGGGGCCTCCAACTTCTTTTTGGCCTCAACACAACGGCATAAGTAATAATCTGTTCCCTCTTCATTATCTTCATCTGCAATAACTGCATATACATGTCCTACATTGATATGTGTAGCAAATTAGATGAAATTAGTCAACATTACAAAAACACTACAAAGTAAGATGACATTACCTGGTTGAACTAGATGAAATTAGATGCATATATGTGCCCTATATTACCTGGTTGAACTAAATCTGATATGTAGTCAAAGTCAACTGACGATTCCATCTGTGTTAGTTCCAGTGCCGTCGGGGGTCGATACGTGTCAAGTGGGCTAAGATAACTTAACTGCCATTCGTCAACTGATGCAGAGTGCCCAGCAGAAGCGGATGAAGATTTGACTATATCTTCCCTATCGGCAAGAGGTCCTCCAATGTTTCGCCGAAGTCAAGGATGTCTTCGCTATCGGAAAGACATGAACTATCAGCCGAACCTTATTCTTTTATCCCGATGGCCAAGTTCTCACCGATATCTCCTTAGTGGTTCGTTGCCTATCGGCAACACCTCATTCTATCGGACCACGAGAAATTTCTTATGCCGATATACTCCGTCACGCCGATGACCAACCTTTGTCGGCCAGACTTCCTCCTTCGGTGAAGCTTCTTTCACCTACACCGACACCTTGTCTCTCGCCGATATCGTCAGGCACATCGGCCAGACCTCCTGCTTCGGTAAGACTTCGGTTCGTGGTCCCGATGGTTCATCTCACTCCGACGAGTCCTTTGTCGCTGAGACTTCTCGAACTCCTTCCGATGAACTTTTATCGGCGGGACTCTCACGGTCGCCGAGACTTCTTCGGCTTCCCCCGACAAGGTTCCTCACGCCGATACTCTTTATCGGCAATACTCCGAGGATGTCTCACCGATCGGTGAAACTTTATACCGTCGGCTAAGTATATTTTCCTTAGCCCGATATCGTTTCTCTCACCGATGCGAACAATGATGGTATGTGCCTCCGGCACTATACCAATCTTCGGCAAGACGGAGGGCCTTTCACGCCGATGGATCTCCAACTGTTCTGAGGCGCCGAACCAGAATTCCCTTCGACAGAACAACGGGATTAGGCCGTTTCATTTATCAAGCCCTCGATCACTTGTAGCAATCTGATCCCACATCAAAACTGTCCAATTTCATTCCGATTTCCCGACTAGCCACATGACGATGTCTAGTCGAACTTGACTGAGTTCGCTGGCTTCCTGGGTAAGAATTCAACAACAACAAACGTGAGAAGTCTTTCCCCCATCCCACTGTTACTATACAGGGCTTCAGTGGACAGAGGACAGGGCCTCCATGTATGAATCAAAACCCTACTCCTAGGTTACGAACCAGCCACTGTGGAACCGTGGGTTTTACACCGTCTGCACACTACAGAGTCACTATGGATTGACGGATAGCATCCGGTTAGGGTTCTATTTACAAAATCAGGATAAAGATATCAAATCACTAAGAACAACCAAGAAAATCAACACAGATCATACCCAGAACTCTCTTTATTCAGTTATCAAAAAAGAACTTGTTGTAATACACACTTCTCTCCCTGCTCCGTGTGACATACAACCTGCCTCTAAAGAAGATGTAGAGACAGCAGTTATCCCATCCAACCGTGCAAACTGATTTTCAAATCAGTTAGCCGTTGGTTTACCCGTCATACAAGCAAAACTACATGTGTGCCTTGCACAATTACATTCATGGGACCAAATTGACCCTTATTACAAAATGAAATGGCTTAAGAGCCTTATGAGACAACAAAAGAAAAGATGATCCTGCACTACAGAGAATGTGCTCCTGCACCATACTCCCCCTGCAGGAAAGACTCAAGTCCCTTGAGTTGCTAACTGCTGAAGTGTCTTCCCATGCTTTAGAATATCGGCTTCACTCATCCAGGTTGCCTCTGAATCAGGAAGATCCTGCCACTTGACCAAGTAGTCTTTGTATACCCCTTTTCTTGTCTTCTTGACAATTTTGGAATCCAAAATGCATTCCAATTGCAAAGGCTTACTTGGAGGTAAATCTTTGATCCAGTCTTCATCTTCAATCACAGCATCTGAGTTATCTTCAGCATGTAATGGAGGTCTAAAAGGGAACAGGTCTGCAACATTGAAAATGGGAGAGATACCAAGGCCAGATGGTAATTCTATTTCATATGCATTTGGACCAAATTTATGCACTACCTTACAAGGTCCTATCTTCTTCATCAACAATTTGGTTGGTTGCCCCTTAGGTAATCTTTCCTTTCTGAGGTAGGCCATCACCAAATCTCCTACCTGGAACTGTACCTCCCTTCGCTTCAGATCTGCTCTATCCTTGTACTTGGAGACAGTTTTCTCCAACTGAAGCTTGACCTGATCATGTACTGTTTTCATGGTAGCAGCAAAGTCTTCTCCTAGAGCACTCCTTTTATCCCATCCTTGGAGGTCTTTGAGTTCAAGTGGTCCTCTTGGGTGGAAACCATAAACTATTTCAAAAGGGCTTTTCCCAGTACTTCTGTTTCTTGAATCATTATAAGCATATTCAGCTTGACTGATCACTAAATCCCATGCTAATCCATGCTGTTTGGTAAGGCATCGCAAAAGGTTTCCCAAGGACCTATTAACAACCTCGGTCTGACCATCAGTCTGGGGATGGTAGGCTGATGAAAAAGACAACTGAGTGCCCAATTTTCTCCATAAGGTCCTCCAAAAATGACCAACAAATTTGGAATCTCTATCAGTAACAATTGATAGGGGTAAACCATGAATTCTGACCACCTCTCTGAAAAAGAGACCAGCAATCTGAGATGCATCATTTGTGC
The DNA here is from genome assembly GCA_027924645.1 of Cunninghamia lanceolata. Taxonomy (NCBI): domain Eukaryota; kingdom Viridiplantae; phylum Streptophyta; class Pinopsida; order Cupressales; family Cupressaceae; genus Cunninghamia; species Cunninghamia lanceolata. The sequence goes on from BSBN01001957.1 coordinate 3,074,304, forward strand.
ATTTGCATGGCACAAAATGAGCCATCTTACTGAATCTATCCACAATGACAAAAACACTGTCTACACCCCTTGCTGTCCTAGGAAGACCAAGCACAAAGTCCATACTAATGCTTTCCCAAGGTCTGGTGGGAATGGGCAGTGGTTGGTACAAACCAGCATTAGAAGACATACCCTTGGCCTTTTGACATATGGTATAGCTTGCAACATATCTCCTTACATCTGTCTGTACCTTGGGCCAATAATAGAACCTGGTGACTTGTTCCAAAGTCTTGTCCAACCCAAAATGTCCTCCTAAGGCTCCATTGTGCTTCTCCTTGACGATATTGTCCCTCATTGAACATTTAGGAACACACAACAAACTACCTTTAAATAGGAGCCCTTCTTGCAGCACAAAATCAGAATACTCGCCATGAAAAGTGTTAGCCAAACTTGCACACACTTCATAGGCAGCCTTGAAATCTGCATCATCCTTGTACAACTCCTTCAGACATTCTAGACCCATATGTTCCATTTGTACTTCCTGTATGACCAGTATCCTTCTACTCAAAGCATCTGCCACTTTGTTGGCAACACCTTTCTTATGCTTAATAGTGAAGGTATAGGCCTGCAATTGTTCCATCCACTTAACGTGCCTATGATTCAACTTTTCTTGACTATTTAGGAAGCTAAGAGCATGGTTGTCAGTAAAAACAATGAACTCTTTTGGCAGTAAATAATGTCTCCATTTTTTTAGAGCTTGCACCATTGCATACAACTCTAGGTCATAGGTAGAATACCTCTGTTTGGCCTCATTCAACTTCTCTGAAAAGAATGCTACTGGATGTCCTTCCTGACTAAGAACAGCACCTATAGCCTGTTGGCTTGCATCACATTCCACAACAAATACTTTGTCAAAATCAGGGAGTACCAACGTAGGTAACTCGGCCACTTTCTGTTTCAACAGTTCAAAACTATCATCTGCTTGTTTTGTCCATTGAAATTTACACTTCACTCCACCCTTGATGGTATTGAGAATAGGAGCACTTATGTGACTGAACCCTTTAATGAACTTCCTGTAAAAAGTTGCCAAACCATGAAAACTTCTTACATCTCCTACTGTCTTAGGAGTAGGCCAATTGAGAATAGCCTCAACTTTTGTAGGATCCATTTTCAAACAGCCATTGGAAATCACAAATCCAAGATACACTAGTTCAGTTTTCATAAAATCACATTTATCCAAGTTGATCATCAACTTACTCTCATGCAATTTCTTTAACACCTGTCCAAGATGCTTCACATGCTCTTCTTTGGTCCTGCTGAAAATCAATATGTCATCAAGATAAACAATGAGCCAAAGGAAGGAGCTCAAACTTACCTATGTGGATCAAATTTAACCCCATTAAGCATGAAGTCTCAATGATTCTGATGTGGATCAAATTGTATAACTTACCTATGGAGTATTGGGAGTTTGATATTCTTAAACGAATAGGAGAAAATCTTGGATCCTTTATCAAGACAGATGATAAATTGTTAAAAGGAGAATTTGGTATGTATGCAAGGATTTGCATAACAATAGATTTAAAAAAGGATTATTCCAAATGAGGTTGAAATCATATTAGGATGATGGATTTGGAGGCAGTAGATTGACGTGGAAAAAACTCCTCCCCCTCTTGCTGGGGTAGTAAGACACAAGAAATAGTTATGGAAGAATGCCCTTAGGAAGGTTTGGATCAAGATCCGAAACTTGTTAACTCTCAGGGAGTTTCAGAAGTTGTGGAAATTGAGAATCAAAGAAACCTAGGTTCAATGGATTTTCCTTCTAAGGGAGAAGATCAAGTGATAGGGAGAAGCTACAGAAGGGGCTTGTGGGAGACTTCACAGAGGCTACAACCATAAGAGTCTTGGAAATCAGCAATGAGAGCTTGATTTTGGAATGCATTGAGCATTCTATAGTCAATGAGCCAAAGGAAGGAGCTCAAACTTTTGTGGAGGGTGGAATGAGGAGAGGGAATGCAATAGCAATAACATAGGAGCATGGGATTAAATTCTCCTTGTTGAAATATGTGACAATAGAGGTGGGAGTTGATCTTGAAGAAGGAGAAATTCAAATAGAAAAATCTGACAAGTGTAATCTTCTAGAAGGGGGAGCAGGATTCAAGCTTGGGGAGGAAGAAGTAAAGGTCTTTCGAATGGAAGAGGAAGATTCAGAGGAAACTTCCTTCTCTTCAGAGGAGGTCAGGGAAATGGAGGTTAGAACCATCTCCTTGAGGAAGACTAAAATGAAAAAGCCTAATCTAGGGGAGAAGGGCAAAAGAGGAAGAAAATCAAAGAAATTCTAGTTGGAATTGGCAGGCAGTGCCAAAGGACAGAAATATGAGATTAGGGAAGGGATTCTCCCTTCCCAAGGAGTAATAATGCTCTTTACATGGAATGTTAGGGGCTTGAACGCCGCTAACAAGAGGCGCATGCTCAAGTGCCAACTTGATTTGAGCAAACTAGACTTACCACTTTTGTAAGAAATAAAACTTTCAAAAATTGAATCAAAAGGGATTTTGAGAAGATAGAAACAATGGAAGGGTATTTTTGTCCCCTCTTGAGGGGCATCTGAGGGCTTAGGTCTTGTTTGGAATCCTTATAGCATGGATGTGGAGGTAGTTCAACATTTAGATCACTGGCAGATTTATAGGTGTAGGTCATTGACATATGGAGGAAGTTTTATTATTATGAATCTCTATGGCCCAACTAAATCAGATCAGAAAAGATTAGTTTGGAATAAGATAACTGCGACCATTCAGGCCATAAGGGATGAGAAAATAATGGTTGGTGGGGAATTTAATGCTACAAAGGATGAAAGTGAGAAGAGGGGAGAAAATTCTCTTCAAAATTAGGTTCAAAAAGACTTCTAGGACTTCATTAATGCAATTTCTTGCAAGATGTTTTGCCTAAAAATAGTACATACACATGGAAAAACACACGACGAGGGTTCACTAACATTTGTGGAGTACCTGTACCATTTCCTTGTAGGGGGAACTAGGATTTGGTCTTTGATTCCTTTATTCTACCTATTTCAGGCTCTGCTCATTATCTAGTGCAACTCAAGTTTGATAAGGATGCGAGACCTCAAGGAAGCTCCTTTAAGTGTGAAAAGATGTGGTTGAGGGATCAAGTAATTGGAGACAGGATTAAAGAGTGGTGGTCTCAGGCCCCAAGGTTTTTGGGATCAAGGCTCTTCAAGCTGTGGAAAAAGTTGGTTTTTGTGAAACTCAAGCTCAAAGAATGGAATAAGAGCCATTTTAAGGATATTTTTGAGGAGAAAGTGCAAGTGGAGAAGGAATTAGAAGTTCTGAATGAAAAAATCCTAAGGCATGGAATGGATAAGGAAAGCTTTGATAGAGAAAAGGTTCTAAAACAACACGATGAGGAATTATTGGCAAGGGAGGAAATCTTCTGGCAACAAAAATCTAGGGAGACTTGGTTTAAGGTAGGGGATATGAATACCAAGTTATTCGACATTTCTACCAAGATTAAGAGGAGCATCAATAGAATCTCATCGATCAAGGATGGGGAGGGCACAATGGTGACTGATCCTAAGGAGATATGGATGGTGGCAGTTGGCTACTTTAGTGACTTGTTAAACAAAATGGATATTACAAATTATGTCATTAGGAGAGAAGTCCTGAGGAGAATTCCTTTCTTTATAGACCAAGAAAGAAATTATGTAGATTTAAATAAACCCTTTACATAGTCAGAGGTTAGAGTGGCTACTTTTCAGCTGGCCCTTGACAAAGCTCCAAGACTGGATGGTTTCCCAACTTTTTTCTTCCACCATTTCTAGGATATCTTTGGAGAAGACATGGTAAAGGTTGTTGAGGAGGCTAGGAGGAAAAATATAATTCTAAAAGCAATGAACAACAATTCATTGCTTTAATCCTAAAGAGGAATGTACTTGAGACTATGGATGACTATAGGCCTGTCTCCCTTTGTAACACAATGTATAAAATAATCTCTAAAGCAATGGCCAATAGAATAAAATTTCTTCTCCCCCTCCTCATTTCAGAGGAGCAAAGTGGCTTTACTCCTGGGAAATCTATCTCTGATGGCATTATCATTGCACATGAGGCTATTCATACGGTGAGAAGCAAGGAAGAAAGAATGTTAGTGAAGTTAGATATAAGGAAGGCTTATGATCAGGTCAATATAGGTTTCCTATTAGCGGTCTTGGAAAAGTTTGGACTTTGTAAGGAATGGATTTAGTGGATCAAAAGTTGCATAGAGATGTCTAGATTCTTAATCATAGTGAATGGGAGCCCAAGAGGTTTCTTTGATTCAGGTAATGGTATCAGACAAGGGGATCCCCTTTCACCCTCTCTTTTTGTTATCATGGCAGAAGCACTTGGTAGATATATTAAGGAAGAAGCTAGATTGGGTAGGTGAAAAGGCATTTTATTTGCCCTAGTTACAAAAGCGGTCATGCATCATCAATTTGTGGATGACACAATGTTGTTTGGAATAGCAAGTAGAAGGGAGGCAAAGATAATTAAGGACTCAATTGACATCTTTTATTTAGCGCTAGGACAAAGTGTTAATTGGAACAAATCTGAGGTTTACTTTTTTAACATTGACCTTAGAAAGCAAAGGATTTTAGCTAGAAAATTGGGGTTGAGAATCAAATGTCTTCTTGGTAAATATCTTGGGACACCGCTCTTCCAAGGGGCAATCAGGGCTAGTCTTTGGAACCAAGTAGTGACCAACTGTAAAAATAAAATGGAATCATGGAAGGGAAGGTGGCTGTCGTCGACAGGAAGGGTTCAAATGCTTAAATTAGTTGTCTCTGCTATCCCCATTTTCTCTATACAGTGCTTGAAAATGCCTAAAAAAGTGGAGGAAGATTTGAACAGAAGCACAAAATTGTTTTTTGGACTAGAAAACTGGAAAGACAAAAATACCCTCTAGTGGCTTGGGATAAAATTTGTAGATATAAGCAAATCAGGTGGTTGGTATAAGGAAGTGGCCCTCCTTTAATAAAGATTTACAAGCCAAACTAATTTGGCTTATGTATAGAAAGCCACATTTGAAGTGGGCTAGGACTCTACAAAGAAAATATCTGGATACTAATGCCCCAGATAGGATCTTAACAAAAAAATCCACCAGTAGGTTCAACCATATAGAACTTCATTTTGGAATGTAGGCAACTCATCACTAATCACCTTTCTTGGGAGGTAAGGAATGTGAGCAATGCCCTTTTCTGGGAAGACTCATGGAATGGGCACATAGCCCTTAAAAAAATTGAAGGTTTAGAGGAAATCAGAAACTTTCTAACTCAACTCTAGGGGGATAAAGTTAGAGACTATGTCTATTTGCATGAGTAGAAAGGTATCAAAGAATGGATATGGAAAGACTTTGGGGATTTGGGGATTTATCAGCCCCAATCAAATCTTTTGAAATAGGAATTGGAGAGGAGAAGAATAGTAGTCTCAGAAGAAGAGGACAAATTAATATTGTGCGGGTCCAAATCAGGTGAATACAGTGTGAAAATTGGCTACATTGTAGAGGAGGTAGATAGAGCTAAGGAGAACTAGCCCACCTATCTCATTTGGGATAATTGTTGCCTTCCTAAGGTAGGAACTTTTTCCTAGGCTATGTTTCAAGGCAGAATTTTGATAGTGGATGAATGAGGAAATTTGACCACTTTGGGCCTTTCAGATGTTGTTTGTGCAAAGAAGAGGAGGAGGAGAAAAACCATCTTCTAAGGGGTGTAGGTTCAAATAACAACTTGTTGGATGATATTAATGAATAAATTGAAATGGGAGAGTGCCCTCCCAAGAAGCCTGCTAGATACTTTTAATACTTGGATGGTTCTATATAGGAAGGCATTATTCTCTTGCCTCTGGACCATTAGTCCCTCGATCCTGACTTGGGAAGTTTGGAAGGAAAGAAACAAAAGAATCTTTCAAGGAAAGGAAATGGAGGTGGACCTTCTTTGGAGAAAGATCAAAGGAGAAATTGTAGAGGTGGCCAAGAATGTGCTTAGGAGTCAAAAATCTAAAGGCAGATCCTTTATGGCCTGGGATCAATTGATGCAGAATAACTTGGAGGAAGGATGGGCCAAACTTAATTTTGATTGGGACTCCAAGGGAACCTAGGATAGGCTTCAATTGGCTGTGTAATCATGAATGAGCTTGGAGATCTAATTGGTGTAACTTTGAGGAAGGTTGGACTTTTAACCAACAATGAAGTAGAAATTTAGGCTTTCATCTTGGGCCTACAACGAGGCCAAGTCTCTTTAGGGGTAAGAAGGATTCACATAGAAGGTAATTCTCAAATCACTAATAGTGCCATCCAAAATAGTCAAACTCCAAATTAGAGGTTGAATAACTCACTGGCAAGTGGATTGGAACTTTTGACAAAATTTAGGGATAATAAGATTAATCACGTCTTCCGAGAGGCAAACAAAATGGATGACATGTTGACTAATTTAGCTTTTGACATGGATGGGGATCTCAAAATTAGTAACTTGTTAGAGGATGTGAAACCCCTTTCCCCTAACTCAGGAGTCCTTCTCAATGAGGAGGATAGGTTGTGTCATGATGGTGTGGGTAGGAGTCCGCATTGTAGGTTGTGTCATGACGGTTGGTGTCGATAAGGAAGCGCAAAGGAAAACAAGGGAAGGAGTGGATTATCTCAAGAAACTGATAGGTGTGGTAGACCTAGGGATGGTGGTTGGAGTTGAGAAAGCCTCTCCTTAGGGATCAGAGGGAGATGACATGGAAGCTGGTTCGACGGTGGTTGGGCAGGGAGCATCGGATTAAGATGTACAAAGCATTTTTTGGTCTTTTGTTTTAGCCTTTGTTTCTATGTATTATGTATGAAAAGTGGGAAGATGATGAATAGTGTTAAGATCTATCAAATCAAACCCTCCTTTCACACTAACACTCAAGGACAACAATTGAGCCAAGTCACTACAGATGAAGAGGAATCAGCTACAGGTTGGTGTACTTATGAATGATATGGAAAGATTGATTAGATTGAAAGATCTGTCAAACCCTAGATTCAGTAAGCCTCAAACCCTAATTATAATGAAATTAGGTACAGATGAATAAACTACTACAGATCACCATACACGAAGACACTTAGGAAGGAGCAAAAACTTACCAGAAGTTAGATTTCTAGAAGTGAAAATTTTGCAGACTACGAGGCAGGTGCCCAAGTCTGATAGGCTAGTATTTCTGCAAATTTGGAACAATGAGTAGTGTCGGATGATGTTTAGAACCTAAGTTTGGGATGAATCCTATCAGGAGAACTATGGGGTGGGTGCCCTAGTCTAATAGCGTAGAATTATAGCAACTTTCTGTAAGATCTTGAATCTTTATCCTCTAAATTACTTCTTTGTACCTGCACTTTGCCAAATCCCACATCTGTAACCTGCAGTCACAAAGAGAGGGTTTTGGGGGTTGTGGTGTTTATGATCTTGCCTCGATCAAGCCCCGAAATGACATTCAAGTCTTCCAACACCGTTGTTAGATAGAGTGCGTGCCCAAGGGAGGGAAAAGGCCAAAGTAATGATGAAATAAAATGATTGAAGCACAAATAGATGTCACCTTAGAGGTGAGCCCTCACGAAGATGAAGATCCTTCAAATCATGAGGAGATGGATTGATGAAGCCAAATCTGCAATAAACAAACACAATAACAATATAATTTTGCTCTGCAACACAATGAATGCCTTGAAATCCCTTAGCTCAATATCACAAGTTCACATTATCCATCTAGGTGTAGAATGAAGACATAAACTCACCTATATATTCTTTCTCGCTAACTTTCGTAATTCAAATTAAAAAGGCTGACAATGGGAAACCTTTTTAAAGGTCCTATGCCAACACATTTAAATTTGGGTCTCGACAAATCAACTTGGACTTGGGAGTAGGAACCCAAGTCCCAAGGCCATTTTTAGGTCTTGATTAACATTTAAGATGGGCCCCTAAGCCCTATTTGACATGGGTTTAGAGGGAAATTGCTCTGGGATAAGTTTTAAACATGTAAAGTGTAAACATGGGGAGCTAGGACCTAAACTAGGAGGTAAAAAGGCATGAGGTTACTTTTTACTCCATAACATTTAGCCCCCACTTTAATGTATCCATGATCTTATAATTCCATACATGCATTAAATTACGGTCGAAGCACATCAAACACATCAACCATGCCAAGCACATAGAGCTAAGGCATAGCCAAAGGTTGGAGGACTATTTTCTAGCCCCAATCTTAGGTAAGCACTAGAAAACACATGGAAGACATGCAAGACACAATGAAGACAGTAAGAAGAATACAAAAACATGGAGAATATAGTGGAAGCATGTAATACACGAAGAAGACACAAGAGCAGTCACGCAATACACAAAGAATACACGGAGAGAAGACATGATTAAGCAAGTACATATATAGATATCTCTAAGTAAACGATGGGGAGGGAGCTCATCACTACACACCACCATAAAAAACATGCAAGACATGTATAAAACATGCCAGGCATGCCAGACATGTAGAAAACACACAGAATACATGAGCGTCACATAGTATATCATCGACATACTATGCGTCTTATACATGGCAAACACAAGCACTAGTACAAAAAAAGTAATATATTACTAAAAAACTACTAAAAACTACTTATAAATGACCAAACATAATCATGTGACCATTAATAGTTTATTGCCAGTCATTTATAACGCGACCAAATTGATGACTAAACCATTTTTAGTCATTTATTGGTTGTTTTGATTGATCGATTTGGTAGTATATTTAGTCATTGATTGTTGTAATTTGGTCACTTATTTAGTCATTTTTTATTCACTGATATATTTAGTTGTTAATTTAGTCATTGATTGTTGTTAATTGGTCATTTATTTAGTCATTTTTATTCACTGATTTCTGTCCATTGGTAGTGTATTTAGTCATTAATTTTAATCATCATTTTGATCAATTTGGTAGCATATTTAGTCATTTTTATTCACTGATTTAAAACTGGTCATATATTTAGTCATATTTATTCACTAGTCACTAATTTCTATCAATTGGTAGTATATTTAGTCAATTTAATTATTAATTGACATCAATTAGTAGTATATTTAGTCATTTTGAAGCTTGCATTTAGTCATTAGTATATTTAGTAGTATATTTTGAAGCTTGCACAATGAAAAAACTTTGAGAAGGTAAAAACAACTTGTTTTATTGATAAAAGATGATTACAAACAACATACAGATCTGAAAATAAGTTACAATTATTTCTCTTTGCTAAAAAAACCTTCATGGTTACAATACATAGCTCAAAGAATGAGCAAGAAACTAATTTTTTGAGTATCATTGAGCATAGAAGCACAAAGACATTCATAGATGTCTTCTTGACAAATCCATGACTATCCCATGAAGCTCACTATCCTAGTTCAAGATCACACTGTCATCTCTGTAGAGATCCTGTCTCATGCACCCAACTTGCTCTAGTTCATAAGCTGCCACTGTGAATTGTTACCTGTAGCAATAAACTATCCTTATCTCTGATGATTATGCCTCTGACGACTATCATCTTTGGTAGGATGCCTCAATTGTCATGGACTATTATTCAACAATACTGCCTCATGACTAGGCTATGCATTGTCCTAATCAAACTTGTAGCTTCTTGAAATGCATTGTCCAATCACTTGTCAACCTACTGTCATGTATTTTCCCTTTATAAAATAAAATGCCTCATGACTGCCACTACCTAGCTCATTATTCTGGCATGCTTTCACCTATACTTTGCCTCCCATCAATGTAGAACACTGCCCCTCTATTGAATGCCTTGACTACCTCTGACATTACTGTATCTTTTCCAAATTCCTTGAAAATAGTTCATCACTACTATTGTTACCTAGGTATGCACTCTATGTCATCTGCTAGTCTGTTACAAGTTCACACAATCCATCATTGGTCCTATCACAATTTATCACATCACTATCATGAACAATTGTCATATCATATCATCACCTCTAATATAGAAATCAACATCCCATTATGATACTGCTATTGCAAAATATCTGTGTCTTGGCAGATAGCCCATGATAACCCTCAACCTTCTTACTTCTCACTTATACCAACTCTATGGTACTGTCCTAGGTGTTCATGCATCTAACATGAAGACTCTTGACTATCATGAGATTTGGCACTATCAAATGCATACTAGAAGGCTGTCTCCTTACCCCTGTAAATGCCTCTTGAGACACTGACAAGATTATAACCTTTGCATAGTTCTTCTCATTGACTGTAAGATTATCTTTTAATGTTTGCATGATCACTATCTTTTGCATGAATCTCTGCCCCTTAACAGTCACTTGTAGGTTTTCTTCATGCATAGCTGGAAGCTCTTTCACAGGCTATCCTTTCAAACAACAAAGAGAGGACCTGCAAAGCAAAAATATAGTTTTCAGTACTCAATCAATGATTTTTTTAAAAAGTTTTACTAGTTGGACCATAATGAAAAATCTATAGAACATTATCAATAAAAAACTAACAACCTTTTCCAGCATGTGTAAAGCCAGGATCTACAACCTTTGCCAACATTCTCCTTGCCTATGCCAAAATGGGAACATTGGAACACGGTATGGACCTCTATCAAAGCATAATGAAATGGGGATTTTTGTCCAATACTGTAGTTGGAAATACTCTGGTAGACATGTATGCAAAATGTGGAAGCATAGAAAAAGCTAGTGAACTGTTTGATAGAATGCCTCAAAGAGATGTAATCTCATGGAATGAAATAATTTTAGGATATTCACAAAATTAATTTGTTGAAAGGTTTTTCAAAACTTTCAAGAAAATGCAATTGGCAGTTCTAAAGCCAAATTCTACAACCTTTGCCAGCATCCTCCCAGCCTGTGACAAAATGGGAGCTTTGCAACAGGGTATAGAAATCCATCAAAGCATAAAGGATAGATAAATTTTGTCAGATGTTGTAGTGGAAACTACCTTGGTAGAAATGTATGCAAAATGTGGAAACATAGACAAAGCATGTGAACTGTTTGACAAAATGCCTCAAAGAAATGTGGTCTCATGGACTGTAATGATTGCAGGATATGCACAAATTGAACTTTTTGAGAAGACTTTAGAAACTTTCAAGCAAATGCAATTGGCAGGTGTAAATCCAAACTCCACAACCTTTGCCAGCATCCTCCCTACCCATGTCAAAGTGGGAGCTTTGGAATAGGGTATGGACATCCATCAAAGCATGAAGGATAGAGGAATTTTGTCAGATGTTGTAGCTGCAACTGCTCTGATAGACATGTATGCAAAATGTGGAACCATGGACAAGGCACATGAACTATTTGATAGAATGCCTAAAAAAAATGTGGTCTCATGGACTGCATATAGAGAGCTTAGAGAGAGCCTCTTGATCAACTACAATATAAAGGAGGAAAGAAGAATGAAGAGAGGTGTAAGTAATGCAGTCGTACATGATGAACCTGCTTAGAAATTTAGGGAAGACATTTGTTGGGTATTTCATTTGGCGTGATTTCTGCCTCACCTACTTATCTCTATGCAGTCTAGGCTCCCCTGCAGCCCTGCAAGGACTAGGGCATGAGGGTACGGGATGGAGGGCTCTCCCTGCATCCCTGCAAAGGAACTTTTTTGTGTGCGTGGGGATGTAGGAAGAGCAAAAATGTAGTCTCATGGACTGCATAGAGAGAGCTTAGAGAGAGATCATATGATTGAGAAGGCGGCATGAAACTTTCATGGTATGTACAATGATTTGAATGAAAGTGTGTTCATATTGTTAGCCTCCTGATCAACTACAATATAAAGGATGAAAGAAGAATGAAGAGAGGTGTAAGTAATGCAGTTGTGCAGGATGAACCTGCTTAGAAATTTAGGGAAGACATTTGTTGGGTATTTCATTCGGCGTGATTACTGCCTCACCTACTTATCTCTATGCAGTCCAGGCTCCCTCGCAGCCCCGCAAGGACTAGGGCATGAGGGCGCGGGATGGTGGGCTCTCCCTACATTCCCATGAAAGAAACTTTTTTGTGTGTACGGGGATGCGGGGAGAGCAATTATTGCTAGATATGCACAAAATGGATTTGTTGGAAAGACTTTACAAACTTTCAAGAAAATGCAATTGGTAGGTGTAAAGCCAAATTCCACAACCTTTGCTAGCATCCTTCCTTCCTGTGCCAAAATGGGAGCATTGGAACAAGGTATGGACATCCATCAAAAAGCAATGGATAGAGGAATTTTGTCAGATGTTGTAGTTTCAACTACCCTGGTAGACATGTATGTGAAATGTAGAAGCATTGACAAGGCATGTGAACTGTTTGGCAGAATGCCTCAAAGAGATGTCATCTCATGGAATGCAATGATTGTAGGATATGCACAAAACATATTTTTTGAAAAGGCTTTAGAAACTTTCAAGCAAATGAAATTACCAGGTGTAAATCCAAATTTGACAACCTTTGCCAGCATCCTCCCTACCTGTGCCAAAATGGGAGCTTTGGAACAGGGTATGGACATCCATCATAACATAATGGAAGGGGGATTTTTGTCAGATATTATAGTTGGAAATGCTCTGGTAGACATGTATACAAAATGTGGAAGTATAGATAAGGCACATGAACTGTTTGATGGAATGTCTCATAGAGATGTCATCTCTTGGAATGCAATGATTGCAGGATATGCACAAAATGGATTTTTTGAAAAGGCTTTAGAAAATTTTAAGCAAATGCAATTAGCAGGTGTAAATCTAAATTCAACAACATTTTCTAGCATCCTTCCTGTGATATCATGGATACCCACTCTTGTGCAAGCACTTCAAGTCATGCTTGTAGTGATGTGAGGCTTTCCTGCATCACTGCAGGAATGACTTAAAGTGCTTCTAGGAGAGCAGGTGATGTGTGGTATCTAATTCTTGAGATAAATGAAGACGCAAGCCAAATTTCTGTAATATATTTGTGCAAAGCCATCTTTTTGGGAAAGCCCCGCATCACCCACTTTCCCGCAAGCACTTCAAGTCATGCCTGGGGTGATGTGGGAAAGCCCCGTATCACCACAGGCATGAGTTGAAGTGCTTGTGGGAGAGCGTGTATCCATGATATCACATTTCTTTGAGGCATTTTTTGAAACAGTTCGCTTGCCTTGTCTATGCTTCCACATTTTCATGTATGTCTAGCAGGGCACTTGTAACTACAACATATGACAAAAAATAAGGATCGCCGAGTCTGATACACTTACTTGGGATTGTGCATTCTTAGTGTATCTTATTCTTGTGGCTGTGAGGTGGATATTTTGACTGTCCAAGAGATGGGTTCATAATTTTCACAATCACGATATGGTGGTCATTGTGAGAGGACTGTCATAGTATAGTAAAATGCCAAACAAAGATGATGAAAGGACAGTGACCAATTTGATTAAGGTAGTGACTTCACAAATGTTGAAGGGACAGTCCTAGTATCTTTATTTTGAAAGTCAGTGATTTCAATGTTGGAAGATAGTGCTACAAATTCTTCCATGCCATCAACTTCAAGAAACAACACAATTGGCTGAAGGAGCTTCTCATTTTACACAATGTAGTTTGCAAAGCTCATTAGAAGCTGCACATAAATATAAAAAATTGAATTATGAACTTGAGAATGAATGCATATGAGATTATTCTTTACCTCCAAGTGGGACCCTTAGTCCTCAAGACATTATCAATACAGTGGTATGTTTTCAAGGGCAATACTTTCAACCTATAGGGACCTTGCATTGTGACATGAATGGAGGAAGTTGTCTAGCAGCATAGGGTGGTGATCTTTAGGAGCTTTGTGTCAACAGTTATTTCAATAAGCTATGTTTCATATGCCCTATATGGTTGTTAAATGCTAAGGCATGAATGGAAATTTATTCAAGTGCTATGCAAGGCCATTGAAATCAAAGAGCTATCCTCTAAGTCATTTGCACATGGTGATTGAGAACATAGTGAGTAAGAAGTAAAAGAGCACTGGATCATAGCACTACAAAATGATCATGAGTTATGCAATGAACTTCACTATTCTTTTGATCACAAAGGAGATCAAGATAATAACCAACATACTGATGTGCATAGAGAATGTTCATGGAGGAGTGCTTTCCTTACAAAGTAATTACCACAACAGAGTTTGAGGTGAATCGTACCTACTATTTTATGCTGATATGGATATGTTCTAACGTATAGTTAATTGTTGTAGCATAACAAATAGGCTAAATAGTTGTTCATTTACCATTGTTCCTAATTCAAAATTGTTACACCTTATTCTAGGAGCAAATCACAGGGGGAGTCTATACATAAGACACCATTGTTTCAAATTCAAAATTGTTGGCTCTTTCACAATTGTTTGCTTCATTTATTTGATCTAAGACAACCTGCTGTATAGAAGATGCTCTCAAAATCATAGTAAAATCCTTTATTCCGAGAAGACTATTTAGAATCTTCCCATCATAACAATGAACAAAAGCATCAGTCATTAACCTGAACTTAAAAGAGTTTCATCAAATTCTACTTTTCCACTCTCTTTTCCATTCTAAATTTTATTCCCAATTTCATCCATGAACTTCCTTAGCCTGTAGATCCTCCTGTTAGCCATAACTTTACCAGGTGTCGAGGATAGCTTCGAGTTTTTACTTAAGCAACAATTGACAAAATTTGGCCTTACCAGATACAATGTGTTGAAAAGCTCTTTGAAGTTATTCTGGAAAAAAAGTTCCTGAGAGTATAATGCGCAGTTTTGAGTTAACCTTTTTGCATGAATTCCATTGTATCTGGTAAGGCTGAATTTTGTCAATTGTTGTTTTTTGTCAAAATTTGGCCTTACCAAATACAATGGAATTCATGAAAAAAGGTTAATTCAAAACTGCACATTATACTCTCAGGTACTCTTTTCCAGAATAACTTCAAAGAGATTTTCAACACATTGTATCTGGTAAGGCCAAATTTTTATCAATTACTGCTTGGATAAAAACTCGAAGCTATCCTCGACACCTGGTAAAGTTATGGCTAACAGTAGGATCTACAAGCTGAGGAAGTTCTTCATGGATGAAATTGGGAATAAAATTCAGAATGGAAAAGAGAGTGGAAAAGTAGAATTTGATGAAACTCTTGCAAATTTCAGGTTAATGACTGATGCTTTTATTCATTGTTATGATGGGAAGATTCTGAACAGTCTTCCCAGAATAAAGGATTTTACTATGATTTTGAGAGCATCTTCTATACAGTAGGTTGTCTTAGATCAAATAAATGAAGCAAACAATTGTGAAAGAGCCAACAATTTTGAATTTGAAACAATGGTGTCTTATGTATAGACTCCCCCTATGATTTGCTCCTATAATAAGATATAGCAATTTTGAATTAGAAACAGTGGTATATGAACAACTATTTAGCCTATCTATTATGCTAGAACAATTAACTACAGGTCAGAACATATCCATATTAGCATAAAATAGCAGGTGCAATTCACCTCAAACTCTATTGTGGTAATTGCTTTTTAAGGAAGTTTGCACTCCATGAACATTCTCTGCACATAGCCAACTATTTAAAGTTCTTAACCAAAGCTCCAAATATGAGTATCTAGTCATTGCATGATTCCTACTTTTGCTCTGAGTATGATGGTACCTGAGCTTCTGGTGTTTCTAGATGAAACCTATAGTGGAAAAGTGTAGCCTCCATCTGAAGGAACAATCTTTGGAGCTCTTCCCTGAAATGAGGGTTGAAAACATTAGAAGAAAAGCAATACCATAATTGTAAAGTAACAATTTGTATCAAGAGAAATGTTAGAAAGTACAATTAAAAAGACAAATCCTTACAGTTGGACCTCAAATTGGACCAAGCAAATTTATGATTTTATCTTTAGAATGTAGGAAATTTCTCTTTTGGAGCTTCACGACCTCAAATTGGATCTCAAATTGGACTAGCAGATTTATGATTTTATCTTTAGAATGTAGAAACTTTCTTTGTTCAATATTCATGACCTCAAATCAGATCCAAAATTGGACCAGTAGATTTATGATTTTCTCTATCCACCGACATTTGTATTCCTATACTCAGGTTTTGCTTCTAAGAGAAAACACTTGGAAGTGTTTCAGACCAGCTCAAGGTACTCTCCAACCTAGTTATGTCACTGATAGCAATCAAAGTTTGCCTGAACCATCCATACTTGAATGTTGCATCACAATCTATTCCTCTTACACATAAAAATGCAACATATTAACCCCTTCTAAATAAAACATTTGATCATCATAAAACCATAATTAATAAATCATTTCAATTTTAGAAAGAATCCGATGTCATTTACTATCAAAGCAAAAGTTATATAAATTACAAAAAATCCATAAAGCCTCCTAAATGTATCTTAAAGCAAGTTTATAGGATGGGTTTCAACATAAGAAGCTTTCTACTACAGCTCTCAATGAATGTATTATAGGCAGAAAACAAAATTCTTCACACTCGAAGTAATGCAGTCAAACATTTATTCCAAAAGAATGTTAGCAGGAGTTAACTAAGAACAAAATGATTTTTTGCTTGGTTTCTTCTATCAATATGCCATGTGGAAATGGAATAATCACTAAGAAAGCTTAACAATAAAAAATGAAGTAAAGGTTCAAGAAAGGAAATTCCAATATACTATTGTGTAATGGTGACGAAGGCAAGTTTATATGAGCATGACTTGCATACAAATCACTGCCATTGAATTGCCATCCATCCAAAGAGAAAATAAGCAATGTAAGGATTTGAGTAATATAAGTCCAAAGGCTTATGCTGTAACGATAATGGAATCACCATAAGAGCACAATTGAGGAACAAATTCTTGTGACTGTAATTATGTGATCCATAACTCTATTGGTCATGTGGCACAGTTGTGCTATAACAAATACATGATGCATCATGTGTGACCCAAGTTTAATGTGGCTATGTTGTGATAGAAATGGAGCCAGTCATATGAGCACAATTCATGTACAAATTAATCACTGTTATCACAATTAGGTGTCAATCATCATTGGGTGCATTTAGGTTGACTCAAGTTTAATAGGTTACAATGTAATGATAGCATGATCCAAGAGCGATTACCTCTTGCTGCAATAAAGAGCCTATAACTTAGTTGATGTGCAGAGTGGTTGTGTTATATCAATTATGTAGTGCATTCAAGCACAAACCATGTTTAATGGGCTATTCTAGAGAGTGATCAAGATTTTCTAAACCTTATGAATGTTACTTAAAAGTGTACAACTTAAACTACAGACTAAGTTTGTTACATACTTGAATGCAATCTTGGGTTACCACAAACTATAATAATGTGATATGCTAATAACCATTATGGGAAGTATTAAAGCAAGACCCATGCTATATAGGATACATTTCCCTGATCAGGTTTACATACCTTAATGATCAAACATAAGCTTCCCACACACTGTCAAGACAACTAATTTTTTGACCCAAGATTTAAGGTTGTTTTTTAATACCAACAAAAGCATTGGTAAGAGCATGACTAGGGTACAAACCCTAGGCCTCCGTAGAAACATAAACCATAACTCTAGCAGATTAGTGAGGTTGCAATACCAAAAAGATTGATACATTGTAGCCAATAACAAAATCTTGCAATCTAAAGATTGTAGCCAATAACAAGCACACTATGTAGCTCAGTGACATTTGTAAATGCAATTTATGGTAAGAAGAATGATAGTCACTTGAGGTGTGACAGTTAAAAAGAGGCTGAGCAGTGACAAGATAATAAAGCTAAAACCTTGCATAGTAAAGTGGAGATTTTAACAGTGAGTTTCCTTACCCCCTTGCTGACCTTAAGTGTTTTTCAAATGCTATTGACAGTGTTAGACAAAGCAAATGCAATCAGGGAATGAATGTCCAAATGAAGTAACAGTGGTAATCACAGGTTCAATGTTTCTTCTTAGCCATTGTATAATGGAGGTGGTGGATTGCATGTTTGAGCAGTGTTTTGAGACTCATCAAAGATGGTGGAATAGTGAATAATACCTTGTAGACTGTGAAGTAGTGACAATAAGGTTGAAGGATCTCAAGACCCACAATATCATGAAACAATGAGTCCCTTGTAGTAAGTAAGTAGGCAGTCTAGAGGGCATGGTTTGATTTTATAGAAGGATTCTCATGAAAGGAATCTTCAAGTGACAGTGAGTGAGTTGTTTGAGATTGCAGCTAAGGGTGAAATATCTAGTCTTAAAGGTAATTAGCAAAGCAGTAAATATGAAAGAAAATCAAACCCTACAAAACAAACAATTCACAATGTTATCTTGCATAATGCCTTGAGTTTGAAGACAAAAATCTCATTGTATCTTGATGAAAGTAGTGACCTTAATGGTTAATCATTGACAACCATGATATTAAAACATGCTATTGTGCTTATGGAGGCAACATTTTAAGTAAGACAGTGAGTGGTGGTTTGGAACAATGGTAGGTATGAAGGACTTGCTTTATATGCATACTATGCAGTCTATCTTAAGACAATGTTCTTAGAAGAGATTGAAAGTGGATTATGGAACTCAAGGGTTACCATGATAAAGATTAAAGAAAAGACTAAGATCTATTTAAAAGCCACTGTCATGAAGATATTAAAGATGTCACATGCAAAACCCTAGTAGCTGGAGTAATGAATACAGTGCCAAAGAGGACAGTGAGCTGGGGAAATATTTAGATCTCCACATTATCTAATCACAGGCAAACACATCATTTATTTATTTATTTTAAATTAAAAGAAATCATTCTAAACCCTATTTAGGATACATTCTAAACCCTATATAGGATACATTGATACTTTAAATGCATCTGAATTAGGAATTTGAGATTATGCAAATATATGTCAATTAAATACCCAGATTACAAACAGTAGCGCGAACAATGTGTTGATAACTAAGAGGGGGGTGAATCAGTTATCTTAATTATTTCTACTTTTTGAACTTTCTTAACAATTAATGTAGCATCAATTCAAATAAGCAAACATAACCAGGAAATGGAAATACACATGACAATATTTTTGATGTGGAAACCTTGTTAAGGGAGAAAACCACGGGGTGATTACCCCAAGATTGTATTCTCTGTTAGAAGAATCGAAATACAAAATGACACTTGCCAATTAGGGCTCACTGCCTGAGCACACTACTCACAAGAGGCTTACTGCCTACAAGAGATTCACTGTCTACAAGTTTGTAAGAAGAATAATAAGATCCTTGAACTAATGAGAAGCATCCGCATATGCTGAGGTTCAGTTCCAGTTAGGCTTAATACACTGATCTGCTGCACTTCATCCTTCCTCTCTTTGGTGTTGTTGACCTGTCACATACCAGACCTGTCTTTTTTCTTTCACACTGTTCTTCTACTTTTCTTTGCACACCACAACACACAGCACATTCCTTCATACCAAAATCAATCTGGTATATATATATCTGCACCAAGGATTTCATCCACTTTCTAGTCGGCATCTAGAATAGTCAATATTTATCCAAACTCTGATCTGTTGGCTGAATCCTTACTTATCAAGTAATGCGGATCAAAAAGATGATTATAGAAGTCATTAATCATGTCAGCCAATCATGAATGATACCTTAAGAATCTTGATCACCATCAACATCTCATCTGGAATAATGTCTTATGCTCTGCCGGTCAGTTCTTCCTCTGTCTGCACTACCAAACAGGACTCCAATACTTGAATCCTCATATCTCATCACTCTTTCATCACCGGAGGCTCAATTCCTGGATTCTATCCATCAAGGTACTCCTCTTGACTTTCCCAAGTCTGCACTTTCCAAAGATACTTCCTCTGAGAGATCCGGACCTGACTGTCAGACCTTGCCACAACACTCTGTTCTTGCCTACCGAACCATAACACTCTTCAATCTGACTTCTAGTATAGGCACACTATGTCTTGTGGATGTGTGAGATGAACTTTTGTTGCCATCAATGACAACAATCATGAAGTTCCAATGTGTCTCTTGCCAACAATCTCTCCCTTTGGCATTGATGGCAACACTTAGTGAAAAATGACTAGGTGTTATACTATACTCCCCCTTGGTTGATGCTCTCTTCTAATGTACACTTTTTCAGAGCTCCCCCTTAGCTAGATTCTGCATTTTTCACTATTCCTCACTCCCCCTTTGACATCAATGGCAAAGGGTAGGGTCCGCACACCAAAATTCCCAAAAATTAAACTATACTTAGCTGGATACGTATATAAATAGGTTATACTTACATATACTGTAGTATGTCTGCAAAAGTTGTCTTCAACTGTACAACTTCTGTCGCCCAACTCTACTTCATCCTGTCCAAAATTGAGATGTGACCACTCAATAGGAATGCAAAAGCTTCTGCCCTCTTGAGATCTGTCGGATCACTAGTTCGGGCTATGGTCTGAGCATCAATTAGAGCCTCATGCATGGCCTCTAACTTAGGGATAATGATTCTTCTAAGTTCATTCAACCTACTTATTCTATTTTTCTGCTCCTTCTCAAGCTTCTTCATTTCATTTATGACTGCAATAGTCTGACACTCTTGATTTACTATGGAGGAGGATAGAGGATCAAAACTTTGAGATAAACTTAATAGTTTATCCTCTTGCTCTTTTACCTTCTTCTCAATGTCCTTGGTCACTTTAGGCTAGGATAAACAAAATTTGTAAATATCACCGCCATCTTTGAGAGCATTTGCTAAGCTCTTTAACCCAATATTCATAACTCTCCTATCATTGGTTATTAACCCTTGTACTTCTGATAATCTTTTTACCAAAAACTCTTTCTGGACCTTATCTTCTGCTGACTTCTCTAATGAATCAAAGTGTGTGCTAACACTATTTATTAGAGATTTGAGATTACCGGATGAGGAGGGAGAGGGATCCTTTTGAAAAGATGGCATGATCTTTTCCAGTACACCAGATGCAATGTCTATGATCTTGTAATCCTCCATGTGAGACTTTAGGAGTTTTTCTTTTACTTTTGCTAAAGTAAAGGATGCTAGCTTTATGGTTTGAATTGGGGAGAGGGAGTCAAAATTGAGCGGTCCTTGAAGAAGTTCCAGTTCATCAAATTCCATCATCTCCTTGGTTAAGAATTCTTCTACTGCTTCTGCTGTGTCTCTTGTCGGTGATAGAGTTTTGTCCCCTTCTGCAGCCTTACCACTATCATCTGTGGCCTTTTCTGTTGGAGTTCTCTCTTCTTCTGCAGCATTACGACTGACATCTTCTTTTTGCTTCTCTTCTGCTTCTTGACTGATTACACTTTCTTCTCCTTTAGATCCATAATCTACAGGGGAAATCAGAGGAGAGATGTTTGCTTGTTCATGGATCTCCTCTTTCAGAGCAGTGAATTCTAAGTCCTTATCCTTTTCCTTTACCTCTTCTGCCACCGTCTTAGTAGATTCTTCTTTGTTATCCATTCCCGAGGGATCATTACCTAAATCCTCTATAACAGGAATATTGAATCTTTTATAGGCATTCCACAGGATTTCTTCTGTTTCTTTTGCCACTTTATCAGTTTCTCCAAGCATGAGCTGATTCATTCTAGCCTTACTCCGGAACTTATCCTTGCAATCTTTGAAGATCATATCCATTTGTTTCAGAGTAATTGAAGGATAGAGCTGAATAGATATCTGTTCTCTAATCTCTAAGTCCTTAGCCTTGGCATTTTCTTTTCTCATTTCAAGTTCCTTTTCTAAACTTTTAGGAATTAGAGAAATTATTTCAATAAAAGCTTTATTGTATATGTTCAAGTACTTAATTGTGGCTTCCTCCAAGATTTTTCTATTTGCATCATTATATGCATCATAAAATTTTGTTATTGGTTGCAGGTTCCCATCCATTGTAACTGCTTTGACTACATCATCTAAGGATAGAGTGGGCCTTTCAACAAACTCTTCTGTCTCTGCTTTCTTGTCTTCATCGGATACTTTCTTCTTCTTTTTCATCTTCTTTACCTCCTCATCTAACTCAGTCTCTTCATCATCCTTCTGACTAATGTAAGACCTTGTGGCCTTTGTCTTAGTTCTTTTCTCTGCTTTACTGGATGATTTTGCTTCTGGTTTTGATGCCTTCGAGCTTTTAACAGTTGTAGGAGCAGAGGTCTTAAAGGATCTGGTCCGGGAGGGGACTTCCACTGGAGCACCTTCTTTCTCTATGTTTTCTTTTTCTCTCTACCCTTTCTATCTTTTCTCTATTTGTATCAAGTGCCTCCTTGGATATCCCAAATTTCTTAGCGACTTCTTCAACTTCCCTTCTTACTTTCCTCTTTGTCTCTGGTTGTCTAAGTTCTACATGAATCTTTACACTCAACTCTTCAAAGGCTTCAAACCTTTCTGCCTTGGGGTCCTTGGGTTGACTAAGCAAGTGTTGAACATGTAGATCTACAATTTTCTCATCTACTTCATACCCCACTGGCATGATCCAGACTATCCTTGGCTCCACAACCTCCATTAGGCACTGATCAGTTTCTACCATAAAGCAAATTGTATCCTTATACTTTTCAACTAGAGATTTGGGAATTCTCTCTCATGCTTGCATCCTACTTTGAAAATTCTTGAAATAATCCCATAGAGCTAGATTTCTAGCCTTAGCATTCCTAAGCCCATGCAAGTAGTCTCTGATTTGAATGGCAGCAGGTCTATCATTCTGCCATACCCAACCACTAGATCTGGGTAGCTCATTCACAATGTAGAAAAACAAACACAATATTAATCCACCATACTTAAAAGAGTTCTTCTTGTCCTTCTTGATCTTCTATAAGTTTTCCCTTAGTTGGCTTAGAAGGAGTTCATAGAGATCATAATCTGCATTCTTTCTCAACATTTCATACGCAGTATACACAGCAGTTCTGGGTACTAAATTCTCCCTGTTGGAGTGATATATCTTATAGCCAATTATCATAGATGTAAACTTGATATCTGGATCAGAGATATCTTTTATGGTCATTGCTCTGTTATCAAATTTTGATCTGGTAGCCTCACTCATAGTTTGGTTTTTGACAGATTTGAGAACTGGTATCCCACTGAAAGAGTGCAAATTGGTTACTACCCTAATTGCATCCTTAGTGATCTTAAATGGTTTATCCAACCATAAGAAGTTATCATGCACTTTGCTCAACACATACCGGACCCATTCATCTTCTTCAAAATCGGGGAAATGAATGCACTGACCAAAATGCTTATCCTGGATGGCTTGGTACTGTGGTTTGAGTTCAAAAGCATCATCTATTAACTGATTGTGATAGATATCTGCCAGCTTGGATTCCCCAAAATCTTCAATGTTTGCATGAATGTAAACCCTAACATCTTCTATATGCAAAATACCATGTGGAATGCTAGAAAATGCACCTAAAGGGTCCACTTCTAGAGATTTGTATGGATACTTCTTAAATTTAGGGCGTGGCCAATCAGAAATCTTCACCACATTCGGAGTAGCCATCTTTCAAAGATTTTCAGAGAGATATTCAAGAATGGAAAATACCTTTTACGCTTCTAGTTTCACGGAGAGAGCTAGATCGATTGCTGGATGAATCATCTTCTGTAGGTGATCTTTGATGGGCTTGAGGGAATTTGTTGCAGAGCTCCTTTTTGCTTCTTCTTGAATGCAGAATGAACAAGTGTTTAATAAGAAAACCCTTATATTACTCCGCAAACCCTAATACCAAGTTGCAATAAATGCTCAAATTAAGTCATTCCGGTTTGCCTTGTTTTCCTTATTCAGATGACTTGATGAACCGGATCAATCTTGTTCTAAACATCTTGTGGATCTTCCATATCTTAACTACAATTTATTTAGATGATTCTCTTATGAACCCTTTAATTTGCAACTCTCCTTGTGCCAGTTCCAGCACCAATTGACTGGCTAGGGGAAAAGTTTTTCCTTATGTCTCCCCCTGAGCGAGAGCTCACCTTTTAATTTCTAGAAGGAATATCAGCACCAGATTCTGGTGTGGATCCATCTCCTATATTTTCTGTACTTCTCTTCACCCAAATCTTATTCATCTCACTTTGAACTTCATCCGCATTCACTTTTCTTTTTCCCTTGTCTTGATTCTGATTATGATGTACCGGACCTCTTTTGTCTTGATTCTTGCTTCTACAGAATTTGGCAATATGACCAGATCTATTGCAATTGTGGCAAACAACATTTATTTGTATATTTGATTGATGTCCTTTTGATCTACATTGATTAGCCATATGACCCATTCTATTGCATGCAAAGCATCTACCATTGAATGAATTTTTCATTTGCATATTTCTGCATTCATGAGATTTGTGACCATACCTTTTGCAATTGAAACACTATCTAGAGAAGGATGTGTTAGTCTGATTTATTCTCTTTCTACACTGATTAGCTTTATGACCAAAGTTATTGCAGTTGTGGTAGTATCCATTGAAGGATGGATATCTTTGAGCATTAGGTTGCCTTACCGGAGGTCTTCTAGGCCCGTTCCTTGGATTTCTGATCCAAAATTCTTTTGACCGAATCCGGAGCTTTCACCTTTCTCATATCCCAAGCCACGCTTGTCATCTACCCTCTTTTGGCTTTCAAGAAGAACTTCAAGTTGAGTAGAACTTATCTTGAATGTTTCTTTGTATTCATTTGCTGTTTGAAGATCCTTTTTAAGAGTGTTAATTTGATCCTCAAGTTTTTCTTCATTATCTCTAGCATCTTCAAGATCAGATTCTAGATGCCTGATTATTCTATCCATTTTGTGGTAGTCTTCTAGCTTCTCCTTGAGAGATTGTCTTAGATCATCTTCAGTTTTTCTTTTCTCTTCAATTTCTTGGGTGAATTTCATAACTCATGATTCCATTTCATGTCTTACCATAATGACCTCTTTTGATAACTTTTCACATAACTTGGTTTTCTCCTTCAGATCTTCATTTGAACCATTGTCTTCTCTTTGACTTGCCAATTGCTGAAGTAGATCTTTTCTCTTTTTCATAGAGATACTTAGCTTCCCTTTTAGTTCATTTATGAAATCATCAGCCTGTTTGAGTCTTTCCTTCAATTCACTGACTTCAGAGTTTGATTGCTCAAGATCATCTAGGGTAGACTGAAGTTGCTCCCTCATACCATACATATCCATTTTAGTTCCCAGATCTTCCTCAAGCTGTTAGGCTCCTTTTGGAGGAACTTGGCTTTGATACCAATTATTGATAACTAAGAGGGGGGGTGACTCAGTTATCTTAATTATTTCTACTTTCTAAACTTTCTTAACAATTAATGTAGCATCAATTCAAATAAGCAAACATAACCAGGAAATGGAAATATAAATGACACAATATTTTTGACATGGAAACCCTGTTAAGGGAGAAAACCACGGGGTGATTAACCCAAGATTGTATTATCTGTTAGAAGAATAGAAATACAAAATGACACTTGCCAATTAGGGCTCACTGCCCGAGCACACTGCTCACAAGAGGCTCACTACCTACAAGAGACTCACTATCTACAAGTTTGTAAGAAGAATAATAAGATCCTTGAATTGATGAGAAGCATCCACATATGCTGAGGTTCAGTTCTGGTTAGGCTTAATACACTGATCTGCTGCACTTCATCCTTCCTCTCTTTGGTGTTGTTGACCTGTCACATACCAGACCTGTCTTTCTGCTTTCACATTGTTCTTCTACCTTTCTTCACACACCAAAACACACAGCACATTCCTTCATACCAAAATCAATCTGGTATATATATAGATATATCTACACCAAGGATTTCATCCACTTTCTAGTCGACATCTGGAATAGTCAATATTTATCCAAACTCTGATATGTCAGCTGAATCCTTACTTATCAAGTAATGTGGATCAAAAAGATGATTATAGAAGTCATCAATCATGTTAGTCAATCATGAATGATACCTTAAGAATCTTAATCACCATCAACATCTCATCCGGAATAATGTCTGATGCTCTGCCGGTCAGTTCTTCCTCTGTCTACACTGCCAAACAAGACTCCAATACTTGAATCCTCATATCTCTTCACTCTTTCATCACCGAAGGCTCAATTCCTAGATTCTATCCATCAAGGTACTCCTCTTGACTTTCCCAAGTCCGCACTTTCCAAAGATACTTCCTCTGAGAGATCCGGACCTGACTGTCAGACCTTGCCACAACACTCTGTTCTTGCTTATCGGACCACAAAACTCTTCAATCTGACTTCCAGTATAGGCACACTATGTCCTGCGGATGTGTGGGATGAACTTTTGTTGCCATCAATGACAACAATCATGAAGCTCCAATGTGTCTCTTGCCAACACAATGTAACCCTTGTTGAGCAGAGCATGAATGAGATAAGAAGCAATGAATCCTATGCCTCCTGTCACACACATCTCCTTACCATGCTCTATCATTCTTTACTGAAACACTTCTCCATTTTAGCGGGCTACGCCTGAAAAATAAGGTTTGGACAAAGGTTTTATAGTATGTTTATTAAAATGAAAACTCCATTTTGGTGGGCTACGCTTGAAAATAAGATTTCGATGAGTACGTTTTAGAGTATTTTGGCAGGCTATTGATTTTTGATTCCTTAAATGATTTATTTAAATGGATTGTGATAAATAAATGACTAACTATTTAGTCATTTTATTTGTGTGACTAAATATTTTTTTAGTCAACGACCAAATTAGTCATTTATTTACTCATTTATAGCCAAGTTGCAAAAAATTAGTAGAATTTAGTCATTTTTAGTTGTTGTGACTAAAAGTTTTAGCCACTTAGTCATTTATTTGCCAAAATTCTACTTGTGGAGCAATAGGGAGGAGCTGATCACTACTCTACTATCTAAAACAAACCAAACACACTTGATGGTTGAGCTACACTACCACAACCACCAAAGACATGCTTAAGGGTGGATGATTCAAGATCTAGCCCTGCCTCTGTGGAGTACTTTGTATAAAAGGATGTGCACTAGCACAAGATATACACCATCCTGCTTTCCGTAGAAGGGCTTTGTATAAAAGGATACACACTAGCTCAAGAGATACATAATCCCACCACACTATGAGGGATTTTTGTTTGAATTTTAATAAGGATGTGCACTAGCTCAAGAGACACACCATCCCGCCTCGTGGTGAGGGATTTCAAACACACTTCGTCAGTCTCAAAATAATCAGACAATTACCACTATATATCCCCCACCTTAAGGTGGTTGATACCACTTACTGGTAGCAAGCACATTAAGGTAGAGTGAAAACATGCAAGGGAACAAGAGCTCTTGCAAAGCCCATGCCTCGAAAGGTGATATGTGATGTAAAGGCACTTGAATAGGAGGAGGATGGAACAAATTGATAAGGTTTACACTACACCAAAAAGCCCAAATTCAAGGTTCTTCATACAAAAGTGGGAACAATAGTTAGAGGCTCTAAATTCTTCATGTAAAGGTTGATTTTAGATGTTGTGGGACCCATTCCAATCATTGGCAAAGGTAGACCAAACTTAGGATTAGTACTTCCTTCACAAACCTAATAAATTACTAGTAACCCTAAAAAAGAGAACAATCAAGAATAACTTTTGTTGCAGACCTTCAAATGCAGAACTTGGACAATCAAGAGATACCCATTTGGACTCCCTATCACATATCCAAAACTGGGTATAGGTTGTTTTGGATGGTATACCCCAACCTATAACTCCTCTCAATGACCTAGTGCCTCAATTAGGCCAAAAATACAAAGAGACCACTATAAAATGCATGCACAGAACTCAACCAATTATCTAAGCACTTAGAATACATGTTGAAACTAAGGATTTAGTGGGTTTTGGGGGCCCCAACATGGACTGCAACTGACTGGTCCTCTTTTATTCTTTATTATGTCTCCAAACATCACCTAACACATGAGGATGTTAGGTTTCCTCAAAGAAAACTCCTTCTCCTCAAGTTTCCTACCAAAAACCCATTGTAACATACTAATACAGATCTATTGCAATCCATTCCACTAATCAAATGTGAATCAAGTTAGTGGAATGGCAAGAAATACATGTTTTCTATCAAAACCCTAGTCTAGGTTATGGCAGACTGTTTTCAGAGAAATGCAGATTACTCACACACATAATAGTTTCAAAGCCTCTAACAAAATACAAAGGAGACTTAGTTCATACCTCCATATCCCACCAACTCATGCCTTATGACACTGCTGTACGAAAAAAGTACCACGAACTGCAACAACGTTTTACATAGAAAAAATAGGAAATATGAGTTTCTTTATTATTTTTCTTCCACCAAAAGTCTTCTCCTCATACAATCACCATGGTAGGGTTTTAATAAGCCTTCTACAATCACCTTTGGATAGTTATAAGGTAGTTGGGTCGATGGACTGTATGGTAACCATCGAATTCCTCTCTGTAACTACCCTGTTTTAGGACTGCAACTGTCCTGTTTTGAAATTGGAACTAATTACAACTTTTGGCATAATGACATCGAGTAGTTTATGACTTGTCAAAACCTTTGACAATGTCATTAACATTTGACAAAGCTTTGGCATGCCTTCTAACACTTTGACATGCCTTAGTAAGGCTTACAACATGAGATTGTATGACTGTCCCTTAGTAAGATTGCCTCCTATTACAATGTATGATTGTATGATTGCTTATTACAAACATGGAATCATAGCCTTTATTACAACATGAGAATGGTCTCCAAGACCTTATGAAGTCAACAAAATAAAATGAACAACAAAAACAAGACATGAGTCTTTTGGTCTCCTTGGTGCTCCTGCACCATACTCCCTGGGTGGAAAGAGAACTCAAGTCTCTTGAGGAAGTAGATCAGCAACTGTGACACCATGCTTCATGATGTCTTCTTCACTCATCTAAGTGGCATCTTCAATGGGCAAGCCACTCCATTTGACAAGGAACTATTTGTATGTCTTCTTTCTATTCTTCTTCAAGACCTTGGTGTCAAGAATGCATTCCAACTTCAATGGTTGATTGGGTGGAAGACCCTTAACCCATTCTTCATCTCCTACTTCTATCATATCTACCTCTAAATCTACATTAGGATCACCTTTGAAAGGGAACAAGTCTGAAACATTAAAGATAGGAGATATGGCCAAGCCTTGAGGAAGTTCAATCTCATAGGCATTGGTCCCAAACTTGTGCACAATTCGACATGGTCCTATCTTTTTCATGAGGAGTTTGGTTGGATGCCCCTTTGGAAGTCTTTCCTTCTTCAAATGTGCCATGAACAAATCCCCAACCTTGTATTGTACATCTCTCCTTCTCTCATTGGTTTTCTC
Source organism: Cunninghamia lanceolata (assembly GCA_027924645.1). Lineage (NCBI taxonomy): Eukaryota > Viridiplantae > Streptophyta > Pinopsida > Cupressales > Cupressaceae > Cunninghamia > Cunninghamia lanceolata. The sequence continues at coordinate 3,103,525 of BSBN01001957.1, forward strand.
CTTGTACTTGTCATTGTTCCTTTGAAGAGTTTCTCTTACATTATCATGGATGTCCTTCATGGCCAATGCAAAGTCCTCACCTTGAGCACTTTTCCTCTCCACTCCATGGAGATCTCTCAATTCAAGAATACCTCTTGGGTGGATACCATAAACAATCTCAAATGGATTCCTTCCTGTGCTCCTATTGGTGGAATCACTGTAAGCAAACTCAGCTTGAGGGATGATCATATCCCATGCCTCTCCATGTTGTTTGGTAAGACACCTGAGAAGATTTCCCAAGGACCTATTCACCACCTCAGTTTGGCCATTAGTCTGAGGGTGATAGGCTGAAGTAAATGACAATTAAGTGCCTAACTTCTTCCACAAAGTGTGCCAAAAGTGGCCTACAAACTTTGGATCCTTGTCAGTCACAATGTTAAGAGGCAAACCATGGATTCTAACAATTTCTTTGAAGAACAAACCAACAATGTGTGAAGCATCATTAGTACATTTACATGGAAAGAAATGAGCCATCTTACTAAATCTATCCACCACAAAAATATACTATCAAAGCCTCTTTGAGTCCTAGGAAGACCCAAGACAAAATACATGCTAATACTTTCCCATGGCCTATTAGGAATAGGAAGTGGCTGATATAGACCAGCATTAGATGAAGTACCCTTTGCCCTTTGACAAATACTACAACATTCAACAAATTTTCTGATATCTGATTGTATTTTAGGCCAAAAATAAAACCTCTTCACCTGATCCAATGTTTTATCCAGCCCAAAGTGACCTCCTAGTCCACCACAATGTTTTTCCTTTATGATGTTCTCCCTCAGGGAACACCTAGGAACACATAGTTGGATGCCTTTGAACAACAACCCCTATTGCAACAAAAACTCAAAAAAATTAGAATGATACGAGTCTGAAAATTGTGAACAAACTTCATATACCTCCTTGAAATCTTCATCATCTTGATACATATGTTTGAGAGCATCAACCCCTACACTTTGCAATTGAATTTCTTGAACCATACATACCCTTCTACTCAATACATCTGCCACATTGTTGGCCTACCCCTTCTTGTGTTTGATTGAAAAAGTATATGCTTGGAGTTGTTCAACCCATTTCATATGCCTATGATTGAGTTTCTCCCGTGAATTCAAAAAACTAAGTGCATGGTTGTCAGTATAAACATTAAACTCTTTAGGCAAAAGATAGTGCCTCCATTTTTTCAAAGCTTGCACCATTGCATACAATTCCAAGTCATAAGTAGAGTACTTTCTCTTAGCATCATTCAATTTTTCACTAAAGAAAGCAACAAGCCTGCCTTCTTGACTTAGGACAGCCCCTATAGCAAGGTTACTAGCATCACATTCCACCACAAACAACTTGTTAAAGTTGGGCAAAACAAGAATGGGTTGTTGTGCTACTTTTTGTTTTATAATTTCAAAAGAATCATTGGTTGCCTTTGTCCAAAAAAACTTACATTTCTACCCCCCTTTGATGGTATCCAAAATTGGTGCACAAATATGACTAAAACCTCTTATGAATTTCCTCTAAAATGTTGCCAAACGATGAAAAATTTTCACATCACCTGCTATTTTTGGAGTTGGCCATGGCAAAATGGCTTCTACCTTTGCTGGATCCATCTTCAAACTACCTTGGGAAATCACAAAACCAAGATAGGTGAGTTCTTCCTTCATGAAGACACTCTTTTCCATGTTGATCATCAATTGTTCATCATGTAACTTCTTCAAAACCTAATCCAAATGTTTCTAATGCTCTTCCTTAGTCCTGCTAAAAACAAGAATGTCATCCAAGTATGCCACAACAAATTTGCCAATGAAATCCTTCAACACTTCATTCATGAGACGCATAAAAGTACTTGGGGCATTAGATAGACCAAAAGGGATCACCGACCACTCATAAAGACCTTCATTTGTTTTGAATGCTATCTTCCATTCATCCCCTTGCTTTATCCTAATTTGATGATACCCACTCTTAAGATCAATCTTAGAAAAGTATCTAGCCCCTCCCAAACAGTCAATTAGGTCCTCAATTCTTGGCATAGGGAACCTATATCTTATGGTAATCTTGTTAATGGCTCTAGAATCTGCACACAACCTCCATTTACCATCCTTTTTAAGGGCTAGGACTGTTGGGACAACACATGGGCTAAGGCTCTTTCTTACCAATCCCTTATCCAGCAATTCCTGCACTTGCTTGGTAATCTCTTCATTTTGAGAAGGTGTCATCTTGTAGGCTACTTTGTTTGCAAAGTAGATCTTGGTATGAAGTCAATTTGATGGCTTATGTCCCTAATAGGTGGCAACTCATTAGGTATTTCTTCTACCATAATCCCCTTATACCTCTCTAACAATTGCTACACCTCCTTAGGGACCTCTTCCTTACTAGGATCATGCAAACTGGGATTGTTTTTAGGCTTCAAAATCAGAGCATACCCTTGGGTTCCTTCCTCCTTAAGGGTATCTAAAAACTATTTACCACTCACAATCATGACACTTGACCCAACATTCTTCTCTACATTTTCATTAGGCAATAGATCCATTCTATACTTTCTACCATTCTTGGTTATAATGAAAGAATTAGTTTTACCATCATGTCATGATTGAACATCACATTGCCATGGGCATCCTAACAACAAATGACAAGTATCCATGGGAATTATATCACAAAAAATCTTGTCTTTATATTCTCCTATCTCAAATTCTACCCATGATTGTTCATCTACCAAAACTTGTTGCCCCTTATTCAACCATGATACTTTATAAGGACTAACATGAGGAAGTCTTTTCAATTTCAACTTGTCTACTATTTCAATGGAAACCAATTTTTTAGTTGAGCCTGAATCAACAATTACCTTGCAAATCTTACCATAGACCTTGCATGTTGTCCTGAACAATGTCTTCCTTTGAGGGGGTTCTTGTGTTTGAGGCACCTTCAACATGGTTCTTCTCATCATCAAACTTTCTCCTTCATGGACTGGGGTTGCACTTCCAATTGGTGAGTTAACACTTTGGCAATCTTCCTCTTGGATCAATTGGTTCCTTCTCTCTCCTCCATGAGAGCTTGAGGATTTCTTTTTAGGACATTTGAAGGCTGGATGTCCTACTTGGTTGCAATTGTAGCACCTTCTTGTGAAGACATTAGAACCTCTTCCTAGTCCACCAAATCTACCCCTTCCATTGGGCCTCCTTCCTCTAAAGCCTCCTCTAGAACTTGATTCTCCACTTTGCTCTTGGGAACTAGATTCCCCTTGACTTCTTTGGGACTGATTTCTACCTCCAAAACTGCCCCTACCTCTGAAATTTCTGCCACCTATTCCTCTATTTTATTGCTCACCTTTCCTCTTCAACTTCTCTTCAGCTCTTAATGCCACTTGAAAGCATTTTTCCATGGTTTCAGGGGTTAATAAATTGATTTCATCTTGGATATTAAACCTCAAACCATTTAGATACCTTGCCACTTTACCTTTTTTCATCCTCCATGTACCCACAACGAAGAGAGAACTTGTGAAACTCCTCGGTGTAGGTGGCCACATCCAAATCTCTTTGCTTGAGATTTTACATCTTCTTATAGATCTACACCTCATAGTTTGATGGAAGGAATTGGGACTTGATCCTCTCCAACATTCTACTCCATGAAAAGATCATGCTCTTCCCATTCTTTACCCTCTCACCTTGGGTGTAATTCCACCATGTAAGGGCAACACCTTTGAGTTTAGTTTTTGCAAATTTCACCCTCTTGTTTTCAGGAACTTCTTTGTATTCATAGTAGTTGTTTAGGGTCTCAATCTACTCCATGACTTCATCAACATTCATCTTGCCACTGAACATGGGAATCTCCATCCAAGCCTCTAAAGAATCCTTGCCAATTGCCTTGATGGATTCAAGGAAATGCTTTTGATCTGCAGGTACCTCTACCTCTTCTTGATCTTCTTCTTCCTCCTCTTTTTCTTCTTCTTCATCAAAACCTTCATCTATCCTCTTCCCTATCCTCAATTCCTTCAACTCTTCTTGGAGTACTTCCTTGACTCCACTTTTGATCTTTTCTTCCATCTCCTTGAAGTTCTTAACCACTTCAATGGTCACCCCCTTTGGAGGCATATTGCTAGCCTCTCATTCACTCTCCTCTGCTGACATATACTAGGCCTCACACAACCAACAATAGAACCTTTTATGGCTCTGATACCACTATGATGTAGAGGCACTTGGATAGAAGGAGGATAGAACAAGTTGACAAGGTTTTCTTATGCTCTAAAGCCCAAATTCAAGGTTCTTCATGCAAAAGTGGGAACAACAGTTAGGGACTCTAAAATCTTCATGGAAAGGTGGATTAGACATGCATTGGAACCCATTCTAGTCATTGGCAAAGGCAGGTCAAACTCAAAATTGGTACTTCCTTCACAAACCCAAGATATTGCTTGTAGCCCTAGAAAAGGGAACAATCATCAATAACTTTTGTTGCAGACAAAATGCAAAGGAGACTTAGTTCATACGTCCATCATCCCACCAACTCATGCAACAACGTGATGCAACAACGTTTTACATAGAAAAAATAGGAAATCTGAGTTTCTTTATTGTTTTTCTTCCACCAAAAGTCTTCTCCTCATACAATCATCATGATAGGGCTTTAGGAAGCCTTCTAAAATCACCTTTGGATAGTTAGAAGGCAATTGGGTCGATGGACTGTATGGTAACTATCGAATTCCTCTCTGCAACTACCCTGTTTTAGGACTACAACTATCCTGTTTTGAAATGGAACTAATTACAACTTTTGGCATAATGACATCGAGTAGTTTATGACTTGTCAACACCTTTGACAATGTCATTAACATTTGACAAAGCTTTGACATGCCTTCTAACACTTTGACATGCCTTAGCAAGGCTTACAACATGAGATTGTATGACTATCCCTTAGGACTTTTAAGACTGCCTCCTATTACAATGTATGATTGTATGATTGCTTATTACAAACATGGCATCATAGCCTTTATTACAACATGAGAATGGTCTCCAAGACCTTATGAAATCAACAAAACAAAATGAACAACAAAAACAAGAAATGAGTCTTTTGGTCTCCTTGGTTCTCCTACACCAATATGTGCCATGATCGCCAAATGTTCCTGCAAATACATTGATATGAATGCTAAGATAATCAACAAGATATAAGGTTAGAACATCTTACTCTAAGATAATAACCAAATCAAATCATGAAAGCTATGCATAAATTAGATTACATCAAAGAACCAAGGCTACACTTGTGGGTTCGAAACCAAGTATAGTCATTGGGCTTATACTGCAGCTATCTCGAAACTAAGCGTAACAATGAGGTGAGATACAAAATGATCCAAGGTGCATGGAGTAGATTTAGAGTATTATAAAATGTTTGTTACAAAAGATATGAGAACATGATATATCACATGGAGTGATTCTACTAGTCAAGCATCATATATATATCAACCCCATCTTCATATATGGATTGGGTCCATTTTTGCTTACTTGCTAAAGGGACACATGGTCCTTATCAGTATGTAATTGTTTTCATCATCTGTTGACTAGGTAGAGCCACAGAAGAATGGAAATGATAAAAATGAGAGGAGACAAAGTGCCTTAGGAACACCCCGTAGGAGGATGCCCCCAAAATAGCCTCCGCAATGCTATGCCCCCAAGGCACAACACACAGCAATAAAGAAGAGGGGAGAGGACTATAGAAGAATTGAGATACAAATAGAAGAATGTTATGGCAGAGGTGGTCCCGTTGTATCCTTGACCTTACAAGAGTATCAAGGGTCATCCAAAGAGACCTAAACAACATATAACACAACATGAGGGAACACAACATAATGCTAACAACATATATATCTAGGAGGATGCCACCCTTGAGAGCAACTAGAATAGGTGCTACATCAAGTGTGGCTAAAGGAGGGAGAAATACTTATCTGATTCCATAAGATATTTCATGGCAGACAATCCATGTCTATCAACTCAGGATATAATGTATTTGTTGATATTGTATTAACATTAAATTTAGAACGACGATAAGCTTTGGTGGGCTTCAAAGAATGGTATCCAATACTAGCCGTGTAGTTAATTCCTGTAACTTGTAAAGGTACTCTGATTCCTTGTTGATTTACACTACAACCATTGCCTACATAGTCACAATTTTTGTACAAAAAATGAAATCCAATGGTAGCAACAGGCCTCAACATCATCCTCATCATAGGCAGCCTTGATAGTTAGGGATCCAAGTTTCATTTTTTCTAATCCTCCTTCTTCTGCATTAAAGTCTATTCTTGAAAAGGAAAATGAAGAGTTAAGGCAACAAATTAAGTCATTTGAGGACATCTTTACAAACTCTTTTGATAGGCAGCAGGAGGATAACTGGTCTATTGTCTTAGGTATTTTAGAATTGTTGATGGACAAGGTGTCAAGCCAAGCAGTTGGAGTCCACAAATGTTATTATGATTTGTCACAAGTTGTTAAGAAGATTGCAGATGATAAGGAGCAAATGGTGCCTCTGTTCGATAAATGGATCCCTAGGATTGTTTCTCTAGTAGGTATTTGTTTAGGAACAAATCATGATCCCAATGCTCCCAAGAATGTTAAGCAAGTTTATACGGTAGCAAAAGAAGTAGGAGACTCACAAGCATTTATAAACCATTTTGAGGATAAGGCATTAAGGTTAATTTAGGGTTTTGATAATGACAAGGTTGGGATAATTCCTAAAATAAGAACTAAAAATGGTGACATCAAGCCGTCCCAATCATGGATTCAAAAATTTAACAATATTGTTCCTATAACCTCTTTCTTCATTTGTTAGGATAACAAGATAGATATTTCCTTGTTCAGAACTAGCATCAACAAACTGTGGGATTCTTGTCAGCTAGCTGTTCATTTTACAAGGGAAGCTGAGTCAGTTTTGGCCAAATACAATAACATATATTTACCTTGTGTGAATAATCTCATTAGTTTCCAGTGGCCCATCCAGGAGCAATATGAAGATTGGGATAAAAGATATAATGAGTTGCCTGATATTTGAAAGTAGTAACGGTGGAATCTTCTTATTCTCAAAATGCAGGTAAGAAGCAAAGGTCAGCATAGTTTGTTACATTTTCTTGCAAAGGCACAATTCCCAAGTATCACTTATCTTGTGGACATAATATAACAAATTTTTCTCCAATGAAGGTTATCTGAGTAAAATCAGTTACCTCTATTTCCGGACTGAATGCAAAATTTTGTTTAATAGGAGGATGACATCTATTTCTAGGTCTGAAGTTTGTTTTGTTCCCTTATTTCTATAAAAGGGAATTCAAGACCTAGTTATGAATATCTTGGAGATATTTTTTGTAAGCACAGTACAATATCATATTAAGTAGTCTTTACTTTCTAGGTGTGTTTTTCAAAGGATAAAATCATTTGTACCTGTAATTATTGGTATAAATTTGTGTTAAACTCAACATTTTTGAATATATTGTTAAGGTTCAGACCGTATTTTCTCCTACAGTTGTATCTTTTTCTATATCTTTGAATGAATTGATAAACTATCAATATTACTCACCTTCACAATTTTTCCTGTGTAAGAATATCCATTCCAAAAGGCTTTTACTCAAAGAGTGAATTCAAATGCTTCAAGGAGGATATTAAATATAATAGATGTATGCAGGGATAAGTAAGAATGAATGGTTTGATATGATTTCAAGATGTGGTGATGTAATGCATCATTACAATATTCTTAATAGTGTTATATGTGCATCCTTAATAATAAGTTTATTTATATTCATTTTTTGACTCTGTGACCCCGGATTTAGGCACTGATCTTTTGATGGTTATTATCCTCATCTAAACCTCCGTGATCATTTCATTGAAGAATGGTTTTAATTTCTGTATTTACACTTGATGTCATTTTTCTTACATGTTCCTTTGCAAAGAAATAGAATCAAAGCTTAAGAATCTAGCCCATCTCTTTACTTATCAAACATTCTTTAAGCAATCTTAAAGGACCACATCTGTTATTAAAGCAGTGTTATTGAGAAGGTACTTCAGGGACCCCCATCCATTTGAATAGAACAATGTTCTCCCAAAAGGGAAAGATTCCAAAAAGATAGGAACACCCTCCTTGGTTTCACAGAGCCTAAAGTGCAGAGCAAAGAGGGATTGAAAACCCCTACTTCCTGTTTGTTGGCCAATCCCTCAAGGTAGGTCAGTTATTAGAAAGTGGCTATTCTATAGATCTGTGTTTTTTCCTTGAGATTAGGTTGGGAATTTAAAACAACCAACAAATTGGTGACTCTACTGGGGATTTGAAGTGAAAATTTTGTCAAATCTTGCACTAGAGTTACTGGTGAAGGTTTGCCCATTCAAGTCACCAACAAATTGGTGACTCTACTGGGCACTTTTTATATTTATAAGAGTTCTAAGTACTAGTGTAGTAGATTGTCGTGGGTTTTTAGAGTTTGCATAATTTTTTTTTTCATTATTTTCCCCCTAAAAACAAAGGGGGGTGGCGACTCTGACAAGATTTTCCTTATCTATAGGGTTAAGGAAAGTTGCTCTTAAGAAAGACTTGTGCTTATATGTTATCTTGTAGAAATCTATCATATAGTGTCATTTGAGTGAAAAAAATAAATTCATTCATTGAACTAACCTTAAGTTATATCATTTTCTAACATGGTTAAAAGATTGCTAGAGATTTTTAAACCCACATAGGAAGAAGATCACAACAACAGGGGCACCCGAGTAAGCCTCTGGTGTAGGAACTAGTTACTCAAATGTGGAGAACTAAGGATTCAGGTGAGTATGCTTCTCCCCCTGTTTGTGATCTCATGGCATTTAACAAACCTCTCTTGGGTGAGAGCATTGATAATTTGCAAACCATAGAAGAAAGGAAAGAGCATAGTATTATATATGCCACTCAGAATGTTTCAGAGGGTCTGGTAGATTCTGAAGGAGATGAGATTTATTATATGGAACTGTATCCAGTCCCATAGAATGATAAGGTTACCCCCATGAGAGAATCCCAAACCAATCCTACACCGAATCCCCTTGATCCTATAGTAACTATACCCTATGTAAAGTTGCCCTCTCCCAAGGTAGGAAAGGTTAAATCCATTAATACCAATAGTTGACTTGACATGAACATAGCCTCTGGCTCAAACCAGACTAATGAGGACTTGGATAATGCGGTTAAGGAGTTAACCCAAAGAATAGCCTGGATGGAAACACTAAAAAGAAAAGAGGAACTATTGCTCAGATTGCAAAATATGAATAGACTAGTTTTTTCTGACGATAGTGGCTTACTTGACGCACCTATAGTAACTAGATTACCTCAGAGTGGCTCAAGGCCCATTACCCAACCAGATCCTCTGATTCAACTCCAGGAGAGTGACAACCTATCTTCCATACCTAGTAATTGTTTTCAGGTCTCTCCTCAAAACCCACATGCTAAGATGACGGGGCAAGACTTTTGCCAAAAACCCCTGTAATGCCCAGAGTAAATCCCCAGCCAAATCCTTATAACCTATACATGCCTTTGCAACCTAATTTGTTGACTCCTCCAAATCCTCCAATAAACCTAGGAAATGATAGGGGTGGCCCTTTGGTAAATCCTTTTACTAGAAGACTGATGTAGTCAAGCTAGTATAGGAAGATTGATTTCTTTGGTATACAGGGATATCCAAATCCCATTGAAAACATAGTAAGAAATGCTATCCCAAGGTTTGCTGGAAATAATGCAATAACTAGTGAGGATCACTTGAAGGCTTTCACCAATGTACTTGATGACTTTGAGGTGGAATGCGAAGATGTAGCCATCAAACTATTCATACAGTCCTTGATAGAAGATGCAAGGGAATGGTATAAGAGTTTTCCTGAGTCTAATATTAACTCTTGGGTAGGATTTAAGAGGATTTTCAAAGAGCAATATGGAGATAAAAATGATCCATGATTTGTTGTGACTGAGTTCACAAGTATTCAAAAGGGACTAAATGAAACTGTCCATGATTTCAATGCAAGGTTCTTCAAAGTGAGTAATAAGATCCCACCTCATTTGTGACCAAATGAGGCCATGTGCTTGGTAGCTTACCAAAATGCTTATGATCCCAAGATGGGATATGAATTGAGAAATAGAGAGCCACAAACGCTCAGGGATACTTTCAGAGAAACTTTGCATATTGAAAACAATAGAAAAGTGTCTGGAAATACTTCTAAAAGAAGTGATGTAAGAATTACCCCAAAAGAAAAAGGACAAAGCAATAGGGTTCCTATTACTGCTACATATGATAAATTGTGGAAGGAACTTAAGGAAATAAAAATCTCTTTGGTGAGAAATGATAAAAGATTTCTCAATGAAAGGCCTCCTTTCAATAGACAAGAGAAAATACCAAGGTTCGTTGACCAACCCTATAACACAAATTGGCGAGATGGGAAGTCAGCCCTCCTAATGATAGGTGAGGTGGGTCAAGGCATACCCTTGACCCTTTGAGGAAAGAAGTGCATGCTATAGATGAAGTGCTGTGGTGTTTACAATGCCAAGCTCCTCACTCCTCTGCTTCATGTGTAGTGGCTATAGCTATGAATAACAATACAACTCCATATGAGGAATTTGAGGAAAGAGACAATTATGAGGACCATAATGTAAACATGGTTTTTGAACATGGATACACTATAGAGGATTGGGATTCTTTTGACAGTGAATGCTCAGAAGATAATGTTGCAATGGAAGAGCTGAGGTCGGTCGAACAACAGTCCATCCCAAGGGTGGATGGAAGTGATGATGTCATTTTTCAGTTAAATACCCAGGATGCCAATGTCCATTTGAGAAAACCTTCTACTAAGGAAATCAAAGCCTTGACTGCCTCCAAAATTGCCCAAGTCAAAAGTGACTATAACTTGAGAAGTAAGAAGAACCAGGGAGAAAGCAATACAAATGGCAATGTAGGAAGCATTTTCATAAAAGAAGAATAGCATCTTCCTAACCCCAAGAAGGAGGTAAGATCTATGAAAGTACCTAAAGGAAGTGGGGACATGCCTAACCCACATCCTCATCCACCCCCTAAAGCCCAAGTACCAGCATAAAAGGAACTTACCAAGAGAATCCCTGTGGAGCAAGGACCCAGTAGGGAAGACACTTCTTGCATCCCTGCAGCCAGTATTAATGATAGATGCACCAGCACAGTACCCAAATATATTCCATTAGACATGGCCCATATATTTGACCAAATAAGGGTGATTGTTCCTTTATTGGAGATGATGAGGATACCTAAACACAAAAGTAGAGTTGAGGCCGTAATAAATGATGTAGCTCCTAGTACATCTGAGATGGCACATGGACATGTCAAACCACTTGAGATAAAGAAGGTACCAGTCAGAGAAGTTAAGAAATATAGTGCCAAAATACCTGAAGTATATCTGGGCACCACTTTGCAAAAATGCCCTTCTCGAGTTGATTCGTTCTTTGTCACTCTCATGATAAAGGGGAGATTTGTGAAGAATTGTATGATTGACTCAGGTGCCTCTGCGACTATAATGCCTTTGGGGGTTATGGAGATTTTGGGCTTACAAGTAACCAAAACACATGGTAAATGCTTTGCCATGGACTCTAGGGAGGTCCCCATCATTGGAATCATCAAGGGCATCAGCTTCAGACTTGCGGCCTTCCCTCATAAAGAATATAAAATGAATATTATGGTGGTGGATATCCCTCCTATGTATGGGATGTTGTTGTCAAGAAAGTAGGCCTCTACTATGGGTGGTAGCATCTAGATGGATTCTTCATATGCTATGATTCCCATGGACGGTGAAGATGTGAGGCTAGATAGAGAAAATAAATCTCCCCAAATAATAGATGGCATTAGTGAGGAAGGTGATCAGGTGTATTTCCTAGATGTAGCTATAGACAACTTCAGAATTGAGAATGATAGTGATACCTCATTAAATCATAAGCCTAAGTTAATCAATGATGAAGAAGGATTATGGTCTATGCATTTTGATGGGGCATGTTCAAAAGAAGGCTTTGGTGTAGGAGTTGTGCTTATGGCTCCTTTTGGTAAAGCATTCTGGTCTTCTTTTAGATTTGGCTTTGCTTGTACTAATGTTGCAGACTATGAGGCTTTACATATAGGTCTGAAGATGGCCCTTAAGCATGGCGTTAAAAAGCTCAGGGTTCTAGGAGACTCCAAATTGGTGGTATCATAGATCAGATCCAGGTATGCTTAAAAAAATAAAAGGCTCAGACAATATAGGAATGCTGTATGGGACACTGTGGAAGAATTTGATGCCTTTGGTATTGACTGGATAGAGTGAAGTAAGAATGTTATGGCTGATTTTTTGGCAAACATTGTAGTTAAAATTGAAGATATTATGATGGCAGGAATTTCCAAGGTCAAAATATTGACGAGACCCTCTGTTCCTCATAATATTCATCACTGGCAAACCTTCAATGATGATCAAGATCTTTATAAATTCATGAATTGCATTGATGAATATCATGCATAGGAAATTGATTTCTAGGAATTTGTGGAGACAACAGATGGTAAACAAACAATATTTGGTAACGAGATCATCCAGTTAAAGACTAACAAAATTCCAAGAGGACTGGTGGCTCTAGAAAGGGTTTTAGATGGAAACGACAAACAAACTATAAGATCTGCTCTAGTACATCCAAATTACCTTGAAGAGGTCAACCTAGGGACTGAGGCCCATCCAAAGCTAGTTTTTATAGGTAAGCACCTAAACCCAAAGATTAAGCAAATTTTGATTTCTTTGCTTAAAAGACACAGAAAAGTTTTTGCATGGTCCTATGATGATTTAAAGGCATATAAAGAAGACTTGTTTCAACATGAAATCCCTTTAAAACTAGATACAAAACCTTTTAGGAAAAAACAAAGACATATTAATCCCACTCTAAGGCCAAAAATGCAGCAAGAATTAGCTAAGTTAAGTGAAGGGGGGATTATCAAACCCATTAGACACTCCACTTGGGTTTCAAACATGGTTCCTATTAGGAAGAAAAATGGGGATATTAGACTGTGTTGATTTTAGAAACCTGAATATGGCGTCATTAAAAGATAATTATCCCTTACCCAATATGGAAGTAATGTTACAAAAGGTAACTAGTTGTGAGCTGTTATCTATGATGGATGGCTTTTCAGGACATAACCAGGTGATGGTGAAGGAGTTTGAGCAGTACAGAACTACATTCACTACTCCATGGAGCACTTATGTATATATTAGAATGCCCTTCGGGTTGACAAATGTAGGAGCTACTTTCCAATGGGCTATGGATGTAGCTTTTTTTGATCTCATAAATCTCATAATGGTGGCCTACTAGGATGATTTGACTACATATTAAAAAAAGGAACATGATCATTGCTCTCATTTGGAAATTTTTTTGAGAGATGCATGAAATTTGGCATGTCTTTGAACCCTAATAAATGTGTGTTTGGAGTGACAAAAGGAAAACTCCTAGGTCACATAGTGTCTAAAGAAGGGATTAGGATTGATCCAGAAAGGGTAAGTATTCATGAGAGCTAAGAAATTGTCAAAATCAGATACATAATCAAGGATTTCAAATGAAGAGCACTTTAATATATCCTTATGATACATGGATTGTATATGCGTGAGAACATGATGATTCATATTAAGGAATTTGTAGAAAATTTCAAAGTCTTTGATATATGGATGTAAAGATACCAAAGAGGAATGAGATAAAGATGCCATAATAGAATATCTTGGAATAACAATGCATAATAAGATCTTTTCATTTATCAAATATAACCAATATGAGAGACTTCTATAAACCACAACACTAGTTTGAGGAAACTGGGTTTTTGAAACTTGTTAGCAAGAACAAAAACACACTAGTGTCCTTGCAAATGGAGTGATTAAGATGTAAAGAGTATTGCACAAAAGATAATATAGACCACTTTTAAGATTTATTGCAAAGAAATCTTAGAGAGAGACTAAATTTCTTTTGTTGAAATACACATTGTGTAATTATAAACATGTGAAAGTTTCAAAGTAAAAGATGAAATAATGAAAAAATTTCAAATGAGCAATGAAAATATGCTTTAAATTATTGATAAATCTGATTTTAAAGATGTTTATGACAGCATCATGTTGGGTGAATATTTTGTCTTCAACTAATTGAAGGAAAAATCGTTATATCAACCACAATGTGATGAGATTCAATCTCTCCACTCAGAAAGGGGAGGCTCCCTTATTGTTCGCTACAATCAGCAAGTACTTAACTAGATTTTTACACTATGATGGAACCATATAATTTTTTTTCATAGTTCTAGTATTTTGTCCTTAGCCTTGTGGCAATAGGTTGGAAGATTTCTAGACTTAGGGTTCTTTGCATACCAAAAGAAACATTAAACCCTAAGCCCCCATGCCAAAGTAAAATGTGAAAGTCAAAATCATTATATTGCTTTAGTGACCACTTGTCTCCCATTACCCTAAGTTTAAGTTATTTCCTTATGTCCCCTTAAACTTTATATGACCGGCCCTTCACCATATAACCACCACCTCTAACCTATACCTAAGGGGCTACATTTTTGAATGACCAAGTGATTTCATATCCCTTTCCTGTTCCTAACAAGATATAGGTTGTTTTTAAGAAAAGTTTTGTGCCCAAGGTCAAATATTGCTAGCCCCTTTGACAGGTAAAAGTAAGTTACACATTTTTGCCAATTCGATGACATTTAAGATTGGTCGAAGAGGATGATCACAGAATTGCAGAATAAGGCACCAGTTGGTGAGGAACCGTTTTTAGTTATAGAAAAGATAACGGTGGCGGGTCCTATCCGAAATAAAGGCAACTTTGAATGTTTCTACCATTTTGCCAAACTCTATTCCAAAGCCCCAGCTAGCATCTGCAGAAAGGTGGAAGTTCAACATGTGGTTGCTATAGCTTAGGAAGGGATCCAGCTGGAAAGGGGCATGTTTTGATGTTACAAATTTTGTTCCTCCACCTTTCTGCTGGGTTATTTACTAGTATGCCTCGCTAAATTGCGGAATGACAAAAAATTGCCATGTAACAAGAGTGGCATAATATCTATGGCTTGTCTGTTCTAGTAATGAATTAGAAAATAATGAAGGGTAACTTCCTGATTGGTTTAGGAAAACGTCTAGATGTGTCATATATCATCAAGTTCTTAGGATTGATCGTGGTCATCAAGTATCTGCCAACATCATAAAATCTGACAGTCAATATTCAAATTTCCTAAAGAGCATGATCTTGCATATCTAGTTCACCTGAGATGAAATGAAGACAGACGTGACTAATTCTAGTCCTGGATGAATGATATTAATGCAATTCATATCTCAAATCTCTTCCATACATGTTATTCCAAAGGACATTGAAGCATTGGAGTTGTTGGTACCTGCATGAACAGTTAGGTTTCAAGTTTCTAAATCTGTAGGCACCCTCCCAAAAAATCCAAAAATTTCCAAGTCCTTGCGCCCCCTTAGCATTTTTCAAATACAACCAGATATTCTGAGGCAAGGGGGTCATCATGTTTCAAATATCAGGTGATTTTAGTTAAGATCACCCAGGCGTTCTTTTTATCACCCGATGCTGTTGACGTCAAATTTTACATGAGGGTGATATGTGCATGTGTACCGGCTTCATCATATTCTGAAGGAGGGGGTGATATTTCCAAATATCAGTCATATTCAAACATCACCCCAATATTACAATAAGGCTTTTGTCCACCCTGATATTTGTGCAGGGGGGTGATATTTCAAATATCGAGT
Organism: Cunninghamia lanceolata; assembly: GCA_027924645.1. Lineage (NCBI taxonomy): Eukaryota > Viridiplantae > Streptophyta > Pinopsida > Cupressales > Cupressaceae > Cunninghamia > Cunninghamia lanceolata. Next base: position 3,119,289 of record BSBN01001957.1, read on the forward strand.
GATATTCCGCATATCACCCTTGCCGCCGAGGGTCACCCTGATATTGCAATATGACGATGACGTCATCAGGATCGGTGGGGTGCATCAGGGGGTCATCATGATGATGTTGGTCATGAGATTGGTATTCAAGGATTTGGTGATATTTTCCTATCGGGGTGATTTCCCGATAGGGGTGATATTTCATATCATGATGATATGAAATATCAGGGTGATATTAAATGTCGGAACATCATGCAGGGGATCATGATGAGGTATATGCTGGTGTCGTCAGGAGAAAAATCACTGACATCATATGTGCTCACCGCCTAGTATATAAAGTTTTGAAGAGGTTGCTGCGGGGTGCATGTGGGATAATTTGTTCCCACATGATTTGAAATATCAGGGTCATATTTTTGGGTTGGAAAGTTGCGAAATGCATAGTTTAATGCACTTGCCAAGGCCGCGGGTTGGTACGCCATTAATGGCGGATGTTGCAGAGGTATGGATGATGGCGTGGATGGATCAACCACCAGTTTGAAGATGTGAATCCCCAGGCGATAGCACATGGCTCGAGTCCAACCACCCTGTCTCCTCCTCTACCTGCTGCATTTATGTTTGAGTGCCATTTTCCCGTGATGAACTGTATCTGGCAGATTTTTGAATTTTTGCCATGTAATTAATGTTGAGTGCACCCTCTTGCTATATATAAGAGGCTATGTTACTCATTAGTGGGTTGTTGAAAACCGGATGAATTTTGGTGCTGTGACAAAATATAGCTTCATTCGTGGCCCTATTCTGGATGTCTTGTGAGTTTATGAATCTCATGTCAAGTATGTTTTTCTGCATAGATCTACTGATATCATGTTGATTTAATTGAGTAATGCTATATTGCATGTGTTCTGCTATCTATCTCCAAACTGAGTATGTTCTTCTTCTGAATCTAAGCATCTAAGGGGTGTTTATGATTCTAGAATATAGGCTTGCTATGTTGAATGCTTGATTTCTTACTTCTGCTCAAGGAGTAGGTTAAATGTTTTAGATCAAGGGTTGGGAAGAATGTATTGCAGTGAGGATGTTGTAAGTAGAGATAACAGGATACTCTATTCTGGGAAGTATCTATAAGGCAGATACTACAACCCCTTTGATATCCAGTCTTTGGTATATGTTCATGCTGAACATTCACATGTGTATGTCTATTGACTCCAAGCCCAGGATAGGCACCGATCTAGTCTTGTATTGAGGTTGCAACCCAAAGTCTCAGTTTTGCATCCAAACATAAAATCAAACTTAAACTTCAAATTCAAACCATTAGGACTTTAGAAGTAGTTTAGGATCCAAATCCTCTGTCTATAGCTGAAAATAAGCCCAAAGCTAGCCCCTTTGCACTTATCTCACAGTTTTGGTCTGCATAAAGGAGGATTTATCTGCTTTGTGTCAACATCCCACCAGTCCATAGGCATATCTTATGGATGTTGAATAGGGAATACCCCCCTTGGTTCTGTAGAGCCTAAAGAAGAAGAGGAGGTGTTATAGAGTCTATCTCCTACACTGTTGGCCATTGGCCCAGAAATCTTGTTGATCATAGATGGCTACCTTGTAGGGATAACTGGGAATAAGCATCTAGTCGGATTGTGCACCAATAGATTTTGGTGACTTTACTAGGGAGAAGTGAAATTAAAGTGTTATTTTATCATCCTTGGTGAAATTTGTGCCCATCCGAGTCACCAACAGATTTTGGCGACTCTACTGGGGATTTGTGTGAGAACCCTGATTCTAAAAGAAAATAATTCCTAATAATAGGTGGCGACTCCGAACAATCTCTTAACCGGTAAAGTAAAAATTTGCATGCAGGGGAGAAGATCCCTGCGTAATCCTCTGTTTGAAGAGTTATCAAGAAAAATGATGTATAGAAAGAAAGGAACTGTTCAAGCTAGTCATGAGGGTTCTCCCAGGATTAATGATAATATTCAAGATAATCCTAGGTCTTCAGGGCAACAAGCCTCTTATTTTTCAAATATAGAGACTGAGATTCAAGAAATGTATGAAAGACAACAAGGTGGTGGTCTGAGAATGAGGTCAAAAGTGTTTCAAGAATGCCCTTTCTTAGATCCCAGTGATAGATTTGAAGAGGCTGAGTCTCCAAGAGATGATGATGATGATGATCAGAATGTAATAAAACCATCCTCTTCTATGCCTAGAGATGAGGAACTAGCCGAAGAAATTAAGAGCTTAAGGGCTAAATTAGAATATCTGCAAGCAGTGAAAATCAGAGATGACATGAGACAGAAAGTGCAAGCTTTGAGAGTTGCTCAGAATGATTCAATTCCTACCCTTGAAAATATAAATGCAGATAGAAACCAACACAGAGATGAAGCTCATCATCAACATAATGATCAAAGGCAGAATGCAAATAATGCTATAATACCATTAAATAATGTAAGAGATCAAAATGTTCATAGGGATGCAAATGCAAATCAGTTTGGTAGGCAGCCCATGCAGTTAGACAGATTTAGACAGCTAGTTTTTGATGGCATTCCTGGTCACCCAAATCCCATTAACAAACATGTGAGGTTGCAAGTGCCTAAATTTTTAGGAAACAATACTGTGTCAGGTGAAGACCATTTAAAATCTTTTCAGAACATCATGGATAACTTTGAGGTTGAGCATGAGGATGTTTTCATGAAATTATTTATGCAATCCTTAGTTGATGAGGCCAGAGAATGGTACAAAGGTCTACCTGACAGAACTATTTCATCATGGAATGATTTCAGAAGGATATTCAAAGAACAATATGGTGACAAAACTGACCCAAGCTTCTTTGTAAATGAATTTACCAGTATCACTAAAGGATCAAATGAGCAGGTTACTGATTTCAATGCTAGATTCACTAAGGTGTTGAACAAATTGCCACATCACATGAGACCAAATGAGCCAATGTGCATAGTGCTGTACATAAATGCTTTTGATGCCAAAACAACTTATGGATTAAGAGATAAGGGTCCTCATAGCCTCAGGAATGCTTTCAAGATTGCAACAAATATTGAAAATAATAGGAAAGCATCTGGTAAAACAAACAGAAGGGATGATGTGAAGATTTTGTAGAATCCAAATAAGCCTTAGAATACCCAAGGTACTGCATTTACTTCTGAAGACAAAATAGATAAATTAACAAATGTTGTTAAGGACCTGAGTTATAGATTAGCCAAAAATGAAAAAGGAATAGGTCCTGACAGGCAGGTTTACCAAAGGCAAGAAAGAAGACCATCATTACATGATATGCCATATAACACTAATTGGCACAATTGTAAGCCCATGTTTCCACATAACAACACAGGTCAAAGGACTCAGAATGTTAGAGAAACACCTGACCCTTTGAAGAAGGCTGTTAATATTGTTGATGATACCCCATGGTGCATCATATGTCAAATGTCTCATTCACAGTCACAGTGTATGATTGCTCAATCTCTATATGATAATGTTGTTACTTGCAATGAGTGCAACGAGCTGCATTGTATGCTAGATGATGATGTCAATATGTTGTCCACAAACAAGGAATGTTCTTATCATCATGTAGTTGAAAGTACAGGTTATGGGACCCAGGTTTGCCAGTAGGTTTCCTGTGATGAAGATGATGAGGATAATTATGCTTATCCTCAAGACTCACACACCTTTTTGAACAACTTGAGGAGATTGTCTGATGAAGAAATTAGAGCTCTCATAGCCGCAGTAGTAGCTCAAGTCAAGAGCAATTATAACCTCAGAAGTAGAGCTCAAAAATGCAACTCACACCAACTAGAGAACACTTTTGTGAGCCAACCAATGCACAGTCATAAAGGTACTAAACCACAAAAGAAACAATGGAGTAATAGTAAGAAAAAATTTAAGCAAAAAATAGGTCAAGATTCTCAAGGGTCAAAAAATAGGATCCCCCAGGTTGAGGATCAAAATAAAAATTTTTAGATCAAGAATGACAGTCAGGGAGCCATAAAGGTTAAAGCTGGATCATCTCAGGATAAAAATAAAATTGTAGATTAGGCTACAACTGTTATACAAAATTATGCTCCGTTTGACATAACTCAAGTCTTGTCCTAGGTAAAGGTTTCTGTTCCATTGATGGAGCTGATGAAAGTTGAAGAGTTCAAAAATAAAACACTGTCCCTGATTTCAGGAGTACCCTGTCAAGCTAATTAGAATATTGAGACTTAGGGTAAGAAAAAAGCCATGTGTATTGATGAGGAAGAGACTCCTGAAGTATATCTAGGGGTGACCATGACAAAATGCCCTTCACAGGTTGAACCATTCTATGTCTCCCTCGTCATAAATGGAAAAGTGATTAAGAATTGTATGCTTGACTCAGAAGCATCAACAAACATCATGCCTTTGGCTATCATGTAGCAAGCTGGATTAAAAATAGACAAGGCATGTGGGAAATGTTATGCCATGGATGCAAGAGAAGTACCAGTCATTGGAATCATGAAAGATGTGGACTTCAGACTGGCAGAATATCCTGAAAAAACCTACAAAATGAACATAACAGTTGTTGATATCAAGCCCCAATATGGTATGTTACTATCAAGAAGATGGGCAGCATTGATTGGTGGGAGTATGCAATTAGATTTGTCATATGCCATGATCCCAATGAATGGCAAGGATGTCAAACTAGTTAGAGAGGAAAGGTCACGGGAGACAGTTGAAGATTAGGATTCATATGAACAAATCTATTTTGTAGATGCTGATTGTGAAAATTTCAGAGTTGTCTCGGGTGATCAAGAAGATAAAAAGGAGGATGCTTGCATTTAAGAGCTAGACCAACAGGGTCTATGGACCATGTATTTTATGGAGCTTGTGCAAAAGAAGGCTCTGGTGCTGGAGTTGTATTTTTGTCTCCAGCTCATAAGCTTCTAAAGTTCTCTTTCTTGCTGAAGTTTGCTTGTACAAACAATATTGCAGAATATGAAGCTTTGTTACTAGGATTGAATATGGCTCTAAAGCATGGAATTAAGATGTTAAGAGTGTTTGGAGACTCAGAGTTAATTGTTTCCCAAGTTAGAGATAGGTATGCCTCAAAAAACAAGAGGTTGAAGCAATATAAACATGTTGTTTGGGATACAATTGAATTATTTGATGCATTTTCAATAAACTGGATAGAGAGGTCAAAAAATGTCATGGCAGATTTTCTAGCCAATGTAGCCATAGGGCCAGATGATATCACTCTATCAGATGTCACAACTGTTGAAGTCAAACTCAGACTTGTAGTACCAGACAATGTATGTAGCTGGTAGGTGTTTGATGATGATAAAGATGTGCTGAGATTTCTGCATTGCATTGATGAATATGAAAACCAAGAAATTAATTTTTAGAATTTTGTGGAGGTTGTAGATGGAAAAGAGACTCTCTTAGGGAAGGAGGTAATTCAACTCAAGATAAATAAAATCCCTAGAGGTCTGGTCATTTTAGAGAGAGCTTTTGACAATAGGTATTAATTTATTACAAAAACATCTCCCATAAACAAGAATGATTTAGAGGAGATAAACTTGGGGACATCTCAGGCCCCCAAGAAGGTATATATTGGCAAATAGCTCAAGCCACATATCAGAAGTATGCTGATTGCAATACTAAAAAGATATAATCATGTCTTTGCCTGGTCATATGAGGACCTGAAGGCTTATAGAGAAGATCTATTCCAGCATGAGATCCCAATGAAGCCTAGGGCTAAGCCATTCAGGCAGAAGCAAAGACCTATTAATCCTACCTTAGCTCCAAAAATGTAGCAAGAACTCAAAAAGCTTAGGGGAGTTGGAATAATTATACCAATTAGACATTCAACTTGGGTGTCTAACCTTGTTCAAGTCAGAAAAAAGAATGGTGATATAAGGCTTTGTGTTGATTTTAGAAAACTAAATGTATCCTCTTTGAAGGATAATTATCCACTGCCCAACATGGAGGCTATGCTCCAGAGAGTGACCGGCTGTGAACTTCTATCCATGATGGATGGATTCTTAGGGTACAATCAAGTGAAGGTAAAAGAATATGAGCAATACAAGACTGCCTTCACCACTCCATGGGGAACCTATGCTTATGTGAGAATGCCATTTGGACTGACAAATGCAGGTGCTACATTTCAGAGAGCTATGGATGTTGGTTTTGTAGGATTGATTGATTCAATCTTGGCTGTATATCAAGATGATCTAACCGCCTATTCAAAGAGGGAGGAGCAACATTGCATGCACTTAGAACAGATTTTTATTAGAGAACTAGAATATGGCATCTCACTTAACCTAAAGAAGTGTGTTTTTGGGGTAACAGAAGGAAAGTTGTTGGGGCATATTGTTTCCAAGGATGGGATCAGGATTGATCCTGAAAGGACAGCTGCAATTGACAAAATTTAGATCCCTAGAATAGTGAAAGGCATTCAGTCCTTGTTTGGACAAATTAATTTTGTTAGAAGATTTGTTCCTAACCTTGCAGAGACTACAAGGAACATTTCTAAGATGCTGAAGAAGGGTGAGATTATCAAGTGGGAAGATGAAGCAACTAAATCTTTTCAAAACATCAAAGAAGCTATAAAGATGGCTCCTATGCTAAAGTCTCATGACTTTACTAAGCCATTTGCTTCTTACCATACTGTTGCAGCATGCTTATTATAGAAAAATGAGGAGGGTTTTGAACAACCCATTGCCTTCTTTAGTATGTCATTGCAGGCAGTTGAATTAAAGTATGATATCGTGGAGAAACAAGCATATGCATTAGTTAGGGCGGTCAAGAGCTTCAAGCCTTATTTATTAAGCTCTCAGATAGTTGCATATGTGCCCCATGCAGCAGTCAAGGATATTTTTACTCAGCAGGAGGTAATTGGAAGAAGATGCAGATGGATAAATAAACTACAAGAATTCAACATAGAGATACAGATCACAAAGTTGGTAAGGGGACAAGGCTTGGCAAAGATAATGATAGAGTCAAATTTGGAAGAATGCCAAGTGAACATGGTACAAAATGAAACTGTTAATATGTCAGAATTTGAATGGTATAAGGACATTGTATATTACTTGCAGAATTTGAATTGTCCCTCCCACTTCAGTGATAGTCAGAAAAGGACTTTGAAGCTACATGCAATCAAATACATAATTCTCTAAGGAGAGCTGTATTGGAAGAATCCTGATGGGGTCCTGTTGAGATGTGTGAATGAAAATCAGGCCGCTGATATTTTAAATGATCTGCACAAAGGAATGTGTGGTGGACATTACACAGCCAGGACAACAGTCTACAAAATTCTTAGAGTAGGCTACTGGTGGCCAACTCTCTTTTTAGATGCACAAAAGTCGATAAGAAGATGTGACTCTTGCCAAAGGTTCTCAGGAAAGATAAAATATGAAGGTGCATTACCCCTTAGGACTGTAACTGTAGAAGCTCCATTTCAGCAGTGGGGGATTGACTTTATAGGGGAAATCACAGAAAAATCAAGTGGAGGACATAGCTAGATTCTGGTTTCTACTGATTATTTCACTAAATGGATTGAGGCCATTCCAACTAAAAAAGCTACAAGCAAAGTGGTGATGGATTTTATTCTGGAAAATATTATTATCAGGTTTGGAGTACCATTCAAGGTGATTACATATAATGCCATGTGCTTCAGGTCTGGTGAATTTGTTGAGTTTTGCAACAAGTATGGGATCACTCTGTCATATGCATCACCATATCATCCATAGGGAAATGGTCAGGTAGAGTCAAGTAACAAGAGCCTCATGAAAATCATCAAGAGGATGGTAGACAAGAACAAGAGGGCATGGGATTCAAAGCTGAAGATGGCACTATGGGCTAATCGGATAACAGTGAAGAAATCAACTGGAAGGTCACCTTTTGAGTTAGTATATGGTGCAGCAGCTAGATTGCCTATGTGCAGCAGCTAGATTGCCTATAAATAACTCCTACCAGTTTATAAGTTCATACAAGAAAGTGATGAGGAAATTAGGGATTCAATGACTCAAAGAACAAATCAGCTGGTTGCATTGGATGAAATCAGAAGGGAGGCACACATGATGAACATCAAGAAACAACAAAAGGTGAAGTATCTATTTGATAAGAGGGCAACAGAAGAAGGTTTCAGATAGGTGACTTGGTCCTTGTATGGAATGCAAGGAATCAAGATAAGGGAAAACATGGCAAACTTGAGCCCTTATGGATGGCCCGTACCTGATTAGAGATATTCATGGGGAGGACTCATATTTTCTCCAGGCCCTAGATGGTGAGAGGATGGAATTGCCTGTGCACGGTCAATTCCTTCATAAGTGATTATCTTTTGTGCACACTTGTAAATTATTTGTAAATCGTTCTGTATAGTCGATGTTTCACATTTTTTGTGTTTTGCTTGGTTTGCTCGAAGGTGATTTGGTTCTCGCTGTAGCCTTATGCTTGCAAGTCCCCAATCGGAGCCAGTGTTGGTACCTGCATGAACAGTCAGGTTTCAAGTTTCTAAATTTGCAGGCACCCTCCCAAAAAATCCAAAAATTTCTAAGTCCTTGTGTGCCCTCAGCATTTTTCAAATACAAATTGATATTCCAAGGCAAGGGGGTCATCATGTTTCAAATATCAGGTGATTTTAGTTAAGATCACCCAACGTTCTTTTTATCACCTGATGTTGCTGACGTCAAATTTTACATGAGGGTGATATGTGCATGTCTACTGGCTTCATCATATTATGAAGGAGGGGGTGATATTTCCAAATCTCAGTCATATTCAAACATCACCCCAATGTTACAATAAGGCTTTTGTCCACCTTGATATTTGTGCGGGGGGGGGGGTGATATTTCAAATATCGGGTGATATTCCGCATATCACCCTTGCCGCCGAGGGTCACCTCGACATTGCAATATGATGATGACATCATCAAGATCGGTGGGGTGCATCAGGTGGTCATCATGATGTTGTTGGTCATGAGATTGGTATTCAAGGATTTGGTGATATTTTCCTATCAGGGTGATTTCCTGATAAGGGTGATATTTCATATCATGATGATATGAAATATCGGGGTGATATTAAATGTCGAAACATCATGCGGGGGGATCATGATGAGGTATATGTTGGAATCGTCAGGAGAAAAATCACCGACATCATATGTGCTCACTACCTAGTATATAAAGTTTTGAAGAGGTCGCTACGGGGTGCATGTGGGATAATTTGTTCCCACATGATTTGAAATATTAGGGTCATATTTCTTGGTAGGAAAGTTGTGAAATGCACAGTTTAATTCACTTCCCAAGGCCGCGGGTTGGTACGCCATTAATGGCGGATGTTGCAGAGGTATGGGTGATGGCGTGGATGGATCAACCACCAGTTTGAAGATGTGAATCCCTAGGTGATAGCACAGGGCTTGAGTCCAACCACCCTGTCTCCTCCTCTACCTGCTGCATTTATGTTTGAGTGCTATTTTCCCATGATGAACTATATCTGGCAGATTTTTGAATTTTTGCCATGTAATTAATGCTGAGTGCACCCTCTTGCTATATATAAGAGGCTGTGTCACTCATTAGTGGGTTGTTGAAAACTGGATGAATTTTGGTGCTGTGACAAAATATAGCTTCATTGGTGGCCCTATTCTGGATGTCTTGTGAGTTTATGAATCTCATGTTGTATGTTTTTCTACATAGATCTATTGATATCATGTTGATTTAAATGAGTAATGCTATATTGCATGTGTTCTGCTATCTGTCTCCAAACTGAGTATGTTCTTCTTCTAAATCTAAGCATCTAAGGGGTGTTTATGATTCTAGAATATAGTCTTGCTATGTTGAATGCTTGATTTCTTACTTCTGCTCAAGGAGTAGATTAAATGTTTTAGATCAAGGGTTGGGAAGAATGTATTGCAGTGAGGATGTTGTAAGTAGAGATAACAAGATACTCTGTTTTGGGAAGTATCTGTAAGGCAGATACTACAACCCCCTTGATATCTAGTCTTTGGTATATGTTCATGCGGGCCATTCACATGTGTATGTCTATTGACTCCAAGCCCAGGATAGGTGCCGATCCAGTCTTGTATTGAGGTTGCAACCCAAAGTCTCAGTTTTGCATCCAAACATAAAATCAAACTTAAACTTCAAATTCAAACCATTAGGACTTTAGAAGTAGTTTAGGATCCAAATCCTCTGTCTACAGCTGAAAATAGGCCCAAAGCTAGCCCCTTTGCACTTATCTCACAGTTTTGGTTTGCATAAAGGAGGATTTATCTGCTTTGTGTCAACGTCCCACCAGTCCACAGGCATATCTTATGGATGTTGAATAGGGAATACCCCCCTTGGTTCTGTAGAGCCTAAAGAAGAAGAGGAGGTGTTATATAGTCTATCTCCTACACTGTTGGCCGCTGGCCTAGAAATCCTATTGATCATAGATGTCTACCTTGTAGGGATAACTGGGAATAAGCATCTAGTCAGATTGTGCAGCAATAGGAGTATTGAAGTTGAACGCTACTACTGTGCATCTAGTGCCAAGCTCAAAGTGGCTACCCAGGATAAATCCAGTGAGTTGTCTGTTCCTCTTACTACGTTCTACTTTTCCATTAGGGCTTTTCTATTTCCCTCTATTCATAAGAAGGTCTTCTATGGTTTGACTTGAGCCAACCCCTAAAAATTAAGAGACAAAGTCTTCACCCTAATTCACCATTTGAAAATGGCCCCACCTAAAGCCCAAGCTTCCTCCGTTCCCCCAAAATGAGCCTTTTATGAAGACATTGTGAAACAACTCCTTGGCTCTAGTGCACAAAGGTTAAGGGTAATGGGCCTTGAAGGTAAGGAGGGATTGGTCGATAAATTTGCTGATTATAGGGATATAGAAATCCCTGTTCATGGTTGGTCACTATTTTGCCATTGGTGGGGAAAGAGGAATGCCCACGCGCCACTATCTTATGTGTGGGAAAGTGATATGGGAAAATTGCTAGTTACTAATGTATTTAAGGATATTGAACTACTCCAAACCATGGTGGCTCATTATGATGAAACATCTAAAGCAATTAGGAGTATGAAGGGGGGAATTCTAGTTGAAATCAATAGAGAGACTATTGCTGCTATCTTTTTCTTGAACTTGGCTACCTCTATAGAGATTGACACAAATAGATTCAAAGCCCTATATACAAAGGACAAGACTAGTTACAGAACCATATATTTGCCTAGGTTCAAGGAAAAGGGACCAAATGGTAAATCAGTAAAAATTCCCCAAAGTGAGCAAGAGCCTTTTAAGTTAGGCACTTTTGAAGATTATTTTGCTAACACGTACTATGCTCTCTGTCAAGTGATGGGGGGGACAAGAAGGAATGCATCCATATTGATTTTACTTATATGGTTGCTGATATCCAACATCCATCTCAAAATGTTCAATTTGATTTTACTTCTTATTTGGAAAAACATATACATCAAGGGCTAGTAAACATTAAGAACAATAAGGAGCTAGTTAAGTTCAGATGGTTTTCATTGCATTACCATATGTTTTTGTATTATGGAAGAACAAACATGGTTTGGCACCCAAAATTAATGGTTAATCATGTTGATAGAATGGGGAATGTGTTGCCTATCCAGTGTTGGACTCATATATGGGATAGACACGGTCCTAATTCTATTTATATATTTTTAGGGATTATTTTGTGGTCACTATGTTAAAACATTTCCAACCAGACATACCCAGGATTCTAGAACCATTTTTGAATTTTCTTAGTCCTGCAGTGAGGGTCCTTGTTTTAAAAATCAAGCACAATTGGAATGATTTTATTCCCCACGAAGAGGCCATAGTCTTTAGAATTTATGGCACCCCTGTTGGTCCTCACCTTTTACCAAAATATGTGCCTTTGAGGGTTGATTTCTTGGAAATAATCTAGCAATTAACTGAAATAGATAGGGCTCACTTCGCAGAACAGAAGAAGGGATCTTTCTTTCCTTTCTTAATAGTGTTTTCTAACTTCAAGCTGAATAAAGAAGGTTTGCTAAGCTAAATACAAAGTTGCTGCCTTTTAAGATGAGACAGGAGAAGGCTAGGTTCTCTAATCTTGAGGTATATATCAACATCATCAGGAGAGGTATCTGCAGATCTTACATACCCCATCAGGTTTTCTTTCCTGAGGATGTTATTAGAAATTCTCCCAATGATAATGAGGTGAGAATAAAAAGAGAAAAATGGACATTATACATAAAATATGAAGAAATAATGAGGAGGAAGAATCCTTCTTACAAGACACTGTTCTCAGAAATTAATGACCCCATCAATAGGATAAAGAAGATTCTATCTCATATTGATGAATTGATTGATATACAAGATAGTGAATCTGCTTAGGTTCCAATAGAAGAAAGGCCTTCATATCAGCTCCCTGCTAGAAATTTGATAAAATATACTTTCAAAAGAAGAGCCAAGAATGAAAACATCAAGGGACAAGTTTCATAGGTGCTTCCACCAACCCAATTAACTCTCTCTGTTACCACCTCCACAGTCATCCTCCCCTTCTATACCAGTGATTGAATGTGACTCTCCTAATGAGGAGCCTTCTCCAAAGAGAAGAAAGGTTGAAGTGAGTCCCCTAGTTGATTATCTCGATGATGAGGAAGAAATGGAAATAACTGAGGAAGAGGTACAACATGAAATGCCATCCCCTAGCCAAGATATGCCTAAGGAATTACCTTTGAATAGAATTTTTGATATTTCCATGAAGGGCAATGATGTTTCAGATGACATCAGGGCTATAGCGTGTAGGAATTTCATTAGTGATAATGATTTTGTCAATACTAAGGAATTTTTTGATTTCTTGTGGAGAAGCAGAAAGAATGAATATGAGAAGAGGTTAGAAGAGGAAATATCGTGCTCTCCTTAAGAAGCATGTGATTAGGTATCCATCAAGATACTCACACAAATGAAGGAGGAGGTCAACGATATTTCTCTAGATCAGGACAGACAAATAATTAGAGATAGTGGAATCTTATTATTTCCTGAGTGGGATATAACTGTTGACCTATTTTCCTCTGTCCAGAGCCAAATAGTTCACCTTGTATTTTCCTTGAAAACCCTTTAGAAATGACCCATACAAGGCTTAAATCCTTCAAATATTTATGCTATGCCTTGTCAAAATTTCCTAAAAGATTGCCTAAAGATTTCTTGCAAAAAACCCAAAAATCTTTTAGCTTCAAGTATTTTCTATCGCTGGGATTTCTCAGTTTCATGCTTGTATTTTGAATGCATTTTTGAATGTATATTTGGATATACATTCGCCATTGAATGTTTATATGTACAAGTGCAATATACAATGTCAAAAGATGCAATCGACAAACATGCAAGGTTGACATACAAGTGCTGATGTACATTGGCAGGTCAAAAGTCTCAATTAGCCTTCAAAAATAGTAAAAAATTGGTTGTATGCTTTTCGCTTTACATATCGAGTTTGTATATGCATTAAGGAATCTATCATAGATTATGAGAATATTCCCTGCTTGTATGAGATGGTTTGCATGTATATTTGTGTTGTATGTTTAGACATGCAATGGCTACATACAAGAGGAACATGCAAAGGAAAAGATGCATTAGCAGCATACAAGTGAAATATGTAGGGGATAATGCATGCCGCAAAGATACAAAGGCAAATGTATGTCCGACATACATTAGGAATGTACAGGGCACATATACAAAGAGGCCGATGTGCATTCGCTACAGTGAAAAGGGTTTGTATGTGCGAGATGCAAGTGAAGATACATTCGCCACATACAAAGGTGGAACATACAAAGGCCAATGTATATCGAAATAGTGGCTTGTATATATGTGATTGTATGTTCGCACATACAAGTCAAAGATACAAGGCCAACATACAAAGAGAAACATACAAAGGACTGATATGCATATGCAACAGTTGAATGTACATCGGCAGTGATGTACAAAGGAAGGACATATAAGCAACAGATGCAAGAGTTTTGTGCTAAGCCAACATGCAAAAGATCACATGCAGGAGTGAATGTACATTGCTGATATGCAAAGAAGGTCGCAGGCAGGGTTGACATACAAAGGCCGATGTACATTTGCAATGTATATCGACAGAATATACAAAGGGGACATTTGTGAAACATACAAGGAGGAGATGCAAAAGGTGGGGTCCACCAAATGTATATTTGCGATTGTATGTTTGGATATATAGGCAAACATGCATCGGGCACATACAAAGAAATACATACAAAAAGCCTTTGTATATTGACAACATACAAAGTCAACATGTAAGGGAAAGTTATTCAAAGCTGGGGCCCACCAATTGTATATTTGTGATTGTATGTTTGCACATACAATCAAATATGCATTCCTAATATACAAACCAGATTTGAAAGGAGCATGCATTCTAGTTGATAAAGGGCAGAATTCTGCATTTTGTATGTATAATTTGCTTGTATGTTCGCATTGTATATGCGACATACATTGGTTAGATACAAGGGGAAAACATACAAGGTGACCTGATTGGGAACTCAAATATAGTTAATGATCTTTTAGGGTTCGCAGCTTGCATGTATATGGTGTTTGTACATGCCAATATACAAAGAATAAAGATACAAGGCTCGGATTTCAATTTTCTCCCAATCTGATTGATAAAGTGGCTGGCATCTAGCTTGCATGTTATGTGCATTGTATATGCCGATATACAAAGAAGGTACATGCAAACCGGACCCGATGGTAATTTCAAGCTTGCTTCATAATCTTTTGAGTTCCATATGGTATGTATATCACCATTGTATATTCGCATATACAATGCGATATACAAGGAAAATATGCAAGGAGGAATATACAGGTTTCCAGCAATGCTTCTTAGTTTCAACTCGGTGGTGAATCAAGTGATGCCACGTGGTAGGTGATACAAGGGCTGATTCAAAAGGTAAAGGCTCACGTTCGTATGTAGGTTCAAATGCATATACACAGGGTGATTTCAAAGGGCCGTTTAGGCACCAAAAGCAAAGGGATATACAAGGGATTTTCATACATCGGCGGCTCGACTAGAGGACATCTCGCATCCCAATACATATAGGCACTTTGTACATGCAAAGGTAGTTTCAGAGGCCAATTCAAATAGCGATATATACATAGATGCAAAGAGATATATACAGGCAGTTGACTACAGCTTTGACTGCCCATATCTCCTCCATTTTGGCTAATTTCCACATGCTGCAAAAGGCAAAAATGCATGTTTTTGTCTCCTCTTTCATTTGACAGGATTTTCAGGGAAATACTCTCACCTTTCAATTTCCGATATGGATTTGCATGTTTTGGGTGAGTGGATGTTTCAGCGACCATTTTGGGATAGTTGCAAATATTTCTTGCATTCATTGCTGCACAAAGAAGAAGCATCTCACATTCAATGATCAGAAAATATCTCTCCATCATTTTAGGGGTGTAGATTGATGATGCAACAACTTGCATTAAAGATTCAAAAATATCTTCTATCTGCCCAATTCCAGATATTTGATGCCATAACTGATGCAGGTGGGCATCCCTTAAGGAGATATTTTTCTAAGGCAGCTCTTTGAGCAAATTTTGTAACCGACTTAGGGCATTTTTGGAATGCTATATATACATTGTAATAAATTGTAAATAGGGTTGGAAAATTTTTAGCATTCAGGCTTCTTCTGTTTCCAAATAGAGCTTTCTGCTACTGTAATTGTGCCTTCCCACTAAATATATGCAAGTTATTTTGCCTCTTTTACTGAGTTTTAGTTTAGTGTGAATCTGCATATGATTCCCTATGAACATACTATTCCTTTCAATCATCTTGTTTCTCACCTCTGCTAGGATCAGTTGAATCCGTGTATGTCATACTTGCTGTATTTGGTTATGCTGTGCATTTTCTTAGTACTGTGAGGGTTCTTTTATTAAACTTGGTGAATCACCCTTTGTTTTCAAGCTTTTTTGTTTCATCCTTCATTTTAAAGCATTCCTTCTCCCCTTTCCTCTTATGATTTAGTAGTTTTAGGTGATAACCAGTTAAGGTAGCTGGCCTTCTCCGGAGGTCTGATCTCATTTAGCAAAGTCCCACACTTAGAGATCATTCCCATGTTACTCCAGATTGCTGAAGTTTCACAACTGCAGCAAGGGTGCAAATCTAGGTGATAACAATAGCTTCTACTATTATTCTAGATACTATAAGAAGACAAGATAAACATGTTTTCTCCATAGAAGAAGATGCTGAGGCTGCACTGATAGGTGCCAAATTTAACCCTAAGTAGGATACCTTAGCAATATGGGCTTTGGTCCTAGCACTAACAAGCCTCTAGTTGCAGAGCCTGACAGGGATTTTAAGTGTGGCTTAATAATAAAGAGAGTCTCTGATACCCCTACTGAAGAAGCATCTAAAATGGTTGTAGAGGTTACAAAGTTTAGTAAAGAAACCACCAGTGCTCTCTAGAAAAAATATGATGATTTGTTGAAGGAATACATGGGCATGTTGCCAGAATACAATAGGTTGAAGGAAAAGGAAATACAATGGCATCAACAAGCCTCAACATCATCCTCATCGCAGACAACCTTGATAGTTAGGGATCCAAGTTTCATTTTTTTTATCCTCCTTCTTCTTCATCAAAGTCTGTTCTTGAAAAGGAAAATGAAGAGTTAAGGCAACAAATTAACTCATTTGAGGACATCTTTACAAATGCTTTTGATAGGTAGCAGGAGGATAACTGGTCTACTATCTTAGGTATTTTAGAATTATTGATGGACAAGGTGTTAGGCCAAGTAGTTGGAATCCACAAATGTTATTATGATTTGTCACAAGTTGTAAAAGAAGATTGCAGATGATAAGGAGCAAACGGTGCCTTTGTTCAATAAATGGATCCCTAGGATTGTCTCTCTAGTAGGCATTTGTAAAAGAGCAAATCATGATCCCAATGCTCCCAATAATGTTAAGCAAGTTTATACGGTAGCAAAAGAAGCAGGAGACTGCCAAGTATTTATAAACCATCTTCAGGATAAGGCATTAAGGTTAATTCAGGGTTCTGATAATGATAAGGTTGGGATAATTCCTACAATAAGAACTAAAAATGGTGACATCAAGCCATCCCAATCATGGATTATCCAATTTAACAATATTGTTCCTATCATCTCTTTCTTCATTTGTCAGGATAACAAGATAGATATTTCCTTGTTCAGAACTAGCATCAACAAACTGTGGGATTCTTGTCAGCTGGCTACTAATTTTACAAGGGAAGATGAGTCAGTTTTGGCCAAATACAATAATAGATATTTACCTTGTATGAATAATCTCATCAGTTTCCAGTGGCCCACCAAGGAGCAATATCAAGATTGGGATAAAAGATATAATGAGCTGCCTGATATTTGAAAGTAATAACGGTGGAATATTCCTATTCTCAAAATAAGCAAAGGTCGGCATAGTTTGTTACATTTTCTTGCAAAGGCACAATTCCCAAGTATTACTTATCTTGTGGACATACTCATAACAACTTTTTCTCCTATGAAGGTTATCTAAATAAAATCAGTTACCTCTATTTCTAGACTGAATCCAAAATTTTGTTTAATAGGAGGATGACATCTATTTCTAGGTCTGAAGCTTGTTTTACTCCCTTATTTCTATCAAAGGGAATTCAGGACCTAGTTACGAATATCTTGGAGAAATTTTTTGTAAGCACAGTACAATATTATATTAAATAGTCTTTACTTTCTAGGTGTGTTTTACAAAGGATAAAATCATTTGTACTTGCAATTATTGGTATAAAGTTGTGTTAAACTCAACATTTTTGAATATATTGTTAAGGTTTAGACTATATTGTCTCCTACAATTGTATCGTTTGCTATATCTTTGAATGAATTGATAAACTATCAATATTATTCACCTTCATAGTTTTTCCTATGTAAGAATATCCATTCCAAAAGGCTTTTACTCAAAGAGTGAATTCAAATGCTTCAAGGAGGATATTAAATATAGCAGATGTATGCAGGGATAAGTAAGAATGAATGGTTTTATCTAATTTCAAGATGTGGTGATGTAATGCATCATTACAATATTCTTAATAGAGTTATATGTGCATCCTTAATACTGAGTTTATTTAGATTCATTTTTTGACTTTGTGACCCCTGATTTAGGCACTAATCTTTTGATGGTTATTATCCTCATCTAAACCTCCCTGATCATTTCATTGAAGAACGTTTTTAATTTCTGTATTTACACTTGATGTCATTTTGCTTACGTGTTCCTTTGCAAAGAAATAGAATCAAAGCTTAAGAATCTAGCCTATCTCTTTACTTATCAAACATTCTTTAAGCAATCTTAAAGGAACCATCTATTATTGGAGCAGTGTTATTGAGCAGGTACTTTAGGGACCCCCATCCATTTGAATAGAACACTGTTTTCCCAAAAGGGAAAGATTCCAAAAAGATAGGAACACCCGCCTTGGTTTCACAGAGCCTAAAGTGTAGAGGAAAGAGGGATTGAAAATCCCTACTTCTTGTTCGTTGGCCAATCCCTCGAGGTAGGTCAATTATTAGAAAGTGGCTATTCTATAGATATGTGTTTTTTCCTTGAGATCAAGTTGGGAATTTAAAACAACCAACACACCATAAACTAATTTGTGGATGGTGCCATATCATCTATTTCTCTTTTTTCAGAAATGATGTTTCCTCTTAATCCTTACAATGTATAATAAACTTAAAAACCACTTACAGGAACAATAATAACCTTGATAACAAGATTGAATGAACGTATGAATACTCAAAATGATACCAGCATGAAATAACCAAGAAATTCAAAAAAGCACAAAGTCTTTTGTTATTTATTTTGCTAATTTGAAGTTGGAAATGTATAGAATATAGTGCAGCCCAAAGTCTCCACTATATGCTATCAAGAGATTAATGAACATAGAAAATAACTTGCAGCTCAAAGTCTTCTAATATCTTCAACTCACGAACATAGAATATAAACTCGAAAGATAATGTTGTAGCACAAAGACTCCAAAATCAGCTTTAGACCACCTCCCAGATTATATAAACTCACACTACTAATTTGATCAATTGCATAAGAAGGTACAAGAGAAAAGACATAAGAACATCTCCCATGCATCACAAGTATATTCCAAAACAAAGTTTGAATGCTTACTTGCTTTTCTTATTATTCATAAAATTTTGATTTACAACTTGAACACAAAGTTTCAAAATGCTCTTCAATTCAGCAGACTTTTGCTTCAATAACTAAAAGATAAAATTTACAAAAGAGGCCCTCTTTATTTATAGGGAGAGGCCATGAGCAAAAATAGGAAAAGTATTTTAACTATGACTTATTCAACAAAAAGAGTCCTTATTGATTTAGGACTTTCCTTGTTTCTACATGTAATTACACATTTGAAAAGTACATGTAAATATGTCCAAAGCTAAATACATAAAGCATAAAAGAAATGTTTAGAAAATAATCTAAGGCATGATCAACTGATTAATTCCCACCAATATGCTTCTTCATGAATTCTTCATACATTTTCAGCACCGCTTGCATTTCAATGCTATCTAGCCTAGAAGTGTTCTTTGAAATAACATGAGCCCTAGTTATTGAGTCTTTCATGTTGGTAGATGCCTTTTCATGTGTTACCAAGCTTGTCTTAAGGTTATCTAGAGTCAACTGATAATCCAACAGCTTATCCATAGAAGTCACTGAAAAAGTTTGTTCTTCAAAGTCCCTTTGAATCATGCTATTAAATTCTTGTACCATTTCCTCTGCAGAAACAAATTTATGATCATCATCTAGTAACTTGCATGGGATTTCTTCAAGATTGTTGATAAGACTAACATCATTATCTTCACTAACTTCTCGAGCGCTCTGCGAGTCCTTGATTAAATATTTCAAAACATTGATTTAGTGAATCAAAGTCTCTTTAGTTTTGACATATGACTCAGATTAGAAATGATCCCAATCCTTACGAAAGTTTTCAACTTCAACTTCTTCATTTTCACCCACTCTTCTAGACTTTCATCGAAGTCTTGGAGTTCTTGAGACAAAGCATCAACTACCTCATCCAATTTGGCCCTTACCTTTTCCATTTTATTTCTTCTTTCCATAGAAGTTGTTAGAAGAAGTGTACCTTATGCAATCATTCTTGCTAGAAATTCCCCGACCAATCTTCCTCTTGCATGTATCTTCTCAACCTTCTGAATGACAGGATCTTCAACAGTGATAGCCATAGGT
The DNA here is from genome assembly GCA_027924645.1 of Cunninghamia lanceolata. Taxonomy (NCBI): domain Eukaryota; kingdom Viridiplantae; phylum Streptophyta; class Pinopsida; order Cupressales; family Cupressaceae; genus Cunninghamia; species Cunninghamia lanceolata. The sequence continues at coordinate 3,139,441 of BSBN01001957.1, forward strand.
TCCACTGACTTTGAAGTCAATGTGATTTTCTATAGCACTGCAATCAACTATTCAGCCTTGGCCTTATATTGATCCTTATTTTCTTCTCTTGATCAAATTTGACAATAAGAGAATTGAGTGTGAATTGTGCATCAACTTTTGCACCCTCATGTGTGATCTTCCCCAATTCAACTCTTGAGATTGAATAGTCATTCATATCAAAATCTTCAATAGTTGCATCAGGAGGAGGTTGTGCTATCTCGACATACCTGTAACTTTTATCATCAAAAAGCTTGGATAGAGTCTTTGGCTTCTTTTTGGTTTTGGTCTTCACATGCACCAATTTCTTCAAGTCGAAGTCATGTGGGGAGACGGCTTGAATCTTTCTCTTCAGGGTATGCGATGAAAGCCATGGAGGAAGTACTAACAGATTTGCACTTAGATTAGAATCCATAATTGGTGCAGAAGTAGCTAAGCTCACACAATTTGTGGTTACAATTGGTGAAGTATTGGTAAGAATTGCACCTAACACATCAACATTTGGAACTTTCTCGAACTAGACATGAATTGATCTAAAACAGATTGAACATCAATATCATATGATGGGGAAGACAAGCTTGGAAAAGATCCAAAAGAACTAAAAACAACATCAAAAGTAGTCTTGGGACTATAAAAAATTTCTTAGATGAAGATGGAGAAGAACTAGAAGATTGAATAACAATTGGAGTAACTGGGGTAACCGAGACAGTGGGTATAGAAGGGGAAACTAAAAAGTATTCAAAGGAGAAGAAACATGTGGCTCCTGGGACATATCATTTTGAGGAAACATGGTAGGCTCTTCATGTTGTTCCTGTTCTTCTTCTTTTCCTACTTCTTGTTCGATTTCTTCTCTTTCCTCTGAAGATATGAGTCCCTAGTGGCTAATTCCTTAGTAGAGGGGTCCTCAATAGTCTATTCTTCAGTGGCCATCTCTTCAACAGTGGGTTCTTCTTCAGCTACACTAGCTTTAACACCCTTAGACATAAATTTGATGTTAGTCTTGGTAGCCTTTCTAGAACTAGGTGCATCACTTTTGTTCTTCGTCCTTAGCTTAGACTTCTTACCTATTTGCTCTTGATTTTCCTCCTCAGATTTAGTGACAAAGTTCTTCAAATGAATGCCTTTACATTCCAACCAAACATTGGTGTTTGCCAAGATAGGTTGGAATCTTTACCTGATCAAAGTAACTTCTTTCTTTGACCATTGAATAATAGGCAAAGAAGAGCCTACAATATTCTTGCTGACATAGGAAGGATCTAGAATGCCATCATTTGCCATACCATCAGGAATGTTTGCCAACTCTATCTCCTTAACTTAACTTAGAGTAAAGTGACAGTAGTTCATTTTTTTTATTTCTTCCTCCATTTGGAGGTTAGCCCAAACATCCTCTACCATAGGCATATGAGATAAAGATTTCTTCTTTATTTTATCCTTAACCCTTCTATAATCAAAGTTAGCTCTTCTCTTGAAATGCTCCATAGTAACAAATTACATTTCATATTCAATGGCTTTAGCCTTGGTAGAAGTAGAAATTGAATACCCGTCAATCTCAATCGGGAACCTGAAACTAGGTTTCTTCAATTCCATTTGTTTATTATGCACAACAATGATCTATTGGCATAAAATTTCCATTAGTATAATCTTGTCACTTGGGTACCTTGGTAGCATGTAGGGATACCATAGAAAATAGCCAACCCTCTAAGTGAAAGTGGGAAATTGTAAGTACATACAACCATACTTATTAACCACTAACCAAGCTTCAACAGAGACTCTCTTTTGTTCTAATTGAAGATCAAACAAACACATGAAAACAACAAAGAAAACATCATTCACCCTCCTGAATTGATGAATTGCTCCATCTAGGGTTAACTGAGGATAATATTGATATACAGTCACCACCCTCTGATCTCTCTCTGATGTCAAACCTAGAAAACTCCTCATAGCAGCATCAACATAAGCAAGATATGAGGTCATGTAAAATTTAGAGGAAATAGATAGTTTGTTGAACTGCTCATGAATTGCATTACTGATTTGCTCTCCTCAAAATATCTTTTGGTTTCCCTTCAATATTACCCTAATGTATAGGTACATCCACTCATGAAAGGTGGAAGATGTAGAGAGTCCTCTTACTTTGCTCAAAAGAGTTATCAAGTCACTGACGTCTTCGATGAAATCACTTTGTGGAAAGATTTTAGGCCATCTTGAGAGATTTGGCCTTGGAGACTTTAGCCATTTGGTGTTGATTATCTTCTTTGTTACCTTAGGATCCTTATCATACACCTTCTGTGACATATCAAAGTCAATCTCTGCACAAGAGTCAAGGCTTGGACATATGAAGGCTTTGTCAAGGAATTCTAGATCCAACCTTATGATCACATTTCCCTTGGCATCACTAACACTCCTGTTATCTTTATTGTAATGTGTTGCCACTTGAAGAACAAACTCAAGATTATGTGCGGCAACAGGGAAAGCAGTCACCAAGTGAATGTTACTTTCTACAATGCACCTCATGGCATTACTGAGAGGTTGCTTCTTTGTTCTTTCTAAAAACTTAGGCATGCCCACATGGCCAATCTTAGTGTCCCTTATCTCATCCACATTAGAAGTAACTAAAGTCATAGGAAAAACTCCTTGATATTTGTACTTTATGGATTTTGATTTCTTTGGAGATGGATCAGTCATCTGAGGCACAACAATCTTTGTCGAGAAAATGGACCTCGAGGAGCATTCAAAAGAAATTGCAACACAAGATTCATGGTTTTGTAATGTTAGGAAAATATGGCAATAGGGAATTGCAATGATGAAGATTATCTTCAAGAGCATGAGCTTAGCAGGGCTAGAGAGCGATGGAGGCAAGAAATAGAGTGAAAGCGGGCAATGGTTGACAAAAAGAAAAAATTTCCTAGAGTTAGAGAAGTTCGGTTGAGTGATGTAAGGGTGGAAAAATTTGCCACCTCTGCATGTAGGGTAGATTGCTTTTGTGCAAGGGTAGAAAAATTTGCCGCCCATACATGTTGGGTAAAACTTGCAAGTGCTCAAGCAGTGGAAAATAGCGCCTTTACATATTATACTTAGGGATCATTATGTATAGGTAGTAAAAGATGCCACTCCTACATAAAAAGGGTAAGTCCATTTGATAGAGAATAACACTATGCATGGGCGGTGAAAAATACCACCCTTGCATATTAACAAGGATACTTTTAGCATAGGCTGCATTTTTTGCCACTTATGCATATTTTGTGAATGTTAAGTCATGCATCAGTAACATATTTTATCACTCATTCATGAAGCAAAAAGGTTTTAACTGTGGGGTAGATCAATCTTAGTGTAAGGTCAGCGAAAAATGGTAACTTTAATTGTCACATCGGTGAAAAATACCAATGGTGACCCAAGAAAGAACAAGGCTCAGACGACTAAAACATGGAAGGAATGGTGAAAAACACCGCCATGATAAAAAATCATGGGCTTGGAGGTAGGGTTTAATTAAAATGATAAAGAATGGTGAAATTAACTGATCCTTAGATACAGAAAAACAAGAAGACCTTCCTTCAAACCAAAAAATGACAACGCTTAAAGAAAAACACTAAGACCTAGGTTAAATGAAAAAGAATCAACTAATTAAGATCAAGGAGTAAAAAATATCAAATAAACCCTAACGTTAAGACACAAGAAAAATTAAAATGAAAAAGGCGATAGAAAAATTTACCTAGTAAGGAAAGTAGAACAATCAATGAAGACCTAAATCGAATACTCAAGTGAATCTGCTCGGCTATGTGCTTAGCAATCTCAATGATTTCCTCTAGATGTAGAGCACTTACAGAGACAAGGAGGAGTGAAACAAAAGATAATAAGAATAAAACCCTTAAGAAAAACCTTTAAAACCCCTGACTTAATGTGTATTTATTACATGTTAAGTGAACTGATAGTTGCTTGGGCGGCAAAATTTGCCGCCCCTACAACTATCATGAGGGGAAACATGTAGTGGTAGCAAATTTTTCCACCTTTGCATATAACAAAGAAACTTAACATGTGTTGGTGGAAAAATTTGCCGCTCCAGCATGTTACAACAAAAACTCTTAACACTTAAAAAAACATCAAACTTGTAACTTGATCTTTTTTTGCAAACTTTGAGAAATTGACGCGAGACTATACTCAGATGAATTCTTCAGAGCTAGGAGAACGTACATGAGGGAAAATGTGATTTACCTCATTTTGCGTTCTTAGAGTTGTAGGCTACGAAATAGACAAGTTTCGTAGGGGTCATCCTACAAATTGAGTGCATCTAAATTTGAGGATAACAACTAGCTCTAACTGGGGAGCTTCCTTCTATCATCCTTTGAAACAATTGAAGGGAGAAGAACTTCAGTCTCTAAGTGCCTTCATCCATCCATTGGGATATAGAGTCAAGGGACACAACAAAAGACACAAAAGGACTAAAAAGAAAAAGACTCAAAACTATACAAATATTCACAAACTTATCTGTCGCTTTATTGTGAGAAAAGCTTCAGATGTTGCCCACTGTGAGGCAGCAAGAAAGGTGTTTCATCTTGATAATCTAGCAAGAAACTATATTCACCATAAAGCTGATGAATGACAAAGGGACCTCTCCATAGGGAATAAAACTTCCCATGCATTCCTTTAGGCTCTCTTCTTTTGTCCCACAACAGGACTTGATCACCAACTTGGAAATTCTGAGATTTCACCTTTTTGTCAAATAATTTCTTCACTTGAATTTGGTGCTTTGCAATGCGATCCACCATCTTAACGCATTGTTCCTCAAGTTTAGAAAGGAACATCACACGTTGGTCAATGGAGGTATCAAAAGTTCCATCCTCAATGGCCTTAGCCAACTTTAAAGCTGGCAACTCCAGTGTAACTAGTATTTTGACATTTAATCCATACAATAGCTGAAATGGTGACATGCCAATTGCTCTTTTGGGAGTAATACAATCTGCCTACAATGCATCAAACAATGTCTTGTGCCAGGTCCTCTGATTCTCATCAACTAGCTTCCTGATGATAGCGACCAAGTTCTTATTGCTAGACTCGGCTTGACCATTCCCTTGTGGGTAATAATTAGAAGAGTGAGCAAGAATGATCCCATAATCAAAATAGAAACCAATTATTTCTTGGGAAGAAAAAAAAGTAGCATTATCTGCTACTATCTTGTTTGGCTTGCAAAACCTTGATATTATATTTTCCTTAAGGAACTTGCAAACTACTCAGAAGTAGCATGTTTCACTGGAATAGCCTCCACCCACTTGGTGAAGTAGTCAATAGCCGTGAGAACATAGTTGTGCCCTGCACTTGATGGTGGGTTTACTGTGCCAATGAAGTCAATACCCCACTACTGAAAAGGTTCCTTAATAATTACTGGCTTGAGAGCTAATGCCGCCAACTTGGGTTTCCCCACAAATTGTTGACATAGTTCACACTTACGCACCCAGTTGTATGTGTCTTGGAAAAGTGTGGGCTAATAATATCTAGCTTGCAAAATCTTGTGAGCCATCACTAGTGTTGAGAAATGTCCACCACATGCCAAACTATGAAATGACTCCAATAGTTTACCTTGTTGTGCCTTATCAACACAACGTAGAAAAATTCCATCAAGACTTCTCTTATACAAACTATTGTCCCAAAGAACAAAATTTGCAGCCTTTAGCTTGATCGTCCTTTTCAATTTATAAGACAGGTGCTCAGGACATTCACCATAAGTGAGGAAGTGTGCAATGTTACTGTACCATTCGTCAGTGTGTTAACAAAAAGAATAGTAGGAATTACCTCATTCTTTGCTTCTTCATCACTTGTTTCTTTTGGCACATTATCAGCGATGAGTTGACACAAACCTTTACCACATACCAACTTAGTGGGTTTGATATCTAGATCATATTCCTAGATTTTAGCAATCCAGTTCCCTCTCTTACTCCCAAATTCTTGCTGAGTCAAGATGGACTTAATTACTGAATCTGGTACTAAGGCGGTAGTGTGGAAATTCAAGATATAGTACCTGAAATGCTTGACTACCTTGATGACATCATAGTCATGTTTCTCCATGGAAGAAAACTTCAGATCATGAGTTTTCAAAGGACAACTCATAAACGCATTTAGAGATTCGATGCCTTGTTCTCTTGTACTAGGATGGTCGACAGTGTATGCTCAGAAGCATAACTATACATGATGAAATCCTTTGTATAGTCTAGACAAACCAAAACTTGAGCATGAGTAATGGCTTTCTTGATGTCCTCAAAAGTCTCTTTACCTTTCGCACTCCAACGGAAAGTGGACTTTCCTTTCATCATATTTACAATATGACGAGTCTTTTCTACAAAATTGGGAACAAACCTCCGCAGAAAATTAACCTTCCCAAAGGAGTGTACAACTGTCTTACTTGAAGGCAAAGGAAGAAATTGAATAGATTTGACTCATTTAGAGTCAATTTTGGTACCTTCCTTAGACACAATATGCCCAAGAAGCTTACCTTCGGTCACCCAAAAAATAGACTTTTTGGGATTCAAGGAAATACCATGTTGTCAACATCTTTCCAGAACTTGTCTTAGATGATAAGCATGATCTTGATGTTTTTTGGAAAAATGGTTAAGTCATCAAGATAAACGACAATGAACTTACCTAGATCTCATCATGAAAGGCAAGATCCATTGCTGTCTAGAAAGTAGTACCAGAGTTGATCAACCCACAAGGCATCCTACGATATGCAAATGTGTCCCAAGGAGTGGTGAAAGCAGTTTTATGTTGATCTTCTTTGCTGACCTCCACCTAATTATATCTGAAGAAACTGTCAAGCATGGACAACATCTCTGAATGCATCACCATTTGTAAAACTTGATCCATTACTAGCAAGGGGTAATTATCCATTAATGATGATTGGTTCAAATTGTAGAAATCCACACAAATGCAAATCTCTCCATTCTTTTTCCTCATTGGAACAATGTTGGCTATCCATGTTAAATGGTGAATAGGAAAGATTATTTGGGCATTAAGCTCATCTTCTAAATCTTAGCTAGAATGGTACCTAAGATTTTTGGATTGTATTGCCTCTGTTTCTGTTTGTGATGAAGGGGGTAAATCATAAAACACATAATAACAAAAATTGCACACAGAAAATAGAATGATATTTTATTAATATGGGCAAAACATTACATTACAGAAGCTCAAATACAATCAGAGGATGAATCCCCTACAGGTTGCAACACATTATAGCTCCCTCTCTCAAGACTCTGGAATCTTCAGCCTTCTATAACCCCAAATCAACTAGGGTTTCTATTTTCCCACCTTTTCTTGAATCTACACCTTCCCCCTTAACTCTACAACCCCAAGGGTTCCCAAAAATGGTCATATATAGCCCTTTTTGGCGGCCACCAGCTTAATTTCAAAATTTGCATCTCCCCCCAAAAATAGGTCAACTTTGTAGGGCCATAACTTTCGATCCGATCGTTGGATTTTCAATTATAATACCTTTTTGAAAAGCTCTCGAAAATACGGTTGTGCACAAGCAATACCTAAAGGTAGACTGCTTGGGTTTCCCACCAAATTTTAGGCCCATCCGGAGCCTCTAAGTGCCTCAAATTTGACTTTGAATATTTCAATAGGATTTTTAGAATTTGAAATTTTAATATCTCACAAATGACAAATGATATTGAAGTGATTTCTTCACCATTAGCTTTAATTCACCATTCTGGAGGTCCGTGTAAGATTTTGTATCCAACCGTGCACAAATTCAAACTTACTAAAAAAAGTAACCCTGCCAAATTTAGCCCTTATTGAAAAGAAACAACAATTTTTTTTTGGTTGATGAAAGATTGCTTTTACACCCTAGATGCTCCTGCATTAGACACCCAGGGTAATTTGAAAAGTGACCCTGTCACTTCTCATGAGTTAGAGGGAAACCAAAATGGTTAACCTCAGTCTTAGATAACCATGATGAATCTTCAACAGGCCTTCCTTTCCATTTCACCAAGTATTCTGTATACTACCTATTTCTTGTACTCTTACTCACATGGCTATCCAGAATGCCCTCTATCTCCTCCTTGTCTAAAGTAGGTGCTAGAATGTCCCACTGTGTTTCTTTATCAAGTCCATCATCATGATACTCTGTCAAATCTAAAATGTTGAACACTGGTGAAATATTGATGTCATCAGGCAACTCTACCTCAAATGCATTTCTTGAATCATGCTTCTTCAGGATTCTACATGATCCAAATTTTCTCATCTTCAGCTTATTATATGTACCAACTGGAAATCTTTCTTTTCTCAAGTGAACCATGACTTCATCACCCTCCTGAAACTCCTTATGTCTCTTCTTTTGATCTACTTTAGCCTTATACTGAGAATTCATCTTATGGATATGCTTTCTAACCTCTTCGTGCAAATTCTTCATGTGCTCAGCAAAATTTTTAGCTTCGGTACTACTCTTCTCCCCCTTATGCATCCTCCTCAATTCGGAAGCAGTTCTTGGGCTACTCCCATACACAACCTAGAATGGAGATTTACCTGTGCTCCTATTGACAGAATTGTTGTAAGCAAATTCTACCTATGGTAAAATCAAATCCCATCCCTTGGCCTTATCTCCTACTAAGCATCATAGCAGGTTACCCAAACTCCTATTGACCACTTCTGCCTATCCATCAGTCTGTGGATGGTGTGCAAAACTGAATTTCAAATCTGTCTTCAACTTCTTCCACAATGTCCTCCAAAAATAACCAACAAACTTGGTATCTCGATCTGAAACTATGCCCTTTGGTAGACTGTGTAATCTCACCACCTCTCTAAAAAATAATTCAGCAATATGAACAACATCATTAGTCTTCTTGTAAGGAATGAAATGTGCTATCTTCAAGAATCTATCCACCACCACAAAAATGGAATCATGTCCTCTCTGTGTCCTTGGTAAACCAAGAACAAAATCCATACTAATATCATCCCATGGCTTCTTTGGTACAAGTAATGGCTGATATAGTCCTATATTCTGATTTGTTCCTTTTGCCATCTAACATACTCTTTAACTCTGCTCAAATTTCCTCACATCCTGCTGCAACTGTGGCCAATAATAATTTTCACCAATAATAGCAATGGTTTTATTTCGATCCAAGTGTCCAAAAAATCCTCCACTATGCTTCTCCTTAATCAAGTTCTCTCTCATGGAACTCCTTGGAATGCACAACTGGCTTCCTCTAAACAACATGCCATCTTGGATTATGAAATCCAACCATTTTGTCCTATCCAAAGTAACAGGTTCCAAACAAGCTTTCTAGGCCTCTGCAAAATCTAGATCTTTAGGATACAAACTTTTGAGCTCATTGAACCCAACAACTTCTATCTTCATTTCTGTCAACAAATTTTTCCTTCTGCTCAAGATATCTACAACTCTATTGGACTTCCCACTCCTATGCTTCAAAACAAAAGTATAGCTCTGCAAAAACTCAACCCATTTTAAGTGCCTCTGGTTCAACTTTCCTTGACTATTAAGATATTGCAAAGCCTGATGATCAGTATATAAAATAAACTCCTTTGGCAACAAATAATGTCTCCATTTCTTCAAAGCCTGAACTATTGCATAAAACTCCTGATCATAAACATAATACTTTTTCTTGGCATCATTAAGATTCTCACTAAAATAGGCAATGGGCTTACCTTCTTGTCTCAAAACAACTCCTATAGCACTGCAACTAGCATCACAATCTACCTGAAATACCTTATTGAAATCTAGAAGTGCCAAAACAGGTTGCTTTGTGACCTTCTACTTCAATGTATCAAAGCTTTTATTTACTCCTTTAGTCCATCTAAACTCTTTTCTATCCCCTCTCATTGTCTCAGTTAGGGTTGCATAAATGCTACTAAAATTCCTAATAAACTTTTTGTAAAAACTTGCCAAACCATGAAAATATCGTACCTTCGTTGCACTCTTTGGCGTAAGCCATTCAATGACAGCCCTTACTTTTTCTGGGTCCATCTTAAGACCTTCCTCAGAGACAGAAAATCCCAGGTATACCAACTCCTTTGCAAAAATACATTTCTTCAGATTGATCAACAACTTCTCCTCCCTCAGCTTCTCCAAAACTCTTTTGATATGCATCATATGTTCATCCCAAGTCTTACTAAAAATCAAAATATCATCTAAATAAACAATAACAAAACTTCCCAAAACTTCTTTTAATACCTCATTCATGAGCCACATGAATGTGCTCGGTGCATTGGTTAGCCCAAAGGGCATAACTAACCACTGATACAAACCTTCCTTTGTCTTGAAGGTTGTCTTCCATTCGTCTCCTTCCCTGATACAGATCTGGTGATACCCACTCTTCAGGTCAATTTTTGTGAAGTACTTGGCTCCACTCGAACAGTCCATTATGTCATCTATTCTTGGCAATGGAAACCTGTAATTGATCGTGATCTTATTTATGGCTTGAGAATCTGTACACATTCTCCACTCTCCATCTTTCTTTGGTGCTAGTACTGTAAGTACCGCACATGGACTCAAGCTCTCCCTTATCAGACCCTTAACAACTGGTGGACTTGTCTGTTCAACTCTTCATTCTCTATTGGAGTCATTCTGTGGGCTGCCTTATTTGGCAAACTAGCTCTTGGTATCAAATCCATTTCATGACTTATCTTCCTCATCGGTGGTAAACCTTCTGGTACATTATCAGAGACAATATCTTGAAATTCTTCTAACATTTTTGAAACTTTTGCTGCTACATCTTCACATTTCTCTTGACTAATCTTAGGAATCAATGCAAAGCAATGACACTCATGTTTCATACCCTCCAAAAATTTTCGACCATCTACCAAGCAAATTCTAGCAGTACTACATACCTTTTCTTCCACTTCTTTCAAGGCCTTCAATTTATGATGAACTCCATCCTTTGTTAGGGAATATGTATTTGCACAATCATCATGGACATCGCTCCTATCATACTGCCACGGCCTCCCCAAAAACATATGACATGCATCCAATGGTATGATATCACACAACACCTCATCATGGTAGTCTCCAATCTTGAACTACACTAAACACTGCTCATTGACCAAAGCTCTGTGGTCCTTTTGCCACCATGCAATCTGATATGGATGTGGATGCTTTCTTCTTGTCAACTTCAACTTGTCAACCATCTCCTCTGAAACAAGATTGTCAGTGCTTCCACTGTCAATAATAATATCACAACACTTACCTTCACATTTACACCTTGTGTGGAATAAACTCTTCCTTTAATTGGGTTCTTTCTCTTCATTCAACAAAGTTCTTCTGATAACTAGGGTTTCTCCCCTTTTAGCATCTTCAGAATGATCAGACTGTGCATCTTTATCTACATGTGCAACTCATGCATTACCTTTAGGTCTTCTATTTGTCCTTCCTTGATGTTGCAGACACTCGTATGCTTGATGCCTTTCTTCTCCACATTGGAAACAGGTTCCTTTGAAACCTCCTCTTCTAGGTCCTTATCTAGGTCTACCTCTTCCTCTTCCTCTTTGCTCACCATTATTCTGGTCACGAGGGTAGTAGGTATTATCTCCTCTCTAATTTTGACTGGTTCTAGATTCTTCATTTTTCTTTGGATCTTCATTTCAGCCTCCATAGGGTCTTCCACCAGTCCTTCCGCCTTGACCTCTTCCCCTTTGCTTGCTTTCAAATCTGTTATTCAGTTTCTCTTCCACCTTCAGGGAAAACTACTACGCATCTTCTATGGTGGTCATTCTGACCAGGCTCAACTCTTCTTGAATACTTGGCCTCAACCCATTAATGTAATGTGCTACCTTCTCCTTGTTGGCCTCTCCATGACCTGTCCTAATAGTGATCTTATAAAAATCTTTTGTATACTCCTTAACAAACTTGCTACCTTGCTTCAATCCTTGCAACTTCTTTAGCAACTCCATCTCATAGTCCACAAGAATGAACCGCTTCTTCAATTTCTCCACCATCTGATCCCATCTGGTAATCTTTGCTTTTCCTCTTCTATTTCTCTCTAACTGGACCTCCTTCCACCAAATACTGGTATGGCCCTTCAACTTTGTCTTTGCAAACTTGACTTGTTTTGGGTCTTCCACATCTTCATACTTGAAATAATCCTCCATATCATTGATCCAATCAATAAGTTGTTCCGGATTCAAATCTCTAGAATAGGTAAAAACTTCGATCCTGGGCCTCTTTCCGATCTTTGAAATAGCCCTCAACAACCTAACTTCTGTAGGATCTCCTGCAGCTTCTTGTTCTTCCTCAGATAGCTCTTCTTCAGCTTCATCTTTGATTTCCTCTCTCCTTCTTGACTTGAACCCTCTTCGCAGCTCCTCTTGCAATGCATTGATTTGTCTTTGCAAGGCTCTAAAACCCTCTTCTGTCAAAGCATTCCTCCCACCACGGTTTCTTTGTGAAGGCATCACTTTGAATATTTCAATAGGATTTTTGGAATTTGAAATTTTAATATCTCACAAATGACAAATGATATTGAAGTGATTTCTTCACCATTAGCTTCAATTCACCATTCTGGAGGTCTGTGTAAGTTTTTGTATCCAACAGTGCACAAATGCAAACTTACTAAAAAACGTAACCCTGCCAAATTTAGCCCTTATTGAAAAGAAACAACATTTTTTTGATTGATGTAAGATTTCTCTTACACCTTGGATGCTCCTACCTTAGTTTGTGAGGCAAAGATTCCATTTTGAGTGGAATCTCATGCTGAACTTCTTTTTGCAAATATGTGCCTAATCGATGTTGTCATTGATGTCAACATATTCTTGTTGCCATTGGTGTTAACTGTATCTTATCTTGTTGCCTGACTAGAAGAATGGAATGTTGAGGATATTGAGAAAATTAATAAAGATCAATGGATACAGATCATATGGCAATATAGAGGATTGTGTGAAGTAGCTCCAGTCAGGATTTGAGAGGTCTGCATGAAGATTTGAAGAAACTATGGCCATCTGAGTAGAACCGGTTTTGCAGTATTTCAGAAGAGATAGAATGATAGAGAAATGGTCCAGATCCTTCTGGCTATGTCAAATAATGATCTATAGATCTAGAGGCATGCTGGGGAAGTCAGTGTGTATCATCCATTCAAGTGGTTCATGGTTTGGAGGTCTGTAACCAATCTTTCTAAGATGACAGTCATGGCAGATAGTATTTGTGAGGTTTCAGATGAAGATGTAAGTGATCCTGATGACTTGGAGGAGTGCAGATGTTTTTGTTGAATTCATTATGCTTGTGGAGGTCTCTGGATCATGTGACTACTGTGTTGGAGGTTCGTATTGAAGTTTGAGCTTGTTGGTAAAGATTTCCTTCTTGATGTTGCTGTTCTTCCCAGCCCTGGTTGACTAGATGATTCAAGCATATTGCAGATATTCCAGAAGCAATTCTATGGAGCATGGTGTGTTGCTGAAAGAAGATTCAAGTTTTAGGAATGTTTAGCTAACAACTTAGTGATTTGCATTAAGTAAAATGTTTGGTGTGCCAACCTTGATGTTTATCCCAAGGTTGATGAAACATATAAAGGAGTATAGCCGAGTCATGGAAAATCATCCTTGAGCAAAAATAATAAATCAAAAGAAAGGATTAGGAGCAGAGCAAAGAAGAGGAGGAGCAGAAGAGCAAAAGCATAATAGAGTGAAAAGTCAGTGAAGAAGAGTTTGGAAGTAGAACAAAAGTTTTATGAGCATTCAATGAAACTGAACTAGGAATGAAGTAGATGCTATTTCTCAGTCAATTCTTTTTGTGTTAAACTAAAATTTCTTGTAGGCAATGAACCTCTCTTTTGAGTAGTGAACCCAAAGGCAAGTGCCTTCCCTTTCTTTTTAAGTACTTTTAACAGGGTATGAATCTTGTGGGCTAACACCCACCATGGTTTTTTCCTTAACTGGGTTTCCACATCAAAAATCTTGGTGTTAAATGTGTTGATTATGTTTTTGCTTATGTGATGTTGTTTCATGCTTTAATGTTTACATCATTAATCAATTTGCAAATTGTGAAAGAAGATTAAAAGGAAGAAAAGGTTAATTTTTGGGACAACTGATTCACCCCCCCTCTCAATTGTCCAGTCTAATTCCAACAATTGGTATTAGAGCTAGATCCTCTAAAAGAAGCTTGACTGCTTGAGGAGATCCAAGATGTCGACTTACAAGAAGGAAAGTTTGAGATTTGATGGAACAAATTACTCTCTTTGGAAGGTACACATGTAGTGTCATTTGGAATGTATTGGTAATGACTTTTGGATGATAACAAAGAATGAGTATAAGATTATGAAGAATGGCCCTACTACTTTAGACGAACTCAGGGAAGCTGAATGCAATATTCGAGCCAAAAAAGCTTTATTGAGTGTCTTGTTTGATATAGAATTGGCAAATGTCCTAGATTTGAAAATTGCCCATGAAATCTGGAAAAAGCTAGAAAATCTGTATGAAGGTGACAAATATGTTAAATATGCTAAGCTACAAAGCCTAAAGGGTAAATATGAAAGATTGGTAATGAGGGAAGATGAAAACATTACTTCCTACATGCAGAAAATAAATGAACTTGTGACCAGTATCAAAAATACAAGTGGAGTATTGGAAGAATCAAAAATTGTTGCCAAAGTGCTTAGATCCTTACCTGCAGCATACAAGCATAAAGCCACAACCATTGAAGAAATCAGGACAGTAACAACTGTCAGAAGAGATCAGTTAGTTGGTAAGCTTTCAGCATTTGAAATGAGAGAGTTTGGTGATTCTTGTTGGCAAGAGACACTATATGGATTCATGGTTGTTGTCATTGATGGCAACAAAGATCATCCCACATATCTGCAAGTCATGGTGTGTCTCTACCGGAAGTCAGAATGAAGATTATTGTGGTCCGGTGAACAAGAACAGAGCATGTGGCAAGGTCCGACAGACAGGTCTGGATCTCTCAGAGGAAGTATCTTGGTGTAGTGCAGATCTGGGAAAGTCAAGAGGACTACCTTGAGTGGTATATTCCAAGGGTTTAGCCTCCGGTGATGGACAAGGAAAAAGATATGAATAGTTGAGTACCGGATTCATGAGTGACAGTGTGAATAGAGGAAGAACTGACTAACAGAACATCAGACTATTTTTCGGATGTGTTACTGATGATGGTAAAGGTTGTGAAGGCATGAATCATGTTTGGCCGACATGATTAATGATATCTACAAGTATATGCTTGATCCGCATTACTTGATGTGCAAGGATTCAGCCGACAGAATAGAGTTTTTGAGAAGATAGACTATTCCGGATGCTGACTAGAAAGATAATGAAATCACTTGTGCGGATGTATATATAGGATGGATTTAGTTATGAGATGTGAAGTGATGAGATGTGATATGCGAATAAGAGAAGAGTAGAACAGAAACAATAAGAAAGATCTGGTATGTGAAAGGAAAGCAGAATAAAGAGAAGAGAAAGATGAAGTGCAACAGATCAGTGTACCGAGCCTAACCGGAACTGAACTCCAGCATATGTGGATGCTTCCAATCAGTTCAAGTATTGTACAACATTCTTTTGTAGACAGTGTGTCTCCTTGTAGGCAGTGTGCCTCCTTTGTGAGTAGTGTGCTTGGGCAGTGAGCCCTAATTGGCAAGTGCCATTTTGTAATTCCTTATTCTTCTAACAGAGAATAATCTTTGGGTTAATCACCCCATGGTTTTCTCCCTTAACAGGGTTTCCACGTCAAAAATACTGTGTCATGTGTTTTTCATTTCATGGTAATGTTTGCTTGTTTGAATTAATGCTGCATTGATTAATAAGGAAGTTCAAAAAGAAGAAATAATTAGGATAACTGATTCACCCCCCCTCTCAGTTATCAATAATTGGTATCAGAGCCAAGTTCCTCCTAATAGAGCCTAATAGCTTGAGGAAGATCTGGGAGTTCAAATGGATGCATATGGTTTAAGGGAGCAACTCAAGACTGCCCTTGAGGATCTTGAACAGTCAAACTCTGAAGTCAATGAATTAAAGGAAAGACTCAAACAGGCTGATGAATTCATGAGAGAACTAAAAGACAAATTAAGTCTCTCTATGAAAAAGAGAAAGGAGCTACTCCAGCAATTGGCAAGACAAAGTGAAGAAAGTAATGCAAATGAAGAGTTGATTGAGAAAACCAAGTTATGTGAAAAGTTATCAAAAGAAGTCATTATGGTAAGACATGAAATGGAATCAAGAGTTATAAAGTTTACTCAAGAGATTGAAGAGAAAAGAAAAACTGAAGACAATCTAAAACAATCTCTCAAAGAGAAATTAGAAGATTGCCACCAGATGGATAGGATTATCAGACATCTTGAATCTGATCTTGAAGATGCTAAAGACAATGAAGAAAAACTTGAGGATCAAATTGTCTCTCAAAAGGGATCTTCAAACAGTAAATGAATATAAAGAGAAATTCAAGATAAGTTCTGCTCAACTTGAAGTTCTTCTTGGAAGTCAAAAGAGGGCAGATGACAAGTGTGGTTTGGGATATGAGAAAGGAGAAAGCTCCGGATCTGGTCAGAAGAATTTTGGATCAGAAAATCTAAGGAACAGGCTTAGAAGACCTCCGGTAAGACAGCCCAATGCTCAAAGATATCCATCCTTCAATGGATACTGCCACAGTTGCAATCACTTTGGTCACAAAGCTAATCAGTGCAGAAAGAGAATGAATCAGACTAATTCATCCTTCTCCGGATAATGCTTTAACTGCAAAAGGTATGGACATAAGTCTCATGAATGCAGAAATATGCAAATGAACAAATCATTCAATGGTAGATGCTTTACATGCAATAGAGTAGGTCATATGGCTAATCAATGCAGATCAAGAAGTTATCAGTCAAATATGCAAAGAAATATTGTTTGCCAAATTTGTAATAGGTCCGGTCATAATGCAAAAGTCTGCAGAAGTAAGAATCAGGACAAAAAAGGTCCGGTATATAATCAGAATCAAGACAAGGGTAAACAAAAGATGAATGTGGATGAAGTTAGGAATGAGATGAACAAGATTTGGGTAAAGAAAAGTTCAGAGAAGGTAGAGGTTGGATCCACACCAGACTCTGGTGCTGATATTCCTTCCAGAAATTAAGAAATGAGCTCTGGCTCAGGGGGAGACACAAAGAAAACCCTGTTCCCCCAGCCAATCAAGTGGTGCCAGATTAGGCACAAGATGCGGAGTAAAGGGTTTGTAGATATGAGTCTTGAGATGATCGAGCTAAGATTTCAGAGGTCCGCATGAAGATGTGAAGAAGTTGTGATTGATCATGTAGAACCTGTTCCGGGAGATGCTCCGGAATGATAGAGGATTACAAAAAGGTCCGGAGAGATCCGGAAGTGCATTGTCTTATTCTGCAGATTGGACAGAGTATTTGGGATGTCCTTGTGATGTGTCATCTTGATTTGTTCATGGTTGGAAGATCCGCATGATGTTCATAGATCAAGACTGATCCAGTTCTTCAAGTCATCCGAATAAGGCAAATCAGAATAATGTAGGTCGAGCATTTATTGCAATATTAGGGTTTGCGGAGCAATATAAGGGATTTCTCATTAATCACTTGTTCATTCTGCACTCAAGAAGAAATGAAAAGAGGAGCTCTGCAACAAAATTCATCAAGTTTATCAAAGATCACTCACAAAAGTTATTACATCCAGAAATCAATCAAACCAACTCCGTGCAACCAAAGGCGCATAAGGTATTTTCTATCTTCAATATCTCACTACAAATCTTTTGAAAAATGGCTACTCTAAATATAGTTAAGATCTCTGATAGACCTCACCCCACATTCAAGAAACATCCATACAAATCCTTGGTGGTAGATCCCCTAGGAGCCTTCTCTAGTGTTCCGCATGGTGTATTACATACGGAGGACATTAGGGTTTACATACATGCGAATATTGAAGAATTTGGAGAATCAAAATTGATGGATATCTATCATAAACAATTGATAGATGATTCCTTTGAGATTAGACCTCAGTATAAAGCCATCCGGGATAAGCACTTTGCACAGTGCATTCATTTCCCCTATTTTGAAGAAGATGAATGGGTCCGGTATGTACTGAGTAGAGTGCATGACAATTTCCTATGGTTGAACAAGCCTTTTAAGATCACCAAAGATGCAATTAGGGCTGTAACTGGTCTGCACTCATCCGGTGGAATACCTATCCTCAAGTCTGTCAAAAATCAGACAGTTAGTGATGCAACCAGATCAAAATTTGATAAGAGAGCTATGACAATTGAAGACATCACTGAACCGGATGTCAAATTTGCATCTATGATAATTGGTTACAAGATTTATCACTCCAGTAGGGAAAATTCAGTGCCAAGAACTGCAATTTACATAGCATATCAAATGCTAAAAGAGAATGCAAACTATGATTTGTGTGAGCTTCTTCTCAACCAACTTTTGGAAAATCTGCAGAAGATTAAGAAGGACAAGAAGAACTCCTTCAAGTATGGTAGTTTGATCCTTTGTCTATTCTTTTATTACATAAATGAGCTTCCCGGATCTAGTGGATGGATATGGCAGAATGATAGACCAGTTGCCATCCAAATTAGAGATTATTTGCATGGACTTGGAGGTGCTAAAGCAAGAAATATAGCCTTATGGGGATATTTCAAGAACTTTCAGAGCATGATGCAAGCAAGAGAAAGAATTCCCCAGTCCCTTATTGAGAAGTACAAAGACACAGTATGCTTTATGGTTGATACTGATTAGTGCCTAATGGAGGCAGTAGAGCCAAGGACAGTCTGGATCATGCCCATGGAGTATGAGCTTGATAAACAGATTGTGGAACTGCATGTTCAACACATGCTTAGTCAGCCCAAAGATCCAAAGGCAGAAAGGTTTGGAACCTTTGAGGAGCTGAGTGTGAAGATCCATGTGGAACTCAGAGAACCTGAGATAAAGAGGAAGGTGAGAAAAGAAGTAGAGCATATTGCTCAAGGCCTAGGCATCCCAAAGGAGGCACTTGATGCCAATCGAGAAAAGAGGCGAAAGGCTTAGGAAGAGAAGAAAGAGGCAGAAAGAAAAGCAAGAAAAGTACTCCAGTGGAAACCTCAACTCGGACCAGATCATCAAAGGGATCTACACCTGTTACAACCAAAAGCTTGAAAACATCAAAACCAGAAGGTTAGACATCCGGTAAAGGAGAGAAAAGGTCTAAAATAAAAGCCACAAGGGCTTATACAAGTTAGAAAGATGAAGAGGAAACTGAATCAGATGAGGGGGTAAAGGAAATAAAGAAGCAGAAGAAGAAAGGATCTGGTAAACCCTCCACAGGCCAAGACAAGAAAGAAATGGCAGAGGAATTTGTTGAAAAGCCCACCCTGTCTCTAGAGAGTGTAATCAAATCAGTCACAGTGGATGGAAACCTTCAACCAATGGCTGAATTCTATGATGACTACAATGAGGCTGACCAAAAGATCCTGCAGGAAGCCACAATCAGGTATCTGAACATATACAATAAGGCTTTCATTGATATTATATCTCTAATTCCTAAAAGCCTAGAAAAGGAGTTAGAAATAAGAAAGAACAATGCCCAGGCAAAAGATCTTGAGATCCGGGAGCAGATAGCTATTCAGCTATATCCTCAAATTGATCCCAAGACAATGAACATTATATTCAAAGACTGCAAAGATGAGTTCAGGAGTAAAGCAAGGATGAGTCAACTCATGCTTGGTGAGACTGACAAGGTGGCCATGGATACAGAAGAGATCCTCCGGAAGGCCTTCAAAAGGTTTAATCTTCCTATTGTAGAGGACTTGGGTACTGATCCCTCATCCACAAGTGTTGCAGAAGAAACTTCTGAGAAAGCAACAGAAGAGATGGGCCCTGAACAAACCAACATTTTTCCTCCAGTTTCCCCTACAGTCTCTAGATCCAAAGAAGAAGAGAAATTATAGGATAAAGAAGCAGCGGTAAAAGAAGAAGAAGTTGACAGTACCAAGGTTGCAAAGAAAGAGAAGACTCCAATAGAGAAAACCACAATTGATAGTGGTAAGAATGTAGGAGAGAAAACTCCAAAAGACAGCTCCAAGATTGCAGAAGAGAAGAAACATCTGTCTCCAGCAAGAGACACTACACAAACTGTCCAAAAATTTTTGAGCAAAGAAACAATAGAGATTGATGAACCAGAGCTTCTATAAGGTCCATTCAATTTTGATTCCCTCTCTCTGGTACAGATAATGAAGATAGCTTCATTTGCAAATGCTAAGACAAATGAAAAACTCCTAAAGTCTCATATGGAAGACTGTGAGTTGATAGAAGTTGCTTCTGGAGTGCTTGAAAAGATTATGCCATCGGTCCGGATAGATCCCACAGCCTCCTCTTCCGGTAATCTCAAAACCTTAGTTAGCAGTGTTGGTACACATTTTGATTCTCTAGAAAAATTAGCTGAAGAAAAGGTCTGGAAGGAGTTTTTGGATAAGAGATTCTCAGAGGTACTAGGATTAATCTCTAATGATAGGAGAAATATGAGTATTGGAATAAAGAGCTTAGAAAATGCTCTTAAGGATGGCGGTGACATTTACAAATTTTGTATCTCCTAGTCAAAAGCAACAGTAGAAATTGAGAAGAAAATAAAAGAGGAACAGGACAAACTACTGAGTTTGTCTCAAAGTTTTGACCCTCTCTCTTCCTCCATAGTAAATCAAGAATGTCAAACTATTGCAATCACAAATGCAATAAAGAACTTTGAAAAGGAAAGGAAGAATATAATTAACCGGATGGGAGAACTTAGAAGGATTATTATCCCTAAGTTAGAGACCATGCATGAGGCCATAAGTGATGCTAAGACTACCACCCAAACCAATGATCCGATAGATCTTAAGAGGGCAAAAGCTTTTGCATTTTTGTTGAGTGGTCACATTTCAATTTTGGATAGAATGAAGCAAAGTTAGGCTACAAAACTCATCCAATTGAAGACATCCTTTGTAGACATTCTTTAGTTTTTGTGAATATGTAATATACAACCAAGTATAGTAAAATTCTTGAAACTTTTGGTGTGCGGACCCTACCCTTTGCCATTGATGTCAAAGGGGGAGTGAGGAGCAATGAAAAATGAGGAATCCAACTAAGGGGGAGCTCTAAAAAATGTATATAAAGACAGAGCATCAGCCAAGGGGGAGCATAGTGTAAACACTTAGTCATTTTTCACTAAGTCTTGCCATCAATGCCAAAGGGGGAGATTGTTGGCAAGAGACACTATATGGATTCATGGTTGTTGTCATTGATGGCAACAAAGATCATCCCACATATCTGCAAGTCATGGTGTGTCTCTACCTGAAGTCAGAATGAAGATTATTATGGTCCGGTGAATAAGAACAGAGCATGTGGCAAGGTTCGACAGACAGGTCCGGATCTCTCAGAGGAAGTATCTTGGTGCAGTGTGGATCTGGGGAAGTCAAGAGGACTACCTTGAGTGGTATATTCCAAGGATTTAGCCTCCGGTAATGGACAAGGAAAAAGATATGAATAGTTGAGTACCGGATTCCTGAGTGACAGTGTGAACAGAGGAAGAACTAACTGATAGAACATCAGACTATTTTCTGGATGTGTTACTGATCATGGTAAAGGTTGTGAAGGCATGAATCATGTTTGGCCGACATGATTAATGATATCTACAAGTATATGCTTGATCCGCATTACTTGATGTGCAAGGATTCAGCCGATAGAACAGAGTTTGTGAGAAGATAAACTGTTCCGGATGCCGACTGGAAAGATAATGAAATCACTTATGCAGATGTATATATAGGATGGATTTAGTTATGAGATGTGAAGTGATGAGATGTGATATGCGAATAAGAGAAGAGTAGAATAGAAACAGTAAGAAGGATCCGGTATGTGAAAGGAAAGCAGAATAAAGAGAAGAGAAAGATGAAGTGCAGCAGATCAGTGTACTAAGCCTAACTGGAACTGAACTCCAGCATATGTGGATGCTTCCAATCAGTTCAAGTATTGTACAACATTCTTTTGTAGATAGTGTGTCTCCTTGTAGGCAGTGTGCCTCCTTTGTGAGCAGTGTGCTCGGGCAGTGAGCCCTAATTGGCAAGTGCCATTTTGTAATTCCTTATTCTTCTAACAGAGAATAATCTTTAGGTTAATCACCCCATGGTTTTCTCCCTTAACAGGGTTTCCATGTCAGAAATACTGTCATGTGTTTTTCATTTCATGGTAATGTTTGCTTGTTTGAATTAATGCTACATTGATTAATAAGGAAGTTCAAAAAGAAGAAATAATTATGATAACTGATTCACCCCCCCCTCTTAGTTATCAACAATTCTCTCCCTAAGTCTGAATCTGTATTTAAGGCCAGTGTGTATGGAACGCAAATATATGATTTGGGTGAAAGTTCTTTAGGAAGATCAAACTAATTTGTGAAGATAAGGGAGGATCTTGAAAATGATGAAATTGAGACTGCAGATCTTGAAGCTCTTATTGCCAAAAGAATACCAAGAGGATCTGGTAAATATGATGGAAAGTTGACACTCAAATGTTTTGCTTGTAATAAGATTGGTCACTTTGCCTCAAGATGTTTGGAGAGGTTCTCAAAACCAAACCCTAATAGATATAAATGTTAGAAAAAATGTTACTATGTCCAAGAAGCTAGAGAAGGAGTCACAGCTGATGAATCTGATCATGGAGGTTCCACTGAAGATGATTGGGTGTTCATTGCTATCAAGGAAGAAGATCCAGTGTCTACTGAGTCTGCTAGCTATACAAATGTGGAAAGTGCCTTGGCTACTCAGGTTGTTGAAAATGATGAATGAGTGATTGATAGTGGATGTTCTCATCATATGACTAGTGATAAAAGTAAGTTTGTAAGCTTTGAAAAATATGAAGGTGGAATTGTGAAATTTGGAGACAACTCAGCTGATAGAATTCATGGCAAAGGATCCATCTCTTTTGATGGAAAGAATAACACTAATGATGTTTTGTATGTGGAAGGACTGAAGCATAATGTTCTCAGTGTTGGACAGTAGGTTGATAAGGGTTATGTTCTTCGATTCAAGGATGGAAAATGTAGGATCTTGGAAAGCTCTGGAACTAAAATTGTATATGGTACTCAAACTAGAGGTAACATCTTTCATTTAAGTAGTTCTGGAAAAAGTTGTTTGATTGCTCAGACAAATCAAAGTTGGTTATGGCATAGGAGGATGTGTCATGTAAATTTTGATAACATTGTCAAGATAAGTTCTACTCAAGCTGTAAGAGATCTTCCAAGACTTATGAAACCTGATAACATATGTAGAGAATGTCAATTGGGAAAATAGAACAAAATTTCATTCAAAAGTAAAGAACAATTTTCAAGTGAACGGTTGGAACTTGTGCATACTGATCTATGTGGTCCTGCTAGAATTAGGAGTGTACAAGGAGATAGATATTTTATGTTGTTGATTGATGATTACTCCTAGATGATGTGGGTAACCTTCTTAAAAGAAAAATTAGAAGCTCTTGACAAATTCAAGGTATTCAAAGTTATGGTAGAAAATGAGATTGGTGTGAAGATAAAGTGTCTGAGATCTGACAAAGGTGGAGAATTTACCTCTGGTGAGTTTGATTCATTTTGTGAAAAGCATGGAATTAAAAGACAATTATTTGCTCCTAGGACTCCTCAGCAAAATGGAGTTGTGGAAAGAAATAACTGGACCATTCAAGAAGCTTCTAGGACCATGATGATGGAAACAAATGTTCCTCAAGTTTATTGGAGAGAAGTTGTGAGTACTGCTGTCTACACTTTTAACCAGGTACAGATCAAAGGAACTTCTGGTAAGATACTTTATGAACTATGGTTTGGTCATCCTCCTACTGTAAGATACTTTAGATTTTTTGGTAGTAAATGCTATATCAAAAGAGATGAGGATCTAAGCAAGTTTGAAGCAAGAAGTGATGAAGGAATTTTCCTAGGTTACTCTACTCAAAGCAAAGCATACCGGTGCTTTAACAAGAGGTTGAAAAAGATTGTTGCAAGTGCTAATGTCAAAGTTGACGAGAGAAAATAAGGACATTCTAGATATTGTGGATATGATTCAGGTGATCACGATGAAAATCCAAGTCAAGAAAGGCAAGTGCAAACTTAGATCCAGATCCAGATTGATCCGATAAACCCAGTAATTCAAGAGGATAGTGCAGAAGTTGAGGAACAAGCTCAAGAAATAGAAGCTCAAACAATTCCCAAAACTCCCAGGTATGTAGGGATGAATCATCTTGAAGATCAAATTATAGGAGATAGAAATAAATGTGTCTGAACTAGAAGAAGAATTGTTGAAGATCAAGAAGAGATTTGTTGGATCTCAAAGATTGAACCAAAAATAGTAAGTGAAGCCTACAAAGATGAAAACTGGGTAAAGGCAATGAAAGAAGAATTAATGCAAATTGAAAAGAATCACACTTGGGATCTTGTTTCTAGACTTGAGGACAAAAATGTGATTGGAACTAAATGGGTCTTTCAGAACAAGCTAAATGAAGAAGGTGAAGTTGTAAGAAATAAAGCAAGGTTGGTATGTAAAGGATATTATCAAGTAGAAGAAATTGATTTTGAAGAAACTTTTGCTCTGATGGCAAGAATAGAGGCAATTAGATTGTTTCTTTCTTTTGCTGCTTATAAAGATTTTAAAGTCTATCAGATGGATGTCAAGTCAACATTTCTAAACAGAGAGTTAGAAGAAGTCTACATTGAGCAACCAGAAGGATTTTAGTTGTTTGATTAGGGAGACATGGTCTACAGATTAAGGAAAGCATTGTATGGACTCAAACAAGCTCCAAGAGCCTGGTATGAAAGATTAGATAAGTATTTGCTAAAGCTAGGTTACAACAAAGGCACTGCTGATAGTAATCTCTATTTCAAGATTGATCATGAGAATATTCTGATTGTTGAGGTATTTGTTGATGATATCATTTTTGGTGGAAACGAGAGTATGTGCAAAACATTTGTTGATCAAATATAAAGTGAATTTGAGATGTCCATATTTGGTGAAATGAACTTCTTTTTAGGTCTGCAAATCAATCAGTCAGATAAAGGTATCATTATATCTCAGTCTAAGTATGTGAAAGAATTGTTGAAGAAGTTTGGAATGGAAGATTCAAACCCAGTAGGTACGCCTATGGTAACTGGATGTAAGTTGACTAAAGATGATGACTCCCCTAAGGCAAATCATAAAAGGTATAGATCAATGATTGGAGGACTGCTCTATTTGACTCAGACCAGACCTGATATCATGAATGCAGTTGGACTTGTTGCCAGATTCCAAGCTGATCCTAAAGAATCTCATGTTGTAGCAGTCAAAAGAATTTTCAGACATCTCCAAGGGACAATTGATTATGGATTAGGGTATCCAAAGGATAATGACTTCACTCTTCATGCATATACAGATGCTGATTGGGTAGGAGATGTGGATGATAGAAAAAGAACTAGTGGTGGTGCATTCTTCTTAAGAAGTAGATTGGTTTCTTGGCTAAGTAAAAAGTAGGAGGCAATTCCCCCATCTACAACAGAGGCTAAGTATATAGCAGTAACAAACAATTGTACTCAAATCCTCTGGATGAAGCAAATGTTGAAGGACATCAGAATTGTGTTTGAGGAGCCTGTCACAATCTTCTATGATAATTCAAGTGCAATAAGTATCTCAAAGAATCTAATGTTGCATTCAAAGACAAAGCATATATCCATCAAGTTTCATTTCTTGAGAGAGAAGGTAAATGAGAATGAAGTCAAGTTGGAGTTTGTGTCCTCAAAGGATCAGATTATGGATATTTTCACTAAGCCTCTTCCCAAGGATACTTTTGAGTATCTTAGAGAGATGTTAGGGGTTATTACCCATCCTAATCAGAATTAAGATGCACTAGAGTGCATCAGTCCGGTGGAATTCACAGTCATATCTTGTTATCCAGATTGATGTTAAGGAAGCACTACTCAGGGGGAGTAGTCTACATGCAAATTTGAGTTTGATCTGAAACAAAACTAAGGAGAAAATACTACCAATATGTGTCCTTTTCCATTGATGTCGAAGGGAGAGAGAAGTCATGTGAAAAACTAGTTGCTGGTGAAAGGGGGAGCAGTGAAGATAGTGGTTGCAGAAGTGATAAGAGAAAGGAGGAGAATCTCTTGTCTTGATAGTTGAATTAGTTTTTCACATCATATGTTGTCATCAATGAAAAAGGGGGAGATTGTTCCAAATATGTGCCTAATTGGTGTTGTCATTGATGTCAACATATTCTTGTTGCTATTGGTGTCAACTGTATCTTATCTTGTTGCCTGACTAGAAGACTGGAATGTTAATCATATTGAGAAAATTAATAAAGATCAATGGATGTAGATCATACATAAGTATAGAGGATTGTGTGAAGTAGCTCCAGTCATGATTTGAGAGGTCCACATGAAGATTTGAAGAAACTATGGTCATCTGAGTAGAACCGGGTTTGTAGTATTTCAGAAGAGACAGAGTGACAAAGAAGTGGTCCAGATGCTTCTGGATATGTCAAATAATGATATACGGATCTAGATGCATGTTTGGGAAGTCAATGTGTATCATCCATTCAAGTGGTTCGTGGTTTGGAGGTCCACAACCAATCTTTCTAAGATGACAGTCATGGTAGATAGTATTCTTGAGATTCCGGATGAAGATGCAAGTGATCCTGATGAATTGGAGGAGTGTGAATGTTTTTGTTGAATTCATTATGCTTGTGGAGGTCTCTGGATCATGTGATTGCTATGTTAAAGGTTTGCATTGAAGTTTGAGCTTGTTGGTAAAGATTTCCTTCTTGATGTTGCTATTCTTCCCAGCCCTGGCTAACTGGATGATTCAAGCATATTGTGGATGTTCCAAAAGCAATTCTCTAGAGTGTGGTGTGTTGCTAAAAGAAGATTCAAGTCTTAGCAATGTTTGGCTGACAGCTTAGTGATTCACATTAAGTAA
The DNA here is from genome assembly GCA_027924645.1 of Cunninghamia lanceolata. Lineage (NCBI taxonomy): Eukaryota > Viridiplantae > Streptophyta > Pinopsida > Cupressales > Cupressaceae > Cunninghamia > Cunninghamia lanceolata. Next base: position 3,166,328 of record BSBN01001957.1, read on the forward strand.
AATGTTTGGTGTGCCAACCTTGATGTTTATCCCATGGTTGATGAAGCATATAAAGGAGTGTAGATGAGTCGTAGAAAATCATCCTTGAGTGAAAATAATAAATTAAAAGAAAGGATCAAGAGCAAAGAAAAGAAGAGGAGGAGCAGAAGAGAAAAAGCATAATAGAGTGAAAAGTTAGTGAAGAAGAGTTTGGAAGCATAACAGAAGTTTTATGAGCATTCAATGAAACTGAACCAGGCATGAAGTAGATGCTATTTCTCAGTTAATTCTTTCAGTGTTAAACTAAAATTTATTGTAGGCAGTGAGCCTCTCTTTTGAGCAGTGAGCTCTGGGTAGTGAGCTTGAAGGCAAGTGCCTTCCCTTTCTTTTTAAGTACTTTTAACAGGGTACGAATCTTGTGGGCTAACACTCACCATGGTTTTTCCCTTAACCTGGTTTCCACGTCAAAATCTTGGTGTTAAATGTGTTGATTATGTTTCTACTTATGTGATGTTGTTTCATGCTTTAATGTTTACATCATTAATCAATTTGTAAATTGTGAAAGAAGATTAAAAGGAAGAAAAGGTTAATTTTTGGGACAATTGATTCACCCCCCCTCTCAGTTGTTCAGTCTAATTCCAACACTTCCTTCAACTGAAATGACTTCAAGTCATCATAGGAGTAGGCTAGCATGTCAATGTAATGATACAAAAGTGTCACAAACTTGAACTTCTCATCCGTTGTACAACATTTCCCAATGTTAACCATTTTAGGATCACTTTCTGTGCCTAGATTCACTTGCTCAAACTCAGTAGATGAACCTATTTTAGATTGTTGCTGGTATTTAACATAACGATCGTGCTTGTCAAAAGGTTTCTCAAGGGAAACCAGACCTTTGGGGATCTTGTTTCCTTTCAACTACAATATCTCCTCGCCTATTTCTTGATCAATATCAAACACAGATTCTCGGGGAGGAGAATCACTTCCTTCAAAATAGAGTTCACAATGATTTGATCATTGCTATTGAAAACTTGCCAATGGTCAAAATTATCAAGAACACTTGGTCTAAAGACCAACTCAATGGTATATTTATTACCCTTAAAATCATTGTGAGAAACCATAAGATTAGCTGATACAACTAATGAATCTATCCTATCATTGAATTCTCTTGGAACAATAGAAATGTTAAATGCATCAAAATCTTCAATGCAATCCCAAACGCGATTGCAGTAATGCCTTAACCTCTCATTTTTAGTCTGGTAAAGATTTCTTACTTGACAAATGACTAGTTTTGCATCTCCCTATGCTTGGAGATTCTTTATTCCTTTTGTGCGAGAAAATTCTATTCCCAATAGCAGAGATTCATACTCAGTAGTGTTATTGGTATTATCAAACTATAGCTTGTAGGAGAAAGGAAAGATATCACCTTCTGGAGATGTAAGTACAATTCCAGCCCTAGATCCCATTGAAGAATAACTACCATCAAACTCCAAAGTCCAAACATCATTTGAACTTTTCAATTTGACATTCTCAAGATTAGGGGATTCATCACTTGAAGAAGAATAATCTTCTATCATCAGACTTCCATTTCAGTCATCATCTAATGTCTCAGAAACCTCATCAATGGTTAGAAAATAATTTCCCATACCTGAAGATTCAAAAAGAATCCGTGCCTTTGGATCTTAAGACTTGGTTACTGTATACTTAGCCTCTCTTTCAGGGAGAAGCTTTTACATGACACCTTTGACAGGTATCATTTCCTTAGACCAATCCATGTTGATTTCTCCACCAAAATCCTTGCAAAAGTTTTGTCCCAATAATATTTTGTAGGAAGTTGGAACATTGGCTACCAGAACAACCATTTTTATTCTCTTCTTTAGGAAAGCAGTGAATGCAAACTGTGCATCCTTGATCTTCCCTATGAGGGGCACTTGTTTTGTTTCCATGGAGAAACAACGACCAAAAGTCTTAGTCAAAGTTAAACCTAAGGCATTTACTACCTTGGCAGGCATAATATTATTAGAGATTCTGGAATCTATAACACAGTTACTGAGCTTATGACCATTAATTAGCAAGGAAATATAGAATGGTTTAGTTTTTCCTGTGGTGGTAGAAGGAGAGGCAACTAAATTGCTCTGGGAAAGTCTCATTTTAGAGACAACGGAAGTAGTTTTGGAAGTATCCAACACAATAGGGGCAGCTTTGTTTTTAACAAACTTAGCTAATCTTTCAAATTGGTCAGGATTAGCTTGCAGGTATTATACCTTAGACATTTAAATCTTGGTCTTTTTAGCATGGTCTATAATGTCAAAAAGTTGATATGGAATAGCTACAAAAAATGAATTTTTCTCATTTTGAGGTTTTACATAAGGAGTACTAGTCTTAGGTGCTGAAGATGAAGTAGGAGAATGAGATGTACTTGTTTGTCGCCAGCCACATCTCTTGGTTGGAAAGGTAAAGGAGTGCCCCTATTCATAATGGTAACTGTAGGATGAGGATCTTCCCTTGAATTTACTTTATCAACCACATGTTGATGGTTAGACTAATTTTGTGACTGTGTGAGAACAACATAAGATTCACCAAAAGTAGCTTCTTCTTTTTCCATCTCATCTTTGAAATTCAAGAAACCAATATTAGAGTCGCCAGCCAACTCTTCTTTAGCCTCTATGAAGAGATTAGCAACATATTCTTGATCAAAATCTGATTGAGGAAGGTTGTCTTTCTCTATTGCATAGTAAACCACTGCTGCTTTTACTGGTGGTGCTTCCAAAGCAAGTCTTCCTTATGATGGAAGAGCCTATTTTGACCTTGGTTTCTTACAGCGTTGCCTTGATAATTGGGAGCATTGGGAAACATTCTCCTTGGTATGTCCTTGTAGGAGGGAATGGACATATTCTAAGACATTTGCTTTTTAAGAGCTAACAACTCATTAGCCAATTTCTGCACCATAGGATCCGTGGTGCTAGTAGAAGGCGTATTTGTAGAGGACTACCCTCTAGCTCTATTTGTATCTTTTCATATCTTTCCAGTGAGGATTAGATCATCCTCAATCTATGTAGCCAAGTTATGAGCTACTGCTAGATCAGCTACATTTGCACGTCACAGAAGAAAACTTACTTATGGAAGTTGAGTGTTTATGAAGAAGTACTTCTGATTCTCAGTTGTAGGCTTAGCAATTGCCAGAATCTAACTTGTCATCTTGTTGAACTTCTCAATGAACTCATGCATGGGTTCTTGTGGTTCTTTCTTCATTTGTGTAATCTAAGCTAATAGTGCATGCACATCTTTGGCAGGCTTGAACCTAGCCTCAAACCTGGTTAAGAGAATATTACATCTAGTGGCATTGATAATTGGGAGCATTGGGAAACGTTATCCTTGGTATGTCCTTGTAGGAGGGAATGGATATATTCTAAGAAATTTTCTTTTTAAGATCTAACAACTCATTAGCCAGCTTCTGTACCATAGGATATGTGGTGCTAGTAGAAGGCATATTTGTAGAGGGCTGCCCTCTAGCTCTATTTGTATCTTTTCTTATCTTTTCGACAAGGATTAGATCATCCTCAATCTCTGTAGCCAAGTTCTAAGCTACTGCCAGATTAGCTAGATTTGCACATCGTAGAAGAAAACTTACTTCTGGCAATTGAGTGTTTATGAAGAAACACTTCTGATTCTCAGCTGTAGGCTGAGTAGTTGCTGAAATCAGCTTTGTCAGCTTATTGAACTTCACAATGAACTCACGCACAGGTTCTTGTGGTTCTTTCTTCATTTGTGTAAGTTGAGCTAATAGTGCATGCACATCTTTGGTAGGCTTGAACCTAGCCTCAAACTTGGTTCGAAGAATATTCCATCCAGTGATGGTTTATGATGGAAGATGATAAAACAATCCGCAGCTACACCTTGAAGTGTTTCAACAAATAGTCTTACAGAGACATCTTCATGTTCCACTCCTAGAACACCACAAGCAATGTGTTCATCAGGGTGAACTTTTATGATGCAGGAGCACCTAGGGATGTTGGCAATCTTGCGTCAACCAAAAACAATTTCAGTTTTCACCCTTAGTTTGGTGGTCTCAAATTATGGATCAAATGTATTGGCAGTGTATTGCACATTATTGCAATAGATAAATTTCTTCAAGTTTTGTGTCAATTTGCTCACCGATGGTTTTGTTGCAGGCATTGGAGTTTGGGTATATGAGTTGAGTTGTTGAAGTGCAGTTATTGTTAGTCTTCATCCAGAATCCTAGATCATTCAAAATCACAACCATTAGTATCATGGTTTATATGTAGAGTAGAAACCCATCCATTATGAGAATTCACAAGTTCATTATGTTTTCTATGCATCATTACGAAATCACATAAAAGGAGATGTTGTAATTATCTGTCTACCTTCTACATGAGTGGATATATCAGAAGAGGTAGCAACTAACATGCAACATGCACGTACTAAAATGATAGTACTAGCAAAATCTTAAGCTAAGGCATTGATGCCAACATTTGGGGACCCCACGATAGATCAACATGCGATTGAAGAACTGACCCAAGAGATAACATGCTTGCTGAAAAGAAGTGAGCAGATGCTACAAAATCTTTCTAGGAAAGGCCTATCTAAGAATGCAAATGTTTAGGGATCTCTTGCCACTGATCTTCATATACTTTCAATGGAGTTTTGTAAACAACAAAAAGCTTGTCTACAATGCTTACAACAACAAAATGATGAATCAGATAAAGTCCGAATGAGGAAGAATCATTTGAGGCTGAATTGTAACTAATTTGTGTAAATTTCTTCATCATACCTTGAGATTATTTACCATTTTTCCTAAGACAATATTAATGTTTGGGGTCATTTGAATAGCTATGAAGCCCTTAGAGGATGCGTGTGGAAGAAAACATATGTTATACAAGACAAGAAACTGAAAGACCAAAACATGGTGGATTTTTGGTAGTCTTGGATGCCTCTTCCACTGCCAAATATGGTAGTGCCCTCTCTATTGGACAGGCATTGCATATTTCTAGATGAGATCCATTAAAAGACATCTTTTTTATGCCTCTTCACAGGCTCAAACAACAAAAGGGTGTTCAACCATTAAAAGATTCCAGAATTAACAAAATACCAAGGTGTTAGAAGATCAAATGTCTCTTTTTGAGGCTTCACCACTAACATTATCACAAAAGATAAGGCATGCCAAAACGTGGTACAAATGAAAGGCCAAAGGTTGCATATAACATGTTATTTAAAAGCATTATTTTTGCTCAAGACGGGTAGATTTCTCAAGAAAAGTTTGAGGAGGGATCTCTGCTCATGTGAGGGGAAACAAGAGAAATTCCTTGTAGAGTTGTGAGGCCATGTGAGGCTAATATTGTAATTAATTTGGTGTAGATTTATAGTTTGGTTGTGAATGAAATTGTGTGTTTCTATAGCGAGAGGGAGTACCTCTTTGCATCAAGTGGTATTATAGCAGGTTGTTCTTGAGTGTGGAGAGTATCGACTAGGACCTATGGAGTAGGAGAGAAGGTGGTTGTGAGAACTTGAAAGGATCATTGTGCACAGGTGTGTAAAGTCCTAATCAGTTGAGAGCTTGAAGCTATGAAGGAGAGAGTAAAGATGTGTGAATAGTTGTAGTGATAAAGAATCAAAGAAAAGATCGAGAGATGGGGTAAGTGTGAAGGAGTCCTACAAGAAAATTTTAGTTGTGTTTTGGCGATTCAGTTTAGTTGATTTCAATTTGCTTTTGTCTGTCGCGACTATTTTAGCAGAGTCTTGGGTCCTTTGTCACATTTCCACTTCTCATGTATTGGGGCAGTTTAGGTTTGATGGTGTGTTGTTGTGGAGTGTCCACGATCAACATTCATTTGCCATATTATTGTCGAAGTGTTTCACAACATTGTGGTATTGCCAACAAGCTCTTCTTGGCACTGACATCTTAGTAAATGCTGGCAATTTCATTTCTTGGTGGTCAAGCATTTAGTGCCACTTAGTAATTATGTTGAGATTGAAGAATACTTTGAACATATTACTAGCGGAGACAAATCACCGCTTCAATGCAGCTACCTTATTTGTTGTTTTTCAAATAGTTGGACAGTCTAAGAAATTTCCCATTTGGTCTCAAAAGCTAGATATAGGATCCTTGTTATGATACTTAATAGACTTGAATCATATGAAATGAATGCCTTTAATGTTTAGATTGTGGGAGATTGAGATGTGGGTGATGGAGGATTAAAAAAAGAAATTATGGAAGGAAAGAAGAAAATAGTGTGGAACAAGGATTCAAGGTAGTCAAGACACCCATTAAATTTGTTGAATCATGCTACCTCTAATGGGTTGACAAGTTTGAATCTGATCTCAAAGGCTACCATAGCCAGAAAGTGAATAGGTAAGAATTATTGAAATAGTCATGAACAACAAAATGAAGTGAAAATGAAGTCACAACATAACATCGAAACAGAGGGCATCAACAAAGGTCGATGGTAAGAGTTGGGTGACTAATTATAATTTTTAGTGTGTTTAATTTTAGAGGTACTATATTGTTGAAATTAAGGCCAAGATTGGGCACTTCTCAATGAGGCATTCACTTTGTCTCCTCTTTGTTGTGGTCAATTCCAGTGTGGAATAGCTATTTCTATTTAATGACTTTCAATTTCAATAACTCCATTCAAATATCTGAAAGGGTGCCGATTCAGTTAATGACAAGTGACTGTTCAATTTCTATGGTTTTTGAATATTATAAAAGGAGGAACAAAATGTAAATGAGGTTTGACCCAAGGAAAAAGAGGGATAGAATGTGTAAAATTGCTGCCCCAAAAAGACTCAAATAATTAGTATCCAAATTGGTTATTTTCTGCACAAGACAAACTATAGGTGAAGAGAATTAAGGTCGTTGTTAGATAGAGAGAGGCATAGCTGAGTAGAAGAGTATGAGTCTTTGACTCAAAACCAATTTAAATTTCATTGTGATAAATTGACTTTAATTCAACTTCTCAGGGTGATGCTTCAGTTGCTTCAGATATGCTTCAGTTGCTCTAGATATGCTTCAGTAGCTCTGAAGGAAGTGTGGTCCAGGAACTAAGTGGGATCAACCAAGTGGAAGAAATAAGATAAGAGTATGCAGTGAGTGCAAAATTTGAGAATGTGAACTTGCAAATATGAAGTGTTGGAGTTGTGGAAGAGGCCATTGAAGGCTAAGAATTTGTAAATAAACTACAGATTCATTTTATAAATTGAATAAATTGTAGTTATTTCTGTTGCAATCTTGTGTGTTGATACTGTAAGTTTAGGGGCAACAAAACATAACAAAATCTGACAAAATTGAAACACTTCTAATTCTCAGCTGTAGGCTGAGCAGTTGTCAGAATCTGATTTGTTAGCTTGTTGAACTTCACAATGAACTCATGCATGGGTTCTTGTGGTTCTTTCTTCATTTGTGTAAGTTGAGCTAATAGTGCATGCACATCTTCAGTAGGCTTGAACCTAGCCTCAAACTTGGTTAAGAGAATATTCCATCCAGTGATGGTTTGTGAGGGAAGATGATAAAACCAATCCACAGCTACACCCTAAAGTGTTTCAACAAATAGTCTTATAGAGATATCTTCATGTTCCACTCCTAGAATAGCACAAGCAATGTAAAAATCTACAATGTGTTCATCAGGGTGAACTTTTCCATCACCATAGAACTTAGGAAAATTCTTCCTTGAACCACAAGATAGTTCATATAGTGATAGAGTGAGATTCAAAGGCCTGAAAGCATTTCCCCATGAACCTATAGGAGGAGGAAGAGCCATTGTGCGCCGATTAAATGGAGGAATCACAAACCTTTGGACATGTACAACAGGTGGAGTTCCATGAACACTTGAAGCTTCACTTGCTATGGGAGATCTTGCGTTGGTAGGAGGAAAACTCTGTGTATGCTGAAGAAGAGATCTCATAGGTAGAAGATTAAATTTATGTTGTTGCATTAACTCAAAAATAGGATCTATAATTCCCTATGCTTTTCTACTTCATGTATACCTTATTTATGCCAGAATGCAATTTAACAAACAAAAGATAAACAATACAAAATCCTATTACAAGGAATGGGGCTGGTATACTTCAATCAAAAGTGTGAGGCTCCTAGTTGAGTGTTCGATCCCCAGTGGAGTCGCCAAAAACTGTTGGGTGAATATTTTGTCTTCAACTAACTGAAGGAAAAATGGTTATATCAACCACAGTGTGATGAGATTTAATCTCTCCTCTTAGAAAGGGGAGGCTCCCTTCTTATTCTTTGCTACAATCAACAAGTACTTAACTAGATTTATGTACACTATAAACTAATCTATAGATGATGCCATATCATCTATTTCTCTTTTTTCAGAAATGACGTTTCCTCTTAATCCTTGCAATGTATAATAAACTTAAAAACCACTTACTGGAACAATAATAACCAATATCAAGATTGAATGAATGTATGAATACTCAAAATGATATCGGTGTGAAATAACCAATAAATTCACAAAAACACAAAGTCTTTTGTTATTTCTTTTGCTGATTTGAAGTTGGAAATGTATAGAATATAGTGCAGCCCAAAGTCTCCATTGTATGCTATCAAGAGATTAATGAACACAAAAAATAACTAGTAGCTCAAAGTCTTCTAATATCTTCAACTCACAAACATAGAATATAAACTCCAAAGATAATGTTGTAGCACAAAGACTCCAAAATTAGCTTTAGACCACCTCCCAAATTATATAAACTCACACTACTAATTTGATCAATTGCATAAGAAGGTACAAGAGAAAAGACATAAGAACATCTCCCACACATCAAAAGTATATTCCAAAACAAAGTTTGAATGCTCACTTGCTTTTCTTATTATTGATAAAATTTTGATTTACAACTTGAACACAAAGTTTCAAAATGCTCTTCAATTCGGTAGAGTTTCACTTCAATAACTAAAAGATAAAATTTACAAAAGAGGCCCTCTTTATTTATAGGGAGAGGCCATAAGAAAAAATAGGAAAAGTAAAACTAACTATGACTTATTCAACAAAAAGAGTCCTTATTGATTTAGGACTTTTCTTGTTCCTGCATGTAATTACACATTTGAAAAGTACATGTAAATATGTCCAAAGGTAAATACATAAAGCATAAAATAAATGTTTAGAAAATAATCTAAGGCATGATCAATTGATTAAATCCCACCACCATCCTTCTTCATGAATTCTTCATACATTTCAGTACCGCTTGCATTTCAATGCTATTTGGCCTAGAAGTGTTCTTTGAAATAGCACAAGCCCTGGTTATTGAGTCTTTCATGTTGGTAGCTACCTTTTCATGCCTTACCAAGCTTGTCTTAAGGTTATCTAGAGTCAACTGATAATCCAACAACTTATCCATAGAAGTCACTGAAAAAGTTTGTTCTTCAAAGTCCCTTTTAATCATGCTATTAAATTCTCGTACCATTTCCTCTGCAGAAAGAAAGTTATGATCATCATCTAGTAAATTGCATGGGAGTTCTTCAAGCTTGTTGAGAAGACTAACATCATTATCTTCACTAACTTCTTGGACGCTCTGCAAGTCCTTGATTAAATCTTTCAGAACATTGATTCAGTGAATCAAAGTCTCTTTAGTTTCAACATATGACTCATGATTGGAAATGATCCCAATCCCTACCAAAGTTTTCAACTTCAACTTCTTCATTTTCACCCACTCTTATAGACTTTCATCCAAGTCCTGGAGTTCTTGAGACAAAGCATCAACTACCTCATCCAATTTGGTCCTTACCTTTTCCATTTTATTTCTTCTTTCCATAGAAGTTCTCAGAAGTGTACCTTATGCAATCATTCTTTCTAGAAATTCCCTGACCACTCTTCCTCTTGCATGTATCTTCTCAACCTTCTGAATGATAAGATCTTGAACAATGATATCCATAGGTTCCACTGACTCTAAAGTCAATGTGATTTTCTATAGCACTGCAATCAACTGTTTAGCCTTGGCCTTATATTGAACCTTCATTTTATTCTCTTGATCAAATTTGACAATGAGAGAATTGAGTGTGAATTGGGCATCAACCTTTGCACCCTCATGTGTGATCTTCCCCAGTCCAACCCTTGAGATTGAATAGTCATTCATATCAAAATCTTGAATAATTGCATCAGGAGGAGGTTGTGCTATCTTGGCATACCTGTAACCTTTATCATCAAAAAACCTAGATAGATTCTTTGGCTTCTTTTTGGTTTTGGTCTTCATAGGCACCAATTTCTCGAAGTCGAAGTCATCTAAGGAGACAGATTGCTTCTTTCTCTTTGTGGTATGTGATGAAAGTAGTGGAGGAAGTACTGACAAATTTGCACACAAATTAGAATCCATAATTGGTGCAGAAGGAGCTGAGCTCACACAAGTTGTGGTCATAATTAGTGAAGTATTGGTAAAAATAGGACCTGGCACATCAACATTTGGAACTTTCTCAGAACCAGACATGAATTGATCTAAACCAGATTGAGCATCAATATCATATGATGGGGAAGACAAGGTTGGAAAAGATCTAGAAGAACCAAAAACAACATCAAAAGCACTATGAGGACTATCAAAAATGGTCTTAGACAAAGATGGAGAAGTGTAATGACCCTCGTGTTTGCATGTTGGTTGTCGGTGTTATGATGTGGGCATGGTGTTGTATTTCCACATGAACTCCAGTGATGGCTTAGTTGGGCATATTAATTGGGATTTTAAACTATAATCCCGAGACATATTCATGTTGTTCCTCATTATCCCTGGGGGTAGAATAAATTATTAAGTGAGATAAGTTAGAAGTTAGTGGAAATAAAAAAGTAGGAAGTTTTGGGGGTTCGAGGGGGAGAGGTTGGTGCATATTAAATGCTGCAGAAATATCTTGAGATGAGGGAATGGATGAGGACCATTTTTTTGTTTTTGTTTACTTTGCTGGAGTGCGTTAGGGTTTGGAACATAGGAAGGGAATGAGTAGGGAATAGTAGCAGTGTTCGCCTCAGTTTTGAAGATTGTGTATGGGCCTTAGATGATTCTGTGGTGCCAAATCCCTCTATGAGGGTGTGAAATGGTGACACTTGGGGTAGATGAGATGTAGGGCAAAGGCAGATCTGAACATTCATGCCAATTCAAAATGTTGATCTCAAAGATGCGGCCTTGATTAATGAAACCTTAGTGCCTATGCACAAAGAGGTGCTTGCCCTCCAATCGAAGATGGCAAGTGGCTCTCTAGTCATGTGGTGCTGGTCTCCTGCTCATTCTTGCAGATTTGCGGTCTCTTAGTTTGCACCTGGTAATGGAAACTGCCACTAGTTTATGGAACATGGCCTGCGACCTTGCTGGAGCCCATGACCCTTTAATGCAGGCATGCGGCCTTGCTTTAAGCCCACAACCTTCTCATTTGAGGCCTGTGGTGTTTTTTTAGGGTGTTGTGTTGCTACCATGCCTCACTCACCTCCCAAAACAAAGCCACAATTGCCTCTTTTCTCTGATCTTTCATGGACGAAAGAAACATGATGCTCTTCAAACCCAAGTGGAAAAAGGATGTTGGCCCTTGCAAATATGGATGCTCTTCCACTTGACTATAGTGAATAGCTTTTGTGAAGCCGTTAAATGATAATGAACTCAGATAAAGGGAAGTGTGACCAGAATAGGTGTGCTACCTCAGTTAATTGTTTTGGCACAAAACTAAAATCTATTTAATACAATTTTGGTTAACCACAAAATAAATGAAACCCCTATTGTATTTAAAATTATATGCCAGAGTTTATTTCATTACAAAATTTCACTACACATAGGTCTTTGCAGAAGTTCTTTAGTTTGGACTGTTGTGTCTTAACTTTCATTTTATTAGCACTTTTGAGATCATCAGGGTTAAACAGTTTCTCACCCCTTTAGGGTATGGTTTGTATTGGTGTGAGCTCATAAACTGTTTTGTTCTTGTGGACCATGTTATAAACTCTATTTCTATCTTTCACCCTATCCTTTATCCTATATGCATTTTTATTGTCATTATTCTTCTTTGGATTGCCAGCACCATTTTTATCATAGCCAAGGACTTTATGAATGGAAACCTGAGGAACATCATTGATATCTTCAACTCATGCAAATAAGGAAAACTATGGCTGATGAATCCTAAACAATTCATGTAAGCTTGGTATTTGAGAGCATAGATGAATCCTTTCTATGTATATGTGACCCACTATGGATCTTCCATTGTTCAATCATCTTGCCTATAATAAGGTATTTTAAATGGACTACATGTCTTACCATTGTTTTGGCTATAGTAAGTAAATCATAATAAGAATTAGCAATTTATAGGTCTTGTATCTACAATATTTTCTTCCTTCCCTTTTATTATGTTTAGATTGGGGAAACAAATTAGAAATTCATAGATGAAGAATATGGAAAGTGGACATGGTAGCGTGAAAATTTTGGGCATGAGTAGGGCTTTCCTTGTTCATGCATAGCCTATTCGTTTCAATCCCTACAAGTGTGATCTTAGTTTTACTTTCATGTTCTCTATAAATCTATAGGTATCACATGGACAAAGTTGTTATACTTAGGGAAGCCCATTTGTGATTGTGTGCTCCCAACTATAAACACACAAACTGTAGATTTTAAGAGCAAACAAAGAATAGATAAATGCAACCTAAAATTAGCAGGCACCAGATGTATATATATGGGCATTTATTCATACACATAATTGTAATGATGGAAATTGCATATTGCGAGTCTTTCTATATGGTCGTCATGTAACAGTTCCCTTGTTTCTCTTTTTCTTTGTGCTTGCTTGCTGAGGTTTTGCATTTTCATTTCGGCAACTATTTCATTGGTTTTTAATTTCATTGTTGATATGCTTTAACGGATGCCCATTCTCCATTCTGTAGTTGGCTATTTTTCACACTGTCTTTGGTAAATAGCCAGTTCGTTGGCTTTGACATACTTATTCTCTAGGCTGTCCCTTGACTTGTGTGTGCTCATATTGAGACTTTTGGATGTGTGCTATACTCAGCTCGATATGTCCTTGATTTCTTAATGTCTAGTCTCTGGTGCAGTACCTTGAGTAGTATTCGAGGAGTGCTTAGAGTCCCTTCAAGTCACTATAATTGTGGGGTTGTTTACCGTGTTCGCACTGCACTTTGTGTGTCATGTTTGCTCTGTTATTGATGTGAGTGTTGGCCATCATGTATACCCTTACTTTGTTTCTTCTGTCTAGGCCTTGAGACTATCTCTGAGCACGGTGGGGGTGGTCTCTTATGAGTCCACATGGTTGGGAGGCATTGCCACCACCATTGGGGACCGGTGTATAGGTTTTGGAGCACTAGTTGGAGATGTTCTCTCTCTCTCACTCTCTCCATTACTTTATCAGTTGTTGTACTTATTCAGCTATTGTATCTTATCCATGTCTATGCCATTTTACGTATGTATATTCTTTTAGGTAATTTGTATTCTTTTGAGAGAATAGATGTAATCATGTAATTTAATGAGAAGAAATGAGATGGTTCTTTTTGGTTTACGAATTCTAGTGTGGGTATTAAATCCGCTTGTACTATGATGCTTTTGGATTCATGTTTATAGATTGAAATGGGTATTAGGAATAATTGAATTTGGTGTTTAAAATGAATGTAGTTCTAGTGATGTTTGCAAGGAGGGTGATTTAGTCCTCTCCTTTGGGTTGTACATTTGGCCATACTTGGCCATGAATGTTGTCGACATATTGAATCGACAACCGTCTTATGTGTATGTTATCATTTCTTGTTAAAAAAAAAATTATCTTGTCTTTTTTTGGCCCTTACCCTTCGGGGTCGCGGGGCTGGATGTTACAAGAAGAACCAAAAGATTCAATAACAATTGGAGCAATTGGGGTAACCGAGATAGTAGGCATAGAAGGGGAAACTGAAAAAGTGTTCAAAGGAGAAGAAACATGTGGCTTTTGGGACATGTCCTTTTGAGGAGACATGGTAGGCTCTTCATGTTGTTCCTATTCTTCTTCTTTTCCTACTTCTTGTTTGATTTCTTCTCTTTCCTCTGAAGATATTTCCCTAGTGGCTAATTCCTCAGTAGTGGGGTCCTCAATAGCCCATTCTTCAATGACTATCTCTTCAATAGTCAGCTCTTCTTCAACCACCTTAGCTTTACCACCCTTAGACACAAATTTGATCTTAGGCTTGGTAGCCTTGCTAGAACTAGGTACAACACTTTTGTTTTTTGTCCTTAGCTCAAACTTCTTACCTATTTTCTCTTTATTTTCCTCAGATCTAGTGACAAAGTTCTTCAAACGAATGCCTTTACCTTCCAACCAAACATTGGTGTTTGCCAAGATAGGTTGAAATCTTTACTTGATTGAAGTGACTTCTTTCTTTAAGCATTGAATAATAGGCAAAGAAGAGCATGTAATATTTTTGCTAACATAGGAAGGATCTAGAATGTTTCCATCATCTGTCATACCATTAGGAATGTCTGCCAGCTCTAGCTCCTTAACTTAGCTCAGAGTCAAGTGACAATAATTCATTTTTCTGATTTCTTCCTCCATTTGAAGGTCAGCCCAAACATCCTCTACCATAGGCATATGAGACAATGATTTCTTCTTTATTTTATCCTTAACCCTTCTGTAATCAAAGTTAGCTCTTCTCTTGAAATGCTTCATAGTAACAAATTGCATTTCATATTCAATGGCTTTAGCCTTAGTAGAAGTAGAAATTGAATACCTGTCGATCTCAATCAGGAACTTGAAACTAGATTTCTTCAAATCCATTTATTTATTATGAACAACAATGATCTGTCAGCATAATTCCATTAGTATAATCTTGTCACTTGGGTATCTTGGCAGCATATAAGGATACCTCAGAAAATAGCCAACCCTTAGATAAGTGAAAGTGGGAAATTGTAAGTACATACAACCATACTTATTAACCACTGACCAAGCTTCATCAGAGACTCTCTTTTGTTCTAAATGAAGATCAAACAAACACATGAAAACAACAAATATAGCATCATTCACCCTCTTGAAGTGATGAATTGCTCCATCCAAGGTTAACTGCGGATAATACTGATATACATGCACCACCCTCTGATCTCCCTCTGAAGTAAAACCTAGAAAACTCCTCATAGCAGCAACATAAACAAGATATGAGTTCATGTAAAATTTAGAGGAAATAGATAGTTTGGTGAACTACTCATGAATTGCATTACTAATTTACTCTCCCCAAAATATCTTTTGCTTTCCATTCAATATTACCTTGATGTATAGGTACATCCACTCATGAAAGGTGGAAGATGTAGAGGTCCTCTTACTTTGCTCAGAAGATTAATCAAGTCACTGACCTCTTCGATGAAATTACTTCATGGAAAGATTTTAGGCCATCTTGAGAGATTTGTCCTTTGAGCCTTTAGCCATTTGGTGTTGATTATCTTCTTTGTTGCCTCAAGATCCTTATCATACTCTTGTGACATATCAAAGTCAATCTCTGCATAGGAGTCAAGGCTTCAACATATGAAGGCTTTGTCAAAGAATTCTAGATCCAACCTTATGCTCACATTTTCATTAGCATCACTGACACTCCTATTATCTTTATTGTAATGTGCCGCCACTTGAAGAACAAACTCAAGATTATGTGCGACAACAGGGAAAGCAACCACTAAGTGAATGCTACTTTCTACAATGCACCTCATGGCATGACTGAGAGGTTGCTTCTTTGTTCTTTCTACAAACTCAGCCATGTCCACATGGCCAATCTCAGTGTCCCTTATCTCATCCACATTAGAAGTAACCAAAGTCATAGGAAAAACTCCATGGTATTTGTACTTCAAGGCTTTTGATTTCTTTGGAGATGGATCAGTCATCTAAGGCACAACAATCTTTGTCGAGAAAATGGACCTCGAGGAGTGTACAAAAGAAATTGTAACACAAGATTCATGGTTTTGTAGTGTTAGGAAAATATGGCAATAGGGAATTGTAATGATGAATATTATGTTGAAGAGCATGAGCTTAGTAGGGCTAGAGAGCGATGGAGGTGAGAAATATAGCGAAAGCAGGCAATGGTTGACAAAAAGAAAAAATTTCCCAGAGTTAGAGAAATTCAAGTGAGTGATGTAAGGGTGGTAAAATTTGTCACCTTTGCATGTAGGGTAGATTGTTTTTGTGCAAGGGCGGTGAAATTTTCCACCCATACATGTTGGGTAAAACTTGCAAGTGCTCAAGCGATGGAAAATAGCACCTTTACATAGTATACTTAGGGATCATTATGTATAGGTGGTAAAAGATGCCGCTCCTACATAAAAAGGGTATGTCCATTTGATAGAGAATAACACTATGCATGGGCAGCGAAAAATACCACCTTTGCATATTAACAAGGATACTTTTAGCATAGGTGGCATTTTTCGCTGCTTATGTATATTTTTTGAATCTTAAGTCATGCATCGATAGCATAGTTAACCGCTCATGCACGAAGCAAAAAGGTTTTAATTTTAGGGTAGATCAATCTTAGTGTAAGGTCGGCGAAAACTGTTGACCCCACATTAAGTAACTTTAATTGTCATGTCGGTGAAAAATACCGATAGTGACCCAAGAAAGAACAAGGCTCATACGACTAAAACATGGAAGGAAGTGTGAAAAATACCGTTGTGATAAAAAACAAGGGGTTGGAGGTAGGGTTTAATTAAAACGATAAATAATGGTGAAATTCACCAATCCTTAGATATAGTAAAACAAGAAGACCTTCCTTCAAACCACAATACGACAATACTTAAAGAAAAGCACTAAGACCTAGGTTAAATGAAAAAGAAGCAACTGATTAAGATTAAGGAGTAACAAATATCAAAGAAACCCTAACGTTAAGACATAGGAAAAATGAAAACAAAAAAGGAGACAGAGAAAAATTTACTCGCTAAAGAAAGTAGAACAATCAATGAAGACCTAAATTGAATCCTCAAGTGAATCTGCTCAGCTATGCACTTAGCAATCTCAATGATTTCCTCTGGATGCAGAGCACTTACGGAGACAAGGAGTGAAAACAAAAGAGAATACAAATAAAACCCTTAAGAGAAACCTTTAAAACCCCTGACTTAATGTGCATTTATTACACGTTAAGTGAATTGATAGTTGCTTGGGTGACAAAATTTGCCGCCCCTACAACTATCATGAGGGGGAACATGCAATAGCATCAAATTTTGCTGCCTCTGCATATAACAAAGAAACTTAACACGTGGCGGCAGAAAAAATTGCCGCCCCAACATGTTACAACAAAAAATCTAACACTTAAGAAAACATCAAACTTGCAACTTGATTTATCTTCACAAACTATGAGAAACCAACGTGAGACGATACTTAGATGAATTCTTCAGAGCTAGGGGAACACACACGAGGGCAAATATGATTCACCTCATTTTGCATGCTTAGAGTTGTAGGCTATGAAACAAACAAGTTTTGTAGGGGTCATCCTACAAATTGAGTGCAACTAAATTTGTGTATAATACATCAAAATCTAAAATAAGATTTTGACTACAAACCCTAGCTTTTGGAATTACTAGGCTATATGAAAAATGCAACTTTTTAAGCAAAACCCTAGCAAATGAGATCTTCAAATGCAAGATGCGATATGATGCAATGATGAATGAATGTAATATAGATTATATTTGATGAAAATATCAGAAAATTAAATGTTTTTATGATATGCAACACAAAATATGCAAAAATATGTCTTAGTGCAAGCCTAAAATGCTTGTTTTTTTTTTCAAATGTATGCAAAATTTTTCAATGCAAGATGATTAATAGGATATCAATGAATGAAAGGACTGATTACAACACTCAACAAGATGCAAGTTTAGTAAAAACATGAGTTCACCAAAATGTTATGTATGAAAAGTGGGAAGATGATGAATAGTGTTAAGATCTATCAAATAAAATGCTCCTTTCACACTAACACTCAAGGACAATAACTGAGCTAAGTCACTACAAATGAAGAGGACTCAGATATAGGTTGGTGTACTCGGGAATGATATGGAAAGATTGATTAGATTGCAAGATTTGTCAAACCCTAGATTCAATAAGCCTTAAACCCCAATTATAATGAAATCAGATACATAAGACTAAACTGCTACAGATCACCAGATAGGAAGACACTCATGAAGGAGAAGAAACTTACCAAAAGTTGGATTTCTAGAAATGAAGATTTTGTAGACTACGGGGTGGGCGCCCAAGTCTGATAGGCCAGTACTTCTGCAAATCTAGAACAATGAGCAGTGTTAGATGATGTTCAGCTCTTGAGTTTGAGATGAATCCTGTCAGGAGGACTACAGAGCAAGCACCCTAGTCTAGTAGGGTAAAATTACAACAAATTTCTATAAGATGCCAAATCTTTATCCTCTGAATTGCTTCTTTGTACCCACAATCACAAAGAGAGGGGTTTGGGGGTTGTGGTGTTTAGGAGCTTGCTTTGGTCAATCCCCGAAATGACATTCTAGTCTTCCAACACCATTGTTAGATAAAGTGTGTGCTCAAGGGAGGGTAGAGGCCAAAGCAATGATGAAATAAAATGATTGAAGCATAACAGATGTCACCTTAGAGGTGAAGCCCTCACGAAGATGAAGATCCTTCAAATCATGAGATGGATTGATGAAGCCAAATATGCAACAAACAAACACAATAACAACACAATTCTGCTTTGCAACATAATGAATGCCTTGGAATCCCTTAGCTCAATATCACAAGTTTGCATTATCCATCTAGGTGTAAAATGAAGACATAAACTCACTTATATATGCTTTCCCGCTAACTTTCGTAATTCAAATTGAAAAGGCCGATAGAGGGAAACATTTTTAAAGATCCTATGCTGACACATTTAAATTTGGGTTCTAACAAATCAGCCTGGACTTCGGCATGGGTGCCCAAGTCTCAAGGCTATTTTTAGGTCTTGATTAACATTTAAGATGGGCCCCTAAGCCCCATTTGCCATGGGTTTTGGGGGAAATTGCTTCAGGATAAGTTTTAAACATGTAAAGTGTAAACACGAGGACCTAGGAGCTAAAGTAGGAGGTAAAAAGGCATGAGGTTACTTTTTACTTCATAACACTATGGACTCTTGAATGTATGCATTTCTGACTGATTCAATGTGGGTTTTTTGGAAGATGTACGTATGGGATCCTTAAAGGAATATAATATAAGAACTTATTTTCTATATTTTGGCCCTCAATTTTGAGCAACCCACAATTATTTTGTTGAGTTTATTTTATATGGGTTTTGGTGCCCTTGTGTCGTATTCAACCATAAAAAAATAAATTTACTATCCATCCACTATTCATTCACTATTCATCTAAACATTAATTTAAAAATAAATCAGGAATATTTATTTAATTAATAAATCCTTCATCTAGAGTCCAACCCTTAGGTAAATAAATTCAAATATATATTTATCTGAGTTCATCTCATCTCATCCCTAAAATTAAATAAATTCAAATATTTATTTAATTCTCTATTTAATCCACTTTTCATTAGTTGTCAGAATCAAATCATTAACCTTCCTTAATCATTTGCACATTCTAAAACATGATTAATCAAGGTAAATCTTGCACAAGTCCTAAAGTGTACATGGGGTCAATGGTATGGCCTTGATTTGTTCATGATTGGTACTTTGGGTATGGGAAATATCTTCACATCCCTCCAAAAATCTACTTTTTAATCTCCCACCATCATTTAATTCAAGGAAAATCTCCACCCTCGATTCCCCTTGAATCTTCAAACCCCCTTTGACCATCATTCACATGGTGCCACTTGGAGGCTTCTCATGCCTCCCATCCTCTTAGTCAATCTTAGCCCTTGATCTCTCAAGGAAATCTTATCCTTCCATCCACTCCTCAAAAAATCTATAAATAACACCATCCACAAGACAATTTCATCAATCACTTGAATGTAATTATGTTATGTTTTTGAGTTGATCACTAAAATAATAATCACTTCTCATCACAATTAATCTTGATGCACAATTGCCATGGATTGATAGAACAAATAGACTTGTGGGTGAGAATTTGTGTTTATTTTCATCCTTTTTAGCTAGTTTCCTTATCCTTAAACATGAGGTTTCTTGTAGTTGTGAATAGAATCTTGTTTATATGCATTCACTTTTACATGTACACATTTTTGGAACACTTAATGGTACCTATGTCCCTTTTTACTAATCTTTTGTGGATTTTTATGTAGTTTTTGCCATGCAAGTTATAGTTCCATGCATGTGGGTCTAGTTTCAATGTATCCATCCTACTTAAGCACAATAATTTCTAGTTTGACATGTTGGAACCCATATTTTTTTGTTCCCAAACTTGTAATTAATCTCATAAAGTCCCTAAATTTTCCCCTGGTGTTTTTCCCTTCACCTTGTTATTGTTATCCCTCTAAATCCCCTCTGAAAATCCTCAAAAAACACAAAAATCTTAAGTATTTGGCCTTTGTCAGCCCTTTTGGGTCAGTAAGGAACTTGTCGATGGTTTTGGTGATTCTTGGAACCATCGGAAGCCTCAACGGGTTCTTTAGTTCCTTGTTAGCCCACCCCCAACAAAGAGATTTGGGTGTGCATAGTGAAGTGGCATGTCGATGGTTCTGGAGGTTCTTGGAACCTCTAAAACCTCTGACTTGGTTCCTACGTCACCCTTCATCCTTGATTCATTGAGGAAAGAAGAAGTGAACATAAGTATAAGTGAACAATCAAGTGAATCATCTTGTGAAGCTGATTATGTTGTGTGTGCACATGTATATGATGTCAATGATGAGAAAGAAACTTGTTTCTTGTTTCATTTTATGGCATCTTTTGTTCCTATGGATGATGATGAAGCAACTAATGTTTGTTTACAAGAGGATGATATGGGTGTTCCTACATTTAATAATAATTGATTAGAGATAAATGCGAGTGCATACATGGATTCTCAGTGTAAAGAACTTTCCTTTGATAAATGTGAAGGTACCAGTGATCATGTGGATGCATGTGAGAACCTATTTCTTTGGTGTAAAGTTTGTTGTCTTCCCCATGCTGAGTGTGATTCAAGTGGGTCACAAGAAAGTGTAGTTGTAATGATGAATGAGGAAGAATAAGTGTGTCACTGTTCTTGTTGCAACAATATATTTGACACAACAGATTGCCAGAGTGAGCTCCAAACAGAGAGATAATTTGGAGAACTTGGTTCTACACTTGAGGTTTCTCATGGTGTTGACTATTGTGTTAATGGTTCAAATAGTGGTTTGAATCATGCCTATGATTTATATATTCAAGATGATAACAACACAAGTGAGAGTAGTGTATGTTGGCCACCTATTGTCCCAAGGTTTGTTGATAGCACTCTTGACTATGATGATTTTCTTTGTGATGAGAGTCAATCTTCTATTACATTTGTGGATGATAGTGGGGTGCTTGAACTTGTCATTTATATGGGTCCATCATACAGATGAAAATGATGTTGAGTAGAAATAGGAATGCGAAGTTGAAAATTAGTATGTTTCAGCTTAGTTTAAAGGTATGCTAGAGATGGAAATTTTTTAGTTTGATTTGCAAGAAGAATCATCTCTTCTTGTAGATCTGTAGTGGATTCAGGCATGTATTTATTTGTCATGTGAATTGTAAGTTGTTTCCTTTTCACTTGGTTCACATGGAGAGGTTAGTAGTGATAATGATATTGCATATGTGGGTGGATGTTTTCTTCCATCCACATCTTTTCATGCTGACCTAATTTTTATTTTCTCACTGTTACCTTTTGAGTTGCCCTTGTTTATTCATATATCGGTTTTTTTTCTTAAGCAAAAGTTGGTTTACCGTATTGTGTTTTTGGTCATTTCTGCGCTTTGTAAATCGATTTTTAGTCCTTCAATTTTTACCCGTGTGTCGTCTTTGTATAAAAGGTTCGAACCTATGAACCTGAAACATTCTCAAAGTTCAAGGTTCAACGGTTCAATATGTCTAAAGTTTCATATAAAGCAAGCTGTCTTACTATTTGTCTCAAGCGTCTTTTTACTTTCGGGTTGAACTTGAACCTTCCGCGTGTACCCCATAAAGAAGTTCAAGGTTCAATGGTTCAACGATTTTAAGGTTCAACACATTGTCCCCCTATGAGTCGGGTCACACAGTTCCCGTGTCTATTAATGTATCGTTCGTTGAACCTCCCACTTGTACTCTCCCACGGGGTTCAACGGTTCAAAGTTCAATAGTTCACTGTTTATAATCGGCAACCTTTTACCGAAGCCGTGTAACCTTTTGTTGGTCCACATAACCCTTGCGTCGTTGAACCTTCATATTGAACCTTCATGTTGAACCGCGTCTTCATAAGTTCAACGGTTCAAAGTTAAAGTCTCTGTTTCGATAAGTCAATCTTTTGCCTGCCTACAAAGTCCAGTTGACATGCTTGAACCATCACATTGAACCATCGCGTTGAACCATGTCCCATAGGTTCAACGGTTCAATAAGTTTGAAGATTTGGCAATTTTGGTCCCGTTGGCTCCCGCAGCTTTCTAAGTCAAACTTAGCGGGAGAGTTGGAGGAAATTTTGTCAGGAACCCATCATGAAACAGAAAGCTCTAATTTGGCGGAGACCATGGATAATCATTGTACTTCATGATGGCGTATGGATCTTACTTGCTATTAATGAAGAAATCAGAGTTCATGTCTTTTCGAATATTTTTGGCACGTATTGTTTCAAGCGATGATTATTCATTCTGGTAAGCACCATTATTAACCAAAAACAAGCTAATTTTAGCAAGAAAATATACTATGCATTGCGGAGAAGGATAGCGCTGGAAGTGTAAGGCTCTCGTTTTTCAAAGTTTTCGCAGTGAATTCAAATATCCTGAAGGTGAGTCCTGTTTCCCCTGTGCTATTGTGAATTCTTATACTGGAAAGAAAAACCTCTGGAATTTCTGTTATTTTCAAAATTTGAAGTTTATTATTATAATCGCCCAAATATGTCTTTGAAATCTACATGTTTGGGAGACGAACATGGCCCTGGTCTCACTTACTCTCACTCAGAATTTGGGGATACTGCTTTAGTTCAATATGACTTAGAGGAATTCATAGGAAGAACTAAAAATCCTGTCCAAACCCCCTCCATGAAGAAAATTGTGGACAGTGGTTTAGTTGAAGCCACAGCCTTTCCTCAAGCTATATTCTGCCCCGAGTTGGTTCAAGAGTGTATAAACAGATATGATCCCCAGCACAGGTGTGTCAGAAAAGCAAACGGGGATGTGTTATTTCACATTGATAGACAAACCCTCATGTCTGTGATGAAGATACCGCCTAAGGAGGCGTATTCTAATCTTGACATTACTTCCTCCAATGGGTATTTCTCAGAAAAGAGACCAACGTACAGAAGTGTGATAGCAAGAAATTGGCTGCTAAAATTTCAAAAAGGCGGTTCAAGGCTGCCTAGACCCCTTACTAGAGATCATTTAATACAGGAAGTAAGGGATATTGTGGTGTTATTGAACAGATTAAGAGGCAATCAACATGCCTATTACTGGGAAGACTGGATGTATTTTTTTATACAAGTCATCCTTCAGGGTGAACAATACTTGGATTGGGCTGAGATAATAGCTGACTGTCTGCATCAGAGTTTAAATAATCGTCTGGGTAACAGGGATTTCTTTATGTCTTCTTATCTGTTTTACTGTTTAGCATCCACAAGAGATTGGTTTGACCTGCCTCATGAGCCTTTAGATGAGAGCAGCAAAATTTATCAATATTACTCACAGTTGCAAAGAAGAAATTGTTACGAAAATTATAAAAGAATTAATGACGTCTTTACTGGAAAAATAACCTATGAACTGGCAGGTAATCCGGGTAAGAGACTGACCAGTGAAGCAATGCAACTGATCAGTATCTACGGCAGCTTTTTCATCCAGTTTTCTGAATTTACTTATATCAGAGTTGGAGGGTTTGATGGTGAACCCCTGAAGTTGCCTAGATATGTATTCGATCGTTTTGTATTGATGGAGGTATGTCGGCAATTGGCACATGTTGATAATAAATTCCCATCAAAAAAGGGTTGTGGTATTGCTTTTCCTATTGAACTTGGGCATTATTCATGCCACTCAAAATCCGATGCTTTAAATCTGGAGGTGAACCTCAAAAGGTTCAATTTTCAATTTTTCACTGCCAGGGTTCAATTTGATAGTAAATTTTTTGTTAAAGATAACCTAGATTCCGGGACAGGGCACTTGCATCTTCCTAAGCTGGAGGATTACTGGGAGGACTGCCCAGATGAGTTTGAAGTGAGGAGAAGGTTATGGTACAGATTTTCTTTGGGGCAAATAATTACTCTTAATTTAAAAATGGACATTTCTAGAATTTTTGCTGATGATGAACAAGTGGTTGATCCACAATTTGAGAAAATAAAACACTTGCCCATCCCTGAGGTGGACTGGAGCAAGAAAGAAGAGGACAGAATTGAAATTAAAACCCTTCCTGTGATAAGGAGGACTGAAAAATGGTTGAAAGAAAAAAGGCAGGAAGGGCTACAGAGTAAAACCGTCCAACAATTCTCTTCAGTGGCTGCATCATCACTTCCCATGGTCTCTTCTAATCAACCCCTTGCTATCTGTGGTGCAGGTGCATCCAAGACATCGGCTGAGAAAAACCCTGCCTCCAAGAGGTCCAGAAGGGTCCTCACGGACATTCTGCCATCCCGTGTTACTAGATTGAGGACAAAAGGGAACTGATTATATTTATGAACTCAAAGGCATATATGATCTGACCACCACTACCATTGAAGATCTTAAAACACAGGTTGCTGTCTGGGCTAAGGATGAAGGTAAGTGGACAAGTGTGATAAATCAAATAGAGGAAGTCCAAAAATATGGACTGGAAAAGTTTTTGGTAGAAAAGAACTTGGCAGGAGTAGACGAAGATTTGTTGTACGTGAACAAGAAGAATATCGAATGGAGGAACTCCATATCCAGACAAGGGCGCTTTGAACTCTCAAAGCTGATTAAAGAAATAGCAGAATTTACTCAATCACTACAGCATGATTTGCAATGTATCGATGTAAAATACTTAAAGGATGACGGAAAGCCTGTGGAGGATGTTGAAGCAGTAGTCCAATCCTTCAGAGATAAAATCCACTTCATTAAAGAAAATGATAATATTCTGATCAAGGATTTCTCTAGGGTCTCCAAAGTCGAATCTCTGCTCTATCTCTGCATTGACGCACTCCCTGAGCACAAGGAAAAATTTGGGAGAATGCGAAGGGAAAAGGAGGTCTGGAAATTAAGGATGAAACACATAGGTATACCAAACTTCCCTAAAATTCAGGAGTTCGTGGCTGCCTTTCAGGAGTGGAAAGCCCAGCATACTTCCCAGGCTACCGACAGCAAATCAGGAGATGCTGATTCATCGCCCCAGTCATAACCATGCCAGCTCGTTCTTTTTTTGTTATTCAATTTATGTTATTTCCAGCATCTTTGATCTTTTATAATCAGTTGTTGAAACTAAATCCCGTACGGGTCAGAGTTATGTT
Source organism: Cunninghamia lanceolata (assembly GCA_027924645.1). Taxonomy (NCBI): domain Eukaryota; kingdom Viridiplantae; phylum Streptophyta; class Pinopsida; order Cupressales; family Cupressaceae; genus Cunninghamia; species Cunninghamia lanceolata. Next base: position 3,191,771 of record BSBN01001957.1, read on the forward strand.
AACTCTGGGTTTAATTTGCTCAAAGACTTGGTTAAGATATTCATATATATATGTTTTTTCTTTTTAAGGAAGAGACAGAAAAAAGTTAGAAAAGAGGTGAATTTTCAAAAAATACTGTACTTAACTTAGCATTATATGATGATTGTTTGAGAAAATCTTCATCTGTGAATGAGAAAAGAACAATTGCTGCTTATTTGGATCTGTGTGTCTGAATGTGTGGAATCAGATTTTCTGTGTGAAATCCCCTTTCACTGGGTAATTGCTCTTTATTTGGACAATTTATCATATGTGTTTAGTTCTTTATTGGTTAAGCATGTTTCTATGAATGTATTCACATATTCAAAAATATCAAAACAAAATCTGAATATTCTACCTTGTTGTTGTATAAATTATCGCATTCATGACATGGCTATGTATGAATGTTAGTCTGCCTTAAGTGTTTTCTGGTTAAAAATGCACTTGATTAATTGAATAGGTTAAATTCATTGAAAATCACAAAGGGAGCTGTACCTAAAAAATTCAGAGGGGAACCAAAACAAAAGGGTTCACCCATTTGTTGTTTAACCCATTTGTTCTTTTAAAGAGAGGTATAGAGTCAGAATAGATTATTTTCAGAAAAGACAAATCTGTTAACCAACACTCACGTTTTGCTACTTTGAACATGCACGATGATATGTGGGTTAATTACTACACCTATTACTTATGGTTTCCTTGTAGTGATGTTGATGGTGGAGCTAGACTTTGCTTCATGAGCATTGGTTGTAGAGTGGTGTGTGCAAGGGTAGTCATCATTTTTTGTAGCTGGATGGTGAGTGTAGATTTGGGTTAAGGGAGATCAATTCCTTCATTTAGCTTGTCTTTGATAGAGGCAAGTAGTTCCACCCATCTTTTACACTGTTGACCTGCATTGTATTAAAATTTTGTTTACAACCATCACTTTAGTGTTAATGTTTTTTCATTTTGTTGGTTGTAGGTCTTGTATTTATATTCCTTCATTGTGTGTTGTCCCATACATACATTTGTGTTTTCCCCTATTATGTTTTTCCTTTTGGTCTACTTCTCAGAGATAGCTAGATCTTTGCTATGTCTGCAAGAGGCACACATCCCCAACTAGAGCCTCTATTGGCACCCTGATTTTTTGGTTCATAAACTTGCAAAAAATCTCACAAAATCTCTAAATTTTTCCCTTGTTTCTTTTCCCTTCCCCTTGTTATTTTCATCCCTCCAAATCCCCTTTGGAAATCCTCATAAAAGAAAAAAAACTTAAGTATCTAGCCTTTGTCGGCCCTTTGGGGCTTGCATGGAACTTGTTTAAACCCCCGACAAAGAGATTTGGGTGTGCATAGTGAAGTGGGATGTCAGCGATTTTGGTGGTTCCCAGAACCACATGAACCTATGACTTGGTTCCTAGGTTCCCCTTCATCCCCAATTTTCTAATGAAAGAAGAAGAAGACAAACAAGGGATGATGGAGTTATTAGTGGTTCCTCAAACCAATAGAACCTCTGACTTGATTCCTAGTTCTTGATGTCGACATGGGCCTCAACAAACACAACTAAAGGAGTAACGATAAGAAAGGTGAGAATGAGAAAAAGAAAGGAAAAGTTAAAGCATGGGGAGAAAGAATGAGAAAAGAAGAAATGGTTCCTAAGTTTCTAGTGGTCAGTGAACCTCTGACATGGAGGAACAAAGAGAAAGACAAAAGGTAAAAGAGGTGTCAGGTGTTTTAGTGGTTCTTGGAACCACCTGAACCTCTGGCCAAGTTCTTAGTGAGCTCCCAGGCTTCAAAAAGAGAAAATAGAAGATATCAAAATGATTTAAACATATTTTTTCATAGTCTCTCAGGTTTACATGTCTAGCTACCTCCCCAAAACACCATTAATACCTAGCATGAATGGATTAGAGGTAGGTGGAGTGGAATGTAGTAGGTATGAAGGTAGATGAGATGGTAGGTGAATTTATTACATTTGGATGCACTAAAAATGTTTTTCCCACTCAAAATCTTATTAGGTCAACAAGAGGAAATGAAATCCTATATATACATGCGAAATGGATGTAAAAAAGGTTAGTCTATGAGCCAATTTGGGTCTGCAAGTGCCTCTAGTGTTTTTAGTGTATTAAGAAAAGATGGTCTTGGCTGTAAATGAGGGAATGCATCTAATACGACATAGGAATAAATTGTAAAGCACATTTGCGCAATGGTATGTCTCCATGGCCATTTGTAACAACTAAGAGGAATATATAGTCATGGCTGTATGTTTTCTCTCACCATATTTTTTGGTGCGATTTTAATAATGATTGGATAAATATATGACAATATTATAATGCAATACAACACTTTTGTGTTGGTCTTTTATTTGTTGCATATGGGTTGTTGCAGTTCAGTTATGGATTAATAAGTATGTCCATTGTATGGGATGTAATCTTTGATATGTATTCAAATGCACATCTAGTTCTATAGATGTTTTATTGGCTGCATCCCCCTCCTCTTTGATGGTCATGAATCTATTTCCCAATGGGGTAGGCACTGGTCCAGATTGGTGAAAGGCCAACACTCTCATTCAATCGTACTCTATCCTAGGTAGTTGTAGGAGTAGGAGTAGGAGTATATTAGGTTTAACATGCTATTCATGGTTCTGTATCATAACCAAGGAATCATTCAAAGCAATCTAAAACTATTTAAATCATTTATGAATCATGCTCATGCATGTCTACACCCTAAAAATTGTGTAAGGGAGGTTAAATAGATTCATCTCAAGGGGTGTCATGTTGTTATCATTTGTTGGTGCATTTGTAGAGTGTAGTAGTCAGTTTAGAGGTTTATGCAGCTAGTTTGTCTTGGCCTAGTGACAAATATAGGGGTCAAGTCTACATTGGGTATGGATGTGATTATTTATTTGTGTTTCATTTTATACCTCTAGGAATACCCTCCTGGGTCTAGTTGAGCCCAAAGTGCAGAAGAGCATACCCACTCTCATCAGTTGGCCTTAACCATCCTCAATCTATGGATGAGCCTCTTTCTCACCTTCTTGATGACACCCATGTCCTAGAAGGTGGATATATACTCTATGATTGCGGACCTACAATTTTTGGACCCAACATATTGGTGCCATTACTGGGGAAGACATTGTTGGGTTAAATTCAATCAAAGACTCTATTAGAGAGCTAAACCTAGAGTTAGTTTATTATGATTAGTTGTGCTTCAAGGAATTCCTCTTTGGAAGAGGTGGTGACTCTGCTATCATAAAAAATAACGTTAGTTGCTACTGTAGTGTATTTGCTATTGGTGATTCAAGAACACATTTCAAGTATGTAGCAGTTGAATGTTAAAGGTACACATTGTTGTCTTCCTAGCTTTGAGATATCATTTCTTTCATAGAAAAGAAACATTTATTTCTAATGCCTCTATTTTCTACCCAACATTGTAGAATGTTTTAGTCATGGCTTCTAGGTATGGATATGAAAACTCTAGAGTTGCTCCTTCATATTTGTCTTCTTATGTTTCCAACCCTAGAAACTATATTAGAATTGATTCCTATGACTATTGTAGTGATGTTTCTTTAAGTCATGGCTCTGCATCGTTTACAAGTCCAAACTTATATGCACCCATGCAAAATCAGGATGAATTTGTTAGGAAAAAATGACATAGAAGAAAAAACCAACTACTAGAGTCCATGTTACAACAAGACAAAGAAATTGAAAATTTTGTTGGGTGGATTGAGTCTAGGTTGCAATCTAATGCTTGCCCTATTGTTACAAAAAATCAAGTTGCTCAATCTCCTATCATTCTCTTAGATTCAATTTACAAACATCTGGACCTCTCTTGGGCTGACTACAAAATGCAAAACATGCCAACTAAGGTCTATAATTAGATGCCTATCTTTGATGGGTATTGTTGGGTCCCAAAATAGCTTATCCAAAACCCTAGAGTATTTCCTAATCTCCTAGGCCAAGGGTATCATCAAGGAGACATAAAAGGGGCTCATCAACAAGCTAAGGATGATTAAGGGACAATTGTTAGGTGTGGGTAATATCCTTTCTCTTCTAATTCAACTAAACCAAGGATGGTGTTCCTAGAGGTATCCCTCAACAAGGATTGGACACAACATAAAATGCCTAAACAATAACAAAGCAATAGTACCTAGATGGTAGTTTTGACCCCAAATGTTGTCACTAAATAAAAAATAACCTACTATTTGATTAACCTCTTATGAAGTTGATGATGGCATCATTGTAGTAGTGCAAAATGCAGGTATGCACATTTGGTTCTATATGATTCAAGCTTGACAAATTTAGAAAAGATATACCTTGGTTAAAATGTAGATCCAAATGATGCACATAGTTCAATACTTATCTCTATTCCACAACTAAACATTTTTTGTTCATTTTGAGAAGTGTGGGTGATTAATACATTACTAGATTAGTTCCTACCTAATGGGCTACAAGGTCATTAGTTTATCAAAGGTAAACATCAATATAGGAATATATGAGTGCCTTTATAAAAAATTAGATACATAAATAGTGATATCAGACAATGAATATGATTAGCCATCCCTTTCTATATTGCATTCATCCACATGTAATTCAAAAATGATCACCACAAAGTAAGTAGTGTTTTAAGAATTTATCACATTCATCAAATCATCTATTATGTGTTCATACCACAGAACATGGCAAGAGGAAACCTAGGGATTATGTGAAGAACAACAAATAACAATGATGAAGTTCACAACTGAATTAAACCTTTAAAATATTCATACATTTCATATTGTTTTACCCTAAAGAGCTTGACTTGGAATTACTTGAAACCCTAGAATATTTTCTGCACTTCTGGCAATTGGAAAAATTAAAAAATCCCCCTTCTAAAAAGAAAATTGAGCCAATAAATATGCTCCTTTGAAATTGCCCTTATCCACATTGAATGAGGATATGATTTTTAGGTGTTTCCCTCCTAGAAAGGTATTGATTGCATGCAATTACATGGGGTAGTTGGGAGAAGCCACCAATTGCATTCATGGTGCCTTGAAGAGAGTAGATAGAGGTAGGTGAGATGTACATGGGTAGTTAGACATTTGGATACATATATCAGGGTTTGTTTTGACCTTGGCACCCAATTTCTTACATTTACAGGCTCTTTCAGGATGATGTCAGAGCCTATGGGCCCAGTTAGAACCAAGTCGAGGGTTCTAGTGGTTCTGGGAACCACCAGAATTATTGGAATATTTTACTTTCTCATTGTCTTTGTCTTCTTATTCACTTTCCTTTTATTTCTCCTTTTGTTCCCTCATGTTAGAGGTTCATTGATAACTAGGAACACTTCACTTCCTTCTCTTTCTCTTTCTCTTCTTCATTTCACTTCTCTGCAATCCCTTTACCTTCTCATTTTCTACCATTTTCTTGGTCTTTGTTCTTCTCTTTGTACAACCTCTACATTGTTCCATTTATTGGAGCCCAATCCAACATTGGGAACTAGGAACCAATATCGAGGGTTATGATGGTTTTGAAAACCACGAAAATCTCTATCTTCTTTTCTTTTCTTTCTTTCTCCATTTCTTCGCTAATGTTGGAGGTTCACTAACAATCAGGAACATGCCACTTTTCTCATTTACTTAGCATTTTTCTTTGAGCTCACTCTTTTTTGGTGAGATGAGTGAGATAAAAAACCAAAAGGAAACATAGGGACTAAGTTGGAGGTTCTGGTGGTTCCAAGAACCATTAGAATTGCCAATAAGTTCCACACATCTTCACTTAAAGAATTAACCATTTTGTTTGCATAACATCAAGGTTTTGAGGTCTGATAAGATTTGAGGAACCTTGTCATAGGTCTAGGTGGTTCTAGGAACCATTAAAACCACCAACAAGTTCCTGGCAGGCCCAAAAGGGCTGACAAAGGCCAAACTTATACAAATCTTTGAGTTTTTTTAGAATTTTCAAAGGTGTCAAAGCTAAAAAGTCACAAGGGGGGTCAAACTTGGGATTTTTAGGATTTTGAAAGTATTTTTACAAATTTGGCACTGGTAAACCTAGATCCTAATAGTAGCTCTAGTTGGGGGCATATGCCTCAGAGGCACAGTGAGGATCCAACTATCTCTGGGAGGAAGACCAAAAAGGAAAAGCATAATGGGGGAAAATATGTCATATTTACATAAGGAAAAACATGAATGAGAAATATAAAAGTCAAAAGAGGTACCTCATCACATAGGAGAAGTAATGTTTGATGAGCTAACCATGAACTGGTAGCTCCATCAAATCTCCATTTAGATTCTTGAGATGATATACATTGTGATCATAGTTAATGGCAAATTCATATGGTCCCAGCCATAAAGGATCAAACTTCTTATGCTTTCCTTTGTCCTCTGATCTAGTGTCCCATGTGAGAACCAAATACCTATCTTTGAAGCCTCTTTGAAGTGCCCTTTTATCAAAAAGATGCTTGGTTTCTTGCCTCTATGACAAGATCTTATCAAATGCAACTCTCCTACTCTCATCTAGCTTAGTTAGTTCCAACATTCTTTGAGAAATTATGCCATCTTCTTCTTTAATATCATGAAATAATTGATAAACAAGTAATTCCAAGCTAAGTGGCATTTTAGCCTCTAATCCATACATAATCTCAAATGGACTCTTACCAGTAGCACATTTATAAGTTATTCTATCATCCCAAGTTACATATTTTAATTTTCTACATGAAATAAAATATATTTGTTATATGTCTTTACTGTTCTAAAAATTAGAATCATTATTCTTTTGAAATTGGAAAAAACAACATGAATGAACTTTCATATTCTAGATTATGTAATTTTGATTTTGGAAACAAATAAGTTGTCACATGGTTTTAAATAATTTCTTTTATTCAAATTAATGTTGGAAACTACTTGTGGGAAGTTTAATAATTCAAAATAAAATACATGAACATGTTAAAAATAAATTAGAGGGTTTACATGAGATAATAGTGATTGATTTAACCAAGATAAGCCACTAATTTTGGGAATGACCCTTGGTATTCTATATATAGCCCCTTGAATGGACTAGCCAAAGCACTCTCTGACTAGAAAATGCTAATAAACATAAAAAATGGATACTCTTGAGGCTAGCCACCTTCCAAGTAGGGGAGCCTTTTCCATTCCAACCTATTGGTGTGTCAAAACCACATCAATAGGATTGATTAGGGGACTAAGGGCACATAAATGCATATAAGGAGATATATTAAGGGGACTTAAGGGAATATATTAAGAGGACTAATGGTGCGTAAGGGGAATTAAGGGGATATATTAATAGGATTAATGAGATTTGAAGGGATAGATTAAGAGTATTAAGGGGACTTAAGGGGATAAATTAAAGGTATTAAGGGGACTTAATGGGACTTACTTTTAGTGCCAAATTAAAATTTTAAGCTTATTCAGTGGTCACCTTAATTTTAACTAAATAATAAAAACATTTAATTAAATAATGCAATTATTCATCATCTCATACTCATGATTGCAATTGCAATGTTGTGCTTCCAAAAATTTAATTTAATTTAATTTTAGGATTTCATAAATATCATTATACATGAAAATAATGTGCATCTTAAACCAATCATCATCTGCTAGAAACCTATTAACCACATCATGAGAAGATAAATAATGTTTGGATAAATCAACATCATCAATATTCAACACACTAGGTACACATCAATTCATGTAGGAATGATTTTTTTAAACATTTGGTCTTGAAGGATACAAATAAGCACATCAAAATACTTATGGAGACACCTGAAAATGTCTTGACCCCGCAAACCACTTTCCTGCATCCTTGCACTAATAATTATCCCTTCCTCCAATTAATTAAATAAAATCAAAATTATTTAATTAATTTATCTTAAGCCATCCCTAGCCATTCATCACCAATTCATCCCTAGTAATGAATTAATTCAATCAATTTATTACTAAACCTTAAAGCATCATTCACAGTTAATTAAATAAATATTCTAAATATTTATTTGGTTAATTTCCCTCATACCTAATCTAGATTAATTAAATAAAACATGCTTATTTAATTGATCTCCCCTAGTCTATGACCTAAACCTAGCCTAATTAAATAAATACCAATTATGTAATTAGCTACTCTAACCTACCTAGCCCCTAGACCTAGATTAATTAAATAAATCATTATTTAATTAATTTTAACCACTAATTAACTCACTAATTTTCTATAGCCATATTAATTAAGTTAAGAACTTAATTAATTGGGTCAAACCTTCATTAACCCATCTCCCCACACCCTTTGAATAAAAAGCAAATTTTTATTCAAAGGGGTCACATGACTCTTCCACCTCACCTTTCCTTTTCCATGTAAGAGCTCTTTTTAATGCAAGGAGCTCACACATGTGTTTTCCAAATGAGCACGTGTGTGACATGTCATCCCATTCACCAATAAAACTTAATTTTTTATTTCACCCTCTCCCATATGAATGAATTTTTTTTCATTCATATGTCTTAATCAAAGCCTTCCCAAGGTGAATTTAAAATTCACAAATAATATCAAACATCCATTTTTGCTGATCAAAATCTAGCCCTCCATCTCATCTCTTGATCTTCACCATTGGATTTTAACTTTTAATTTCCACCCTTGATCTCAAATCCTTTCCAATCTCATCCCATCCCGAGCATTTTCATATCTCATCCCATTGCAATCTTATGCTATCCAAATAACATCTCATCTCATATGCATCATTATTATGCCAAAATCTCTCCCAAATCTCTAGCAAAATCCATGCCAATTTCATATTGTGTTGAATATTGAGAGCAATCCACATACTTACTTTCTACTTGGGTAAAGCTAGGAGAGACTTGGGTGCATCTCTCCTCCACCTTATCAAGGAGTGAAGGAGATTGAAGACTTTTGAAGGTATAAACCTCTTTGTTTTGAGTTCTTTTCATGTTGTTTAGTCTTTCTAATCTTTTTCATCTTCAACTTATCAAAATTTGAAATGTTATCAAGTATATCAATATAACTACATTAATATATTATTAAAATATAAATTAGATCATATTGATTGGTTTGGATCTCTTGTCAATGACGTCTAATATTTTATCATGATCTTCTCTATATAGTCTCAACTTATGATGACCATGTGTATGTGGCACACTATGAATAGCCATGTCAATGGTAAATGCAAGGAGATGGGTGACCAAAAAGTCACCACCATCTCCAAAATTAAAGCAAAACATGAGCGCATTATAATGTACTCACATTTTTCTTTTAATAAAAGCAAAAAAAAACCATTTTTTTGCTCATTCACCGTGTGGCTTTTCTCCTCACAGCAACAAAAAAACCAAGCAAAAAAATGATCGCATTGAAAAAGAGAACATTGAATCAAGTGAACCTGAGAAAACAAGAAATTCACAATGCCACCTCACCACCAAAGACATCGTTGTGCAAATTTGGAGGCTCCAACACATGAAGAAGGTAGGGTTTGTCTGATTTTGTTAGTTTTAGAACATTTTTTTAATTTTATAATGTTTGATTTGTTTTTATATTGCATTTACAGTTATTGGAGAAGCAGAAAACGTAAATCCAGTTGAGGAGGGTGAAAATAACCCCTAAAACCCTCCAAACCCTCCAAACCCTCAAAACCCACCTTCACCTCCCTTTCATGTAAGGGATAATCAAGAACACTACTTAGGGATAATAGAAGAAAACAAGAAACATGTTGAAACTATTATTCAAACCCTAAACAATCCAAGTGGAACCACTGAGCATAGGAGGGCACTTGCAAAATCACTACAGGAGATTGTTTCCCACATGGATTTGGTGACAAAACAAATCACTGAATTCCAAGACTATAGGGAGAGGAGTTGGCAATATTATGCCAACAAGTTGTCATATGAAAAAGTCAAGAAGGAAAAATTACAAAATCTCAATTATGTGCACAATTTATTAATCCCAAAACTAGCCAAACATTAGAGGAAAGTTGCAAACAGTTTCCTATACATTGGTGTAGGAATGAAGACATATCCTAAAACTTTTGGGATAGATGGTACATGGTCTTCGATGAGTGGCCACACAACAATGATGAGGTACCACAATATTTTTTGAGGAAACTCTATTGTGAGTTCGTCCTCAATAAGATTTTGAATTATTTTGACATTCGTGAGTAACAGGGTAGAGGTGGTGGCTTTGCCCAAGATAGACCCGGGGCTCAGCGAGATGAACAACATGTGCCTATACCCCAAGTGAGGCTAGAACATAGGTCACTCCCTTTGGCTTTGAAGGAGAGTGTTGAGCTGAAGACTTTACATTCACTGACTACTCTCACCCAAACTCTATCATAGCATGCAGATGATTTTACCTAGGGCGATGAGGGTGAGAGTAGTAGGCATCATGTGTCTCCACATTCATGCAGTACATGTGGGAACCTACGTGATTATGGGATGCAAGAGGCATGACAGGACTCTATGACACAGGGGCAGCATGCTGTGACACAGGAGCAGCATGATGCGACACAGGGGTAGGACATAGTGGATGATCTTGTTCTCAGTGACGATCTCTTATAGCATACATTTGGTATTGACTCTCAGGTAATTTGTTACAAGTTTCATCTTGATTTAGTATATTGTTATTTGAAATTTGTAACTAATTTTATATGATTATCTATATTATAAGTCAAAAATAATGTATGTAATTGATTGCGCAATGAAATTTCAGGGTCAGAGTCTTCATCCTGCCTCCGTTAGCTATCCATTGGCAGGTTATGAGAGGAGGTCAAGTCAGCAGGCATGTAATTTATCACATATTCATAATTGTTGTAGATATGTCAATGGTAATATTATTTTGTGACAATTTGATGATTTCAACAGTCACCAGCGCATCCACGGTTTCCTTGGTCCCCTGGACACCAAACCACCACTTTTACGGAGGTAAATCTAACCATTTCTAATCATTATGCATTTTTAAAATAATGTTATGTATTTATTTTATTTGAATAATCTTGAACTTGATTTTCAGATGCTGAATATAGTAGAGACTCCTCCTCATCTTCGTGAGTCAGCGCAGATAGGCATTGATGAAGCCATGATGTCTACAAATCCTCTGACTGAGGTATGAGCCAATAACATGAAAATATCATAATTTTGTATTTCTTTTTATCTCATGTCATTTGATGTACATAAATGATATTTATGTTTAGTCAATTTTGCTTCTTGATGCTTCTCACAGGAGGTCACAACTCCAGTCCATCCAACTACGGATGAAGAGAGAGATAAGATGATGGAGAGTGATCATCTGTTGGTGATAAGTGTTCAATTACATATGTGATGTTATATATTTCATACATTTTCTATACTAATGCTCATATTGTTTGTTTGTATTAATAGGTGCAGTTGGATGAACTTTATTCAAAGAGGTCTACTTGAATGTAGAGAGAGGATGTGTCACTGATTAGCTCTCCATCTTCACAATCAAAGAAGGGCCGTCGATTATTTCCTAAAAGTCCATAGGAAACTAGTTTTTGGGAACTTTTTTGTATGCCTAGATGGCTTTGTATACATACTTTTGTATGTTAATCTGATGTATATTTTTGTACATTTGCCTGTATGGCTTTGTTTGGACACGCCTATATGGCTTTTTATATAAACTAGATGTTATGTTCATGACATTATGTATACGACAATTTATATCAAATATTTAATATGATAATCAATTATTGTTACAGGAATTTGGTTTTACAAGTGCCAATTGCATTTGCTTGAAAGTTTATGAATAATTTTCAAATAATCCATTTTGTGCATATCTTGCAATCATTGAATTATGTTGGACTGTGCATTTCTTTGAGGCATCATTTCAAATAGTTCACATGCCTTGTCTATGCTTTCATACTTTCCATACATGTCTACAAGGGTAACTTTGCAAATACAATACATGTGACAAAATTCCTATATCATTTATGCTTTGATGGTTGTCCACACCATGTTCTCTAGATCCCATTATAGCATAGGCAAGGAGGAAGTTGGTTAAGGTCATGCAATTTGGTTTTAGATGTGCCAAAATTTGCGTAAATGGTTGAAATTTATTTTTGTGCATTTACTTGAGAGTTTTTAATGCCTTATGAAAAATCCATTTTGTGCATATCTTGCAATCATTGCATTCCATGAGACAACATTTCTTTAAGGCATCATGTCAAACAGTTCATGTTCATTATATATGCTTCCACACAAGTTGCATACATGTCTTGCAGGGTACTTACAACTATGACATTTGACAAAATTCCTATATCCTTTATGCTTTGATGTTTGTCTATACCGTGCTCCAAACATACCATTTCTACAGTTTTGGAATTTGGCTTTACACTTGCCAATTGCATTTTCTTGGAACTTTCTAAAGGCTTATCAGTAAATCCATTTTGTTCATATCTTGTAATCATTGTATTCCATGAGGCGACATTTCTTTAAGGCATCATGCCAAATAGTTCATGTGCCTTGTCTATGCTTCCACACTTTGCATACATGTCTTTGAGGGTAGTTGCAACTACAACATCTAACAAAATTCCCATATGTTTTATCCTTTTGATGTATATCCACTTTGGCATAGGCAAGGAGGAACTAGCTAAGGTTGTGGAATTTTGCTTTATACCTACCAATCGCATTTTCTTGAAAGTTTCTAATGCCTTATCAAAAAATCTATTTTGTTCATATCTTGCAATCATTGCATTCAATGAGGTGACATTTCTTTGGGGCATCATGCCAAATAGTTCATGTGCCTTGTCTATGCTTCCACACTTTGCATACATGTCTACAAGGGTGATTCAGTAGGTAAGGAGGATGACTCAACATCATGGAAACATATTTCATGGTATAGGAGCACCTTAGCCATAGCTAATCTTGGCTAGGAGCATGTCATAACAAGGTCCTAAGACATCATAGGACAAGTTGATGGTCTTGTGTCATCATTTTGCATGTAACAAGGTTAAATGACCAATGTCATTTGTGTTTGGAGTCATGTTTTATGTTGTTGTGAAACAAAAAGTCTAATAATGCAAGTAGTGGCAAGAAGTTGCTTTGTCAACTAAATAAATCATGTAATAAGGAGGTTACCCAACGATCAAATAGGTTGAAAGTCAATTATGATCAATTGGAACTGTTTTAAACATGTATAAAAACCTTCACACAGACCGAGAAGGGGTTGGTGAAGAAGGTTTTGAAGGGCAAAGTTGAATAAAACTGAGTTTTCTACTACTTTTCTTGAAATTTGACTGTTCCAAGACGTACTGCTCATCCGTACGGTACTGTCATGGTCTGAAACCACCTGCATTGTGAGGGTTGAGACTAGCCACTTTGAAGGTTGTTTAATTCACATGTAATTAAGTTTGTTTTGGTCTAATAAGGTCATAATAGACCATGTGCAAGGTCAATAGAGTCATTTTGAGTTCATTTTACAAAAGTCGTTAACATGTATACAATGGAAAGGTGCTAGGAGTGACATTTGGCATTCCATAGCTTGTGGGGCCGAACAGACTTAGCCAACACGTCAGGGTGGGCAGGTAAATGCCAAGGGAGGTCTTGTTTCATGTGCTAAGCGCTATAGTCGTTTGGGGCAGCAGGCTACCGGCAAAGTCCCTTAAGATCCCTAAGATGAAAAAAACTACCAAACTTTGATGAAGTAGTTCTTGGAATTTGTGGCATTTGGGAACATTTCGTTTAGACATACAGGTGCATGTGGGGTCCATCCACAATAACCTCTCTCAGTTATGGTAAACTCCAGTCCGTTTGACCATGCCGAAATTAAACGCATTCTTCCAAAATGCTTCAGTTTCATGCAGTGGAAAGGTGCTAGGAGTGACATTTTGCATTCCATAGCTTGCGGGGCTAAACAAACTTCACCAACGCATCAAGGTGGGTGGGTAAATGCTAGGGGAGGTCTTGTTTCGTGTGCCAAGCATCACAATTGTTCGGGGTAGTAGGTTACTAGCAAAGTCCCTTAAGCTCCCTAAGATGAAAAAACTGCCAAACTTTGATGAGATAGTTCTCAGAATTTTTTGTAACTAGGAACGTTCCATCTAGACCTATAGGTGCATGTGGAGTCCATCTATAATAACCTCTCTCAGTTTCATTCAACTCCTGTCTGTTTGACCATGCCAGAATCAAATGCATTCTTGCAAAATGCTTCAGTTTCATGTAGTGGAAAGGTGCTAGGAGTGACATTTTGCATTCCATAGCTCGTAGGGCTGAACAGACTTCACCAATACGTCGACGTGGGTGGGTAAATGCCAGGGGAGGTCTCGTTTCATGTGCCAAGCATCACAGTCATTCACGGCAGCAGGCTACTAGCAAAGTCTCTTAAGCTCCCTAAGATGAAAAAACTACCAAACTTTGACGGGATAGTTCTTAGAATTCATGATAGCTGGGAATGTTCTATTTAGAACTAGAGGTGTATGTGGGGTCCGTCCACAATAACCTCTCTCGGTTTCATTCAACTCCTATCCGTTTGACCGTGCTGAAATTAAACGCATTCTTGCAAAATGCTTTAGTTTCATGCAGTGGAAAGGTGCTAGGAGTAACATTTTACATTCCATAGCTCATGGGGTTGAACATAATTCACCAATGCATCAGGGTGGGTGGGTAAATGCCATGGGAGGTCTCATTTCATGTGCCAAGCATCACAGTTGTTCGAGGTAGCAGACTACCGGCAAAGTCCCTTAAGCTCCTTAAGATGAAAAAAATACCAAACTTTGACAGGACAATTCTCAGAATTCGTGGCAGATGGGAATGTTCCGTTTGGACCTACAAGTGCATGTGGAGTTTGTCTACAATAACCTATCTTAGTTTCATTCAACTCCTATCCATTTGATTGTGCCAGAATCAAATGCATTCTTGCAAAATGCTTCAGTTTCATGCAATGGAAAGGTTGCAGGTGCCATATTTTTGTTCTGCTCATCGTGGGGCCGAACAAACTATGCCAACATGTCAGGCTGGGTGGGTAAATGTTAGGGGAGGTCTCGTTTCATGCACCAAGTGTCTCAGTCGTTCTGAGCTGCAAGCTATCGACAAACTCGAAAAGTGCTAGGTCTCGGTAGCTTGTAGGCCAGAATGACTGGGACGCTTGGCACATGAAACAAGACATTCCCTACCATTTACCTACCCACCCCAACATGTTGGTGTAGTCTGTGTTGCCCCACAATGAGCAGAACAATAAATATGGCACTTGGCAACCTTTCCATTGCATGAAACTAAAGCATTTTGTAAGAATGCGTTTGATTCTGGCACGGTCAAATGGATAGGAGTTGAATGAAACCAAGAGAGGTTATTGTAGATGGAATCCACATGCACCTGTAGATCAAAACAAAATACTACCAACTACCACGAATTCCAAGAATTGTCTTGTCAAAGTTTGACAAATTTTCATCTTAGGGAGCTTAAGGGACTTTGCCGGTAGCCTGTTGTCCTGAATGACTGCGACACTTGGCACACAAAATGAGACCTCCCTTGGCATTTACCTGCCCACCTCGATGCGTTGGCAAAGTCCATTCAGCCCCACAAGCTATGGAATGAAAAATGTCACTCCTAGCACCTTTCCACTGCATGAAATTGAAGCATTTTGCAAGAATGCATTTGATTTCGGCACAGTCAAACAGACAGGAGTTGAATGAAATTGAGAGAGGTTATTGTGGATGGACCCCATGTGCACCTGTAGGTCCAAACGAAATGTTCCCAGCTACCACAAATTTTGAGAACTGTCCCATCAAAGTTTGGTAGTTTTTTCATCTTAGGGAGCTTAAGGGACTTTGAAGTAGCCTATTGCTCTGAACAACTGCGATGCTTGGCACACAAAATGAGACCTCCCATGGCATTTACTTTCCCACCTTGACGCGTTGGCGAAGTCTGTTCGGCCCCACGAGCTATGGAATGCAAAATGTCACTCCTAGCACCTTTCCACTTCATGAAACTGAAGCATTTTGCAAGAATGCGTTTGATTTCGGCACGATCAAATGGACTGGAGTTGAACAAAACTAAGAGAGGTTATTGTAGATGGACTCCACATGCACCTATAGGTCCAAAAGGAACATTCCCAACTGCCATGAATTCTGAGAATTGTCCCGTCAAAGTTTCAGAGTTTTTTGTCTTAGGGATCTTAAGGGACTTTACCAGTAGCCTGCTGCCCTGAATGACTGCGACACTTGGCACATGAAACGAGACCTCCCCTAGCATTTACCCGCCCACCCCGATGCGTTGATGAAGTCTGCTCAACCCCACGAGCTATGGAATGCAAAATGTCACTCCTAGCACCTTTCCATTGTATGAAACTAAAGCATGTTGCAAGAATGCATTTGAAGAAATCCTTGACACATGAAGACATTGAGAACATGGAAGACATGAACAAACTCCTGTCATGAGGAAGAACCACAACCCAATCTAACTCCTAAAAGCATGACATGTTATGATGAAGAACCACAACCAAATCCAATGATCCAATGGCATGAACTAATGACATAAGCAACTATGTCCTACTATTGTAACATGATAAACATGAATGTTATGAACTAACATCCAAACCCTATGACATGAATCTTGATATGACATGAGTGAAACATGATTAAGACCAATTAGGATCAACTTCATCCATTACAATCAAACAATATGCACATTACTATAACAAAATGTACATGAAATATATAACATCACTTATGTAATCGATCACTTACCACCATCTGATGATCACTCTCCATCATCTTTTCTCGAGCTTCTTTGTTTGTAGTTGGATGGACTGGAGTTGTGACCTCCTGTGAGAAGCATCAAAAAGTAAAATCGACTAAACATAAATATATTGGAGAGAAGCAATTCATACTACTATTTATATACAAAACAAAGTACAAGCAACCATCTAGGAAAGTTTTATGCATACTTACAAATTAATCCAATGAACCAGCTGGGTCTTCTCTACTCTTTATTGTGTCAAGTATTGTCTCATGTTAAGAGTGACACACCTTCCACAAGGTCTTGTTCAAAGGTCTACCTCGATATTGTATCAAATGAACATTGGTTTCCATGACAAGATTGGAGTAATGAAGAATCTTCCGATGTGTGTCAAAGTCCTCAAACAACCAAACATTAACACTCTTATGTGGGTACCTTCTAAGCCATGTTCCAGTAACAACCACTGAGCTTGTAGGGTATTCGATATTTTCTCCATTTGTAATTGGGGCCTCCAATTTCTTTTTGGCCTCAACACAACGACACAAGTAATAATCCATTCCCTCTTCGTTATCTTCATCTGCAATAACTACATAAACATGCCCTACAATGATATGTGTAGCAAATTAGATGAAATTAGTCAACATTACAAAAATACTACAAAGTTTAAGATAACATTAGGAATTTCAAATTTAACTATGCAAGTAGATATATTACCTGGTTGAACTAGATCTGATATGTGGTCAAAGTCAACTAACGATTGCATCTCTGTCAATTCTAGTGCCGTCAGGGGGTTGATACATGTCAAGTGGGCTAAGATAACTAAATTGCCATTCGTCAACCCACTCATGTAACTCGTACTCATTCTAGGCTTGAATTGTACATGGAGAACAAAAGCACGCTATCTTCCACTTATGTATACTCCATGAACCTACAATTAAGCTTCTAATAGAGTGTAGTTCACTTGATCCTGTTAGTGTACAACAGTCCTCATATGGTGCAATGTTAGTATCATCTATCAACCAAAAAAATCTACAAACTGAAGACTTACCTTCATTACCTGGACCCATTAAAGCATTACACCACTCGACAATTGATTTTGCATCTGTCAACTTTGCATCGTCTTTATACTTTAACTGTTCTCATGCTATGGCTCTTTTGATACACACTCCTGCACCATCATGCTCTCCCTTTCCATATCTGACCTCACAAAAGTTTTGCATATTCTGAACACCTATAATATTATGCCTCCTGCTCAGCCAATAGAAATTCTATGAGTTCTTGAATTGTGATGCACAGTTATCCGACCATATGATATGTTGACTGAATGATATACCCCTTCTAGCCAGATCATTGTAGAACACCTGACAACAACCTTGCACGAACTTTGCGGAATGTGTGCGATCATTGCTTATATAAAAATGATACTCCCTTATGATCTTTCTATCATCCTCTATACTATCATTCGCATGAATGAATGTGATGTGCACAAATATAGAAACCTATGTCAAGTTATAATATTGGGATTGCACCTCACACTGTGGCTGTAGACTGTACTTCTCTGTAAAGTCGATGACTGAAACAATGCTACCAACTAGAAATCTATCCTTGCATAACTTGAATTGCAAGTCCAACCATCGAGTTCTATGGGCATGTCTTACATACTCATACACTATGTTGTCACGAAATATAGGCATAAAATGATACACTAAAATCTTTTGAATAACATATTCACACATCTTTGCTTCTTTACCATCTCTTGTATTGTATGCCATTGTTTTATACTTTCTGAACTCTACTAGTTCGTTTCCAACCGCATGTGTTCTTTCCATATGTTCACATATTGGCATATGTTGCAATCCACCAGAATGCTGACATGTGCCATCCAAGCATAATTTCCTGTAGAATATTTGACCTTCCTCTCTATCACATAAAATCATTGATATAAAGTCTCTTGAGGTAGTTGGTGGGGCATGTATGCCACAATCCTGCAAAACATTGTTAGTATGCAAATCTAAACATATAGACCGATAAACATCAAAATGGTGAGAAAATTTAATATGTAATCTACAACAATAAGTAGTGCGTGTGTGATTTATTTTGACAAAGAAAGGTTTTAGCATTTCAAAATATCTTTGAGAAATGTTAATTTGAGGATACTTCTCTAGAAATTTACCAAAAAATTATGTTTGGGTCATCCAAAAAATGCTTTGGATGTGGTTCACAGTTTTGACTATCGATTCTCCTTCTTACCACATCCCTTTGATTCAGAGATACCCTTGTGTAATTCTTCCAAAAGTCTTCAATTAGTGATCTCAAAGCTTCGACAACAACTTTGTCTTTTCGTGGGAGTCTCCCAGAGAATACCCACAATTCATTAGTGTTTGGATTGTCAACTCTTTGACGTCTTCCAATGGCTCTCATTAGAGTTTTTCTATTTATTTTCAATGCTTGATTTGTCTTTCTAATGAGGCAATCTTTTTTTGTTTGTTGGCTTACAATTGTTGATGTAATGACATGTTGTGTGACATTGCTATCCTTGGTGTGTGAGGTGGAACTCTCATACGCACTCATTATATTCTTGACAATTGATTTTTCACTTGATGCATTTGATGTTCTTAGACCAAGAATCTTTATAGTGGGCCTAAATTTTAGATTTATCATCAGTTCAACAAAGGGTTGACATCTTCCGGTTTCATTTAAATTCTCAAAGAATTATTTCCATATGTTATTTGCATATCTTTGGCAAGTGTACATGGGAATATTATCCTGCATGGGCTCCGATCCATTCTCATCAATATCAATTAGAAACTTAGGCCTCCTATGCAAAATTCTAGGAGGCATTTTATTTGGTAAAGTAGACTGAACATTAGGAATTTCTTCAATATTTACTTGAGATGGGATAGATGACATACCTTCGATTGGAGGTGAAAAGGTTGAAAATGACATACCTTCAACTTGAGGTGTGAATGATGGCGTGTCACCAACTTGAGAAGAAAATGCAGATGTGCCTTCTACTTCACCTGTGAAAGATGGAGTGTCTCCAA
Source organism: Cunninghamia lanceolata (assembly GCA_027924645.1). Taxonomy (NCBI): domain Eukaryota; kingdom Viridiplantae; phylum Streptophyta; class Pinopsida; order Cupressales; family Cupressaceae; genus Cunninghamia; species Cunninghamia lanceolata. The sequence goes on from BSBN01001957.1 coordinate 3,211,483, forward strand.
TTCGAGAAGCTAATGATGGTGTTCCTTCAACTTGACCTGTGGATGATGGAGTGCCTCCAACTTGGAGATTCACTTTCCTCATTGCATGGAGGTTTTTCATTCATTCCCTTTGTGCCGCCAATTCCATCTCTCTTAGCTTCATTAGACGTGTCACATTCCTCTTCAATTGGCAATGATGGAATGTCTTCTTGTATGGTTGACAATTTCCTATTTCCTGAATTCACCTCATTCTTTCTCTTTTCCTCTCATTCTCAACTTCACGCTCTTCTGGTGTTAGAGTCTTTGCTCATTTCCTCAGCATGATGATGATTTCTACAAGCATGAATAAGTCATGATGATGATTTCAACAATGAATAGCATAGTCAGAATGAATAACAAGGTTTTACAAACTTCTGAATAAGACACCTCATATCAAGATAACTTGAACATACATAAGTCATGGAGTATGCATTTGAACACACATATAAGTCATGTAGTATAAACTTAAACATACAAAGTCATAAATGGTGCATGAGCACCTAGTCCCTTAAGGCCAATTATGGCAAATGCAATGTAAATGAGTTCAAATGTTTCTTTCCATGTGTGGAATCCTATTTTGATGTAATAAGATCTATAAAAGACCATTTGTATGTCTTAGAGTCCTTTAGGGGGCTTAAGTAGTTAAGTTTTGTCAAGTGTCATAATATTACTTATGCAAATTACATGTTTTGTCCATTTTAAAACAAATCCAACGGTCCTATCCTAAAAAAATGTGGTTGGATTAGTTGGAAAATGATTAAAAAATGATGTAATAAGTCACCAAATGAAGACACAAGGAAGAAGACATGAATTTTTATGAAGAAAGAACAACATTTACTTTGTTTTTCTGTTGTAACCACATTTTTCTCTGCATTTTCTCTGTTTCAGACCATACTATGGCCCTGTACGGTACTGTCTAGACTTAAAATTCATTTGATGTGTTATGGGTCTATGTTAACTTTCTTTTGAATCAATTTTGAGAGGTTGTCATTAGGTTTAGAGGGAGATTTAACTAAATTTCTGAAACTACCTATATAAGGCCAGTAAGGGCTCTGGTTGGGGTTTAAACAATGTTTTAGTCATTCCACCTATTGTAATGACTTGTATCTCAGTGGGATGACTCTTCAAAGAGTAATCTAAGTGTTCTCATGATTTGGTAGGTAGAGAAGATCAGTTGGTGTGGTTTTAGTGTGATGCCCTAGGGTTTTAAAGAGTGTTTTCATATGGGAAAGAGGAACCAAAGAGGGTATTTGACAAAATATCAAAAGAAAATGTTTGTCTGATGGTTTTGTGAGCATGTGTAGGTGTATTCTAAGGTGTTTGAAGTAGTGGTTTGAGGAGAAAGTGTCAAGAACTGTTATTTTCAATAAACCCTCCTCAATTTTGCCCAAACTAAGGGTTTTGTGGTTTGGTATGTAGGTGAATGTTTCTCCTAAAACAAATTATGTTTTTGAGGGTTTGGACACATGAAGAATGCTGCCCCAAAACGTTTAGGGGTCTGTGGAAAGTTTAAAGCCTAGTTCCTTTGTAATATAGGCCTAATTAGCCCTTTTAGGACACCAAAAAAGGTCATTTTTGAGGCACGCAGTCCAAAGAAGTCAAGGTCAAGTTTGAGATATGTGATGTAACTTGATAATGGGTGTTCAAAACATTGATTAAGTTTTGGTTTTGAAACCATATAAGCAAATTAGGTTTGGTTGTGTTTGGTTGGTGAACGTAATCTTGTTAGATGCCTCATCAAGCCCATGTGAAGGTCTGAATCCTTGAGTGCAAGTTGTATACCTTAGAGACCTAATTCATTGAAGGGTCATTGTGAGAGTTTGTGAAGCCAATATAGAACACAAGTTTGTGAAACTTTGTACAAATCAAGTTGTTTTTGAAACTTTTTTCTTGCAAGAGTTTGTGAAGACCATAAGGTGTTGAGAGATGGTGCTATGTAAAGGTATATATCTAATACTAAGCCTCCCTTAGACCCTATCAACTCTTAAGAACATCATCTTGACTGCTCTTGATTGTCTCTCCCCTTGAAGGTCATTGTTTGGACTCTTATATGAGTATTAAATCACTATTTTAGGTTTGGAAATCATGAATTGTATGGTTAATTTTTTACATATATGAGTTGTATGTCTAGGTGATTTTGAAGGATGACAAAATGAATGCCATCAAAGGGGACTGTAATCAACACAAATTGACTATCCTAATAGTCTTAAAATAGTCCAAAAACTTTGTGATAGTCAAAAGAACATTAACCATTGAAGATAACCTTCTGGATACTCGTGACAAAAGATCAAAGACATCTTAAGTAATGTATAAATTAAAAACAACTTCATGATGGTTATGACTATGATAGTGGACTGTTATATAGACTTGTGATTGTCCTACAATCATGAAAACCTCCTTTTTAGTGTTTTATCTCCTTGTAACTCCCTTTGTATCATCTTGTGTCATGATGCTTATATGTCCGTACATATTTGTATATAACTCTCTTCTCTAAAATTTTGTTATGTTGATGAAGTAAATACATAATCTCCATCATATTTTTTATGGATTGAGTGGTATCAAAGTGAGTTGTAACAACATATATATCTTAGAACATAAAGAACATAAAGACATAAAGACATTTAAAGACATAAAGAACATAAGAACATATATATGTGAATTAAAATGAACATTTAAATTGAACATACCTTAGAATTTGATATTGTAGTTGACCAATTCTCCAAAAGATGGCTTCAAAATCCTCAAATTATTATTTTTTGCAAGTTTGATTATGAATTCTATATAATTCTAGAATAGGATAGTGAAATTTATGGAAAAAATAAACATATATCATCAAATTCAATCTATATATAAATGGTAATTAGCTTTGAAACAAAATCACACATGAAACATGAAACATTCAGTTTAAATAATCAAATTTTCTCCAAAAACATGAAAAATCACTTCTTCTACATTGAAAAAACAAAAAAAGGTGGTGGATTCATATAAAAATGATTTTCAATTAGTCAAACAACATGAAAAGTGTTCTTTTGTCTGATATACTCATGAAAAGTAGGAATAACAATCATGTGGGGTCTGAAACACAGATCCCACATGCTTTTTTACCACTTTCCATGCTTCCCAAAATGCAATCACGTTATAACGCGCTCGCGTTATAACACGAGCACATTCTGGGAAGCATGATAGGTAACCTTGTATCTACATGGGAGAGTCTTTCTCACTCTCTCTCTTCATTTCTCTATCCTATATATAGAGAGGGATCAGAAGACATGGAGAGATAGAGAGGGACATGGAGATAGAGAGGATATGTTAGATAGAGACAGGGAGAGGGAGAGATGGGGATTGAGATAGAGAAAGGGGTCTATAGAGGGAGAAAGATAGAGATACATATATATAGAGAGGGGGGATATAGGGGGATAGATCTAGCAAGGGAGAGATAGATAGGGAAATACAGAGAGAGAGAGCTAGAGAGGGGTATATTAAGAGATGGGGTTATGAGGATAGATAGCTTGATAGGGAAAGAGATCAAGAGATGTCTAGAGACATAGGGAGAGAGATTTTAAGAGGTAGAGGGATGGTAAGAGAGATAAAGAGGAGGAGAGAGAGGTAGCGAGGGATAGATTAAGAGATAGGGATCCATATGTCTAGAGAGAGATAGGGATCCCTATTCTCCCCTCTACCTAAATCATAAACCTAAACCTCTAAACCATAAACCCTAAACCCTAAATAATGCCCCGAAACCCTAACCCCTAACCCCTAACCCCTAAACCCTAAAATTGAGCAACCCTAAACCCCTAAACCCCTAAACCCTAAACTCAAGAAACCCTAAACCCCTAACTTGTAAACCCTAAACCCTAAGCTCAAGCATCCCTAAACTACTAAAGCCTAAATAATTCCCCTAAACCCTTACCCAAAACCCTAAACCCTATTTACTTGAGCAACCCTAAACTCATGTAAACCTAAAATAGTGAGGGAGGGAGAGATACAAAGGTAGAGTTAGAGAGAGGGGATCAAAAGTGATCTAGAAAGATAGAGAGATAGGGAGAGAGAGAGAGATAGAGAGGTAGGTATAGTTAGAGAGAGGGATAGAGGAGACAAAGATATCTCTCCTAGGCTCAGTCTCCTCTGTATCTCCATATTTGCCTCTCTACCTAAACCATAAACCTAAACCTTTAAACCTTAACCCCTAACCCCTAAACCATAAACCCTAAACCATAAATAATGCCCCTAAACCCTAACCCCTAAACCATAAAACTTGGAAGCAACCCTAAACCTCTATCTCCCTATCTCTCCCAATCTCTATAACATGAAAGTTCATGAAAACATTAATCTTTCATTCCAACCAAGTTCATTCCTAATCAATCCCAAATCATCACTAATCCATTCAATTTCATCTCTAATCATCCCTAAACCACTTCACATCAGTCCTAAACCACTTCACACCATCCCAAATCACATCCAAATCAATTTAACTTCATCTCTAATCATTTTCAAATCAACCTAGATTTCATCTCAAATACCATCCCTAAACTATTCCTAAATCATTCTAATCATTCCCTAATCAACACTAAACCACTTAAAACCATCCCTAAAACCATTCTAATCATTCCCAAATCGTTCCTAATCTAGTCCTTTTCACCTCTCATCATCCCTAAACAAATCCATTTTATCCCAACTCCATCCCAAATCAATCTAAGCTCCATCTTAAACGATCCCAAAAATAATCAAAATCAAACAAATACCTCACTAGGAGCCATTAGAAGATCACAGTGCCAATCTGTTAGTCATTTGCACCATTTTGGATATCGTATGTGCCAATACGCTTCTTAGTAGCACCTACCTATCAATCACAAATATCATTATACACCTAGCTAGTTATAGGTGTCATTCTACCATTTGCCAGCCATAGGAGCCATCAGAACATCATAAACACCAATATGTTAGTTGTTTAACCATTCTATACATCATATATACCAGCCATAAACCCTAAACTTGATCAACCCTAAACCCTTTCTCCTTGTCTCTATCATATCTCTACCTCAATCTCTCTGCCTATGTCTTTGGCCAGGTTCATCACCCTCTATCTCCCTATCTCTCCCTCTCTAAACTCCTAACCCCTAAACCCTAAACCTGAAAAACCCTAAACCCCTATCTCCTTGTCTCTATCATCTCTCTACCTCTCAATCTCTCTGGCTATGTCTCTGGACATGTCCCTCACCCTCTATCTCCATATCTCTCCCTCTCTAATCTCCTAACCAGGCTAAACCCTAAACCTGATCAACCCTAAATCTGATCAACCCTAAACCCTATCTCCTTGTCTCTATCATCCCTCTATCTCTCAATCTCTCTTCCTATGTCTCTGGCCATGTCCCTCACCCTATATGTCCCTATGTCTCCCCTCAGTATCCTCTATATCTCCCTATCAATCATCTCTCTCTAACCCTAACCTCAACCTCTAAACCTTAACCCCTAACCCCTAAAACATAAACTTTAAGTTACCCTAAATAATGCCCCTAAACCCTGACCCCTAACCCCTAAACCCTAAAAGTGAGCAGTTCCCTAAACCCCAAACCTCTAAACCATAGACCTTGGAAGCAACTCTAAACCTCTATCTCCCTATCTCTCCCAATATCTATCGATCCCCTCACTCTCTCTCTCTCTCTCTAAACCCTAACCCCTAAACCCAAGCAACCTTAAATCCCTAACCCCTAAACCATAAACTTGAGCAATCGTAAACCCCTAAACCCTAAATAATTCCCCTAAACCCTAACCCAAAACCTTAAACTTGACCAACCCTAAACTCATAAACCATAAATAATGCCCCTAAAGGTCTAAGCGACCCTAAGCTCATAAACGCTAAATAATGACCCTAAACCTGAGGAACTCTAAACCTGTCTCTCTCTCTCCCAAAACCCCTAAACCCTAAATAATGCCCCTAAATCCTAACCCTTAAACCATAAACTTGAGCAGTCTTAAACCCCTAAACCCTAAACTTAAGAAATCCTAAACTTATAAACCCGACCCACCCTCTTTCTCTCCAAAACAAGAAAACTAGGACTCTCTATCTCTCTCTCTCTCTCTCTCTCTCTCCCCCTCTCACTAGGTATCTCTCCCCTTTCTCTCCCCTCCATCTCCATCCTCTCTCCCTTTTCCTCCCTCTCACTCTCCCTTGTCGACAAAGAACATGGAAACAAGAAAAATAGGACATGTAAAGATGGATGAGGATATAAATTGGGATGATGAAATGGAAACAAGATAATTTATGAAATTTCATTGGATGGGAAGAATGAGGAGGAGAGGTAGAGAGGGGAGGGAAGTAGAGAGTGAGAGAGAGGATAGGAGGTAGAGATAGGAGGGAAGTAGAGAGTGGGAGAGGACTGTAGGAGGTAGACAGGGGAAGGAAGAAGAGAGAGAGAGGGTAGGAGGTAGACAGGGGAGGGAAGTAGAGACTAAGAGAGAGGGTAGGAGGTAGACAGGGGAGGGAAGTAGAAATTGAGAGAGAGGGTAAGAGATAGAGAGGGAGGGGAGAGAAGAGAGTGAGAGAGAAGGTAGGAGGTAGAGAGGCAAGGGAAGCAAAGACTCAGAAAGAGGGTAGGAGGTAGATAGGGGAGAGAAGTAGAGAGTGAGAGAGAGGGTAGAAGGTAGATAGGGGAGGGAAGAAGAGAGTGAGAGAGAAGGCGGGAGGTAGAGAGGGGAGGGAAGCAGAGACTCTAAGAAAGGGTAGGACGTAGAGAGGGGAGAGAAATAGAGTGAGAGAGACGATAGGAAGTGCAACTACCCTTGTAGACATGTATGTAAAGTGTGGAAGCATAGACAAGGCATGTCAATTGTATGACGTAACACCTCAAAGAGATGTTCTATAATGGAATGCAATGATTGCAAGATATGCAAAAAATAGATTTGTTGAAAAGGCTTTAGAAACTTTCAAGCAAATGCAATTGGCATGTGTATTGCAAGTTATGCTCATCATAATGTGAGCACGTTATAATGTGATCGCGTTATGGATTTCACATAACATGGGCATGTTATAACGCGCTCACATTATTGTCAGCTTTGTTTGACATGTTTTTATTAGTTTTTATCAAAATCTAGAGATAATCTGGAGCGTGGTCCCCATTAGGATGGCACTTTTTTCAATAAAAACTAAAACAAAATACCACCATAATCTTAAGCTCTCTATTATCTATCTAACCATATAATTTTTTTCACATTTTGAGTACATTTAGTGTTTCATCTTGAATTTTTTTCGTGTGTCCAGTTTTTGTCAAAAACTAGTGTCTAGTATTTTTGACTTTTTTTAATCCGTTCATCAAAAATTGAAATAAATTATATTTTTGGAAACTAGACTCCATTCTACATGAATTCAATTTATTTATTTATTTTTGATTAGTTTTCAAACATTTTAGGGGGGAGCACGCTCAAATTTCTATTTTTCAGGACATGTCCACTAAAAAATCAATTATTCATTAAAAAATTATCAAAAAAATCAGGGATAAACTACATGGTGTTACCTAATTTCTCACTAGAGCGATTATTGAAATACTAAAAAAAAGTTAACATTTTAGGGGGAGCACACTAGACACTATGTTATGTTTTTTTGAGAAAAACAGGACCAATTTGTGTGCTCCCCCTTTTTGAAACCCTTAATCTCAACCATTTTTGGAAAAAAATTAGTAGTTTAGAAACTAGATTCGGAGCACTACAACTCTTTTTTTCATTCCATCTTCAAATTTTGAGTGTTGCTATATTCAATTTCTCATCCAACATTAATGTTTCTTGATTTCAGAAAAAAAGTGGCAACTTAAGACCCCATTTTGGTCCCTCATCTTTGTGCACTTACCCTCAATAGAAACTACTAAATGAATATGCTGATACAACTTATTATAAAGAGGCCTGTAATCAACAAAATAGACACCATTTTGAATAAATTTCACTTATCTCAGATATGGTTCCTACAAGATAATTGACCCTATGAGAAAAATTGTACCCCCACTCTCCTCTAGTTTTATTAGCTTCATTATCTACTTTGTACAACATAATAAGTAGCAATTCACACTCTCTTGATTTATAGATTCTATAATTACTACAAAAAATCCCCTAAAACAACATGCACAATGAGAAAAAATATATAAGAATCATATATACACATGTACACATGATTTTTATCAATGTCAAGTACAATAATGCTAAAATATTTTCTAACCAATCTAAAAATGCGGTCATAATCAATTCAAAGTATAGGAATATATTCAAATTTTTTATCTTCTTCTTGTATGAATGTATCATCTACAATGAGAGGCACTATAATTCATTCACTTACATAGCCATGAGATTAGTTCATGCATCTTTCATATGATTGACATGCATTTAGTGAAAAACATGAGTAGTCCCTCATATAAAGTGTCAAAATTTGTTAATTTGTACTTGTCATAGAATAGATTGACCTAGTCATATCTATCTGTTGACAAATATGTGTCATTATTTGATCCACCTCTACATAAAAAAATCAATTAACTTTAAGTATAAAGTTTATAAACATTCTTCCATGTACAATTTCAATTTTTATAATGTAGATGTAACTTTATTGTGTACCTATAAACTGCCAAAAGAGTATCTATGGATGTGGGTTCCTCCTTGAAAAGTGTGTGTGTGTGTGTGTGTGTGTGTGTGTGTGTGTGTGTGTGTGTGTGTGTGTGTGTGTGTGTGTGTGTGTGTGTGTGTGTGTGTGTGTGTGTGTGTGTGTGTGTGTGTGTGTGTGTGTGTGACATGTGAAATTATTATGACAACATTAAACAATCCAACATATGCATGCCATTCATATTATTTCCCTCATAATCAATTTAATATTTTCTAAGTTCATGTTTGATGCAAGCCCTTGCATGATTATTTTCACCCTTCCCATGACCACTCTAAAATAACTGCAAACATGAGTTTTATTCCAAAGTTGATCAAATCAACAATGTAAAAAGGGTTATGATGATTTAAATTATGAGACACAACCATCTAACCAAACAAAATGTTTTTCCATTTAGACTCTTTCCACCAAGATACCAAAAAATAATTAAAATTAGATTTCCATGAAGTCTATTTTGTGTTCATCATCACTAATATAAAAGTGATACTCTTTCTTCATGAATTTTTGGAGTTAATTACTCTCGACATCATCTAAGTTCATTTTAGCATGCCATAATAAACATGTACCATGACAGTCACCTATTGTTTATGATAGTATTATGTTTGAATATCCATTTGATGGGAAAATGAGTAAATATCTACAAATTCAACCACAAATAAGATTGTTCTAGAAGGAAAGGTATCATTCAATTTTCTTAAATTGATTTGTTTTCCACTTTACAAAATAAATATGTTGTAAGGGACTATCAATTTTTAAAAACATTCCATAAATGTTCCAAGATGTGGTTCCTCTTCAGCATAATCTAGTCATTTGGCCCTTTACTAGATTTACTTTCATATTGGATATTGTGAGAACCAAGATCGTGGAAAGACTATCAAATAAAAGATTACAAGTGAGAATGAACAATTTGTATTAACAAATAACATGTATAAATAGTAGAGGTTGCATTACCAACTCTCCACGAAACAAGGATAGGTGGCGATATTCAAAGCAAGAGAATAGCGTAACTGCCCTAGGAAATAGAGGCGATGTGTCAAGTTTATTGACACCTATTACAAACGACTCACTGAGTTGAAAATGTCAATTAGCATGTGCATAAGTCACCTAATCATGATTGAGTTAGTGTTAACTCATGGAGTTATACACTAACACTCCCTCTTAAACATAGCTTAGGTGAATTTATGAATGATGAGTCCCAACAGTGTGCCATTTTAGGTACTCATTTACAAATGTATCTCTCAGAAAATGGAGAAGGAAAGAAAACCCTGTGGGAAAAAACTTTCCTCCAAAAAGAGAGAAAATAAAGAGAGGACTAGATAGCACCCCTAGAAGATGATGATGCCAATATCAATTGCATGCCAATAAGAGCTCATAGATGAATGAACTTGCTATCAGTAAAGGGTTTGGTGAAACTATTAGCAACCTACTCTGAAGATTGGCAAAAGACTAGGTCAATGATTTGTTCATGAATCAGCTCTCGAATGTAATTCATGTGAATCTCTATGTGTTTGGTTTGTTGATGTTGAACCAGATTCCTGCATATCTAAATTGTACTCTGGTTATCATAGAAGATAACTATAGGTTGTTTGAAAGGAATTCCAAACTCAGAAAGAATGCCTTGAAGCCATATGGCCTTAGTAGCTAAGTCAATAGCTCCCCAGAACTTTGCTTCTATAGAAGATATAGCAATTGCATTCTACTTTTTGCTAGACTAGCTGATAGGATCCAAACCAAGTGAAAAGTTGTAACCAAAAGTGGACTTGCGATTCTCAGTATCACCAGCCCAATCTGAATCTATGAAACCAACTAAAGCAACTTCTGAACCAACTCTATAATGTATCCCAAATGCAAGTGTACCTTGAAGGTAATTAAGAATCCTCTTAGCTGCTTTCCAGTGCAGCTCATGAGGTTCCTGCATAAATCTGGAAACTATGCCAACTGCATATGATATATCAGGCCTAGTATGGGTTAAGTATATAAGACTACCTACAAGTTGTCGATACAATGTAGCATCATCTGATGGTGTATACACCTAAAATTGGCTCAGGTCGAATTAAATAAATATTCTAATATTTATCTTAATTCATATTTTCTTCTGTCAATTAAATAAATATTATAAGTTTATTTGATTGGTTCATTATCCTACAATTAAATAAAATCATTTTATTTAATTAAATTCCCTAAATTCTTCTAATGTCCTAAGTCCTAAAATCCACCTCACAAAATCCACTTCATCAATCCACCTCATCAATCCACCTCATCTCTTCCACCTCACCATGTTGCACATATAATTAAATATTCTTAATATTTAATTAGCTAATATTCTCTATTATCCAAAATAAATCTTTAATTCCACTATCCTCCACCAATTTAATTTTTAATTCAATTGTCCCCCACTATCCTCCACTATTGAATTCTTAATTCAATTGTCATAACCCACTATCCTCCAGTATCGAATTCTTAATTCAATTATTCCCCACTATACTCCACCAATTGAATTTTTAATTCAATTGTTCCCCACTATCCTCCACTATTGAATTCTTAATTCAATTGTCATAACCCACTATCCTCCACTATTGAATTCATAATTCAATTGTCATAACCCACTCTTCTCAAAAAAAGAATTTTTAATTCATCCATTATGAATTAAAGATTCACAAAAAATGAGAGCCATTGATCTCATCTTTTGATCCTCACCCTCCATTGCCTTTTCAGAAAATCTATAAATAAGACTCCTCTCTAAGCAATTAAGGGGGGACTTCATTTAGGTATCCTTACCATGTCCAATTTCTTCTAGAAACTTCATTCTGGCATCCTTATCATGCCCACATTCTTCTCAAATCTCCTCATTCTAGCCATTCTCATATCATCCTCCATCATTAGTGTGTTGAAGCTCATCGTCAATCACACAAAGTATCATAACCATTTCTCCTTGTCATCTTGAGGAATCGAAGCAAGGAAGCAAGCTCCCTGAGGGCCAATCTTCATCATTCAAGATCAAGAAAGAATAGGTGAGCAATGGAAGTTGAAAGGTAAAGGTTGTAAGTATCTCTTTGCTTTTATTAATCCTTTTTCCTTCATATTTCATTGTTGTATTTGGGTTTTATTGTTCTTTATTGATCAAATCTATTTCACCCTTTACAGATGGTATAGGACAAGAAGTTTCAAGCTTAATTTTAGATAAGAATGGAGTAGGAGATGGTTTACAATTAGTCATGTGAAAATGTACAAATAAGTCAAGAGTGTACTTAGGTTGAGCAAGAACAATCCCTGAATCTGACTGTGATATCTCAATGCCAAGGAAGTAGTGCAATAAACCCAAGTCTATCATGTCAAATCTTTCCTGAAGTGCAGATTTAACTGTTGTGATGGTAGCTGAAGTACTATTAGTAATCAGGAGATCATCAACATATAGAACTAGTATTAAGAGTGAATCATCTTACCGCAGAAGATACACATTAGGATCTAAATGGCAAAAAGTGAATCTTGAAGATAAAAGATAAGAATCCATCTTCGCATACCAAGCTCTAGGTGCTTGTTTGAGACCATAGATAGATTTCCTCAATTTGCATACTAAGGATGAATCCTAAACAAACCCTGGTGATTGTTCCATGTAGATTTCTTCCTCAAGATCTTCATGAAGAAATGCACTCTTTACATCCATTTGATGTACAACCCATCCATGTGCTACAGCTATAGCAAGTGTGAGTTGGATCGAAGTCATCTTAGCAATAGGTGCAAAAGTTTCTGTGTAGTCAATGCCTGCCACTTGTGAAAAACCTTTGGCCACCAGCCGTGCTTTGAACTTATCAACTGACCTATTTGCTACAAATTTGGTTTGATATATCAATCTACATCAAACTGTCTACCTTCCCTTGGGAAGTGAAGTTAAATCCCAAGTATGATTTCTAATCAAGGAATCATATTCCTCTTTCACAACAATATCCCACTTAGGTATGCTTGATGCTTCTTTAAATGTCCGCGGATCAGACACTAGGGAAAAGAAGGCATGTGATCCCCCCTGAAAGTCCATCTAAATGTTATCTGCTATAGTCTGTACCCAAGAATCTACTGTATGAAGTGAGCAAAGAATTCTAGATGCAGGTGAGTCCGGTGTAGAAATGTCTACTTCTAATTCAATCCCTGAACTTGATGAAGATGAATTTTTAGTGTTGTCATCATTTTGTGAACTGGAAGAAGATGAAGTACTACTTTCTGCACTAGGAACATGCTGCGAATAAACTAGATCATTAGAAATATTATTAGGATCTGGAGAATCAATAATATGTCAAGGAATGTCAAGAACAGTTTCAAGAGGTGTTTCTTAAAACTTGACACTTCTCTCAATGAACAACTCATGTGTGATTGGGTGAAGTAGGTGATAGCTTTTAACAGTGTCTGGATATCCAACAAGGATGCAAGGTTTGGATTGAGGATCCATTGCCTTGCGATGTTCTTTTGGGATGCGGGCCATAGTAGGTGAACCAAAGACTCTGAAATAATCAAATGTTGGTTTCCATCCTTTCCAATCTTCAAAGGGAGTGATTCATTTTAAGACTTTATGAGGAACTATATTTGGATCTAACATGTGCAGTTGATTTCTTCAGCCCAGTAAGATGGTGTTAAGCCTTTAGAATGAATCATATAATTAGCCATCTCTTTTAAAGATCTATTTTTGCGTTCCGTGACACAATTTTGTTGAGGGGTGTAAGGAACTGTGCACTACAATTCTATCCCTTCTAATATACAAAACCACTCAAAAACATTGTTGACATACTCTCTTCCCTTATCTGTTCGAAGAACCTTGATAACTTTTCCTAACTATTTCTCGGCTAGAGCTTGGAAATCTTGAAAAGATTCAAATACTTCTTCCTAAGGAAGTAAACCCATGTGAAACATGAGAAGTCATCAATAAATGTGAGAATATATCTAGCTTTTGTAAAAGATGGATGGGGAAAAGCCCCTAAAACATCACTATGAACAAGTTCCAAAACTCGTTTTTCCCTCCATGATTTTTCTTTATCAAACTTTGCCTCAGGATGTTGACCAAGGGCACAACCTTCACAAAAGTCCCTTTTGAAAATTTCACTTTTCGTAATCCATTAACCATTTTTTTGTTGATGTATTTGTTCAAGATAGAGGTAGTTAAGGTGGTCGAACCACTCATGCCAGAGTTTAGTAACTTCATCTAAATGAGTTAGTAGTGCCTTTGAGGAAATATCTAAAGCAAAACTAGAGAAGGTATATAATCTTGATTAGTGATTTGCCTCCCCTATTGCAACCAAGTTGTTACTCTGTAATTCTCTTATCTCAACTAAATTTGGAGAGAAATGTACTCTCATACCCTTCTCTAAGTGTGTTATTTGATACACTGAAAAGAGATTAGTTGATAGTGAATGTACACTTAGAACTTTTGAAAAGATTCCTCCTTCAACTTCAACAAACCCTCTCCCTTTTACCAATGCTAGGGTATCATCACCTAAGTTAACTAAAATAATTCTGGATGACTCTAAAGATGAGAATGCAACCTGAGATGAATCCATATGATGAGTGGCACCAGAATCAATAATCCATGATGGAGATGAAGATGTAGTAACAACTAGAGCTTTGGCTTGTGATTTCTCTTTTCCCTTAGTATTATCATGAGTTGATGTAGATGCTTTGAAGGAATCAAGGAGCCCAATATTATTCTTCTTAAGAAGATTCGAGAGACTATCAATTTGTTTCTTCATGCAATGTTGTTCATCATGCCCTAACTTTTTACAAAAGGCACAAACATTCTTCTTTGTAAAAGGCTTACTTTGATGAGAAGAATTATACTTTTTGAAATGATCACTTTTCTTACCATCCTTGTCCTTTTTAGTGTTCTTTTTCTTATCTTTTGAAGTTTTTGGCTTATCATTCCATGCGATTAGAGCTTGAGGCTTTGTAGACTTCAAAGAACCCATCTAAATTAGTTTTTTTTGTTCCCTTGTGAGATCAGAAATGAAATTATCTATAGTGGGCATTTTCCAAGATGCTCCAAGAGCACTTTTGGTAGAATAGAAAGTTGATACAAACACAGAAAATTTAGGACCTAGCTTGGAAAGTATAGAAAGGATTAATTGATCCTCTTTCTTGTCAATTCCACAATCTTTTAACTGTAACTTTAAAGATTTAAATTTTGTGAAAAATTTTCCAAAGTTGAGAAACTTCTAGGACTTAGACCTAAGAGTTGATTTTCCAATTCATGACTTCTGAGTTCATCAATTTTTCTGAATAATTTATCCAGAGTATCCCAAACTTCATGGGGAGTAGTTAAATTCTCAACATGAAATAACAATTCAAGAGATGGATTTAAACAAAGAAAACCAAATGCTTGATCACATTTGCTGAAAAATGTTTCTTTCTCTTTGGCTACATTAGGTTCTTTTTCTGTTCACATAGTTATCCTATATAAGACTTTGTTTTTTAGCACAAGACTTACTTTTATCTTCCAATCACAATAAATGAAAGGAGTTAGGGGTGGTATAGGAATTGTAGAATCCATTGATGTTATAGTCACTAGATAGTTGTTGTAGGAATATAGATAGAATGAGATAAATAAAATGCAAGTGAAGATGCAAAAGGCAACACAACGCACACAGAAGCACTTCTCTAGGAAGTGTACAATATGAACACACAAGATACCCCCCTTAATTACGTGTTGTTTTCCCCCCAAATTGCGCAATTAATGGAATGAGTTCTTATCATCTCCCTACAAAAGTATGATTAGGCACTTTATAAAGATAGTGCAATATCAGCTTTGTTGTATAGAGGATGAAAAAAGAACCACCTTTGCAAAAGGAATGACTCAATTTCGAGTCAATTTGCAAAAGTTATGGCCCTTCAAAAATTTTGCCTATGCAAAAAAAAAAACACTTCCAGAAAATAATTTTCCAATGTGTTTGGAAAAAAATTGCATACAAAGAGTGAAGGAAAAAAAACTTGTGGATGAGGGAGAAATTTAAGCCCCCTATGGTAGAGTGCAACCAAGAGCTTATTTCCCCATGTGACCAAGGGCTTAGCTCTTAAAAGTTTGCCCCCGCTTCTTGACTTTTTGCCTTTGATGATGTCACCCCCTAGTTTCTTACATCAACATTTGAATACAAAATACAAATGAATAGTGCCAATACATATGGCATTAACTTTGACAACCATCACAAATAAAAAATCTTTTTCAAAAAGCTTTTCCCTCCTATTTGGTCACTGTTGGGTGGGGCCCTCAAGGGCATTTGAATACCTTTGGGCGTGGTCAATGGTGACCATTGGGTATGTTGACCCATTGGGCACAAGGCTGTCGGTGGTTTTGTGGTGGAGAATGCCACGTCATTGCTAAAGACTCCCACGTATTTCCTCTTGACTGGGTCCAACGTGGTCATTGGTGCCATGATTTGCATAGGCCTGTATGGCCGTTTGGCTCCATCGGCTATAAAGAGTAGAGGGTGGCGTCCAAAGTGGATGCCTTTGCTCTTGTGGTGTCCCTCTTGTCAACCTTAGTGGCCTCTGCAGATGTCATCCAAACTCAGCCTTCTCTGGCTGCTACGTGCAATATGATATCGGTCTTTTGTGGCCGCTTATGGATTCTCTCTAGCTTGACCTTTGATGTCGATGTTGATGCTTGTAAAAAATGGCCTATATGGGCACTCTAGATGTCGTCTATGAGCTTTCAAACAAATTTGGCCAATGCGTCCTGTGTGGCACTTGCAAGCGAGGATACACATTGCCCTATGTGGGTGTCTAAAGACAATACAAGCACACAGAAATGTTTAAATAGAAAATAACCGAAATGAATAAAAAAACACAGAGATGCAAACCTGATTCGCACAACAAGCAAACAAGATTTGATGTTAACCACAGTGCTATGATACCATGTGAGAACCAAGATTGTGGAAAGACTATCAAACATGAGATTACAAGTGAGAACAAACAATTTGTATTAACAAATAACATGTATATATAGTAGAGGTTACATGCCCAACTCTCCACAAAATAAGGATAGGTGGTGATATTCAAAGCAAGAGAATAGCATAACTACCCTAGGAAATAGAGGCGATGTGTCAAGTTTATTGACACCTATTACAAATGACTCACCAAGTTGAAAATGTCAATTGGCATGTGCTATAAGTCACCTAACTATGATTGAGTTAGTGTTAACTCATGGAGTTATACACCAACAGATATACTATATCTCTTATAATTAACCATCTTGGCCATGTCAACATCTTCCTCTCTCAATGGAAATTTTACTAAATTTCCACATGTTACACAAAGTCCCTTTATACATTTAATTAGATAATCTATGTCATCCTCATATTTATCATAGATAATTGAGGCTCTAAATTAACTTACCCTTTAAATACCTATGTATTTTCAACACCATTAGTTTCTTCTCTAATTTTTTAGAACACTTGATAATGAAGATCAAATTCAATGTGGTGTCGATAATAACAAGTTTCTAGGACTTTGTTTAGCTTAACATACTAAGGCCTTAGCATCTAAAACATCCATTTCCCAATCTTCACATGAGGATTATATGTTCACAAACTATTACATACATTTCATGTTGAATTATATATAGCCAATGTTTTACGTGTTCTACATACACATTCTTCTCATCCCTATTTTTGAGAACATCTCTAACATTCGATGAAGGATGAGAATGGTGATTCCAATAATCAAAAACCAACCCCCCTACACCACCCCCAATATATTTAGGTCAAGGAGCTCTACACATCAATGCACAATTGCCTTCTCCACTACCATCATCTAAAATCTTTCTCTTTCTACATATCTCATTATGGTCTTCCTGCTCACACCAAATACATTTGAAATCAAACTAATCTAACTTTTTATAGAAGTTTATAGACTTAATATTGAAGTTAAAATCACTCTCCTAGAAATTCTTTTATCAACAATGCATGATCTTTGCCAACTGAAGACAAATCTCTACTCAAATTTCCTATGACATTTTTCTACTTATTTTCACCTCATGCATATGAAATCTATAGTGAACAATTCTAAGGTATTCTTTATTACATCATGAGAAAGGAGTGATTCTAATAATTGTGATATACCAATTACATTATTTTTTAAAAAATAGACATCAAATATATTTTAACCTTTCTATTAATTGACCTCTTGGACATCTTTTTTTGTTGTTCATATAATCTTATGTTTTAACGTCAATTTCACTTAAATGATCCAATTCCTTCTTTATCTTTAGGTTTTCCTAACCTCAACAATTTTAGCACCTAAATCAATGGAGGGAAGAGCTTTGTGACCCTCTTCAACAATATCCATATCACCTTGGCCCTTCTCTCCAATATCAACTTGAGAAATTTCTTGGATCTCCTCTCTAATATTAAATTAAGGTTAGACATCATGTCTCTAATATCAATTTTAAGAACTTGGGACTCCTCTTTACTATTAACTTGGGGATTAACTTCCTCTCAAATATTCAATTCAATTTGGGCCTCCTCTCTAGTATTCACTTGAACTTGGGCTTCCTCTCCAATTATATCAACTTTAGATTTGGCCTCACCTTCAATATGTGCACCGAGTCAAAGAATATAGCTTCAATACTAATATGTAGTTCAATAATATAATCAATTAACCATAAATTGAAAATCCTTAACTATGAAGCCTAAATCCTATCAAGTAGGCCAATTTTGAACATTCGATTAGTACACCCTAAATGATAGATAAGTTAAAATAAAAATCCTCTAACATAGACTAGAGGTAAGTCAATATATCATGTAGAATAGATACCATAAATCATATAGCATTAAGTTATATAAGTGATACTGTAAGGGCATCTAACCCTATTTATTAATTGTCATATTTTGTTTGGGAATAATTATTTGGAAAATTTAATATTGTATAGAAAATAAATTATGAATGTGCTTTCTTATTTACATGTTTTATAAAGTTTTCTTTAAATTCTATTTTGTGCCAAGAAGTGGCCGTCTCTTGGCATATGAAAAGTCATGTTTGGTTTTTAAAAGATTGGGAAATATTGAAGTAAAGAGAGATAATGCACTTCTGAAGGACACAATCTGAGGAGGATGCTCTTCATGCTCATAGGAGAGACCAAGTAGGTTTGAAATTTTCCATCTTTATCCTTTTAGTGCATACTTTGTGATCTTGTATTTGGGAATCTGACTTCTCTTAAGAAATTATGTCTAAGATCATGCATTTTGTAGGCAATTACCTCTTATGGTGTGGCAATTTGTAGGGATTGGTGCAGACCTATTATTTTTCTTGAAAGATCTTTAAACCTTGGAAATGTATTGACTTCATCATTACACAACATTTCTTTTTGGCATCCTATCAAACTATTCGCATGCCATGTCTAGGATTTTATTTTTTCTTACAAGTCTATCAGAGTATTTCTGACTATAAATTATGTGCCTACCCTGCAAATGTTGCATTCCATGAAATAACATCTCTTGAGGCATTCCATCAACAGTTCGTGTGCTTTGTCCTTGATTCTTTTTTTTACATCTTCATTGCTTGTAGCATGCATGCCACGGCCTAGAAGGTAAACACTCAGTCTTCTATCATTCCAATAATAGAGTTTAAGTTTTTATTACCATATGTCAAATAGGGTTCGGATTATGTGAGGCCGATTATTTTTTCCTTCCTTATTTTGATTGTTTTACATTCGGTTGATGAGAGACTATTGTTCCATTATGTAGATTTGATTATATCTCCTAATTTTGATTTGACATTGATTAGACATGTGGTGATTCAATTTAAATCATATTTGATGCTATGATGAGATAAGACATGCGAGATATATTAGATGATGATTATTGATGTGATTTCTAGTTCATTATGTGGGTTCATTAATTGATGATGATTATGTGACATTAGATAGAAAATGCAAACTAATCTTGAATTATGTTGTAAATGATTAATGTTGTATACAATGGCATGAATTTAATTCCAGTTGCTTCGGCTATGATTATTCATGATATGATTGACACTTGATCTAGTTGTGCAGGACTATATTCCCAGGCCACGGAAAATTGGAGGTAGTGTTCACACATATGTTATTCCCTATGAAACTGATCCATTCCCAAGAGGAATGAGGACCATGTTTGATTCGGATAATGTTTAAGTACTTGTTTGTTTTATTATTTTGGCCTAGTACCCCTTTGTACTATTAAATTATATCATGTGTTGTATATTTTTATTGTTTTATACCACTTGGTATTATTTTCTTTTATGGGCCATTTAAAGTGAATTTATGACTCCCTAGGTGAACCTTAGTGTCTCTAAACTTACCCTAGGTGGTTACCCATGGGTCTAGGGTCAATTTTGACTAACTAAACCTTGGAGTAACCCAATTTTGGTCACTCTAAACTAAGGTTTAGTCAAAGTGACGAATTTTGAAATGGCTAAGGGTGGGAGATGAGTCATGCTTTGGGAAAGACTCATCTCTCTTCCCAAAGTTTGGGGATCCCTTCACCAAGAAGACTTGGGAGGTCTCCAAGACTCCCAAGTGCGTGGGATGTCCCTCCAAGACTCTCACACACGTGTGAGAGCATCTTGGAGGGAGATGGCTCTCTTGGAGAATAAGAGGATGTGATATGGCAACCCTTATCCTCATGGAGGCTTTAAGGGAATTGCCACCTCACCACTTGGTCTCTCACACATGTGTGAGGGCACAAGTGGATAAGGTGAGGATTGGGATGGAATTGGAGGGTGACACTTGTCACCCTCACACTTCCTCTCCCTTGCAAGTGGCATAGGATGAGGAAGGAGAAGGTGACAAGTGTCACGTTCTCATTCCTCAAGGCCAAATTAGAAGGCCTATATTACCTCCTCTTGAAGAGGAGTGTGGGGTTCTAGCATTTTGCATATTTTCTTTCTATTCTTGGAGTTCTTTTGGGGAGTTAGAGAAATTTAGAGATTGGAAGACTTGGAGAAGCTTGGAGTTCTTCACCAAATGTGCTTCTATTTTTAGGGCTTTTGAAGGTAAGCTCCATGGATATGGCCATTTACCCTTGCATATTTCATTTATGTTGTGTTTGTGATTTTATGTTGTCGGTTGTTTTCATTTTGTGTGGGTTGGGAGTTTGGTGAGAGCACCTCCATTTGGAGGTAAGGCTCAACTTGTATGGGGTAGGGGAGAGTGAACCTCCTTGAGGTCACCTCCTTATTTTGTACTACTTATAGCCTTGAGGGCTTTTCTTGATGTTGAGAACATTTTTGATGACAAGAGTGCTATGATAAGTTTTGAGTTATTTGGAGATATGTATTTTGGTGGTTGTGGCTTGAGGCCTTGAGACTTGGTGATTTGAGATCATGGAGTGGCCTCTTGAGTTGAGGGGTCCATTCCCCTACCCACATCAAACTCATTTTCATGAGTTTAAGTTTTGTGCAAACCCTTGGGAAATTTTATGTGTGTTTGGAAAAATTGTTTGTTGTGGTGTGTGTGTGCAACCATGTGATTCCTACCTCCCCAGCTCGGGGGTGACCCTCTTGTGGGTCTATGGTAGGGAGGAGGGCTTTCTGTCGTTGCTTGGTTCCCCATTGTTGTGTATTTAATGCAGGTGTTCTTGGGAGTAAATGAAGTTGGAGTAGATCATTTTTGCCTCTTTTGTTGTATTGTAGTTGGCTAATTTGAGCCATGGCCTTAGAGGCCTTGTTGAAAAAATTTGTCAAAATCAATTTTATCCCATGTGTTGGTTGTGTAAAGGAAAATTATTGGGAGTATTCCTTAATGTTTTTTTTTTTAAATGGATTACTATTATTTCTATTGTGCTTTTGTTATTGGAAAGTTGGGACAAGAAAATATAGTTTGCTATATATGTTGCTTGCATCAATGAAATTTGTATTTGTTGTAGTTTGAAATGGTTGAATGTTAAATAGAAAGGAAAACAATAATGCTGTTAAAATTTTTAGTGAATGCAATATGGAGAAGAAATTATACATTGTTGTGTTCATATTTGATTTGGGAAGCGTCATATGCAACGAAATTTTATGTTTATCATTTTGCTATTTTGTGCTCATGGTATGTTGAAAGTTGAGTAGAAATGGTCTTTTATTTTTCCTGTCATTTACATCTGAAAGAAAAGAGAAATTATCAGTGGACTCGTTCTTTCATTTTTGCAAAAAAAAAAAAAAGTGTTTCTCCCTCATGCTAATTCCTGTTTCAAAAAATATATATAATGAAATCTGCTTTGAATCTATTTATTGTCCAAGAGGTTATATAAATCGGCCTTATTGAAATTTTTGTATAATTGTTTATATATATATAACTGGATTGTAATAGACCCATATCTGGGAATGTAAGTCTTCTTGAGGGGATCGTATATACTTATAAAAAAATAGTGTATATACACATATATATAAATATATACATATTTTATAAGTATATATATGTCATTGATTTAAATCGTATTTATTTTTACTGTTGTTAAAACTGTGGGTATATCACTAACTAAATACATACATATACATGTATATATATACGTATTTAATATATATATATATATATATAAATGCACCAGTCTTTTAATGTTGGAATGAATACATAGTGAATATATGTATTACTGTGTATATATACATATACACATATAAATATATATATGTATACATATATATACACAGATACATATATACATATATATATTTAGCACATTAAATAAACTAGATTTTAAACAACGAAATATATAAATCAAACTCCATTTATTAATGTTTTTCAGTTGTTGGGAGAATAGATTGAATCCCATTTCCAACGGTGGTTGGAGTTTGTTTGCAGCTTACAAAACAAAAAAAAAGAGGTGGGGCTGTGGTGGGTGTTGGCACCCACCATAGTCCCCATTTCTGCTATTGTTGTCACTACTATAGAGGGTGTGGGTGGGGGTTTTGAACCCCTCCCCACCGTTGTTGCTAACACAAAATTAGTGCCGCTGCCTACCTTAGAGCCTGCACTCTACTTTCTCCACGGCTGTCGTTCAGCCTTCTCCATCATTACTTGTATACTATTAAAACTGCAAACAGTGAAAGTATATATATATATATATATATATATATATATATATATATATATATATATATATATATATATATATATATATACATTTCTGTATATCAAGCAATGTGTATTTTTTTTCTTCTTTCACACTTCTTGAATCTTATTCAATGTGAGTGTATATATATATATACAAATAGACACATATGTGTATATATTAAAAAAAAAGGAAAAACCCTATGGGTATGCTCAAGATTTATACCTCTGTGGGTTGTCCTCATGGCTTCCAAGCCATGGCAGTAACAATCCTTCAACCTGCAAAAGAAATGAGTATTGGAGGTAACAAAACAAGAGAGGGAACAATGAGATGAGAAAATAAGGGAGGAAATAGGGTTTTCATAAAGAAAGTAATAAAATAAAGATAGGGCAAAGTTAGGGTTGTGAGAGGGAATTTGAGGGTAAGTTATTTAATTTAATTTATTACATCTCCATTTTTTTTTAATGTGACCTTCCCTCTCCTCCTCCTTTTTAACTTTTGTTATTTTCCTTTGAGTGAATTCTTTTCTTTAAGTAAGGCATTTCTTGATTGTGAGAATTTTAATTTTAATAATGATTTTTGGTATAACTTTTTAATTAGGTAGTGTATTAGGGAATTTAGTGGGTTTAATTTTATTCCCTTAGGATATTTTGAGGGTGGGATTTAAATTATTTTATTCTAGCCTTTAGTCTCCTGAGGGGATATTTTTAATTCATCCTCTTCTTAATTATTTTAACTTGAGTAATTAATAAATGTAATTATCAAGATTTTATTTATTAATGGACTCAAGTATTGAGTTGCCTTTTTGGTCGTTCATTTTAAATTCGCATTTTATAATTTTGTTGAGTGGTCAAATTTATTTGGCCTTGGAATTTTATTTAATTTTCCTTATGATTGATTATTTTAATTTTTGCATTAATTTCTTCTTAGAATCTTTCTTTTAAAATTTTTATTTCATTTATTAAAAACACGTTATGTTGTCGAATTTTTCCTAGATTTTAGGGTTTTATTTTTATGACCTTTTGACGACTATCATTTAATCACCCCATCTTATCATGTGTTAATCATGCCATTGATTTTCATATTTTATTTATTCTATTTCATTTTTGTATTAGAGATAGGGTTTGGTTTCGAATATGATGAAATCACCTTCTCACCTAGGAAACTTAGGGTTCGGATTAAAACCGTTCTAACCCTAGGAGCAGCACACTTCGCATTGCATACCCCCTAGACGGCTTTTATCATGTAGGGGATGGCGTATGATGACGCACTTCCTCGACATATGTTTGACATGTTTACGCCTCATTTGTATTGCCACCAAGCATGCAAACACATGTGAGGGGGTTCCTAGGGACACGCAGAAAAGTTTTTGTTATTTTGTGTCATGACCACATAAGAAATGTGGACATGACACATGTGTTGCATGTCGTGATTGTATGGGAAATGTGGACATGACATTCGGCATCAGAGCCCAAGTTTAAACACTGGGCTTGTTTAGGGCACATTATTATTCTGCAACTTTGATTAATTTGTGGTTACCTCATTTTTGTAGGATGCCTCCCCGATGAGTTCGGTGAGTGCGTTCACGCCGCATAGAGTCTGTAGAGGTTCATAGTGACTCTTCAGCTGAGGTCAGCCCTACAGGTACCACAGGCATCACCGGCCCTACCTATACCAGATATTGGGCTACAGATATTACAAGCACTACAGGTAGTGTTAGATAGGCTACCACTGGCCGTAGTTGAGCCACGCATAGAGCCACATGCTGAGCCTTGTGATGATCCATGAGAGGAGCCACGTGTGGAGCTCTGCATCGAGCCGCGAGAGGCACCACATGTGGAGCCATATGTTGAGGTACTAGATATGACAGCAGAGGAGGTTGGATCGGTCGACAGGGCCCGTAGTAGGAGCCCTCCATGTCATGCTAGGCGTGAGGAGGCAGTGCGAGTGGAGTAGATTGTTCACAGGCCTTATGATTATTATGTGGATGAGCCTATCAGAGGTCACAGAGACCGAGGAGATCCCATCAGGGAATTGTTGAGGCTAAATCCTCCTACATTTGTCAGGACCACAAAGGGAGCTGAGGCAGAAGCCTAGCTTATCAGCTTAGACAGATGCTTCGTGTTATGTCCTTACGAGGGAAACACGAAGGCATGTGTGTCAGTCCACCTATTGTGAGATGTAGCAGCTACTTGGTGGCGCACTGAGGAGTGCAAGTGACATCTATCATTGGACACACTCACATGGAAGACTGATGTAGAGGTAAACGCAACAGAAGCTTACAAATGGGAAGGAGGAGTCATTAATACAATCAGCATGTTAAAATCCTGGACATGCAGTATGTAATACCTATCGGCTTAACAGCATCATCATATTTCTTGCTAACACAGACAGCATCATCATATTTCGAAGAGGCATGAAATATCCTCCTGCTAACTACTGTTCACTTCCTTATCGCCTTTCGCCTTTCGCCTGTCAGCAGCATCATGATACTCGACTATCACAATTATCCTCCTGATGATCACTATTCACTTAGCGCCAAACTCTATCTTCATCATCATGATGTTCAGCATCCTCTTCATCAGCAGGATAAAATATCCGGTTCCTCTCATATATCCTAATGACGATACTCAACTTTATGCCGATGACTTACGCCGATGCCAAAACACTTAGCGACAGCAGGATAAACTTGCATAGGGTGATATTCGCAATATCCTAATGACGATGACGTCACTTGCACCCGATGATGATGTCAACAGGATATAAGACACTTATATCCTCCGCAACATGATAATGAATATCCGGTGATCTTTTCAATATCCTGATGATGACCTTTCCGGTCCTTAGCCAAAAAGTGAACTTTCACTTCTGCATGCGATAGCGACATGCGGACGATGGATACACCCGAAAGATGATCCTGACGATGATATACACACTGAGTATATATCCAACTTATATCATCCTGATGCATTCAAAACATACAGTTTTCGTCAGCTTCTTAACCTGATCTGGATAGCGATATAGTCGCGGATGTCGATGCGATTCACTCCGTCTGGAAAAGCACATGCAGATCCCTGTATATCCGTCAGCTGCATGTAAACTCACAGAATCGCACAATTTTACAAAGAAAACATGATGATCGGGCTGGATCACTTTCAGATCAAAACTTAACAGTTTATCTTCCTAAATCCTAGCACATGAGGATGCTAGGTTGATTCACAGCATGCTACCAATGGATCTCCCACACAATGAAATGCATAAACAGAAAACTAAAATACAACCTAAACTAACATGCATGACCATTCCACCGATTCATAGAATCAACCGGTGGAAGGGTTGAAAGAATCCATTAACCTGTAATCAGAACAGAGATCAAAACATAAACAGCTGATAACCCAGATAATGCAATTGATGAGATCTTATTTAGATGAAACACAAATGTCCTGTTTCTACAACAAGGTTTCACAATGTCTGGACTGATCTCTGGATCTCACTCAATCACCATAACATAACTACTACTCTCTCTTCTGATATGATATGATATCAAACCCTAACTGATCTGAGTTATTTATAGCAATATCCTACGAGTACTACCAACTCGATTCCCAGCGGCTGGGAGCTTCCAAGCGGCTGGGAGAGGACAGCTCATACTACCTGATCACGAGCTCTAACTACCTGCACACTCTCCTAGGCTGATCTAATACATATGCATTGGTCCAATGGACCTTATTACATTATGAAGTCAAACATGCTAAAAATAGACTAATGTCTTGTCATGCGGACAATGAACCTATATCCTGTCTTGTAGGGGTGCTCCTGCACCATACTCCCCAGAAGAAGAAATCTCGAGTCCACTTGAGATGAGAGTATGAAGATCTGCACCATGTTTCTGGATCTGCTCTTCAGTCATCCAGACTGCTTCAGAATTAGGTTTTCCCTTCCAAGAGACTAGATACTCCAAGTACTGTTTGTTCCGGGTCTGTTTGACCACTCTGGTGTCCAAAACCTTCTGCAACTGTGGAGGATCATGCTTGGGAATGTCATCATTGACTGTATCCTGTAGGAGTTCCTGATCTGCATCTGGATAAGACTTGTATGGAGTTAAATCACATACATTGAATATAGGGGACAAACCAAGATCAGGGGGGAGTTGTATCTCATAAGCATTCTGTCCATGCTTGTGCAAGATTTGACATGGTCCAACTTTTCTCTGCATAAGTTTAGTATATTTTCCCATAGGAAGTCTGTCCTTCTTCAAATGAACCCATACCAAATCTCCAACATCAAACTGAACATCCTTCTTCTTTTTATCAGCATATTCCTTATACTTCAAGGTGGTTTGTTGTAGTTGGGTCTTGACTTGATCATGAACCTCTTTGATGGCTTCTGCAAAAGCTTCTCCTTCGGCACTAACAGGGTCTACTGTAGGTAGATCTCTCAATTCCAAAATTCCTCTTGGATGCATACCATAAACTATCTGAAAAGGTGATTTCCCTGTGCTCCTATTGACAGTATCATTATAGGAAAATTCAGCTTGAGATAGAATATTATCCCACTTTTCTCCATGTTGTTTTGTCAAACATCTAAGCAAATTTCCTAAGGAACGGTTCACGACTTCAGTCTGTCCATCCGTTTGAGGATGATATGCAGAGGAAAAAGACAAATTTGTTCCAAATTTCTTCCAAAGAGTTCTCCAGAAGTGACCAATAAACTTCACATCCCTATCTGACACTATGCTCAATGGCAATCCATGGATCCTGACAATCTCCCTGAAAAACAAATCTGCAATGTATGAAGCATCAGCAGTGGTTTTGCATGGCAAGAAATGTGCCATTTTGCTGAATCTATCCACTACAACAAAAACACTGTCAAACCCTTTCCTTGTCCTTGGTAAACCCAAGACAAAATCCATACTTATGCTTTCCCATGGTCTGGAAGGAATGGGTAAGGGCTGATATAAACCTGCATTAGTCGACCTGCCTTTAGCTTTCTGACATATCACACATGTCTCTACAAACTTTCTGACATCTGATTGTAAATTAGGCCAAAAGTAATGTCTTCGGACAAGATCAAGAGTCTTATCTAGACCAAAATGACCTGCCATAGCTCCACAATGTTTCTCCTTAATGATGTTTAACCTCATAGAACACCTTGGAATACATAACTGTCCACCTTTGAACAACAATCCATCCTGAATCAAAAATTCAGAGAATTCAGCATGATATTTCTCTCCAAAAGAAGTACATACATGATATATCTCCCCAAAATCTTCATCAGTCTCATACATGGTCTTTAGTGAATCAATGCCAACACTTTCTAACTGAATCTGGTTGACTGTTAGAACTCTCCTGCTCAAAGCATCTGCAACTTTATTCTTGACTCCTTTCTTATGCTTCAATGTAAAAGTAAAAGCTTGTAAGGTTTCTACCCATTTCATGTGTCTGTGGTTCAGCTTTTCCTGGCTGTTTATGAAACTCAGAGCCTGGTTATCTGTGAATACTATGAATTCCTTTGGCATCAAGTAATGCCTCCATTTCTTGAGTGACTGGACTAAAGCATACATTTCCAAATCATATGAGGAATACCTCTTTTTAGCATCATTGAGCTTCTCACTGAAAAATGCAATAGGTCTACCTTCTTGGCTGAGTACTGCTCCAATGGCCATGTGACTGGCATCACATTTGACCTGAAAGATTTTGTTAAAGTCTGGAAGTGCAAGGACTGGCTGCTATGCCACCTTCTTCTTCAATGTTTCAAAAGAATCATCTGCTCTTTGAGTCCAAACAAATCTGCACTTCTGTCCTCCTTTGATGGTATCAAGCATGGGTGCACAAATATGACTAAACCCTCTTATAAACTTCCTGTAGAAGGTTGCTAACCCATGGAAACTTCTGACATCATTCATAGTCTTTGGGGTTGGCCAAGACAATATGGCACTTACCTTCTCCTTATCCATTTGTAACTTTCCTTGTGAAATGACAAAACCCAAATATGTGATCTCCTCTTGCATGAACAAACACTTGTCTAAATTTATCATCAGCTGCTCTTCATGTAACCTCTTAAGAACCAAATCTATGTGTCTGAGATGTTCTTCTTTTGTGTTGCTGAAAATCAGAATGTCATCTAGATATACTATGACAAACTTACCAATGAAATCTTTCAAAACCTCATTCATCAACCTCATAAAAGTACTAGGTGCATTAGATAAACCAAAAGGCATAACCTTCCACTCATATAACCCTTCATTAGTTTTGAATGCTGTTTTCCATTCATCTCCTGGCCTAATCCTGATCTGATGATATCCACTCTTTAGATCTATTTTTGTAAAATACTTAGCACCTCCCAAACAGTCAAGTAAATCCTCTATCCTAGGGATTGGAAACCTATACCTGATTGTGATCTTGTTAATAGCTCTGGAATCTGTGCAAAGTCTCCAAGTACCTTCCTTCTTTGGTGCTAGTATAGCTGGTACTACACATGGACTTAAACTTTTCCCAATCAGACTTGAATCCAATAATTCTTCAATTTGTTTGGCTACTTCTGCATTCTGTTCTGGAGTTAGCTTATAGGCTGCTTTGTTTGGAAGTGTTGACCCTGGAATTAAGTCTATGCAGTGACTAATATCCCTGACAGGTGGTAGGGATCTTGGCATTCCCTATGAGATGATACCTTTGTACTTATCCAATAGCTCTTAGATAGCTAGGTCTATGAACCTTTGCTTTTTCTTTTCCTTGACTTCTTGCTGCTATTCTTTATTCACCCTCATACATGGGATTAGGGCATATGCAACTGCACCTTCTGCTACTACTTTCATGAACTGTTTACCTTCCATCAGCATTACCTTCACCTCTTTTCCTTTAGATTTCTCCTCCTTCTCCGTCAATGGTAGTAACTTTATAACCTTACCATCTTTAGTGATTGTATAGGTGTTTCTAACACCATCATGTTGTGCCTTCAAATCATACTGCCATGGTCTACCAAATAAAAGATTACAAGCATCCATTGTGGTAATGTCAAACAACAACTTATCCTTATATGCTCCAATCTGAAATTCTACCCAAGCCTGCTCTTCTACAGTTGTCTGCTGACCTTGGGTAAGCCATGAGACTTTATATGGGGATGGGTGAGGCAATCTCCTAAGCTTAAGCTTTGTCACCATTTCTTCAGACACAAAATTTTCAGTAGAACCAGAATCAATCAAAACTTTACATGCCTTACCTCTTGCTTTGCAAATAGTCCTGAAAAGAGACTTTCTTTGAGGGGATTCTTTGTCAGGTACCTTCATGGTAGTCACTGTTCTTCTCATCATTAGAGACTCTCCACTTTCTGGGTATCCGCAATTATCAGGGGCATTCACACTCTGAAAAGCATTAGAGCCTGTCATACTTTGATTATCAGGTTCTTGGATCAGATTTGTTCTCCTTTCTCCTGTTGAGCTTGTGGCCTTTTCTAGACATCTGCTGGCTATATGGCCTTCTTTGTTACAGTTATAACATCTGATGGATCCTCTGCCCTGGGATCTTCCTCTAAAAGGTCTTCTACCTCTGAAGTTTCCTTGCTGACTATAATTTTCCCCTTGGTTCTGACTATTGTTTCCCTTACTATTGTCATGACTGGATTCTCCTTGATATCCATGTCCATGTCCTCTACCTCTAAAAGGACCTCTTCCACCCCTTGGTTGTCTTCCTCTTCCTCTATTGTGTTGTTCTTGTTTTCTCTTTAACTTCTCTTCCACTTTCAATGCCAACTAAAAGCATTTCTGAACTGTATCTGGATTATGCAGACTTAAATCTTCCTGAATGTTGAACCTCAATCCATTAAGGTATCTGGCTACCTTCTCTTCTTCACTTTCCTTTACCTTTGTTTTCATACAAAGTTTCATGAATTCTTCTGTATATGAGCTGACATTTAGCTCCTTCTGCTTCAGGTTTTGCTTCCTCTTGTGTAATTGGATATTGTAATCCAATGGGACATAAGCTTCCTTTACTAATGCCATCATTTTCTTCCATGTAGTGACTCTACGCTTTCCTTCCTGTACTCTATCATCTTGGATGAAATTCCACCATGTCAAGGCAGCTTCTTTCATTTTTGACTAGGCTATTTTCACCCTCTGTTGTTCTGGTATCTCCTTCGTTTCAAAGAAATTGTTCAAGGAGTCTATCCACTCCATCACTGAATCAGGTTCCATCTTTCCTGTAAACACTGGCAAATCCAATTTCACATCCATGGTTCTCCTCTCCATGGCCTTGAGGGCGTTCAACAGTGGTCTCTGGTCTGCAGGAATGACCTCCTCGTTCCAACTAGGGATCTCTTCTTCTTCCCTATCTTCTTCTCTACCAGAACCTACTCTGTTCCTCAACTTCTCTAACTCATCCTTCAATTCCTGATTCTGAGCCTTCACGGCCTTGCTCTCTGCAATCTGTTTCTTTACCAGAACTGCCAACTCAACGTTGGTCATCCTTGCTGGATTCTCAGATGTTCCTTCTTCACCTGACATCCTGCTATATCCTGATCTTTTGCAGAAGATCCTTCCTTTGCTCTGATACCACTATGATGCAGAGGTAAACACAACAGAAGCTTACAAATGGGAAGGAGGAGTCATTAATACAATCAGCATGTTAAAATCCTAGACATGCAGTATGTAATACCTATCGGCTTAACAGCATCATCATATTTCTTGCTAACACAGACAGCATCATCATATTTCGAAGAGGCATGAAATATCCTCCTGCTAACTACTGTTCACTTCCTTATCGCCTTTCGCCTTTCGCCTATCAGCAGCATCATGATACTCGACTATCACAATTATCCTCCTGTTGATCACTATTCACTTAGCGCCAAACTCTATCTTCATCATCATGATGTTCAGTATCCTCTTCATCAGCAGGATAAAATATCCCGTTCCTCTCATATATCATGATGACGATACTCAACTTTATGCCGATGACTTACGCCGATGCCAAAACACTTAGCGACAGCAGGATAAACTTGCATAGGGTGATATTCGCAATATCCTAATGACGATGACGTCACTTGCACCCGATGATGATGTCAACAGGATATAAGACACTTATATCCTCCGCAACATGATAATGAATATCCGGTGATCTTTTCAATATCTTGATGATAACCTTTCCGGTCCCTAGCCAAAAAGTGAACTTTCACTTCTGCATGCGATAGCGACATGCAGACGATGGATACACCCGAAAGATGATCCTAACGATGATATACACACTGAGTATATATCTGACTTATATCATCTTGATGCATTCAAAACATACAGTTTTCGTCAGCTTCATAACCCGATCCGGGTAGCGATATACTCGCGGATGTCGATGCGATTCACTCCGTCTAGAAAAGCACATGCAGATCCCTATATATCCGTCAGCTGCATGCAAACTCGCAGAATCGCACAATTTTACAAAGAAAACATGATGATCGGGCCGGATCACCTTCAGATCAAAACTTAATAGTTTATCTTCCTAAATCCTAGCACATGAGGATGCTAGGTTGATTCACAGCATGCTACCAATCGATCTCCCACACAATGAAATGCATAAACAAAAAACTAAAATACAACCTAAACTAACATGCATGACCATTCCACCGATTCACAGAATCAACCAGTGGAAGGGTTGAAAGAATCCATTAACCTATAATCAGAACAGAGATCAAAACATAAACAGCTGATAACCCAGATAATGCAATTGATGAGATCTTATTTAGATGAAACACAAATGTCCTGTTTCTACAACAAGGTTTCACAATGTCTGGACTGATCTCTGGATCTCACTCAATCACCATAACATAACTATTACTCTCTCTTCTGATATGATATGATATCAAACCCTAACTGATCTGAGTTATTTATAGCAATATCCTACGAGTACTACCAACTCGATTCCCAGCAGCTGGGAGCTTCCAAGCGGCTGGGAGAGGACAGCTCATACTACCTGATCATGAGCTCTAACTACCTGCACACTCTCCTAGGCTGATCTAATACATATGCATTGGTCCAATGGACCTTATTACATTATGAAGTCAAACATGCTAAAAATAGACTAATGTCCTGTCATGCGGACAATGAACCTATATCCTGTCTTGTAGGGGTGCTCCTGCACCAAAGACCTTCATTGAGTGCTTCAATGCACGATATTCATTAGATCACTACAGGCAGCGTCGCATAGATGATTTTCACAACCTTCATTAGAGAGGACTTACGATTGCTTAGTATGAGGGTAGATTCACTGAGTTGTCTTGATATGCAGAGTATCTCCATGACAAGAAACTCCTGGTTCATAAGCTTATCAGAGGATTAAACCATAGGATAGTAGGGCTTGTATGCATGGCAGACCCCTAGACATTGAGTGATGCTATCGAGAAGGCATATATAGTTGAGGAGATATAGGGATGAGGGCAGAGTTCATGCCCTCAGTTTTAAGATTATGGGCAACAACAACATCAACAGAGTTACCGTAGACCACCACCACCACATCAGAGAGGAAGATTTAGTTCCGCATCCTTACCTCCTAGGCCCCCACAGCAGTAGCAGCAGAAGTCTAGGCCACAGTAGAAGGCACATGGGGGGCATAATAGAGGTTGGCAGCAGTAGGGCCCATGCAGAGATCAGAGACAGTAGGGACCACCTGCAGGACCCGCGAGGTTGCAGCAGTCATACAGGGGTTCATAGGTAGATCTAGATAGCAGCAGTTGAGTAGGACTCATACTAGATAGGTACAGGCTAGGGGCCCATGTTATGTGTGTGGTGGAGTGGGACATCTAGCCAGAGAGTGTCCATAGGGATTTACAGCAGGGGGATAGCCTCATTTAGGATGATCAGAGCAGACAGTTGGAGATGTGGGTAGGTCCCACCGTATGTTTGCAACGGTTGATAACCGCCAGGATGATTTTTAGGCATTAGTGATTGAGACATCAGGTATGATAGGGGGTGTCCCCATTTCTATTCTTTTTGACTCTAGTGCTACTGACTCTTTCATATCTCCATCGTTAGTGGAGCGTTGTAGGCTGGTGGCCTTTAGACAGGGTGATAGGTGGGTGGTTGAGTTGGCCTTAGGGGCCAAGATGACAGTAGATGCCTTAGTCCATGACTGTGAGATATCTTTGGGACCCTTTGCCATAGTTTGTGACCTTGGAGTTATGACATTAGGATACTACGATGTGGTTTTGGGTATGGACTAGCTTGCAGCTCATCGAGCCAAGCTAGATTGTTGCCGAAAGGCAATTAGCTACTTAGACGATCATGGTACATCAGTCAAGATAGTGGGCATTCAGAAGCCCACGACAGTATGTATGACATCTACCCAACAGCTTAAGTGCTGCATGCGGAAGGGATACCAGATGTTCTCTATTACAGTGAGTGATAGATCAGATGATGAGCCTGAGGCATCTTTGGATGATCATCCCATCCTAAGAGAGTTTGCCGATGTGTTTCTAGAAGAGTTACTAGGGATGCCACCCCATCATGAGGTAGACTTTCATATTGACTTAGTGTCAGGTGCCAAGCTTGTGTCTCATGCACCCTACAGGATGACCACTCATGAGCTCACAGAGCTCAAGTTACAGCTTGAGGACTTGCTCGAGAAGGGGCACATCTGACTGAGTGTTTCACCTTGGGGTGCTCCTGTCATCTTCGTGAAGAAGAAGGATGGGTCTCTTTGACTATGTATGGATTATAGGCAGTTCAATAAGGTGATGGTGAAGAACCGTTATCCTCTACCCAGGATTGACAATCTCTTCGATCAGATGCAAGGAACGAGGGTGTTCTCCATGATTGACTTGAAGCCTGGTTACCATCAGTTGTGAATCACAGAGGCGGACATCCATAAGACCACCTTTCAAACTTGATATGGCCACTATGAGTTCACTGTGGTCCCCTTCGGTTTGACGAATGCCCCTACAATGTTCATGACTCTCATGAACGGGGTGTTCTGTACCTACTTGGATCAGTTCGTGATTATTTTGCTTGATGACATTTTGATCTATTCGCAGACCGAGGAGGAGCATGAGGAACACCTACGTTAGGTTCTACAGTGTTTGAGGGAGCATAATCTTTATGGGAACTTGGCAAAGTGTGCATTTTTCAGGATAGAGGTATAGTATTTGGGGCATGTCCTATCTGGCGATGGAATCTCAGTAGATCCTATTGGCAAGAGACACTGTGTGGCTTCATGATTGTTGTCATTAATGGAAACAAAGTCTATCCCACACATCCGCAACACATAGTATGTCTATACTGGATGATAGATTGAAGATTGTTTAGGTTCGGTGAGCAAGAATAGAGCATGCAGCAAGGTCTGACAATCAGGTCCGGATCTCTCAAATGGTATAACTCAGCAAGTTGTGGACTTGGACAAGTCAAGAGGAGTATCTTGAACACTATATTCTAGAGAT
This sequence comes from Cunninghamia lanceolata, assembly GCA_027924645.1. NCBI lineage: Eukaryota > Viridiplantae > Streptophyta > Pinopsida > Cupressales > Cupressaceae > Cunninghamia > Cunninghamia lanceolata. Next base: position 3,246,589 of record BSBN01001957.1, read on the forward strand.
TGAGCCTCTAGTGATGAATCATGGAAAAGATATGAGCATCTGAGTGTTAGGTTCCAGACAGGCAGAGTAGATTGAGGAAGAACTGATCGACAGAGTATCAGGCTTCAATCCAGATGAGTCTTGATGTTGATCAAGCTATTTGGGGGATCATGCATGGTTGGCCGACACAATTGATGACTTCTATGTCTATGTTTTTGATACGCATCACATAGTAAGCATGGATTCAACCGACAGATCAGTGTTTTGTAAATATCTTGAGTATTCTGGTTGCCGACTAGAAAGATGTTGAAATCCTTGGTGCGGATATATATACCTGATGGATTCCAGTATGAAGGGAGGTTATAAGGATATAGTGTGCAAGGAAAGGCAGAGATAAGTGTGGAAGCAGCAATACAAGTCTGGTATGTGACAGAATAGCAGCACTAAAGTAGAGGAAGAATGAAGTGCATTAGATTAGTATATTGAGCCTAACTGGAACTAAACCTCAGCATATGTGGATGCCTCTCATTAGTTCAAACACCTGGTTACCTTCTATAAACTTTGTAGATAGTGAGTCTCTTGTAGGCAGTGTGTCTCTTGTGAGTAGTGTGCTCAGGCAGTGAGCCCTAATTGGCAAGTGCCATTTTGTACTTCTTATTCTTTTAACAGAGAATACAATCTTGGGTTAGTCACCCTATGGTTTTTCCCTTAACAGGGTTTTCCACGTAAAAATCCTTGTGTTATGTATGCTAATTTTATTTCTACTCTCATGATTATGTATGCTTATATGTTTTGATGTTGCACTAATTGTTAAAGGAGAAAAGAAAGTTAAGATATCGAAGATAACTGATTCACCCCCCTCTCAGTTATTTGTCTTGTTTCCAACAATTGGTATTAGAGCTAAGTTCCTCTAAACAGAGCCTAACAACTTGAGGAAGATCTAGGAATCTTAATGGATATGTATGGTATGAAAGAACAACTTTAGTCTGCCTTAGATGATCTTGAGCAATCTCACTCTAAAGTCAACAACTTGAGAGAAAGACTCAAATAAGATGATGATTTCATAAATGAGCTAAAAGAAAAACTGAGTATCTCTGTGAAAAAGAGAAAGGAACTACTTCAAAAATTAGCAATTCAGAGTGAAGCCAATGATACTAATGAAGATCTGAATGAGAAAAACAATCTATGCGAGAAGTTATCAAAGGAGGTCACTATGGTAAGGCATGAGATGGAATTAGGAGTTATGAGATTCACCCAAGAAATTGAAGAGAAAAAGAAAATTGAAGATAATCTAAAACAATCTCTCAAGGAGAAGACAGAGGATTGCCACAAAATGGACAGAATAATCAGGCATCTTGAATCTAATCTTGAAGAAGCTAGAAATAATGAAGAACAACTTGAGAATCAGATAGACACTCTTAAACAAGATCTTCAAACAACAAATGAATACAAAGAGAAATTCAAGATAAGCTCAGCTCAACTTGAAGTTCTTCTTGAAAGCCAAAAGAGGGTAGATGACAAGCATGGCTTGGGATATGAGAAAGGTAAAAACTCTAGATCTAGTCAGAAGAACTCTGGATTAGGAAATCAAAGAAACAGGCCTAGAAGACCTTAGCTAAGGCAACCAAATGCTCAAAGATTGCTCTTCAATGGATACTGCTACAATTCTAACAATTTTGGTCATAAAGCAACTCAGTGTAGAAGAAGAATGAATCAGACTAATTCATCCTTCTCTAGACAGTGTTTCAACTGAAAAAGGTATGGTCACAAATCTCATGAATGCAGAAATATGCAAATTAATAATTCATTCAATGGTAGATGCTTTGCATGCAATAGAATGGGACATATGGCTAATTAATGTAGATCAAGAGGATATTAGTCAAATATGCAAAGAAATGTTGTTTGTTACAATTGCAATAGATCCGATCATTTTGCTAAATTCTACAGAAGTAAAAATTAGGATAAACGGGGTCCGGTGCATCATAATCAAAATTAAGACAAGGGAAAAGGAAAAGTAAATGCAGATGAAGTTCAAAGGGAGATGAGCAAGATTTGGGTGAAGAAGAGTACAAAAAATGTTGGGGATGGATCTACACCAGAATTTGGTGCTGATATTCCTTCCGGAAACTAAAACAGATGAGCTCTGGCTTAGGGGGAGTTACAAAGAAAAATAAATTCCCCCAACCAGTCAATTGGTGCCTAAATTTGGCACTTGGGATGTTGGGGATTAAAGGGTTATCAGAAAATTATCTAAATAACCCCTGGTAAAAATATGAAAGATTTGCATGGAGTTTTGCAAGAGTTTAATCATCCAAGATTGATCCAGTTTGATAGCCATCCGGTAAAAGCATGATTTTCACATATAGATCCGGTATGATTCAAAATTGAGATATCTTGACCTGCGAATTCATGACATGATTGGAGGAAAGAAGAGACATTATCTTCTATCACAAAAATGATTCTAAGTGCATCTTAGTAATTCGAAAAGAAATCTCCCAGAACAAGACAACCAGATAACTTAAGTTGTCCATTTATTGCAATAGGAAATTAGGGTTTGCGCAGAGATAAAAGGGTTCTTTTACTCATCATTTGCACATTTGCATTTGAGAAGAGGAAAGGAAGAGCTCTACATCAAGTTTTTACAACTTTCTCAAAGATCAAACCGCAGAATCTGATTCAACCAGCGACCTGTTTCAGGTCTTATTGTGAACCCTAAAAGCATAAAAAGGTATTTCCATTTTTGAATATCTCTCTCTAAATCTTTCACAAAGATGGCTACTCTAATGGTTGTTAAGATCACTGATAGGCTGCTCCCAAAGTTCAAGAAACACCCCTACAAATCCATAGAAGTTGATCCCTTAGGTGCCTTTTCTAGCATTCTGCATGGGGTTCTGCACGTAGAAGATGTTAGGGTGTACATCCATGCAAATATTGAGGAATTTGGAGAATCTAAGTTGATGAATATCTACCATAAATAATTAATAGATGAAACTTTTCAACTCAAACCTTAATACAAGGCCCTCCAGGATCAGCATTTTGGACATTGCATCCACTTTCCCTATTTTGCAGAAGATGAATGGGTCCAGTATATTTTTAGTAGAATACATGACAATTTCATGTGGTTGATGAAGCCCTTCAAGATAACAAAAGATGCCATTAGGGCAGTAATTGGACTACACTCATCCGGTGGGTTGCCTGCACTCAAATTTGTCAAGAACTAGACAGTAAGTGAAGCTACCGGATCTAAGTTTGACAAAAAAACAATGACAATAGAGGATATCACAGATTGGGATATCAAATTTACCTCTATGATAATTGGTTGTAAAATCTATCATTCCAGTAGGGAGAATTCTGTGTTCGAAACTACAATTTATACAACATATCAGATGCTAAGGGAAAATGCTGATTATGACCTATGTGATCTTCTGAATCAACTATTAGAAAATTTTTAGAAGATCAAGAAGGATAAGAACTCATTCAAGTATGGTGGCTTAATATTGTGTCTATTCTTTTACTATATGAATGAGCTACCTGAATCAAGTGGTTGGGTATGGCAAAATGACAGACCGGTTTCCATACAAATTAAAGACTATATGTATGGACTTGGTGATGCTAAGGCTCAAAGCACAGGGCTCTGGGGATACTTTAAGAACTTCTAAAGTATGATGCAGGCCAGAGAAAGAATTCTACAAACAATAGTTGAAAAATATAAGGATACAGTATGCTTCATGGTAGACACTGATCAATGCCTAATGGAGGTAGTTGAGCCCAAAATAGTTTGGATTATGCCAATGGGATATGAGGTTGATGAGAAAATCATGGAGCTGCATGTCCAACACTTGCTGAGTCAGCCTAAGGACCTTGATGCAGAAAGGTTTGGAACCTTTGAAGAATTAAGTGTAAAGATACATGTTGAATTGAGGCAACCAGAGATGAAAAGAAAAGTGAGAAGAGAAGTAGAGGAACTTGCCAAAAGATATGGCATATCAAAAGAGGTAGTTGATGTAAACAGAGAGAAAATAGAAAAAGATGAGAAAGAGAAACAAGAAGCAGAAAAAGAAAGTGTTCCAGTGCAAGCCTCCCCCTGGACTAGATCCTCTAAGAGCTCTGCACTTGCCACCTCTAAGAGCTTAAGAGCCTCAAAACCAGAAGCCAAGACATCCAAAAAGGGAGAAAAGAGAATGAAAACAAAGGCCACAAGGTCCTGAATAAGCTAAAAGGATGATGAAGAAACATAGTCTGATGAGGAAGTTAAGAAAATGAAGAAGAAGAAGAAAACATCCAGGGAATCCTCTATCGGCAAAGACAAAGAAGAAGGGGTAGAAGATTTTGTTGAAAAGCCCACTCTTTCTATTAATGATATCATCAAGGCAATCACAGTAGATGGGAACCTACAACTAGTCACAAAATTTTAGGATGAATATAGTGATACTGACAAGAGGATCTTGGAAGAAGCCATAGTCAGGTACCTAAATATTTATAATAAAGCATTTATTGAAATCATTTCATTAATTCCCAAAAGTCTAGAGAAGGTACTTGAACTTAGAAAGGAGAATGCTAAGGCAAAGGACTTAGAGATCCGAGAACAGATTGCTATTCAACTCTATCCTTCCATTACTCCAAAGCAAATGAACATGATCTTTAAGGACTGCAAGGATGAATTCCGGAGCAAAGTAAGAATGAACAAACTAATGCTTGGAGAGACTGATTAGGTAGAAAAAGAAACAGAAGACATCCTCCAGAATTCCTTCAAAAGATTCAACCTTCCTATCATAGAGGAAATAGATGAAGAACCTTTTACCATGGATGTCGAAGGATTAAATACATCAAAAGAAGAATCTACTAAGAAAAATGTAGAAGGGTCTAAAGAGACAGATGAGGGAAAGTCTAAAGACTTGGATTCCTCTGTCCTGGAAGAGGAAGTTCATGAAGAAGTCAACATCCCTCCTCTGGATCCCACTGCAAACATTCTAAACTCAGGAATTGAAGGAGAATGAAGAAAAGAAGAAAAAGTGAGTCAAGAAGAGGAGGTAAAGGGAAGAGAAGAAGAACAAACAAAGAAGATCTCTAATGATAGTTCAAAGATTCCAAAAGAAAAGAAGACTTAGTCTCCAGCAAGAGACACTATTGAGGTAGTGAAGAAATTCTTGAACAAAGAGCTGATGGAGATAGATGAACCTGAACTTTTTCAAGGACCACTAAATTTTGATTCTCTCTCTCCAGTCCAAACAATGAAGATAGCATATTTTTCCCAAGCTAAAACAAAAGAAAAGCTTCTGAAGTCTCACATGGAAGATTGTGAGATGATAGAGATTGCATTCGAAATGCTGGAGAAGATCATGCCATCCTTACAAAAGGATCCTTTGGCCTCTCCATCTGGTAACCTAAAATCTCTGGTAAACTCTGTTAACACTCATTTTGATTCTTTAGAGAAATCGGTAGAAGAAAAGGTCTAGAAAGAATTTTTGGGAAAGAGATTCAATGAAGTACAGAGACTCATAGCTAATTATAGGAGTGTTGACTCTAGGGCATACAACTGAGAGGGGGGGTGAATCAGTTGTATACAATCTTGCTTATCTTTTTCAAACACTTGATTCGTCTTGTTAGTTAATAGCATATCAATTAATCATCCATGAAAGTAAAATGCACAAGCTCAAGAGCAGATAAACATCAACACATTGAACACCAAGATTTTGATGTGGAAAACCCGGTTAAGGGAAAAAACCACAGGGTGATTAACCCAAGGATTATTCTCTATTAAAAGAATAAGAAAAGGAATGGCACTTGCCAATTAGGGCTCACTGCCCGAGCACACTGCTCACAAAGAGGCCCACTGCCTACAAGGAGACACACTATCTACAAAGTGATAAGAATCACAGTCTTGAACCTGAGAATGACATCTTTACCATGTCCGGATCAGTTCCATTTAAGCCCAAAACCTCTGCTCTGCCTTTCGCACTTCTCTTCGCTACACCACTCTCATCCACACAATCCACACTTCAAAATGAACTCACAAACCTTTATTTATACAAGACATTGACTTAGGAACAATCATCTAAGTTGGCAATCAACCATAAGAATATCCACAAGATGAATAACACATCCGGTCAGCCACCACAAGAACATTCGCAGGATGAACAACTCATCCGGTCGGCTAGTCGGAACAAGAACTTCATCTGGAAGAATATCTTCAATTCTGGGCTCTACTATCAATGCAGACCAACAAAACAACCTCAACATGATCCAAGAACCTTCACAAGCCTACCTGAATGACCAGGTACATCCACACTTTCTCTACGTACTGGAATCTCTTCTCTTCCTGATCTGGAACTTCAAGGACACAGTCTGTCGCCATTGTCACAATGCAAAAGGTACTTTCGGACCTCCAAATCATACACAGCTTGAGATGACACATCACAAGGACATCCCAAACACTCCTTCCAATCCGCAGATTAGGATTATACAATTTCAGACCTCATCGGACCTTTCTGTGATCCTCTGTCACCTCTGAACACTTGTCGGAACCGGTTCCACACCGATAGCCACAACTCCTTTCGATCTTCATGCGGACCTATGAAATCTTAACTAAAGCATCTCAAGACTCATATCTACAAACCCTTTAATCCGCATCCTCCGGTTCACATCCTATACAATACATTTGTCTTCTTCTCATCACTGTTCTTCACTATTCCTGACTAAGGCTAATTTTCTCAATATCCTCAGCACATTGGTCATTGAATCCTTCTTGTTAATGCAATATGAGTATGTTGACATCAATGACAACACTGGTTCACCTCATACTTGCAACAATCTCCCCCTTTGTCATTGATGGCAACATATGATGTGAAAAACCATCAAGACAAGAACTTCTCCTTTCTGTCACAGCTCCCCCTATCAGCAACATGTCTTCTCCTCATTTACTGCTCCCCCTTTGATCATCAGCTACTTGTTTTTCACATGTCTTCTCTCCCCCTTTGACATCAATGGCAAAGGGATCATACTTGCAATTTTAACACATCAGAGTCATACCAGCTGCTCCCCCTTAGTAGCAGCTCCCCATCATCAATCCAGATCACAAGATATGACTGTGATATCCACTGGACTGATGCACATCAGTGCATCCTAGTTCATCACCGGAGGGGCCATGACCCCTAACTTCTCCCGGAGATATTCAAAAGAGTCCTTAGGAAGAGGTTTAGTAAAGATATCTGCAATCTGATCCTTGGAGGGAACATACTCCAACCTGACTTCTTCCTTGTTCACTTGTTCTCTCAAAAAGTGAAATTTGATAGATATGTGCTTAGTCTTAGAGTGCAATACTGGATTCTTGGAAATATTAATTGCACTTGAATTATCACAAAAAATTGTGATAGGCTCCTCATTTTCAACTTTAATGTCTCTTAGCATCTGCTTCATCCATAAGATTTGAGTGCAACTACCTGCTACTGCAATGTATTCTGCTTCAATTGTAGACAGAGATATTGCATCTTGTTTCTTGCTTAGCCAAGAGACCAATCTCTTCCCCAAAAAGAATGCTCCACCACTGGTGCTCTTCGGGTCATCCACATCTCCTGCCCAATCTGCATCTGTGTAAGCATGAAGAGAGAAATTTGAATCTCTAGGGTACCATAGACCATACTCAGCTATTCCTTTCAAGTACCTAAAAATTCTTTTGATTGCCATAACATGAGATTCTCTAGGATCAGCCTGAAATCTTGCCACAAGACCAACAACCTGCATTATATCTGGTCTGGTCTGAGTGAGATACAACAATCCGCCAATCATTGATCTATACTTTGTCTGATCTACCTTTGGAGAGTCATCATCTTTGCTCAACTTACATCCGGTTGCCATGGGAGTGTTCATTGGCTTTGAATCTTCCATACCAAATTTCGTTAACAATTCTTTCACATATTTGGTCTGAGAAATGAAGATCCCTTTCTTTGTTTGAGTAATTTGCAGACCCAAGAAGAAATTTATTTCACCAAGCATAGACATTTCAAACTCACTTTTCATCTGATTTGCAAAAGTTTTGCACATACTATCTCTTCCTCCAAAAATGATATCATCCACAAACACTTCAACAATCAAAATGTTTTCATGATCAATTTTGAAATATAAGTTACTGTCAGCAGTACCTTTGCTGAATCCAATTTGCACAAGATGCTTATCCAACCTTTCATACCAAGCTCTTGGGGCTTGTTTTAATCCATACAATGCTTTTTTTAACTTGCAGACCATATCATCATTGTCAGACAATTGAAATCCATCCGGTTGTTCAATGTAAACTTCTTCTTCCAGATCACCATTTAGGAAGGCAGACTTGACATCCATCTGATATACCTTGAAGTCTTAAAGGCAGCAAATGCAAGAAATAATCTGACTGCTTCAATTCTTGCCACCGGAGCAAAGGTCTCTTCAAAATCAATTCCTTCTATTTGAGAGTAGCCTTTGCAGACCAATCTAGCTTTGTTTCTGATTACTTCACCAGCTTCATTTAATTTGTTCCGGAAGACCCATTTGGTTCCAATCACATTCCTATCTCTAGGTCTGGGAACAAGATCCCAAGTATGATTTTTCTCAATTTGCATTAATTCATCTTTCATTGCTTTGGTCTAGTTTTCATCATTGTAGGCTTCATTTACTATTTTAGGTTCAATCTTTGAAATCAGACAACATTCATCCTGATATTGAGCAACACTCCTTCTAGTTTGCACACCTTTGCTTCTGTCACTTATGATTTGATCTTCAGAGTGGTTCAGTGTTACATACCTAGGAATTTTGGGAGTATATTGCACTGCTGCTTCTTGATCAGGCTCATTCAAACCTATCTCTTCTTCCTAATTTACCAGATCAGGCTGACTCTGACTTACCGGAGAGGATTGAGTTCCTTGAACCTGAACACCGTATTGGTCATCTTCATCAAACTCATAAAATCTTGAGGGCTTCTCAATTCCTTCATCAACTTTCACATTAGTGCTTTCTATCATCTTCCTCAGTCTCTTATTGTAACACCGGTATGCTTTGCTTTGAGTGGAGTAACCCAAGAAAATTCCTTCATCACTTCTAGCATCAAACTTTCCTAGATCTTCATCTCTTTTAATATAACACTTGCTACCAAATACTCTGAAGTATTTCACAGTAGGAGTGATGCCAAACCAGACTTCATAGGGGGTCTTACTGGTATTCTTTCTGATTTGAACTCGATTTAGAGTGTAGACTGCAGTGCTGATAGCTTCTTTCCAGAACATTTGAGGAACATTTGCTTCCAACATCATTATCCTAGCAACTTCCTGGATGGTCTGGTTCTTTCTTTCAACTACTCCATTTTGCTGTGGAGTCCTAGGAGCAGACAATTGTCTCCTTATACCCTACTTCTCACAAAAGTTAATGAACTCACCAGATGTAAATTCACCACCTCTATCAGACCTTAGACACTTCAGTTTCAATCCGGTTTGATTCTCTACCATAGCTTTGAAGATTTTGAACTTCTGAAATGCTTCTGATTTTTCTTTTAGGAAGGTAACCCACATCATCCGGGAATGGTCATCAATTAACAACATGAAATATCTATCACCTTGCAGACTCTTGATTCTTGTCGGACCACAGAGATTAGTATGTATCAATTCCAACAATCCGGTAGAGGACTGATCTTTGCTTTTGAAGGAGACTCTGCTTTGTTTACCTAGCTGACATTCTTTGCACAAACTATTTGTAGGTTTCATCAATTTTGGAAGATCTCTTACAGCCTGAGTATTGCTTATCTTGATGATGTTATCAAAATTTATATGACACATTCTTCTATGCCATAATCAACTCTGATCAATTTGAACAAACAGACAACTTTTATTTGAACCAACCAGATGAAAGATATTACCTTTTGTCTGAGTACCGGATGCAATTTCAGTTTTGGAGCTTGTAAAGATTCTGCATTTTCCATTCTTAAACTGGAGATCATAGCCTTTGTCTACTAACTAACCAACATTGTGAAGATTGTGCTTCAATCCTTCAACATATAGTACATTACCTGTTTTGCTCTTTCCATCAAAGGAAATAGTTCCCCTACCTCTGATTCTGCCAGCAGAATTGTCACCAAACTTTACCATTCCTCCTTCATACCTTTCCAAATCCAAGAACTTATCCTTGTCACCAGTCATATGGTGAGAACATCCACTGTCAATAACCCAATCATCCTTTTCTTCCACTTGAGCAGCCAAAGCTTTTTCAACAACTTTGTGATTGACAGATTCAGAGAGTATTGAATCTTCTTCCTTGATGGCAATAAACACCCATTCATTTTCGGATTTGCTTCCTAGTTCTGATTCATCATCTGTTACTCCTTCATTGTCATCTTCTTCATGAACATAATAGCAGTTCTTTTGAAGCCTTTGTCTGTTAGTATTAGTCCTTGCAAATCTTTCCAGATATCTTGAAGCAAAATAACCAATCTTATTGCAGTTAAAGCACTTAAAGGGCAGTTTTCCTTCATATTTACCAGATCCTCTTGGTAGTCTTTTTGCAATGAGGGCTTCAAGTTGAGTTGTTTCTGCTTCTTCTTCTTCCATGTCTCTTCTTGCTTGATCATACCATGACATCTTCCTTGAAGAGTTTTCTCCCGGATCAAATCTCTGTTTGCCTTTCACATAGGCACTGGCTTTGAAAGCAGATTCAGTCTTGGGAGGATCATCTCCAAACTCGGTCATTTCAAATGCAGCTAGCTTGCCAGCCAATTGTTCTCTTGTGACAGTTGTGTGGGCTCTGAATTCATCAATTGCAGCAACCTTGATTTTGTAGGTAGTAGGAAGGGATCTGAGGATTTTGCAAACAATCTCATTTTCATCCAGAGTTCCACCAGCATTTCTAATTCCACACACAAGTTCATTCACTCTTGGCATAAAAGTAGTGATGTTTTCATCATCTCTCATCTTCAATCTTTCAAATTTCCCTTTCAGACTTTGCAACCTTGCACTCTTGACAAACTCATCTCCCTCATACAGAAGTTTCAGTTTAGTCAGGATCTCATATGCAGTTGGTAGGTCAATAACATTTAAGAGATCTGAGTCATTCAATGCGCTTAGAAGAGCTTCCTTTGTCCATAGATTGTTTTCAGCATCTGTGATTTCATTCAGAGTTGTCGGACCACCTTGTGGAGGTACATATGGTTTTGAAACCATGGCCAAGTATGCTTTTCCCATACATTCCAAGTGACATTTCATGCGACCCTTCTAGAGAGTGAAATTGGTTCCATCGAACTTCAGACTATCCTTTTTGTATGATGACATCCTGGATCTCCTCAAGTGGTTAAGCTCCTTTCAGAGGAACTTGGCTCTGATACCAATTGTTGACTCTAGGGCATACAACTGAGAGGGGGGGTGAATCAGTTGTATAAAATCTTGCTTATCTTTTTCAAACACTTGATTCGTCTTGTTAGTTAACAGCATATCAATTAATCATCCATGAAAGTAAAACACACAAGCTCAAGAGCAGATAAACATCAACACATTGAACACCAAGATTTTGACGTGGAAAACCCGGTTAAGGGAAAAAACCACGGGGTGATTAACCCAAGGATTATTCTCTGTTAAAAGAATAAGAAAAGGAATGGCACTTGCCAATTAGGGCTCACTGCCCGAGCACACTGCTCACAAAGAGGCCCACTGCCTACAAGGAGACACACTGTCTACAAAGTGATAAGAATCACAGTCTTGAACCTGAGAATGACATCTTTACCATGTCTGGATCAGTTCCATTTAAGCCCAAAACTTCTGCTCTGCCTTTCGCACTTCTCTTCGCTACACCACTCTCATCCACACAATCCACACTTCAAAATGAACTCACAAACCTTTATTTATACAAGACATCAACTTAGGAACAATCATCTAAGTCGGCAATCAACCATAAGAATATCCGCAAGATGAATAACACATCCGGTCAGCCACCACAAGAACATTCGCAGGATGAACAACTCATCCGATCGGCTAGTCAGAACAAGAACTTCATTCGGAAGAATATCTTCAATTCTGGGCTCTACTATCAATGCGGACCAACAACACAACCTCAACATGATCCAAGAACCTTCATAAGCTTGCCTGAATGACCAGGTACATCCGCACTTTCTCTACGTACTGGAATCTCTTCTCTTCCTGATCCAGAACTTCAAGAACACAGTTTGTCACCACTGTCACAATGCAAAAGGTACTTCCAGACCTCCAAATCATACACAGCTCAAGTTGACACATCACAAGGACATCCCAAACACTCCTTCCAATCTGCAGATTAGGATTATACAATTTTGGACCTCACCGAACCTTTCTGTGATCCTCTGTCACCTCTGAACACTTGCCAGAACCGGTTCCACACCGACAGCCACAACTCCTTCCAATCTTCATGCGGACCTCTGAAATCTTAACTGAAGCATCTCAAGACTCATATCTACAAACCCTTTAATCCGTATCCTCTGGTTCACATCCTATACAATACATTTGTCTTCTTCTCATCACTGTTCTTCACTGTTCCTGACTGAGGCTAATTTTCTCAATATCCTCAGCACACTGGTCATCGAATCCTTCTTGTTAATGCAATATGAGTATGTTGACATCAATGACAACACTGGTTCACCTCATACTTGCAACAAGGAGAACACTGGATATTGGGATAAAGAGCCTAGAAAATGCTCTTAAAGATGGTGGAGAAATGTATAAATTTTGCCTATCCTAGTCTAAAGTAACAGAAGATATTGAAAAGAAGGTGAAAGGACAAGAAGGTAAACTATCAAGTTTATCTCAAAATTTTGATCCTCTCACCACATCCATAATGAATCAAGAGTGCCAGGCTATTGCCATTATAAATGCAATAAAGAGGCTTGAAAAGGAGAAGAAGAATATAATAAGCAGGATGAGTGAACTTAGAGGGCTAATTATCCCTAAGTTAGAGGCAATGCATGAGGCCTTAACTGATGCTTAGATCACAGCCCGGACTAGTGATTCGATAGACTTAAGAAGGGTAGAAGCTTATGCATTTTTGTTGAGTGGTCACATCTCAATTTTGGACAGGATGAAGGAGAGTTGGGCAACAGAATTTATACAATTGAAGACCACTTTTGAAGATATACTTAAGTATATGTAAGTATAACATGTATATATACTTATGCGGCTATGTATAGGTTGATTTTTGCAAATTTTGGTGTGTGGATTCCATCATTTTTTATTGATGTCAAAGGGGGGGTGAGGAGTAGTGAAAAATGTGGAATCCAGCTAAGGGGGAGCTCCGGTAAAATAGTACATAAGATAGAGCATCAGCTAAGGGGGAGTTTGCTATGACACTTAGTCGTTTTTCACTAAGTGTTGCCATCAATGCCAAAGGGGGAGATTGTTGTCAAGAGACATTGTGTGGCTTCATGATTGTTGTCATTGATGGCAATAAAGTCTATCCCACACATCTGCAGCACATAGTATGTCTCTACCGAATGACAGATTGAAGATTATTTAGGTCTGGTGAGCAAGAACAGAGCATGCAACAAGGTCCAACAATCAGATCCGGATCTCTCAGATGGTATAACTCAGCAAGTTGCAGACTTGAACAAGTCAAGAGGAGTATCATGACCACTATATTCTAGAGATTGAGCCTCCGGTGATGAATCATGGAAAATATATGAGCATTTGAGTGTTGGGTTCCAGACAGGCAGAGCAGACTGAAGAAGAACTGACTGACAGAGTATCAGGCTTCAATCCAGATGAGTACTTGATGTTGATCAAGCTATTTGAGGGATCATGCATGGTTGGTTGACACAATTGATGACTTCTATGTCTATGTTTTTGATACGCATCACATAGTAAGCATGGATTCAGCTGACAGATCAATATTTTGTAAATATCTTGAGTATTCCGGTTGCCGACTAGAAAGATGTTGAAATCCTTGGTGTGGATATATATACCTGATGGATTCTAGTATGAAGGGAGGTTGTAAGGATATAGTGTGCAAGGAAAGGCAGAGATAAGTGTGGAAGTAGCAATACAAGTCTGGTATGTGACAGAACAACAACACTAAAGTAGAGGAAGAATGAAGTGCATTAGATCAGTATATTGAGCCTAACCAGAACTTAACCTTAGTATATGTGGATGCCTCTCATTAGTTCAAACACTTGGTTACCTTCTATAAACTTTGTAGATAGTGAGTCTCTTGTAGGAAGTGTGCTTCTTGTGAGCAGTGTGCTCGGCAGTGAGCCCTAATTGGCAAGTGCCATTTTGTACTTCTTATTCTTTTAATAGAGAATACAATCTTGGGTTAGTCACCCTGTGGTTTTTTCCTTAATAGGGTTTTCCACATAAAAATACTTGTGTTATGTGTGTTGATTTTATTTCTACTCTCATGATTATGTATGCTTATATGTTTTGATGCTACACTAATTGTTAAAGGAGAAAAGAAAGTTAAGATATTAAAGATAACTGATTCACCCCCCCTCTCAGTTATCTACCTTGTTTCTAATAGATCCATCGAAGATCAGGGCTATCAGAGATTGGCTAGCACCCACTAGTGTGATAGAGGTTAGGAGTTTTATGGGGTTAGCTGGTTATTACCGTAGATTTGTTGAGGGGTTCTCTCAGATAGCGCACCCCATCACTTCCCTTCAATGGAAAGGGAAGAGTTTTCTGTGGACTGAGTAGTGTGAGAGGGCCTTTGGGGTCATCAAGGAGCATCTTACCAGCACTCCCATTTTAGCGGTTCCTGATCCAGTAGTAGATTTTATGTTTGCACGGATGCATCACTTGAGGGTTTGGGAGTCGTACTTATGCAGGGTGCTAGAGCGACCATGTATGAGTCGTGAAAGCTCAAGACCCATGAGCTGAACTACCCCACTCACGATTTGGAGCTTGCAGTAGTGGTTTATGCTCTAGTCTGTTGGAGACATTTCTTATTGGGTCATTGCTTTGAGCTTCATTTAGATCATCATAGCTTTCAGTATATATTTACACAACTGAATTTGAACACCCGTCAGTGGTGTTGGATGGAGTTTCTTTGCGAGTATGACTTTGATGTCCACTACATCAAAGGGAAGGAGAAAATGGTTGATGACACATTGAGTCAGAGGTGCCATGAGATCTTGACCTTGACTCTGAGTGTGGACTTGAGAGGATGCATTATCTAGCATCTGCCTAAGGATGAGTGGTTTCTTGAGGTGCAGCAGGAGATCTGTTCACAGAAGGCCCTTGTGGGAAAGTTTGCAGGGTACTCACTTGAGGCAGATGGGTTACTTCGTCATCGACAACGCATCTATGTACCCCGCATAGGTGACCTACATACTATAGTGTTATCAGAGGCTCACAGAGCACCATATGCGGCACATCTAGGGGTGAAGAAGATGCATGCCAACCTATGACAGCTATACCATTAGGTGAGTATGAGACGGGATATTGTAGAGTTTGTTGCTCGATGCCTTGAGTGCCAGAGGGTCAAGGCCAAGCATCAGTATCCAGTAGGTCTTTTATACCCTCACGAGATACCTGAGTGGAAATGGGACACCATTTCCATAGATTTCATTGTTGGTCTTCCTATGTCTTCACGCCGCCATGATTCTATCATGGTGACAGTTGACAAGTTGACCAAGGTGGCACATTTCTCACCTGTATGCACAACATACAATGCACCAGTAGTTGTGAGAGTATTCTTGGATGATATTGTGAGATTGCATGGGGTACCTCACCGCATCATTTCTAACAGGGATTCTGTGTTCACTTGAGCCTTTTAGAGAGCCTTGCAGCAGGTGTTGGGCACAAAGCTCAACTTTAGTTCTGCATATCACCTCGAGACAGATGAACAGACAAAGCGGGTGAATCAGGTATTGGAGGACATGCTTCGTATGTATGTTATGGACCATCAATCTAGATGGGAGGAGTATCTATATCTGGTTGAGTTTGCTTACAATAATGGGCATCACAGCTCGTTAAGTATGCCTGCTTTTTAGGCTTTATATGACAGACCATGCAGGACACCATTGAATTGGGATCGGATAGAGGATAGGGTTGCCATTCGTCCAGATTTGGTTTAGGATATGGAGCAGTAGGTCACACTGATTAGGCAGAGACTTCAGGAGGCACATGATAGACAGAAGAAGTATACCGATGCTAAGAGACTTGATCAGAGCTTCTCAGTTGGGGACAAAGAATTCCTTAGAGTGCGGCCACACAAGAGTCCAATCCATTATGGAAAGGGCTCTAAGCTCTCACCACAATTTGTAGGACCTTTTGAGATCTTGGAGTGGATAGGACCTTTTGCCTATCGTCTAGCATTTCCACTTAGCCTGTCGCGTATCCACAATGTCTTTCATATTTTTGTATTGAGGCGATATATATTTGATTTATCTCACGTATTGGACTGGAGTGCTCTATAGGTAGAGGCAGACGAGCAGTTGGCTTTGGAGCTAATTCAAATATTGGCTCGTCAGACGCTGGGCCTTCGAGGTCAAGAGCTGGACCAGGTTAGGGTCCAGTGGGATTGTTATGATGAGGTCACAGTGAATTGGGAGGATGCAGCTAGTTTGAGGGTACTCTATCCTCACCTTTTTGATGACTTCCAAGAGGATGTTTAGTCTTAGGGGGGAGGATGTGGGGCCAATTATTTTTTCCTTCCTTATTTTGATCATTTTACATTTGGTTGATGACATTATCATACTTTTAGAGACAATTGTTCCATTATGTAGATTTGATTATATCTCTTGATTTTGATTTGACATTGATTAGACATGTGGTGATTCGATTTAAATCATATTTGATGCTATGATGAGATTAGACATGCAAGATATATTAGATGATGATTATTGATGTGATTTCTAGTTCAGTATGTGGGTTCATTAATTGATGATGATTATGTGACATTAGATAGAAAATGCAGACTAATCTTGAATTATGTTGTAAATGATTAATGTTGTATACAATGGCATGAATTTAATTCTAGTTGCTTCGGCTATGACTATTCATGATATGATTGACACTTGATCTAGTTGTGCAGGACTATATTCCCAGGCCACGGGATTGGAGGTAGTGATCACACATATGTTATTCCCTATGAAACCAATCTATTCCCAAGAGGGATGAGGACCACGTTTGATTCAGATGATGTTTAAGTACTTGTTTGTTTTATTATTTTGGCCTAGTACCCCTTTGTAAGATTAAATTATATCATGTGTTGTATATTTTTATTGTTTTACACCACTTGGTATTATTTTCTTTTATTGGCCATTTAAAGTGAATTTATGACTCCCTAGGTGAACCTTAGTGTCTCTAAACTTACCCTAGGTGGTTACCCATGGGTCTAGGGTCAATTTTGACTAACTAAACCTTGGGGTAACCCACTTTTGGTCACTCTAAACTAATTTTTAGTCAAAGTGACGAATTTTGAAATGGCTAAGGGTGGGAGATGAGTCATGCTTTGGGAAAGACTCATCTCCCTTCCCAAAGTTTGGGGATCCCTTCACCAAGAAGACTTGGGAGGTCTCCAAGATTCCCAAGTGTGTGGGATGTCCCTCCAAGACTCTCATACACATGTGAGAGCATCTTGGAGGGAGATGGCTCTCTTGGAGAATAAAAGGATGCGATATGGCATCCCTTATCCTTATGGAGGCTTTAAAGGAATTGCCACCTCACCACTTGGTCTCTCACACATGTGAGGGCACAAGTGGATAAGGTGAGGATTGAGATGGAATTCACCCTCACACTTCCTCTCCCTTGCAAGTGGAATGGGATGAGGAAGGAGAAAGTGACAAGTGTCACCTTCTCATTCCTCAAGGCCAAATTAGAAGGCCTATATTATCTCCTATTGAAGAGGAGTGGGGTTTTGGTATTTTGCATATTTTCTTTCTATTCTTGGAGTTCTTTTGGGGAGTTAGAGAAATTTGGAGATTGGAAGAATTGGAGAAGCTTGGATCTCTTCACCAAATGTGCTTCTATTTTTAGGGCTTTTGAAGGTAAGCTCCATGGCTATGGCCATTTGCCCTTGCATATTTCATTTATGTTGTGTTTGTGATTTTATGTTGGTTGTTTTCTTTTTGTGTGGGTTGGGAGTTTGGTGAGAGCACCTCCATTTGGAGGTAAGGCTCAACTTGTATGGGGTAGGGGAGAGTAACCTCCTCGAGGTCACCTCCTTATTTTGTGCTACTTATAGCCTTGAGGGCTTTTCTTGATGTTGAGAACATTTTTGATGGCAAGAGTGCCATGATAGTTTTTGAGTTATTTGGAGATATGTATTTTGGTGGTTATGTCTTGAGGCCTTGAGACTTGGTGATTTGAGATCATGGAGTGGCCTCTTGAGTTGAGGGGTCCATTCCCCTACCCTCGTCAAACTCATTTTCATGAGTTTAAGTTTTGTGCAAACCCTTGGAAAATTTTATGTGTGTTTGGAAAAATTTCTTGTTGTGGTGTGTGTGTGCAACCGTGTGATTCCTACCTCCCCAGCTCAGGGGTGATCCTCTTGCGGGTCTATGGTAGGGAGGAGGGCTTTCCATCATGGCTTGGTTCCCCATTGTTGTGTATTTAATGCAGATGTTCTTGGGAGTAAATGAAGTTGGAGTAGATCATTTTTTCCTCTTTTGTTGTATTGTAGTTAGCTGATTTGAGCCATGGCCTTAGAGGCCTTGTTGAAAAACTATCAAAATCAATTTTATCCCATGTGTTGGTTGTGTAAAGGAAAATTATTGGGAGTATTCCTTAATGTTTTTTTTTTTTTTTTTAAATGGTTTACTATTCTTGTTGTTGTGCTTTGGTTATTAGAAAGTTGGGACAAGAAAATATAGTTTGCTGTATACTTTGCTTGCATCTATGAAATTTGTATTTGTTGTAGTTTGAAATGGTTGAATGTTAAATAGACATGAAAACAATAATGCTGTTAAAATTTTTAGTGAATGCAATATGGAGAAGAAATTATACATTGATGTGTTCATATTTGATTTGGGAAGTATCATATGCAACAAAATTTCATGTTTATCATTTTACTATTTT
This sequence comes from Cunninghamia lanceolata, assembly GCA_027924645.1. NCBI lineage: Eukaryota > Viridiplantae > Streptophyta > Pinopsida > Cupressales > Cupressaceae > Cunninghamia > Cunninghamia lanceolata. The sequence continues at coordinate 3,265,557 of BSBN01001957.1, forward strand.
GTGCTCATGGTATGTTGAAAGTTGAGTAGAAATGGTCTTTTATTTTTGCTGTCATTTATGTTTGAAAGAAAAGAGAAATTATCAGTGGACTTGTTCTTTCATTTTTGCAAAAAAAAAAAAAAGAGTGTTTCTCCCTCATGAGAATTCTTGTTTCAAAAAATATATATAATGAAATCTACTTTGAATCTATTTGCTGTCCAAGAGGTTATATAAATCTACCTTATTGAAATTTTTGTATAATTGTTTAAATATATATATATATATATATATATATATATATATATATATATATATATATATATATATATATATATATATATATATATATATATATATATATATATTACTGGATTGTAATAGACCCATATCTTGGAATGTAAGTCCTCTTGAGGGATTGTATATACTTATAAAAAAAAGTGTATATACATATATATATGCAACACATATATATACTTTTTTATAAGTATATATATATATATATATATATATATATTGCTGATTTAAATTGTATTTATTTTTACTATTGTTAAAACTGTGGGTATATCACTAAGTAAATACATATATATACATGTATATATATATGTATTATATATATATATATTTAAATGCACCACTCTTTTAATGTTGGACTGAATACATAGTGAATATATGTATTATTGTGTATATATATACATATACACATATAAATATAAATATATATATATATATATATATATGTATACATATATATATATATATGTATATAATAAATAAACTAGATTTTAAACAACGAAATATATAAATCAAACTCCATTTATTAATACTTCTAAGTTGTTGGGAGAATAGATCAAATCCCATTTCTAATGGTGGTTGTAGTTTGTTTGCAGCTTACAAAACAAAAAAAAGAGGTGGGGTTGTGGTGGGCATTGGCGCCCACCACAATCCCCATTTCCACCGCCGTTGTCGCTGCTGTAGAGGGTGTGGGGAGGGGGTCGAAACCCCTACCCACACCCAAGGGTGTGGGTGGGGGTTTCAACCCCCTCCTGACCGTTGTTACTAACACAAAATAAGTGCCTTTGCCTCCCTTAGAGCCTGGACTCTACTTCCCCCACAGCCACCGTTCAACCTTCTCTATTGTTACCTGTATACTATTAAAACTGCAAATAGTGAAAGTATATATATATATATATATATATATATATATATATATATACATGCAAATAGTGAAAGTATATATATATATATATATATATATATATATATATATATATATGCAAACAAACACATATGTATATATTAAAAAAAAAAAGGAAAAACCCTATAGGTATGCTCAAGATTTATACCTCTGTGGGTTGTTCTCATGGCTTCCAAGCCATGGTAGTAGCAATCCTTCAACCTGCAAAAGAAACAAGTATTGGAGGCAACAAAACAAGAGAGGGAACAATGAGATGAGAAAATAAGGGAGGAAATAGGGTTTTCATAAAGAAAGTAATAAAATAAAGATAGGGCAAAGTTAGGGTTGTGAGAGGGAATTTGAGGGTAAGTTATTTTATTTAATTTATTCCATCTCTATTTTTTTTGAACGTGACCTTCCCTCTCCTCCTCCTTTTTAACTTTTGTTATTTTCCTTTGAGTGAATTCTTTTCTTTAAGTAAGGCATTTCTTGAGTGTGAGAATTTTAATTTTAATAATGATTTTTGGTATAACTTTTTAATTAGGTAGTGTATTAGGGAATTTAATGGGTTTAATTTTATTCCCTTAGGATATTTTGAGGGTGGGATTTAAATGATTTTATTCTAGCCTTTAGTCTCTTGAGGGGATATTTTTAATTCATCCTCTTCTTAATTATTTTAACTTGAGTAACTAATCAATGTAATTATCAAGATTTTATTTATTAATGGACTCAAGTATTGAGTTGCCTTTTTGGTTGTTCATTTTAAATTCAAATTTTATAATTTTGTTGAGTGGTCAAAATTATTTGGCCTTGGAATTTTATTTAATTTTCCTTAGGATTGATTATTTTAACCATTGCATTAATTTCTTCTTAGAATCTTTCTTTTAAAAATTTTATTTCATTTATTAAAAACGCGTTATGCTGTCGAATTTTTCCTAGATTTTAGGGTTTTATTTTTATAACTTTTGACGACTATCATTTAATCGCCCCATCTTATCATGTGTTAATCATGCCATTGATTTTCATATTTTATTTATTCGATTTCATTTTTGTATTAGAGATAGGGTTTGGTTTCGAATCTGACGAAATCACTTTCTCACCTAGGAAACTTAGGGTTCAGATTAAAACTGTTCTAACCCTAGGAATGACACACTTCACGTTGCATACCCCCTAGATGACTTTCATCACACAGGGGATGGCGTAGGATGATGCACTTCCCCGAAATATGATTGACATGTTTACGCCTCATGAGTATTGCCACCGAGCACACAGACGCATGCGAGGGGGTTCCTAGGGACACACATAAAAGTTTTTGTTATTTTGTGTCATGACCACATGATAAATGTGGACATGACACATGTGTTGCATGTCGTGACCACATAGAAAATGTGGGTATGACAGATTAGATTAGATATGCTCCCTTAATTGTTGCATGCAATTCGTTTCATGCATATCCTACTATCTTTGCATTCCATGAGATCGCAAATCTTTGAGAGAGTTTGTTCAATAGTCTTCCTACCTTTTCTGTGCCTCCATGGGCATGTTGATCTGATGCTTGGCATAGGTCTTTCACCCACTAATTTGCAATCACTTTAAAATTTGTGTTTATCCTTCTATCGTCGACTTTGCTTAAAGTTTCCTTAGTCTTTGCTTAAAGTTTCCTTAGTCTTTTCTTCAAAATCCTTTTTGCACACAGACCCTGTCATCATGGCAGATTATGAACTTCATCTCTTTTTGGGTGCATGTCTTCAAGGGTAATTGCATCTATTGTCTCTTGAATCACCTTACCTCTATGTTCTAAATGAGGACAACCACTCCATTATTGTAGAGATCTGACTTGGCACACATTATATTAGTTTCCTGCTTATTATTTTAGATTACTTCATTTAGTATAAATCAGTATTCTACACATGACCATTGTAGTTGTTTTAATGATGAAAATGGTTCATTTGTCTCATATCAATTTCTCCTTTTATGTGTCGATGGGCGTCCATTCTTCATTTTTGGAATTTGACACTACTCGTTATTATATTGTAAACCTATTTTCAGTTTTGTATCACCATTATCTTGACAAGAATGTCATTCCTATTTATATTGAAGGTATCGATTCATGCTCTAATAATTGTCCCTTGGGGCATGTTTTTCAAAACAATGCAATTGGCAACTTTCCAATCTAGCGGCAGAGAATTACTTTTCTTGTCAATTAGCATGTTGTTAATGCCTTTATTCTTTTAATGTTTACATGTCTTCTGAGCCATACTCACTAGCCTACACTGCACTAATAGGTAGTGGAAGTCAACTTGAAGCTACATTTGTTTGAAAGTTTCTAAAGCTATTTTTTTTGCTAATCCATTTCGTGCATATTTGATGGTCATTGCAATCCCATGTGATGTCAATTTGCCAATCAGTTTATGGCTCTGCGTCCTCATTTTGTATACACGTCTACCAGAGCTTTTATGTCTGTTCAATAATATTGTTTTAGTGCAAACCTATAATCATTACGTTCCATGAGATGGCATCTATTTAGTGCTACTTATCAAATAATTCATTTACATTCTATGCTTTTACTTTTTGCATGAAAAATGCCTTTCGTTTTGTTTAGTTGATGCACGTACCTCATACCCAAGTTTCCATTATGGTGCAAGTTGGAGGGATGTTCATAGCAATCGTTCTTTTTTGGATTTGGGATTTTTCAGTTAGTTATTTCTTAAAGTTAGAATCATTCTAGAATAGAATCCTTGCACTCTCTTTTAGCTTGGCTTAACTAGTAAAAAATGAGTTTATTTTGGAATTATATATATATTGGTTTAGTGATGGTTTTAAATGTTTAGAAACAAATCTTTAGTTATATTAGATTTCTTTATCGAGATCAATGATATAGGTAAAAATCAAATCTATTTGTTATCATGACATAAGTAAATAATTTATGTTTTAGGAATTTATAAACATAATAATGGGTTTCATTTGATTTATCGATGAAATCATTATGAGGATAACGCTATGAAGGAAGTAGTTTTCTTTTATTTATCAATTATCGATGAGACTATTTAAGACATGTTTGTATTATTAGACATAGCAATGTACTAAATAAGGCAATTATATTGTTTACTTGAGTTACTTTGGATAAGTTATGAGAAAACCTTTAATGTGGATACGTTAAACTAATCTAACCCTTACTTGGATGAGGTAAGGTATCTTTACTTCAAAAAAATTTATAGAGTGGATATTTTTGGATCTAAGTCATTAGTTTGAAATGTTGGCAAGAGACACTATGTGGCTTCATGATTGTTGTCAATGATGGCAACAAAGTCTATCCCACACATCCGTAGAGCATAGTATGCCTATACCGGAAGTCAGATTGAAGAGTGTTCTAGTCTAGTGAACAAGAACAGAGCATGCAACAAGGTCTAACAATCAGGTCTGGATCTCTTAGAGGGTGTAACTCAACAAGTTGCGGACTTGGGCAAGCCAAGAGGAGTATCTTGACTACTATATTCCAAGGATTGAGCCTCTGGTGATGAATCATGGAAAAGATATGACCATCTAAGTGTTGGGTTCCAGACAGGTAGAGCAGATTGAGGAAGAACTGACCGACCGAGTATCAGACTTCAATCTGGATGAGTAATTGATGTTGATCAAGCTATTGGAGGGATCATACAATATTGGTCAACATGATTGATGACTTCAATGTCTATAATTTTGATATGCATCACATCAAGCATGGATTCAACCAACAGATCAGGAGTTTACAAATATCTTGAGTATTCTGGTTGCCGACTAGAAAGTTGTTGAAATCCTTGGAGCGGATACATATACTAGATGGATTTCAGTATGAAGGTGTGTGTGAAAAGAAATAATGTGCGAGGAAAGGCAGAGATAAGTTGGAAGCAGCAATACAAGTCTGATATGTGACATAATAGCAGCACTAAAGCAGAGGAAGAATGAAGTGCATTGGATTAGTATATTAAGCCTAACTAGAACTGAACCTCAGCATATATGGATGCCTCTCTTCAGTTCAAACACCTGGTTACCTTCTATAAAACATTGTAGACAATGAGTCTCTTGTAGGCAGTGTGCCTCTTGTGAGTAGTGTGCTCAGGCAGTGAGCCCTAATTGGCAAGTGCCATTTTGTACTTCTTATTCTTTTAACAGAGAATACAATCTTGGGTTAGTCACCCCATGGTTTTTCCCTTAACAGGGGTTTCCACGTTAAAATCCTTGTGTTATGTGTGTTGATTTCATTTCTTCTCTCATGATTATATATGCTTATGTGTTTTGATGCTGCTCAAATTATAAAAAGAAAAATAAAATAAAGTTATTTAAGATAACTAATTCACCCCCCCCTCTCAGTTATCTACCTTGTTTCCAACAATTGGTATCAGAGCTAAGTTCCTCTAAATAGAGCCTAACAACTTGAGGAAGATCTAGAAATCTCAATGGATATGTATGGTATGAAGGAACAACTTCAGTCTGCCCTAGATGATCTTGAACAATCTCACTCTAAAGTCAATAACTTGAGAGAAAGACTCAAACAAGTTGATGATTTCATAAATGAGCTAAAAGAAAAACTAAGTATCTCTGTGAGAAAGAGAAATGAACTACTTCAACAATTAGCAAGTCAAAGTGAAGCCAATGATACTAATGAAGATCTGAATGAGAAAAACAAGCTATGTGAGAAGCTATCAAAAGAGGTCATTATGGTAAGGCATGAAATAGAATCAGGGGTTATTAGATTCACCCAAGAAATTGAAGAGAAAAGAAAAATTGAAGATAATCTAAAACAATCTCTCAAGGAGAAGTCTAAGGACTACCACAAAATAGATAGAATAATCAAGCATCTGGAATCTAATCTTGAAGAAGAAGCTAGAGATAATGAAGAACAACTTGAGAATCAGATAGACACTCTTAAACAAGATCTTCAAACAACAAATGAATACAAAGATAAATTCAAGATAAGCTCAGCTCAACTTGAAGTTCTTCTTGAAAGTCAAAAGAGGGTAGATGACAAGCGTGGGTTGGGATATGAGAAAGGTGAAAGCTCCGGATCCGGTCAGAAGAACTCTGGATCAGGAAATCCAAGCAAGGGGCCTAAAAGACCTCTGGTAAGGCAACCGAATGCTCAAAGATATCCATCCTTTAATGGATACTGCTACAGTTGCAACAACTTTGGTCATAAAGCAACTCAGTGTAGAAGAAGAATGAATCAGACTAATTCATCCTTCTCCAGACAGTGTTTCAACTGCAAAAGGTATGGTCACAAATCTCATGAATGCAGAAATATGCAAATAAACAATTCATTCAATGGTAGATGCTTTGCATGCAATAGAATGGGACATATGGCTAATCAATGCAAATCAAGATGATATCAGTCAAATATACAAAGAAATGTTGTTTTCTACAATTGCAATAGATCCGGTCATATTGCCAAATTTTGCAGAAGTAAGAATCAGGATAAAAAGGGTCCGGTGCATCATAATAAAAAATCAAGATAAAGGAAAAGGCAAAGTGAATGCACATGAAGTTCAAAGGGAGATGAACAAGATTTGGGTGAAGAAGAGTATAGAAAATGTTAGGAATGGATCCGCACCAGAATCTGGTGCCGATATTCCTTTTGGAAACTAAACAGATGAGCTCTGGCTTAGGAGAAGTCACAAAGGAAAATAAATTCCCCCAGCTAGTCAATTGGTGCCTAAATTTGGCAGATGGAATGTTGCGGATTAAAGGGTTCTTAGAGGAATATCTAAATAACCCTTGGTAAAAATATGAATGATTCACAAGGAGGTTTGAAGAGTTTATTCAGCCAAGTTTGATCCGGTTTAACAGCCATCTGGTAAAGCAGGATCTTCATAGACAGATCCAATATGATTCAAAATTGAAATATCTTGATCTACAGATTCATGACATGATTGGAGGAAAGAAGATACATTGTCAATTATCACTAGAAATGATTCTAAGTGCATCTTAGTGATTCAGAAAGATCTCTCTCAGAACAAGGCAACCGAATGACTTAAGTTATGCATTTATTGCAAAAGGAAATTAGGGTTTACGCAGAGATAAAAGGGTTCTTTTACTCATCATTTGCACATTTGTATTCAAGAAGAAGAAAGGAAGAGCTCTGCATTAAGTTTTTACATCTTTCTCAAAGATCAATAGCAGAATCTGATTCAACCAGCGACCTGTTCTGACTCTTATTACGAACCCTAAAAGCGTAAAAAGGTATTTCCATTTCTGAATATCTCTCTCTAAATCTTTTGCAAAGATGGCTACTCCAATGGTTGTTAAGATCACTGATAGGCCGCACCCAAAGTTCAAGAAACACCCCTACAAATCCCTAGAAGTTGATCCCTTAGGCGCTTTCTCTAGCATTTCACATGGGGTTCTGCACGTAGAAGATGTTAGGGTGTACATCCACACAAATATTAAGGAATTTGGAGAATCTAAGCTAATGGATATCTACATAAACAATTAATAGATGAATCTTTTGAACTCAAACCTCAATACAAGGCTCTCCAGGATAAGCATTTTAGACATTGCATCTACTTTCCCTGTTTTGCAGAAGATGAATGGGTTCAGTATGTTCTTAATAGAATACATGACAATTTCATGTGGTTGATGAAGCCCTTCAAGTTAATAAAAGATGCCATTAGGGCAGTAGCTAGACTGCACTCATCCGGTGGGTTGCCTGCACTCAAATCTGTCAAGAGCTAGACAACAAGTGAAGCTACCAGATCTAAGTTTGACAAAAGAGCAATGACAATAGAAGATATCATAGATCTGGATATCAAATTTTCCTCTATGATAATTGGTTATAAAATCTATCATTCTAGTAGAGAGAATTCTATGTTCAGAATTGCAATTTATACAACATATCAGATGCTAAGGGAAAATGCTGATTATGACCTATGTGATCTTCTTCTGAATCAACTTTTAGAAAACTTGCAGAAGATCAAGAAGGATAAGAAGAACTCATTCAAGTGTGGTGGCTTAATATTGTGTCTATTCTTTTACTATATGAATGAGCTACCTAGATCAAGTGGTTGGGTATGGGAAAATGACAAACTAGTTGCCATACAAATCAGAGACTATATGTATGGACTTGGTGATTCTAAGGCTCAAAGTACAGTGCTTTGGGGATACTTTAAGAACTTCCAAAGTATGATGTAGGCCAGAGAAAGAATTCCTCAAACAATAGTTGATAAATATAAGGATACAATATGCTTCATGGTAGACACTGATCAATGCCTAATGGAGGCAGTTGAGCCTAGAACAGTTTGGATTATGCCAATGGGATATGAGGTTGATGAGAAAATCCTGGAGCTGCATGTCCAACACTTGTTGAGTCAGCCTGAGGACCCTGAGGTAGAAAGATTTGGAACCTTTGAAGAATTAAGTGTAAAGATACATGTTGAACTGAGACAACCAGAGATGAAAAGAAAATTGAGAAGGGAAGTAAAGGAAACTGCCAAAAGATATGGCATATCAAAGGAGGCAGTTGATGCAAACAGAGAGAAAATAGAAAGAGCTGAGAAAGAGAAATAAGAAGCAGAAAAATAAAGTGTTCCTGTACAAGCCTCCTCCTAGACTAGATCCTCCAAGAGCTCTGCTCCTGCCACCTCTAAGAGCTCAAGAGCCTCAAAATCGGAAGCCAAGACATTCGAAAAGGGAGAAAAGAGAACAAAAACAAAGGCCACAAGGTCATACATAAGCCAAAAGGATGATGAAGAAACAGAGTCTAATGAGGAAGTTAAGAAAATGAAGTAGAAGAAGAAAACATCTGGGGAATCCTCTTCCGGTAAAAACAAAGAAGAAGAGGTAGAAGAATTTGTTGAAAGGCCTACTCTCTCTATTGATGATGCCATCAAGGTAGTCACTATGCATGGGAATCTACAACCAATGATAGAATTTTATGATGAGTATAGTGACATAGACAAAAGGATCTTGGAAGAAGCTACAGTCAAGTACCTAAATATTTATAATAAAGCATTTATTGAAATCATTTCATTAATTCCCAAAAGTCTAGAGAAGGTACTTGAACTGAGAAAGGAGAATGCTAAGGCAAAGGACTTAGAGATCCGAGAATAGATTGCTATTCAGCTCTATCCTTCCGTTACTCCAAAACAAATGAACATGATCTTTAAGGACTGCAAGGATGAATTCCAGAGCAAAGCAAGAATGAACAAAATTATGCTTGGAGAGATTGATCAAGTAGCAAGAGAAATAGAAGACATCCTCTAGAATGCTTTCAAAAGATTCAATCTTCCCATTATAGAGGAAATAGATGAAGAACATTCTACCATGGATGTTGAAGGATTAAGTGCATCAAAAGAAGAATCTACTGAGAAAAATGTAGAAGAGTCAAAAGAGATAGATGAGGAGAAGTCTAAGGACTTGGATTCCTCTGTTCCAGAAGAGGAAGTCCATGAAGAAGTCAATGTCTCCCCTTCGGATCCCACTAAAGACATTCTAGACTCAGGAGCTGAAGGAGAAGGAAGAAAAGAAGAAAAAGTGAGTCAAGAAGAAGAGGTAAAGGGAAGAGAAGAAGAGAAAATAGAGAAGATCTTTGATGATAGTTTAGAGATTCCAAAAGAAAAGTCTCAGTCTCTGGCAAGAGACACTGTAGAGGCAGTGAAGAAATTCTTGAACAAAGAGATGATGGAGATAGATGAATCAGAACTCTTCCAAGGACCACTAAATTTTGATTCCCTCTCTCCGGTCTAGTCAATGAAGATAGCATCTTTTGCCCAAGCTAAAGCAAAAGAAAAGCTTCTGAAGTCTCACATGGAAGATTGTGAGCTGATTGAGATTCCATCTAGAAAGCTGAAGAAGATCATGCCATCCTTCCAAAAGGATCCTTCAGCCTCTCCATCCAGTAACCTGAAATCTCTGGTAAACTCTGTCAACACTCATTTTGATTCTTTAGAGAAATCGGTAGAAGAAAATGTCCAGAAAGAATTTTTGGGAAAGAGATTCACTAAAGTACAGGGACTCATAGCTAATGATAGGAGAACCCTGGATATTGGGATAAAGAGCCTAGAAAATGCTCTTAAAGATGGTGGAGAAATGTATAAATTTTGTCTATCTTGGTCTAAAGTGATAGAGGATATTGAAAAGAAAGTGAAAGAACAAGAAGGTAAACTGTCAAGTTTATCTCAGAATTTTGATCCTCTCACCACATCCATAATGAATAAAGAGTGCCAGGCTATTGCCATTATAAATGAAATAAAGAGGCTTGAAAAGGAGAAGAAGAATATAATAAGCAGGATGAGTGAACTTAGAGGGATAATTATCCCTAAGTGAGAGGCAATGCATGAGGCCTTAACTGATGCTCAGACCACAGCCCAGACCAGTGATCTGGCATACTTAAGAAGGGCAGAAGCTTATGCATTTTTGTTGAGTGGTCACATCTCAATTTTGGACAGGATGAAGCAGAGTTGGGCAACATAATTTGTATAGTTGAAGACAACTTTTGCGGATATACTTAAGTATATGTAAGTATAACACGTATATATACTTATGTAGTTATGTATAGGTTGATTTTTGCAAATTTTGGTGTGCACATTCCACCCTTTTCCATTGATGTCAAAGGGGGACTGAGGAGTAGTGAAAAATGTGGAATCCAGCTAAGGGGGAGCTCCGGTAAAAGTGTACATAAGACAAAGCATCAGCCAAGAGGGAGTTTGCTACGACACTTAGTCATTTTTCACTAAGTGTTGCCATCAATGCCAAAGGAGGAGATCGTTAGCAAGAGACACTGTGTGGCTTCATGATTGTTGTCATTGATGGAAACAAAGTCTATCCCACACATCTGTAAAGCATAGTATGCCTATACCAGAAGTTAGATTGAAGAGTGTTCTAGTCCGGTGAACAAGAACAGAGCATGCAACAAGGTCTGATAATTAGGTCTAGACCTCTCAGAGGGTGTAACTCAGCAAGTTACAGACTTGGGCAAGCCAAGAGGAGTATCATGACTACTATATTCCAGATATTGAGCCTCTGGTGATGAATCATGGAAAATATATGAGCATCTGAGTGTTGGGTTCTAGACATGCAGAGCAGACTGAGGAAGAACTGACTGACAGAGTATCAGACTTCAATCCGAATGAGTAATTGATGTTGATCAAGCTATTGGAGGGATCATACAATATTGGCCAACATGATTGATGACTTCAATGTCTATGATTTTGATACGCATCACATATCAAGCATGGATTCAGCCGATAGATCAGGAATTTGCAAATATCTTGAGTATTTTGGTTGCTGACTAGAAAGTTGTTGAAATCCTTGGAGTGGATACATATACCAGATGGATTTCGGTATGAAGGTGTGTGTGAAAAGAAATAATGTGCGAGGAAAGGCAGAGATAAGTTTGGAAGCAGTAATACAAGTTTGGTATGTGACAAAATAGTAGCACTAAAGCAAAGGAAGAATGAAGTGCATTAGATTAGTATATTGAGCCTAACCAGAACTAAACCTCAGCATATATAGATGCCTCTCTTTAGTTCAAACACTTGGTTACCTTCTATAAAACATTGTAGATAGTGAGTCTCTTATAGGCAGTGTGCCTCTTATGAGAAGTGTGCTCGGGTAGTGAGCCCTAATTGGCAAGTGCCATTTTGTACTTCTTATTCTTTTAACAGAGAATACAATCTTGGGTTAGTCACCCCATGGTTTCTCCCTTAACAGGGGTTTCCACATTAAAATCCTTGTGTTATGTGTGTTGATTTCATTTCTTCTCTCATGATTATATATGCTTATGTGTTTTGATGCTGCACAAATTATAAAAGGAAAAATAAAGTAAAGTTATTTAGGATAACTGATTCACCCCCCCACCTCTTAGTTATCTACCTTGTTTCCAACATGAAATGCATACTTTTATATTCAAATTAGTTGTAAATTCCATATTGTTCTATTAGAGGTCTTAAACTCAATTTTAGCTCAGTTGAGGATATTAGAGTAGATTCTCAAGTGAGGAAATGATTAAGAGATATTTCTTATTTTGTCCTTTGAGTAGAGTTGGAATCTTATCCTTTGAATGAATAGACAATTGATAATTTATAGCAAATGATCTAGGGTGTTGGAAAGATTATCAGAAGATTCTTCCTTGCGATAGCTAGATTTACTTTAGGAATTCAAACATATCTTTAAAAGTTATGTAATTGCATGCTTTTAGGGTACTTATAATGTCTCCTTATTTTAATATTATTTTTATTTATGTATATCAGAAATAGTGATTGTGTATCTATCAAATGATTAATTGTGTTACCTATGTTTGTATGTTAAATTCATATGTAAAATCTTCTTTTATTGCAGTAAGAAATATCTATGTGTAGCATTTGATTATTTTAGATATGAAAATGAAATGAATCTAGAATTAGTGTATAAGGGAAGGTGTTAACTATAAGTAATTATAGGCATGGGTAAATTGTTACATTTGGTTTTAGCGTTGGAGTCTACATATATTTATTTGTATCATGTTTGGTTTGATATGATTAGTTATATCGTTGTTACCATTTAATGATGATTAGGTAAATTCTTAACATTTAAGTTATGATTATGTCTCAAATAGATATGAAGGTTAGTATAATATTTGAGTTTAAAAGTAGAATGGAAAGTAAATACTTTTAATTTATTAATATTGTTATCATTTCATACATGTTTATGCTTAAGAGAGGATTAAGTTACTTTTAGGATTTTATTAGGGTTAGATATTGTTATTTTAATTAATCTTTAGTGTAGGAAATATGTTCAATGTTCATGCAATTGATGATAGAAATTATATGATTATATCATTTTATGGTATGGGGTTGAACCTCCTCAATGATTATGTACATGATGAATAGATGAAAATGTAACCACACATGTTTTGTCTTTTGCACATATAGTACTATTGACAAGGTTTAGTATCTTGAACTTGTTATATTATATTATTTCATGTGGTGAGCTAGACTTCCTATTTTAGTTACATTAAATCTTGAGGATAATTACGTAATTGATTCAAGGAAATTAAACCTTTGATCATGATTGTTTTGTGAAAATTTTTATAAGAAGGTTGTGGGATAAGTGAACCTTAATCTCCTACAGTCCTCAAGAATGGATTGTAATGCGAATGTGTATTTAAAATTGAGTAGAAGCCGATATTATGTTAATTGTGTCTAAGAAGTTTTGATTTGTATGATAATGCTTGTAGTTACAAGTTCAAGTTCTCAAACTACGAAGTCTCCATGCTATGCATATGTAGGCAAGGCCAACATGAGCCCTTGAGACATTAGGTTGGACCTTAGGGCCTTACTCTCATTATCTTGTACATTGTTATCTGGTATATATCTATTGACTATGCAGAACTAATGTTTATATTTAGATGTACAGTTTTAGATCTGATAACCATGCAGGTGTTGGAGCTAAGAAAATATATAAATTCCACTTTGCGAAAAGAAGATTATATGATATTGTAAAAGTGTATAATTGTATACGAAACATTTGTATTTTAAATTTTCATTTACGTTGAATATTACTTAACTTATGTTTAATTTGAATTTTATTAAGTTATAATTAAGTGAATTTTCTCCTTTAGTCATATTTCTTCCATTATTTCTTTACTAAATTAATTTATTATTGTTAATTTCTTGAGTGGGCATTACACATACACCCTAAACTATAGGGCCCATAAACCCTAAGCATCAAACTCTAAACCATATTTAGTATAAATTAGGTAAAATATAAAAAGTAGAGCACATTTACCATATTTTAAGTAAACCTTAAATTGTAAACTATATACCTTCAACTATAGACTATCTACCATAAACTCTAGAAACTCCAAACCCTAAAGCATAAGTTGTACTCCCAATCCCAAATTTTGAACCATAAATTATAAACTATAAATCATAAAAATTCAACCCTAAAGCTCAAAAAATCTATATACATGATAAATTGTAAACCCTGTAACATATACTTTAAACCCTGAAAGTTCTAAATGTTAAACCCCTATATTGCAAACCCCAAACCCAACACTTTTAAAACCTAAATCATAAACTATAAACCTTGGACCCTTAACTAGGAAGTCTAAACCTTCAACTATAAACCCTAATTAAGAAATAAGTTAAAAAACTACTTAAATCCTAGTTAACATAAATTTGGTAAACGATATATCTATTGAAGAACATAAACCATAAACCCCCAAATAATAAGGGAACTATAAACCATAAACCATAAATGAATTTATTATAAACATTTAGTGGGTGAATCTTAACTTTTCTAAATCATAAACCATAAAACATAGACCGTATAAATCTCAAACACTAAATAGTATACTTTAAACCCTCAAAATATATAAATTATTATTACTATAAACACATGTGTACATACATACTTATGTATACATACATCAAACCCTAGAAATCATATACTCTTTATTTTGAAAACCTTAAACCATAAACTTTTAACATTTTCCTTATGTCTCCTAGAAGAGTCCCTTATTACTTGAACTTATCTCTGTTGTCATTTGATATACCTATATCTCTAGTCCATAAGACTAACCACCCATCAGAGTAGAATAGGACGGAGAGACATAGAATTGAAAGGTATCAGGTTTGTTTAAGGCCTAATAAATGGAGTATATAAACCCTCCTTGCTTCACAAGACCCTTTATGGGGAATCTATCTTGACCAAAAATTGTAGATCCTAATAGAAAAAATAGGCTAGATGAGAAAAAGTTGAAGTTTTAGAAGAAGAAGATGTAGAAGAATGTTAAGAAAAAATAATTATAGGAAAATTATTCTATATTCTCCTTATTACTCCAACCTCTATATAGACCTCAAATACACCTCTAAGGAATCACTTCATAGTATACATGAAGGTAATCTTATTGAATGTTATGTTCAATGTACTATAGAGGCGACTTAAGAAGAGAGGGATTATGAAGTAAAACCATATATATCAATCAACACATGCTAGTTACAATATATCTTTAAAACAATAGATATAAAATATAAAAATAGTTGAATGATAATTAAAATGACATATATAATATATATAGGTGATTAAATTGTGGCATATAATTTTATAATTACAAAGAGATATTTTTTTGTTGGGTGTTCTTAATTTGATCAATCAAATCATATCCTTTATGTGCTTTATATGTGAATATATGGAGGACATAAAATTGGATCAGTCGATGGATAAGGTGAATAATTTGGTATGGCTTTATACCCCTAACCTTCCTTTGATAAGTATGCAATACTAAATGACAAGCCAAAGAAGCATATGTCACATGCAATGTAGAAGAGCTATATCATAGTGAATTGGGTAGTGCATGCACGACAATAGGGAAAGATGAATCATTAAAAGAATAAACCCCTAGTAGATTATGAAAGTCTAGAGTTAAAAATGTAATTCACATCTTGAGGGAGGAGGGATGAGAATCAAATGAAACATAGTATCATTAGAAGGCATCAATGACCTTCTAAAGCTTCCTAAGGTATGCCCACCAGAAGGTAAATGCAATGAAGCACAAGTGGATAACATATTAGGCCAAATGCAATTATATAAAGGAATGGAGGCATCTAAGAACATATCATAGCATCACAAAGTATGAAACATCATATGCATACCAAATAATCTAACATCATATAAATGTAAAGGAAAGATACTCTTCAAAACATATACATGTGTAAAAAATATAGAATTAAGCCTAATTAGTGTTTTAAAACATCAATCTAGCATACAAAACATAATCCTAATAATGAAACAAATATAATATTTTAAATAAGAAAACATGGAAATACAATATTGGCCTAGGACATCATCATGAGAGAAAGAAGAATATTCATCTTGAACACTTGCATAGAAGGATCCATTATCAAGTTCATATCTAATGTAAAATAAAAAATTAGAAGTGAACTAATCTAAAATTGAAATAAAAAATTAAAACCCAAAGCTAAAATGCTAGGGTGTGTAATATCATTTCATCATTTTAGGTCAAAATATTATGTAGAGAAATAAAACATACCCTACATAAATAACCTAGGGCTAAATTAATTAATTAACCTCAATAAAACAATCACCCTAGGATTATGAGTTGTGAAAGGAATATTAAATAAATATGTTGATAAATGTACATAGGAAATAAATAAATGAAGGTACTTAGCTCTAGATTTGATGTTTATTATGCTATAAAAAAATGTTGCCAAATGATTCACCACTATGTTAGTACCTTGGAATATGTCAAATGACTATCTCTAAGATGATAAGCCTATTGTTTGATTCTCCAAGTCATTTTTTCCTTGTCAAAATGATCTTCACAA
This sequence comes from Cunninghamia lanceolata, assembly GCA_027924645.1. Lineage (NCBI taxonomy): Eukaryota > Viridiplantae > Streptophyta > Pinopsida > Cupressales > Cupressaceae > Cunninghamia > Cunninghamia lanceolata. The sequence goes on from BSBN01001957.1 coordinate 3,282,009, forward strand.
GCATCAATTGGATTTCTATTGTGTAGAATTGACCCTATTTTATAGATTTGATCTAGCAGACTTTAATCTTTATATTAACATTTGAATCGATGTCTAGAGATATAGCATATGAGTAATAGCATTGATGAACACATTTGGGAAATTTCTAAGTTAGGATCTTCTCCTTATATTAAACCCTTGGATTTGATTAAACAATTTAGAACAATGATGAAAGACATGTGAAGCAATCATGCAATGTTCCTAAGTGTTGATTTCATGCATGCAATGAGCAAATTCTAATGTGAGAAGATTATTCCTTGAAGCTCTTTTATCTAAATCTAGATGTGCTCAATGATTCCTACATGATAACAATGAATTCAAGTTTGTCTTTTATACAACATATTAGGATAAAATTTGAACATTTTCATGCTTAGGTAAAAAAATGGCTAGTTGTAAAGCAGTTAGCTTGGGCCTAGGATTAGATTTAAATTTGAAAGTTACAGGGTCAACATTGTGTGCACAAGTTTGAACCTAGTTCATTTCCATGTATGGAGTCAATCTAAATAAATGAATGGATTTGGATTTATAGGGTGGATCTAGATCCTTGGGATGTGTGAGGATAAGTTCATGTTATTTTGAAAAAAATTATGCATAAGTATGTCATTTTGTACACTAGTCATTACATTTAGGACAAGAAAGTCAATGTGAATTTTCAAAATGAAAGAAAAAATGCAAAATATATATTTTTCATCTTTGGAATATATTAATGAATATAATTTAAAAAATATTCTCTAATTGATTGAAAATATTTATTTATTTTTCTTCTCAACTAACATATTAAAAGATTTTTTTCTAACTTCTAAATAACATATCCTAAGATTTTTTTTAAGACATAGGAAGAAAGTTTCTATTCTATTTATGAAATTTAACAAGATTAATAATTTACATTAGTAATCTTAAAATCATATTTCACACTTTTATAAAGTTATAGATATACCTAAGTGTTGTATTCTTCTATGTTTGTAAAAGGTAGATAATGTTGTTCTCATTTTTATTTATGTGCTTAACATACCTATATACTTGTCTACATGTAGTGGTTATGGGTGCAATTCTACAGTTGATGTCTATCTTGAAAACTATTATGATTATTTAATGGTTGTGTAGGGATGAGTTTTTGTTGTTGAGTTGAGTGTAGTTGATATAGTTGGAGATGCCAATTTAGATATTTATGTGTAACTAACATACCTATATGCATGTATTAGTGTCAATTTAGAGATTGTATATCTCAAAAACTATTATGACCATTTAAGGGTTGTGTAGGGATGATTTTTTTGTTGTTAAGTGTAGTTGATGTAGTTAGAGATGCCAATTTGAATATTGAAGGATAAATGTTTCGAGTAAGAATTAAGTAAACTTGAATCACCAAATTCAAAAATTATGTTTGTAATCCAGAGTATTTGTTGTAGAAACACGAGATAGTGATTCATGCATGTATGACTATATTTGACTATATATTTTTAGTTTTGACTCAAGAGGATACATTATAAACAAATAGTCATGGAGGAGTCTAGGCCAAAACCACCATAATAACAATTAGGTTTTAATTCATAAAATCTAAATCTAAATAATGAGCATATGATAACAATATATTATTTAGTTTTGTCACCAATTGTCACAACTTTAAATTTCTTAATACTTAATTAATGCTATGTTTGGAACAATATTAAATTATTGTAGTTCAATACTTCAAGAATTAACTGTGCACAAATTATTGTAGTTCAATACCTCATATTAAATTATGAGGTAAAAATTTGCACATAGTTAATTCCTAAAGTATTGAACTACAATCATTATGGATTGTGAAAATTTGATGTCTCGTATATTACATTATTGTTAACTATTTTGATAATAGACCTTTTGAAATGTTAGGAAACAATAATTGATTAGTGTGAAATTTAATTATCTATGCAAAAATTGAAATTATTAATAGTTGATGAATATTATTATTATTGTTTGACTGACGTGGACTAATTACTTGATGTTGTTTCAATGAGTGAAACAAGAATTTACTCTCTCTCTCTCTCTAAAATAATTAAATAGGGGATATTTTTAAATTATTTAATGAGTTTCTATTCTATGAGTTATTTTAAATAGGGGTTAAAATTATAAAATGGTGGGAAGAGTGGAAAACAGGGCTTAAAAGGAATTTTTTTCCTACAATTTAGTCTTCAGTATTGCAAGTCAAAATTTTATATATAAAATTGGAGCTTTCTCAAGAAATAGTCTACCTAGGCATCCATATTAAAAACCTAAATGGGCAAATGCTTTACCAAGTGAATATAAAGTGCATTTAGAATGAATATATTCTATAAAAAACAAATGTATTTCTAAAATAATAGAAGTTCCTGTTAAAAAATTTAAAAATAAAAGCAAAAAACTAGAAATTTAGAATGAATATATTCTATAAAAAAACAAATCTATTTCTTAAATAATAGAAGTTCCTATTAAAAAAATTCAAAATAAATAGAAAAAATATGTATATTATATAATTTAAAATGAATATATAACTATATTTATAAAAAAACAAATCTAAAAATTTAGGATATATTCTATTAAAAAACAAACCTAAAAAATATGTATTTAGAATGAATATATAATTATATTCATAAAAAACAAATCTAGATATATTCTATTAAAAAACAAACCTATTTTTTAAATAATAGAAGTTCCTATTAAAAAATTTAAAAATAAAAGCAAAAAACTATAAATTTAGAATGAATATATTCTATAAAAAATAAAGCTAGATATTTATAAAAAACAAATTTAAAAATTTGGCATATATTCTATTAAAAAACAAATCTAAAAGATATGTATTTAGAATAAATATATAAGTATATTCATAAAAACAAATCTAAAAATTTGGGATATATTATTAAAAAAATATATATATATATATAGTCAGATTTTCATATTAATTTTTTTTTACAGTTTTTAAAATAATTTACTTGTATATCAATACAGTCAAATAAAATATTTATTTTTATTGTATTTTACAATTAAAATATTTAAATATGGCTATACAACTGTCAAATTTAAGCCCTGCTACCACCTTGCTTGTCAAGGAATTTTTTTCCTACAGTTTAGTCTTCAGTATTGCGGTGACAATTAATATTTTAAAATGCAAGTCAAAATTTTATATATAAAATTGGAGCTTTCTCATGCTTTACCGTGAATATAAAGTGCATTTAGAATGAATATATTCTATAAAAAACAAATCTATTTCTTAAATAATAGAAGTTCCTATTAAAAAATTTAAAAATAAATCTTAAATAATAGAAGTTCCTATGAATTTAAAAATAAATCTTAAATAATAGAAGTTCCTATGAATTTAAAAATAAATCTTAAATAATAGAAGTTCCTATTAAAAAATTTAAAAATAAAAGCAAAAAACTATAAATTTAGAATGAATATATTCTATAAAAAATAAATCTATAAATTTTTTAAATTTTGAATGAATATATAACTAAATTTATAAAAAACAAATTTAAAAATTTGGCATATATTCTATTAAAAAACAAATCTAAAAGTTTGGGATATATTATTAAAAAACATATATATATATATATATATATATATATATATATATATATATATATATATATATATATATATATATATATATATATATATATATAGTCAGATTTTCATTTGTCAAATTTAAGCCCTCCTAGCAGGGCTTAAATCTGACAGTCCACCTTGTCTGTCAAGAAATTTTTTTGTATTTATTTTTATTGTATTTTACAACTAAAATCATTAAATATAGCTATACAACTGTCAAATTTAAGCCCTCCTAGTAGGAAAGTAGGCAATTAAATGCTTTTATTATTTTATTTCTAAACATGGGGAAAAGATGGTCTATGAAATCTTTTAAACAAGAAAATAAAATAGAAAGAAATCATCCAAGGAGAAAGGGTTATGCAAGCAAGGAAATAGGGAGAGGAAAAGGGGAAAAGCAAAAAAAATCTGGGTAAGTTATTATCTTGCAAGGAAATTGGGAGAGGAAAGCAAGGGGAAACCCAGAAAAAATCTGGGTAAGTTTTTATCTTGCCAGAAAATGTATGGTTCTTTCAAAATATGAATTATAACTTGACAAATTGGAAATCATTCAACCCTGCTTTTGTGCCATGTTTATGCTTCTACCATTTTGTTTGATTTTTCCTCGAAGGATCTAAAATAAATCACAGCAAGCATTTGCAAATCTTTTGATTCTTCGAACACAAAAGCATTTGCAAACCTTTTGATTCTTTGAACACAAAATCTGTGTCTCATTTTTCTCACATCTAAATCCTTCATTTTTTTTTAATCATAGATATGTATTCTTTTGATAGATTTGGATTAACTTGACGAATTCATGTTGATTCTCTCAAACATTTTGAGGTATCCTATTAATCATTTCATTCCTACTCAGGGCACAATCTGCCCATGTATCTGTAGCTTTTTAAAGTCTTTTTGTGCCAAGTTTCCACTGTGGATTCGCATATCCTTATAAATTTATTGTTACATAGAAAATGTTTTGAAAAAATGTATCGATTCATTCTTCTTGTCTACGATTTGTGCCTAGCAGTGCCTTGTCTTCATGCTTGAATGTTAATAAAATCATTGTATAATAGCAGCGAACTAGGTGCTAACCTTTACAGTCATACTTTCATTTTAAAACATCTTTACAACAATCTTTGCCGAGTCTGTATGTTCAACGAAATCAATGTTTAATGACAACGACCTGAGTGCTAACATCTGCATGTAAACTTCCACTTTTAAATGCTTTTACAAGCATTCTTTTCTGAGCCTATTGTTGTCGACTCACCCTTCATGCCGAGTCTTCTTGCGCCTCACCATTTGTCCACGATCTTGAACTTGACTTCAAGATGCATATCAACCCTTAAATAGTGACCATGCTTTTCTGATTGGGCATCTAATCGCAGCCTAGTCTATATACCTTGCACCTTGCTCTTTTTTGTTTGCATTTTAATTAAAATTATGTATTTTATTTTGTTTCTTATCAAAACATTTTTTTCTATATTCGTTCATGCTCTGTGACCATAAATTTTTGTAGCAATGGCTCTTGAAATTCTCAATACTTACCATGGAATAAAACCAATTAATTCACTTGATATCGATTTTCTAGAACTAACAATCCATTTTGTGCATAATCTAAAATCTTAGAAGAATCCATTCTTCATTTTAATTCATGTGATCTTCTTTATCATAAAAAAATTTGTCAGTATTCTAATCTACAAACTTAGAAGCTTATTGTCAAGCTTCCCAAGTGTAGAAATCATGCCTTTACTCTGAAATTCTAATATAAATTAAGTTTTCTCTTCAACCATTTAAATGTGACATTTAGTCGAGCTATCAATACCCATGAATGATTGCATCTTTTAATTTCCATTAAACAAATGAATTCAACTTTCGTGGTCTCATCTTGAGTTAACTGAATTATTTACTTTTATTAGAACGATAATTAAATTATCAACTTCTCAATTATGCAAAAATTGTGTATCTCTATATTTGGTTTAGCATGAATGATTTTTCTCTATTTTAAGTTTATGATGATAGTAATATCACGGTTTAATTGTTATGTTTAAAAGATCTTTTGAATAATTATATGTAGATGGAATTTATGAGAATAACGAATAGATGGCTTTTTATTACTTTGTTTTGCATTAAAGATGTTTTGTATATCTTAATAGCCCTGATTGAGTATTATCTTCATATCTCAAAATACAAAACCGTATGTTGGTTAGATAATTTAGTCAACTTTAAATCTTCTTTCAACACACTTTCATGTACTCTATGTAATGTTATCATCGGTTAAAAATGAAAACTATGTCACATTAGAGAATTGTATTTATGCTTGTAAATCTTGACGTAGTGGGTACAAGCTAGATAGTACTATCATTAAATAGCTTAGTGAGTTAGGATTATTATTATCTTTAATGTTAAATATTTAGATGGTCATGGATGGATGAAAAATAAGAACCATACAAAGAAGGGTAGTTAATTCTTCTAACCTACAACCATCTGTTCTTGACTTAAAAAGATGCTTTGGCCAAAGCTTTGAAATTAAATTTAGTATAATTTGCACATGTTTGATTTATTCTCTCTATCTTATCCAATAGATTACTATTTTCTTAAATGTTAGAGATATCATGCTGCAACAGATTCCATCATGCTTGTTAATTTAGATTGCTAGACCTCTCATGAAGGATCATGCTTGTTAATTTAGATTGTTAGACCTCTCATGAAGGGTCAGACTTATTTTGGAGTAAGGCTGGGGAAGCGTAAGCTTCGTGCATGGCTTTGATGATGTAAAGGACTTAGTCCTAATGTTTTATTAAGCTTTGTTCACTAGCTTATTGTAATACTCTTGGTGAAATATAGTCAATGTGAGAATATTATTGTAATACCCAATCAGGAAAAGTAACAATTAATAACAAAATTAAATTTTTTGATGGTAATAATTTACAAGATACAACTGCTTCATATACATATATACACATTTTCAATAAATGTCTTAAGATCATCCTTTTGCGCAGTGAATAGATCTGAATCTACACACTAAATGTAAAAATTAGTTCTATATAGTCGCTAAATACACAAAACAAATATCAATTGCATAAAATGACAAGCCTAAGGCCTTAAGGGCCAAACTAATGTCTCAGGGGCTCATAATGGCCTTGCCTACATCCTACATATGCGTAGCATAGAGACATCGTAGTTTAGAACTAGAACTTTCAACCATAGGTTGGTTTCATACAAATCAATACTTCTAGGATTTTATTCTCATGATATCGACATCATCTAAATCATAGATACACAAACACATTTTCAAACCATACTTGGGGACAAAAGAAAATTAGGGTTTACCCTTTTCATTCTCATAAAACTTCACAGTAAGCTAATGATTCTTTTCAAATAGGATATACAAATTACTATTAAGTTTAGCTAAACATGCAAGTATAAACTAACCTTAGAAAATGAAAGCTATTACCTATTTTATCATTAAATTACAATCAATACAATTACTCTCATTTGGAAGACAAATCAACAACAAATAGATAATTTTTAAACCACATTCTACATCCTAAAATGATGTCATCGACGATGAACAATTAAACGATACAAACAACTAATTCTAGATCCAATTTTATAATTTAAATTCATGATTATACCTCATAAAATAGATCTAACTACTTCATTTCAAAATCATATGAATCTCACAACCTCATTACTCCTAAAACATATACAAATGAACTAAATATCACTTAGTTTTCTACCTTTGGAAGTAATCATCACCGACAATAATACTTATTCAACAAATTTCTTTTATATCCAGACAAGAATATATCATACAATCATCAACCCATAAATATAATATTATCTATTAAATTAGAAAGATTTCTATTTAAATTTATTCTCTGATCAAAAGATATTTACACCTTGCAAAGAGAACAATTTTACTGAGCTCAACTAGTGATAAGCTATTTATTCCAACTCATACTCTCTACTAAGCAAATCTCACACGCTATCAATACATTTCTTATAGAAATTGGTTAAAACTTTCATAATGTTTCTAAAATTGATCTAAATAGATTTAGGAACTTAAAATTCTCACGACTTTACTTCTCAACACAACATACCTGAACAACCAATACAACGATGTCTCACATTCATACATAATCCATTCAAGGATATAAACCTTTAACTGTTAATAACAACATACCATTTTACATAATCCTTTATAATAAAATCAATTCATATACCTTATTTGAAACAAAATACGACAGTCAACTTAATATAGAATTTTATGCTTTTCTCTTATTTTCTAATATCTAAGTCCTACTCTGTTAACAAAACACTTAAGCTATACAAACGAATTTATATAAAAGAACAATGTATACTTGCGTATCTAAAATCTACTATTATCGAACGAAAAGATAGGTTTACTAAGTTAATGATATAGACGTAGCCATGTATAAAGACTTCTAAGTAAATGATTCCAAATGCAATACATTCGACATGCACCTCTACGATTCACACAGAACTAAGATACCAATCGAATGCAAAGCGGCTATGTATTAAGAACAGTATTCAGACATATGATAACAACATGTGAGCATGGCTAGTTCATCGCCTCCAACAAAATTCCACACATAATATAATTCAGGTTGATGTAAAACACATACCTACAGCTAGTGTCCAAAATGCCATAGGATATAATTTATATATCAAGTACCTTCAGCAGACTTATGCACTGCCATTAAGATTTAAATACAATTCATAACTATTCTACTAAGTAAAATGTAACGCCTCATAATACCAGCGAATTTGAAAAACTATACACCATTTACAACTTCTGTATAATGCAGAACTAACATTTAAATTGTTCTAATCTGGTCGACATCTGCCAAAGGCTTAATTCCAATATTAATGACCTCCTAATTTTGGGTCGATTATCTATCAAAAGACAAATTCTATCATTTAGAAACTTTCTAGTATGAGTCGACGCCTATCATGAAGCAGATATCAATGAAAATTCGCACTAAAAAAAGACAGGATGCCTCCAATAGATATCACCTTGCAGAATGCAATGATCACAGGAAATGCACAAAATGGATTCATTGATAAGGCGTTATAAACTTTTAATATAATGCAATTAGCGGGCGATCAACCTCCGCCAGCGTCCTCTCAGATAGTGCCAGGACGAAATTTTGGAACAGGGTATAGATATCCTTCGTAGTATTTGGATTGCCAGATAATATGCATGCAAAATGTTAAGGCTAGACTCAGCATGCTAACTATTTTTCAGAATACCTCAAAGAGATATCATCCCATGGAATACAATGAATACAGGGTACACACAATGCGCCTCACGTAAACAGCTGGTGAGTTGTAACTCACGGACTGTATGGAGGCGTCAACGACTGCATCTAAGGACTGAAACTGTTCGTCAACTTTTGACTGTTCATGCCGTACCATCCGTCGACCGCTGTATAGCTGTCTTCGACTGCCGTACAACATGTTGACCAGCTGGTCGCTTACAACGTACCGGCTGGTTAAGACGTTCCTACACAATGTGCTGCACTGGTGTCATGAAGATGAGCATACTATAGACAATAAGTAACCCTAACACATTACAGCTACAGCAGTTAAACAAGGTACACAGCCAACACTCTTACAGAGCTAGCTATCCACAGGTCATTAGTTGCCATGATGGAATTGAAAAAAAAAGAAATAGATAGTTTCTGAAGATATGAGTGCGCAAAGATGAGAGCATAGAAACAGGGTATGAGCAATCATTTTCAGATAAACCAGTTAGAAATGCTTTGGTAGACATGGATGCAAAATGAGATGGCACAGTTAGGGTATACAAACTGCTTATCAAGAAAAAAAAACACAAAAAGATCCATCAAAACCTTCTCATGCGAAAGGGTTTCTACACATGAATAGAAGAGACTCTACTCTAATCCATGTTAACTGGTCTGGTAATGTCTGAAGAAATCATTTTCTTAGTAACAGGCAGAAATAGACCCCCTCCATAATTCGATAAATCTTCCTAGCAAATTTGCACAATGGTGTTCCATTTGATCAGACTTAATATGCCTACTCCTCTCAGCATAGTGAACTAACAAAAAAATTGTTATAACATAGATCTTAGTTTAGTGTTTAATTACTTACCTGAAGTTTTTGGTCTTGGGAATCGAGAGTGAGACTGGAATCTCCATGCCATCATAATGAGAGTTCCCTCCTTTAACTGTTCGTAACCACCATATTCTTTTCCTCTCTCAGAAATCTAATGAAACCTTGTAAATATGCATGATTGCTTCACCTTCTAGATCTGCACCCAATGAACCCATCTTTCCAAGCTTCCAGAATCACACCTGAAATATTGTATATAAGCAAAATTTCGATGCAACCTATGTGTTTCCAAAAGAGGGTGACTCTTCAAGAGAAAATGACTCTTCGTCTCCCCATCTTGTAACTTCTTTTTTTTAAAAATAAAATTAGGTTAAATTAATTCTAAAACATAAATTATAATTTCTGATATAATATTAAATTTGCATAAGAAATGATTTGGCCTTACAATTATTATGGAATAAAATTATAATTGAGTAAAAACTTCAATTTTATTCTTTTTATGCAATAATTTATTGTATAGATATGTGTGGTCTTTACACCAATTTGCAACTTATATAATTCATTCATTATTAATGTGAAACCTATAGGCAATATGTTTTTTACTCTAACCTTTTCATATGAAAGAATGCTTATAGGTATAATTAGAGCCCATTTAAATACAAGTAATGTAATTTTCTAAAAGAGCAGAGGACTAAAGTGGTTGGTTCTCGCATTTATCAAGACTTGCTCCTTTGGAGCTCTTTGTGAATGCTTCATCTTAACTAACAAACTAAGGGCCACATAATGATTTAACTATATTGTAAATAGATTTATTTTAAGACTTGACCTTACTCAATAGGTGATGCAAGGGCATCGACCCCCATCAAATTTTGTTTTGGATTAGTCAATACTTTTAAAAATTTTGTTGTGAATGATTTATGTTGATTTGTTAAGTTGTTCATTTATCTTCCTTCTTTGGCAGTATCGGCCTCTTAGCCTCTTAGAGGCAATTACTTTTGTTTGTTAAAAAGGATCGTTGGGATGGTTAGAAGGGACAGATCTGTGTTGAGAGAGACGGTCTCCAAATGGGAGAGGGAGTTGGTGACTAAAAAGGAGGACAGATAGTGGTATGAGGGAGGTGGATGCCTCTAGGAGAAGAGAAGAAAGTAGAAAAATTCTCAGATATAAAGAGAGGACGTGGGCAAATTTCAAGGGATTGATATAAAGAGGATTAGAGGATCGGGGAGATATTTAGAAGGTGAAGTCATCGAATGGAAGGAGACAGAGAATTGGAGAGAGGCACAGTGTGATAGGAATGATGACGTATCAGAAAAGAAAAGGAAACAAGAGAATCAAAGTAGAGGAAAAACATTTCTCCTTAGGAGGTTCGGCTATGTGTGTGGGAGCTAGGAGGTTAGCATTCGGTAATGTTTTAGTCTAATGTCCTAGCAAATGTAATCTTGTGTTACTGTCCATTTATTCAATAAAGACTCCTATTGAATCATGGTCATATATATTAAAATTTCTATCATTGATTGTTGTGCAAAGTTCCTAATCGAATTCATTTAACTATTAGATGCTAGTTTTTGTCTCTGTCACATTCATGGAATGAATGAAACTAGTTAAACTTCCTATCACCTAGATAAAGGGTCCATTTAATCAATTGAGTAACTTATTGTAACTTGAGATTGTTGTTTGTATTATCATCTATTTCAAGAAAGTGTTGCAAGTTTGTGTGGAACTAGGTTGTGGGTGTCATCATTTTGGTATCAGAGCCAGAAGGTCACTAGCATGGCAAGAAGTATGTTTGAAGATTGAGGTATGAGAGAATTTGTTGTTGTAGGCATGAGAGAGGGTCTGTAAGTACTATCCTCCAGTAGAGATAAAGCTGGGTAGAAGGTATACAACTTCCTCCACTAAGAGAGAGTGGGTAGAGGGGGTTTTGGGAGGTGCATCTTCTAGAGTCTTTGTTGGGTAGAGGGTAGTTGTTGAATGTGAGAGATTTTGTTGTAGAAGGTTGCAGTAGTGTGCAAGATGTATTTGGAAAAGAGAAGGAAGATTGTCTTGAAGAAGCCAATTGTGTGGGAAACTATGGAACAATATTGGGAAGAACGACAAATTAAAAGGATCTATGAAGAATTGAAGAAAATAGAAGCAAGATTGGATGCCCTTGAAAATGGGTTGAAAAAGAAAGATACATATGAGGAAGAGAAGGATGAAGAAAATTAGAAAATGGGTGAAGTTGAGCCCCATTGTTCTTTTTATGATAACATGTTTGCAAGTGATATTTTGTGTGTAGGAAATGATGATGAAAAAGTTTAGAAAATGGACTTTGAAAATCCAAAATTTGACAAGGAAATAGATGAAGATGAGGAAGATCTCCTATTGGAAGAGGAGAGAAAAGTATCCATAAAGGAGGCACTTAAGGAGACATCTTGGTCTCTTGATTTATTTGCTAATGATATGTTTGAGAATGTGAATATAGGCAAGAGGAAGGTTGAGAACAAGACTTTGAAGACGATAAAAGTAGGGGCAAGAAGAGTACTCATAGACAAAGATAAAGATGAGAAAGAAATAAAACAAGTTGCAGTGATATGCCATATAGACCAAAGAAAACAGTTTGCAGCAGAGGTACATCGTAGGGTACTCGAAGATGAAGAGAGGGTTATTGAAGAAAGGAAGAAAACTTGCAAAAAAGAAGAGATGACAAGCAATGATGCCAAGGATGGAAGAAAATAGAGATAACAAGCCAATGAAGAAGTAAATGTGAGTATGAATGTTGATTTTGCTCATATGTGTGAAAATGGGAATGTAAACATGCAAGTTAAAAAAAAGAAAAGATAGTCGAAAGACCATGGATATAGGGTGCCAAGTTGGTAGAAGAAAACCGTTAAATAAGGACAACAGTTAAAATGTAAATAGGGGGTGTCTTATGATAGAGTTTGTGACAACAAACAGGAACAAAGGATGGATGAAATGACAAAGTTTCCAAGTGTAGAAATAGAAAAACATCAGCCCAAGAAGATGGAAAATAAAATGTGGGTAGTGAAGCGTGGGACAACAGTAGAGGAATGTGGTAATGCAAGACAAGGTGAAGAAGAGGGCAAGTCCAATGACCAACAAATCATGAGGAAGCCAACAAAGGATGACAGGATGACATTGCAACAGGGTATACAACAAGCGGGAACTTATGTGGCACTCAAAAAGAAAGAAGAAGCATTAGCACTCCATGAAGATGACATGACAATGGAGTTTGAAGAAAGGAAAAAGAAGGAGAATGAGGTAGCAACTTGGAAGAAGTTGGAGGAGAGTACATCCAATGTGGAAGGTAAACAAGTTGATTTTGATGTTGGTACTTTTACATTTTGGAATGAAATTGTTGAAAGAAAGAATTTTAAAGAAGAAAATGATAAGGATGTGGAACTAAATAGTGACAATGAGATATTGGAATGTGAGATGGAGTTGTGGAGGCTTGTGGATGAAAAGACATGAGAAGGGAAAGATACAAGAAGAAAAAGGAAAGCAAAAGGAGGCAGATTGGAAATCACAGAATGAATAAATATGAGTGTGGAATGAGTCCGAAGAATGAGTTGGACAAGAGGGATGGAAAAGAAGAGTGGACAATAGTAAAATGGTATGATAAAGGCATGAGGAATGAAGAAGGAAAAGAAAAGTCAGAAAATTTAGAAGTAGATATTATTGCAATAGAGATTACAAAAGATGAAGGCAAATAGATTCATGACAGGAACATGATAGAGGTGGAATTAGAAAGAGGAGTAGTAAACAATAATAGTGAATTTGATTTGTGGGTACAATTTTCTAAGATAGAGCAAGAGTGAGGGCAAAGATTGCTAATGAAGGTATGAATACAAGTAGAACAGTGATGGATATAGAAAGGAAGGTTGTAGCTGTTAACAAAAACGTTGGTGCGATAGTTAAAACAGAGGTAAATATGAGTGTCTTCCATAAAAATGTTGTTATGTATTCTTTTGCTATGTTGAATGATAGGGAGTTTGGGAAAGAATCTGGAATAGTGTATGCAGACTTTAGTGGAGACATTAGGGTTTATGTTGAGAATAGAGGAGTCATATATGATTTGTTGTTGTGTAGTTTGGTTATCACAAAAGAAGAATATGAACTAGTGAATGCAGATTTACATAAGGCTGTGAATGGCTTTGATGAAGCTGATAGATTGATGGGCAAGATGGAAATGTTTGAAGAAGTAAATGTGGAGATCTTTAATTTTAGTACATTTTGACATATTGATTTGTGTGTGATTGTGTAGGCAAGAGAACCTTGGCAAAGAAAGTTGAGAAGTATAAAGCTGAGGAAAGATCTACAATGTTGGAGAAATGTGATAATTGATCCAGCATGCTTGTGGAAAAGGTAGAAGAAAAGAACAAAGGTAGATAAGTTTTGATTAATGGGCTTATGTGTGGGAGCACATGCTTTCTTTTGTCCCTTGGGGAGTCTGATGCAGGGGCATCGACCCCCATCAAATTAAATGTTTTGGATTAGTCAATACTTTTAAAAGTTCAGCTGTGAATGATTTATGTTGATTAGTTAAGTTGTTCAATTATCTTCCTTCTTTGGTGGTATCGACCTCTTAGTAGTTACTTTTATTTGTTAAAAAGGATCATTTGGATGGTTAGAAGGGATAGATCTGTGTTGAGAGAGACGGTCTCCAAATGAGAGAAGGTGTTGGTGACTGGGAAGGAGGATGAACAGTGGTATGAGGGAGGTGGACACCTCCAGGGGAAGAGAAGAAAGTAGAAAAGTCCTCAGATATAAAGAGAGGACATGGGTAGATTTCAAGGGATCGATATAGAGAGGATTAGAGGATTGAGGAGATATTTAGAAGGTGAAGTCACCAAATAGAAGGAGACAGAGAATTGGAGAGAGGCACGGTGTGACAGGAATGATGACGTATCAGAAAAGAAAAGGAAACAAGAGAATTGAAGTAGAGGAAAAACATTTCTCCTTAGGTGGTTCGGTTGTGTGTGTGGGAGCCAGGAGGTTAGCATTCGGTAATTATTGTTTTAGTCTAATGTCCCAGCAAATGTAATCTTGTGTTATTGCCTGCTTATTGAATAAAGAATCCTATTAAATCATGGTCATATATATTAAAATTTCTATCATTGAATGTTGTGCAAAGTTCTGAATCGAATTCATTTGACTGTTGGATGTTAGTTTTTGTCTTTGTCACATTCGTGGAATGAATGAAACTAGTTAAACTTCTTGTCACCTAGACAAAGGGTCCATTTAATCAATTGAGTAACTTATTGTAACTTGAGATTGATGTTTGTATTATCCTCTATTTCAAGAAAGTGTTGCAGGTTTGTGTGGAATCAGGTTGTGGTGTCATCAATAGGTTAATGTAAATCTTCATAGTGGTATGTGGGAATGTAATATAAAGGATTGTTTTTCCATTCTTTTAATTGATAAACCCACATTAACATACATAATCAACCATAATTTAATATAACATCATCACATACACATTTGAGGTAACAATAAATTTTATTTAATGAGTATACTAAATACTTGTTATAATAACGATTCTAAAATAATTAGATATATAAAAGTAAAAAAATATATTATAATAAATTTATAAATCCTAAACATTATATATGTAGGTTTAGTTTTTGCAATCTCTACATTTTTTATTGTTTGACAAAAATTCTCCACAATTTTAGTAAAAAAATTATGAATTTATTTTTAATGAACCTTAAAAACCTAAAATTACTAATTCACAAAAGAATTGTTCAAATTAAAAATATTGCTAACTAAAAACATTAAAATCTATTTTAATTAAAAAACATTTTTATAATAAAATAGCTCATAACTTTATTAATTTTCTATTTTAATTGGTTTACATAACAAAAGCATAGATGCATTAGTAATATGTTTTCTTGCAAAAAACTAATAATCAATTGAGGCAACCGGGATTATCTCCTCCAGGACCTCCAAAGAACATATAATGACCCCATTCTGGATTAGTATTGTCAGTGCCAAGAGCTAAATCATAGCAAAGAGGTTTAGGTGTAATTGTAGATTCTTGAGGGTACACAAGAGTATTGCTAGAGTCGTGGATTTCAATGTCCTTAATATAAGCTGCATTTGAGAAGCCCTCTTTAGGGAAATGACCACTGCCCATATGTGTTTTTGATAGTGGGGTTCCCATAACATTAGTTTGATAACAAACTTCCCCTCCATATTGCACTACATTGGCTGATTCCGCCAATGAATCAAATAAGGATCCAGGCCAATAACCCACGATTTTGTTTTCTATATATAAGGACCATATCGTCTTGTCTTCTAAAATTTCCTGCAAAGTAAGAGTCTTATTGTCAGTTTATTGGAAAAAAAATTATCAATCATAAAGGAAAAAATAAAGTGTGTCATTCCATTTAGATTCCTTAGCATACAAGATCTAAACTATCCTTCTACTGACATTCAAAATCTTATTTTAAAAAATCACTGTTTTATATCACTCTACACTATGAAATTAGAATTTTAATTTTCTTTATATATTAGTCATTGTATAAATTGAATTTACCTAATAATAAAGATGTGTATATTTTATAATAAAATTTATAAGTAAACAATTCCTTTTAACTACATAAATTTGTTATAATAGAGATTATATGTTGAAAATTATACAAAACTATCCCTTTATTAGTCATAAATTTTGTTCGTTGTTGGTAGAATAAGATTTCCCCATCCCTTTATTGTCATAATTTTTGTTGGTTGTTGGTAACATAAGATTTCCTATAAACCATTTTATATGGTGAATTTTAAATATAAAAAATATCAATTTATAATATTTTTTAAAATATAAAAATAACATAATAAAAAATATTATTGGTAAAAAAAATATTATTATAAAAGATATGTATGACAAGATTTGACTACCATATTTATTATATTTAGTATTAATTGTATTTACAATTTAAAAGGGTTGTTTTTCACTACTTATATCTGTATAATATCCTGCATTTTTTCACATACATTTAGAAAAAAAAAAATTAAATATTTTCTAAATTAAAAGATGTTAGAAAATATCCAAATCTAAAAATACCTTTTTATTTTCCTCAATTACTAATAACAAAAAACTAAAGAGGTTTAGGGGAAAATTTTGCACAGTTGCTGTTTAAAACAGGCTTTTCTGCAGGTTAGAGAATAAGCAAAATAAGCCATATTTGATAACCATGATTACAGGAAAAACCAAAGACAAAAACAAATGATCTCGCCTTTAGATGAGGGTTAGAAAGATTCTTCACTATAATACCCATGAGGGCACTCCTTGTTGCCAATCAGTAAATAAATACATGTTTTACTCTATTGAAGGTGTCACTTACTCTGTTTACACTTATCAGTATTTCAGACTGGTCATTGCCATTGCCATACTCAGATATATGTTCTAGAGGTTGGCCCGGATAGTATTCTGCACCATTGAACAACACAAATCCTGGACAGTCTACATTCCTGCAACCTGTAGACGTGTAATTATCAGCCTGCATCAAGATGGTAGCATATGTGTATCAGTAGACTATATAACTTAAACCTGACACAAATATCATGATAGTCAAATTGCATGGTTACCGTCCAATATACAAACAGTCTAGGTCGGGAATCGTGATAATGAGATGGGAAGACCTGAAATTGTAGAATCATAGATTGCAATATTAGATTATTGTGTTGCAAATTTTCCACCCTTCAACAAATTACATTATATGCATTTATATAATACTTACTTCCCATCCAACTTCGATTGTTTGTTCTGTTGGCAGTCCTTGATCACGGACAAGCCAAATTTGAGCCAGGCTAAAAACACCATCAGATGCCACGTTCGGTTCCCATATATTAAACTTTCCTTGTGCTCTATAGGCTTCGACAGGTGAGAATTGCAAAACAGCATACTTCAAAATAACAGGAAACATCATGCTTTGAGTGTAAATTGCATTTTCAGACAGCCATATAAATTGAACAAACCATGTCATAAGGCAAGTCTAAAGAAATTTTTTTGATGAGTTTTTAAATTGAGGCCGTTTTGCCTGGCTTGGCCCCTGGTATTCACGGCTATTTTTAAGTATCATCCACTTCAATAGTCAAAGGTCAATTTTAACCAATAAAAATAGAACAAATATTACCATTGAAGTGGATGATATTTAAGTAGAGTCACAACTTTTACCCTTGTACTTGAGATATCAGAGAGTTGTCAAGATGATGTTTATACAGAAAGAAATTTTATTAGAATTTGTTTTTCTCTAACAAAGGGCTTCACATATGCTAAATTGACATTAGGATTGACTGCATTAAAAAAAAAATCTCTTTTATAAAAAAAAAGAAAAAGAAAAAGAATATTTAAACTTCTCATTAGATGTACCTCATGAATCAGAGTTGAAGATTCTATCATTTTTCTCCTCAAAAACTTATTTACAGATCCTGCTGCTTTTACTTGTTCGTACTTTATCTCCATAACAGAGACTGTTCCTTCTGGACATCTTTTTCTAAGCCCACTGTGTGAGATATTTGAGGGTTCCCCTGCTTGAGCATCCTTCCAGCCTATATTTGAATTCTTCTACAATTGCACAGTCTAAATTAATAATATAGCTACAATTCAATGATACTTATATATAAAGCCTATAGAAAATTGTGGTACAATAAAAACACTATTAAACTAGTAAATTCCACTAACCATACAAAGTTGGGTTTTGAAAAGAAAATGTTCAAGGTAGATTATAAAAATGAACCATCTTATACGGGACTGAAACCCTTATCCCTGCTATCTGGATAAACAGTATAAAAATATGCTGAAATTGGAAAATGAACGATCTGGATAAACAGTATAAACTATATTATGAAATTGGAAAATGATATCACAAATATTAAATAAGGAAGAATCTGTAATTTATACTGTTTAAATGGAATATCAAATACCACACATCTATTTAATACAGCTTAGATGAAGTAGAAGATGTACCATAGTTTCTATGCACCTGTTAATCATAGTAAGCTCAGTTACATATACATGTGCAATACTATACATTAATATTTTATCTGAACAGAGTTTAATAGATCCACCAATTTATCTTGAAAGACATTAAAAATTGCTATCTTCATCATAGTTTAAAAGAAACTCTTTCCTACAAAGAATTTAATATCATACCTTATCATACCCATATTGTTGTTTTGCAGGGTGGAGGGATATTTGATCAGTAAATTTGACACACAGTATCCTGTCTCCATTGTCATGCTGCATAAGAAAATAACCACTTTTATATGCATGTTTAAATGGAAAAAATAACAGAAATTAGAAAAAAAATTGACTTACCGTGTAATTATGAACAGCTGGTGGATTAACGTAATCGATATAATCCTGGATGCTCATATTGCCCAGTTCAGCTGGGGATACTAAAATCATAAATGGTACACAGAGCACATAAGCAAAAACCAAATGGAACTTACAAAAAGCCATCGATGAAACAGTCTAATGATCTGTAAACTATCACCGATACTAACAAATTAGAACTAGAGATGTACATTTATAACCAAGTCTAAATTGTTTGAGACGACTTAGCTTCAAATGCGGTCATTGTAGAAAAAATATCATCAGATCAAATAGTCAATAACAATATTATACATTCACACCAAATAGTATACCCAGAAAAAATTAAGAAAAAATAATAAATAGTTATGAAGTCAAGAAAAAATAATAGTTGTAAGTCAAATGATATTTACGACTTACAAGTCAAGTGCGTCATGTAAACGGTATCATGGTTCTCCGCAATTGGCGTGCCAAATTACCCCACCGATTGCGGAATCTTGTCGTTGGCCAATCTCTAGCTGGAAAATTCAATCCGTAAATAATTTTTATAACTTTTTTTAATACAACTAATTATTAGCAAATTGTATTTAATGTGTAATGAATATATCCATAAGTTTAAATAATAATTAAGTTGAAATACCTGCTTCCCTATTTCTTTCATTTGTTGTGCTGATTTCAATTGCAGAAATGGGCTAGTTTGTTTGCCTACAAACTTTTTTGTGACCGGTTGTAAAGAATAAAAGGTTATCCTTTTAAAGATATCCCAGATCTAGGGGTACCCACTCATCTTAACTTCGCACATCTTTTTTTATTTCTTTTCACTTTAATTTTGTACATCTTAAGTTATTAAAGAGTATATAGATTTTGACGATTTTTTTTGGATTTCTTCGTACGTGACTTAAGAGTTCAAAGCTATTGTTTGGGGTTTTGGGTATCAATAGTGTTGCTAATCAACTACATCTTTGTCGAGTTGTCTAAAAATACCCAAAAAACAGTTGGACCGAAACATGTGCACCAAGGCACCTATTATCGATGGAACGTCTTAACCAGTCGATGCGTTGTAAGCAACCAGTTGGTCGACGTGTGGTACAGCCAGTCGAAATAGTTGAAAATGCATGTACGAAAGGTCAAATACAGGGGTAGGTTGAAGAATTGAGTCGAATCATTTATTAGGCTTAGTCAACTGACGTTCCTCTTCGACTAGCCGTACAGCCGGTCGTTTACAACGCACCGGCTGCTTACGACTGGCCCTCTCGATTGCCTTATTATTGCTTTATGTGTCACCATATAATTGGTTGTTTCTTTGATGTGATATTTGAAATGTATTATTATACATGTATAGATGCTTTATTAATTTTTTTTATTGAATCAATGAAAATTAATACAAAATAAAGGATATAATAAAAGGTTATACCAATATAACCCTGCTATCATCTACAGGAACATGGCAAAACAAAACAAGGCACCTTCAACCACATGTATTGACTCTTTCATATATTTAATTGGGATAAGATGGATCGCCACTCAGTGAAAACATAACATTGCTGCTAAAAAAAATCATTCAACTACGGGAGAGGACCCAGTAGTGGTGTACCCTAACTTCACGCCTCTCAAAATCATACGTGGCTCACTTCCAGATTTTTACAGTAGTTTACTTGGCAACACCCTTGCTTATAACTAAGGTTTTAGGGCCACATCATCAAATATGATGCCACATCAGCTTATTTTTTATTGAGGTGTCATATAGTTCCCCCAAAAAAAGGGTGGACCAATAGGTATGCATTAAGTCATTTTTTGTTGGTGGACTGATGTGGCATCACATGATTGGTTGCTTTTTAAATCTAAAGGGCACATTTCATTCAATTATTAGTACTTATAGTAACACTAACGACCTTAAAGTCACAACTATTAGTACTAAACTTCAATATATTAAGCCTTAAATGCACATATACTATCTCAACCATTGGAACCGTCTCACCTATTGGGTCTTTTCCCTTATTCATTAATTTCCTCCGCAAACACATCATCATTTCCCCTCAGTTTTGTGGACTGCGCTGCCCTGCCCGGTCTCCCTCTCATAACTCATAAGCGATCGCCCAGTTCAATGAAAAATTGAATACACCATTTGGTGTACTCCAAGCTATTGATGATAATCTCCATTTATTTTATTTTTAATGACATGCATTTGATGACGTCCAGCTTGATGACGCCCTTTTTCGTCTACGCAGAAAATACGTCCCATTTCCTGCCTACATCGCGTAGACATTGCGGGGCCCAGACGATTTTGATTTTATTACTGATCCATTGATTGGATGTAGAAAGCAGTTTCTAATTGGACAAGTCCTATGAATCTTATACTTGGGTTCTTTTCATATTACCTGATGAGCTCGTTTAATAATAGCCCTAATGCTTCATTCACATTATGAATTTTTTACTACGTGAGACAATTCCGAGCACTATAATGCTCACATATAAAAGCTTATCAACTAATTATCAGAGTTTTTTTAATCAAAAACATTAAGAGAGTCTTTTTTTCACAAGTTCAAGAGCTCTTGGTGTTGATGATTTTCTTTTTACAATGGAATTGCTCTATGAATATTACATCTATGTTAAGGTTATATTATAATTAATCATTTTGTGGAGTCAAGGTCACACTTCAAGCATGGTAAGGTGAATCATGCATTTCAACCCGTGACTAAATAAAGCGAGTCCCACCCAACACGATGAATCTTTATGAACGCGTGGCTCCTACACATTCACAAATGATTTTCAGGGAGTTACAAAAAGAGCCCACGTGAATGTAAATAAAAGGAATGTGAATTATTAAAGTCAAAGGTAATATATTTCTAGCATTGCCCTAATATTACAACAAATTAAACCACTGCCAACGTATTTGTAGATGGAAGTAGGCAAATTAAGCACTGTGATTACCAAATCAAAGGGTCGTTGTGCAAGCCATCTGGTGCAATACTCAATGCCACCAGCGAGATCATTGAATATTATATTTGAGAAATTTTCTTCAATTGACTGGAAAAGAGTGTGCAACTATAGATTAAATGAAAGGAACCCAAGTCAGATATAATTCTTCTTATTGTCTATTTTTTCTACTAGTTAGTTATTGTTATTATTTAATATTTAGCTCCAATATAAATTGGGGCATTGAAATTTTATGTGGAAGTTATGTCAAGTGTTGGTGCTTTACAAATTGTAGTAGTAGAATATTAATATTTTATTTTGACATTATCTTTAGCAAAATGGGATGCCCTGTTTTTGTGGGTTGCTATGATAGATTCTATAACACATAAGAGCTAATTTAGAGAATTATTGAGAATATTTGACCAATTATGACAAAGTGTTCATATTTTTCATAAGAGAGAAAAGAATCTTACCTTTTTTGAGCAACACATCTCATGGGACTTGGGAGGTTCTGCATATGGTTTTGTAAATTACAAATAGTTCCATGTTGCTATCAAAATTACTCTCTATTTGAATGCTAGTGTATTACTCCTGTAAAGACTTGCATTGTAAGTGTATTGTAGTCTTGTGATAGATTTGATAATATATTGTGTAGGTTTTGGAGTATGGGGTTTTTCTCCCCAAAACGTTTTCCCCACAATGTTATGAAGTGCTAATTTTTAAATTATTAAGACTTCTAGATTTGACCAGCTATACAAAATTTTGAATTAAGAATTATCGATAGTAACCAAATGGTGACATTTAATTATTGGAAGAAATCTCTTTTACAAAGAGGGATTAAAATTATAGACATTCTTTTAACATAATTTATTATGTAGCTATACATTTTAACATCCCAAGCCCCCCTCTATAAAAGACCGCTAGGCCAAAATAAAACCTCAAAACTTTGAACAACATCTCTAAAAAAATCAAACAACTACATACAAGCGAGTTGATACTATTCAAAAACAACTTAAATATTATATGGGATGTTTTTGTATGATAAAATAATTTGTTTTGGAACTTCAAACTTCAAAAACTAAAACATAGCCAACATATAAATATGCCAAGAGGCATTCTACAATCATAGTGGGGTGGAGATAGAGAGCACTCATTTTTTCTGTGTAAATACATAACATAAAATAAAATAAAAATCCAAAAAAAAAATGGAAAAAAATAAAAAATAAAAACCCAAAAAAAAAATGGAGAAAATAAAAAATGAAAACATGAAGGATAGAAAGGTAGAGAAAAAATAAATAAAATGGAACAAAAAAAAGAAATTAGGAAAAAAAAAAAGAAAAAGAAATTGTAAACCATTGAAAAAACATGGAGAAAATCACACGTATGAAATTTTTTTAAAAATATAAAGATACTAGTTTATAAAAATTTAAATTAAAACTATAAAATTAAACTCTTAAAAAATAACATATAAATATATAATATTTACTATACTTTTCAAACAAAATTTAGAAAATAAAATTGAAAAATTACTAATATAATAAATATTAATTTTTTTTTTTAAAAAATGCAAATAAAAATAAAATAAAGTTTATTCAAATAAAAAAAAAACAATTCTTAATTAAAAATAAAAATTTATATGTTTCATGAACTAAATAAAATAATTCTAAAATAAAATTAAGTAAATAAAACAACTTACTCATATTAAATTAAATTACCTATACTAGTCAAAGCTTAATACTGACCATTCGAAAGAATATTTCTTTTTCAATGATACAATTATTTTCTGTTTGAATGCGTCAATAGTTATTAGTGATAATTATACACAGTCGCCTTTGTAATCACATCAATTCCTGACAAAAGTATGAATTACTCGGGTGGCAATGAAATTGGTTTGTGATAAGAAGAAGATTATAATCTAAATTGAAAGCTAAAAGTGAAGGCAGGACTATTAAGACGATATGAAGGTTTTATGTTTTGAGTGGCATGTGGAGACAATGACGATCAACTTGCGAGGAATCATCACCCCTCACGCTGCTAGTGACGCCAACGACTTTCATCCACATAGCCCTTACAAACATAACAAAATAATTTCACCTTGCTTTATAAATTGCAGAGTTATACAGACTTGTATTCTGTTTGACTGTCAGTTATGATAATGATAAGACATTCACCCGGTTCATCACGTCATCTTGTGACAAAAGTATGAATTACAGGAGTGGTAATGAAAGTGGTATGTGATCATGGAAAGACTTGCTTACGATATTAAGTATATCTCTTAGGGATAATTGATAATACTGGGTGGTAGTTGAAAATGACTAACGCATCCGCAATTCTACTCGGGAGAAGTTAAGAGTTACTTTTATCTTGGGTTATGAGAAATTGATGACTTAGAGTTAGTTCTATCTTGGGTTATGAGAAACTGATGATTTTTCTAGTGAGAAGACTCGGAAGAAATTTTTATCCTCATTTTGTGAGGTGGTGACTTTATAACAACAAATTATGATATTTTTCAGTCAGCTTGATGTACACTTCCAGTCCTTTTGCATTTAAAGGGTGGTGACTCTATTCAGAAATTGAGAAGACTTTTTGCAAGCTCAAGATGGGTGGAAGAAGACTCTTGTATAAAGATGATCTACATATTGATAGTTGAATTAGACTGAAGAGAACATACAACCTAGATATAAAATATTAGAAACCATGATCATCTAAGATAAGTGCTGATATCAAAATTGGAATGAAAAAAATAAGAATTGCAATACGTAAATTATGCACATGATGTATACAAATAGTGTAGAGAGGTTGAGTTGACTCAAAAGTCGAATTCAACATTCAACTATAGGTGGAAGAAGGTTTCCACCATGTGGCGTAAGAGTGTCGACAAATATCTTGGAGAATTGTGTCAAACTCTCCAAGTCACCACACAATCCACCTAAGTAGGCTTACGATGTGTATTTTACCCATGTGAGGTAAAATAATTGCCCTAAAAAGCAAAGTCATTTAAAAAAAAATTAGTGTTAGAATAAGCAATTTTTTTAGTCTTAATGCACTAAGAAATATAAAGTGCCAAACCTTAGGAGTATTTTAAATTAAGGACAAATTTGCCTTGAGGTTCTTTTAAGAATTGTTAGTGTTAAATTGTAGTTTTTTTGTAAAAGGGCCACAAATTCAAGAGGTTGTTAGTGTAGGAATACTAATACTATTACTTATTATTAAAATAAGTAATTATGTATATTCCACACATGACTTTAAGCCACCTTAGGTGGTTAGGCGTCAACTCGGAGAGCTCGACACAACTCTCCAAGCCATTTGTCGACACTCACTTGCCACCACCAATGAAGTGTTGTAGTTGACTTCTACCACTTCACCCTTTATGTACTCTTCTTTGTTTATAATTTATGCATTGCAATTCTTATTGCTTTCACTCCAATTTTGATATCAACATTTTAGCTTAGTAGATTCCGTGTTCTTTCAGTTGTAAACTTGAAAATGTAATCAAACTTTATACACACGACCTGCTAAGGTGGATTACGACTCATTTTCTTACTAAAATTTGATTAGAGCCATCTTTTAAGAGAGTAAACCTCCAAAAACTATTTTAGCATTGGCAAAGGCATTGTGTGAAAAGAGCATTCAAATTAGTCGCATTCCTTCAGGTTTATTAGTCGTACATCACCTCAAATATAAGAATCTAAAAAGTAAAGTATAATTCAATTTTCAAGCTCTTAAAAGTGACTAAGAATTACTTTTAGAAAGAATCCATAAAATTACATGTTAAAATGGTTGACATGCTTATAATCATATGATTTTATTATAAGATTATTTTTAAAATGATTGAAACTAGCTAAAATTATATAAAATTATAGTTTCATAGATTGCAGTGATATAAAATAATGCTTTCTAACTTATATGATTTTGAATATTAAGGGTTATATTAGATCTTGTATGCATGAAATGATCATTTTTTTCTTTTATGATTATTGATTAATATTTTTCAATAAGTTATTATAAAACTATTATTTTGTGGGAAATTTTAGAATTTAGGGTAACAAGGTCCTTATATATAGAAAATAAAATTGTAGGTTATTGGTCTGGATCCTTATTTAGTTTATAGGTGAAATTAGTCAATCTTGTGGAATATGGAGAGGAAGTTGTGTATTATACCAATGTTATAGGAACCCCATTATCAAAAACTCATACATTTAGTAGTCATTTCCTCATAGAGTGCTACTTAAGAAGTAAATTATATTAGGGATATTGAAATTTACAACTCGTATAGCAATCATTTGTAACCTCAAGAGTCGATCATTGCAGATAAATTATTTTTTCTACAATTTAACTCTTGATCTCGACAATAGTAATCCAAAATCGGGTCATTACATGTTCTCTGAAGGTCCTAGAGGAGATTGTCTCAATTAAAATAAAAATTAATCTTGATTGTCTCAATTAATTAGTAGTTCATGTATGTAAACAAATCATTAAAATATCTAGGCTTTTGTTATGTAAATCAATTAAAATAAAAATTAATAAAATTATGAACTATTTTGTTATTAAATTTTTAAAATTTAAATTGATTTTAATGTTTTTCTTTTCGTTAGTAGTTTATATTTTTAATTTAAACAACTTATTATAAAATTTGTAAAGTTTTAGTGAAATTATGTAAAAAAATTATATCAACTATTTGGACTATTTTAATGAGTTAGTCAATAAAATATGAAAATTGTTAGTGTAAAATATTATTACTTAGAGTTAGTATTTAGCCAAAGTAATTATGCATATTTTGTACATGGCTTTAAGACACCTTAGGTAGGTTATGTGGCGACACTTGGAGAGTTGGTCCAACTCATCCAAGATATGTGCCGCCACTCCCTTGCCACTTGGTGGAAACATTCTTTCCACCACTAGTGGAGTGTTGGAGTCGACTCCTAATTTGACCCAACCTCCTCACCTATATGTACATCACCATTTGGCTAATACATGTGTATCAACCTCATACATTTTCATGCTATTTTTGCAATATTTGATTTCCTATTTAATCATCTCTCAGATTTTTATTTCTACATGGTATCAGAGCAGTTTGAGGTCATATACAGATGGTAAATTGTTCATTTCATGCAAAATGAAATTGTTATTTGTTTTGTTCTATGTGTTGTGGTCTAGATTTTGTCCGCAAAGGTATTGTTGTTGTAGCAACTGGAATAATGGTGTGAAAGGTTGAATTAGCATGTGAAAGGTTGACTGAGAAAATCCCTTGTGTCCTATTTGTAGCTCTTTGTGTGCCTTGTTCACTTGCCTTACACCCAACACAAGGATCTTTCCGTGGAGACTGAGCCTCTTTCATAATAGGCACCTCTTTGTGTGCCTACACTGGTTATGCCTCTGTCACAACCCGCACCTCCTCTTCCACGAGCTGGTGCTAGAGAATCCAAGTGAGACCTGAAGCATTGACATTGACGCCACATAGTATCAATTCGACCACGCCATACAACAATAATTCAGCCATGCCATACATTCCATTGGCCACACCATAGCTGGCAGATAACTGCACCATAAATGGTCTCTGTACAAGGGTTTTCAAAGGTCATGCGATGACCTCCAAAGGCAATGTGATGGATAGGATGATCTTGCCCCCAATGCATAGGTCATAGCCTACCCACATTCACCCAGGCCATAGCCTACCCACATTCACCCAAGGAGACCATCAAATAGAGACGACATACGCCCTCACAAATGGATTTGGCATGGTAGAGCCCCATTTTGGCCACCCCTGCACTCCCCTACTCCATATTTTAGCCATCTTTTCCCTAATTTACCCCCTTCTTAAAAAAAAGTTTCCCCTAATTTTGTTTTCTTTTTGAAAGGCATTTAAAATATGCTTATTTCAAGTATTAACAAATAGGATTTTTTTGTTTAAAAAAAACATCTAAAATTATTCTTTAGGGGATTAATTAAAAATTTGGTGGATTTAGAGGTTCTTTTAAAAAATGTAAGTATTTAATCAAGCAAATTCTTGTAAAAGGCAACTTTTAAAGTGTCAAAATTAGAGTTTGTAAAAGAAAGGCTAAGTATTAGGGCTCAAATTTAAATGACTTGTTTAGATCTATAGCATTGCATGATAAAGTTGTAAGAGTTGGCTAGATAGGAGCCACCCAAGATCTAGAACTTCATGAAAGCATAAGAGAGACAATATGAAAGAATAATAATGTATTCTATTAATGAATGCTCTATGATACAATGTACATGAAGAGCTGTGCTTATAAAGACAAGGATGAGAGCCAAGATGTTGTAGTCATGTGACAAGTGTCTCAATCCTATGACATGTGACAACTATAGCACATGTGGACGATAAGACAACTATTAGACAACTATCAACAACTAGCAACAACTAGGAACAACTAAAAACATCTAGAAGACTCACTAAGTCAACTTAACATGTGAATTATGTGGGGGAATATTATTTAACTAATAAATAGTTAAATAATATGAATTATCCTCACACAAGGGAAACTAGATAGGAAATATCCCTATTCACACTAACACCCCCCTTACGTGTAATTTAGGGAGAAGCTGACTAATACAAAGATGAAATGATGAATGGGTCCTGGCTACTAGGCCATGTTAGGTACCCATGTACAAACAAGTCTCAAGTGGAGTAAAGGAGAAAACCTCATGGGAAAAAACTCCTCTCTAAAAGTGAGAATGCATACAAACATGTACAAGTGATGAATGGTGGAAGAATCAACACCCCCCAAATACAACATCTATCACATATATACAATCAATAGCTCCCCCATAAAAGGGAAAGAATGAGACAAGATGTCCCCCCCACCCCCCATAATGAAAGCTCTTGTGCCAATGGTGAATGCTAGAGGAAGAAGACCAAAGAGGATCCAAAACCTGCAAACAAGTCTTCCCTTAGGAAGAAACCGATCCACTGGTGTATGAATAAACTCCAACTCCAAACCAAGAGATGAGGAAGGTAGTCTCATGAAATATGATGTCTCTGAAAGTTGATCATGTGTCTCCATGTGAATGCCGAATGATACCATAATCAAGTCAAGAGTCCTAGGCCTCACTATTGAAAGTGACAATCTAGGATCAAGTGAAAATTGAAAATCATCAACCTCCAAAGACAAAGATGGGTTGACAATAGTTGTGCTATGACTATCATCAGAAAGGAGAGAGAACCCCTCAAATGTGTCCTCCAAATCATCAAGATGTGACTCACAAAACAAATTTACAATACCTATCAAGTACTCATCCCACAAAGTTGTATCTAAAAGACAAGAAGTATCCTGCTGAATTGAGTCACCAAACTCTGAAGAAGCAGGAGGTGGAGAAGATGGAAGTGTAGTACAGGTCTCAAGAACTAATGAAGAGGCAAGAATACCAATGTTCAAGTGACCAAACTTCTCCTCAGAATAATGATTCACACAAGGAGTGTGAATGCCAGCCAAAGGATCCAAATCATCATCAGGAGTGAAAGCATAAAAGGTGTATAGCTGAGATGTATGATCAGCCACCCCGGTAGCAATTATCTCTGTGCTTTCCAAGTCTCTAATAATAACTAAATCAGATGTGAACTCCACTATCTTCCCTCTACCACTATGAGTAATCTGATATATGGAAAGAAGATTATTGGTCAAAGAAGGCACACAAAGGACACCATTGAAGGTACCTTCACCAATATCAACAGTTCCCTTTCCAATTACATTCATGTATGTATTATTACCCATCAAAATAGGTGTCATATTACATGGCTCAAATGAAGAAAACATATCCTTTGAAGAAGCCATATGATGAGAAGCACCTGAATCAAGATGCCATTGACTTGATGTAGAAAATTCTGGCTGTGTAGATGGTGATGGAGTAGAAGGAGAAGATGAACTAGATGTTATATTTGAAGGCAACTGAATATGATTCTTCTGAAGAAGATTCTTCAAATCATCAATTTGTTTCTTATAACAATTATGTTCATCATGTCTAGTTCTCTTACATTAAGCACAAACAACTGTCTCCTTCTTAGACTTATCCTCTTTAGAAGAGGTGGGAGTCTCATTAGGTGATTTTGATTCTGTCTTAGGAGAAGATTTCTTCTTACCTTTGCCTTTTGATGATTGAGCTACTAATGCATGATTCTTGGGGACTTCATTGAACTCAACTAGCTTAGCATGTTCTCTAGTCAATCATTCACAAAACACCTCAAGAGAAGGCATAGTAAATACAACACCTAGGGCATCCATGGTGGAATAAAAGGTAGATGAGAAAATTGCATATGGGCCTTTCAAATTAGACAAAATCAAGAATACACATTCTTGTTTAGATTTATCTTTCCCACAACCTACCAATTGAGATGTTAACCCTTTAAACTTAACCAAATAATCCTCAATGGAAGGAAATGCATCAGGAGAAAGATAAGTCAATTCTGTATCTATTTGCAAAGCACAAAATTTACTAATTTTCCCAAATAGATCATTGTACTTTTTCCATGCTTGCTTAGGTGTCTCACATCCCTCAATATGAAATAACAAATTATTAGAAACATGCAAGGCAATCAATCACATGGCTTAATCAAGTTTGTTCCTAAATTCAAATTTTTCATATTTTGTTATGAATTCAGGCTGTTCATCATCCAATGCTGACCATAAACCCTTAGATTGAAGCAAATGACACATCTTTTGTTTCCATGAATGATAGTTTTGAGGTGTGAGTAGCTCAAATAAATTTGCATTAGCCATGAGTAAAACAACCTGAATAGAGAAAAACTGAAATGTAATCTGATATGAAACCTTCCAAAATCTGAATCAAGACTAAAAATGAAGCCCCCCAAGGCAAAAATAATCACCAATTTCAACTCTTTTTCTAATTAATGAGTATATGTACCAAAATAGCCTCTAACTAAAAATCTAATGTAAAAGGCAAAATCTGGAAAAAATGGCACAAACAGAACTAAAGAGCACATAATTACCTTTCCAATGCCTATAAGAAGTTGGAATTTTGATGAAGGGGGCAAAAGTTATGAGCTTGAGAGTGCAAAACACAAGTTCTAGCTTCAAACAACAAAATTTGGCATCAAATTGTAAACTCTCATAAAAATACTTGCACCACTGTGAAGAGCTTAGAATCAACTTTTTGATGATATCTGTTTTCCAAAATTTGACACTATGGCGAAAAGTTATGGCTCCCAAAAAATAATTGCCCTGCTAGGGCTAGAAGGGGGCCAAAAAGGGCCCTCTACTGATGTCACTACTGACGCAGTGCTGACGTCAGTTGTACCTGTGATGGAATATTCTCTATTTTGCCAATATATTCTCTCAGAAAAATGCCAGTTTCAGGTAAAAACCACCTGTGACAGTCGAAAACCACCTGGTGAAAGGTAAATCTGCTTATTTTTGCCTCAAAACTGCCTTTCAGAGAGGCAAAAACCACATGTTTGGCATAAAACTGCCCTGTCTTATCAGAGAAAACTACCTGTTGATGCGAAACCACCTATGAGGGGTGTAAAACTACCTGTGTTGTATGGAAAACTACCCTTCAGATGTAAACCACCTGTGGTTTTTGATGAAACTGCCTAGATCATAGAAAAACTACTTTCTGATAGACTGTAGGTGGTTTCATGGGAAGTTTTGTTTTTTGAAAGACTATTTTTTGGCATAGGGTTATTTCCTGGTTGTGAAACTGTGGAGCCAGTGGCAGAAATGTAACTGCCACCCATTAAAAAAATGCCGATAAACTTTTATCGTGGCTGTCGACCGTTAGTTGTTAGCTACTACGGGAGGATTGCCAGAGTGGGTTTGAACACTGCTCACCGAAATTTTCAAAAAACTGTTGGCCGGTCTTTCAATTGCAAAGGTTGTAGAATGTCTGCAAACAACGATGAAGGTTGACTACGCTGGTGTCAGAGAGTGGGGGCCTGTGCCCTACCTAGCACCCCACATTGGCATGTTGTACCCTGCAGGGTACTGTGTAGCAAAAAAAACTCCGCAGAAATATTTATAATTTAAAACCCTAGAAAAACAATTAACCAATGATAAATTCTATTACCCAACGGATGTTTGTGGATTCCTGACGTTGCACCTACGCAATAAAGATTCCTCAGATTCTGCTTATGCAAAGAATATTCTCTGCGATAAATCCATATGGTCTATGGGCAAAAAAAATTGCCTTTCGGTTCAACTACTCCGATTTTGACAATTTTATAGTTGATCTATAGATTTTGACACCTTACAGATGGAATGGCAGGGCCTGATTTTGCCTAAACTACTTCAAATTTGCAGCTACCTCCTAGATCTGGTATCCATCCCCCAGATTGAAAATGCTATAGATTTGGCATACGACGTCCGATTTGGATGAACCAAAAGCTGATCTTGACTATCTCAGACCTCCTGAACACAATGGTGTGCTCAAATTTGTAGCAGCACACTCTGATTTGAACCTGCAATATAAGGCATAAAGAGGATACCCTCACAAATTTGGCTTTTCCATCAAGTTTTTTTGATTCTCTAGGTCATCATTCGATGCAAGAGAAGAGCATACTCAACTATCAAGATCTACCATGAATTTGCATTCAATCTCTCAACAATTTGGCTAACAAGAAGAGATTCCATCTAGAGTGCTCTGATATCATGTAAGAGTTGGCTATATAGGAGCCACCCAAGATCTAGAACTTCATGAAAGCACAAGAGAGACAATATGAAAGAATAATACTGTATTCTATCAATGAATGCTCTATGATACAATGTACATGAAGAGCCTTGCTTATAAAGACAAGGATGAGAGCCAAGATGTTGTAGTCATGTGACATGTGTCTTAATCCTATGACATGTGACAACTATAGCATGTGCAGGATAAGACAACTATTAGACAACTAGCAACAACTAGACACAACTAAGAACAACTAGAAACATCTAGAAGACTCACTAAGTCAACTTAACATGTGAATTATGTGGGGGAATATTATTTAACTAATAAATAGTTAAATAATATGAATTGTCCTCACACAAGGGAAACTAGATAGGAAATATCCCTATTCACACTAACAAAAGTGATAAAATTGGGGTAGTTAATTATTTTTTAACTCTTGTATTATTTCTTGATGAAGATGAAGGGTTATTCACACACTAATTATAAAGTGTCTTTTATTATGTATTATTTTGGGGCGATTATACATAGGTATTTTGTAAATCATTGAACTAACATAAATTTCAAAAGAGGATAATTTATCTAAGTCAGTAATTGGGATAACAAGTCATCCATCTATCACTACTTTGGAAAATAGAAACTACAATTCTTGGCATGATGGTATCCTAATGCATTGCCAATGGATTCATCTATTACCACATTTGTATGGGCTTACTCCTGAACCAAGTACATATTGGTAGAAAATTGTATGGGAAAATAAGAATAATCATGTCTTAGGATTAACTAGTTTAAGTGTTATGAACCACACTCCATGGGTTCCTCTATCACACATTGACTACCCTAGAGCTCTTTGGACCAAATTATGGGAAATGTATAGAGATCCCAACGAACCTCCATTCCTACATAATCCCACTATATACATACTTCTTTCCCTTGATGATGTTGATGATCCTTTCTATGACGATGATACTGAAGAACTTGCTTATTATGAAATTCTTGAATGTACTGATGACACAAAGACATACCCACTTGCTTCTCCTCTTATTACACATCCTGCATTGGTAGATATTTTGCCACCTCCTATTGCTTCATCAGATTGTAGAGTCACTTCTTTGAGAGCTTCCAACACTTCCTTGTAGCAGGATCAATATATCAGTCTTACTAGAAATACTAATTGGGAAATATTTCTACCTGACATTGCTTGTCTATTTGTAGAGTCCCATATTATTGATTTGGAAGCACACATTGAGGACATCAGTCTTCTCTTTGATGACAGTTTCTATGAAACTACATCACCATTATCCTCTTCAAATTTTCATGCTCTACATCCATATACACATGGTTTTGGATTGTCATCATCTTCATCTATTAAGCATGCACCTGATATGATTATAGCATCCTTCAGCATCGACATGGGGACATTTGAGAAATCTTTAAAGACATCAAAATGGGCACTATCATCATCCTTGGATCAACTTCAGCATGATTCAAGAACATACAGACATATTCCTACATATTCCTATTTGGTATAGGGAGATATTCTGCATCTTTAGTTGGTTTTATTTCTTCCTAAGGGGAGGAACACTGTTCGACATTCTTAGATCTATAGATGCATCCTTTGTCAAGTATCCAAACTCACTACAGTAGGCCACATATTATGGGGGGTCTTATATACCTTCTATAATTTTCTCTCTTATTGGGGGAAACATTTATTGTACTTAGTGAAAGAAGTAGTACTTCTTCACTTGGTATAGTGAAAGAAGTAATACTTCTTCACTTGTATAATTTTCATGTATCTTTTATCTCTTTTGGGGGGTAGTCTTTCCCACAGGGTTTTTCACCTTTCTCCACTTCATGAGAGATTACTTTGTACATAGGTACTTGATCTGGCCTAGTAGCTGGAACCCATCTTTATTCTTCCCACCTAAGCTATGCTTAGGGGGGGTGTTACTATAATATATTATTACATAGATTTAGTATTTAGCCTAAGTAATTATGCATATTTTGCACATGGCTTTAAGCCACCTTAGCTATGTTATGTGGTGACACTCAGATAGTTGGTCAAACTCATCCAAGATACGTGTCACCATTTCCTTGCCACTTGGTGGAAACATTCTTGCCACCACTAGTGGAGTGTTAGATTTGACTCCTAATTCAACCCAACCTCCTCACCTATATGTACATCATTGTTTGGCTAATACATGTGTGTTGACTTCATACATTTTCATGTTGTGCTTGCAATATTTGATTTCCTATTTAATCATCTCTCAAATCTTGGTTTCTACAAAAACTAGAGCTACATATATAATGCTCATACTAGTAAATTTTACTGTGATTTTTTTAATATAATTTTTAAAAATATTTGGTTGTCTTGGAAAGCATATCAATGACAAGAAGTTATCATATTCATTAAATAAAAATCTACTACTACCTCAATATTATGCATGTGACAATCATGCATGTTAATTTTTGTTTGTCAATGATAGGAATGGTAAGCCAAGCTATCACATTGTAAGCTCACATATCACTATGATATCAATAGGGACTATAATAATGTATTTACGTATTCTTATGCAAAAAATATGATTGGGTCAAGAAAAATCTCCCCTTCACGTATAAAATAAAATCAAGTTGATTTTGATTTAACTAAAAATGAGATTTGATGTTAAAAACTATTAACAAAAAACACATTTTTTGATTTCTTCCAACTACGTCATTGAAAATGCAAATGTAATCTCATTTACAAAAGGGATGACATTTTCAACAAAAGGTCACCTTAGTCACAAAATGACTAAGCTGAAATTAAAAGACTCTCAGCAACATTGACAACTTGTCAAGTCGATAAAATTAAACCAATTTGATTAAGCACGACTTACCTTAATCGACAAGGGTTCACTTACTAAAGGTACCCTATACTTAGATGGAAAATGAACTGTTCAAAACCAAATGTCTATTCTCTTTTGTTTAGAAGATTCTCTCTTTCTTTGAGAGCGGTCAAAACTTGTTTTCCTCAATACAACTTGCAATCACCAAATCATGATTAGTGCATCGTTAGTCCATTCACAAATCTTATGAATAACAAATCAAAACGTCATAACATAAATTTCTAAATCATTTAATCACATGTATTATACTTAATCACATGAATTGATATTTAAGAAATCAAGGATTTACTCTGACATTATATCATAACATCTAAACATTTATCCATAAAATTCACTTCTATTCACGTAAAAGTAAATAGTAAAATCAAAGCCAACATTTGGGATGTAACAAATTGCCTTGGTGTACGCTTGGCATGTCAACATAATATTTGTGTCTATTATTGGGTTCCACCAAACTATTTTTGATCAACTTGATCTATTCTTCCATTTTTGATAACATTTCTGGACCAATGCTAATCCTATCTTCAAGCTTATCACATCTTATAGGAGTTCGACATCTTCTTCCATACAATGCTTCAAATGGAGCCATCTTAATAGAAGAATTATAGGAGTTATTATATGCAAACTCCACAAGCGGTAGGTAATCTTCCCACTTGTATTGTTGATCCATGCAATTTACATCTATAATAGATCTTCTAGAACTTGATTTACCCTCTCAGTCTGACCATCTATCTCAGGATGCTAAGCTGAGCTTATATTGAGTTGAGTTCTTAGTGCTGCAAATAAAGTTTACCAAAGTTGTGACATCATGCATGCATCTCTGTTTGAGATAATCTTCTCTAGAACTCCATGCATTCTAAACACTTCTTGCACAAACTTATGAGCTAAAATTGGTGCTCAATCCGTTAAATTCCTAGGTATAAAAGGAGCTACCTTTGTGAGCTTGTCCACGACCACTAAAATAGAATCATGTCTATTTTAAGACATTGGGAGACCTTGCACAAAGTCCATACTAATGACTTGCTACTTCCACTCTGGAATATCATGAGGATATAGAAGTCCTACTAGATGTTGATGCTCAGCCTTGACTCTCTGACACTCTAGGCAACTTGCTACAAATATTGCAATGCCATTCTTCATTCCTTTCTAGAAATAAAGAGGCTTCACATCAGCTAGGAGTTTGGTTACTCTGGGATGACCTGAATATGGTACGGAATGAACTTCTTTCTACATGAGGTTTCTTAATTCTATAGAGTTTGGAACATACATCCTTCCTCTGTATCTTAAAAGCCCATTTGGTTTAAAATAGAACCCATTATACCTCAAGTATTGAGGATTTACTGTAAGAGCTTTCTTAACTTGCTCATAGTACTCATCACTTGCAGAATTTTGTAGCACTAAATCCTTGAAGTTTGAGTGGATAGAGACAATCAATGAGATATGCCTCTGTTGACTCAGAGCATCTACTACTCGGTTCTCTTTACCTTTGATATAACTTATCTCAAAGTCATAGTCAGACATCAATTCCAACGATCTTCTTTGTCAAGCATTCAGATGAGGTTTGGAGAATATATACTTAAGACCTTAATGGTCTGATCTCAATTCAAAAGGCTTTCCTAGAAAATAGTGTCACCACACTTGCAAAGCATGCACAACTGCTACTAACTCTAAGTCATGAGGAGCATAATTCTTCTCATATGCTCGCATCTTTCTAGATTCATAGGCTACTAATCACCCATTCTGCATAAGCACTCCTCCTAAACCTTCTCCTGCTCGGCATTAGTAATTACAACAATTGACCTTCTAGATAAAGAACTTTGAATATTGGTGCAGTTGTCAACTTCTCTTTTAATTGATTAAATGCCTCTTGACATTTTTTTGACCAGTCAAATGCTTTCCATTTCTCTGAAGTGAAGTGATTGGGTTTGTAATCTTAGAAAAGTTCAAAACAAACTTCCTATAATATCCAACTAACCCCATGAAACTTTGCACTTCATGCACATTCTTTGGCATAGGCCACTTAAGTAGAGCTTTGATCTTCACAAGATCTACTAA
The DNA here is from genome assembly GCA_027924645.1 of Cunninghamia lanceolata. Classification (NCBI taxonomy): domain Eukaryota; kingdom Viridiplantae; phylum Streptophyta; class Pinopsida; order Cupressales; family Cupressaceae; genus Cunninghamia; species Cunninghamia lanceolata. Next base: position 3,319,491 of record BSBN01001957.1, read on the forward strand.
AATTCATTCAGCTGATATTATATGTCCCAGCTATCATATCTCTTTCTAAAATAAAGTACACTTAGAAAGCTTCCCATACAACTTATGTTCCCTCAGCCACTGCAGAACTAACCACATATGTTATAAGTGCTCTTCCTCATTCTTAAAATATATAAGAATGTCATCTAGAAACACTAGAACAAATTTATCCAAGCAATCTTGGAAAATATTGTTCATCAAATTCATGAATGTTGCAGGGGCATTCGTAAGTCCAAAAGGTAAAACTATGAACTCATAATGTCCATACCTTTTTCTAAAAGTTATTTTATGAATATCTTCATCTTTTATTCTTAGCTGATGATATCAACATCACAGATCAATCATAAAGAATACTATTGCACCACACATCTGATAAAAAAGATCATCAATACGTGGGAGAGGATACTTATTCTTTATCATTGCTTTGTTGAGCATATCATAGTTTATAGACAAATGCAAGGTTTTATCCTTCCTTTTGACAAAGATCATAGGTGCTCCCTAAGGTGAAACACTGGGTCTAATCAACCCTCTAGCCAACAACTTCTAAAGCTAGGATTTCAATTCCATCAACTCCGTAGTAGTCATATGGTACAACACCTTTGAAATTGGCTCAGATCTAGCTATTATATCAATAGAGAAATCAAAATCTCTCTTCAGAAGTAATCCTAGAAGTTCATCTAGAAATCTAACATCCTAAAAATCTCAAAGGAAAGGATAGTTCTCCAAGGTTACATTTTATTTACTATGATCCTCTTCTACTTGTTCCATTTTGACTACAAAGAGTTGACATCCTTTTCACCTAGCCCTCTTCAATTTCATAGCACATATTGGTGTAATCTTGACTTCTCTTTGTGTGCCTTTTAGGTAGACTTTGTTTCCTACATTGTCTAGACACTCAACTATTTTTGTAAAATAGTCAACATTAGCCCTATGTATCCATAACCAATTTATTTCTAAGATAACATCATAGGAACCTAGGGGCTACAAACAAATTCACCTCAATTGAAAAACTAGAAAGATCAATTTTAGCTTCAAACATGTATTGCTCTACCTGAGCTTTAGTCTGGTTAGCATATTCAACTGACCAGGGTTTAGCCATATATCCAACTCTTCTAGGAAATTTATTCAATACTCTTAGAGAAATAAAACTTTCAGTTGCTCCAGTATCAATTAAAATAGAAATCGAAACTCCAAACAAAGTACCTATAATCTCTATGGGAGTAATCTAGTACTCCACTTGGCGATTGTCCAATGCCGCATGGATCCTCTATTGAAAAGATGCTTGTTGGGTAGGTAATGTGTCACTACACTATTGAACTCCTTGGTTCTTTGTTGGACATTGATTTGTGTAATGATCTCCATCACAAGAGAAACATCCCCCAAGAGGTCCTCGCTTTTAAGCAGGTTTGCTTGTATTTTTATCATTCTTCCAAAAAATTGCTATTGTTTTTCTTCTCCTTTCTAGGTCCATTCCTATTATTTCTAAAGCCCTTGTCACTTATCATATTCACATCCTATTTATCATTCCTTTTCTTGAAAGGTTGAGAAGCTAGTGACTTATTAAACCTCTTATGTTTCTTCTCACGATATTCAAAAATTGACTTCAGTTTTTGTTCTTATTTGATTGCCTTCTCAAAAACATGGTCCATAGTAGTAGGACCATGCACATCCACTTCTCCACCTATCTGGACATTCAAACCCATGATGAATTTTATAATTTGGAACCTTTCATCCTTCTGATAGCTCCTAATTGATCGATAGCTCCTCCATACTCTCCAAAACCAACATGGAGTAAAGGGGTTGAGCATCCATAACTAACATGAAGTGGTTTGCATTTAATTTGCAACTATACCATGTTCCCTTAAGAAGCTCATCGATAAAAAAACATTAGGTTTAGATGAATATTTCATATATATATATATATATTTGTCCCAGGTGGAATAGTATTATTGAAAAAAAAAAAAAAGAAGATTTTTTTTTATTTCTCATCCTTTCATAGACTATACTTAATAGAAGGGAAATATAATTTAAATAAGATCTAAATATAGAAAGGGATATTTTTGTGTAGGATGGGAATATAGATCAAATTGAGATAAAGTCTAATTTATGAAATTAACAACTTTCCTTTATATATATATATATAAACATAATATTAGAGTATACAACATATACTTACTTTGTTTCTAACACTCAACCTTGGATATGAGAATGGGGTAAAGGTATTATCCCCCTCTCAAAATTACATAAACATCAAAAAAGACAAAATAACACGATAGAATTCCAATCAGGAATTATTGATAATAAAATAGTTTAACTACTATTAACCATTTCCTTGTCAATGGTCATAAACTATCCTAACTTAGTTTTCAACAAAACCTTTTCTTAATGGATCTAGTTGGCAATCAATGATTTGTCAAGTTAAAACCAAACTAAGACGAGTTGGTCAAACACAACTTACCAAATTTGATGAAGGTTGACTAAACTTGTGAAAACATGATACTTAGATGGCAACAATCTTTTCTTATCCATATGTCTATTCTCTTCTCTCCGATGATGCTCTCCCTGTCTTTCTCAAAGGGTGGAAAAGTTGTTTCTTGGTTATAACTTGCAATCACCAAACTGGGATTAGTGTATCATTAGTCAATTCATAAACATTATGAATAAATAATCATAACATCTTATAATTACATATCTAAATTTTAATCATATAAACATAAACTCATGATATCATTGATTTATCTTGACATTTTCACATAATGTCAAATCATTAATTCATGCATAATTAACTACTAATTACGTGCAAGTAAAAATTAAATCATAGTCAAAATTTGGGATGTGACATATCCCCCCATAAGATTCATCGTCCTCAATGATATATTATATCCAAAACAATAATAAAAAGTTTTTGTTCAACTTTCAAAAGCATAAAATAAATGAAGAAATCTCTGACAAAAATCATTATAATCTTCCCATGTGACACTATCCTCTACATATTGGTCCCACTGGACCTTGCACTGAGTAACCTCTCTATTACACAAGCAGAGGTTACAAACTTCAATCACCTTGAGAGGCTCGATCATGACCACTCCTAGATCCCGTACCTATAAATCATTCCAATCAAGAATATGATTATCACCTATTATATACTTTTTTAAATATGAAACATGAAAAACATTATGCATCCTGGCAATTTGCTGGTGGTAGAGCAATTCTATAGGCAACTGGATTGATTACTTAAAGAACTTCAAAGGGTCCTACATATTGAGGAGCTAGTTTGGAAGACTTTCCAAACTTTATGGAACTCTTTTTAGGTTTGATCCTCAATAGAAGTTTTTCTCCAACTAAGAATTGTGTAACATACTAAATCTCAAACAAGGCTTAAAACAAATATTTACCAAGAGATAAAAATACATTAAGTGAAAAAGATTGAACTTCTTTTTTCTTGAATTAAAATATTCTCAAGGAACCAAAAAGCATCATATAAACATAATTTCATTTTTGAATATATAACATGTAAAAATTTACAAAATTAACATTTCATGTTTCAATTACAATAATCTGCATTTGATAAAATTGACATAGTTTATGAAATACAAGTCACATATCAAATATGTATGTTGCATCTATAATTCTAACATACATATCATAAGTCTCAATAAATCTTCTACTGGAGAGTGAGAGAGAGGGCATCTTCCGAGTGCTTTACCTATAATCATAGACTAGCGGTCCCCTGCACACCTTCCAACTCGAAGTGGCAGTACCCTTCACGAAGAGTATAGACATAAGGTAACCAATGGTTATTTTCCATTTGAGTACTGGTGTTGTATCCTTCATAACACTATCGATCACACAAATCTAGACAATCCTCTAGCTAAGTATGATCATATTGATAGGTTATGAAATTTGGACATGGTGAATCGACTAATGCATGCAAAGACGTATGCATTACTTTGGCCAAAGATTCTATATAAATAGATGTTTAAAGTAAACATAGTCATAATGTCCACCCACCTCTAATTCGACTTGGATACTATCATATCCTGTAGTTTGACTTGGTCAACTTAGTTTATTGATAAATTTGGCTTAAGAATAGAGTCTTGTCTAACTCAAATCTAGTCTACCTGACTTAGGTTAGTTCTCAAGACCCTGTCTTTCAATACTATATGATTTTATGGATTGACTATCCAGTCAAGAGTACCTCCTTGCATACTTGCACAAATCGAGGTCTACGACATATCGACTTCTACTCCTTGAGTCCATAACTCAAGTCAATTTGTAATAACACAAATTGGTTTCTCTACCAAGAGAAATCATCATTAATGATAAAAAACTAACTTCCATAGACAGGTCTAATACAAACATTAAAACTTATGGTTTTATCTTCCCTATTCCACCATAATGGAATAACAAATAGACTTGTTTTCAAAAAAAAGTAAAAAGTAATAATATCATAAGTAAGAGAATAACCTCTAGTCTTCTTCTACTAAATGGTCATTTCAAACTCTCAAACCATGAGTAGTATAATATAAGGTATATCCTCAATTATATCTAAACCAAAGGTTCTAATCATGTCTAAATTTTGACTAAGTTTGGTTTGATTCCAAAAAAGAAAAAAGACTATTTCAATTTGATATTCACCTTAGTTCAATGTCCAAGGTTGCTCTTTCTTTTATGTACTATGATATTACTGATCATTATTGTCTATTTCATTTCGAGCAATACTTGAAAAGTGTCATATAAAGCCTCAAGGTTGACAACATTTTCTATCCCATGTTTACATAAAAATAATGTGATTTCTATATCACAATACTAATACATATTCTCGTGGTTCAATAAGAGCATAAGAATACTATGTTCATAGTATCTTATGATATGGAAATTCTACATTGTCATATATATATTGTTTTACACTATAACCTTCGACATGTAAAGAACATATAGACATATATATAATCTGTTTACATAGTATAATACAAGAAATATTCTATATGAGCATATATATATTGTATACAAAGAAACTTCACAGCTCAAACATTCTTAATATCTCTATCTAGACTCGTCACTCAACCATATATTTATAACTCATCTGTCTACCAAAAGATAATCAAAAATATTGAAATCTTTCGATCAAATCTTCTATTAAAGATTAACAACATTTTACTACTATGAAGAACATATGAATATCTTAAGTTATTTTGGCCATATTACCTAGTAATATACCTAGCATGTTGTCTTTCTATAATAAAAGTATTGGCTATTTTAACATACTATGATGTCAGCCTCATAATGAACAGAGCATCGAACTCAAGATTTATACAAAGATATGAATATAAACATGCATTTATTATAATAATAAAAGACTTCATATAAAAGAAAGAACCTGATTAGATAATAGTAGAAGATCTTTTGATGGTCTTTGTTCACCTACAAAGAGCTCTGTCTTGTTTTACTGCTTACTATATCTTCTTCATTTCGTGCTAACCTTTCTATTCTTTGTTATAATAGCTATGCTATCCTATTCTTTATGTTAACAAAGCTCTTATAGATGTAAGATGACAAAGCTATTGCCTCCTACAATGACGATGCTTTCTATTTGTTGTGATAACTATGTTATATCCTCCTCTGATAACAATGTTACTCTTTTCTATCTAATCACCAAAATACTCTCTATGTTGCATTATCTCCTTTCTCTCATCTAATATAACCAACACTTGTTTCTATAATGACCCATGCCTCCATTTCATTAAGATTCCACTCTTAATTTGTTATTAGACTTCCCTTAAGCCGCGGTGACCTCCACTTAAGAAGCCTATAAATTCTCTTAAGTCAAGCATGCAAAGTTGAGGGGAACATTGCCATTAAAACACCACTTCCTCATGTATTCAATGAATTTCAATAATAACCTATGTTATCAAATTGGTTATGAGTGAGGAGGCCTCTTCATTAAAGAAGGTTGTTATCATTTAAAACCAACTATCAACCCCATACCCCCTACTCAAGAATATTTATGTATAATAGTCCAAAAAACATAAATATCAATATCAATAGGGACTATAATAATGTATTTATGTATTCTTATGCAAAAAATGTGATTGGGTCAAGAAAAATCTCCCCTTCACGTATTAAATAAAATCAAGTTGATTTCGATTTAACTAAATATGAAATTTGATGTTAAAAGCTATTAACAAGAAACACACTTTTTGATTTCTTCCAACTACGTCATTTCAAACACAAATGTAATCTCGTTTACAATGCAAAGAACAACATTTTTGACAGAAAGTCACCTTAGTCACAAAATGACAGCTGACGTTAAAAGACTCTTAGCGATATCGACAACTTGTCGAGTCAATAAAATTAAACCAACTTGATTAAGCACGACTTACCTTAATCAGCAAGGGTTCACTTACTAAAGGTACACTATACTCAGATGGAAAATGAACTATTCAAAACCAAATTTGTATTCTCCTCTCCTTAGAAGATTCTCTCTTTCTTAGAGAATGGTCAAAACTTGTTTTCCTCAATACAACTTGCAATCACCAAATCATGATTAGTGCATCATTAATCCATTCACAAATCTTATGAATAACAAATCAAAACCTCATAACGTAGATTTCTAAATCATTTAATCACATGTATTACTGAAGCACATGAATTGATATTTAAGAAATCAAGGATTTACGCTGACATTATGTCATAACATCTAAATATTTGTCCATAAAATTCACTTCTATTCATGTAAAAATAAATAGTAAAATCAAAGCCAAAATTTGGTGTTACATCCCTAATTTTTGACTTGCTATATTTTTACTTTTACTGGGACATAAGTAAATGTATTTTAATGTTTAGATTAATGTCAAGGAAAGACATGGAGTTATATTGAATTTCATTTATAAAGTTATGAAAATGATTGTGTTATTATCATTTTAATATTGCACTATGAGATTTGGTTTCTCATTTGAATAACGATGCACTAATCATAATTTGTTGGTTACAAGTTTGATACAGGATTGCAGGTTGTGAGATGACTCTTGGAGAAGAGAGATAGAGTATCTTTCGAGGAGAGAGATATAGACCTTGGGTTACGAGTGGTTTATTTGCCAAGATGAGTATAAAGAGTAACATAAGTGTGAACCAATGTGTTGTGAGAGGTAAGCCTTAACTTGTCAGTTTACTTAAACCTAATCGATAGGTAGTCGATACCTTATGAATCTTTGTAAGTCATAATAAATTGTCGTAGTCGTTAGTAGCATTAACGACGTCGTTTGAATTTGAATTATGACTATTTACGTTTAACATAAATATTACGATGTTATTGTCGTAAAAGGGTTGTCATATTATTATTATTATTATTAAGTTACTTGACATATTATAAACAATTCTTAACATTAAGATGATTTAGTCAAGCTAAGAATACATGAATTATGTCAATGGATTATGATGGGGAGACAAGCTCAACCCAATCACATTATCCATAATCCTTTGTTTAAATATTCTCTTATTATTGAATAAACTATATGTATCTAATATAGAGGCGATGCTATGAGAATTATATTTGATGTAATCAAATATGTGAATGCCTTAACACTGAATGAGGATAATACCTCATAATGAGTCGATGGTGTTTCGCTTGAGTAGTCGAAGGCTTTCTTTTAAGAGAGTCTTCAATAGTATTAGTAGTGGATCGAATCACTCTTTGTGATTAATAAATGCTCAAAGAGGATTCATATGCGTTGCGGCCTCTTAGAAGAGGAGTGGTGGTTATGTTAACCACATTCGCTGAGCTTCAACAAAGGACATTCTCATCATCAACAAATGTTGAGCTTTGCATTTTATTAGCTATCGGTTGAAATTGAATCCTCAATGGACTGCTCTGCATTTATTATGCTTTGCAACTGCAAAGAGTGGGAAATGGAAGTGGGATGACTCATTATGAGTCTTGCCGAGTCCTTATAGCCATGACCGAGTTAAGTCGTTGGTGGCATCATGGAGTGTCAGGCTATTTTTGGCATAGTCATTATCATTAGGATAAAAAAAATGGGGAGTAGAGTGTGCGTGGGGAGAAGGGATAAGAAGTTAGAGAAAGAAAAGAAAACAATTTATCTTGGACAACCTCAGTTGATCTGTTCTCAGAAAACCTTCCTCAGTTTAGACCACCACAACCAGGAGGGATATAGCAGAGCAATATATCTGAGAAGGTGAATTTTTAGTTGTTGGTGATGAGTGGAGCATAGTGACGAGCTTAAAACTATCGTTGGATCTTTGGAAGTCGATTAGAAACTAGGTTCTTTCCTATTTAGAAGTCTCTGAAAGGTTTTTAATACTTGTTCTTATATTTTAGTTTTCTATCAAAACAATATATGTGAGACATTACACTTTTGCCATTGTCCCTGAATGACGAAATAGCTGAAGCTAGGAGATCAAGAGTGTGCTAGGATTTATCTATGTTTAGATTCTTATTGACTATTAGGAAACATTGAATCTTGTCTATATGACAGATGTTTTAAATGGTTATCGTATGGTTTAGACTAATCTTGATTCAATTTGTGGAATAAATGTGGTCAAAGACATATGTCGAGGGAACCTCTATAGGTAATTATAATCTTAGTCTTCTTCTATCAGTGCTTATATATTTTAGACAAATCAGTGCTAAATTTTTTTAAATGTCTTCATTTCCATTATCATGTAAATGAACACCTTTTGGGAACAAACATAATTGCTGCAGACTTATGCTTGAATAAGGCTCATTTTATAATGAACTCTTTTGAGGTAGCAATCCTGAGACTATTATACTCGTTTCCATGATCGAGTCATCCCATGATTTGGAGATATTTTGCTATGACTACTTAGAGAAATTAACATTTTTTTAGCTTACTATTGTGCAAAAGGCACGCAGTTATAAAAGAGTCAAATAAGAATTCTTTTGACCATAAGCTAAGAATATCTTAATCTTTACTTTCTCTAAAGAGCACTTAGCCAATATTATAAACCTTTATTCCAGGTAAAGCTTAGAATCAAGGTTTTCATCTATTAGAAAGCCGTAAGCCATAAGTGCAATTTTTTATGGCCGAAGACTAATCTTTGATTATAAGAACTGAAGACATTAAAAAGCACAAAGTTTATTATGTAATAAAGATGTATGCATGTCTATGTATTACCTTATGTCGTGGGTTGCATTGAGAAAAGTCATAAAGTTACTAGGTAAACTTTTATGTGCTGTGTCTTTTATACCGTATGACTTTTGTAGAACATATATGTTGAAAGTAGAATGTTTTTGGATATCTATGGTGATAGTATTCCTATTTTTAAGAACACTCAAGTTCTAGATAATAGATTCACCATAAGAAGTATACTGTATCTAATGGTGTTATGAGGAGCGATGATTTCTCTATACCAGAATTAGACTAGAACACCTATATGTTTAATTTTGGCATAACTCATTGAGTCCAAAGGAGAGAAACTTGACATGAATTTTAGTTGGATAGCAATTGAAATTAGACTATTATCTTTTAGAGTCAAACCTAGACAAAGTTTAGATTCATATTTGAACCTTTGGCTTAGATAATTCTAAGGAAATAGACATGGGTCAAAGGACTAAAACAACCCCTTGGTCAAAACAAGACTAGAAGATAACTGTTTCTTATGATATTCTTACCTTCTAGAGTGAGTAGGATTGTATTCCATCATGTTGGGAAAAGGATAATAAAATCCTAGTTCAACCAGGAAGGTTATAGATTATTTGATAACATCTTTATGGTTATAACCCATTTTAGTTATTTTGTATGGGCAGACACTAAGTGGTCGAGAACCCTAAATAATATGCTCATTGAAAAGAGATTTGTTATTAGTCGATAATGTTTAACCTTAGGTAGAGAAACCTAATCATTTGATTACAAGTTGACTTGTGAGATGAGTCTAAAGCATCAGGTTCTGCAAGTATGCAAGGGGTACTACTAATGGTTAGTCAACCATAAAGTCTATTATAGCTTTTGGTCACAACTTGTCTTAGCTATTACTTATCGATAAAGTTTATCATTGGTTTTGATAACCTATTAGATTGTTTAAAAATTGACTTAAGTTTAAATAAGTGTCGACAAGTCACGGAACCTAGGTAATGCAGGGTTGCAAATGGGGTATTCTTGTATAAAAGTAAATCCATGAGATCTATGGATTAATGTCGGTGTTTCTAAACCTATCGAGGTCGGGAAGACTAAAATACTGAAGTTGACAAGACTATATAGTTATACATAATCGACTAAGTCAAACTGTAGGAATATGATAGTATCCAAGTCAAGTTGGGGTGGGTGAACATTACGACAACGTTTATTGCAAATGTTAATTTATATTAAAACTATGGCCATAGTAATGCATATGTCTCTACATGCATTATTAGTTCACTATATCTGGATTGTACAACCTATCAGAAATCATACTTAGCTAGAGGGTATCTAGGGTTGTATGATTGATAGAGTTGTGTAGGATACAACGCTATGTACTCAGAAATGCAAAATACCACTGGTCAGCTTTGTTCTATATCCCTCGTGAAGGGTAGGGCCACTTCCTATGTGGAAGATGTGTGGGATGGCCGGTCTGTGGTTCGAGGTAAATCACTGGAAAGATACTTTCTCTCTCTCTCTCTCTAGCAGAAGACATGCTGAGGCTTGTGATAAAGATGTCATCTTTCCAAATGCAGTATAGATTTGAGGCTTGTGTTTAGTGAGACTATGTAAAACATTATTTAATGCATATGTTTGTAATGGATTTACTTTTGTAAGCGTTGTACTTGAGAAAGACAATATGGTTTATTGTATTTTGTATTGAGGAATCTTGTAATTGTAGTTACTTGATTTTATGTTGAATAAAAGAAAAATTTTCTCTATCTCATATTTACCTTGTTAGATTACTTTATGGTAAATTTTTTGATTTTATTGTGCTTTTAGAACGTGGATGTTACATATTGTATCAGAGTGACCAGGTTCGACACTAGGGCTTATGAGTCCATTGTGCTAACCTGTAGTCAACATTATGCATGGTTAGCTAATGTTTAAATTTTCTTGTGCCAGAATGGCATGGAGAAGAACCAAGAAAACTGCTAGGAAGTTTGTTCCCCAGTATTTGCCTGAATTAGTGGTTAAGAAGAAACCTATTGAGGAGGTTGGACATAAAGAGCATATTATTTACTCGGAAGGTGCACGGCTGGAGGATTTAGAGACTTTTACTGATGCGCTTAAGGGTATTCAGCTAGAAAGAAAACAATGTTTTGAACTGGCCAAGAATTCTGCTATTTCTACTTGTGTAGTAAAAACCTAGTAAACTATAGCCAGTTACAACATGTCTCTTGGGGGTTGTTGTGATACTTCTATTAGGAAAGAGGTGTTGGAGGAGTACTTGTGTGTACATCCACCCTCTATGTTTGTTTAATTGGAAGATTGTAAATCGACAGTGACATATAGTCTTGTCATATCAACTATATAAATAAGGATGTGGTTACTCCTAAATAAATGATAATAAAGATGGCAATGTTTTGTATCAATCTTTTGATTGTTATGAGATAAATATTTTTGATGTTTTGAGTTGCTTAGTTTCAGAGAACTATTAGATAACTTATTTTTCTCGTATGAGAAAAATGACAACATGTTTCATACAAGAACAAACCAGGATGAGAGTTTAGAAGAGAATAAACCACTAGTTAATCTTTTAGACAAATTGGACAAATCCTAACCATGTTTGTAGAAACCAAGGAGAAACCTGGTATTTTGGAAAAGAAAGTAAGAAATCAAGGAAACCCTGAAGGGGGAAAATGAGATTTCTCATGGGATGAGAAAGAAAAATCACCAAGAATATAGAATGAGTAATGAAAATCCTATAACTATAGACCCTAAAAGGAAGCAAAGGATAGGATTTCCTTAGAACTATCCTAGATATGAAGAAAGTCATTCCACCAAGGTTTGATGGAACAGGTGATTGGAGTAACTGAAAATCTTATTCCTCTTAGAATTTTGGGGATGAGTTATCTAGAAAAGTACCATACCATATGACAATTATAATTATTGGCTAAAGGTTTGATTAGATCCAATATTTCAATATGGGGTGCACTTGTTATCATTGTCAAGAAGAAGGACATAACTCTGGAATTGCGTGTTTAGTATCGTATGCTCAATAAAGAAATGATAAAGAACAAATATCTTTCACCACGTATTGATGGCCTCTTTGATTAAATGCATGGAACTGTAGTGTTTTTAAAGATTGATTAGCAATCAATATATCATTAGTCAATATTGAAGGATGAGGATACCCTTAAAACAACTTTTGGACAATAAATGGGTACTGTGAGTTTGCAGTGTTGTCTTTTGGACTTACAGATGCCTTGTCGCATTCATGAATCTCATGAACAGTGTGTTTAGAGATTGTTTAGACATGTTTTCTCTAGTCTTCTAGAAGATATAAATTATTTATTCTAAGAATGAAGAAGAACATTAACCAACATGTGCAAGTGGTTCTACAATGGTTAAGAGAAATGATTTGAGTGGACAGATAGATGTCAAGAGGCAATTGATCTATTAAAAGAGAAATTACAACAGCACCAATTCTGTGAATTCCTATTCTAAAGGACAGTTTGAGGGAAAAAATGATGCCTTAGGAGAAGGATTAAGGGGTGTACAAATACATGATGAGGAAGTGATAGCCTAAGATTCAAGGTATGGTAGGTTTCATTTTGAGTCTGACAGACTATTGAGTTTTAGAGGAAGAATATATGTTTCTAATTCTACTGAATTAAGGAAACTAATGTGGAAATAAGTTCATATTGCACCATACCCAGGACATCCAGGGGTAACCAACTACTAACAGATATAAAACCTCTGTAATTCTTGAAAAGAATGAATAATGATACTACAAAATTTGTTGCAAGTTGTCTGAAGTGCCAGAGGGTAAAATAGAATATCAACACCTTCGAAGGATGGTTGAGTCCACATGATATACCAAAGTGGAAATGACAAGTTTTAGTATGGATTTTGTCCAATGTCTTCCTATGTCTAGGGATAGACATAATGCCATTTTAGTTGTGGTTGATAAACTCACAAAGGTAGCACATTTTATACCAAGAAATTTGACTGATGGAGCACCAGTGTTAGCTCACAAATTTGTGCAAGAGGTGTTTAGATTGTATGGATTCTATGAAAAGATTATCATGGATAGAGATGCACGTGTAATATCAAGGTTTTGGTAAACTTTGTTTCTACGCTAAGGACTAAACTCAATGTGAGTATAGCTTATCATCTTGTAACCGATGGACAAACTGAGAGAGTTAACCAAGTTTCAAAAGATTTGTTTCAAACATATTGCATGGATCAGCAATATAAGTAGGGAGACTACTTATCACTTATGAAATTTTTAACAATACCTAACTTTTTCTATTAAGATGGCTTGAATTGAAACATTGGATAGAAAAAATGTCGAACTCCTATAAGCTGGGTAAGCTAGAAGATATGATTAGCATTAGTCCAGAAATGTTATCAGAAATAGAAGAATAGATTAAATTGATTAGAAAAGATCGGTGGAAACCATTAATAATAAAAAGTTATGTTATTGTTAAGCATACACTAAGACAATTCTTGGTTAGAGAAGAAAAATTCTTTTGAGGGTCAAACCCCAGAAAAAGTTTCATAAAGTTTGGAATGTAGTCCAAACCAATTCCTAAGTATAAAGGACTCTTCTAAATTTTCAAGGTTATAAATTCTATTGTTTTTAAGAATCAATTTATTACCAGTTATTGCCAGGAGGCATAATGCTTTTTGTGATTCATATGTGAAAATTATATTTATATAATGTATGAATGTTATATATTCTTAGAATGTTTTACAAGTACAGAACCTAGAAATGGTTAATAATCGAGCTTCTTAAGTGCTTGAAGTTCCCAAGCACTGCTTGTGTAACGTAGAGGTTATGTAGTGCAAGGTCCAGTGGGACCAATATGCATAGAATAGTTTTACATGGTGGGGGGGGGGGAATGACCATGAATTCTAGCAGAAATTTCCTCATTTATTTTATCATTATAGCAATTAAACAATGAATTTGCTTTCTAGTTGCATTTTGATACTTTATATCATCGAGGACGATGAGTCTATAGGGGAAGGATATGTTACATCCCTGATTTTTGACTTGCTATATTTTTACTTTCACTAGGACATAAGTAAATGTATTTTAATGTTTAGATTAATGTCAAGGAAAGACATGGAGTTATATTGAATTTCATTTATAAAGTTATGAAAATGATTGTGTTATTATCATTTTAATATTACACTATGAGATTTGGTCTATCATTTGAATAACGATGCACTGATCATAATTTGTTGGTTACAAGTTTGATATAGGATTGCAGGTTGTGAGATGACTCTCAAAGAAGAGAGAGAGATAGTATCTTTTGAGGAGAGAGATATAGACCTCAGGTTACGAGTGGTCTATTTGCCAAGATGAGTATGAAGTTTAACATAAGTGTGAACCAATGTGTTGTGAGAGGTAAGCCTTAACTCGTCAGTTTACTTAAACCCAATCGACAGGTAGTCGATACCTTATGAATCTTTTTAAGTTGTAATAAATCATCGTAGTCATTAATAGCATTAATGACGTCGTTTGAATTTGATTTATGACTATTTACGTTTAACGTAAATATTACGACGTTATTGTCGTAAAAGGGTTGTCATATTATTATTATTATTATTAAGTTACTTGACGTATTATAAATGATTCTTAACATTAAGATGATTTAACCAAGTTAAGAATACATGAATTATGTCAATGGATTATGATGGGGAGACAAGCTCAACCCAATCACATTATCCATAAACCTTTGTTTAAATATTATCTTATTATTGAATAAACTATATGTATCTAATATAGAGGCGATGCTATGAGAATTATATTTGATGTAATCACATATGTGAATGCCTTAACATCGAATGAGGATAATACCTCATAATGAGTCGATGGTGTTTCACTTGAGTAGTCGAAGGCTTACTTTTAAGAGAGTCTTCAATAGTATCAGTAGTGGATTGAATCACTCTTTGTGATTAATAAATGCTCAAAGAGGATTCATATGTCTTGTCAGCCTCTTAGAAGAGGAGTGGTGGTCATGTTAACCACATTCGCTGAGCTTCCACAAAGGACATTCTCATCATTGATAAATGTTGAGCTTTGCATTTTATTAGCTATCAGTTGAAACTAAATCCTGAATGGACTGCTCTGCATTTATTATGATTTGCAACTGCAAAGAGTGGGAAATGGAAGTGGGGTGACTCATTATGAGTCTTGCCAAGTCCTTATAGCCATGACTGAGTTAAGTCATTGGCAACATCATGGAGTGTCAGGCTATTTTTGGCATAGTCATTATCATTGGGATAAAAAAATGGGGAGTAGAGTGTGCATGGGGAGAAGGGATAAGAAGTTAGAGAAAGAAAAGAAAACAATTTATCTCTTCTTGAAAAACCTTCCTCAGTTTAGACCGCCGCAACCAGGAGGGATATAGTAGAGCAATATATCTGAGAAGGTGAATTTTTAGTTGTTGGTGATGAGTGGAGCATAGTGATGAGCTTAAAACCGTCGTTGGATCTTCGGAAGTCGATTAGAAACCAAGCTCTTTCCTATTTAGAAGTCTCTGCAAGGTTTTTAATACTTGTTCTTATATTTTAGATTTCTATCAAAAAAAAATTTGTGAGACATTACATTTTTGCCATTGTCCCTAAATGATGAAATAACCAAAGCTAGGAGATCAAGAGTGTGCTAGGAATTATCTGTGTTTAGATTCTTATTGACTATTAGGAAACATTGAATCTTGTCTATATGATAGATGTTTTAAACGGTTATCGTATGGTTTAGACTAATCTTGATTCAATTTGTGGAATAAATTATCTCGAGGGAACCTTTATAGGTAATTATAATCTCAGTCTAATTCTATCAGTGCTTATATATTTCAGACAACTCGGTGCTAATATATTTTAAATGTCTTCATTTCCATTATCATGTAAATGAACACCTTTCGGGAACAAATGTAATTGCTATAGACTTATGCTTGAATAAGGCTCATTTTATAATGAATTCTTTTGAGGTAGCAATCCTGAGACTATTATACTCGTTTCCATGATCGAGTCATCCCATGATTTGGAGATATTTTTCTATGATTACTTAGAGCAATTAACATTTTTGTAACTTACTATTGTGCAAAAGGCACACAGTTATAAAAGAGTCAAATAAGAAGCCTTTTGACCGTACGCTGAGAATATCTTAATCTTTGCTTTCTCTAAAGATCACTTAGCGAATATTATAAACATTTCTTCAAGGTAAAGTTTAGAATCAAGGTTTTCATCTATTAAAAAGCCGTAAGCCATAAGTGCATTTTTTTATGGCCAAAGACTAATCTTTGATTATAAGAATTGAAGACAGTAAAAAGAAGAAAGTCTATTATGTAATAAAGATGTATGCATGTCTATGTATTACCTTATGTCGTGGGTTGCATTGAGAAAAGTCATAAAGTTACTATGTAAACTTTTATATGCTGTCTCTTTTATACTGTATGACTTTTATAGGACATATATGTTGAAAGTAGAATGTTTTTGGATATCAATGGTGATAGTATTCCCTTTTTTTAATAACACTCAAGTTCTAGATAATAGATTCACCATAAGAAGTATACTATGTCTCTAATGGTGTTATGAGGAGCGATGATTTCTCTATACCAGAATTAGACTAGAACATTTGTATGTTTAGTTTTGGCATAACTCATTGAGTCCAAAGGAAACTTGACATGAATTTTAGTTGGATATCCATTGAAATTAGACTATTATCTTTTAGAGTCAAACCTAGACAAAGTTTAGATTAATATTTGAACATTTGGTTTAGATAATTCTAAGGAAATAGACATGGGTCAAAAGATTAAAACAACCCCTTGGTCAAGAGAAGACTAGAAGATAACCATTTCTTATGATATTCTTACCTTCTAGAATGAGTAGGATTGTATTCCATCATGTTGGGAAAAGGATAATAAAATCCTAGTTCAACCCAGGAAGGTTAAAGATTATTTGATAACATCTTTATGGTTATAACCCATTTTAGTTATTTTGTATGGATAGACACTAAGTGGTCGAGAACCCTAAATAATATATGCTCATTGAAAAGAGATTTGTTATTAGTCGATAATGTTTAACCTTAGGTAGAGAAACCTAATTGTTTGATTACATGTCGACTTGTGAGATGAGTCAAAAGCCTCAGGTTTTGCAAGTATGCAAGGGGTACTACTAATGGTTAGTCAACCATAAAGTCTATTATACTTTTGGTCACAACTTGTCTTAGCTATTACTTATTGATAAAGTTTATCTTTGGTTTGATAACCTATTAGATTGTTTAAAAATCAACTTAAGTTTAAATAAGTGTCGACAAGTCAAGGAACCTAGGTAATGCAGGGTTGCAAATGGGGTATTCTTGTACAAAAGTAAATCCATGAGATCTATGGATTAATGTTGATGTTTCTAAACCTGTCGAGGTCGGGAAGACTAAAATACTAATGTTGACAAGACTATATAGTTATACATAATCAACTAAGTCAAACTGTAGGAATATGATAGTATCCAAGTCGAGTTAGGGTGGGTGAACATTACGACAACGTTTATTGAAAATGTCAATTTATATTGAAGCTATGGCCATAGTAATGCATATGTCTCTACATGTATTGTCAGTTCACTGTATCTGGATTGCACAACCTATCATAAATCATACTTAGCTAGAGGGTATCTAGGGTTGTATGATTGATAAAGTTGTGTAGGATACAACACTATGTACTCGAAAAGGCAAAATACCACTGGTCACCTTTGGTCTATATTCCTCATGAAGGGTAGGGCCACTTCCTATGTGGAAGATGTGTGGGAGACTACCAGTTTGTGGTTGGAGGTAAATCACTGGAAAGATATTCTCTCTCTCTCTAGTAGAAGACATACCGAGGCTTGTGATAAAGATGTCAGATTTTTGAATGCAATATATCTTTGAGGCTTGTGTTTAGTGAGACTATGTAAAACATTATTTAATGTAGATGTTTGTAATGGATTTGCTTTAGTAAGCATTTTACTTGAGAAAGACAATATGGTTTATTTTATTTTGTATAGAGGAATCTTGTAATAGTAGTTACTTGATTTTATGTTGAATAAAAGAAAAATTTTCTCTATCTCATATTTACCTTGTTAGATTCCTTTATGGTAAATTTTCTAATTTTACTGTGTTTTTAGAATGTGGATGTTACATTTGGGATGTAACAAATTGCCTTGGTGTATGCTTGGCATCATCATAACATTTGTGTCTATTATTGGGTTCTGCCAAACTATTTTTGATCAACTTGATCTATTCTTCCATTTCTGATAACATTTCTGGACCAATGCTAATCATATCTTCTAGGTTATCACATCTTATAGAAGTTTGGCATCTTCATCCATACAATGCTTCAAATGGAGCCATCTTAATGGAAGAATTATATGAGTTATTATATGCAAACACCACAAGCGGTAGGTAATCTTCCCACTTGTATTGTTGATCCATGCAATACATCTACAATAGATCTCATTGAACTTGATTTACCCTCTTAGTTTGACCATCTATCTTAGGGTGCTAAGATGAGCCTATATTGAGTTGATTTCATAGTGCTGCAAACAAAGTTTACCAAAATCTTGACATCATGCATGCATTGAGTTGTTTGAAATAATCTTCTCAAGAACTCCATGCAATCTACACACTTCTTGCACAAACTTATGAGCTAAAATTGGTGCTCCATCCGTTAAATTCCTAGATATAAAATGAGCTACCTTTATGAGCTTGTCCACCACCACTAGAATAGAATCATGTCTATTTTGAGACATTGGGAGACCTTGCACAAAGTCCATACTAATGACCTGCTACTTCCACTCTAGAATATCACGTGGATACAGAAGTCCTACTAGATGCTGATGCCTAGCCTTGACTCTCTGGCACTCTAGGCAACTTGCTACAAATATTACAATGTCATTCTTCATTCCTTTCTAGAAATAAAGAGGCTTCACATCAACTAGGAGTTTGGTTACTCCAGGATGACCTGAATATGGTGCGGAATGAACTTCCTTCTACACAAGGTTTCTTAATTCTATAGAGTTTGGAACAAACATCCTTCCTTTGTATCTTAAAAGCCCATCTGGTTCAAAATGGAACCCATCATACCTCAAGTATTGAGGATTTACTGTAAGAGTCTGCTTAACTTGCTCATAGTACTCATCACTTGCAGAATTTTGTAGCACTAAATCCTTGAAGTTTGATTGGATAGAGACAATCAATAAGATATGCCTCTGTTGACTCAAAGCATCTGCTACTCAGTTCTCTTTACCTTTGATATAACTTATCTCAAAGTCATAGTCAAACATCAATTCCAAACCATCTTCTTTAACATCTACTTGTTCCATTTTGACTACAAAGAGTTGACATCCATTTCACCTAGCCCTCTTCAATTGTATAGAACATATTGGTGTAATCTTGACTTATCTTTGTGTGCCTTGCAAGTAGACTTTGTTTCCTACATCGTCTAGACACTCAACTATTTTTGCAAAATAGTCAACATTAGCCTTATGTATCCATAACCAATTTATTTCTAAGATAACATCATAAGAACCTAGGGGGCTACAAATAAATTCACCTCAATTGAAAAAATGGGAAGATCAATTTTGGCATCAAACATGCATTGCTTTACCTTAGCTTTAGTTTGGTTAACATATTCAGCTGATCAGGGTTTAGCCATATATCCAACTCTTCTAGGAAATTTATTCAATACTCTTGGAGAAATTAAATTTTTAGTTGCTCCAATATCAATTAAAATAGAAATAAGAACTCCAAACAAAGTACCTATCATCTCTATGGGAGTAATTTGGTACTCCACTTGGTGATTGTCCAATGCCGCATGGATCCTCTATTGAAAAGATGCTTGTTTGGTAGGTAATGCGTTAGTACGTTGTTGAACTCCTTGGTTCTTGGTTCGACATTGATTTGTGTAATGATCTCCATCACAAGAGAAACATCTCCCAAGAGGTGCTCTCTTTTTAGTAGGTTTGCTTGTATTTTTATCATTCTTCCAAAAAAATTGCTATTATTTTTCTTCTCATTTCAAGGTCCATTCTTGTTATTTCTGAAGCCCTTTTCACTTATCCTATTCACATCCTATTTATCATTCCTTTTCTTGAAAGGTTGAGAATCTAGTGACTTATTAACCCTCTTGTGACTCTTCTCACAATATGCAAAAATTGACTTCAATTTTTATTCTTGTTTGATTGCCTTCTCAAAAAAATGGTCCATAGTTGTAGGACCATGCACATCCACTTATCCACCTATCTGGGCATTCAGACCCATGATGATTTTTTTGATTTCAAACCTTTCATTCTTCTAATATTGTGGCACATACTTTAGGAGATAGGTGAATTTTTTCCAATAGTCAACCATTGACATTTCTCCTTATTGCAGATTATAAAAATTTGTTAGCTTTTGTTTGAAGAAAAGCTGCAGTAACCATCTCTGTCGAAGTATGAACACAAACTAAACCTAGGTTAAGCTCAGAGAGATTATCCCCAGTTCCATTTTCTTTTTCATCCACCACGTGGATGCTTCACCTGCTAGCTGATAGGCACCCCAAAATGCCTTGGCTATCTAAGACTAATTTCTAATCTCAAAATAATTTTCCATCTTTGTTGACCAAGCTTCTACAGCATCACCACTTGCTATTCCATCGAACTTGGGTGGAGTCACTTTCTTCATATCTCATGACAGAGGCAAGTCTATTTCTCCTTTCTTCTTGAGACTTAGCCTTATCAACATCCTCCCTTCATTCACTATGAGAACTGGGCTCATGGACATAATCTTCATCCCCTTGATGCAAGTCCTCTTTTCCTCCTTTGGGTCTGCCTTGATCCCTCACTTCCTATTCCAGGTTTCAAAGCCTTTCCTTGGTTTCATTCAGCATGGTCAATATCTAATCCAACTTAGTCATTAGGTTTTTAGAAGGATTCGACTCTCCATGACTATCTCCAAGATTTGTTCAAGTTGGAACCATGATGATACTCTATATCACACCTTATATTCATATTAACTTATAGATTAGAATTCATAAATAATGCATCTCATTAATTCAAAATTCATCAATAAATCTATTCACACAACTTAGATTTGTGCAAAACAATCTCATCTTTATTATAGTTTATCCTAGGTATAAATACATCCTTATTTATATAGCTAACTCAACAAGACTACATGTCACTGTCGATTAAAGGATATTCCTCAGGTTCCTCTTCCCCATTAGAATCCAGTAAAACAAACTTAGAGGGTGGATATACATGCAGGTACTCCTCCAACACCTCTTTTCCTAAAGAAGGGGCATCATGACCACATCCAAACGGCATGTCGTGACTAGCAAATGGTTTACTCGATTTAACTACATGACTAGGAACAATGGGTTTCTTAGTCAGTTTGTTGCATTGTTTCTTTTCTAGTCAAATACGTTTAAGAGCATCAGCCAATGTTTCAAAGTCTTCTAGCCATGTACCCCCAACATAGTTAATATGTTCTTGGAGTTTTACCTCCTCACTTGGTTTTTTATTAACCACTATCTTCGGTAAATTCTGGGGAATAGATTTCCTAGCAGTTTTCTTGGTTCTTCTCCACGCCATTCTAGCATAAAACCAATTTTCAAACATTAGCCAATCTGCTAAATGTTGACAAGTTTTCTCGCAGTGAGCTCCTAGGACCATGTGTTGAACTTGATAGCTCTGATACCATATGTAACATACCATCTCATACAACTTAGAGTTACTTACAAAATTTACCAAGCAAGTAAATGAACATGTTTAACCATGAGTGAGAATTTTTTATTAACATTTGCATAATCTCATAGAATTAAATACATATCTTTTCTAAAAAAATTTCAACCTTGAAAATACATTATATTCAAACATAAAATCATAGGAAAATCATATCACTTTATAATTACAAATAATTTGCACTTGGCAAAATGAATAGGTTTACATAAGTTTGAAAATCATAAGTCGATCTTGAAGTTTACTGCATCTAGAATCTTGGTATTTGTCTCACAAGTCTCAGAGGGTCTTCTACTACAGAGAGAGCATCATTTGAGTGCTTTTCCTCCAACCATAGACCAATGGTCCCCCACACACCTTCCTTCCTGGAAGTGGCCCTACCCTTCAAGAAGAGTATAGACATACAGAACCAATAGGTTGGCATCTGAATCCTAGTGTTGTGTCCTATGTAACTCCATCAACCATACAACTCTAGACAATCTTCTAGCTAAGTATGATCATTTTGATAGGTCACGCAATCTAGACATGGTGAACCGACTAATGCATGTAGAGACAAATGCATCACTTTGGCTAAAGTTTCTCTATAAACATATGTTTGCAATAAATGTAGTCATGTGTTCACACACCTCTAACTCGACTTGGAAACTACCTCATTCTATAGTTTGACTTGCTTGACTAGTAACTCTAGACATGAATTTCCTTGACTAAACTCAAATCCTAGTCAATCTAACATAGAATTTAATCCTTAATATTGGATATATTCAATATAAGGGTTTATGTGATTTTAACCCTTTAGAGAGTCCCTCGTTGCATACTTACAAATACCAGGGTCTGTGACTTCCTGTCATACTACTCAATGACCCAAATATTTAGTACTCTTGTGTTATATTTATCAAGTTTCTTACTCTAACAAGAAATCATTTATTTTATCATAATTTCTTTATAGACTCTTCCGAAATTATACTTGTCTTGATCTATGGTTTTTGGACCATTCATTGTCAACCATAAAAACAATAGACTAATTTGATGTTATAATCGATTTAAAAGTTTTCAAGTTTCCTGAACTCTTATGGGTTGATTCTATGGTTTTAATTTCTCTAACCCAACACATTGGAATACCAAATACTCTTGTTTTCCAAAGGTAAGAATTTATAATAATATAGCATGAATATAATAACCTCTAATCTTCTCTTGTCCACTTGGGCATTGTTCGAAATCACATTTCTCATAAACATGTATAAACATAGTACATAAGGTATATCCGCATTCATATAAGCTCTTTAGGAATACTATCATTATCGTAAGTACTCTTGACTAAGTTCAATCTTTCAACCCAAAAAGGTTTGATTCTACAATATCAATAAGATAATTTCGACCTCTTGGTCTTCTTAAGTCCACTAACTTTCGTTAAAGGATAGGTTATGAACTCATGTTTATCTTCCTATGACTATAATGATAATAATTATCATTGTTGTAGAATGCATAAGTGATAATATCTCACTATCCTTAGGTGTTTCTAATGATATCAAAATAATTTCTATATATTTGTAAATAAGTGAATATCTATCAAAATCTTATGATTGTAAACAATAAAACTATACATATAAATCATTGTGAGATATTTAAATCTATCTCTATCTAAGCTTACTCATCTCGACTTGCATGTTTAAAATAGAGTTATCGAAAGATTCAGTCTCTGCAATTTATAAGATAGATTTCTACAAAGTTTTTTAGTGTTTTTGACAGCAAAATGAACCTATGATTGCTCGAGTGTATATAAAGGTAATCTAGATAACTTTCTAAAGACCAGAATGCTCTAAATAAATAGGGTTATTCAAAACCTTTTCCTATAATTCAATGTCTATCAAATGACAAAGTTTACTACATATTTACTCTATGAGTTCGATGATATCAAAGAATGGCATAAAAAATTTTCTTCATAATATTCTCGCTTTAAACTAAACTATTCTATTGTTTATAATCTACGGTTTAAATAGCTATTTCAATGACATTACTCTATCATACACTAGAATTCTATAGCCTCCTACACTCTAAGTACTGTCTTAAAGATAGATAATATAATTTTTCTATTTTTCTATGTAACTACATGTCTACATAGTTGCTATGATCAAATTTCATTGTTTTGCATAACTCTAAATACTTTACTCTATGTAAAAACATCTCTATAAGCTAATACAAAATACAATTATCATAGTTAAAGAAAGATATAATTGTTTTAAATGAGATATCCTTACCTCTATGACAACAGTTTCCAAATCATGTTCTAGTTGCTCCTTCCTACCTCTACTACCCATGCTATGATTATGCCTTCTTTTGCATTGTCACTCCTGCAGCATACTGCGAACAATGCTCTATATTCTTGTTGATATCAGTGCTCTCTATGTCTCACCAAAACTCTTGCCTTGCAGATTCTTACTTAGTACAAGGCTTTGTATCAAATGTAGTCCTTTGTTTCTCTCTACACTTATAGTCTCACCCAAATAGTCTAAGTGGCATGTGAAAGGAAGCTAGGTGTGCAGAAATCGCTTCCTACACTAATCTAATGAGGAGAGGGCTATGCAAATTCAATTTTATCCTAACTATTACAGCAATGTTAAACCATTAACATGAGATATTGCAGCAAAACACAAGAACCAGAAAGTAGACAGAAGAAGAGAGACAAAGATTTACTTGTGTCTAGAGTCAAACTGGCAGCATAATAGTACCTGTAGAACCTGTGATACAACTCCCTCTCCAAGCACCTATTTATATAGAAAATACAAGGCAATATTGGACCTTTCTTGGAATGGGAGTCCAACTTGGCCTCATGGCCCAAAACCCATGCCTAAGGACACTTGGTCAACATTGTAGAATGTGCCTGACACTTGTCCACAACTCCCATCCCAAAGGGGTCACCTATTTCCAAAATGGGCTATGACAGATGCTCTTACGACACTTACGACCGTCATAGAATATGTCATAGCGGTTACAACTTACAGCTGTAAGAGAATCTGTCATACACATGTTATAAATAGCATATTCTCTTACAACATGTCATAGTCCACCTTGGGGGTGCCCAAATATGCCTTTTTCAAAGATGCTTCATGACACATGTCTTCACCTGTCTTACAACCTTCTATTTTTGACTTACATGTCATAGATTCGTCATAGGAATCCATCATAACCATTTCGGTCAAACATTCCCTTACACAACATGGAAGATGCTGACACATGGCAAAATACTCCTACCACAAAATGGGACGCCTATCTCCTCATGTGAGGACAAAATTACAAGTTGTCATATTCCATGTAGGATTGACACATCACCGTGCCACATCCCACAATATGACAATTAGAATTTACAAATATTTACAACATAGGCAATTAAATAATAAATACAAACATTAATAATGTAAGGAATTTACAAGGTTGAGACACCTTAATTCCAACAGCGTGCAGAAACAATAATGGAGTAATTCATCATTATGACCACTCCTAATTGATTGATAGCTCCTCTATACTCTCCAAAACCAACGTGGATTAAAGGGGTCAAGCGCCCATAACTAACATGAAGTGGTTTGCATTTAATTTGCAACTATACCATGTTTCCCTAAGAAGCTCATTGACAAAAAAACAATAGGTTTAAACTAATAATTCATATACTAATAATAAAATTTAGTTTAACTACTATTGACCATTTCCTTGTCGATGGTCATAAACTATCTTGACTTAGTTTTCAACAAAACCTAAGCTTAATGGATCTAGTTGGCAATCAATGATTTGTTGAGTCATGGCCAAGTATGGCCAAACGTACAACCCAAAGGAGGGGACTAATTCACCCTCCAGATGAAAACATTACAAAAATATATTCATTTTAAACACCAACCCAAATGTTCCTAAATCCCATCCACTTTTAAACATAAGCCATAATGATCATAGTACAAGCAGATCCGATACCCACACCGGAATCCGTAAGTCAAATAAGAACAACATCATATTTCTTCTCATTAAATTACATGATTATATCTTCTCTCTTAATAGAGTACAAAATTACATAAAAGAATATACAAGAACAAAGGTGTAACCATGAACATGATACAATAACTGAAAGGATACATCAACTGATAAAATAATGGAGAGAAAGAACATCTCCAATTGGTGCTCCAAAAATCTGTTCACCGGTCCCCAATGGTGGTGGCAACGCCTCCTAACCATGTGGACTCAAAGAGACCACCCCACCATGCTCAGAGATAGTCACAAGGCCATCAGTCACTGAGAAAGTAAGGGAATAAAGGTATACACTCATGCAAAACACGATGCAAACATGATAATCAAGATCTCAAACACAACACACAGGATACACTATCCACACTACAGATACAACTTAGATAACCACAATAAAGACTAGATATAAAACAAGCATAGGGAAGTGTCATCGCATAGCTCGAAGAAATGGCTCATGCGGAACTAACTGGATCCCATACGTATTTAGGATATCTGATGATGCTATAAAAAGGGAAGGAAAAGAGTTATATTTCTTCCATCATATAGAATAGTTGGCTAGTGCATTTGGTTTAATAGACATGCCCCATAGAACAACTAACCGAATTGATAAGTACCCTAAGTATGTGCTAGTCGCTACACTAAAACTACAATGTTTGCCAAAATAGTTGAAAGGGAAGTTATTGAGAGGAGAATAAATTGTTTCCTTCATTAAATCAGGGATAGCATACTTGTGGAGATTATTGGTAGTGCTAAATGAAGCAAATCTGAGCATCAAACTTGCATTATAATATGGTACACTATTAATCTCAAGTAATGATAAATGGACATCCATCCAAGGCATAACAAAGGAGGATTTTGTCATATGTTGTAACAGGGACTGCTAAGTTTCTCATGAATGGAAAAAGTGGAAGTATAGACAGAGCATGATCTGTTTGACATAAAGCCTCAAGGAATGTGGTCTCTATCAGCACCAAAAGTAAATCCTTAGACTTAAACACTAGTGGGTAGCCCAACATAGTTACTCATTTTGAACCAAGGTATGGTACCAAATATGAGGGATACCTTTTAGACGTTTCATTTTGATGTCTAATTCAAATGGTGCAATGAATGATTAGCCATTGGAAAAATGATTAGCTATTAAGGCACCAACACCCATGCTTGTCTCTAAGATAACAAATTTTTAGTATAGCATTATTTGCAAAGTGTGAGGTAACATTTCAATTGGATCTGATTAAAGGTTGCTTTCAAGGAGATTTTAAAAAGAGCAGGTCCTCCCTTCATATGATCAAGAAAGGTAAATGTGGTTGCAAAATAAGGTGGAGTTTATTCTTATTTCCTAATGCTTTAAAGTTTAGGAGGCTAGGTATCTCAATGTCTCAGTTGCTGCCCCCATGACTAAAGAGGATGAAAGAATTTGGATTTCTAGTCTTATCTATGTTTCTCTTACAATTCTATTTCTCTTCTTTTAGCTGGTAACTAGAAATATTTTCTCAGGCTCTAGTCCAGTGTCAACCCACCTTTCCTCAATGGGGCTTCAAGGCTAGACAATGTACTCAAACTGCTAGACATAATGTCTTAAGCATGATGATCCCGTGGAATGCAAGGATTGCAGGATATGCACATAATGGGTTTGTTAAAAAGGCTTCAGAACTTTCAAGTAATGCGATTGGAAGGTGTGAAGCTAAATACCCAGTCCTTTGCCAGCATTCACACTGCCTGCGCCAAGATGGGGGCTATATAATAGGGTATGGATGTCCAACAGAGAATTATGGAAGGGGAAGTTTTATCAAATATTTAAATTGGAAATGCTCTAGTAGACATGTATGCAAATTGTGGGAGCATAGACAAGGCACATGATCTGTTTCACAGAATGCCTAAAGAAATGAGGTCTTATGAACTGCAATGATTGTAGGATCAACATAAAATGGATATGTTTAAAAAAGCTTTAGAAACTTTCAAACTAATCATAAATTTCTTGCATTGAAATAAACTTTGGCATTTTTTTTTTAGCGGACAGCATATGGGTTTTCAATTTTTTTCTGTGGTAAATGAAAATGTAGTAATCAGGTTTTAGTTTTTTTTTTGAGCTGGAAAAACAAAGAAGTGATGCAAATACCTTATAAAAAAAAGAAGATTTCCTCCACGACCTTGAATAAATTCCATGGAAGGTAATTCTTTTGTTTTCTCTTCATGCTCCCCTTTAACTCACCTCAAATCTTTCAATCTAATATGCTCACCTAAAAGATTGCCTACCTCATGTGCTTCCACTTGGCTTTTCCTCCATTAAAGGACATTTTCCTTGCAAAGAGCCCATGATTTCTTTTCCGTCTAATGTTACTGGGTTGGATGAAGATGAATAGGAGCCTATGAAAGAAAGAATGGATCTCCTACAATGGGAAAGGAGGGTTTTTGGACGTCATAACTAAAACCTCTCTATCTTCACCAGGCATGTATAGTAATTCTTAGCTTTGCTGCTAATCCCATTGACTCACCTGATCTCTCCCATCTAAAGTCAGTCTAGGCAGCTCATAAACTACTGCAGCATCCTCTTTCATCTTCCTTGCAGTTAATTTCTAACCGTAATAAAAGCCAAGACTTTTAGTTACTAGGGGATTCTTATTAGATAAGGATGAAATCGTAGTGATCTCCTTTCATATAGTTAGCTCAAATATGTCTTGCATTAACTTTGATGTGATCCCATCTTGTCATCTGATCCCCCCTTGAGCCATGCCCAGCTCTAATCTATCTTCTTTCAAAACTGACCGCTCTTTATTACCTGAGCTGATTCCTCTAACCGACACCAAAAAGTGAAAATGGAGGTCGTTACACATGTTATCTAGTCTGTTAATATCTGAAGAAATCATTTTCTTAGTAACATGCAAAAATAGATCCCCTACATAATTTGATAAATCTTCCTAGTGAATTTGCACAATGGTGTTCCATTTGATCAGACTTAATATGCCTACTCCTCTCAGCATAGTGAACTAACAAAAAAAAGTTATAACATAGATCTTAGTTTAGTGTTTAATTACTTACCTGAAGTTTTTGGTCTTGGGAATCAAAAGTGAGAATGGAATTTCCATGCCATCATAATGAGAGTTCCCTCCATTACCTGTTCGTAACCACCATATTCTTTTCCTCTCTCAGAAATCTAATGAAAACCTTCTAAATATGCATGATTGCTTCACCTTCTAGATCTGAACACATCAACCCATCTTTCCAAGCTTCCATAATCACACCTAAATTATCATATATAAGCAAATATTTCGATGCAACCTATGTGTTTCCAAAAGAGGGTGACTCTTCAAGAGAAAATGACTCTTCATCTCCCCATCTTGTAACTCCTTTTCTTGTAAAATAAAATTAGGTTAAATTAATTCTAAAACATAAATTATAATTTCTAATATAATATTAAATTTGCATAAGAAATGATTTGGCCTTACAATTATTATGGAATAAAATTATAATTGAGTAAAAACTTCAATTTTACTCTTTTTATGCAATAATTTATTGTATAGATATGTGTGGTCTTTACACCAATTTGCAACTAATATAATTCTTTCATTATTAATGTGAAACTTATAGGCAATATGTTTTTTACTCTAACCTTTTCATATGAAAGAATTCTTATAGGTATAATTAGAGCCCATTTAAATACAAGTAATGTATTTTTCTAAAAGAGCAAAGGACTAAATGGGTTGGTTCTTGCATTTATCAAGACTCGCTCCTTTGGAGCTCTTTGTGATTGCTTCATCTTAACCAACAAACTTAGGGCCACTTGATGATTTAACTATATTGTAAATAGCTTTATTTTAAAACTTGACCTTACTCAATAGGTGATGCAAGGGCATCGACCCCAATCAAATTTTGTTTTGGATTAGTCAATACTTTTAAAAGTTTTGTTGTGAATGATTTATGTTGATTTGTTAAGTTGTTCATTTATCTTCCTTCTTTGGCAGTATCGTCTCTTAGTCTCTTAGAGGCAGTTACTTTTGTTTGTTAAAAAGGATCATTAGGATAGTTAGAAGGGACAAATTTGTGTTGAGAGAGATAGTCTCCAAAGTGAGAGGGAGTTGGTGACTAGAAAGAAGGAGGACAGATAGTGGTATGAGGGAGGTGGGCACCTCCAGGGGAAGAGAACAAAGTAGAAAAGTCCTTAGATATAAACAGAGGACATGGGCAAATTTCAAGGGATCGATATAGAGAGGATTAGAGGATTGGGGAGATATTTAGAAGGTGAAGTCATTGAATGGAAGGAGACAGAGAATTGGAGAGAGGTATGGTGTGATAGGAATGATGACGTATCTGAAAAGAAAAGGAAACAAGAGAATCAGAGTAAAGGAAAAACATTTCTCCTTAGGAGGTTCGGCTGTGTGTGTGGGAGCTAGGAGGTTAGCATTTGATAATGATTATTTTAGTCTAATGTCCTAGCAAATGTAATCTTGTGTTACTGTTTGTTTATTCAATAAAGACTCCTATTGAATCATGGTCATATATATTAAAATTTCTATCATTGATTGTTATGCAAAGTTTTGAATCGAATTCATTCAACTATTGGATGTTAGTTTTTGTCTTTGCCACATTCATGGAATGAATGAAACTAGTTAAACTTCCTGTCACCTGGAAAAAGGCTCCATTTAATCAATTGAGTAACTTATTGTAACTTGAGATTGTTGTTTGTATTATCATCTGTTTCAAGAAAGTGTTGTAGGTTTGTGTGGAACCAGGTTGTTGGTGTCATCATTTTGGTATCAGATCCAGAAGATTGCTGGCATGGCGAGAAGTATGTTTGAAGATTGAGGTATGAGAGAATTTGTTGTTACAATCATGAGAGAGGGTCTATAACTACTATCCTGCATCAGAGATAAAGCTGGGTACAAGGTGTACAACTTCCTCCACTAAGAGAGAGTGGGTAGAGGGGGTTTTAAGAGGTGCATCTTCTAGAGTCTTTGTTGGGTAGAGGGTGGTTGTTGAATGTGAGAGATTTTGTTGTAGAAGGTTGCAGCAGTGTGCAAGATGTATTTGGAAAAGTGAAGGAAGATTGTCTTGAAGAAGCCAGTTGTGTGGGAATCTATGGAACAATATTGGGAAGAAAGACAAAGTAAAAGGATCTATGAAGAATTGAAGAAAATAGAAGCAAGATTTGATTCCCTTGAAAATTAGTTGAAAAAGAAAGATACATATGATGAAGAGAAGGATGAAGAAAATTAGAAAATGGGTGAAGTTGAGCCCCATTGTTCTTTTTATGATAACATGTTTGCAAGTGATGTTTTGTGTGCAAGAAATGAAGATGAAAAATTTCAGAAAATAGACTTTTGAAAATACAAAATTTTACAAGGAAATAGATGAAGATAAGGAAGATCTCCTATTGGAAGAGGAGAGAAAAGTGTCCATAAAGGAGGCACTTAAGGAGACATCTTGGTCTCTTGATTTATTTGCTAATGATATGTTTGAGAATGTGAATACATGCAAGAGGAAGGTTGAGAACATGATCTTGAAGATGATAAAAGTAGGGGCAAGAAGAGTACCCATAGACAAAGATAAAGATGAGAAAGAAAGAAAACAAGTTGCAGCGATATGCCAAATAGACCAAAGAAAATAGTTTGTAGCAGAGGTACATCGTAGGGTACTTGAAGATGAAGAGAGGGTTATTGAAGAAAGGAAGGAAACCTACAAAAAGGAAGAGATGACAAGAAATGATGCCAAGGATGGAAGCAAATGGAGACAGCAGGCCAATGAAGAAGTAAATACGAGTATGAATGTTGATTTTGCTCATATATGTCAAAATGGGAATGTAAACATGCAAGTTAAAAAAGAGAAAAGACAATTGAAAGACTATGGATATAGGGTGCCAAGTTGGCAGAAGAAAACCATTAAAGAAGGACATTGGTTAAAATGTAAATAGGGGGTGTCTTATGATAGAGTTTGTGACAACAAACAGGAGCAAAGGATGGATGAAATGACAAAGTTTCCAAGTTCAGAAATAGAAAAACATCAACCCAAGAAGATGGAAAACAAAATGTGGGTAGTGAAGCATGGGACAATAGTAGAGGAACATGGTAATGTAAGACAAGGTGAATAAGAGGACAAGTCCAATGACCAACAAATCATGAGGAAGCCAACAAAGGATGACAAGAGGACATTGTAACAAGGTATACAACAAGAAAGAACTTATGTGAGACTCAAAAAGAAAGAAGAAGCATTAGCACTCCATGAAGATGACATGACAATGGAGTTTGAAGAAAGGAAAAAGAAGGAGAATGAGGTAGCAACTTGGAAGAAGCTGGAGGAGAGTATATCTAATGTGGAAGGTAAACAAGTTGATTTTGATGTTGGTACTTTTGTATTTTGGAATGAAATTGTTGAAAGAAAAATTTTAAAGAAGAAAATGATAAGGATGTGGAACTAAATAGTGACAATGAGATATTGGAATGTGAGATGGAGTTGTGGAGGCTTGTGGATGAAAAGGACATGAGAAGGGAAATATACAAGAAGAGAAAGGAAAGCAAAAGGAGGTAGATTGAAAAGCATAGAATGAATAAATATGAGTGTGGAATGAGTCTGAAGAATTAGTTGGACAAGAGGGATGGAATGGAAGAGTGGACAACAATAAAATGGTATGATAAAGGCATGACGAATGAAGAAGGAAAAGAAAAGTCAGAAAATTTAGAAGCAAATATTATTACAACAGAGATTACAAAAGATGAAGGCAAACAGATTTATGACAGGAACATGATAGAGGTGGAATTAGAAAGGGGAGCAGTAAACAATAATATTGCAAATGATTTGTGGGCACAATGTTTTGAGATAGAACAAGAGTGGAGGGTGAAGATTGCTAATGAAGGTATGAATACAAGTAGGACAGTGATGAATATAGAAAGGAAGGTTGTGGCTGTTAACAAAAATGTTGGTGCGACAGTTAAAAGAGAGGTAAATATGAGTGTCTTCCATAAGAATGTTGTTATGTATTCTTTTGCTATGTTGAATTATAAGGAGTTTGGGCAAGAATCTAGAATAGTGTATGCAGACTTTAGTGGAGACATTAGGGTTTATGTTGAGAATAGAGGAGTCATATACGATTTGTTGTTGTGTAGTTTGGTTATCACAAAAGAAGAATATGAACTAGTGAATGCAGATTTACATAAGGCTGTGAATGGCTTTGATGAAGCTGACAAACTGATGGGCAAGGTGGAAATGTTTGAAGAAGTAAAATGTGGAGATCTTTAATTTTAGTACATTTGGACATATTGATTTGTGTGCGATTGTGTGGGCAAGAGAACCTTGGCAAAGAAAGCTGAGAAGTATAGAGTTGAGGAAAGATCTACAGTGTTGGAGAGATGTGATAATTGATCCAATACGCTTGTGGAAAAGGAAGAAGAAAATAATAGAGGTAGATAAGTTTTGATTAATGGGCTAATGTGTGGGAGCACATGCTTTCTTTTACATCCCCTAGGAAGTCTGATGTAGGGGCATCGACCCCCATCAAATTTTGTTTTGGATTAGTCAATACTTTTAAAATGTTCTATTGTGAATGATTTATGTTGATTAGGTAAGTTGTTCATTTATCTTCCTTCAATGGTGGTATCGGCCTCTTAGCCTCTTAGAGGCAGTTACTTTTATTTGTTAAAACGGATCATTGGGACGGTTAGAAGGGATAGATCTGTGTTGAGAGAGACGGTCTCCAAATGGGAGAGGGAGTTGGTTACTGAGAAGAAGGAGGATGAATAGTGGTATGAGGAAGCTGAACATGTCCAGGGGAAGAGAAGAAAGTAGAAAAGTCCTCAGATATAAAGAGAGGACGTGGGCAAATTTCAAGGGATCAATATAGAGAGGATTAGAGGATCGGGGAGATATTTAGAAGGTGAAGTCATCGAATGGAAGGAGACATAGAATTGGAGAGAGGCACAGTGTGACGAGAATGATGATTTATCATAAAAGAAAAGGAAACAAGAGAATTGAAGTAGAGGAAAATCATTTCTCCTTAGGTGGTTTGATTTGTGTGTGGG
The DNA here is from genome assembly GCA_027924645.1 of Cunninghamia lanceolata. Lineage (NCBI taxonomy): Eukaryota > Viridiplantae > Streptophyta > Pinopsida > Cupressales > Cupressaceae > Cunninghamia > Cunninghamia lanceolata. The sequence continues at coordinate 3,353,377 of BSBN01001957.1, forward strand.
AGCCAGGAGGTTGGCATTTGGTAATGATTGTTTTAGTCCAATGTCCCAGCAAATGTAATCTTGTGTTATTGCTTGTTTATTGAATAAAGAATCCTGTTGAATCGTGACCACATATATTAAAATTTCTCATTGATTGTTGTGCAAAGTTCTGAATCAAATTCATTCGACTGTTGGATGTTAGTTTTTGTCTCTGTCACATTCATGGAATGAATGAAACTAGTTAAACTTCTTGTCACCTAGATAAAGGGTCCATTTAATCAATTCAGTAACTTATTGTAACTTGAGATTGTTGTTTGTATTATCCTAGGTTTCAAGAAAGTGTTACAAGTTTGTGTGGAACCAAGTTGTGGTGTCATCAATAGGTTAATGTAAATCTTCATAGTGGTATGTGGGAATGTAATATAAAGGCTTGTTTTTCCATTCTTTTAATTGATAAACCCACATTAACATACATGATCAACCATAATTTAATATAACATCATCACATACACATTTGAGGTAACAATAAATTTTATTTAATGAGTATAATAAGTACTTGTTATAATAACCATTCTTAAATAATTAGATATATAAAAATAAAAAAATATATTATAATAAATTTATAAATCCTAAACATTATATATGTAGGTTTAGTTTTTGCAATCTCTACATTTTTTTATTGTTTGACAAAAATTCTACACAATTTTAATAAAAAAATTACAAATTTATTTTTATTGAACCTTAAAAACCTAAAATTACTAATTCACAAAAGAATTGTTCAAATTAAAAATATTGCTAACTACAAACATTAAAATCTATTTTAATTGAAAAACATTTTTATAATAAAATAGCTCATAACGTTATTAATTTTCTATTTTAATTGGTTTACATAACAAAAGCATAGATGCATTAGTGATATGTTTTCTTGCAAACAACTAATAATCAATTGAGGCAACTAGGATTATCTCCTCCAGGACCTCCAAAAAACATATAATGACCCCATTCTGGATTAGTATTGTCAGTGCCAAGAGCTAAATCATAGCAAAGAGGTTTAGGTGTAATCGTAGATTCTTGAGGGTACACAAGAGTATCATTAGAGTCGTGCATTTCAATGTCCTTAATATAAGCTGCATTTGAGAATCCCTCTTTAGGGAAATGACCACTGCCCATATGTGTTTTTGATAGTGGGGTTCCCATAACATTAGTTTGATAACAAACTTCCCCTCCATATTGCACTACATTGGCTGATTCCGCCAATGAATCAAATAAGGATCCAAGCCAATAACCCACGATTTTGTTTTCTATATATAAGGACCATATCGGCTTGTCTTCTAAAATTTCCTGCAAAGTAAGAGTCTTATTGTTAGTCTATTGGAAAAAAAAATATCAATCATAAAGGAAAAAATAAAGTGTGTCATTCCATTTAGATTCCTTAGCATACAAGATCTAAACTATCCTTCTATTGACATTCAAAATCACTGTTTTATATCACTCCACACTATGACATTAGAATTTTAATTTTCTTTATATATTAGTCATTGTATAAATTGAATTTACGTAATAATAAAGACGTGTATATTTTATAATAAAATTTATAAGCATACAATTCCTTTAACTACATAAATTTGTTATAATAGAGATTATATGTTGAAAATTATACAAAACTATCCCTTTATTAGTCATAAATTTTGTTAGTTGTTGGTAAAATAAGATTTCCCTATCCCTTTATTGTCATAATTTTTGTTGGTTGTTGGTAACATAAGATTTCCTATAAACCATTTTATATGGTGAATTTTAAATATAAAAAATATCAATTTATAATATTTTTTAAAGTATAAAAATAACATAATAAAAAATATTATTATAAAAGATACGTATGACAAAATTTGACTACCATATTTATTATATTTAGTATTAATTGTATTTACAATTTAAAAGGGTTGTTTTTCACTACTTATATCTGTATAATATCCTGCATTTTTTCATATACATTTAGAAAAAAAAACATTTAAATATTTTCTAAATTAAAAGATGTTAGAAAAAATCCAAATCTAAAAATACCTTTTTATTTTCCTCAATTACTAATAACAAAAAACTAAAGAGGAATAGGGGAAAATTTTGCACAGTTGCTGTTTAAAACAGGCTTTTCTGCAGGGTAGAGAATAAGCAAAATAAGCCATATTTGATAACCATGATTACAGGAAAAACCAAAGACAAAAACAAATGATCTCGCCTTTAGATGAGGGTTAGAAAGATTCTTCACTATAATACCCATGAGGGCACTCCTTGTTGCCAATCAGTAAATAAATACATGTTTTACTCTATTGAATGTGTCACTTACTCTGTTTACACTTATCAGTATTTCAGACTGATCATTGCCATTGCCATACTCAGATATATGTTCTAGAGGTTGGCCCGGATAGTATTCTGCACTATTGAACAACACAAATCCTGGACACTCTACATTCCTGCACCTGTGGACTGGTAATTATCGGCCTGCATCAAGATGGTAGCATATGTGTATCAGTAGACTATATAATTTAAACCCAAGACAAATATCATGATAGTCAAATTGCATAGTTACCGTCCAATATACAAACAGTCTAGGTCGGGAATCGCCATAATGAGATGGGTAGACCTGAAATTGTAGAATCATAGATTTCAATATTAGATTATTGTGCAGCAAATTTTCCACCCTTCAACAAATTACATTATATGCATCTATATAATACTTACTTCCCAGCCAGCTTCGATTGTTTGTCTTGTTGGCAGTTCTTGATCATGGACAAGCCAAATTTGACCAAGGCTAAAAACACCATCAGATGCCACGTAGGGTTCCCATATATTAAACTTTCCTTGTGCTGTATAGGCTTCCACAGGTGAAAATTGCACAACAGCATACTTCAAAATAACAGGAAACATCATACTTTGAGAGTAAATTGCATTTTCAGATAGCCATATAAATTGAACAAACAATGTCATAAGGCAAGTCTAAAGAATAATAGACATCAGATTTCCACAGTTTATGATAATATATTTGAATGTTTCAGGATTTCACTGTGTGAAAATTTTTTCCTTCAAGGTTTTGGATCACATTCTGTGATCCATCATTAGGGAGTAGAGAGCAAGAGAAGAGAAATAGAAATGATGGATCACGAAATATGATCCGAAATCTTAAAGGAAAAATTTTTCACATAATTAAATCCGGAAACATTCAATCCGGAAACATTCAGATATAAGTTTAAAAAAATTTCTTTGATGGCTTTTTAAACTGAGGTCGTCTTGTCTAACTTGGCCCCTGGCATTCACAACTTTTACCCTTGTACTTGAGGTATCTGGGAATTGTCAAGATGATGTTTATACAGAAAAGATATTTTATTATAATTTGTTTTTCTTTAGCAAAGGACTTCACATATGCTAAATCGACATTGGGATTGACCGCATTTTTAAAAACAAACTTCTCTTTTATAATAAAAAAGAAAAATATTTAAATTTATCATTCGATGTACCTCATGAATCACAGTTGAAGATTCTATCATTTTTCTCCTCAAAAACTTATTTACAGATCCTGCTGCTTTTACTTGTTCGTACTTTATCTCCATAACAGAGACTGTTCCTTCTGGACATCTTTTTCTAAGCCCACTGTCTGAGACATTTGAGGAGGGTTCCCCTGCTTGAGCATCCCTCCAGCCTATATTTGAATTCTTCTACAATTGCACAGTCTAAATTAATGATATAGCTACAATTCAATGATACTATATAAAGCCAATAGAAAATTGCGGTACAATAAAAACACTATTAAACTAGTATATTCCACTATCCATACAAAGGGGGATTTTGAAAAGAAAAATTTCAAGGTAGATTATAAAAATGAACCATCTTATACGGGACTGGAACCCTTATCCTGCTTACTGATTAAAAAATCATGAACCATCTGGATAAACAGTATAAACTATATGATGAAATTGAAAACTGAAATCACAAATATTAAATAAGGAAGAATCTGTAATTTATACTGTTTAAATGGAATAGAAAATACCACACATCTATTTAATACAGCTTAAATGAAGTAGAAGATGTACCATAGTTTCTATGCACCTGTTAATCATAGTAAGCTCAGTTACATATACATGTGCAATCCTACATTAATATTTTATCTGAACAGAGTTTAATAGATCCACCAATTTATCTTGAAAGACATTAAAAATTGCTATCCTCATCATAGTTTAAAAGAAATTCCTTTCTATAAAGAATATAATATCATACCTTATCATACCCATATTGTTGTTTTGCAGGGTGGAGGGATATTTGATCAGTAAATTTGACACACAGTATCCTGTCTCCATTGTCATGCTGCATAAGAAAATAACTACTTTTATAGGCATGGTTAAATGGAAAAAATAACAGAAATTAGAAAAAAAAAAAAGTGACTTACCGTGTAATTGTGAACAGCTGGTGGATTAACGTAATCGATATAATCCTGGATGCTCATATTGCCCAGTTCAGCTGGGGATACTAAAATCATAAATGGTACACACAGCACATAAGCAAAAACCAAATGGAACTTACAAAAAGCCATCGATGAAACAGTCCAGTGATCTGTAAACTATCACTAATACTAAGAAATTAGAACTAGAGATGTGCATTTATAACCAAGTCTAAATTGTTTGAGACGATATTTCACACCAAATAGTCAATAACAATATTATACATTCACACCAAAAGTATACCCAGAAAAAAATAATTAATAGTTATGAAGTCAGGAAAAAATAATAGTTTTAAGTCAAATGATATTTCTCAGTCAAGAGCGTCATGGAAACGGTATCTTGTTTCTCGGCAATTTCCGTGGCAAATTGCCCCACCGATTACGGAATCTTGTCGTTGGCCAATCTCTGGTTGAAAAATTCAATCGGTAATTATTTTATTGATTCCTACATTTAGACATGGCAATTGGCATGTTGAGGTGACGTACGCCTAATAAACGTAACGAATGCGGCTAATCTGAAACCATTTTCCACATAAAGCCTTCGCCAACGGGAAAAGAGTTTTAGGAGGCTGGCTCTCTTTAAAGCTAGATGTAATTAAATTTTATAATTTTTTTATAAAATTAATTGCTAGCAAATTGTATTTAATGTGTAATAAGTATATCCATAAGGGCATGTTCCCATGAATATTTTATTTTTCTGCTTATTTTAAACAGTTACATTGATTTGTAGTTTTTACTATTAAACAAAAATTATTTTAATTAAGAAAAAATAAAAACAAAAGGAGGGAAGGAAATATATGTAACCATATGACATATTTTTCATTACGTAGTGGTTGTTTATTTGCAATTCCTAAATAGTCACTGCTCCATAAAAATAGGGAAAGATTGTATATTATCCTTTTCTAATAATTGTAAATTTCAATGGGGTCACTCCAACTCAAATTTAAGCAGGACAAAAAACTTAAGCAGCCACATAGAGACATGGGGTAAGTTTTAATAATAATTAAGTTGAAATGCCTTGCGTCCCTCTTACTTGGTTTGTATTTCAATTGTAGAAATGGGCTAGCTTGTTTGCATACAACTTTTTTTGTGATCTCTTGTAAAGAATAAAAAGTTATCCCTTTAAAAATATTTTAAATCTAGGGGAAAGGACCCAGTATCTGTCCACCTTAACTTCACGCATCCTAAGCTCTTAAATGGTACATCAGATTTTGACTAAATTTTTTGGGTTTCTTCGTATGTGACTTAAGAGCTTAAAGCTATTGTTTGGGGTTCTGGGTATCACCGGTGTAATCTAATCAGCGACATCTTGGTCGAGTTGTCCAAAAACACAAAAAACAGTTGGACCAAAACATGTGCACCAAGGCACCTACTATCGATCGCCTTATTATTGCCTTATATGTCACCATATGATTGGTTGTTTCTTTGAAGTGACATTTGAAATGTATTATTATACATGTATTAGTTCCTTATTAATTTTTAATAATATAAATACAAATGTATTGATTCTTTTCATAGATTTAATTAGACATAAGATGGACCACACCATATAAACTATTGATACATGAGCTGTTACAAGATCTTTTCCCTACATTACCAGAAATATTCAGTGAAAACATAACATTGCCACGGCTTCTTGGCAACTACGTCCACAAATCATTAATTTCCTCCACAAACACAGAATCATTTCCCCTCAGTTTTGTGGACTGCGCTGACGTCCAGCTTGATGACGCCCTTTTTCCTCTACGAAGAAAATACGTTCCATTTCCTGCCTAGCGTAGACATTGCGGGGCCCAGATGATATTGATTTTAATACTGATCCATTGATTGAATATAGATAGCAGTTTCTAATTGGACAGGTTGTTGGCCCTTATGAATCTTATACTTGGGGTTCTTTTCATATTACCTAATGAACTCGTTTAATAATAGTCCTAATGCTTGATTCACATTATGCCGTAGACTTTCGTTCATGTCATTTAGAAGAGTTTTTCGTTCATTCCATTTAATTAGGCTGAAATAATTGGTGGAGTTCATTTAAGTGAACGCTAAGCTAAACTGTGTTTAAAAATTGTATGCAGCTGAAGAGTTTTGCCGTGAAGAATGGCTGCTTTTATCCCGCATACTCCGCATTAGTCATCGTTTCTTCATCAGTCCATCGTCCTCAACACTCTCAAGACAACTGTTAACACATTGGGCATAGACTGTGCAGTTAACTCCAACAATCAAATAGTTCCATGTTGCTATCAAAATTACTCTGTATTTGAATGCTAGTGTATTATTCCTTTAAAGACTTGCATTGTAAGTGTATTGTAATCTTGTGATAGATTTGATAATATATTGTGTAGGTTTTGGAGTATGGGTTTTTCTCCCCAAAAAGTTTTCCCCACAGTGCTAATTTTTAAATTATTAACACTCCTAGATTTGACCAACTATACAAAATTTTGAATTAAGAATTATCAATAGTAACCAAACCATGACATTTAACTATTGGAACAAATTTCTTTTACAAAGAAGGATTAAAATTATAAACATTCTTTTACCATAAATTTATTATGTAGCTATACATTTTAACATCCCAGCCGCCACCACCCCCCCCCTCCACCCCACCCCCATAGAAGATCACTAGCCCAAAATAAAACTCAAAACTTTGAATGGCGTCTCTAAAAAAATCAAACAACTACATACAAGCTAGTTGATACTATTCAAAGAACAACTTAAATATTATATGAGATGTTTTTGTATGGTAAAATAATTTGTTTTGGTACTTCAGACTTCAAAAATTAAAACATAGTCAACATATAAGTATGCCAAGAGGCATTCTAGAGTCATAGCAGGGTGGAGATAGAGAGCACTCATTTTTTCCGTGTAAATACATAACAAAAAAAACAAAAAAAGAAAAAAAGAAATTAGAAAAATAAAAAATAAAAACAAAAAAAATTGGAGAAAATAAAAAATGAAAACAGGAAGGATAGAAAGGTGGAGAAAAAATAAATAAAATGGAACCAAAAAAAAAAAAAAGAAATTGTAAACCATGAAAAAAACATAGAGAAAATCACAAAAGGTATGGCATTTTTTTAAAAATATAAATATACTAGTTTATAAATATTTAAATTAAAACTCTAAAATTAAACTTTTAAAAAGTAACATATAAATATATAATATTGACTACACTTTTCAAACAAAAATTAGAAATTAAAAATTACTAACATAATAAATATTAAATTTTTTTCAAAGTAAAATTCAAATAAAAATAAAAATAAAATAAACTTTTTACATAAAAATAAAACAATTCTCACACAGCAGAAAAAAAAATAAAAAATTCTTAAATAAAAATAAAAATTTATATGTTTCATGTACTAAATAAAATAGTTCTAAAATAAAATTAAGTAAGTAAAACAACTTGTCACGTGTATTAAATTAAATTACCTATACTAGTCAAAGCTTAACACTGACCATTCCAAAGAATATTTCTTTTTCAACATGATACAATTATTTTCTGTTTGAATGCGTCAATAGTGATAATTATACACAGTTGCCTTTGTAATCACATCAATTCGTGGTAAAAGTATGAATTACTGGGGTGGCAATGAAATTGGTTTGTGATAAGACGATGTGAAGGTTTTATGTTTTGAGTGGCATGTGGAGACAATGACGACCAAACTCACATAGTCGTGAGGAATCATCACCCCCTCACGCTGCTAATGACGCCAACGACTTTCATCCACATAGCCCTTATAAATTTCAGAGTTATACAGACTTATATTCTGTTTGACTGTCAGTTATGATAATGATATTACAGGAGAAAAGTATGAATTACAGGAGTAGTAATGAAAGTGGTACGTGATCATGGAAAGACTTGCCTACGATATTAAGTATGTCTCTTAGGGATAATTGATAATACTGGGTGGTAGTTGAAAATGACTAACGCATCCGCAATTCTACTGGGGAGAAATTAGAGTTAATTTTATCTTGGGTTATGAGAAATTGATGACTTAGAGTTAGTTATATCTTGGGTTATGAGAAATTGATGATTAATTGATGACTTAGAGTTAGTTCTATCTTGGGTTATGAGAAACTGAAGATTTTTCTGGTGAGAAGACTCGGAAGAATTTTTTATCCTCATTTTGTGAGGTGGTAACTTTGTAACAACAAATTATAATTGTTTTCAGTCAGCTTGATGTACACTTCCAGTCCTTCTGCCCTTTTGCATTTAAAGGGTGGTGACTCTATTCAGAAATTGAGAAGACAAGCTCAAGATGGGTGGAAGAAGACTCTTAGTATAAAGATGATCTACATATTGATAGTTGAACTAGATTGAAGAGAACATACAACCTAGAGAGCTAAACTATTAGAAACCATGATCATCTAAGATAAATGCTGATATCAAAATTGGAATGAAAAAAATAAGAATTGCAATACATAAATTATGCACACGATGTATACAAATAGTGTAGAGAGGTTGAGTCGACTTAGAAGCCGAATTCAACATTCAACTATAGGTGGAAGAAGGTTTCCACCATGTGCCATAAGAGTGGCAACACATTCTTGCAGATTTGTGTCGAACTCTCCAAGTCGCCGCACAATCCACCTAAGTAGGCTTACGACATGTGTATTTTACCCATGTGAGGTAAAATAATTGCCCTAAAAAGCAAAGTCATTTAAAAAAACTTTAGTGTGAGAATAGACAATTTTTTTTGTCTCAATGCACTAAGAAATATAAAGTGCCAAATCTTAGGATTATTTTAAACTAAGGACAAATTTGCCTTAAGGTTCTTTTAAGAATTGTTATTGTTAAATTGCAAATTTTTTTTGTAAAAGGGCCACAAATTTAGGGGGGTGTTAGTGTAGGAATACTAATACTGTTACTTATTATTTAAATAAGTAATTATGTGTATATTCCACACATGGCTTTAAGCCACCTTAGGTGGTTAGGTGTCGACTTGGAGAGCTCAACACAACTCTCCAAGCCATGTGTCGACACTCACTTGCCACCACCAATGAAATGTTGTAGTTGACTTCTACCACTTCACCCTTTATGTACTCTTCTTTGTTCATAATTATGCATTGCAATTCTTATTGCTTTCACTCCGATTTTGATATCAACATTTTAGCTTAATAGATTCTGCGTTCTTTCAGTTGTAAGCTTGAAAATGTAATCAAACTTTATACACATGACTTGCTAAGGTAGATTATGACTCATTTTCTTAATAAAATTTGATTAGAGCCATCTTTTAAGAGAGCAAACCTCCTAAAACTATTTTAGCATTGGTAAAGGCATTGTGTGAAAAGAGCATTCAAATTAGTGGCATTCCTTCAGGTTTATTAGTCGTACGTCACCTCAAATGTAAGAATCTAAAAAGTAAAGTTTAATTCAATTTTCAAGCTCTTAAAAGTGACTAACAATTACTTTTAGAAAGAATCCATAAAATTACATGTTAAAAATGGTTGACATGCTTATAATCATATGATTTTATTATAAGATTATTTTTAAAATGATTGAAACTAGCTAAAATTATATAAAATTATACTTTCATAGATTGCAGTGATATAAACAATGCTTTCTAACTTATATGATTTCGAATATTAGGGGTTATATTAGATCTTGTATGCATGACATGATCTTTTTTTCTTTTATGATTATTTTTCAATAAGTTATTATAAAACTATTATTTTGGGGGAAATTTTATAATTTAGGGTAACAAGGTCCTTCTGTATAGAAAACAAAATTGTAGGTTATTGGTCTAGATCCTTATTTAGTTTATAGGTGAAATTAGTCAATCTTGTGGAATATGGAGAGGAAGTTGTATATTATACCAATGTTATAGGGGCCCCATTATCAAAAACTCATACATTCAGTGGTCATTTCCCCATAGAGGGCTACTTAAAAAGTAAATTATATCTAAAAAGTAAATTATATCAGGGACATTGAAATTTACAACCCCTATGGCAATCATTTGTAACCTCAAGAGTCGATCATTGCAGATAATTTTTTTTTCTATAATTTAACTCTTGGTCTTGACAATAGTAATCCAAAATAGGGTCATTACATGTTCTTTGAAGGTCCTAGAGGAGATTGTCTCAATTAAAATAAAAAAATTAATCTTGATTGTCTCAATTAATTAGTAGTTCATGTACGTAAACAAGTCATTAAAATATTTAGGTTTTTGTTATGTAAATCAATTAAATGAAAAATTAATAAAATTATGAGTTCTATTTTGTTATCTACTTTTTAAAATTCAAATTGGATTTAATGTTTTTCTTTTTGCATGTAGTTTATATTTTTAATATGAACAATTTTATTATAAAATTTGTAAAGTTTTTAGTGAAATTATGTAAAAACGTTATGTCAATATTTTTGACTATTTTAATGAGTTAGTCAACAAAATATGAAAATTGGTAGTGTAAAATATTATTACTTAGAGTTAGTATTTAGCCAAAGTTATTATGCATATTTTGCACATGGCTTTAAGCCACCTTAGGTAGGTTATGTGGCGACACTTAGAGAGTTGGTCAAACTCATCCAAGGTATGTGTTGCCACTCCCTTGCCACTTGGTAGAAACATTCTTTCCACCACTAACTTGGAATGTTGGAGTCGACTCCTAATTTGACCCAACCTCCTCACCTATATGTGCATCACCGTTTGGCTAATACATGTATGTCGACTTCATACATTTTCATGCTATGTTTGCAATATTTGATTTCCTATTTAATCATCTCTTAGATCTTTGTTTCTACATGGTATCAGAGAAGTGGGAGTTCATATACATGCGGTAAATTGTTCATTTCATTTTGCACTGAAATTGTTATTTGTTTTGTTCTATGTGTTGAGGTCTAGCTTTTGTGTGCAAAGGTATTGCTGTTATAGCAAGTGGAATAATGGTGTGAAATGCGTAATTAGCATGTGAAAGGTTGACTGATCAAATCCCTTATGTCCTATTCATAGCTCTTTGTGTGCCTTGTTCACTTGCCTTACACCCAACACAGGGAGCTTTCCATGGAGGCTGAGCCTCTTTCATAATATGCACCTCTTTGTGTGCCCTACACTGGTTGTGCCTCTGTCACAACCTACACCTTCTCTTCCACGAGCTGGTGCTAGAGAATCCAAGTGAGACCTGAAGCATTGACATTTTTTTTTAAAGCAAAAAAAGGTGAGGGAGCACCCATAAATTAGGATTTAAAAATATTACAGAAAATAAGGCCATAGCCAAGTCCAAGAAGACTAATTAAATAGCAAAGAGGACCCTAACAGTCCTACCCAACACCATAACTGCTGCCGTCATGTAATGAAACAAGCCCTCAAATAAAGATTTCATTTAAGGCTTGTCATCTCCCATGAATGTATTTGTAAGAAAAGGATATTCGCAATCCCATCTACCCATCTACACAGACGAAAAAATACATAGTGGTCTCGGAGCACTGAACTAAAGTAAAGGCTAGCAATGCTTCTCCCACAGGCTTGTCAAGAGCTGAGGTTGACAAAATGTGCCAGAAATAAATGAAAGGACATAAATAAATGGTCCATGGCAGGGGACCATTGCTAGACATAGCCACTATGAAATCTGAGTAGATATCCAATCACATCTTCCCTCACAGGTGACAAAACGTATGACAGAAAGTAAAATTAACATCACAGCTTGAGGTCACCAAAACATACAAAAGACACCGTTTGAAATCATGTCGACATGGAATCCAACCTCCCTCAGGCTTGGACTCCAGCCAATTAAGATGAAGCAGAATGGTAGCCTGACACTTCTTCCATTTCAATTGCAATCAGATTTGAGAGGGTGATTGCAATATCTTGAGCTCCATGCAGAAAGACTACGGAGGCACTTTCTTGATCAATAGCTAGATTGGATAAACAATCCGCCACCTTGTTACCTTCCCTTAGTGTGTGAGATAACAGAAAATTATATAATTTTTTTAGCACGGAGACAGCCTATTGGAGAATATAATTGAGCTTCCAATTATCCAAGCCTCTTCCTTTAATGGCGTTGATCACAATCAACAAATCACCCTCAATCCACACATTTTTGATAGCCTTGTCCACTACCAGTTGTAAACCATGAACTAGAGCCCAAGCCTCTGCCTCATTGTTGGTTCTTGGGGGGAGTTTGGTGGATTTGGCTATTACCAGAGACCCACTCTCATTTCTGATGACACATCCTGTACCTGAAGGACCGGGATTACCTCTACAGGCTCCTTCAAAGTTTAATTTGAAGAAAGGAGGAGCTGGTGGAGTCCATCTAACTTGATCCCTTTTTGAAGGATGCTTACCAGCCCCTGAGAGACCGCCTATATCAAACTTACTCACTGACGGCCAGAGTATAAGAGTTGCCGCATCCCATTTGGTCCATACTAAATTTTTTATATTTGCACACCTGAGAAAAGAGACTAACTGATCAGAAATTGCAGCCTCTAATTTGGCACAGACTTGAGGGACTGAACTTGCTTCCTTTCTGAAAATATGGAGGTTTCTTTCCCACCATAGATGCCAAATAACCATCAAGGGGCCAATATCCCATAGGCAGGCGAAGTGAGACTTCACCACTGGATGCGGCCAATTCCTGAACATTAGAAGCAAGGATTTGGAAAAGGGATGGGACCAATTTAATTTTCTACATAGCCAAAGCCAACACTCTCTACTAAAGGGACATAACAGGAGAAGATGATCAATTGACTCTTCCACACCTCCACACAGAACACATGAAAAATTTTGTCCTAGCCCCAATCTTTTGATACGTCCCCTATCAAAATTTTCTTGTGAAGTGCACACTGTGCAAAGGCTCCTACTTTGGGTAGTAGAGCATCTCCCCAACACAAGTGTGAAGGCCAATTTGTATGAGCTTTTTGCAGACAAACTTTATACCCCTCTTTGACTGAATAATGACCTGTTTTAGAACCCGTCCAGGCTAATTCATCATCTATGTTAGAGAGAATAACCAGTTTCTTCCTAAGGATTTGACTAAGCAAAGATTTCTAACCCCTTGGCAAGTCACATTCACTAGTGCTCTTCCATTTTACTGACACTGAAAGCCCATCCCTTGACACTAACCAATAATCTTTTACTTTAGAGCCCTGGCATGATTGGAGGAAAATTCTAGCATCTATAAGATCTCTCCTAGAGACCAAGGCCGGCCCACCTCCCCAAGAATCAAACTAGAAGTCAGCCTTTTCACCATTATGGATTATCCAAGTCAAATTGGGTTGTAATATATCTCTACTTTTGGAAAGAAAATTCCAAATTGTAGATCCTTTAGGAGGGTTCTTAACTGCGAATATTCTCTCATTATTAAAGGAATCTAGGTACTTTGCTTTCATGAGTCTTACCCATATGGCATTAGGTTTCGCATACATATTGCATGCCAGTTTGGCTCCCAGGGATTGATTTTGGATGTCAATATTGAGGATACCAGTCCCTCCATCCTCTTTTGGTTTACACACCTTATCCCATGCCAGTAGGTGAATTTTCTTTTCTTGGTTTGTATCTTTCCATAGAATTTCCTATAAATCCCATCTATCTTTGTGAGGATGCCTTTTGGAATATGGAAGATCAACATCATATAAACTAGAACCGCTGAGAGGACTACTTTGATCATTACAATTCAGCCTACCAGAGACAGCCTTCACCCTTTCCAATTCGAGAGTTTATTATTCAAATTTCCTAGAACTCTATTCCATAAAACATTTCTGTATCTGCCATTGAAAAGAGGGAGACCTAGATACCTTCCAGGTAAAGCCTAACTGTCCATATTAAGAATACTTTGAATTTCATCTTGAAGCTTACTAGACACATTTTGAAAGAAAACCATGGACTTGCTAAAGTTGACCAACTAACCCAACACTCAACAGTACATCTTGATTGTGTTTATCATGGTGCTGGCTTGATGGATTGATGCCTGGCCAAAAAGAATTGTGTCATCGGCGAATAGTGCATGGGTGAAGGATTCTTGGATCCCATTAATCTTAATACCTACCCAATCTGACCTTCTCCTGGCTTCCTTTATTGCCCAAGTGAGAGCTTCTTTCATAAGAATGAATAGGTAGGGGGATAAAGGATCCCCTTGTCTCAGACCACGTGAAGGTTTAAAAGTTTCAGATTCCTTACCATTAACAAGGACTGAGATTTGAAATCTAGAAATACACGAGAAGATCCATTTTACTACTTCTTTCAAGAAACCTAACTGCCTCAGAATAAATAGGAGGAAGCTTCAATCCACCCTATCATAAGCCTTAGACATATCTAGTTTAACCACCATGGTAGCCTTTTTCTCTTTATCAACCAAGTGAAGTATTTCATGTGTTAAAATGGCACCTTCTAGAGTCTCCTTGCCTGGAACAAAACCCCCCTGCTCAGCTGAAATCAGTTCAGGAAAATAGTTGGACAATCTCTGCGCTAAAGCTTTGGAGATTATTTTATAAATGAAGTTGCAAAGAGAAATAGGCCTATAATCTTCAAAAGATTAGGGAGAGCTAGATTTTGGAATTAACATTAAGCATCTTGATTTGAATTCCTTGAGAACATTTTTATTTTTCCTTGACTCTTCCACTGCCAAAAAGATGTCTCTGCCTACTATGTCCCAACATTTCTGAAAAACAATTCTTGTCCAACCGTCTGGGCTTCAAGCTTTCTCACCCTCTAGAGAGAAAACCGCTGCTCTTACTTCTTCTATAGAGAATTATTTCATTAGATTCTGATTATGCTTTTCCTTAACCAGTTTTGGAACAAAGTTGCAGATAATCTGATCACTTGACTCCTTGGGGAAGGGATTGGAAAGCAGATTTTTGAAAAAATGTTTTGCAATAGAAGTAATTTCTGGAGGGTCTGTACACACAAGTCCATTATCCAACTGCATTGACTTAATAGAGTTTGCACAATTACGTACCTTCGAAGAGAGGTGGAAAAAAGACATATTTTTATCTCCTACCTTTAGCCATAATTCCTTCGATCTTTGCCTCCAGAATAATTCTTTTCTTTTAAAAATCTCTTCCAGTTCAGCTTTGAGTTGTTTCTCCTGCTGAAATGAGTGTGCATCCATTCCATTTTTAATTATGAGTTCTGCCTGATACCTAAGCTCTTTCTACAATATGGATTTTTCTGAGAAGATATTTAAGAACTAGGACTTATTACAGTTTAGAGTTGAGGGATTAGGGTTTAGAGTTGATGGTTATAGTCCCATTAGAGAATGATGTCCTTGTGCATGGACCATGTCAAGTGCTCTCATCGATGTTGGTAAGGGATACATGGAAGGCAAATGGATTAGGTAGATAGTGGATTATGATGTGGATTCTAGAGGGGAGAAAAGTGGATTATGATGTGGATTATGTAGGGAAAATAATGGATTATGATGTGGATTATGTCGGACTTATGCCAAAGCATGGACCATAGGGATGGTATGTGGAGGGTATGTAGGATAGTGGATGAATGATGGTAAATTTTTTGGCTTTATCAGTAGAGGCATCTAATTCTACATTTCTAGATCCCTTGAGGATGGTGGAATGAGTGGAAGCGTTAAGTTTAGCTTTAAGATTAGGGTTGAGGGTTGAGGGTTGAGGGATTAGGGTTTAAGGTATAGTCTTGAGGGTTGAGGGTTTAGGGTTTAGAGATTATAGTTTAGAGTTGAGGGATTACGGTTTAAGGCATAGTATTGTTTAGGGTTGAGGGTTTAGGGATAGGGTTTATGATTTAAGGTTCAAGTGTTGAGGGTTGAGGCTTTAGGGATAGGGTTTAGCGATAAGGGATTAGGGTTTAGGGTTTAGTGTTGAGGGATTAGAGTTTAAGGTATAGTGTTTAGTGTTAAGGGTTTAGGGTTTAGTGTTGAGGGATTAGAGTTTAAGGTATAGTGTTTAGGGTTGAGGGTTTAGGGATATGGTTGAGGGTTTAAGGTTTAAGGGTTGAGGCTTTAGGGTTTAGGGATAGCATTTATGGTTGATGGATTAGGGTTTAGGGTGGAGGGATTAGGGTTTAAGGTATAGTTTTTAGGGTTGAGGGTTGAAGGTTGCGTTACGTTACAATGAAAGGTTATAGTCTCATTAGAGAACGATGTCCTCGCGCATGGACCATGTTGAGTGCCCTCATCGATGTTGACCAGTAAGGGATACATGGGAGGCAAATGAATTAGGCAGATAGTGGATTATGACGTGGATTCTAGAGGGGAGAAAAGTGGATTATGACATGGATTATGTAGGGAAAATAGTGGATTATGATGTGGATTATGTTAGACTTATGCCAAAGCATGGACCATAGGGATGGTATGTGGAGGGTATGTAGGATAGTGGATGAATGATGGTAGATTTATTGCGGAATGGAAGGGAACCATAACTAATGGTTGCACACATCCCCATAAACTTTGAAGCTTGTGATGCGGAGCTGGTGTAGGGTGCAATGGAGATGTTTTCTTAGGAGATGGATGATGAAGGGCTTTAGGAACCACATAGACTTAGGCATTTTATTACTTTTGTTTTTCTTATGGGATGGAATGTTTTGACACTTTTGAGTGGAATGGGAATTTGAGATTGGAGTAGATGGTTGGGATTTTTTAGAGGTAGATGCCTCATTTAACTTGATTTCTTGTTGCTTAGGTACCCATACCATTTTGATTTTGGACTTTGCTTGTGGTGGTATGGGCTTGGATAACTTTTTGCATTAATTTTTCTTTGACTCTTTGTTTTTATTTCCTGAGGCATGATGATTCTTAGGATGTTTGGCTTTATTAGTAGAGGCGTCTAATTTTGCATTTCTGGATCCCTTGGGGATGGCAAAATGAGTGGAAGCTTTAAGTTTATCTTTAAGATTAGGGTTGAGGGTTGAGGGTTGAGGGATTAGGGTGTAAGGTATAGTGTTGAGGGTTAAGGGTTTAGGGTTTAGGGATTAGGGTTTAGAGTTGAGGGATTAGGGTTTAAGGCATAGTATTGTTTAGGGTTGAGGGTTTAGGGATAGGGTTTAGGATTTAAGGTTCAAGTGTTGAGGTTTAAGGCTTTAGGGATAGGGTTTAAGGTTTAGTGATAAGGGATTAGGGTTTAGGGTTGAGGGATTAGGGTTTAGTGTTGAGGGATTAGAGTTTAAGATATAGTGTTTAGGGTTGAGGGTTTAGGGTTTAGTGTTGAGGGATTAGAGTTTAAGGTATAGTTTTTAGGGTTGAGCGTTTAGGGATAGGGTTTAGGGTTTAAGGTATAAGGGTTGAGGCTTCAGCCTTTAGGAATAGCATTTATGGTTGAGGGATTAGGGTGGAGGGACTAGGGTTTAAGGTATAGTTTTTAGTGTTGAGGGTTGCGTTACGTTGTACTGAAAGGTTACATTAGAGAATTATGTCCTCACGCATGGACCATGTCGAGTGCCTTCATTGATGTTGGTAAGGGATACATGGAAGGCAAATGGATTAGGCAGATAGTGGATTATGATGTGGATTCTAGAGGGGAGAAAAGTGTATTATGACGTGGATTATGTAGGGAAAATAGTTGATTATGATGTGGATTATGTCAGACTTATGCCAAAGCATGGACCATAGGGATGGTATGTGGAGGGTATGTAGGATAGTGGATGAATGATGGTAGATTTATTGCGGAATGGAAGGGAACCATAACAAATGGTTGCACACATCCCCAAAAACCTTGAAGCTTGTGATGTTGAGGTGGTGTAGGGTGCAATGGAGATGTTTGCTTAGGAGATGGATGATGAAGGGCTTTAGGAACCCACATAGACTTAGGTGTTTTATTACTTTTGTTTTACTTGTGGGATGGAATGTTTTAACACTCTTGAAGGGAATGGGAATTTGAGATGGGAGTAGATGGTTGGGATTTTTTAGAGGTAGATGCCTCATTTAACTTGATTTATTGTTGCTTAAGTACCCATACCATTTTGGTTTTGGACTTTGCTTGTGGAGGTATGGGCTTGGATAACTTTTTGCATTGATTTTTCTTTGACTCTTTGTTTTTATGTCCTAAGGCATGACGACCCTTAGGATGTTTGGCTTTATCAGTAGAGGCATCTAATTATGCATTTTTGGATCCCTTGGGGATGGTGGAATGAGTGGAATCTTTAAGTTTAGCTTTAAGATTAGGGTTGAGGGTTGAGGGATTAGGGTTTAAGGTATAGTGTTGAGGGTTGAGGGTTTAGGGTTTAGGGTTTAAGGATTAGGGTTTAGAGTTGAGGGATTAGGGTTTAAGGCATAGTACTGTTTTAAGTTGAGGGTTTAAGTATAGGGTTTAGGATTTAAGGTTCACATGTTGAGGGTTGAGGCTTTAGGGATAGGGTTTAAGGTTTAGTGATAAGGAATTAGGGTTTATGGTTGAGGGATTAGGGTTTAGTGTTGAGAGATTAGAGTTTAAGATATAGTGTTTAGGGTTGAGAGTTTAGGGTTTAGTGTTGAGGGATTAGAGTTTAAGGTATAGTGTTTAGGGTTGAGGGTTTAGGGATAGGGTTTAGGGTTTACGGTTTAAGGGTTGAGGCTTTAGGCTTTAGGGATAGCATTTACAGTTGAGGGATTAGGGTGGAGGTATTAGGGTTTAATGCATAGTGTTTAGGGTTGAGGGTTGAAGGTTGTGTTACACTGCACTGAAAGGTTATAGTCCCATTAGAGAATGATGTCCTCGCGCATGGACCATATCAAGTGCCCTCATCAATGTCGGTAAGGGATACATGGAAGACAAATGGATTAGGCAGATAGTGGATTATGATGTGGATTCTAGAGGGGAGAAAAGTGAATTATGATGTGGATTATATCAGACTTATGCCAAAGCATGGACCATAGGGATGGTATGTGGAGGGTATGTAGGATAGTGGATGAATAAGGGTAGATTTATTACGGAATGGAAGGGAACCATAACTAAGGTGTAGGGTGCAATAGAGATGTTTCCCTAGGAGATGGATGATGAAGGGCTTTAGGAACCCACATAGACTTAGGCATTTTATTACTTTTGTTTTGCTTGTGGGATGGAATGTTTTGACACTTTTGAGTGGAATGGGAATTTGAGATGGGAGTAGATGGATGGAATTTTTTAGAGGTAGATGCCTCATTTAACTTGATTTATTTTTGCTTAGGTACCCATACCATTTTGAGTTTGGACTTTGCTTGTGGAGGTATGGGCTTGGATAACTTTTTGGATTGATTTTTCTTTGACTCTTTGTTTTTATGTCCCGAGGCATGATGACCCTTAGGATGTTTGGCTTTATTAGTAGAGGCATCTAATTTTGTATTTCTAGATCCCTTGGGGATGGTGGAATGAGTGGAAGTTTTAAGTTTAGCTTTAAGATTAGGGTTGAGGGTTGAGGGTTGAGAGTTGAGGGATTAGGGTTTAAGGTATAGTGTTGAGGGTTGAGGGTTTAGGGTTTATGGTTGAGTGTTTAGGCTTTAGGGATTAGGGTTTAGAGTTGAGAGATTAAGGTTTAAGGCATAGTACTATTTAGGGTTGAGGGTTTAGGAACAGGGTTTAGGATTTAAGGTTCAAGTGTTGAGGGTTGAGGCTTTTGGGATAGGGTTTAAGGTTTAGCAATAAGGGATTAGGGTTTAGGGTTGAGGGATTAGGGTTTAGTGTTAAGGGATTAGAGTTTAAGATATAGTGTTTAGGGTTGAGGGTTTAGGGTTTAGTGTTGAGGGATTAGAGTTTAAGGTATAGTGTTTAGGGTTGAGGATTTAGTGATAGGGTGTAGGGATAGCATTTACAGTTTAGGGATTAGGGTGGAGGGATTAGGGTTTAAGGTATAGTGTTTAGGGTTGAGAGTTTAAGGTTGCGTTACACTGCACTGAAAGGTTATAGTCCCATTAGAGAATGATGTTCTCACACATGGACCATGTTGAGTGCCCTCATTGATGTTGGTAAGGGCTACATGGAAGGCAAATGGATTAGGCAGATAGTGGATTATGATGTGGATTCTAGAGGGGAGAAAAGTAGATTATGATGTGGATTATGTAGGGAAAATAGTGGATTATGATGTGGATTATGTCAGACTTATGCTAAAGCATGTGTGGAGGGTATGTAGGATAGTGGATAAATGATGGTAGATTTATTGCAGAATGGAAGGGAACCATAACCAATGGTTGCACACATCCCCATAAAAGTTGAAGGTTGTGATGCGGAGGTGGTGTAGGGTGCAATGGAGATCTTTTCTTAGGAGATGGATGATGATGGTGCTAAATTAGGTGCACTTGGTGCTGGTTTTGGCATCCCAAAGAGATTACATTTAGGGCTAAAAGTTGGCACAAAAATCAGCATTAGAAACACAAACTTTGGCACTGACTAATGAATCCAAAAAAAGATTTAAAATTCATGCCAGCATTAAAACATACCACAAAAAAAACACAAATAAGTTAATACATTTAAGCCCAAAACACAGTGTACTCTACCTCTATTTTAGGTTTCCTGCGAAGAGATGACTTTATTATGTCAAAAACGGAAGTTACTGAAAAGTTTCTACAACAGATCTGTGAATTTGTATTTTATTTATTTTTGGTTTTGGACATCCAGAAGATAAAAAATTGCTTTAGCTAGCTACTAAATTTGGGGTTTCTAGCTACCTCAGCCATTCAATCAAGCTTGTTCATCTGCCTTTTAGTAAGCAAGTTAACTCTTGACGATCAATTTTGATATAATTTTGAGCTCAAAGAAAGTTTTTCTAAGATGTTGTACTCACGCTTTGGGGTAAATTTGAGTATTAATGTTGCTAATTATCCTTGCTTGTAGTATAACTTGCATTTACCATTTTTAGAAGGCCTGTCAAATAAGGTCTCTTTGTACATCATACCCAAAATACAAGTTGTTAAGTTTTGTTTTTGGCTATGATTGGTCAAGCACGCTATTAATTCATACCTGGCTACAATTGCCTCTATAGACTGGACAAAAATAATTTTCCCTAGGTCACCTCAAAATGTCAAGCTATAGAGGGAAGGGAGCAAACTCTGGCCACAATCAGGTAATTCACTGTCAATTTATAGATTTGTAAATGTTTTCATTGTTTCTTTGATTTTTAGTATTTAGTTTTCTATTTCTAAATTAAAAAAAATATTTTTTTATATATATAGGGACATGAGACTAACAAAGATAAAGAGGCATTGGCTTCCATATTGGGGGTAGACGCAGTGAACAAATTGGATGGTGTTGACTTGACAATGCTTGCCAGATACATAGAAAAATAATCTAGTAAAGCCCCTGAAACATTGCAACCAAATCAACAGTGTTAAAGGGAATCAATTGATTCCCCAACCAGTCATGGATCAGGCAAAAGATCTAGGAGGAAATCAATAACAGTAACCTCTAAGAATGTGGAATAGGGAGTATAGGCTTCCAATGTCCTAGCCACTCCTGGGACACAGACTTCTTCGACCACCACGCCATGTTTTACATCTTGCATTGGTATCTATGATACCAAGATAGAATACGATGCGGTTTCTGGGGAAGTCTAAATGACAAATGCCAGAAAAATGTTTGTGAATAGGTTGAAGGAATCATGCCTCCAATGGTTCAAAGACCATCTACATTTGCCATTCTCAAAGATACCCATGCACCTGCAGAAAGCAGTTATCCAAGACACATAGACTGAATTTGGCACAGGTTGGTCTGTAAAGAAAATAAAGCGACGAATGTCTCAAAAATGCAAGAGATTTCAGTGCAACCAAACAAAAAAGATAAAAAAATCCCTCCCGAGCAAAGGCTCAAAAAAAGGCCAATTGATGTAAGTCTCAAAGTATGGAAAGAGCTTGTAAAAGCATATGAGAAGTTTGATGCATGGAGGAAGTCCGGTGAGGAGAGTACGCAGGTATTTGAATTTGCTCATAAGATTATATTAAATTTATTAAACAATTTTTAAATTTTATTTGTACTTTACCTAAATTGAATTAGTATATGTTTTAGGACAAGGCCTCCAAGGCTAGGCTTGACAAACTTCGTGCCACTCATCACAGTGGCTAGAAAGGTTTACAGGCCTTGATTTGTACATTTGTAAGTATATTTAATATGTTAAATGATATTTTTTTTATTTCCAAGGAAAAAGTAAATGATTGCATATTAATTAGTTTAGCTAGTCCATGTGCCATGTTTTGATAGGAGGAGAAATATGGCTGGCAACCAACACAATTTGAAAAGGAGATGTTACAAAGCAAAAAGTGGACCGATTTTGTAATCTAGATGGAGAACGAGGTATCAATAGTTGATTTTCAATAGCTTAGTTGGATATTGTTGTGTTAATATGTCAATTTGAATTTCTTGTGTTGAGTTTCAATAATCTTTGAAGACGTTATAGAGTGATACTTGAGACAAACAATTACAGTTGTACTTTGTTTGTTGTGTTTGGTTTCTATTGGTCTTCTTGTCTTTTTGACTCAAGTGGATTGTTATTCATAGGTTTCTTGTCATTCTTGTTGATCATGTGGATGTAGTTATCATTGAGTTTTTAGGTGGTCTCCCAAGTGACCAGACCAAAGGGTTTATCTCAAGTCTATGTTTCCTAACCTTTTTATTATAACACTTAAAGGGGGGCATGCATTACAGTTACGTTGTTGGTTATATTTCAAACCTTTGAAATATAATAGTGGACATTTAAATTTTAATATGCACATTTATTTTTGTTGAGAAGGAGCCATCATTGGTAGTAGGCATTAACTCTCCTTTGCCATAACAACTTTGGGAAGTATTAGTCTTTAATGTACTTGGTTTTGGGGTATGTGAGGGAGAAAAGGAAGGAGTGGGGAACCATTTTTAGGGGAAATTCTTTTTTTTACCTTGGGGTTGAGGAAGGAAGGTTGATGGTTGGAATATAAGTGATTTAGTGGAAGGGAGACTTTGGGTGTGCTCATCATGTTGGCTGAGTGTCTTGTTGTTTGGGTTGGAGACTAAGATTCAAATCGCTAACTGGTCTTCTTCAACTAAGCTAAATTTTCTTTGAAGTAAGGCTCCTTGTCATCCATTCTTGTAAAATTACACTGACCATTTTGGTGAAACATTTCCTTTAACTTGTGTAACTGTACGTGGTCTTGTGCAAGCTTATGCTAAAGGGTTTGGATGAGGAAAATATTGTTAACTGTGAGAGTTCAGATTGAAGATCACGTGACTTATGAACTGTGGCAAACTATTGGTTATTGTGTTTTGGATTTCTGTCATGAAGGAAGCTACATTAATTTGGTCACAGTTTGAGGTGGAGTTTCAAACCCTGGCTAGAATTGCTAGAATGCTATCATTGCAACATACCATGAGTCTTGAGGAAACCTAGCCTGGTTCATGGTCATCTTTTTTGACATGGTTGTAAACCCTAATGGTGTTGGTATTTCACCTATAAATGTCCACTCTCTCAATTGTGGATGCGAGGTCTTCTTGGGATTAATAATGCCACTCCTAGGTGGGATTTTGGGATGGTTTTAGATCCTTGGTTCAGGTCAACTTGCCCCCCAACACTCCCTCCAAGGTTATGAGGTTTGCATTACTAAAGTCACAATGGAATACAATGTTGAAACAACACTACATGATTGTATTTGATTACCAGTTGACTCTTGGAAAGAATGGGTTTTGTCAATTGCATATAGTTGTGTAACATTGTAATAGTTGTATTGTACTTGTAACTAGAACAATCTATTGTGAAGGCATTCATTTGATGACAATGACCTTTGAGTTCATTGTAATGACTTGCACTAAATTAGAAATGTGATTTCAAACTAGTATTTATTAAATTGGAGACTATTTGTGAACAAATTTATCTTAGTATGGACTTCCCTATGTTTGAATGTCTGAGCACTACCCACGCAATAGTAGATATTATGTACTTGTGATCACTGCATCATTTGGATAGAGGACTCATAAATGGAATATAGGACCTTCTGTTTCATTGTCCATAAAATGCTAAGGGTTGATTAAGTTATTGTGCATGGATCTATAAATGAAAATTTTAAGCTCTCTGAAAGCTTGCTTATTGTTTGCAAAGTAGCATTAATTTCTTATTTTAACTGTGGAAACATCTTGTGGACACTAGTATGGTTTTGACTAAGGAATTATCTTGTAAATACTAGAAAGGTCTATGCATGTTAATCATAGACTATAACCCTACATTTGGAAGGAAATTGTTACTATAGATGTGATATATACTATATAGTGGTATCTGGTCTATGGCATGACATCTTTAGTAGGAGGTACCTTCAGATTTCTATAGCATCATGTTTGGGCTAAGGTACCATAAAGTTAAGTGTGCATTGTATGGTATTATTGTATTGGAGGTTGTTGTATGCAAATCTATAGTGATATAAGGAGACTCGACTCTCGTCATATCATTGCACAAAGTGAGTGACAAAACAACTACCTATTTTAAAATTGGCCCTTCTTTAAGAAACATATGTAGCAATGAGACTTAGGATTCTTGAAAATGAGAAGCATCCTTCTCCCCATACAACCTACTAACTAGGGCCTCTCTATTTATGTGCATGGTTGACCTCCTTGTCATTGATGGCTATCTTGAAGACACCCTAAATTTTATCATTGAGATACCTGTTAAATCTGTGCTGGCTGTATGCATGTGTTTTCTTGGTGCCTGTAGATCACATATGACTATAGGCTTAGGAGTATTTACAACAACACTACTTTTTGATTTGGATCCTAAAAATGCTACACAACTTATGTTCTTCTCTCAAACATCTATCTACATGTGGGTAGGTGTGGTGAGGTAAGGAGATTGATGAAAGATAGAGGAATTAAAAAAATACCCAAATGCAGTTGGATTGAAGGGCATAAAATGGTACATGCTTTTTTGTGTAGGAGACAGATCACATCCATAGATAAAGGAGACCTATGCAAAGTTGGAGAAATTGGCTTGGAAGATGAAGGTGGCAAGTATTTTCTAGATTCAAGAATTTACTTAATGTTGTGGAAGGGTGGGAAAAAGAATTATTTCTCTTCCAGCATGGTGAAAAGTTGACAATTGCATTTGGTTTGTTAAACATGCCCCATGGAAAATCTATTAAACCTTTATCTTAAGGTTACTCATGAACCTTAAGATAAATAATTATTGAAAAAAAACTATGCATTCATTAATGACATGTAAGAGAATTTAATCAACTGCTACTTAAAAACTCTTCAATGTTTTTGTCTAATGCAGGTTATTAGATTAATAGTGAAAAAGAACATACATTGACCATGTAATTTGTGGCACTTAAGGTTATGTAATAGAATTTACAGTTGATAGTTAAATTGTATAACAATTTTTTTATGATCTTTAGTAACGTTTATTAGAATTGTTGCATGTTTTACATCATTGGAATGACATATTAGCTATAGCTTTTTTGAAATTTTATTATAGTATGTGCACTTTGATATGATGTAATATGATTATGGTTTCGTTTCATATGTTGGAATATTAGATATATAATAGAAAAATAAATTATTACATGAAATACATAATAACTTTTCATTTTAAATATTTTTTATTTTGTAGAACACGGGTCTTCTAGAAGATGAAGATGATCCTGATGATATAGATCTAGATTATATTGGTTCTGGTATAGATCACATGGTAGAGGATGATGATGATGTAGATACAGAAGACAATGAGGCCAATGACGATGATGATGATCATGATGATGATGATCACGATGGTGATGATGATGATGAGGTGGTTGCTAGTAGTAGCCAGTGACATTCATGATCATATAGACTGCATCATGGATCATTGCTGATATATCGTTATGATGCCTCTTTTCATGGTTACTATCATATGTATCATTTTCATTGCCTGCAGTACCATATTATTGAGTTGTATCATTTTCACATGTATCAATTTGACTTATATCATTTGGACATGTATCATCTTGATTTGTATCATTTTGAGTTACATAATTTATCATTTTTACTTATATCATTTGTACATGTATCATTTTGACATGTTATTAGTCTACTAGCATATTTGACTTTCACTTGATTTAGTTATATATGATGATGATCTTATCAGTATTGACTTGTCAATTTATATATATTGAAAGTGGTTGATAATTTTTTGATGGATTTATTACATATGATGATTTTAATTTACTGCAGGATGGATGTTGTAAAATTTAATTAAATTATAGATATTTGACTCACTTGTTTTAATTATAGATGATGATCATGTTATAATAATTATCTTGTTATTTTATAATAATTATCTTATTTTTTTATATAATTATCTTGTTAAATTGGAAGAAAAACTCAAAGCAACAAAGGAGGTCATAATAGAAGCAAAACTTGGCATCAATTAGGAAGCCAAAAAAGAAGCTATTTTAGATGCCGTACAAGAAGCAAAATACGAAGCACGACTGAGAGCAAAACTAGAAGAAAAAATGGGAGCATATATGGAAGAAAAACTGGAAGCTAAATTGGGTGCCAAATCCGATGCTAAATTGGAAGCAAAAATGGAAGCAAATCTAGAATCAAACCTGGAAGCAAAATCAGAAGCAACATTGGAAGCAAACCTAGAAGCCAAACCAGAAGAAAAACTGGTAGCAACACAAGAAGACAAACCAGAAGCAAAATTGGAAGCCAAATCTGGTGCTAAATTGGAAGCAAATATGGAAGGAAAATGGGAAGCAAAACTGGAAGCAAAAATTGAAGGAAAACCAGAAGCAAAACTGGAAGCAAAAACTAAAGCAAAACTAGAAGCAAAACTGGAAGAAAACTTGGAAGCAACACAAGAAGAAAAATTGGAAGCCAAACTGGAAGCCAAATTGGGTGCCAAATCTGGTGCTAAATGGGAAGCAAATCTCGAAGCAAAATTGGAAGCAAAATTGGAAGTAAAACTATAAGCAAACTTGGAAGCAAAACCTAAAGTAAAACTGGAAGCAAACCTAGAAGCAACACAAGAAGTAAAACTAGAAGCAAAATTGGAAGCCAAATTGGGTGCCAAATTCGGTGCTAAATTGGAAGCAAAATTAGAAGCAACACTGGAAGAAAAATGGAAGCAAAACAAGAAGCAAACCTGGAAGCCAAACCAAAAGCAAAATCGGAAGCCAAATTGGGTGTAAAATCTGATGCTAAATTTGGCTATTTCTTTTTGGCGCAAAATTCAATGCTAAATCTGTTGCTAAAGTCGGGGCTAAATCCAGTGCGAAAGTAAGCATGCAAAATTGTGTCGAGTTTTGCGCTAGACAAAGTGTCCAATTTCTGAGCTCAATTGCACTAAAATTTAGTGCTATTTTAGGTGCTAATGGCCTATTTTATTGTAGTGTTCAATTTCTTCTTTGATTTGAGCAAACCCAAGATGTTCTTCCTCTTGTTCATTAGTAATTTGATTTTGTGCTTCTTGACTATGTTTAACCAATCCTTCTAAGGTTGAATTTCTCTCAATTCTTCTTCTTAGATATTTATCGTCGCCAAAACTTCTTTGATAAAAAATCCTTGACCCATTTCTTCTATTCCCCATTACAAATTACCTTTTAATTCGAGCCTACAGAAATTTGTATAAACCCTAATTAACAAATAATGAATGAAACCACACTATTTCTGATTTCCAAGATCATCTTACGATGCCAGGAAAGAGCATACGTGGATATGGATAAGGAAGTTCACATAAACCACACCATTTTTGATTTCCAAGATCATCTTACGACACGAGGAAAGAACATATGCGGATATGGATGGAGAAGTTCACATAAATATAAGTTTATTTTTTGTTAATTTGTATTGATTTTTTTGTTATTAATCTAGGAGTTTTTTTGTATAGTATTTGTTAATTTTAGAAACCCTAATTAACAATTAATCAATGAAACCACACCATTTTTTATTTCCAAGATTGTCTTACGACACGAGGAAAGAGCATACATGGATATGGATAGGGAAGTTCACAAAAATTTAAGTTTATTTTTTGTTAATTTGTAAATTGATTTTTTTGTTATTAATCTAGGAGTTTTTTGTATAGTATTTGTCAATTTTTAGAAACCCTATTAACAAATAATCAATGAAACCACACCGTTTCTAATTTCCAAGATCGTCTTACGATGCAAGGAAAGAGCATACACAAATATGGATGGGGAAGTTCACATAAATCTAAGTTTATTTTTTGTTAATTTGTATTAATTTTTTTGTTATTAATCTAAGTGTTTATTTGTATAGTATTTGTCAATTTTTAGAAACTGTAATTAACAAATAATCAATGAAACCACACCATTTCTAATTTCCAAGACCATCTTACGATGTGAGGAAAGAGCATACATGGATATGGATGGGAAAGTTCACATAAATTTAAGTTTATTTTTTGTTAATTTGTATTGATTTTTTTGTTATTAATCTAGGTGTTTATTTGTATAGTATTTGTTAATTTTTAGAAATCCTAATTAACAAATAAATGAAACCCTACTTTAAAAAATTAAACCCTAATTTAAATCAATTAAACCCTAATAAAAAATTCAATTAAAACACTAAAATAGTATTTTAAAAAATTTAAACCCAAATAAAAATTGAATTCAACCCTAAAATATAATTTAAAAAAAAAACCCTACTTAAATAAAAAATTAAACCTAACTTAAATACAAGATTAAACCCTAATAAAATTAAATCAATTATAAAATAATAAACTTTATTATTGTTTATTAAAAAAAATTACCCTTGCTTGTAAATTTTTTGTCTTGTATTTGCCTTGTAAATTCTCTTTGCCTGCTATCATGTTCTGCTGCTGTCCTGACCCTGTTATTCTATATTGTATAGAATCTACATTAAAAAATAATTATTTATAAAAATTTAATTAAAAAGAGTAGTTATGGGCGGAACCTTACCGGGAGGTAAGGTTCCGCCCTCATTTAACTCACCCTGCTTGGTTACGGGCGTAATCTTACCCAACGGAACCATACCGTCCGTTAAAGTTACACCTGAAACTGCTTATGTGGCATCCTATGTGGTAGTCCACCCCCCCTTTCCTATAGTTTTAAAAAAAATCATCTTCTACTATAAATTTCTGCCATTAAAATACACTTTTTAAAAAATTGACGAATACCCTTTTGTAGTACTCGGAACGTAGATTGTAGATATATGTTTTTTTCATATTTTGATTTTTTTATTATATTTTTAAAAATTTATTGTAAGTAGGTTTTTCCCATCGAACATGAAGCTGATTAGAAAATAGATATCAATAGGCAAAACATATTTAAAAAAATGAAAATTATATGGTTCACTAGAGAATGGAATCCTCTCCAAGAGGGTTTTTTTTTTAAAAAAATTTAATGTAAAAAAGTTAATGTCCCATAGAAACTACTATGTTCTGATTAAAATTGACTTTAAAAAAATAAAAAATCAAAAATCAAAAATTAAATTTTTTTTCCATGCACTAGATATTTGAGTTGACTAATTAGGAAAAAATATTTAAAGAAAAAAATTAATTTTTCTTAATGTCCCATCGATGTCACTTTTTTCAAAAAATATGAGCATTTAAAATTCATTAATTAAATAAATATGAATTTTTTGATATTTAAGTTGGAAAAATATGTTTGTGTTGGTTGTTTTCTTACAAAAGTGGGACACAGTTATGAACTTTCACCCTATGGCATATAATTTTATAATTACAAAGAGATATTTTTTTGTTGGTGTTCTTAATTTAATCAATCAAATCATATCCTTTATGTGCTTTATTTGTGGATACATGAAGGACATAATATTGGATCACTCGATGGATAAGGTGAATAATTGGGTATGGATTATACCCCTAACCTTCCTTTGATAAGTATGTAAAACTAAATGAAAAGCCAAAGAAGATGTCACATGCAATGTAGAAGAGCTATATCATAGTGAATTAGGTAGTTCATGCACAACAATATGGATAGATGAATAATTAAAAGAATAAACCTCTAGTAGATTATGAAAGTCTAGAGTTAAAAATGTAATTCACATCTTGAGGGAGGAGGGATGAGAAAAAAATGAAATATAGTATTATTAGAAGGCATCAATGACCTCCTAAATCTCCCTAAGGTATGCCCACTAGAAGGTAAAAGCAATGAAGCATAAATGGATAACATATTAGGCCAAATGCAATGATATAAAGGAATGGAGGCATCTAAGAACATATCATAGCATCACAAAGCATGACACATCATCTGCATACCAAATAATCTAACATCATATAAATCTAAAGGAAAGATAATCTTTAAAGCATATACATGTGTAAAAAGTATAGAATTACGCCTAATTAGTGTTTTAAAACATAAATGTAGCATACAAAACATAACCCTAATAATGAAATGAATATAATATTTTAAATAAGAAAACATGCAAATACAATCATGGCCTAGGACATCATCATGAGAGCAAGAAGAATATTCATCATGAGCACTTGCATAGAAGGATCCATTATCAAGTTCATATCTAATGAAAAATAAAAAATTAGAAATGAGCTAATCTAAAATTGAAATAAAAAATTAAACCCAAAAGCTAAAATGCTAGGGTATGTAAGATCATTTCATCATTTCAGTTCATGTAGAGAAATAAAACATACCCTACATAACCTAGGGCTAAATTAATTAATTAACCTCAATAAAAAATTGCCCCAGGATTATGAGTTGTGATAGGAAAATTAAATAAATATGTTGATAAATGTACATAGGAAATAAAGAAATGAAGGCACTTAGCTCTAGGTTTGATGTTTATTATGCTATAAAAAATGTTGCCAAATGAT
The DNA here is from genome assembly GCA_027924645.1 of Cunninghamia lanceolata. Classification (NCBI taxonomy): domain Eukaryota; kingdom Viridiplantae; phylum Streptophyta; class Pinopsida; order Cupressales; family Cupressaceae; genus Cunninghamia; species Cunninghamia lanceolata. The sequence continues at coordinate 3,384,442 of BSBN01001957.1, forward strand.
TCACCACCATGTTAGTACCTTGGAATATGTCAAACGACTCTCTAGGATGATAAGTCTATTGTTGGATGCTCCAAGTCATTTTTTCCTTGTCAAGATAATCTCCACAAGCATCAATTGGATTTCTGTTGTGTAGAATTGACCCTATTTTATAGATTTGATCTAGTAGAATTTAATCTTTAGATTAACATTTGAATTGATGTCTAGAGATATAACATATGAGTAATAGCATTGATGAAAACCTTGGGAATTTTATAAGTTAGGATCTTCTCCTTATGTTAAACCTTTGGATTTGATTAAACAATTTAGAACAATGATCAAAGACATGCCAAGGAATAATGAAATGTTCCTAAGTGTTGATTTCATGCATGCAATGACCAAATTCTAATGTAAGAAGATTATTCCTTGAAGCTCTTTTATCTAAATCTAGATGTGCTCAATGATTCCTACATGATAACAATGAATTCAACATTGTCTTTTATACAACACATTAGGATACAATTTGAACCTTTTCATGCTTAGGTCAAAAAATGATTAGTTGTAAAGCAGTCAACTTGGGCCTAGGATTAGATTTAAATTTGAAAGTTATGGGGTCAACATCGTGTCCACAAGTTTGAACCTAGTTCATTTCCATGTCATGGAGTCGATCTAGAGAAATGAATGGATTTAGATTTATAGGGTGGATCTAGATCCTTGGGATGTGTGAGGGTAAGTTCATGTTATTTTATCAAATTTCATGCAGAAGTATGTCATTTTGTACACTAGTCATTACATTTAGGACAAAAAAATCAATGTGAATTTTCAAAATGAAAGAAAAAAATGAAAAGTATGTATTTTTCATCTTTGAAATATGTTAATGAATTTAATTTAAAAAATATTCTCTAGATGAGTAAAAATATTTAATTTTTTTCTTCTCAACTAACATATTAAAAGAATTTTTTCTAACTTCTAAATAACATATCCTAAGATTTTTTTTAAGACATAACAAGGAAGTTTCTAGTCTATTTATGAAATGTAACAAGATTAATAATTTACATTAGTAATCTTAAGATAATATTTCACACTTTTATAAAGTTATAGATATACCTAAGTGTTGTATTCTTCTAAGTTTGTAAAAGTTAGATATTTTTGTTCTCATATTTTTATTTATGTGCTTAACATACCTATATACTTGTCTACATGTAGTGGTCATGGATGTGATTCGATGGTTGATGTCTATCTCCAAAACCATTATGATTATTTAATGGTTGTGTGGGGATGAGTTTTTGTTTTTGAGTTGAGTGTAGTTGATATAGTTGGAGATGTCAATTTAGATATTTATGTGTAAGTAACATACCTATATGCATGTGTTAGTGTCAATTTAGAGATTGTATATCTCAAAAACTATTATGACCATTTAAGGGTTGTGTAGGGATGATTTTGTTGTTGTTAAGTTGATTGTAGTTGATGTAGTTAGAGATGCCAATTTGAATATTGAAGGATAAATGTTTTGAGTAAGAATTAAGTAAACTTGCATCACCAAATTCAAAAATTATGTCTGTAATCCAAAGCATTTGCTATAGAAACAAGAGATAGTGATTCGTACATGTATGACTATATTTGACAATATATTTTTAATTTTGACTCAAGAGGATACATTCTAAACAAATAGTCATGGAGGAGTCTAAGCCAAAACCACCATAATAACAATTAGCTTATAATTCATAAAATCTAAATTTAAATAATGAACATATGATAACAATATATTATTTAGTTTTGTCACCAATTGTCACAACCTTAAATTTCTTAATATTTAGTTAATGCTATGTTTGGAACAATATTAAATTATTGTTAACTATTTTGATAATAGACATTTTGAAATGTTAGGAAACAATAATTGATTATTGTGAATTTCAATTATCTATGCAAATATTGAAATTATTAATGGTCGATGAATATTATTATTATTGTTTGACTGACGAGGACTAATTACCTAATGTTGTTTCAACGAGTGAAACAGAGATTTATTCTCTCTCTCTATGTGTGTGTGTGTGTGTGTGTGTGTGTGTGTGTGTGCACCATCAAGAAGCAAATGGTCGTGATAGGAATCTATTACATAGACACTTAGAAAAATAATTTGATTTTTCTTAAACAATTTAATAATTTAAAATGTATGTGTGCTTGTGTATGTGTATTAAATAAATAATTTACTTGCTAGATATTATATTTAATTTAATATTTTAAATGCTTTCCTTAGAAAATAAATTATATTATTGTTCATTTTTATTATAATTAGTGTGTTGTCGAAAATAATTAAATAGAGAAATTTTAAAATTATTTCATGAGAGTTTCTATTTTGTTAGTTATTTTAAATAGGGTTAAAACTAGAAAATGGCGGGAACTGGGAAGAGTGGGTGGAAAAAAGGCAATTAAATATTTTTACTATTTTATTTCTAAACATAGGAAAAGATGGTCTATAAAATCTTTTAAACAAAAAAGTACAATAGAAAGAAAGCATGAAAGGGGAAAAGGTTATGCAAGCAAGGAAATAGGGAGAGGAAAGCAAGGGGGAAAAGCAGAAAAAATCGGGGTATATTTTTATCTTACAAGAAAATTTATGGTTCTTTCAAAATATGAATTATAACTTGACAAATTGGAAATCATTCAACTTTGCTTTTGTGCCATGTTTATGCTTCTATCATTTTTGTTTGATTTTTCGTCCAAAGATTTAAAATAAATCACAACAAGCATTTGCAAATATTTTGATTCTTTGAAGTTTGAACACAAAATCTCTGTGGTATTTTTTTATTTTTAAACAAAGGTTGGAACTGGTAAGCCACCCATATATTAAAAGGAACATTTTTATAGAAGAACGCCAGGAATGTGTCATGTGACATTTTTGCTCACATCTAAATCCTTCACTTTTTTTCGAATCATAGATGTGTATTCTTTTGATAGCTTTTGATTAACTTGATGAATTCATGCTGATTCTCTCAAACATTTTGAGGTATCCTATTAATCATTTAATTCCTGCTCAGGGCACAATCTGTCCATGTATCTGCAGCTTTTGTTAATTTTTTTGTGCCAAGTTTTCACTGTCGGTTCGCATATCCTTATGAATTTATTGTTACATAGAAAATGTTTTGAACAAATGTATCGATTCATTCTTCTTGTCCACGTTTTGTGCGTAGCAGTGCCTTGTCTTCATGCTTGAATGTTAAAAAAGACATTGTATAATAGCAGTGAACTAGGCGCTAACCTTTACACTCATATTTTCATTTTAAAACACCTTCGAGGCAATCTTTGCCGAGTCTGTATGTTCAATTAAATCAATGTTTTATGACACCGACTTGAGTGCTAACATCTGCACGTAAACTTCCACTTTTGAGCACTTTTACAAGCATTCTTTTCCCAGCCTATTGCTATCGACTCACCCTTTAAGCTGAGTCTTCTTGTGCCTCACCATTTGTAAATGATCTTGAACTTGACTTCAAGCTACCTATCAACCCTTGAACAGTGACCATGCTTTTCTTATTGGGCATCTAATCACAGCCTAGTCCATATACCTTGCACCTTACTCTCTTTTGTTTGCATTTTAAATAAACATATGTATTTTTTTACGTTTCTTATCAAAACATTTTTGTTCTATATTCGATCATGCTCTGTGACCTTAAAGTTCTGTAGCAATGGCTCTTGAAATTCTCAATACTTACCATGGAATAAAACCAATTAATTCACTTGATATCGATTTGGTAGAAGTAACAATCCATTTTGTGCATAATCTAAAATCTTAGAAGAATCCATTCTTCGTTTTGATTCTCATGATCTTCTTTATCATCAAAAAATGTGAGTATTCTAATCTACAAACTTAGAAGCTTATTGTCAAGCTTCCCAAGTGCAGAAATCATGCCTTTACTCTGAAATTCTAATATAAACTGAAGTTCTCTTCTACCATTTAAATGTGACATTTAGTCGAGTTATCAATACCCATGAAAGATTGCATCTTTCTTCTTTTTTTTCAAAAAGAGGGAGGAAGGATCCCTCAGACATAAATGATCATTAAATTAAAAAGGTACATATCGTAAATACAAAGGCCAGTCACTGGCAAACGAAGACCAAAATTGAAAACCAATAGCTAAGATATCATCCAAAATGCCGGATAGTTCACGGCATTGAAAACAAAAGAAACACGCAGACTCAAAAGACCAAAAACAGAGAACTCCACCTTGGCCACCCCTCTTCCAACTGGAAGCTACATGACAGGAGAGCCTACTCATCCACAAAATCTGAGGGGGGAGGATAGTGCGTCAGCATCTAACAACGATTGAAGCTGAGAAGGGATGGCAAAGTCTGTGGGATTGATGAACCATTCTTCACAAAGACTGATCAATGGCTTTGTTTGCCAACCAATCTGCCACATGATTCGCTTCTCTAAAACAGTGGGAAATCTGAAAAGAATTAAATCTTTGCAAAAGAAGTTTGGCTTGAGATAAAATATAATCTGCTTTCCAAGAGTCCGATTTGCCATTCTTCAACCAAATAATTATATTCATGGAGTCTCCTTCCACCCAAATGTTGCTAATACCAGCTTCTGTGGCCATTTGAAGACCATGAAGAAGCACCCAAGCCTCGGCCATATGGTTTGTATTTGGAGGAATTTTGGTAGCTTTGACTAATAGAAGTTTGCCATTAGGAGATCTCAATATGCATCCTGTTCCCGATGTTCCCGATCTCAATTTCCATTAAACAAACGAATTCAACTTTCGTGTTACTTTTATTAGAATGATAATTAAATTATCAGCTTCTTAATTATGCAAAAATTGTGTATCTCTATATTTGGTTTAGCATTAATGATTTTTCTATATTTTAAGTTTATGATGATAGTAATATCATGGTTGAATCTTTTATGTTTAAAAGATCTTTTGAATAGTTATATGTATATAGAATTTATGAGAATAATGAATCGATGGGTTTTTATTACTTTGTTTTCATTAAAGATGTTTTATATATCTTAATAACCCTGATTGAGTATTATCTTCATATCTGAAAGTACAAAACCGTATGTGGTTAGATACCTTGGTAAACTTTTAATCTTCTTTCAACACACTTTCATGTACTCTATGTAATGTTATCATCAGTTAAAAATGAAAACTGTCACATTAGAGAATTGTATATATTCTTCTAAATCTTGATGTACTAGGTAAGCTAGATGGTACTATCATTAAATAACTTAGTGAGTTAGGCTTATTATTATATATAATGTTAAATGTTTAGATGGTCATGGATGGGTGCCAAATAATAACTATACAGAGAAAGGTAGGTTAATTCTTCTAACTTATAGTTGTGTGCTCTCAACTTAAAAAGATGTTTTCGTGAAAGCTTTGAAATTAAATTTAGTATTTGTACTTGTTTGATGTAGGAGTCAAGGACAACACTGAGAGGGGGGGTGAATCAGTGTTGTGTGAATTTTCAAATCTTTTTCAAACTTTAACTTGCAGAGCACAAAGGAGAGAAAGCTATCATTGATTTGTCAAACACATATGCACAAAACTAAGAATGAAGAAGGAGAACAAAACCTTATAAGCAATGTATTAACATACACACAAAAAGATGAAAACAATATAACACATAACACAAATTTGCATGAGTGGAAAACCCTCCTGGGGTATAAAAACCACTCCAAAACTGCCTCACTGGCTTACCCTTGAAAATATCTTTACAAGCCTCACTGGCTGATGTAAGTGTCTTACTGACAAATGGTCTTACTAACCTACAAGCCTCACTGGCATACTATTGTACCTCACTGGCATACTGTTGTGCCTCACTGGCATTTCTTAATCAATCAAAACTCTAAATCTCATGTGCAAGAAGTGATTGCTGCTCAATTTGATTTGCACCATTCAAATCAACTCATCTGCATCATATATTCCATCATTCAAGTTTTTTGACATTTTATCTTTGAAATCACTTAATTCACCTGATCAGGGAAATATATCTTTTTCACTACAAATTAATGTGCACATTTTTCTGGATCATTGTCTTCACCATTGCATGTTGATCTGCATAACACCACACACAATCAATGGACCTAAAAGACCATTATATAGAATACAAATGCCTTTTCACATTCTTCTAATCACAAAACCCTTCAATCTGCAAATTTTTTTCAACCAAATTTTCATTATCCTTTGTACAAAACCTTTCAATCTCTGCAAAAATAAAATCATATATACATATATATATTTTCTTCTCTGCAACATAATTGGCAAGATCATTGAAATTCTTTCTCCTTAAAAACTTTTTCAATAATCAACAACCTGTAAAAATGACTCTTCATATCCTCTAACATTTCAATCAGGACTTGTAGGAGAAAAATAAAATCTCTTTGAATATTTAGTCTTTTCATTTCAATCTCCTTCTCTGTAAATTCCTGAATTCAAACTCTTCAATAAATCTTTAATCTTCTTTGATAATAAAATCTTTATCTCCACAAATCTAATAAAAAAAACTCTGATAAAATTTTTCATTTTCTTCAAACAAGACCCTTCATATTCTTCATACAAAAATCTCTTCTCTAAAAAAAAAACTTCAATGACAATATATCTATCTCAAAAAGAAAATCTCTTCTTTCCTTTTAATCTCCAAAAATCTCTTTAGGTGTAAAAGAGTTTCTAAAAAAAAGTTCTTCATAAAATGTGAACAACTCTCCAAAAGCATTTTTAATGCTTTTTTTAAAGAACCAAAATAACTGATGCCTTGTAAAAAAAACTTCATGAAAAATGGGCTCCAAAAACTACATATGACTTACCTATTCAAGCAACTAATGTTTCTTATAAGAAACATTCTAAATGCATAAAGTATATACTTTTTATCACATTTAAACAACCTTTTGATGCTCCACCAAACTCTAAACCATATCCATTTATTCTATTTTGTCGCTCAAGATAAGACCGGTTTCACCTTAGACATCAGGCTCCACCTATTCAATGGTCTTCTTTTTTAAAACCAAAAAAAACTTTTGATATTAATCGGGCTCCATAAACATATATGCTATGCTTAATATTCGATGCAAATTATTTTTCAAACATGGATTGGGCTAGATAGCATTTAGAATGTTTTGTTTTTGGTTTAAAAAAAACTTGGACTTGATTCGCACCGCGGGCTCCATTGACTACTCAATGACATGCTATTTAAAAAACCTTTTCCCGCTCGAGCCCTTTTTTTAAAAGGTGATAAAGTTTTAAACACAAAACTTGCTTTATGTAGAGAGCTCGCCACCGGTATGAAGGGAGGAGGGGCCGGTCATTACAACGACGGTGTACTCCTTCTACAGGTTCCCTTAAGTGAGGTGACCTGTATTAGAAGGTCAACAGAATTTTGAATTACAAAGTGCAATAAGATATGATAGATAACTTGGATTTTAGTATAGGTTATAATTTAGAGTTTTGCCTTAGTGATTAGGTTCACACTTGTCTTTTGAGCATGAATAAGCAAGTGTCTTTTCATGAAGGACCATATAACCCCGTATCTTTGCACATGAGAAGCCTATAAGAAAAACATTTCAACATCAATGTCATCAAGATATCAAATATGTTGAACACCTTTTCAATGAAGACCATTATGACAATACATGTCTTTAAAATAGTATGTCTTCACTGCATGGAATCAAAGTGCTAAACACCAACATCCTGAACAAGATAAAGTTTGAACTCTCCAACATCCTTTATCATGAAACATATGATCTTGAACTTCATACAATGAAACTACAAACATTTCAACCCCCATGAACATTTCAACATTTGTTTGTATGATGATCAACTCACAACTGAAGACTATGCCATTGAATATTGAGATCAACTAACCAAGCCACTGCCACTGTAAGTCATCTGTATCACCCTGATGTAATCCTACAACAACACACAAGATGATATACTTCTGATGATGTACTCCTCCAATAACACACAAGATGATGTACTCCTACAATATTCTCTGCAAGTACTACTGATCAAACAAGTCCTTCACTTTAGATACACACTAACACAATAAAGATCCACTGAAGATATGAGCATGCATCCTTAATAGGATCCTATATCTGATTTCACATGATCCAAGATGCTCCAAAAACATTCCATCACATATAAAGATATCATTATGATGCAAATCTCCTGATAGAAACTTGACATATCAAATGCAAGGAAGTAGTAATGATCACATCTGAATTTACCTCAAACATATGAAGACATCATGATGAATACCTCATTAACCATCTCCTGAACACTTTTGACATCAATGACAACCTAACACCATCAATCTCCCCCTTTGTCATTGATGCAAAACCACCTGATGCAATTTTTCATTCTCCCCCTTTTTGACATCAGATGACAAAGCCTCAAAAAATTTGCTCCCCCTGTGTTGAAATACACAAACAGATCGACAAATCATTATTCATAAATGTCACTGGCAATTGTCCTGACAAGAATAATCAACACAAACCATTGTAGTTTCCAACTCAAAATGACACAATGATCACTATTAATAAGTCCTTTTCAAATCTCCCAAGATAGTAACAACTCAATCTTCTGATTAACTCCCCCTAAGAAACTAACTCTACTGAAAGATGTTGAAGCATGATCATAACATTTACAAACACATTGCATTATGAGGGCTTTGAAGACAAGTTAACATCTGAAGATAATCAACATAACTCAACTCAACTCAGCATTGATCCACTTCCTGAATTAGTCCTGAAGCAACATATAAACCTGAAGTATACCATCCAATTACTGACATCCAACCTTCTATGCTAAGAAAAATCATGGCACTAACAAACACCTTTTGACATCACAATCAACTTTTCTTGTAACAATGTAAAGACAACAAGCTCTCAGCAAGATTATTGCATTTTGAAATAGATATTATGATATCCTTGTAATGAACCATTCTCATAGCCAAACAAATCTCTGAGATTCACTTTAACATAATATCACTTTTTGACCACTTTGCAAAGAAAAACATAAACACACTAGTACTCTTTGATGAATAATTTTGCAAGCAAAAATCATGTAGACCCCTCATCACTCAGTTCCCAACACAAGATGCCAAGATGACCATTTTTCATAAGACCTTTACTTGCCTCTGAAAGCTCCAAGGTACATGTCATAAAACATAACTCAACAAAGCAATAGATATAATCATCAAACTGACTCCTTGATATGAACTATCATCCTGCAACCAAACTATCCTTGTACACCTTCTGACATGACAAAGAATGAAGACTATCTGAAGTATCCTCCTGTTCTGCACAAGACACTTGTCAATTTTGATAAAAACCCACATCTGAAACATACTGTATTATACAAGTACTACTGCCTCTTGACTTTGTCATTCGCACAAATTGTTTCAACAAATTCTTTCTGCAACAACACTTTACACAAATCAAAAGCAGAGATAATTGCTATGATTTGAATTTTCATTTTTAGCCACCATAGACAAATATCTGATAAGAGCTCTTGGAAATATCTTAATGACAACAAACACTTCACCATATCAAGATCTCATTGAACTGCAACATCATACCAACTCAACCATTGTCAGTAACAACATGCTATGAACAAAATATGAATAGGATCATTTATAAATCAAAACTCTCAACACTATCAAACTCTTTGCTTTGAACCCCTGACCATCCTTTTAACATCTTGTATGCATACAGAACTAAAGATCACCTATATCATTGTCACATACTGAAAATCAACATTGTTAGTAACATCATCATCAATAATTTCAAAGCATGGTAAGAATGATGGACAGACAAGATCATCATATCAAATGATCTTCTTCCTGAAACTTCTTGGGCTTAACTGATAGAACATTTGATACCTCCCCCTTACTTCATGCTATGTTATGCAATAGATGTAATGACTTGTGCAAGATGCACAAGCTTAGATTCTGACTTCTCTTTACTTTCTTTCTGCTTCCAAATCTTCATAGGTGCTTTCTTTCTCCAAACCTTTTCAACCTTTTTCTTTTCCCAACCTTTCAAATTAGGTGATGCTCTCTTGCAACTGTGTGCTTTATGACCAAAAGATTTGCAATTATAACAAACTATGTTATAATCATAACCAAATGATTGATAGTACCCTTTTGTCATCTCCTAAGCAATTATGTTATGCTTCCATGTAGATTCATTCATTCTATTCATTTTGCAGTTCCTTTGAATATGTCCAACCTTATTGCACTTGTAACAAACAATATTAGTATTCCTTCTACAATTAACCGATTTGTGTCCAAATTGATTACAAGTATAACAATAACCATTAAAAGAATAGTTATACCTGTACATGTATGCTTGTCTTATAGCAACAGGTTTTCTAAAATTCCTTCTTTGATTGTGCACAAATTCATCTCTGGTTTTCTGTTCTGTTTCATTCTTCCTTTTGCTTTCTCTAGCAGCAACATGATGACTTGAATCAATTTTCCTTCTAGGAGTCTCTCTTGCTTTTGAACATTCTCCTTCTTCAAAACCAAGTCCAGTAGTGTCTCCATATAGTTTTTGTTTACCAAGCATCTTATGTAGCTTGCTTATGCTTTCTTCAAACTCCTTATACTTCTTAGATAAAGCTTTGAGACTATCATACTCTTTTCTCAGATTGATAATATCACTCTCTAGTTTTAGATTCTCAATCCTTGCAACTTCAAGGTTAGATATTGAGACATCAGCTATCCTCTTAGCTTTTTCAATTTCTGATTTCAACCTGACAACCAGTTTATCTGATTCAATTGCTTGATTCTTCAAGTCTACAATCAGGTTTCTAGCATCTTCAAGATCTGTAAGAGCTTTATCTTTTAAATCTCTTTCTTGCTGCAACTACATCATTAATTTAATGTTCTCCTTCTTATAATTCTTGAGCTCACTTAGAGCATATATGAGCTCTCCTTCCAAATCAATCTCACAATCTTGTTCATTATAATCCTGATCATCATCGCTCTGATCATCATCACTTGTGATGCTAGCTTTTTCTGAATTTGATTGGGATTGAACTTCAACTCCTTCATTTGAAAGTCTCTTTTCATTGCTACTTTCTTCACACACCAGAGTGTCCCCTTCTTTATCATTATCTTGATAAATCCTTTTCAATCTCCTCCACATATTCTGAGCTGTAACACAATCCATAACTTTACAAATAACATCATTAGACAGAGCAGATAATATAGCCTTCTTTGAAATATCATTATATTCAAGAACTTCTTTGTTATTTGTAGAAATACCATTTTCAACTGACATTAAAACATCATATCCTGAGGAGGATAAATATACTTGCATTCTAACATACCAAACTGAAAAATTTGAACCATCAAACTAAGAAACATCTGAAACAATATTAGATTCAACTTGGACAACATCTTTATCCACTGACTTTATATCAACATCTGGATTTGATATGAATGATGTCTTTTGAACCTTTTGACTAGAATGAAGCTTGACATTTTTATTCTTATTTCTTCTGCACTTACCCATTGAACTCCACACACAGGATCTACCCAAGCTGATTAAGCTTCAAAAGGGGAACCTGTCTCTGATACCAATTGTAGGAGTCAAGGACAACACTGAGAGGGGGGGGGGGTGAATTAGTGTTGTGTGAATTTTTAAATCTTTTTCAAACTTTAACTTACAGAGCACAAAGGAGAGAAAGCTATCATTGATTTGTCAAACACATATGCACAAAACTAAGAATGAAGAAGGAGAACAAAACCTTATAAGCAATGTATTAAGATACACACATACAAATGAAAACAATATAACACATAACACAAATTTGCATGAGTGGAAAACCCTCCTGGGGTATAAAAACCACTCCAAAACTGCCTCACTAGCTTATCCTTGAAAATATCTTTACAAGCCTCACTGGCTGATGTAAGTGTCTTACTGACAAATGGTCTTACCGACCTACAAGCCTCACTAGCATACTGTTGTGCCTCACTGGCATATTGTTGTGCCGCACTGGCATTTCTCAATCAATCAGAACTCTAAATCTCATGTGCAAGAAGTGATTGCTGCTCAATCTAATTTGCACCATTCAAATCAACTCATCTGCATCATATATTCCATCATTCAAGTTTTCTAACATTTTATCTTTGAAATCACTTAATTCCCCTGATCAGGGAAATATATCTTTTTCACTACAAATTAATGTGCACATTTTTCTAGATCATTATCTTCACCATTGCATGTTGATCTGCATAACACCACACACAGTCAATGTACTTGAAAGACCATTATATAGAATACAAATGCCTTTTCACATTCTTCTAATCACAAAACCCTTCAATTTGCAAATTTTTTTCAACCAAATTTTTATTATCCTCTTTGTACAAAACCCTTCAATCTCTGCAAAAATAAAATCATATATACATATATATATTTTCTTCTCTGCAACATGATTGGCAAGATCATTGAAATTCCTTCTCCTTAAAAACTTTTTCAATATTCAACAACCTTCAAAAATGACTCTTCATATCCTCTAACATTTCAATCAAGACCTGTAGGAGAAAAATAAAATCTCTTCGAATATTTAGTCTTTTCATTTCAATCTCCTTCTTTGTAAATTCCTGCATTCAAACTCTTCAATAAATCTTTAATCTTCCTTGATAATAAAATCTTTATCTCCACAAATCTAATAAAAAAAACTCTGATAAAATTTTTCATTTTCTTCAAACAAGACTCTTCATATTCTTCATACAAAAATCTCTTCTCTGAAAAAAAAACTTCAATGACAATATATCTATCTCAAAAAGAAAATCTCTTCTTTCCTTTTAATCTCCAAAAATCTCTTTAGGTGAAAAAGAGTTTCTAAAAAAAAGTTCTTCATAAAATGTGAACAACTCTCCAAAAGCATTTTTAATGCTTTTTTTAAAGAACCAAAATAACCGATGCCTTGTAAAAAAAACTTCATGAAAAATGGGCTCCAAAAACTACATATGACTTACCTATTCAAGCAACTAATGTTTCTTATAAGAAACATTCTAAATGCATAAAGTATATACTTTTTATCACATTCAAACAACCTTTTGATGCTCCACCAAACTCTAAACCATATCCATTTATTCTATTTTGTCGCTCAAGATAAGACCGGTTTCACCTTAGACATCGGGCTCCACCTATTCAATGGTCTTCTTTTTTAAAACCCAAAAAAACTTTTGATATTAATCGGGCTCCATAAACATATATGCTATGCTTAATATTCGATGCAAATTACTTTTCAAACATGGATCGAGCTAGATAGCATTTAGAATGTTTTGTTTTTGGTTTAAAAAAAACTTGGACTTGATTCACACTGCGGGCTCCATTGACTACTCAATGACATGCTATTTAAAAATGTTTTCCCACTCGAGCCATTTTTTAAAATAGTGATAAAGTTTTAAACACAAAACTTGCTTTATGTAGAGAGCTCGCCACTGGTATGAAGGGAGGAGGGGCCGGTCATTACAATGACGGTGTACTCCTTCTGCATGTTCCCTTAAGTGAGGTGACCTATATTAGAAGGTCAACAGAATTTTGAAATACAAAGTGCAATAAGATATGATAGATAACTTGGATTTTAGTATAGGTTATAATTTAGAGTTTTGCCTTAGTGTTTAGGTTCACACTTGTCTTTTGAGCATGAATAAGCAAGTGTCTTTTCATGAAGGACCATATAACCCCGTATCTCTGCACATGAGAAGCCTGTAAGAAAAACATTTCAACATCAATGTCATCAAGATATCAAATATGTTGAACACCTTTTCAATGAAGACCATCATGACAATACATGTCTTTAAAATAGTATGTCTTCATTGCATGAAATCAAAGTGCTAAACACCAACATCCTGAACAAGATAAAGTTTGAACTCTCCAACATCCTTTATCATGAAACATATGATCTTGAACTTCATACAATGAAACTACAAACACTTCAACCCCCATGAACATTTCAACATTTGTTTGTATGATGATCAACTCACAACTGAAGACTATGCCATTGAATATTGAGATCAACTAACCAAGCCAGTGCCACTGTAAGTGATCTGTATCACCCTGATGTAATCCTGCAACAACACACAAGATGATATACTTCTGATGATGTACTCCTCCAATAACACACAAGATGATGTACTCCTGAAATATTCTCTGCAAGTACTACTGATCAAACAAGTCCTTCACTTTAGATACACACTGACACAATAAAGATCCACTGAAGATATGAGCATGCATCCTTAATAGGATCCTATATCTGATTTCACATGATCCAAGATGATCCAAAAACATTCCATCACATATAAAGATATCATTATGATGCAAATCTCTTGATAGAAACTTGACATATCAAATGCAAGGAAGTAGTAATGATCACATCTAAATTTACCTCAAACATATGAAGACATCATGATGAATACCTCATTAACCATCTCCTGAACACTTTTGACATCAATGACAACCTAACACCATCATTTGATTGATTCTCTCTATCATATCATGATATATGTTTATTTGCAATAGATTACTATTTGCTTAAATGTTAGAGATATCATGTTGCACTAGATTCCATCATGCTTTCCAGTTTAGATTGCTAGACCTCTCGTGAAAGGTTGAGATTCTCCTCATTTGGAGTAAGGCTGGGGAAGTGTAAGCTTCATGGATGGGTGGAAAACCACCCTAATGATGCTCTTTCTGTGTCTTTCCTTGCATTCACAGATGATGATATATAGAGGAAGACAATATTTGTTGTGTCGAAGTATTGTATTAATGCCTTTATGGCTTTGATGATGGAAAGGATTTAGTGCTAATGTTTTATTAAGCTTTGTTCACTACCTTATTGTGATACTCTTGGTTAAATATAGTCAATGTGAGAATATTATTTTGGAATAAAATTATAATTGAGAAAAATTTATAATTTTACTCTTTTTATGCAATAATTTATTATGTCGATATGTATGGTCTTTACACCAATTTGCAACTTATATAATTCATTCATTATTAATATGAAACCTATGGGCAATATGATTCTAATATGAAACTTATAGGTATAATTAGACCCAATTTAAATACAAGTAATGAATTTTTTCTTAAAGAGTGAAGGACTAAAGGGATTGGTTCTTGCATTTAGCAAGACTTGGTCCTTTGGAGCTCTTTGTGAATGCTTCATCTTAACCAACAAACTAAGGGCCACTTGATGATTTAGCTATATTGTAAACAACTTTATATTAAGAGTTGATCTTACTCAATAGGTTAATGTAAATCTTCATAGTGGTATGTGGGATTGGAATATAAAGGCTTTCTTTTCCATTCTTTTAATTGATAAACCCACATTAACATACATGATCAACCATAATTTAATATAACATCATTACATACACATTTGAAGTAACAGTAAATTTTATTTAATGAGTAATTAGATATATAAAAAATAAAAAAAATATATATTA
Organism: Cunninghamia lanceolata; assembly: GCA_027924645.1. Lineage (NCBI taxonomy): Eukaryota > Viridiplantae > Streptophyta > Pinopsida > Cupressales > Cupressaceae > Cunninghamia > Cunninghamia lanceolata. The sequence goes on from BSBN01001957.1 coordinate 3,399,880, forward strand.
TAATAAATTTATAAATCCTAAACATTATATATATATATATATATATATATATATATATATATATATATATATATATATATATATATATATATATATATATATATATATATATAGGTTTAGTTTTTGTAATCTCCACATTTTTTATTGTTTGAGAAAAATTCTACACAATTTTACTAAAAACTTTACAAATTTATTTTCATTGAACTTTAGAAATCTAGAATTACTAATTCACAAAAGAATTGTTCAAATCAAAAATATTACTAACTAAAAGAATAAAAATCTATTTTAATTGAAAAATATTTTTATAATAAAATAGCTCATAACTTTATTAATTTTCTATTTTAGTTGGTTTACATAACAAAAGCATAGATCCATTAATAATATATTTTCTTGCAAAAACTAATAATCGAGGCAACCATTATTATCTCCTCTAGGACCTCCAAAGAACATATAATGACCCCCTTCTGGATTAGTATTGTTAGTGCCAAGAATTAAATCATTGCAACCAGGTTTAGGTGTAATTGTAGATTCTTGAGGGTACACAAGAGTATCATTAGAGTTGTGCATTTCAATGTCCTTAATATAAGCTGCATTTGAGAAGCCCTCTTTAGGGAAATGACCACTGCCCATATGTGTTTGTGATAGTGAGGCTCCCATAACATTAGTTTGATAACAAACTTCCCCTCCATATTGCACTACATTGGCTTATTCGGCCAATGAACCAAATAAGGATCCATATTGCCTGTTCTTCTAAAATTTCCTGCAAAGTAAGAGTCTTGTTGTCAAATTATTGGGAAAAAAAGTTATCAATCATAGAGGTAAAAATAAAGTGTACCATTCCAATTAGGTGCCTTAGCATACAAGATCTAAACTATCTTTCTATTAACATTAAAAATCATATTTTAAAAAATCACTGTTTTCTATCACTCTACACTATTAAATTAGATTTTTATTTATTTTTAATATTAATCTTTGTATAAATTGAATTTACCAGGTGTATATTTTATAATAAAATTTATAACTTAGAATTTATAATAAACAATTCCTTTTGACTACATAGATTTGTTATAATAGAGATTATATGTTGAAAATTATACATAGAGATTATATGTTGCCAATCAGTAAAGAAATACATGGTTTACTCTATTGAAGCTGTCACTTACTCTGTTTACACTTATCAGTATTTCAGACTGATCTTTGTCATACTCAGATATATGTTCTAGAGGTTGGTCCGAATAGTATTCTGCACTATTGAAAAACACAAATCCTGGACACTCTACATTCCTGCAACCTGTGGACTGGTAATTATCAGCCTGCATCAAGATGGTAGCACATGTGTATCAGTAGACTATATAACTTAAACCTGAGACAAATATCATGATAGTCAAATTGCATGGTTACCGTCCAATATACAAACAGTCTAGATCGTGATTCGCCATAATGAGATGGGTAGACCTGAAATTGTAGAATCATAGATTGCAATATTAGATTATTGTGTTGCAAATTTTCCGCCCTTCAACAAATTACATTAAATGAATTTATATAATGCTTACTTCCCAGCCAACTTCGATTGTTTGTGTTGTTGGCAGTCCTTGATCACGGACAAGCCAAATTTGAGCCAGGCTAAAAGCACCATCAGATGCCACGTACGGTTCCCATATATCAAACTTTCCTTGTGCTCTATAGGCTTCCGCAGGTGAAAATTGCACAACAGCATACATCAAAATAACAGGAAATATCATGCTTTGAGTGTAAGTTGTATTTTCAGACAGCCATTTAAATTGAACAAACCATGTCATAACGCAACTCTAAACAAATTTCTTTCATGGGTTTCTCAACTGAGGTCGTTTGTCTGGCTTGGCTCCTGGTATTCACTACTATTCTTAAATATCATTTACTTCAACAGTTAAAGGTCAATTTTGACTAATAAAATAGGACAAATATTTACCACTTTGTATTGTAAATGAGGTGTAAAATTACTATTGCTTATTTAACCATTGAAATGAATGATATTTAAATAGAATGGAAATTCACAACTTTTACCCATGTACTTGAGATATGAAGGAGTTTGAAAAATAATGTTTATACAGAAAGAAATTTTATTATAATTTGTTTTTTAAACAAAGGGCTTCACATATGCTAAATTGACATTAGGATTGACTCGATTTATAAAAACAAACTTCTCTTTTACAATAAAAAAATAAAAAATATTTAAAATTCTCATTTGATGTACCTCATGAATCAGAGTTGAAGATTCTATCATTTTTCTCCTCAAAAACATATTTACAGATCCTGCTGCTTTTACTTGTTCGTACTTTATCTCCATAAGAGAGACTGTATATTTGAGAGAGGTTCCCCAGCTTGAGCATCTCTCCAGCCTATATTTGAATTCTTCTACAATTGGTCTAAATTAATAATATAGCAACAATTCAATGATACTATATAAAGCCAATAGAAAATTGTGGTACAATAAAAACACTATTAAACTAGTATATTCCACTACCCATACAAAGTTGGGTTTTGAAAAGAAAAATTTCAAGGTAGATTATAAAAATGAACCATCTTATACGGGACTGGAACCCTTATCCTTGCTTACTGATTAAAATATCATAACCACTGTATAAACAATATAAACTATATGATGAAATTGAAAAATGAAATCACAAATATTAAATAAGGAACAATCTGTAATTTATACTGTTTAAATGGAATAGAAAATACCACACATCTATTTAATACAGCTTAAATGAAGTAGAAGATGTACCATAGTTTCTATGCACCTGTTAATCATAGTAAGCTCAGTTACATATACATGTGCAATCCTACACATTAATATTTTATCTGAACAGAGTTTAATAGATCCACCAATTTATCTTGAAAGACATTAAAATGTGGTATCCTCATCATAGTTTAAAAGAAACTCTTTTCTACTAAGAATTTAATAGCATACCCATATTGTTGTTTTGTAGGGTGGAGGGATATTTGATCAGTGAATTTGACACATAGTATCCTGTGTAATGTCTCCTTCTAGCAAGACAAAATTTTCGCAACCTTGCACACAATTTTAACTTAGCAAAAGAGAACATTAGTATTCAATGTTTCTTATCCAATCATATTACTCATAAATATATATTAAATCAAATCTTATAATCATAATCTAAATATATTCTACCTTTCATGATATCCATTAAACATATTTCATGATTCTATTTGGGAGAGGTACACTTGGGTCTACATGTTTGTCATACCACTTGTCCAACGAGAGAGGGTTTGTAAGGAGCAAACATGGGTTCCATAATCCTTGACCCGGAGGTACTCTAGACCAAGTCGAGTCGAAGGCCATCCCTTGTCCCGGAGAGGTACTCTAGACTATCACGAGACAAGGGCCTATCCATTATCTCGATGGTTCTTTTGACCAACACAAGACAATGGGAAACTCATCTCAAGGGTACTCTAGACCAACTTGAGATAAGGATTTATCAGTCTTTAGCCGGATGGTACTCTTGACCAACTTAGGCATCAACCACAATCTCGGTCTTTAGCTGGATGGCACTCTTGACCAACTTCAGCATCGACCATTATTATACCCCATTGCTTACCTTACCTCTTCATCTCGATCTATGGATTTGGTTGATCTACCATGAGCCCTTCTTCTCATCCCTTCTTTATCATAATTAATTAAAGTATTCATTTAAGTTATTTGACAATATAAGCTATGCCTTAATAACTTAGGCTATGATAATTGTTATTACAACTTCATTATTCATTCATGCACTTATGATGGTTTTTCATAGTCTTTAAGTTATTTCTTGTAATTAGCTATCAAAGCAATCATGTAACAATCTAATCTTATATAATCATTCAATGATCATGCAATATGTAAGTGTTCATTCTATTTTTCTTATTAAAATCTATGCTATTTTGATTTTCTGTTAATATTCTTATTTAGTCATTTTGGAATTGTAATTCCTACTTGTTGATTATCAAGTTATTAATTCAAACAATGCAAGAGTTTGTCAGTATGACCATGTACTCTATGAACATGAAATCAATACGCTATATTTCAATACTTAAGATCATACTTTGATGCTGTAACATGACGTCTTATAAGAGATCTGTAAGTATGATTAGCTGTTATACTGTTATATATCATGTTTGATCAGCAGATATGAATGCCCGATATGTATATATAATGTCTTCTCTTTATTGAATCTCTGATCTGCAGAAGTAATTGTGTTATGATATTCGATACTGTAGATATTTTTTTTTTTTCTGAATATGTGTCTATCTTCTTTATATGAATATCCAATAATTGCTATATGAATATGTGTTCTTTTGATGTGTAAATCTGATGTCTTCTTTGGTATGAATATCTTATGATCCCTCCACATTTCTGATTGATATTTCAACTATTTTATGTCTTTGCAATTGCCCAAGGGAAGCGACTGTTCCCAAAGGAGTTCGATTGTTTTTGACTTAGTTCCATCGCTGTTTTAGACTCATTTAGGAAGCACTAATATTTCCTATAGGAGTCGGCGGCTGCTTTATTGACATTTCCCTTATCTTCGATGGCCTTTTACCTTTCTAAGAATTGCTCACGGTCACCATAATAATATTGCATTATAGTATTTGTAATAATGATTTTATAATCTTTTATTTTGTCTCCTTTCTCTTGCACGATTATCAAGTGTTTAGCTATTATGGAAAGTTGTTTTACTTTTTATATTAATCATTGGCTGATTAATATTTTCTTAGGAGTTGCTGCTTTTAAAATTTCTCTTTATAAGGTATCTCCACCCATAATGGGAATCGGTTCTCTCTTAATGGTCCCATTCTCAAGTATATATTTATTATTTATTATATAAATTCATATATATATATATATATATATATATATATATATAATTGTGGATATTAATAGTATTGTTATATTATCATAATAATACTCAAATTGACAATACCATAACATATTGTATATTTTAATTACATTTTAATAAAATATGTCTATTAAATATATTGCCATATACCTGATTATCGAAAACTTTACATTAAATCTTAATTTAATCAATGCTTTAATATGAGAACATGACAGCCCTCCCCACTCAAAATTGCTTGTCCTCAAGCAATCACAGTGAGTTCTATCCTTACCTTGTACTTTCTTCCGATGTTTGAGACAAAGTCATGGTTTTGATTCAGAATGAACATGTGCGAGTGAAGATAAAATGATTTTGAGACGTGTGGGTAAGTATTGGTTTGATGTTTTGGGTAATCATATCTTAATTGTTGATTATGAGATTCATTCTTGTATTTGTCATCTTGTAATTTTATCTTTTGATATGTCATTGACCTCAAAATTGAGAAGAATCGTGATCTTGAGGAGTAATTGATTATTGGATAGGAATGTGAATATGTAGTTCCAAGGTGAAGCGATGTTGATGAAAGACCTGAATGATGAGATCATTTCAAAAATTTGGAGGAATAAATTTGTAGTGAGGGTGAATTTATTCGTAGAGGTGTATAATAGATGTTGATATAATATAATGGAGATAATCAATGATGGAAAGAAGATCCATGATGAAGTACATGCACATACTTATATATGAAATACAAGCACAAATACACATAATACATGAAGCATGCACAAAGCTTATACATGAAGCATTAACACAGTATGTAATATACAATTATATGCAATCCATATAGTACACACTTGATACACCAATCATGAAGCATACAAAGTATATGCATGCACTACATAAGGCATGAAGCATCCATGTAATGCACAAGTATACACACGAAAAGTATACTCATGAGTACAAGTAAGTCAAGAAGTGTGCATTTGAACATACATAATTCATGAAGTTCATAAATCATGTAGTATCCAAAGTCATGGAGTACACACTTGAATATACATGGTCAGAATATGCAAGTCATAGAGAATGCACTCAAGTACAAGTCATAGAGCATGCGCTCAAATACAATCACAAGTCATGGAGTATATAAATCAAATACAAATACAATTCAGAGTTATACAAATACAAGTCATAGGTAGAAGGTATAGAGTATATACTCAAATACAAATACAATCATAGAGTATACACTCAAAATACAAATACAATCATAGAGCATACACTTAAATACAAGTCATACAAAATCAGAGAGTATACAAATGCGAGTTACCGAATATATACTTGAATACATAATCATACTTTAACATGAAGTCATAGAGTATACACCTGAATACAATTGCAAAGTCAACTTGAATACCATTTGCACAGTCATAGAACATGTACTCATTCAATTTGGAATACCAGTCATCCAATTTCATAAAATGGAAAACTCACTCAACTTTCAAAATACCATACAATTACAAATTCATAGAGCATGCACATGAATACAATTGCAAGAGCATACACTTAAACCATGAAACATTCATATATGCACAAGATATGAAGCATGTACATGAATATATGTAAGGCAAGAATGAACACACATATGTAAAGCATGAAGCATACATTTAAATACACTCAAGGCATGAAGTATATATACACGGAAGCATGTATGAAAACAAATAAATACATGGAAGTTATACATAATTACAAACATAGATCATACACATGAAGACATAGTGAAGCACTTAAAGAATGTACATGGAGCAAACATCTTGAAAACATCACTGTAAGTCATGGAGCATACACGTTATGTACAAGCTTGAATTACACCTTGAATACACACCAGACATGAATCATATAAGAGTGAATACTTATGGAGCATGAAATATGAAAGCATACATGTAATGCATGGAGCACCTACTTAAATACACGTAAAGAATTATGACATGATTTATGCATACAAATACACTCAATGAGGTATACACACCAAACATACACATAAATGTTCAAGTGGCATACATATGAACACATATGGAGCTTGAAGTATACATGCTGAAAATATATATCAGATATGAGAAACACACATTCATCAACATGAGTAAGCATACCACAGGAAGCATACAAATATGAAGCAATACACGAAAATACACAAGATTACACACATAAATACACACAAGAATACACATGAACACACACAGACCGGAAGCATGAAGTAAAATACATGAACACACATGAGAATATATGTAAATACACACACAGGAGCCCATAAAAGCATGATACATATAAACAGACGTAAGGCATGGAGTATACACATGAAGATATAAGTTATAGAATATATACTCAAATACATAAGTCACAAGGTAATGAATACACATAATTTCCATTAATACATATAAGTATACTATCAAACAATTGGAAAGGGGATTTGGTGCATCCCATACTACACCGTGGACCCATCCACCATTCCAAGGTCACCAAGTATACACATGAACACATGTAATACAATATGTAAACTACATCATATCCATAATGCATAGTGGAAGTTTAATCATACTAGGACTTGGATGAGAAACATGATAGGTCTGCCCAAAGCTATCCATACTAAGCCCAAGAGAAGATATACCATCCCTCTTGGCCCCAAGTGGTAGACACACGACTATCCAACATGGGGTGGCGTACTTAGTGGATAAAATTGTACATGCTTTCCCTATCCATGTTGCTTAATCCATACCTCTTATGATTGAAACTCCCTCAACAACCAATCCATGTGGGGATTGGGGAAATGCTACAATAGGAGGCCCGTAGATTTTCTTTTCTAAGCCCAAGGGCAGTCACTCGCCCCCTTAGCTCCAAGTGGTCAGCTTGGAGTGGCATACTTAGAAATAAATCTAGTATATGGTCACCCTACTAGTATTTCTCCCACTCTTCCTCATGATTGCTTGATGAGAATTACAAAAACTAAATATATTCAGATTCATTAATAGCATACTTAATAATGAGTTCAATACATATATTAATAGTCATAAAGAATACACATCATACACAGTTGCAAAGTTACAAATATACACACAGGATGGCAGGATGACAACTCTGATACCATTGTAATGTCCCCTTCTAGCAAGCCAAAATTTTCGCAACCTTGCACACAATTTTAACTTAGCAAAAGAGAACATTAGTATTCAATCTTTCTTATCTAATCATATTACTCATAAATATATATTAAATCAAATCTTATAATCATAATCTAAATATATTATACCTTTCATGATATCCACTAAACATATTTCATGATTCCATTTGGGAGAGGTACACTTGGGTCTACATGTTTGTCATACCACTTGTCCAACGAGAGAGGGTTTGTAAGGAGCAAACATGGGTTCCATAATCCTTGACCCAGAGGTACTCTAGACCAACTCAAGTCGAAGGCCATCCCTTGTCCCAGAGAGGTACTCTAGACTATCACAAGACAATTGCCTATCCATTATCTTGATGGTTCTCTTGACCAACATAAGACAATGAGAAACTCATCTCAAGGGTACTCTAGACCAACTTGAGATAAGGATTTATTAGTCTTTAGTTAGATGGTACTCTTGACCAGCTTAGGCATCAACCACAATCTCGGTCTTTAGCCCAATGGCACTCTTGACCAGCTTCGGCATCAACCATTATTATACCCCATTGCTTACCTTACCCCTTCGTCCCGATCTATGGGTTTGGTTGATATACCATGAGCCCTTCTTCTCATCCCTTCTTTATCATAATTAATTAAAGTATTCATTCAAGTTATTTGACAATATAAGCTATGCCTTAGTAACTTAGGCTATGATAATTGTTATTACAACTTCATTATTCATTCATGCACTTATGATGGTTTTTCATAGTCTTTAAGTTATTTCTTATAATTAGCTATCAAAGCAATCATGTAACAATCTAATCTTATATAATCATTCAATGATCATGCAATATGTAAGTGTTCATTCTATTTTTCTTATTAAAATCTATGCTATTCTAATTTCCCGTTAATATTCTTATTTAGTCATTTTGGAATTGTAATTCCTACTTGTTGATTATCAAGTTATTAATTCAAACAATGCAAGAGTTTGCCAGTATGACCATGTACTTTATGAACATGAAATCAATATGCTATATTTTAATACTTAAGATCATACCTTGATGCTGTAATATGACATCTTATAAGAGATCTGCAAGTACGATTTGCTGTTATACTGTTATATATCCTGTTTGAATAGCAGATATGAATGCCCGATCTATATATATAATGTCTTCTCTTTATTGAATCTCTGATCTACAGAGGTAATTGTGTTATGATATTCGATATTGTAGATATGATTCTTTTTTTTCTGAATATGTCTCTATCTTCTTTATATGAATATCCGATGATTGCTATATGAATATGTGTTCTTTTGATGTGTAAATCTGATGTCTTCTTTGGTATGAATATCTTATGATCCCTCCACATTTCTGATTGATATTTCAACTATTTTATATCTTTGCAATTGCCCAAGGGAAGCGACTATTCCCAAAGGGGTTTGATTGTTTTTGACTTAGTTCCATCATTGTTTTAGACTCATTTAGGAAGCACTAATATTTCCTATAGGAGTCGGCGGCTACTTCCTTAGCAATTTCATTGAGATTTCCCTTATCTTCGATGGTCGTTTACCTTTCTAAGAATTGTTGACGGTCACCATAATAATATTACATTATAGCATTTGTAATAATAATTTTACAATCTTTTATTTTGTCTCCTTTGTCTTGCATGATTATCAAGTGTTTAGCTATTATTGAAAGTTGTTTTACTTTTTATATTAATCATTGGCTGATTAATATTTTCTTAGGAGTTGCTGCTTTTAAAATTTCTCTTTATAAGGTATCTCCACCCATAATGGGAATCGGTTCTCTCTTAATGGGTCACATTCTCAAGTATATATTAATTATTTATTATATACATTCTCATTTATATATATTTTAAATATTACTATATATATATATAAGTACTTCTATAATATACTTACACATATTTGTATCTTGTATAATATATATATATATACACTTCTATAATATACTTATACATATTTGTATCTTGTTATATATATTATCTCACACACACACATATAGTGGATATTAATAGGATTATTATATTATCATAATAATACTCAAATCGACAATACAATAATATATTTTATTTTTAATTACATTTTAATAAAATATGTCTATTAAATATATTGCCATATACCTAATTATCAAAAACTTCAAATTAAATCTTAATTTAATCAATGCTTTAATATGAGAACATGACATCCTGTCTCCATTGTCATGCTTGTAAGGAAGTAAAGGTGTGTAGAAATGCTTCCTATACTAACCTTGAGAGGAGGGTTATGTAAATTTCAAATAAAATAGTACAGAGATTTCAAGAAACACATATTACTATAAACACAATAACAATAAAACCATAACTCTGTGATTTACACGGGGAAAACCCTTTCGGGAGAAAAACCCCACACTCCATAACCTGTACAATGTATTATCAAATCTTGAAACAGATTACAACACACTTGTAATGCAAGTTCTTATAGGAGTCTTCACCTTAATTCAATCTAGAAGAATTTCAATAGCATTCTGGCAACATACAAACTTACAAACTAACTCTCTAACCAAAATGACTATCTCAAAGTACCAATATATGTTATTACATTACATATGAGAACTTTCTAGAGATAAAGCATTTATTTATAGAAACATCTAATAAAAACTCATAGAAAACTTATCTCTATCTCCATATAAAGATACTTCTCAAAATAGCACCTTTTAACCTATCACAAAATCTTCTTTTCTTGGTTTGCTTTATTTTTATTTCCATGTAAGGTTGAGACACTTTCTATTTTTTTTACTTTTTATTTTTTTCTATTTTTAAAACACTTTATTTCTAACTTTCTCCCACTTGTCGAACACCTTGCATGAGTCAATAAAAAATAGGTAGTTAATTAGTGGGGGTTGAAAGGCCCATTAATTTGGAACACCATCTGAACTTCTCTATGCTCACAGGTTTTGTTAATGCATCTACAACATTCACCACAGTCTCTACCTTTCCAACTTCACCCTGCCATCCTCGACCATATCTCTCACAAAGTGATACTGAACATCAATATGTTTGGTCCTAGCATGAAAAGTTGGGTTCTTCTCAAGGTAGATTGCACTCTGACTATCGCAATAAACTATAACTGCACCATGTTTCAGCCATATATCTGAACACAAACACTTCAGCCAAATTGCTTCTTTACAGGCATGAGTAGATGCAATAAACTCTGCCTCTATAGTGGACGAAGTGACCACAACCTGTCGCTTGCTCATCAAACTGATTGCACCACCATTAAGAGTAAATACATATGCACTGGTGGATCTTTTGCTATCAACATCACCAGCCCAGTTTGAATCCACAAAACCATGAATACTCAAGGAATGCTAATCCCCTGTACCATGAAAGCATATAGAGTACTCTCTTGTACCTCACAAATATCTAAAAACCCTCTTAATTACATCCTAATGCACTCTTCTAGGATGAGACATAAAATGAGAAAGAACTCCCACTACTTGGGTAAAGTCTGGTCTTGTACATACCATAGCATACATTAAGTTTCCAACTGTACTCTGGTAAGGCACTTTGCTGATGTCTTCCATCTGCAATGGGGATGTAGGACATTGTGAAATAGAGAGCTTTGTTCCCAATGTAACAAGAACACAAAGTGGTTTACAATCCTGCATGTTAAACTTTTGCAAAACTAAACAAACATACTTACTCTGGCCAAGCCATAGCTTTTTGTTCTCATGATCTCTTCTGATCTCCATCCCAAGTATGTGTTTTGCTACACCAAGATCTTTCATTTCAAATTTTACAGAGAGCTAAGATTTTAATTCTGCAATCAATCCTTTGCCTTTCCCAATAAACAACATGACATCAACATATAAAGCAATTACTATGAAATGATCACCATCAGATTTAAAATATACACAGTGATTAGATTTAGACCGCACAAATCCCAAACTCAACACATATGTATCAAACTTATTGTACCACATCCTAGGACTTTGTTTAAGGCAATACAGAGATTTTTTTAACTTACAAATCAACTTGCTTTTACCTTTCACCACATACTGCTCTGCCTATGTCATATATATTTCTTCCTCCAAATGACCATGAATGAAAGAAGGTTTCACATCCATTTGTTCTACCTCTAGGTCATAAGCTACTGCAATAGATAATAAAAACTGAATGGATGTCATTTTAGTAATAGGAGAAAAGATGATGCAGGGGCATTGCTCTCCATCTTAAATTTTGGTTTTGAATTTTGTTTAGTTTTGAGATTTCTGTAGTGTTTAGGTGGTTTGTGTGTTTGAAGGTGTAACTTCCTAATGCAATGCATTTATATCCCTATCGCTTAAAATGTAAAGACTAGTTCCTATCACAAAAACTACCAAGAGTTAGTTCTATTAGTTATAGTTTTGGAGGCAAATGAAAGGTCAGAAGCAGAGAAGAATCACAGGATAGTTGGAAGGTAAATAGAGAGACTCCTTGAAATAGTTTTGATGAGGGTAGTCATAGTTCATCGACAGTTGCTGGAAATTGGGAAAAGAAGTCCTGTCGCGAGTAGCAAAGGAATTCACTATCACCAAATATTCCTAACGCTAGTCATTAGGTAAAGTTTGCAGAGAAGTTTCCTTTCACCAAGCAATAGAAATGAAATTCATTGGACATCTAGGATAGTTCGAGGGGAAGTTGAAAGGCCACAACATGTTGTTCGAAGAAAGCTGGGAGAGAAAAAAGAACAAGAGAATCTATACGACAATTGCAGGAGAATTTCAAGGAAAAAGAATAGACATCACTATAGACAGGGGAGAGGAATATATGGATCAGTTGGTATGAATTGAGGGAGGAGTGAAGGCTAGTGAAGTGGTTGAGGAACATTAGAGAGAGCGACTTATGTAGAAAGAGAAGGCCAAAAATAATAGAGCAGTTGGAAAAGAAGGCTGATGGTGTTGTGTATGTAGAAGGATGCTATAGGTCAAAGACAAAGGCCGTTGAATAGAGAAGGCAGTGAGTAGAGAGAAGACCGTGGCCAAAGAGTTGAGTCCAGAGAGAAAAGAGGGTGTAGGCTGAAGGATGAGTAAGAAGTCCTAGAAAAGACATGATCGGGTCTTGTAGAAGATTGACAACAGAAGAAAAGAAGAGGGAAAAAATGGTAGAAGGTAGCGAATATGGAAGGTGTATACATAGTAGAGTATGTGATGAAACACTGTAATGAAGGAAAAGTCTGCTAATAACAAGTCTCTATTTTGTTTGTTTTATCACATACAATACTCTGCATGTTAATGCATTGAATGTTGTCATACTTCAGTGATTCGTGTTCCTTTCGAATTCATTGAATGGTCATCTGGTTATAAGTAAACATATCAGTATTTAGTAGCTCCCTGTCTATGAGTGCATGGTTTGAACTTCCTATCATTATTGTACAATTGTGTGGTGATGAATCTAGTTTGAGTTTAAATCTATTGAATCTCTGTGAGTTGAAACTAATAGTCCATGAGGTAGTTCCATTAGAGTGGTATCAGAGCCCCAAAAGATCTAGGTAGTGAAAATTAATTATGTTTATTGATATTTGGGAAAAGCAAGTGTGTTTGCAGATTTACAGGCTATTGAAGAACCCATAAGACTGGGTAAAGGATAGAGGAAGAAGATCACTGGCATGGTGAAAAGTATGCTGAAGAATGAGGTATGAGAAAGTTGATAGAGTTGTGAAAGAGGTGTTAGTCAAGGACATAAGAGCATTTGTTGTTGCAAGCATGAGAAAGGGCTTGTAACTGCTATCCTCCAATAAAGATAAATTGGGTAGAAGGTGTATAACTTCCTCTATGAAGAGAGAGTGGGTAGAGGGGGTTTTGTGAGTAACATCTTCCAGGGTCATTGTTGGGTAGAGGGTAGTTGTTGAAGGTAAGAGATTTTGTTACAACAATGTGAGGATGGGTAATATTGTAAGAAGACCCGTCATAATCCCATTTTGGGATAGATATTGGGATGAAGTAGAAAGTAGAAAATTCTGAGAGGAATTGGAAGAGATTGCAAGAAGAATGAAAATTTTGGAATAGATTTATTTTCCTGACAAGGTTGTAAATGTGCAACAAAGAGGAGTGGTTTGTACTAACCTGTATGATAGTAAAATAGCATCAAGGATGGAAGATATGATAGAGATTCGGCAGAGACAAGAGGATAGGCCAAGTGTAGGGGCAACAAGGAATTAGCTCAAGAAGATGAAGAACCCAATGTGGGTAGTGCAACATGGGACAATAGTAGAAGAAGTTGACAAGGAGAAGCAGACAAAGCAAGAGAAGAGGAGATGTGTAGATATTGACAAGCCCAATGAAGAGGAGCACATGATAAAGCCCCTATAGGATGAAAAGAAGGATAATGCCCCAGAGCATGCAATGGAGTTGGAGGAAAAGTAGCATGGTAAGTGTAAGATAAGAAATAGACAATATGATTTGTATAAGGATGATATTGAAGTTTTTAATAAAATTTATGAATATGAGGAAAAGTTGTGGCTAACTATGGATGACAAGAAAATGAGAAGAGAGAAATATAAAATGAGGAAGGAGAGCAAAGGAAGAATGTCTAGAAATGAGTACAAGAGGGATGAAGAGTATGTTGGTTAAAAGATATGGAAACCAAAGGGGAAAAGCAGAGAAAGACATGAAGAGTGAAGGAGGAGCAGAAAAAAACATGGTTAAGAAAGTTGTAGCAGTAGAAGGTAAAGAAGAAAATGAGGTAGAGATGGAAATTGAAAAAGAAGCAGAATTTAAAGTGAGGGAAACAAACAAGAATGGTGATTTATGGGCACAATCCTATGTGAGTGAACAAGAATTGCAGGAAGATATTAGAATACATATATATGGGATAGCAAAGAAGGATGAAGAAAAAGAGATTGTAGATGGTAATAGAGAGATTGGAGCAACAAGGCAGGTCGAGGTAAACAAAAATGTCTTTTATAAGAATGAGGAATTGTATTTCTTTAGAGTTTTGATTAATGAAGAATTTAAGCAAAAGTTTGAAATAATGCATGACATTAAGGATTGTAAGAAGGAAGAAGGAATTAAAGGTAGTTTGATGATGAATAGTTGGACCTTGGGAAAAGAAGTATATGAAATGATGAATGCCGATTTGTTCAAGGCTGAGCATGCATTAGGTAACGTAGATACCCAATGGGTAAGGTTGACCTATCTGGGGAAGTAAATGCTAAGATGTTTTGTTTTAATAAAGTTGAATGGATTGTTAAATGTGTGAAAGGTTTTGATTAAGATGTACAAATGACTGGAACAACAAGAGACTATAAAAGCTTCACTGTGGAGATGTTGGGAAAGGTAAGAGATGACATTGATTTATGTTGGGAATTAAGGTGTCTCAACCTTGGTAATTCATTATATTATTTTCATTGTATTTATTTATTCATTGCCTATGTTGTAAATTAAATTGTAAATTCATATTGTCATTTTGTGGGATGTGGCATGGTGATGTTTCATCCTACATGGAGGATGACAACTTGTAATTTTGTCCTCACATGAGGAGATAGGTGTCCCACTTTGTGGTAGGGATATTTTGCCATGTGTTGGCATCTTGGATGTTGTGTAAGGGAATATTGACTGAAACAGTTATGACAGATTCCTATGACGAAGTTATGACATGTAAGAGTCAGAAATAAGAGATTCTATGATAGGTGAAGACATATGTCAAAGAGCATATTTGAAAAAGGGATCTTTGGGTGCCCCAAGGTGGACTATGACATGTTGTAAGAGAATATTGTTGGAATAAGGTGCCATTAACCTTGTAAATTCTAATATTGTATTTTATTTCATTTATTATTTGTTATTTGTAATTACCCATAAGGGAATGAGGTAGTCTCATTGACAGTTGTAATTTTAGAGTTACTGATTGTAGTTACAGAGTGACATTTATGGTTGGTAAATGTAAAAACTCATGGTAAATGAGGATAGGTGTGCTACCTTGAGGAATATACTATTTTTGGCATGTATGACAACTATCATAAAGTTTGGTGAGTGAATCAATGAAAGCTGCAAGTTGTCATAAGATTCTGAGATTCTATGATGCATATGACGGATATGTTAATTGTATATTTGCTATATTTAGCCCAAGGTTCCTATCTTGGAAAGATACTCTTTTGCTGGAATCTATAACGGTTATGACGCATCATAAGATGCTGTAAGAGGCCAGATTTAGTCTTGGGCACCCAACCTTTGCATGGCTATTTTTGGACAAGTGTAAGATGCTTGTAAGATGGCACTTAATGTTTGTATGTTGGGGAATCTCATGAGAGAGAAGGTGAATGCATAAGAGGAGTTGGAAAATGTTTCTATAAGTATTTTCCATTTATTAGTTTCTACAATATAAATTTTAGTTACTCAGGTGCTGCCGGAATGCTGTCAGATTGAAGACTGGTGGAGAGACTTGAAGTGTTGTTGTATTGTAAATCATTTTCAGATTAATACAAACATTGGGCCTCTTTCCTGTGTGGAGTTTTTTACCCGAAAGGGTTTTCTCTATTTTAAACATTGTGTTATGTGTTCATATTTCTGAGTTTGCATTTCTATGAAGCATAGTTTTTTTCTGTGTTACAATCTCCATTAATAACACACAGTTAAAGATTGCTGAAATTTATCTTGTATCAGATTTCCATTGAAGTAGTGTTGCTTTCATTTCTAACATTTGGTATCAGAGCCTAGCCAACTTTGACTCTTGGGTTGTAGTGTGGAATTTGTAGTTGCAGTGGGAGATTTGGTTGCATTTGTTTTGCAGATCTTGTGTTGTTATTATGGCTACATCCACCATTGCATCAACCTCTCAAATGGACATTGAGAAGTTCAACAGAATGGGGTATGAGTTGTGGAAGCTGAAAATGGAAGATTTGTTGGAAGAAAGAAACCAATGGTTGGCTGTCAAAAAAGAGAAGAAACCTGATGATGTCTCTCAAGACGAGTGGGATAGACTGGATAAGAAGGCATGGGGAACCATCTGATTGTGTCTTTTAGACTCTGTCCTATTGAATCTCGCAAAGGAAGAGACTGTATACAAGTTGTGGAAACGGTTGGGTGAGATCTATCAAGCCAAGAGTATGGTAAATAAACTTTATTTAATAAGAAAATTATTTTCCATGAAAATGCAAGAAGGTGAATTAGTTGCAGAGAATTTAAATTCTTTTAATTTGTTAGTGAGTCAACTTGATTCAGTAGACGATGAGGTTAGTGAGGAAGATTAATGTATCTTATTTCTTTGTTCTTTACTTGAGTCTTGGGAGAATGTTATCCTTGCTATCACTGCTAACCTCATGGATCTGAAGTTGGATGCTCTTGTTTTAGTGCTACTATCACAGGAACTGAGGAAGAAGAGTTCAGGTAGTTCAGGGGATGCTCTCAGTGTCAGGGGAAGGTCTAAGGAAAGAGGACCTAAAGGAGATTAGAAAGGGGCTAAGGACAAGTCCAAGGGCTAGTCTAAGACTCCTGGTAAAAAGAACAGAGTTAAGTGTTGGAACTGCGGTAAAAGGGGACATGTGAAGGAGTGCAGAAATCCTAAGAAATAGTGGGAGAGTGCTTCAGATAAGTCCTCAAATGCAGGTGAAGAAGTTTTACTTTCTGCATGTAATCTTGTTTCTAATGATCACTAGTTGATTGACTCAGGATGCTCATTTCATATGACCCCGTATAAGGAATGGTTCTCCTTATATGAAGAATATGATGGAAATAATATCTACCTTAGTGATAATTCTACATATCTAATTGTCAGGAAAGGAAAGGTATTGTTGTGTTTCAGTGATGGGAGGATTAAAACCCTCCCTGGTGTTTTGTATGTTCCTAGATTAGCTAGAAATCTGATTTCAGTTTTGAAGTTGAATGATTTGGGAATGCATGTGACATTTGACAAGCATGACTGCAGATTGGTGAGAGGGAACTTGGTGGTAGCGAAAGGGAAGAGATTCAGGAACTTGTTTAAGCTTGAAGCCACAACAATTTGTAATTCCTCCTATGTATCTGAGGCCACTACTGAAAATACATGTATGTTGTGGCACCATAGATTGGGCCACACAAGTAATAATGTATTGAAAACTATTAAGAATAAAAATTTGATGGATGATTTCTCTTATTCTGATGAGCACTTTAATTTTTGTGAGCATTGTGTGTTTGGTAAACAAAATAGAAAATCATTTTCTTCAGGAAGCAATAGAGGAAAAGAGAAATTAGAGATTATTCATAGGGATGTGTTTGGGCCTATGGATAATAAATCTATTGGAAAATCTTGTTATTTTGTCACCTTCATTTATGATGTATCTAGATTTACATGGATTTATTTTATGAAGCATAAATCTGAAGTTTTTACTAAGTTTAAGGAATTCAAAGTCTTAGTAGAGAACCAATCAGGTTTAAGGATAAAAATATTAAGATCTGACAATGGAAGGGAATATTGCTCTAAGGAATTTGATGAGTTTTACAAGCATGCAAGTATAATTAGAAAAAAGACAACTCCATATACACCACAACAGAATGGTGTTGCAAAAAGGATGAACCGAACAATTATGGAAAGGGCTAGAAGTATGCTTAGTGATGCACAGTTGGATAAATGCTTTTGGGAAGAGGCTGTGTGTACTGCTTGCTACTTGATAAATAGATCTCCTTGTAAGGCTCTTGATTCAACACCTTATGAAGTGTGGACAGGTAAGAAACCTTTTGTTTCACATTTAAGGGTTTTTGGTTGTGAGGCTTTTGTTCATGTGCCTAAGGAAAAGTGATCTAAGTTGGATCCAAAGGATGAAAAGTGTACATTCATTGGAAATGGTGATAATGTGAAAGGTTATAAGCTTTGGAATCCACTAACCCATAGGATTATCTTTTCTAGAGATGTTATTTTTAGAGTTATTTCTAAACTTGAGCAGCCAAAAGAAAAAGATGAAAAGGTAAAGAGAGTGTAGTTTGAGTTAGAGCAACAAGATGCACCTCAAGAAGAACAGAATGATGGATTGGGGGGTGAAGAAGAAGAAGAAGATTCGAGTAGTTCTGATGAAGATGAGTCTATAGTTACAGAAGAAGTTGTTGCAAATGATCATGCAAAAGAACGAGTATAGTCTCTTACTCCACCCTTCAGGAGATCCACAAGACAATGGAATCCAGTTGACAGGTATAGCCCACTGGATTTCCATTGTGTATATGCTTTATTGAGTACTAACGATGAACCTAGCTCCTACAGGGAAGCTATTTCTGTAGATGATAGTGAGTCTTGGAAGCTAGCCATGAAGGAGGAGATGATGGCTTTAGATTCTAATAACACCTGGGAGCCATAGGTTGTAAGTGGGTCTTCAAGAAGAAGTTTGGAGTAGACGGGTCATTGGAGAAGTACAAGGCTAGACTGGTAACCAAGGGTTACTCCCAAAGAGAGAGAGTTGATTTTGGTGAGATATTCTCTCCTGTTGCTAAATTGATTTCTATTAGATTTCTCTTATCCATTGCTACAGCTTATGATTGGGAGATTGAGAAAATGGATGTTAAGACTGCATTCTTGCATGGAGATCTTGAAGAAGAAATTTATATGCAATAACCTATAGGTTTTGAGGTAAAAGGAAAGAACATTGGGTTTGTGGGTTAAAGAGGTCTCTCTATGGTTTGAAATAGTCCCCCAGAATGTGGTATCAAAAGTTTGACTCATTTTTTTTGAAATTGGGTTTTGTTAGAATCGAGAAGGATCATTGTGTTTACGTTCACTATGTTGATGATTCTATATTGGTTATTGCTTTGTATGTTGATGACATATTATTTTTCAGCAATACTAAGGGTATGGTCAGTGAGCTTAAAGCCCAACTTTCAGGTGCATTTGAGATGAAGGATCTTGGTGCTGCAAGGTATATTTTAGGAATGGAGATTAGGAGGGATAGAGATAACATAAATCTTTGGTTGTCACAAAGTATGTGAATACTATTTTGTAGAGGTTTAGTTTGTAGGACTGTAATCCAATTAGAGTTCCTTTACCCATTGGTACTAAGTTTTCATTAGATATGTGTCCAAACACTGAGGATGATCTTGAGGATATGTCTAATGTGTATATGCTAGTGCTGTAGGGAGTTTGATGTATGCAATGGTTTGCACTAGACCAGATATTGCCCAAGTAGTGGGAGTTTTGAGCAGATTTATGTCTAACCCTGTAGACAGCATTGGAACTATGCAAAGAAGGTGTTTAAATATCTTGTAGGTACTTCTGATCATTGTTTCATTTATTCTGGTACTAATAGTGTTGATAAATCTTTGGACATACAGGGTTTTGTTGATGCAGATTGGGCAGGTGACTTGGATAGTCGAAAGTCAACTAGTGGCTATGTGTTTACTGTTTTTGGAGGTGCAGTGAGTTGGATGAGGAAGAGGCAGACCATAGTTGCTTTGTCCACCACAAAAGTAGAGTATATTGCTGCAACTCACGTCTCTAAGGAGGCAGTATGGTTGAGAAGACTGTTTACAGGTATTGATTTTGATTGCAGGAACATTCAGATTGGTTGTGATAGCCAGAGTGCTATCTGTTTGGCTAATAATCCCATATATCATGTTTGAACTAAGCATGTTGATGTCAGTATCACTTTGTTCGAGAGTTAGTTACAAATGGAGAGATTGAGCTGAAGAAGATAGACACTAAGGAGAATGTTGTAGATTCATTGACCAAACCTGTGAGCATAGAAAAGTTTGTGTGGTGCAGAGAGGCCATGGGCCTTGTTTCTAGTGCTTGATTATTTCATTTGATTTTTTATGGGTTGATTTACAGTGTATAATGTCAAGTGGGAGAATGTTGGAATAAGGTGCCATTCACCTTGTAAATTCCAATATTGTATTTTATTCCATTTATTATTTGTTATTTGTAAATTACCCATAAGGGAATGAGGTAGTCTCATTGACAGTTGTAATTTCAGAGTTACCGGCAGCATTTATGGAGTGACATTTATGGTTAGCAAATGTAAAAAGTCATGGTAAATGAGGATAGACGTGCTCCCTGGAGGAGTATACTATTTTTGGCATGTATGACAACTGTCATAAAGTTTGGTGAGTGAATCTATGACAGCTATAAGTTGTCATAAGATTCTGAGATTCTATGACGCATATGACGGATATGTTAGTTGTATATTTTCTATATTTAGCACAAGGTTCCTATCTTGAATCTATGATGCTTATGGCATGTCATAAGATGTTGTAAGAGGCTAGATTTAGTCTTGGGCACCCAACCTTTGCATCGCTATTTTTGGACAAGTGTAAGATGCTTATAATATGGCATTTAATGTTTGTATGTTGGGGAATCTCATGAGAGAGAATGTGAACACTTAAGAGGAGTTGGAAAATATTTCTATAAGTATTTTCCATGTATTAGTTGCTACAATACATATTTTAGGTACTCGGGTGCTGTCGGAATGCTGTCAGATTGAAGACTGGTGGAGAGAGTTAAAGTGTTGTATTGTAAATCATTTTCAGATTAATACAAACATTGGGCCTCTTTCTTGTGCGGAGTTTTTTACCCGAAAGGGTTTTCTCCACATTAAACATTGTGTTATGTGTTCATATTTCTGATTTTGTATTTCTGTGAAGCATAGTTTTATTTCTGTGTTACAATCTCCATTAATAACACACAGTTAAAGATTGCTGAAATTTATCTTGTATCAGATTTCCATTGAAGTACTGTTGCTTTCATTTCTAACAAATATTCTATTTATAGCCTGTGTATGACAGATTCTCTTACAACTGTAAGTTATGATAGCTATGATAGATGTTATGATAGTTGTAAGAGTCGTAAGAGCACCTGTCATAGCCCATTTTGGAAATAGGTGACCTCTTTGGGATGGGGTGTGTGGACAAGTGTCAGAAGCATCTTACAATGTTGACCAAGTGTCCATAGGCATGGGTTTTGGGCCATGAGGCCAAGTTGGACGCCCATTCCAAGATAGAGGCAATTTTGCCTTGTATTTTCTATATAAATAGGTGCTTTGAGGAGGAGTTGCATTATATGATTGATAGGTACTGTTATGCTATCGGAACACCTCTAGATACAAGTGTCGAAGACTCCCGAGAGCTTGCATTGCAAGTGTATTGTAAACAACATTTAGTTTTGTTAATACATTGTGCAGGTTTTGGAGTGTGGGGTTTTTCTCCCGAAATGGTTTTCCCCACGCTAAATCTTGTCTCTCTCTTCTTTTGTGTCATTCTATGTGTATGTTGTTTGCTGCAATATCTCTGTTATTTGGTTGATAACACTATAATTGTAAGGATTTGAAATAATTTGCACTCTACTTCCCTCTTTAGATTAGCATAGGAAGTGTGTTTCGCATACCTTGCTTCCTTTTAGTTGGTATTAGAACTTGATCACCTTTGGTCCTAGTTGTTGGGTAGGGGTTTTTTGGGCTGATCTTAGTTTGAGTGGGAGTCCTGTGCAGAGTATTCTGTAATTTTGTTGTAGGAAAAGAGATGGTAGGCACATGTGGAAGAATCGAGGTGGAGAAGTTTAATGGCACAAATTTTGAGTTGTGGAAACTTAAGATGGAAGACCTACTTGTTTATCATGACCTATGGGAAACTGTATCCGGTGTAAAACCAATTGCAATGTCACAAGTAGATTGGGATCTCAAAGATCAGAAGGCTAAGGGTCTCATAAGACTCAGTCTAGCTGATTATGTCCTATTAAATGTCCATGAGGAGAAGAGCACAAAAGACCTTTGGAAGAAGTTGGGTGATGTTTATCAGGCTAAATCCCTAGTGAACAAATTTTTTCTAAGAAAGAAGTTGTATTCTCTAAGGATGGAGGATGGAGGATTGGTTTCGTATCACTGAATGCTTTCAACATGCTAGTTGCACAATTGACATCCATTAGTGTGAAGATGGAGGAGGATTGGTGCATGACCTTGCTTTGTTCTTTGCCAGACTTGTGGGATCATCTTGTTATGGCTATTGGGAGCACCATATCCACATTCAAAATGGATGAAGTGGTATCTTTGTTGTTATCTGAAGAGATGCGGAGAAAGTCTTCTAAGGCAGCCAAAGAGGCTCTTGCGGTTCATGGAAGATCCAAGGAAAAAAGGAAGAAAAAGAAGGACAAGAAAGATGATAAGGCTAGATCCAAATTGCATGGGAGATCCAAATCTCTTGGAAAGTCCAAGGCTCTCTGTTGGAATTGTGGGAAAACTAGGCATTTTTGAAAGGAATTCAAAGAGGAGAAGATAAAGAAAAAGAAGAATGCTCCTAATTTAGATTCTGACAAGTCACAAGATGATGGTGATGCCTTCATCGTAGCCCTGGCTACCCATGCATCTAATGATGTGTGGTTGATAGAATTTGGTGCATCATTCCACATGACCTCGCATCGAAGATGGTTTACAAATTATGAGGAGTTTGATGGTGGAAGGGTGTACCTGGGTGACGATTCTCATATGAAGATTGTTGGTCGTGGAAGAGTCTCAATCTGATTCCCTGATGGATGAGTGAAGGGGATCATTGGGGTTATGCACATCCTAGGCCTAGGATGGAACCTACTTTCTATAATTATGTTGAATGATGCAGGTGTGCAAGTTGTCTTTTTAAAAGATGGATGCAAGATGACTAGAGGAGCTATGGTGCTTGCTAAGGGTACTCAGAGAGGTACTCTATTTCAGCTGGAGGCATGCACTTCACAGTGCAATAGTTCTTCTAACTCAAAGAAAAGAGTTGCAGTCACTTCATCCCCACCATCTGAATGAGCAGTGAAAAAAATCTGTTGTAACTAGTTTTGATGGTAGTGCACATGCTTTGGAAAAGACTATGTTATGTCACTTGAGATATGGCCACATTGGTGAGAAGGGTTTGCGTACCCTGAAAAATAAAAACCTCATTGAGGGGTTAAATGTTTGTAATCTCGAGTTCAACTTTTGCGAACATTGCATTTATGGAAAGCAAAACTATGTTCAGTTTTGTAACTCTAGTTCTCACAAGTCTTCTAATTTATTGGATATTATTCATTCTAATGTGTTTGGTCATGTTAATGTTCCTTTGATTTCTAAATCCATATATTTTGTATCTTTCATAGATGACTCTAGTAGAAGGACATGGGTTTATTTTCTCAGAAGAAAATCTGAAGTCTTTAGTCGGTTCAAAGAGTTTAAATCTTTTGTTGAGAATTAGACTAGTAAAAAGATTAAGTGTTTGAGAACTGATAATGGTGGTGAGTTTTGTTTAGCAGAGTTTGAGAAGTTCTATAAAGAGAAAGGGATTGAAAGACATAAGACAACTCCATACATCCCGTAGCAAAATAGAGTTGCAGAGAGGATGAATAGGACACTGATGGAGAAGGCTAGGAGTATGCTTACTAGAGCAAGCCTCAAATAAAAGTTTTGGGCTGAAGCTATAGGCACTACTTTCTATCTGGTAAATAGATCTCCTACATCAACTCTTGTTGGTAAAAGACCTATGGAGGTGTGGTCTGGTAAGAAGCCTTCTGTTAGACATCTTCATTTTTGGTTGTGAGGCATATGCACATGTGCCTAGGGAGAAATGGTCTAAATTGAAGAAGAATCTTGTTAAGTGTATCTTCATTGGCTATGGTGTTGGTGTGAAAGGATACAAGATTTGGGATCATGTGGCTGAAAAGGTGATGTATAGCAGAAGTATTATCTTCAAAGAGCTAAAACTATCTTCCATTGTTCTACAACCAAAACAGACAAAAAAGAAAGAAGATGTGGTTCAGTTTCCTTCTACCCTATGAGACCTAATGATGAGGAGAGCTCTAACAGCTCAGAAGAAGAAGCAGAACCTCAACCTCAGCCATTGAGGAGGTCTACATGAACAAGAAAACAACCTGATAGGTTTGGTTATTCATTTCTTGATTCTAGTTGTGCTTTTGCTTTACTTGCTAACCCTGATGAACCTAAAACTATGTCAAAGGCTATGGGTATGAAAGATGCTGGTTCCTGAAGGAGGCCATGGAAGATGAGATGGTTTCTTTGGAAAAGAATAAAACATGGGACTTGGTGCCTTTGCATGAAGGACAGAAACTTGTTGGATGCAAATGGGTGTTCAAGAAGAAATTTGGTGTAGATGGTAGTGTTGAAAAGTACAAGGCCAGATTGGTTGCTAAGGGGTACTCACAAGTGGAGGGAATTGATTATAGTAAAATTTTCTCTCCCATTGTAAAGATGACATCCATTTAATTTCTGTTATCTCTTACAGTAGCTTATGACTTAGAGGTGGAGCAGATGGATGTGAAAACAACTTTCCTTCATGGTGATTTGGAGGAAGAAATCTACATGTCACATCTAGAGCATTACATAGTGAAAGGTTAAGAAAATTTGGTTTTTCAAGTTAAAAAAGTCTTTGTATGGTTTGAAGCAATCTCCTAGGATGTGCTACTAGAAGTTTGATGCCTTTGTGTTGTCAATTGGCTTTCTGAGATCAAAATCAGATCATTGTGTGTACTACAAGTTAGACAATGATCATATTCTCATTGTTGCATTATATGTTGATGATATGTTGCTAATTGGGAAGGGTAAGAATATGATTTCTGATTTTAAGTCTTAGTTGGCTGCACAGTTTGAAATGAAAGATTTAGGGGCAGCCAGGTACATTGTCGGAATGGAAATCAGAAGAGATAGAATTAACAAAAAACTTTGGTTAAGCTAGAGTAAGTATGTGAATCCCATGTTGGATAGGTTCAGCATGATAAATTGTAGACCATTGTGTGTTCTTATTTCTTTGGGGACAAATTTTTCTATTAATGATTGTCCAAAATCTCCTAGTGAGGTAGAGGACATGAGCAAAGTACCTTATGCTAGTGCTGTTGGCAGTTTGATGTATGCTATGGTCTGTACAAGACCAGACATTGCCCAAGCAGTGGGAGTCCTTACTTGATTTATGGCTAATCCTGGATGGGTACATTGGGATGCAGTTAAGTGAGTGTTCAGATATTTGAGGGGTACTTCTAAGTATTCCATATGCTATCATGGTAATGCTATAGGACCTCTACTTCCAGTTTGTATTCGTAGATTTGTGGATTCTGATTGGGTAGGTGACATTGACAGTAGGAGATCCACTAGTGCCTATTTGTTCACTATGTTTGGTGGTACTATTAGATGGATGAGTAAGCAACAGCCTATGGTTGCTTTGTCCACAATAGAAGCCAAGTACATGGCAGCAACTCATGCTTGCAAGGAATCCATTTGCCTTAAGATATTGTGTTCAGATATTGGTGTTGATGCATGACATATTATGATTTGTTGTGACAGTCAGAGTGCGATTTACCTTGCGAAGAATCTAACTTTCCATGCCAGAACAAAGCATATTGATGTATAGTTTCACTTTGTACGAGACAGGGTAGAGGATGGGAAGGTAAATTTGGAGAAGGTAGATACTTTGAAAAATGTTGCAGATGCATTGACGAAGCTAGTGGGCACAAAGAAGTTCAGATGGTGTTTGGAGTCTATGGGCCTCTCAGCCTATAGTAGTTAAATCCTCTTAATTCTATTGGCTCTTATAAGGTGTTTGATAAGTGGGAGAATGTTGGGAATCTAGGTGTCTCAACCTTGGTAATTCCTTGTATTATTTTCATTGTATTTATTTATTCATTACCTATGTTGTAAATTAAGTTGTAAATTCATATTGTCATCTTGTGAGATGTGGCATGGTGATGTGTCATCCTACATGGAAGATGACAACTTGTAATTTTGTCCTCACATGAAAAGATAGGTGTCTTACTTTGTGGTAGGGATATTTTGCCATGTGTCAGCATCTTGGATGTTATGTAAGGGAATATTGACTAAAACGGTCATGACATATTCCTATGATGAAGTTATGACATGTAAGAGTTAGAAATAGGAGATTCTATGACAGGTGAAGACATGTGTCAAAGAGCATCTTTGAAAAAGGCATCTTTGGGTGCCCCAAGGTGGACTATGACATGTTGTAAGAGAATATGCTATTTATAGCCTATGTATGATAGATTCTCTTACAGTTTTAAGTTATGACAGCCATGACAGATTCTATGATGGTCGTAAGAGTCATAAGAGCATCTATCATAGGCCATTTTGGAAATAGGTGACCTCTTTGGGATGGGGTGTGTGGACAAGTGTCAGAAGCATCTCACAATGTTGACCAAGTGTCCATAGGTGTGGGTTTTGGGCCATGAGGCCAAGTTGGATGCCCATTCCAAGATAGAGGCAATTTTACCTTGTATTTTCTATATAAATAGGTGCTTTGAGGAGTTGCATTATGTGATTGATAGGTACTATTATGCTACCAAAATACCTCTAGATACAAGTGTCGAAGACTCCTAAGAGCTTGCATTGCAAGTGTATTGTAAATAACATTTAGTTTTGTTAATACATTGTGCAAGTTTTGGAGTGTGGGGTTTTTCTCCCAAAAGGATTTTCCCCACCTTAAATATTGTCTCTCTTCTTCTGTGTCATTCTATGTGTATGTTGTTTGCTACAATATCTCTGTTATTTGGTTGATAACACTATAATTGTAAGGATTTGAAATAATTTGCACTCTACTTCCCTCATTAGATTAGCATAGGAAGTGTGTTCTGTGTATCTTGCTTCCTTTCAATTTATTGGCATTGGGTATGTTGAGAACTAGAAAGATATATAACATCTTATAGCTAGATTTTTGTAAGGATGATGATACTGGTAGTATTTCTATTGATGTTCAATTTGATTTGTTATTGAAGTTTTCTTTTACTCACATAATCCTATAAGTGGATGAGATGAATGAATTAGAAGAAATAGAATGTATTAACTTTCTAGAATTTAGTTGTGTTGTATGTAAAGATGAATGGGTGAGAAGACTTTGTAGGAGGTTGTTCTACAATGGAAATGAAATGATAAGAATAGAACAAAGCATACAATGTTTGGAAAACTTGATGATGATTATAGAATGATTATGGAAGAAGAGAAAGAAGAGAACTACAACAGATAAGTTGTTTGTTAGCCTCATGAGTAGGAGCTCATAATCTTTTATTCCTTGGAGAGTCTGATGCAGGGGTATCAGTCTCCATATTAAATTTGGGTTTTGAATTTTGTTCAGTTTTGAGGTTTTTGTAGTGTTTAGGTGGTTTGAGTGTTTGAAGGTGTAACTTCTTGACGTAATGCATTTATCTCCCTATCGCTTATAATGCAAAGACTAGTTCTTGTCATAGAAATTACCAAGAGTTAGTTCTATCAGTTACAGTTTTGGAGGCAAATGAAAGGTCAGAAGCAGAGAAGAATCATAGGATAGCTGGAAGGTAAATAGAGAGACTCCTTGAAATGGTTTTGATGAGGGTAGTTGTAGTTCATCGATAGTTGCTAGAAATTTGGAATAGAAGTCCTATCGTCAATAGCAAAGGAATTCACTGTCACCAAATATTCCTAACGCCAACCATTAGGTAAAGTTGGCAGAGAAGTTTCCTATCACCAAGAAATAGAAATGAAATTCATTTGACATTTGGGATAGTTTGAGGGGAAGTTGAAAGGCCATGACATGTTGTTCGAAGACATCTGGGGGAGAAAAATAGAACAAGAGAATCTATGCAATGGTTGCAGGAGAATTTTAAGGAAAAAGAATCAACATCACCACAGACAAGGGAGAGGAATATATGGATTAGTTGGTGTGAATTGAGAGAGGAGGAGTGAAGTCCAGTGAAGTGGCCGAGGAATTGATATAGAGAAGGAAGGCCAAGGAACATTAGAGAGAGTGACCTGTGTAGAAAGAGAAGGCCAAAAAGAACAAGACAGTTGGAAAAGAAGGCCAATGGTGCCACATATGTAGAAGGAGGTTGTAGGCTAAAGACAGAGGCCATTGAATAGAGATGGCAGTGACTAGAGAGAAGACCGCAACCAAAGAGTCGAGTCCGAAGAGAAAAGAGGGTGTAGGCTGAAGGACAAGTAAGGAGTCCTGGAAAAGACATGAGTCAAGTCTTGTAGAATACTGAGAACATAAGAAAGGAAGAGGGTGAAATTGGCAGAAGGTAGAGAATATGGAAGGTGTCGAATACATAGTAGAGTATATGGTGAAACACTATAATAAAGTAAAAGTTTGCTAATAAAAAGTCTCTGTTTTGTTTGTTTTGTTGCATACAATACTCTGCATGTTAATGCATCAAATGTTGTTATACTTCAGTGATTCCTGTTCCTGTCAAATTCATTGAATGGTCATCTAGTGATAATTAAACATATCAGTATTTTGTTAGCTCCCTGTCTATGAGTGCATGGTTTGAACTTCCTATCATTATTGTAGAAATGTGTGGTGATGAATCTAGTTTGAATCTAAATCTATTGAATCTCTATGAGTTGAAAGTAATAGTCCATGAGGTAGTGCCATCAAAAGATCTCACTGTAATCAATACTCTCAACCTGAGAGTATCCCTTCACAACCAATCATGCCTTATACTTTTCATCATTTCCATCTGAACCAATCTTTTTCTTAAACACCCATTTATATCCAACAGGTTTTCATCCTTCAGGAAATGGTACTAAGTCCCATGTATCATTTCTTTGAAGGGATGCCATCTCTTCATCCATGACTATTTTCTAGGACTCTGCATCATTCATAACCAAAGCCTCTTGCACAAATCTCAGTTCATCAATGTTAGTATTCAAGGAAAATATACACTTCCAATCATCAGGTGAATACCCATACCTTTCAGGTGGTTTCTTATGCCTTGTAGACCTTCAAACAAGCTGAGGTGGAGGTTCTTCCACTCCATCCTCTTCTTCCTCTTCTAAAAATTTAGAGCTTGATGAGCTCTCCTCAACTTCTAGTATATCTTGGGGTCTTCATTCAACTTTCTCAAGCATAGAAGGAAGTTGAATCACATCCTTTTTTTGTTCAATATCTTTATGTTGTTCTGGCTGAAAAGTAACAGGAGAAGATTTAGTCTCTCTAAAAACAACACTTTTGGAATAAATTACCTTCTATGCAATAGGGTCCCAAAGATTTCATCCTTTCACATCATAGCTATAGCTGATGAAGATACATTTGACAACCTTAGAATCAAACTATGTTCTCTTCTCCTTAGGCACATGTGCATATGCCTCACAACCAAAAACTCTCAGATGTCTAAGTGAAGGCTTTATCCCTGACCACGCCTCCATTGGCATTTTATCAACAAGCACTGATGTAGGAGATCTATTGATCAAATAACTAGTAGTGGCAACAGTTTCAACCCAAAATTTTTGTTCTAGACTAGCTCCACTCAACATGCTCCTAGCCTTCTCCATCAACGTTCTGTTCATTCTTTCTACAACTTCATTCTGTTGCGGAGAATACGGAGTTGCCTTTTGTCTTTTAATCCTGCAATCTATACATAATCTATCAAAATCTATAGAACAGTACTCACTGCCATTGTCAGTCCTCAAACATTTAATTTTCTTTCCAGTCTGAGTTTCTACCAAAGCCTTGAACTCCTTAAAATGACTGAAAACTTTAGATTTACTCTTTAAAAAATATACCCATGTTCTCTTATTGAAATCATCAATCAAAGTAACATAATAAATTGATTTACCAATAGAAGTAATATCAGCAGGACCAAATACATTCAAATGAATTAGATCCAAGATACATGAAGACTTATGAGAAGATGAGTAAAATTGAATGCGGTTTTGTTTGCCATAAACACAATGTTCACAAAAATCAAATTCTAGATTGCAATCATTTAACCCCTCAACAATGTTCTTATTTTTCAAGACTTTCAAACCCTTCTCTCTAATGTGGCCAAGCCTTTGGTGCCATAACATGGTCTTCTCTATGGGCAACTTTGATTTGGTAGACAAAGCACCCTTGGGTACCCAGAAGCCACGACCATCCGTAGAAGAGGAAACCATCTCTTTTTCAACGAAGTATTTACTGGCTTAATTTTATTAGAAGTGCTATTGCACTCAACTGTACATGCATCAAGCTGGTACAATGTACCCAATCTACTTCCTCTTGCTATCACCATAGCACCTCTCACCATTTTCACACCTGCTTCATAAAACTGTACATGCACACCCATATCTATTAGCTTGCTAACATATAATAAATTTC
Source organism: Cunninghamia lanceolata (assembly GCA_027924645.1). Classification (NCBI taxonomy): domain Eukaryota; kingdom Viridiplantae; phylum Streptophyta; class Pinopsida; order Cupressales; family Cupressaceae; genus Cunninghamia; species Cunninghamia lanceolata. The sequence continues at coordinate 3,430,890 of BSBN01001957.1, forward strand.
TTGCTAGTCTTGGGATATACAAGACACCATCAAATCATCTAACTCTGCCATCAAAAAATTTCACATGAATACTACCATGACCAACAATGTCAAGGAAAGAATTATCACCCAAATACACCTTACCACCATCATAGTTTTCATACTTACTAAACCAGTTTTTGTTAGGAGTCATGTGGAAAGATTCACCTGAGTCTATCAACCATGCATTATCACCTACACGAGTGGCCAAGGCTACAATAAAGGCATCTCCATCTTCCTTTTCAGACTTAGAATTAGAATCTTTTTTCTTCTTCTTCTTCTTTTTCTTCTCTTCTTTACATTCCTTTCAGAAGTGTCCAGATTTGCCACAGCTCTAGCATATTGCCTTGGAATTACTAGGAGATTTTGATCTTCCCTTATTCTTGGACTTGAAACGGCCACACTGCTTCTCATCTTTGCCTCATTCTTTTGGTCTTCCTCAAACACTCAAAGCCTCTTTGGAAATTAGAGAGACCTTCCCTCTCATCTCTTTGGACAGTAGAGAACCAACAACATCCTCCATCTTCAAAGTGACTAAAGTGTGCCCAATTGCCATGACTGGGCTGTCCCATGAGTCTGGCAGTGAACACAACAAAGTTTGGCACTTTTCTTCTTCATCCATCTTAAGCCCAACTAAGGTCAATTGAGTCATGAACATATTAAAAGTTTCCAGATGCTTAGAAATATGTCCACCTTCTTCCATTCTCAAGGAATACAACTTCTTCCTCAAGAAAATCTTATTTACTAGAGATTTGGCTTGATATATTTCACCTAGCTTCTTCCATAGCTTCTTTGAAGTGGGTTCTTCATGAACATTTATCAGAATTGAGTCTGTAAGGCATAGTCTTATGAGACTTTTAGCTTTTCTATCCATTACATCATATTTTGTAGCCAAAGTTGCATCCGTAGGCCTTTGGACATTTTCATCCACTGCATCCCATAGATCCTAATCAATCAATAGATCTTCCATCTTCAACTTCCACATTTCAAAATTCGTGCCAGAAAACTTCTCTACCTAAACTCTTCCAAATGTGCTCCCCATCTATATTATCTTGCAATATGGAATATGAAATACTTTGTACAAGCTCCCACTCAAACTTGATTAGCGCAAAAAACCATGTACACAACAAATAGAACCAAAAATGGCCAGGCTCTGATACCACTGCTAAGGAAGAAAAGGTGTGCGGAAATGCTTCCTACACTAACCTTGAGAGGAGGGTTATGCAAATTTCAAATAAAATATTACAAAGATTTCAAGAAACACATAATACTATAAACACAACAACAATAAAACCATAACTCAATGATTTACGAGGGGAAAACCATTTCAAGAGAAAAACCCCACACTCGAAAACCTGCACAATGTATTATCAAATCTTGAAACAGATTACAACACACTTGCAATACAAGTTCTTACAGAAGTCTTCACTTCAATTCAATCTAGAGGAATTTCGGCAACATACAAACTTGCAAACTAACTCTCTTACCAAAATGACTATCTCAAAGTACCAATATATATTATTACATTGCATATGACAACCTTCTAGAGATAAAGCATTTAATTATAGAAACATCTAATAAAAACTCATAGCAATATTGTCTCTATCTCCATATAAAGATACTTCTCAAAATAGCCGCTTTTCACCTATCACAAAATCTTCTTTTCTTGGCTTTCTTTATTTTTATCTCCATGCAAGGTTGAGACACTTTCTATTTTTTTTTCTTTTTCTTTTTTTTTTTCTATTTTTAAAACACTTTATTTCTAACAATGCTGCATAAGAAAATAACTACTTTTATAGGCATGTTTAAATGGAAAAAATAAAAGAAATTAGAAAAAAAATGACTTACCGTGTAATTGTGAACATCTGGTGGATTAACGTAGTTGATATAATCGTGGATGCTCATATTTCCTAGTTCAGCTGGGGATACTAAAATCATAAATGGTACACAGAGCACATAAGCAAAAACCAAATGGAACTTACAAAAAGCCATCGATGAAACAAATTAGTAATCTGTAAACTATCACCAATACTAACAAATTAGAACTAGAAAGCACATATATAACCAAGTCTAAGTTGTTTGAGACGACTTAGCTTCAAATGTGGTGGTTGTAGTTGTTATGTACATTGTACATACTAGCACTTGCATCCATAGGAGGTTTAAGGAACATGTCGATAAGAACAATCAAGGAGTTTAGAAAATTTTCCGGTGTGAATTTTTTTTATGGTGTGAGTCAATTTTCCAAGCACTATAATGCTCACATATAAAAACCTATTGGCTAATTAAGGGGTTGGAGTATATGGTTGATGTGAAGTTTAGGAATGTGAGATTGTTATTGTATAAAGATGATTTCTTGTCTCCTAAGGGACACACATGTATTATCTTGCATGTGTGTACCTCTTGTAAGTTAAGGTTAAGGAGATTCATAGATTAATGAGATGTTGCACCTAGGAGATAGTAGTGAGTGTGACACCCTAATGATCAAAGTTTCCAATTTTAATTGATTATCTTTTAGGTATTATACCCTAGTATTTGTGGGTTGTCAAGGTCCACACCATCTAAATTGGGAGTTGGCAACAATTATAATGAGTAATTAGAACAATTGGGAAAAGTTATGGGTCAGGTAGATCTTGAGGTGTACCTATATAATGTTCATCCACAACAAAGAGTAGAGGATATGGCAGGTTGCTCTCACTTTTGTACACAATAGGAATAACTTGTCATGATGCTCCATTCACAAGACTTGAATTGAACACCCTAGCATCTAGTTGCTTGTTCTAAAGATTTGAACACAATTACCCCCTTGTTTGTTCTGCATTAGAATAGTCAAAAAGAATCCCAAATGATCTAATCATATGTTTATTATGCAATACAACCAAGTTATTTGTTGAAAGAAAATGTATTGTGGAATAAAATGCAACTTATTTATCATTGGCGTGCAAAGGATTATACCATGACACAAGGATTTTCCAATCTCAAACTGGTGGCTTTGCATTCTTGGTATTGGAGAAAAGGTTATGAAATGCAAGTTGAGGTGGACCATCAATATGTTGATGAAAGATTATTTATAATATGACAACTATAATAAATCTCATGTACACTCAAAATGTTTACCATGCTTTTAATTAGAATCTTATTGACTAGGAATTTAAGCTAATTTGAAAGAATTTTGTCCTTCTCAATGTAGAATTATGAAAGTTGATTATCTAGACAAATAAAATTAAAAAAATACTCATTATCAATTTTAATAGGTTACCTTGTTAGTACAAGAATTTGTTGATATGAGGATAATCTCACATTACTAAATTAAGATAATCATTTTTAATCACAATTAATGCTTCTTAATAGAAGATTAATTTAATTTGTTCCTAAATAACATATATTGAGTAATAGATAATCACATCCCCTATCATGTATTATAATCAATATATTTACACTCCATTTGCACACAAGTTCGACCCATTTATGCATATTTGTCACAAATATTACTCTTTTTTGTTCAAATGTCCTGCGTCCATCTTTGTTCATTGGTTGTGCTAACTTAAATTGAAGAAATGGGCTAAGTTGTTTGCATACAACCCTTATTGTGATCCGTTGCAAAGAATAAACAACAATTATCCCTTTAAAAATATACCACATCTACATTGTCGAAAATGTTTAGTAAAAACATAGCATTGCTGCTACTTCTTGGCAACTTCGCCAACAAATCATTAATTTCCTTAGCAAACATAGGGTTCATCCACTCTACTTAAACATCATCCACTTCAATTATTAAAGAGTCAATAAAAAATTTACATCTCATTCATAACAAAAGAGACAAATATTTATTCTAATTTTATTAGCCAAAATTAACTTTAGGGGTACTCCAAGCCATTGATGCTAACATCCATTTAGTTTAATGATGTGTATTTGATGGTGTCTAGCTTGATGATGTCCATTTAGCTTCCTACCTCGCGTAGACAATGTGGTGCCCAAATAATATTTATTTAAATACCGAATCTCACTTTTTTCACATCTTATTCTTGGAAATTTACTTTGGATAGATAAATGAGATAGATAAACCTGAAGGAGGAGACTGCATCACTTTGGAGGAGCTCATTGTCAATCAGGTGTATCTAGCACAAAGTCAGAAATTTGAATTTGTGAATAGGTAGCTTGCATCGCACATTTGAGCATTGCTTGTATAAATAAATAGGTTGATAGAATTTGAATTGGTAGTGTTATCATGTAGAATTGCACCCTGATTGGAGAGAGTCCAAGCATTCTAATGACACAATGGGAATGATGTCGAAAGTGTGGGACTTTGCAAATTGAGATCAGACCTCCAGAGAAGGCTTGTTCCTCATTCTAAGCCTAATGCTTAGAGGAATATATCTAAACCTAGTGCTAATGCTTGCTAGGAAAAGAGTTAGAAGGAAACATAAACAGAAATTAGGTGATACACCAGGTTGAATAAAAGTGCCCTCACAAAACTGAGAAGATGCACAACACAACTAGATACAGTATGTAGACATACACAGATTCAAATGATCATAGCAGAGGTGAGAAACAAAATGATTGAGAGGAACATAACTTTCACAGACAATCATATGCTGGTTCACACTAAACTAAAAATTAGTAAAAGAGGTAAAATAACTTGCATATATTCAATAAGAAGGCATGGTTACATGGTGCAAGAGCACTAAGAAAATCATGTTTTCTTTTGTAATAAGGTCTATTGACCAATGCATTTTCATTTCAGTTTGTATTTAGGTTCATTTTGTAAGTCCCAAGTGACTTAGGGGACATTTGTCAAATTGTAATTGCATAATGCCAAAAATAGCAATAATGCCAAAAATAGGTAGTAGTGTCTCCCAACCGCTTGGATTGGTCTCCTAGCCACTTGGAGTTAGTTAGGTACTACTCAGGACGAGTTGATAAATACCCTGAGGAATGAACCAAATGATCATATATATTGTAATCTGATAAAAGAAGTAGTGTGATCGAATGTGATTTTATTGTGTTTAGGAGAAATAAAGCAATTCTGTTCTATCCATTTGATTTATGTTTGTTATAACTGTAAATCATGTAAATGTAGATTTCCATTCATTTTGCATTTTCCATTGTTGTCATATGTCATCATGAAGCATTCCACTAGTGAGATTTCTGTCGAAATTAGTGGAATGGCTTTGTTGTATAAATATTTGCTTTCATTTTTTGTTTTGTTCCATTGTTCGGCGATGTAGAGGATCCAGATAGTGTGTTTCACATAGTAGGTTGACCTAGCATCTCCATGTGTTGGGGTTTGGAGGAAGTAGACTGTGTGACAACGTATCGGCGCATCGGCACAGCAAACCCTGAGGTGGCCAATGGTAATTATTCAGCCGACGAATGAAGATCGAAGGTGCTATCGAGGTTACTGGTTCATCGGTGCATCAACAGCAGGAAGAAAGTCGCGGCTGATGGGAATAAGTCTCACCAAAGTTAACACTGGTTGTCAGTGAGAGTTTAAGGAATGGTAAGACTTAAGGAAGTCGTTCCGATGAAGGTTGTCTGGCCGATGGAAATGTATCGGCAATTTATTTGCTAAGTCTTGTCGATTAAGAGGAAACAAGGGCCTGATCTGCATTTTTCGCTGTGCGCTCCCCATCATATTGGTATCAGAGCAGGAAAAAGATTTGGGCGGAAAGTCAAATTGGGGATTTGTAGGAGTATTGGCATTGGGTGTTGTCTGTGAATGTTTATGTCAGAAAAATAAAGCGAGATAGAGGCAGAGAGGATGCCTCCCAAAAGTATGTCACAGGATGCCGTTTAGAAGCTGATCGAGGAGATGCTTGCATCCAAGTTGGGAGTGTTCAAGCAGTCCAAAGGCAAAGATAGGGAAGATGAAAGTGACAACGATGAAGGCGATACAGAAATTGGGGAAACCAGTAAAAAGATAGAGGAGATACTAGCAGACCAGAGGGCATTTGTAAATGCATTGAATTCAGTCAATAGGGACACCATAGATGGGTTACCTATGTATAGTGGAAGTATGGAAGCTGAAGAGGTGATTGACAGGATTGAGGCATTGAACAATCATTTTGAATATAAAGAAGTCCTTGATGATAAGAGGGTTAAGTTGGCAAAGGCAAGATTGAAGGGATCTGCTCTTGCATGATGGAATTATGAGCAAGGGGAGAGAGTCAAGGAGGGGAAGGACATGATAACCTCCTGGGAAAGGATGAAGACCAAAATCAAGGCACAATTCTTACCCCTAGACTATGATGTGTAGATGTATAAGAAATTATAGAACCTCAGATAGAGAGACCTTGATGTAAATGCATACACACAAGAGTTTCATAAATTCAGTCTCAGATCAAAGAGACAAGAAGAAGAGTTAGAGAAGGTGGCCAAGTACTTGAATGGCCTAAGGATGAACATCTAAGATGAGATCAACATCTTAGCACCAGAAACAATGAACAAGTGTTTCCAAATGGCCTTAAGGGTCGAAGAGAACATAAAGAGGAAGAGTGAACAGAATTTCAGAGGTAGAGGCAGTTTTGGAGGAAGAAGTCCTGACCAGAGGCCTAGTGGTGAGTCTAACCAAGCAGAGCAAGTTGGAGACTCAAGTAGCAGAGGAGGCTATCGAGAAAGAAGGCCTAATGGAAGAGGTGGGATAAATGGATTAGGTAGAGGTTCCAAATTCTCCAATATGAGATGTTATAACTACAATCAGATAGGGCACCGGACATACAAGTGTCCAGAGAAGGCCTCAACTTCTCATGGTGGTGAGAAGAGAACCACTTTGACTCAAGAAGATGCAAGGAGTGTGACATCTCCTGAAGTGAATCTAGTATCAAAAATAGGAGAAAGTCTGATGCTCAAGAGGATGCTGCTCAAGGAACTAGTGCAGGCTAAACCATCACAAAGAAGGGCTTTGTTTAGAATCAACTGCAAGAACCAAGGTAAGGTTTGTAAAGTTATTATCGACTTTGGTTCTACTGATAACATTATATCTTTGGAAGCAGTGAATAAGTTGAAGTTAGAAAAAATACCCCATAGCAGTCCATATAAAGTCAATTGGTTGAACAAGGGGCAACACGTACTCATCAATGAACAAGCATGGGTAGAATTTAGTATTGGGGGGTATAGAGACAAGATTTTTTGTGACATCCTTCCAATGGATGCTTGCCATCTTTTGTTAGGCATACCATGGCAATTTGACAGAAAGGCTCATCATGATGGAGAAAAGAATGCTTACTCATTCCAAAAGGATGGTATGACTTATGGGATACAATCATTGGTAGAAGAGGGTCCACAACATGTAGGGTCTAGTGTAATGCTGGTAGGAGAAAAAGAATTCATGGATACACTAAAGGAAGGTGATGGAGTAGGTTTTGCTTTGATTGTGAAGCCTAAGGGGGCAAAGAAGGAAAGTGTGAGAGAAGTAGGGCCTAAAGAGGTTAGAGATTTGCTTGAGAGTTACAAAGGAGTGATTGCAAAGGATATACCTGATTCCCTGCCACTGATCAGAGACATTAGCCATCAGATAGATCTCATTCTAGGAGCAGTACTTCCTAATAAGGTAGCATATAAAATGACCCCTCAGCAGAATGAAGAGATAGCAAACCAGATTCAAGAACTCCTAAACAAAGGGCTGATAAGGGAGAGTCTTAGTCCATGTGCAGTACCTACTGTTTTAGCCCCAAAGAAAGATGGAAAATGGAGACTATGTACTAATTCTAGGGCAATAAATAGGATAACCATCAGGTATAGGTTTCCTATTCCTAGAATAGAAGATCTAATGGATTGTTTGGGAGGTGCTACCTATTTCTCTAAGATAAACTTGAAGTGTGGGTACCATCAGATAAGGATAAGAGAGGGGGATGAGTGGAAGACAACTATCAAAACTAATGAAGGGTTGTATGAGTGGCTTGTGATGCTGTTTGGTCTTTCAAATGCCCCTAGCACTTTTATGAGGCTGATGAATGAGGTGTTGTAGGAATTCATAGGTAAATTTGTGGTAGTCTACCTTGATGATATCTTGGTATTTGGTAAGAGCAAGGAAGAGCACTTGAAACATTTGGAGATAGTCTTGAAGAGGCTGCAAGATCAGAAGTTACTGATAAACTTGGAAAAGTGTGACTTCATGAAATAAGAATTGGTGTACCTAGGTTTTGTCATCTCTAAGGGTGATTTGAAAATGGATTCTTCCAAGGTAGAAGCTATTTTGAATTGGCCTACACCCAAGACAACAGGGGAGGTCAGAAGTTTCCATGGTTTGGCCACATTTTTTAGGAAATTCATTAAGAACTACAGTGACATCTGTGCACCTATGTTGGAGACCATCAAGGGTGGAGGTAAGATGAAGCTTGTGTGAATGAAAGAGGCAGATCAGAGTTTTGAAAGTCTGAAACAGAAAGTTGCTAAATTCCCTATTTTAGTGTTACCTGATTTCAATAAGGTCTTCACAATTGAATGTGATGCAAGTGGACTGGCCATAGGAGCAATGTTGAGCCAAGAAGGTAGACCAGTAGTCTTCTTCAGTGAAAAGTTAAAAGAAGCCAAGAGGAAATACTCCTCTTATGATTTAGAGTTGTATGCTATGGTACAAGCTCTGAAAAAATGGGGGCACTACTTGCTTCCTAAGCAATTTATTGTATACACTAACAATCATGCTCTCAGTTTTTGAATGGATAGGAAAAGATTAGTCATAGACACATGAAATGGGTGGAAAGTCTTCAAGCATACATCTTCATCATCAAACATAAGAAAGGAATAACCAATAAGGTTGCTAATGCTCTAAGCAGAACGGTGTTGATAATGCAAAAAGTGCAGCTACAAAGTATGGGTGTTGAGTCACTCAAAGGATTGTATGAAGAGGACCTAGATTTTAAGGAGATTTATAGGGTATGCAATGAGTTTGCCAATGCTTTCCACAGTGAGTTTGCCAATGCTTTCCAATGATTATACATTGCAGGATGGACTTTTGTTTAAAGGTAGTCAACTCTATATCCCTAAGTGTTCAATGAGGGATAATATTGAGAAGGAAAAACATAGTGGTGGTTTAGGAGGACATTTTGGGCTCAATAAGACCTTAGATCTTGTAAGAAGGTTTTACTTTTGGCCAAGGATGCAATCTGATATCAGAAGGTTTGTTGAGAGTTGTATGATTTGCCAGAAAGCAAAGGGAGTCTCAACCAATGCAGGACTATACCAACCTTTGCCCATACCAAACAGACCTTGGGAAAGTTTGAGTATGGATTTTGTAATGGGATTTCCCAAGACAAGGACAAGTTATGATAGTGTGTTTGTTGTGGTAGATAGGTTTAGCAAAATGGTGCACTTTATTCCTTGTAAAATCATAAATGATGCTAGCTATATTACAGGTTTGTTCTTTAAAGAAATTGTCAGGAATCATGGTTACCTTTGAGTATTGTATCTGATAGAGACAACAAATTTGTGGGACATTTCTAGAGAACCTTGTGGAAAAGATTGGGTACAAATTTGTCTTTTAGTTCAGCGTATCATCCTCAGAATGATGGCCAAACTGAAGTTATGAATAGGTCATTAGGCAATCTGCTGAGATGTTTGACAAAAGAACATGGCAATAGTTGGGATGTGGTAATCCCACAAGTAGAGTATGCCTATAACGATTCTACAAATAGAAGTATAGGTTTAAGTCCTTTTGAAGTTATCTATGGTAGTCATCTTAGAGGTATTTTTGAATTGCGAGATGTTCAAGGGTTGGACAAAAGGAGTGGACACGCTGATACGTTTGCAGAGGCTATGCAAGAGATCCATCAACAAGTTAGAGATACTCTACACAAGAATAGTAAGAAGATCAAGGCTAGAGTGGATCAAAGAAGAAGGGATGTGTAGTACCAAATATGAGATATGGTCATGGTTCATCTCAATAAGAACATACTACCCACAGGAAAACACAACAAGTTGCTGATGCAAAAAATTGGACCTTGTCAGATTCTAGAAAAATATGGTCCTAATGCTTACAAAATTGAACTCCCTAATGATATTGCTATTTCACCTATCTTCAATGTTGATGATCTAACATTATATAGGAGTCCTGATATAGGAGAAGGTGTAGACGATTCTATCTAAGACAATGCAGAGTGGGTGCAGAATTTACCACCTAAGGAACCACTGAAGATGGAGTGTATCTTGGATAGCAGGATAGCCAAGCAGACTAGAAATCAGACCTATTTTGAGCACCTAGTCAAATGGCAAGGACTTCCAGATTTAGAAGCCACATGGATGCTGGAAGAAGATATCAAAAAGTGGGGTGGTGATTTGCAATAGTTAGTCTCTAAGAGGACTTGACACAACTTTCACCCGGGGAGTATGGCGCAGGAGCACCTAGAAAATCATGTTTTCTTTTGTAATAAGGTCTATTGACCAATGCATTTTCATTTCAGTTTGTATTTAGGTTCATTTTGTAAGTCCCAAGTGACTTAGGGGACATTTGTCAAATTATAATTGCATAATGCCAAAAATAGGTAGTAGTGTCTCCCAGTCACTTGGATTGGTCTCCCAGCCACTTGGATTGGTCTCTCAACCGCTTGGAGTTAGTTCGGTACTACTCAGGGCGAGTTGGTAAATACCCTGAGGAATGAACCAAATGATCATATATATTGTAATCTGATAAAAGAAGTAGTGTGATCAAATGTGATTGTATTGTGTTCAGGAGAAACAAAGCAATTATGTTCTGTCCATTTGATTTTAGTTTCTTATAACTGTAAATTGTGTAACTGTAGATTTCCATTCATTTTGCATTTTCCATTGTTACCATATGTCATCGTGAAGCATTCCACTAGTGAGATTTCTATCAAAATCAGTGGAATGGCTTCATTGTATAAATATTTGCTTTCATTTTCTATTTTGTTCCATTGTCCAGTAGTGTAGAGGATCCAGATAGTGTGTTTCGCACAGTAGGTTGACCTAGCATCTCCATGTGCTAGGGTTCAGAGGAAGTAGACTATGCAAGGGCATATCGGCATAGCAAACCCTGAGGCGACCTATGGTAATTGTCTGGCCGACAAACAAAGATCGAAGGTGCTATCAGGGTTGCTAGTTCATCAGCGCATCAACAAAAGGAAGAAAGTCGCGGCCGATGGGAATAAGTCTCACCGAAGTTAATGTTGGTTGTCGGTGAGAGTTTGAGCAACGGTAAGACTTAAGGAAGTCATTCTAATGAAGGTTGTCTGGCCGATGGAAATGTATCAGTAGTTCATTTGCTAAGTCTTGTCGATTAAGACGAAACAGGGGCCCGATCTGTGTTTTCCACTGTGTGCTCCCCATCATTACAGTAGAGGAATGCTTTGTTTGGAATCAAAAGCCTATAATACTAAATCTTCCAACATCTAACCCTTTTTACATCTCATGCTTTTTCATATATAGCATTTACAATTTGACCTAAGTTGGTTTAATAAATTCACCCCATGGGTTGTATTAGGAAAATATCTGCATTTGAAGGGATGTCCACCTACAAGAAGTTATGGAATAAAAGATCTGGAACTGGGGCAGATGAAAGATATTTTGAATCTTCAATGTGAGCTACTGAATCATCGACCTGCACTCATAAATGCTACAAATATCTGCATCTGTATATGCCAAATTGGTCATTGAAATGTCCAGTCGATCGAGCCTGCAGAGATGCATCAAATTTTGAAAGTGAAAATATCCTCCTCAAAGCCCGCCAGATGAAAGAGGAGGCAAAAATAAGCACATTTGCCTTTTGAAGCATGTTGAAATTTGCTAGAATGAGGGAGATATGGGCGGTCAAAGTTACGGTCACTTACGTCTTGCATCTGCATATCGCTCTGCATATCTGCACTTGTATATGCTTTTGTATGTTCCATTGTATATACAATTGCAACTGCACTTTTAGGTTCACTTGGTGCCATATACAAAGTCTCCTTCACTATTGCCTTTTGCATATTCAATTCGCTTTGCATGTGCGATTGTATGTGTCTTTGAATTGCCCTTTGAATCGGCCTTGACATGTGGCACTATCCAATTTGCCATTGAGATGAACCTAGGACCCATCACTAAACATTCGCATGCTTTATAGGCTGTCAGAAAGATGACAAACTGAGCCGCCGATGCATAATGTCTCGCCGAAAAAATCCCTTGTATGTGCATTGTACATCACAATTGTATATGAGATACAATTGCACATACATACAATGCGAAACTCAAAGGATTATTAACCATATTGAAACTTTAGAATAGGTCCGGCTTGTATCCCTGCCTTTTTAGATATTGGCACATACATGCAACTCAACATACAAACTATGGACCCCAAAATGATTATCCGCTGCATTCGATTCCCTAGTCGCTTCTGGATTGTATGTTTTCCTTTTGTATATTGCCTTTGTATATCGCATAGACAATGCGAGTATACAAGTAAAACATACATACAATTGCACTTATACCAACAAACAATGCATCTGATCCTTGTATGTTGCCCTGTATATGACATTTGTATATGCAAACATACAATACAAACATACATACAAAGATGCATACAATCGCTATCTACCTTTATAAATCAAATTGCATACTCCTTTCAGGCCTGGGATTTGTATGTCAGGATTGTATATGCCAATGTACAATGCGATTGTATGTGCAAAGATACAATCACATATACATACAATTGGTGGACCCCACCCTTTGTATTTATCCTTTTATATGCCTTATCATCTTCCCTTGTATCTTTGCATTGCATATACAATTGTATGCTTCATCGGCCATTGAAGAGACTATGATTTGAGCTTTCAATAAGCATGTCACACCGAAAATATTTTGTATGTCTGCCCCTTGTATATTGCCTTATGTATCTTGCCGATGTTCATTCACCTTTGTATATTGCCTTGGCAAACAAAAATACATACAACAATACATACAAAGGACCCGATGTACAGTAACATCGTACATGATCAAGATACAAGGAAAAATTGTAACTGAGATGCAAACCGACCAAATGATAGAAAACCCCAAAACAAGGATGACATCATCATCATATACATGAAAAATGGCTAAGTATAAAACTGAGAAATCTCCGCAATAGAAAACAATTGGAGACAAATTTTTTTTGAGTTTTTCTGGGTTTTCTGTAAGGAGTCTCAAGATGAGATTTTGGGATTTTTGGCAAGGCAGAGCATGGTAATTGAAGGATTTAACCCTTTTCTCCTTCTATTTAGGCTTTCTCTAATCGGATTTCTCTGATAGAAGGGGAGAAATAGAATATTTTGTGGTCAAGCAAAAAATGACAATGGCTTTGGTGACCTCTCAGGTATGTTTGCTTGCTAAACATTAGATCAGTGGCCTTATGTATCCATTAGGCATGGAGTCAAAAAATACTGCAACACTGGGCAAACTACCAAGCCAAAACAAAAAACAACAAGCAAGCATGTATCTCCTAATGAGAATACAATAGAGTGCAAGGGTACTTATTGAAAGGAAACCTAAAACTGAAAAAAAAACCTACTCTAATCCTAAACTAACTAGTCAGAGGTGACCTTAAACAAAGCCATTAACTGGTTCTTGAAAGTAACTGCCCCTCCTTAACAATTTACAATGTTTCTCATGCATGTGGGCAGTTAAAAAGAGGTGAGGGAGGGATGGGCATATGACAAATTGATAAAAGACCCGCCATAAAATGGAGATAAACTCACCTATCCACCTGGACTGATTGCTGATGCTGCTAACTTGTGGTGAATAAATAGGCTTATCCCACCCATTTTGATGCTCAACTTCATGCTTAGAGGTAAGCATGAGAAGTGGTGACTCCTCTTGATGTGTCTCCAGCTAGGCTAGATGCCTGATTGTGCATTCCCTTGAAGTGACATGCAAATCATCATGGTTGATCTCATGTCTCTGCTCTGATTCTCTCTCTTCTTGTTGGTCTGAATACTCTAGCTCTTGTATCTCAATTAGAGATATGGTTATCTCCACCTCATGAATAAGATGCTCATGATTTTCTAACTTAGGCTCAGAAAATAAGCCATGTACATGCTCAAAAGAGAAAATCTCCCCACCAAGAAACTGATATCCTTGTTGGATAATAAAGAACAAATCTTCAATGTGCTCTTGCCCATGTTCAATCTCCTCATTATTTTCAATAAAGCATGGAAGCTCCTCAAGCATATCAGCATCATCATCCTCTGCATCATCTATCATAGGGCAACATGCTTGCCCTTCTTTATGGTTTGGAACCTCACTATCATGCTCAGCCTCGACCTGCAACAATTTGCCATCATTTTCACAGTCCCCATGTTGTTGCATATCCACGACCAGCTTCCTGTCCTCTTCATCTTCAACATAAACAAGTAGCTCATGAAGTAGGGAAGCATCATCCACTTCTAAAGTGACCTTAACAATTTTTTCACCTATGCCTCCATCCTTTGACTGTAGCTCCACTGGATTGTGTTTAAGTTGCCTCTGTAGCTGAAGGTTTTCCCCATGCACTCTTTGCATTTCAACCTTGTTTTCTTGATTGGATGCATGAGAAAAGGCTTCAAAAGAACTAAAGTCTAGAGGACTCAATCTCTTATTTGGGTTAACAGTACTCACAGGTGCAATAGGTTCAAACAATTCTATCTCTGTGAGTGTAGGAACAAACTGCTCGTTGTTAGTTTTATCTTCTTCCACCTCCTCCTTTGGCTCATCTTTCCAATTATCTTGGTAGACAATAAGTCCACCCTTGAGGATTGAAATAACATTAGGGAAAGAGGCCTGAATACCTTCTTGAATTTCTTGGAGGGGAGAGGGTTCCGGACAAATTTGTTTTTGGGGAGCGATAAGTTGAGTGTAAACAGGAACAGGCACTTGTGGAGGGATATAGGCTTTGAAGCCTGTAAACTTATGGAGTCTAGGCTACTCTTCTTCATAGTCCTAGGCTCCATCTTCATACTGATTATTGTCAACCAGCCACTCCTTAGATTATTCGATGTCCTCTTGCTATTCTGAAACTGCTGTTGAAGTAGATAAACCTACACATTCTTCATTCACAGGATGATTCAACTTTATAGGAAGAGTTGAGCTGAAACTAGGAATAGAAAGGGATGCCTAGGTTTCACACCCCTTTTGGTATTGATAATTTTAGTAAGCTCGACTACTTTGCACTTGAGCAGACAAAAACTTCAATTGCTCCTTTTTAGCAGCTATCTCTCCTTCAAGATTTCTTTCAAACTGTATTCTTCTTTTCACCCACTCTTGATTATAAATAACGGATTGCTCAGCTAACTCTTGCTGCTGCCAGGTAAACTCTTTTTACTTCTCAATTTCAACCAACATCCAATACATGTGTGAGAACTCCTTACTAATATCACTAATCTTCATCTGTTCAAGCTTTTGGCTCAAATCCCATAAAAAATAGTCAAACTTTTGGATCAGATCCAATACATTCTGGTAAGGGTGCTCTTGAGGCTGACTGTGTGAATAATCATGTTGTTTGGCATCAAAAACCTCTTCTTGGGGTTGAACTTGATCATATATCAGTTGATATTGAGGTTGAGTAGGGATGGGAGGGTGGAAAACATGATAGGACTGATGGTAATCTACTGTTATAGGGTCGTTTGGAATAAAACTAGCAAGCTGTTCTATGTGATATGATTGGTAAGAGGGTATATATGCATGATTTTCATGTAATGGGGGTGAAAAACTATCACAGTGTTGATAACTAAACATTGCAAGAGTAAAACATGAATCATAGGCAAGTTTGGATAACTGATTTGGAATGTCTCTAGGCAACAGGGTTTTGAAACACTAAGAAATGAGTTATAACACCAAATAGAGTCACCGAGTGCTGAGAAAATAGTTTCAAATGGTAGAAAACTAACAAGTAGCACCAACCTCATTAGCTGCTTGTACTTGGACTGCTAAGACCAGCTAATTCTTCACTTGTAGAATCACCAGGTGTGTGAATATTGCCTCTACAAGATGATGTTGTTGACATACACACCAAATATCAACAATGAATAAAGGACTTGTGGACTATGATAGTCCAAACTATCCCACCGGGCATGCTAGAAACTATTATCATGTAGAATTACACCCTGCTTGGAGAGAGTCCAAGCATTCTAATGACACAATGGGAATGATCTTGAAAGTGTGGGACTTTGCAAATTGAGATCAGACCTCCAGAGAAGGTTGGTTCCTTATTCTAAGCCTAATTCTTAGAGGAATATATCTAAACCTAGTGCTAATGCTTGCTGGGAAAAGAGTTAGAAGGAAACATAAACAAAAATTAGGTGATACACCAGGTTGAGTAAAAGAGCCCTCACAAAACTGAGAAGATGCACAACACAACCAAATACAACAAGTAGACATACACAGATTCATATGATCTTAGCAGAGGTGAGAAACAAAATGGTTGAGAGGAACAGAACGTTCACAGACAATCATATGTAGGTTCACACTAAATTGAAAATCAGTAAAAGTGGTAAAATAACTTGTATATATTCAATAAGAAGGCATGGTTACAGTAGAGGAATGCTTTATTTGGAATCAAAAGCCTATAATACTAAATCTTCCAACGTCCAACCTTTTTTACATCTCATGCTTTTTCATAAATAGCATTTACAATTTGACTAGTTGGTTCAATAAATTCGCCCCATGGGCTGTATCAGGAAAATATCTACATCTGAAGGGACGTCCATCTGCAAGAAGTTATGGAATAAAAGATCTGGAACTGGGGCAGATGAAAGATATTTTGAATCTTCAATGTGAGCTACTGAATCATCGACTTGCACTCATAAATGTCACAAATATCTGCATTTGCATATGCCAGATTAGTCACTGAAACATCTAGTCGATTGAGCCTGTAGAGATGCATCAAATTTTGAAAGTGAAAATATCCTCCTCAAAGCCTGCCAGATGAAAGAGGAGGCAAAAATCAGCACATTTGCCTTTTGAAGCATGTTGAAATTTGCTAGAATGAGAGAGATATGGGCGGTCAAAGTTACGGTCAACTACGTCTTGCATCTGCATATCGCTCTACATATCTGCACTTGTATATGCTTTTGTATGTTCCATTATATATACAATTGCAATTGCACTTTTAGGTTCACTTGGTTCCATATACAAAGTCTCCTTCACTTCTACCTTTTGCATATTCAATTCGCTTTGCATGTGCGATTGTATGTGTCTTTGAATTGTCCTTTGAATCGGCCCTGACACATGGCACTATCTAATTTTCCATTGAGTTGAACCTGAGAGCCATCGCTGAACATTCACATGCTTTATTGGCCGTCGGAAAGATGACAAACTGAGCCGCTGATGCATAATGTCTCGCTGAAAAAATCCCTTGTATGTGCATTGTACATCGCAATTGTATATGAGATACAATCACACATAGATACAATGTGGAACTCAAGGGATTATTAACCATATTGAAACTTTGGAACAGGTCCGGCTTGTATCCCTTCCTTTTTACATATTGGTACATACATGCAACTCAACATACAAACTGCGGACCCCAAAATGATTATCCGCTGCATTTGATTCCCCAGTCACGTTCGGATTGTATGTTTTCCCTTTGTATATTGCCTTTGTATATCGCATATACAATGCAAATATACAAGCAAAACATACATACAATTGCACTTATACCAACAAACAATGCATCTGACCCTTGTATGTTGTCCTATATATGACCTTTGTATATGCAAACATACAATGCGAACATACATACAAAGATGCATACAATCGCTATCTGCCTTTATAAATCAAATTGCATACTCCTTTTGGGCCCGGGATTTGTATGTCAAGATTGTATATGCCAATGTACAATGCAATTGTATGTACAAAGATACAATCGCATATACATACAATTGGTGGACCCCACCCTTTGTATTTATCCTTTTATATGCCTTAGCATCTTCCCTTGTATCTTTGCATTGCATATACAATTGTATGCTTCATCAGCCATCAGAGAGACTATGAGTTGAGCTTTCGATAAGCATGTCACGCTGAAAATCCTTTGTATGTCTGCCCCTTGTATATTGCCTTATGTATCTTGCCGATGTTCATTCACCTTTGTATATTGCCTTGGAAAACAAAAATACATACAACAATACCTACAAAGGACCTGATGTATAGTAACATCGTACATGACCAAGATACAATGAAAAATTGTATATGAGATGCAAACCGACCAAATGATAGAAAACCTCAAAACAAGGATGATGTCATCATCATATACATGAAAAATGACTAAGTATAAAACTAAGAAATCTCTACAATAGAAAACAATTTGAGACAAAAGATTTTTGGGTTTTTCTGGGTTTTCTGCAAGGATTCTCAAGTTGAGATTTTGGGATTTTTGGCAATGTAGAGCATGGGTAATTGAAGGATTTAACCCTTTTCTCCTTCTATTTAGGCTTTCTTTGATAGAAGGGGAGAAATAGAATATTTTGTGGTCAAGCAAAAAATGACATGATGTAGCAAGTGGAGAATTTTGAATATACATAATTTTGAATTATGTATATACATATGCATATGCATATGTTACATATGCATTATGATATGCATACATTCATATGTATATACATGTGTGTGTGTGTGTGTGTGTGTGTGTGTGTGTGTGTGTGTGTGTGTGTGTGTGTGTGTGTTTGCATGAAAACCAGTGATATACATTGAAAGGAGTCTTAAGTTAATAGGAATGAGCCCTTCTTTTGTAATAAGAGTGAGAGTAATTAAAGAACAAACTAATCATGCATCTAATTGAGTTGATTGCAAATGATCAAGGGTGTGTGTGCAATGAAACAAAAAATACATGTTATACTATCATATCCCCAATCCTAACTCTTACAAAAAAAAGAATGATACAAACTGAAACAACAAATTCATACATGTAATTGAGTTGTTTGCAAATGATCAAGGGTGTGTGTGCAATGAAACCAAAAATGCATGTTATATTATCACATCCCCAATTCTAACTCTTACAAATCAAATAATGATACAAACTAAAACAACAAATTCATACATGTATGAGTGAGTGTAATTGAAGAACGTACTAACCATGCATCTAATTGAATTGATTGAAAATGATCAAGGGTGTGTGTGCAATGAAAAAAAAAATACATGGTATACTATCACATCCCCAATTCTAACTCTTACTATTAAAAGAATGATACAAACTGAAACAGAAAATTCATACATGTAAGAGTGATTATAATTGAAGAACAAACTAACCATCCATCTTATTGAGTTGTTTGCAAATGATCAAGGGTGTGTGTGCAATGAAACCAAAAATGCATGTTATACTATCACATCCCCAATTCTAACTCTTACAAATCAAAGAATGATACAAAATGAAACAACAAATTCATACATGTAAGATTAAGAGTAAATGAACAAGGCTATATGAAACATCAATTTCTATATCTCTACCATATGTAATTGTAATTTTGCAAGTTGCATATTTATTTTGATAGTATTGGAACATTATCATACACTCCATAGTTCAGGGGGCCATGCACCTATCTTTTGTCCAAGTCTGTATGTATGTATAAATTGTTTCCATACATACATACATACATCATAGTAAAATAATGTATGTTACATATGAATGCCATATGTCTGGGTACCTACATGACCTACATACATACATACATATGAATTGCCATATGTATGTATGTATAGTATACATACATACATATAATGGTAATATGTATGTATGTGTGTATATATATTACCATAATATGTATGTATATGTGTATACTATACATGCTTACATACATACATACATACATACATACATACATATGGCAGTTCATATGTATGTATGTATGTGTGTATACTATACATGCATACATGCATACATACATACATATGGTAGTTCATATGTATGTATGTATATGTATCGTATACACACACACATACATACATGCATAATAAATTATGTATGCATGTATGTGTGTATACGATACATACATAATATTATAATGTTTATTATAATATTAATTTGTTAAATATCATATTAATATGTTATTAATACTATTAAAATGTTATGTCAATTAAATAACTAAAATGATTACGAAATTGATGAAATTTAAAGAAATAATTTGTTAAATATCCTCCTTAAAATGATTACCAAATTGACGATAAAAATCCTATAAATGCATATGAACTATTCACAAAAATTTGACCATTCCAGCTGAGACAATTCTTCTATGGATAAGGCTTAGAGGACGATGGGGGGTGGGAATTGTTGAGAAAGGGGTTCACGACAGTGGTGGAAATAGTCAGCAAAAGTATAGGTGCATGAAACCCTTAAGAATTGAGCTGTTGAAACCCTTCAATGGTATGTATACATATACACACAGTTGGCCAAAGGATAGGTGCATGAAACCCTTAATAGACAATGTAGTATCCATGAAAAGGTGTTTTTATTTTGATAGAGGTACATAAATAAAAAGAAAGGGCTATATTATGGCCGATTGTGTGTATATCTGTGTATACACAAATACATTTGCATATTTATACATTTATATGCATATATATTTGTGTATACTGTGTGTATATGCATGTATACATAAATACATTTGCATATATATACATATATATATATATATATATATATATATATATATATATATATATATATATATATATATATATATATATATATATATTTGTGTATACACACATATACACATAGTCAACATTATATATATACTCACATATACACACAGTCAGCCAAAATATAGGTGCAATATTGTTACAAAATAACATTTGTTCACTATTTCTATGTATACATATGTATATATATACACACAAGAGCAGCCATGATAAAGATATAATAAATCTTCATTAAATGAGCATATCATTACTTGTACACTTAATCTATTTACCCAAAAAAAGATTGCATGAAAATATGAAAAAAAATCTTGCAATGCATAGTTACTACCTATGTAGGTTGGAACACAACCTCACTTGCGTAACCAGAAGGTAAATGGTTTCCTTATAACAAATGTGGTGTTCATAAACACAAAAAGTTTGAAAAATGTATCACCAGTATTCGCTCATGGCCTCACCACCATCTGCGTCCATCCGAACTAGGACTAGTTGTCAATGCAACTGCTCAAAGTGCAAATCATTCTCATGAAAGGAGTTTTCATGAAGCTAAAGCAAGACCAAGTGAATGGTGTGCATGCCGAGGTTGTAGGCATTAAGACTGATGGAGATAGAATGTTGGGCATTTAATGTGCATTAACCAGTGGTAAACAGAGCCAGTACTAGCGTGGTGCCGACCCATGAAGGGTATTACACATGTGTAGTGCATCTCATACTTTTTTTCTCTAATAGTTTGATAGTTGATCTGTTTTAGGATGAGACATGATGATACATGATATGATGTTAGACTATTGTTATGATGATACTTTGATGACACTTTTGATACTTGAGATTACATGCACATGTTATGATTAGTATATGGTTTTATTCAAATGATTATGGAGATTTGGTTTGATTATGAGAACTAATCAACATTATGTGGTTATTATAACTATGATGATTATGTGATTGATCTTATCTTGATTGCTACGTAGCTAATTGTTTATGAGATTGAGTTGATTACTAGATGTTGTTCCTACTGATGTGTTTCGGTGAAAAGGGACAGTGTCGCATCACTCACTTGTGAGTACCCTACGATGCTGTGATTTCCTTTCACAGTGTGCCTATTTATATGTATATATATGTTCGATCATTTTGTGTGCTGTAGGTTACAGGTACTAGGCATCAACTCCACCTGAATTGCCAGGTCTGAGTGTGCCTTAAAACACAATGGATTGTTGATTGGAGATGACATTTGGTCTCCTATCCTAGCCATCATCCCTTAGAGGATGAGTACTTGGTCTGGTACCTTGTCAATTTTGTTAGTTGTCAGTCAGTGTTTCTTGAGGTCCTATTTTGACCCTAGTTAGTGGGTAGGTGATTATGTTGGCATATGATTTTATTTAATTTAAATTGTTGGATAAATGTCTTGGTTAATTTGTGCATTAAAAATAATTTCTAGGTAAGAAGGCATACCTTGATAAATATATATAAATAATTATAGTTAGTGAAAAGTAATATGTAATGTTATATTAATAATGATAATCATAATGATAATAATAATATGTTAAATAAACAGAATGTATTTGGGTAAATAATTAATTATATGATATGTGTTAATGTTGGGTAAATGAGATACATGTTTAAATTAAATGAGTAAATTTTAACTATTTTAACTATGGACTTAAGAAATTAAACATTAGTGTAGTTCGTTGGAGTTGGTTGGTTTTCCCATATGTTGGTTGTGCCGAAAACATTTTTTTTGGTTTGAGAGGTATGAAGATTGGAATGCTATTCAGGATTTTGCCTAGAGATTGGGGGTGGAAATCGAGAACTAGAGAATTGGAGAAGTGTAAACCGAGAGTGAAAGTCAAGCATAGTAGTGAATTCTGTCCATGCTAGTGTTGGATCCAGGTTGGCTTGGTCTCTCTTTCTCTTCCTGTTGAAACACAATTGGTTGATTGTTTGACAATTTCTGTTTATGGATTTCTCTATAAAAGGTGATCATCAAATTGTATTTTAAATCTAGTTTATGCCTATCCTACAATTCTTGCATTCCCAGACATTATTCGATTTAATTAAAAGTTGCTAAAACCTTCTCAACAAATGTAATTGTGCATATCCTGCACTGGGATGATCTATGAGATCACATTTTGTGGCATGTTGCCTTAGTAGTTTGCATGACTTGTCTATGTATCCACACTTAGCATATAGGTATGTTTAAAATTCTTGTGAAAACTCCTCTATCCTTTGTGTTTAGATGGATGTTTATACCTTGTTCCAAAATGCCATATTGGCGTGCAAGGAGGAGAAAGTTGGCTGAGGATATAAGATTTGGTTTTACATCTGCCACTAGGATTTACTCGAAGGTTTCTAAAGTCTTTTCAATAGTCATTTTGTGTATATGCTGCTTCCATTTCAGTCCAAGAGGCAACATTTCTTTGAGGTGTTGAGTCAAACAGTTCGTGTGTCTTGTCTATGCTTCCACAAATTACATACAAGTCTACTAGAGCATTTCCAACTATAATATCTGCCAAACCACCCCTTTGATTATGCTATGATGGATGTCCATACCTATTCCAAAGCTCTCATTTTCTCACAGGCCTACGCAAGAGGCACTGGTAAAGGTTGTGAATTTGGTTTTAGGCCTACCAATTGCATTTGCTTGAAAGTTTCTAAAGTCATTTTCAAAAAATCCATTTTGTGCATATCCTACAAGTATTGTGTTCCATGAGATTACATCTCTTTGAGGCGTTCTGTCAAACAGTTCACATGCCTTGTCTAAGCTCCCATGCTGGCACAGGTAGAGAGGTGCTGGCAAAGGTCTTGAGACTGGTTTTACACCTGCAAGTTGCATTCGCTGGAGGCTCTGAAATCTTTTCAACAAAGTCATTTTGTTTATATCTGGCAACCATTGTATTATATTTAGGGTTTCGATTAGGGTATGTTGTTCTTATAAACATTATATTAATATTTTATATTAATTTAATCAATTTGATGTTGTTATATATATATATAATTAGTTTATAAATAAATTAATTGAATATATATATATATATATTGCATTATGACTAAATAATCAGTTTTGTTTAGGAACATGTAGTTATCCTGATTCTTCATGCTCGTTCAACAATGTCTTTCTTATATTGATTTTTAATTATATGTTCATGAGATTTTGTTGGAAATAAATGAATTAGTAATGTATTTTATCATTGGATTAATAGGTTCTATATGGCAGTTGTAAAGAATAATTATTGTGGGAAAATTGCATATAGGTAATTGTCATTTCATGTTTACTATTTACTTGCTTTGTGTATAGAAGTTAAGGAATTAGTTTATTCAAATATAGAGAATTGAATCGTATGCAGATTTGATAATAACAATGTGTATATGTGTGATCAAAACATTACATTGTTAACTTGCTAGGGTTTATTGTTTGTATTAACCCATGTGTCGTAAATGGTGGATTAAATATTATGCATTGTTAAAGAGTGATGTAAAACTTTTGTGTCTTTGGGAGGTTGGTTTCCAGAGGCCCAGGAGGGTGTAGTTGTGTGTATGGCCCTTATGATATTGTAACCTTGAAGGTGGTTGAATAGGTGGTGGGTCATATGTAATATGTAAAATGTAACCCTAGAGTGTTGTCTCCTATTCTTGTATGAATTCATGTAATTGTGATAAGTGTGCAAGATGGTCAATGCCTTGCCCTATATAGGGTTTACTAGTTGCAAGTAGGGGGAGTGGATCTCAATGGGGGGTGGTTTCTTAATCTAGTGATAACCTTAATAGTGAATTAGGGGGGAATGGGTAGAAGTCACATTAATCAAGATAAGGTATGCCTCACTCATGGCTCAAGTGCTCATTTAGGCTTGAGATGAGATGAGAAGGCCTCGAATGGCAAGATCAACTACCTTGTCCTCATGAAAGGTACGTTGATTCCGCATGAGTTTGTATGGGGGCCAGGGATTGGCAGAGGCTACCAGGACAACCAACACCAGGACAACCCATATCCAACCATGTAATGACACTCCTCCCTATTGTTGTCTAGCACTCCCTAGTTATATGTCCTTCTATTGTGTGAGTGCCTCTGGAAGTGCAGTAAGTGTGTAATGATGTTGATGTTGGCAGTATGGTGATTGGTGTCATGTATAACCCTGTTGCTTATGTTAGCCTGTTGTTCTCCTGACTGTTCAATGAATGTGGGATCATGTGTTATCTCCTAGCATGAGGGGTGGACCTTAGGGTTCCACATGGTCAAGAGGTTGGTGTCTTTTATCTATTGGGTATTCTTGTTTCATGTTCGTGAGCACAGAGACTGTTCATTGTGCTATGGACTCCAGTTCATGTTCCAGTTTGCAAAGGCAATCCTTTCATGTAATGTATACTATTGGTATATCAGATTGTATTTCTTAATGTATCTTGATGTAATCTCTCCCATGTGCTGAGGAAAGAAACAAGGAAATTATTGTAATAATGTAATTATTATTAAAGAATTCATCTTGTAATGAGTACTGTAAACTAATGCGTCATTTGTGATAGTAGTTAGAAGATGATCTTAAAGGTTGATTTTGGCTTGTCACATGTGGAACTAAAATATATCAATTAATTTGATGTTCATCTTATATTGTTAATGGATGTTCTAGTAACCTTGTTTTGTGAGTAGCACAATCAAGGAACCTTAGAGGACCTATGATTAGTTATCCTGTTATGTTATGCATTTTGTATTTATCAATAGAAAAAAAAATTGTTCCATTAATTTGACATAGTTAGCATTGTCCTCTAGGGTTCCTTGGCAGGAGGCATTACAACATGTCCAATATCAGTCGATGACACATTTTACAATTTTTTTAGCATTTTTTGAAAAATGGACTGAAAACATTGATAAACGTGCTTAATTTTTGTTAGGAAAAAATAGGGGGTCTCAGCTCAACTATCAAGGGATGTGGAAAAAAAAATCCTAACTTAGACGTTGCTGATGTGGAACCCTCGCTAAACATAGCCCTACCCACCACCGTTCCCTCTCCCTTAATGAGCTCCTTTAATGATAGTCCTAATGCGTGATTCACATTACGTCGTGTAGTTTTGTTCATGTCATTTATAAGAGTATTTCGTTCATTCCATTTAATTACACTGAAATGATTGGTGGAGTTAATTTAAGTGAACACCAAACTGTGTTTATAAATTGTATGCAGCTGAAGAGTTTTCACATGAAGAACAACTGCTTTTATCTAGCACACTCCACAGGAGTCGTCATTTCTTCATCGGTCCATCGTCCTCAACACTCTCACGACAACTGTTAACATAGTGGGCATACACTATGTAGTTAACTCCAACCACCAACCTCTTATTCCTTTGCATTAATCATCTTTTAACTTTATTACAACAAACATGGGTGGGAAACTACAATTTAAATTTTTACCCAATTCTCTTTCCCATCCATAGAATGATGTACCCTGTATTTGTCAAAATGTTACCTAAGCCATGGGAGCCCTCGTTGGACATGATCTGGTTTCGGTTTATGAGAGATGTAGTTTTAGGAAGAGATGGGAAGCATTTAGAGTTTGACCTTGAATTGGATGATGTTTAAGTAGAGTGTTCAAAATTTTGATGGAGTTTGACAAGCCCACATTTATCCTTACAAAGTCTGCGCTTCTCAAATAAAACCACCACCAACGTATTTGTAAATGGAAGTACAGGAAAATTAAGCACTGTCATTACCAAGTCAAAGGGTCATTGTGCAAGCCATATGGTACAATACTCAATGCCACCATAGGGCTATTCTCAAACATCATCCACATCAATAGTCAAAGGTCAATATTGACCAATAAAAATAAGACAAATACTTACCACTTTTTATTTGGATGCGGTGTAAATTTACTATTGATTTTTTGACCATTGAAGTGGACGATATTTAAGTAGAGTGCCACCAGAAAGATCATTGCATATTATGCTTGAGAAGTTTTCTTCAATTTATTAGCATGGCTTGAGAGTTTAAGAAGCTGATGAAAAGAGTGTACAACTGTAGATTAAATGCAAGGAACCCAAATCAAATATAATTCTTGGGAATGATGTGTTCAGCTTGGTTGTTGAAGCAGGGGTAGATCAAGAATCTATAATGTGGTTCCTTATCATGTTTAATTAGATAAGCAAAGAGAATATTCACTGAAGATGGTACCATGCAAGCTGACTAGAAATGGGTTGGCCTCTTGGTAAATCTTAAACAACCAATTTCATAGACTAGACAAAACAAATCAACATTAATCAAAAACAAAAGGAATTAAATAGTCGATGCTTGTTGGTCAATCAAGTCAAAAAGTTCTATTGAAATCAACTAGAATGGAAACAATTGTAAACAACCAACACAACAATACACCGACTGTTTACGGTGGAGTTGGCCTCTTAGTTGTAACTTGTTTTCTTCCTCCACAATATAACCATGGACTTTTTCTAAGTTAAGTTGTACAAATTCCAAACATATGAGATGCAGTTTCAAGCTAGAGAGCTTTGAGTGCATTCCATTTAGAGTGCATATACACCATCCCATACAATATTTCTATTGTCAATCAAGTATGTACCCTGCTAAGTCCACAGAAACTTAGCTACCTATTGAAATATGGAATCATTCTTGGATGTGGGTCTCCTATAATGAGAATGAATCTCCAGAGTGAGTTGGTTCTCTTTATGATTTCCTAATCTAATGACTTGCAGGGAAAAGGGATAGAAGGATATATTGAAAGAAATGAATCCTAATTATCTTGGAGATTGAATCACCTAACAGACCTTACTCACAAACATATTATTGAACTGTAACGTCCCATGCACAAACCAAACAATTTTTTTTTATAAGAGTAATGTAGATCAAAATTTAGGTTTAAAACATTTTAATTTCTCTCCTAATGTAATGCTCATTTAACCACACCAAGTAAAATAGGACCTAACCCTAAATTTTTATTTTGAAATGCCAATGTTTATAAAAGCATACTACTTATTCACTAGGTAAACTTATATCACATTTATTTATAAATGGATAATTAAATAAGGTCTCTTAAACTGCATGAGTATATATTTTTTTAAAAAAGGACTAAGTTAAATAAATTTCTCCAAATGGAACAACAATCATATTAAATAATAAAAATTCATGGCTAAGTTAATAAAATGGATGAAGTTAAATAATTTTTTTTACAAATGGAACAACAATCACCTTAAATAATTAAAATTCATGGCTAAGTTAATAAAATGGATGAATTTAAATATTTTTTTTACAAATGGAACAACAATCACCTTAAAAAATTAAAATTCACGGCTAAGTTAATAAAATGGATGAAGTTAAATATTTTTTTTACAAATGAAACAACAATCACCTTAAATAATTAAAATTCATGGCTTAGTTAATAAAATGGATGAAGTTAAATATTTTTTTACAAATGAAACAACAATCACCTTAAATAATTAAAATTCACAGCTAAGTTAATAAAATGGATGAAGTTAAATATTTTTTTACAAATGGAAGAACAATCACCTTAAATAATTAAAATTTACGAGTATGTTAATAAAATAAATGAAGTTAAATAATTTTAGCTAATACAAAGATGAGTGCAAAGTCAAATTCCATAGCTATATATCATAGCTTTATGTATTTTAGCCACTACTTCAGTTATGTGGGTATTTAAATCTAATCCATATAATATTTATTACATTCGTATACCAAGGCATGCATAAAAGGAAAGAGAAAATGTTTATGGTTATTTTCCACGGGCCTAATGTCTAGCCATCTCAAGCCTTAAGAAGAGGATTTAAAAATCTCAAGTGAAGTTAAAATAGTCTTTTTACTAATCATCTTACATAGCCGCCCTCTTGCTGCAAGGAGGATTAGTATGCAACGAGATGACCAATGAGATGAAAAAATAAAAATAAAAAGGGAAAAATTGCCCTCAGGACATTAAGGTAGAAAATAAAATTAAGGTTAGGCAAAAAGAAATTGCATCAATTCCAATTTAGTCCCCAAAAAGAAAGTATACGAAACCCTAAAAGCAAAAGCAACCCTAAACTCTGCCCTAAGTTTATTTTCTAAACTTGAACTCTTCTTCCTTCTTCTGTGGCGAATAGAAGGGCTTAGCCGTGGCAGCCAGAATTGGGTGAGGATGTTTAACCCCACTCCTATTTTTTTTTAATCAATTTGCATCTTGTTGTGTGAAGACATAGCTTTTAGGACATCGTTTCTAGAGTCTTATTAGTTTTATGAGGTTTTTCCAGTGCAGGTTTCATCCCCTCTTGAAGCAGTGGCGGCCATATATATCCACACCAGTTTCTTCTTAGATCTTAGTGACTATTTCTTGGTCTGTGTAGATTAGGAGAAGACAACTTAAAATACGTTGTTTATACTTGCAAAAAACTTGAATGGATGACCTTATACTTGTAACAAACTATTTCTATTTCTTGCAACAACATATACTATAGTGTTCTCAATGTTTAGAAGGTTACCACATACGTAGAGGCCTACCCACCATTTTATTTTTAGACTGCTCATTGTTTAATGTTCACATGCATAGAGAAGGTAGTCCATAAGAGTGGGTACACTGTATCTCACAAAAATCAATGCTTCCCCTGCCTTGCATAACCATTATATAGGTATGATTCATAATTAATAAATTATAGGTAAATAATGAATTCTTCCTATTTCACTTTCTTCCAACACACTGATTACAAAAGAAATTGACAACATTTGTTTCTGGAAGACTTAGACCTTGATCTATTTGGTGTTTTCTTTGCCTCAGATGTATTTTCTGCAGGTGATCAAAAGGAGATATGGTCTTTGAGAGTCCCTCATGCACCTAGGAAAGAGCTTTGTCTTCTCTGTGAGGGCCACGCTCACTCCTACACATAATTTTTGTTTGTATAAATGTAGACTCTGTTGGGAAAGTCCTTATATCTCTTGTTTGCTTGATTTGTTGTTTCCTTGCATGGAATACAAATGGGGCCAATCCCAAGTTTCTGCTTTGTATAACGAGTGGCAGTCTCACCTGGCCAGGGCAAACCCATATTACCTAGAATAGTCTTGCAAAACAATCTTAGGCAAGTTTTGTCATAAGAGAAACAAGTAATTTTATGTGAATACTATTTTGTGAAAGGAACTCTTGTGCGAACTCCCTGTCTAACTTTGTTGTCAGGGTAAGGAAGAAAAGAGTAAATCCTCTGTAAAAGAAAGCAATCATAAATCAGAACACTATATTCACATATATTGCGTATATATCTTTCTCTGCATTTCTCTTAGCTAGATTAGAGTTGACAATAGAATATAGATTTAGAACATTTGTCTCCAGATTATATAATGGCATTGAACTAAATAATAATTGTGTATAGCAATGTCTACAGACAACCCTTCCTGACTACACCTAAAATTTTTGCAAATCTCACATAATAATATGAGTAATTGCATATATCCCTTTGTAATACCGTCTTCCAAATTATACAGATAATGAATTTCTACCCTTAATCATAAAACATAATTTAGGCCTAGACATAAGCTTAATTCAAATTCTCATTCCTTAACATTGAATATAACATTGTTTCACTTCCTTCTGGAATGTATGACCTCCTCCTCTATATTCTTTTTTGGGTAATCACAAAAGATAACTTCTCTTTTTCTTTGAGTCTTCAAGGACCTACAATATAGGCCAAGCTCCTTCAAGCAACCATTGGGAGCTCACCTCCCAGCCTAGGACAGTAGCTATCCACCCCCAAGCTAGGGGAAATATAGAGAATCTCTTTCATGGGTACTCTTACCCTTCATAAAATCCCCAAGTAAGGACATCCACTTGCCATGCTCTCAACAATGAGAAGTGTAGGCTCCTAGGTTACCCCAAGAAACAATACAATTTAGACAAAAACTCTAGTACCATAGCAACATAAAAAGGAATTCAATTCTTAATACTATACCCATAACTCTTCACAATCAAACTTTATTTTTTTTCCCACAAAAAATTTGAACAATAACCAACACTAAGACTTCAATTTTCATATAATTGTATTATTTCTCTATTTCATTGTATTGTTTTAAAGATTGGTACCTACCTGGACACTTGTGCATTACTTGAAGAAGACATCTTTAAATCCCCAATTAACCTTCCTTACTTTTTCAAGTTTTCTCCTTCCTAGCAGCCCAATAGATGGATGATTTACAATCAACGTAATACAGAAAATTACAACTGTTGAATATTTACAGTTAAGGGTCATTCAAAAATTCACAATATTTGGAGTATTGTTGTAGTCAAGGGTTATTCTCCAACACTCTGATTAAAACCAGTTTACATCTGTCCTTCAGGCAACATGTGTTTCCCCCAAGTGGACATGTTGTCACCTTGGGTAGACAACATGTGTCCTTACTAAGGACCTTTTAAAACAATTAAAAATGCATTCCTATCCAAATTAAAAAAGCTACAAAAAAGATGCCCAAAATTTATTTTATTATTCATTTTGTAGTGTATTTTAGAGGGGCCCACCTAGGTCTAGGATAGGGGTACCAAATTTATTTTTATCTTCTTTTTTTCAAATGAAAAAGGCATTAATTTTAATTAAATAATAGTGAAATTAGACCAACATTTTACTCCTATATTTACAAGTCTAACATATTGAACAAACTGATATTCCAATGACTCACATAGGCAATCACGACTCACATTCAATATGTATGATTTATATATGCACAACACTACCATAATACAATGACATCCCAATAACAAGGACCAACATGCTAGATACTGACGCACAACATATGAATACACAAGGGACCTAAGCCTCTCCATATAGGATAGGTCGACTAACTAGAGAACTACAATGGTTCTAGGTGTTTTTCTTCGTTTCCACTGGGTCAACCTGCACGCTTGTTTCACATTGTTAGTTATGATAAGAATAGCCGAAGCACAATACAATTATCCATCTACTACTTCATATATGTATGAAACATATAAAAATATATCTTGCATTAAACCAATATTTAATCCATTTCAATGCACATGAGAGAACATACATATACACATCTACAAGAGTCTAGATTACAATAGTATGGGACAATAATTTACGTAATTAAATTTGCAAGCTACATGTATAGATTTATATATCAGTGTCTCATCAACCTGTTAGTGTAGGTTTTTATTTCCTAGTGGGTTATTTATTTTTCCCTATATTCCTAGGTTTTTCCTACACTTCTATTAATCTCGCTTAGGTTAATAAAACATGTCTTATTAGGTGAGTGGTTGCGAGGTGTCACCTTCCTACATGTGAGCATCTATTAGCTATCTTGGGAAGATACTTTTCTATCTTTAGTCTGATAGATGGTTGCTCCTGATTGGTCAGTGTTGCCACCTCCTCCCTCTTCCTAGTCTATATAAGCATGCTACCTAGCTTGTATTTTGCATCTTTTGCTTTTGCATTCTCTTAATTCTATTTTCTTCTAGCATTTGCATTACTCTCTTGGAGACTAACTCTGTGTTGCTATTTTGATTTCGTATCATTTGCATTCATAGTTTAAATATCTATTCGTTTGCACTAGTTTTCTAGGTTAATAATCTTTTTAGATTCTAACATGGTATCAGAGCTGTTCTATGTGTAAGAGTAGATTTAGTTTCCATATTTGAGAGACTTAGGGGGGCTAATAAATCTTATTATAGTTTTTTAAAAAACCCAGTATGCTCTTCTCTTGCATCTTCAGATGATCTTGAGAATCAGAAAAGTTTGACAGAAACTTTTTTAATCTCTGGGGTTTGCACATGTGTTTTATGAAATCTAGGTGATTGTAGCATTTCTAGTTATACTGGCAACATTTTCAGTTGTTCCAATGCATCTAGGAGGCTTGAGAAATTTAGATTTGGCTTTCGTTTCACCGAAATCGGAGATTGTCATACACAGTTGCGGAACCAGGGTTTCAAGCTCAAATCTGACAACCATCTTGCAGATATGGTGTTTTCAATCAATATTGCAGGTTTCAGCATGCCATTGTTTGTCTTAGGTATCTAATTCAGCATTTGCATGTCATTTTTTGGTTGCTGGGGTCATTTTTATGTAGCTAAAGGCATTTTGTTTACCCTAGAGCAACATTTTCTATACATCATCAAGAAAATCACCTTCTGGGTTTTGTTCGTAGCATAGAAAAACCATCTGGGTATCTTTCTTTTTTTGCATGTAGTCTATATATTTTGTAGAAACACGCTTAGAAAGCTATAGTAGGACTCCTCTCCGTTAGCAATTGCAGTTTTGAATGTCGTTTTCAAATGCTCCATTCTTGCTCATATGGACTCCTTTTCCCATGAATTGCTTTTGATTTTGGCTATTTTTTCATGCTTTATGAACTAGAGCAAACATTTTTTATTTTGATGCCAATATTTTTCAAAAATTGCAGATTCTCAGTCGTGACACTGCACAGTTCTCGTTTTGAGAACTTTGGAGGATCATAACTTTCACATACAACCTCGTATCGAGGTGATTCTTTTTTTGAAAGTACATGATTTTTTGAGTAGATCGTAGTGGTGCTGTTTATTTCTCTAGATATTGTATCAAAGTTGTATTTTTAGCATATGCTCTTCATGAGGGTTTTGTAATGCATTGAAATCAAGACCACTTAGTATTTCTTGCTAGTGGTAGTTGTAAATGCACTAATATAAAGTGCCAAATCATATTCTCTTTGGGGGGTTCTTTGATTGAGTGAAAAGGGGGGTTGTCTTGGTTGTGTTCTCTTCTTTTCGACATTTCTTCTCTGCATTTCTTCATCATGGATCAAACAAATCTGCCCATCCTAACTCCATACAATTACTTTGAGTGGAAATCATGCATGCCAATTCACTTAAAGAAAGCTGGATTAAATAGGATAACTATGGGACTTGAAACTAAACTTGCTAAAGATGAAGATAAGCCTAAGTGGTTTGACAAATGTGATGAAGCATATGGAACATTGTGTTTGTCTGTTTCTCCTGATTTTCTCTTTCACATTGAATCTTTGAATACACCAAATGAAATCTAGACAAAGCTAGAAACATTGTTTGGCACACAAGATTTAGTGAGGGGTCATATGTTGGAAAATAAACTAATTAGTTTAAGTCTAGGGAATTTCAACACAATCCAGGATTTCTTCACTAAATTGAAATCACTAAGGCTGCAATTAAAACAATGTGAAATTGAAAAGAAAGATGAACAACTGATTCTTAGTATTCTCTCTAAGCTAAGTTTAGAATATTCTGTGTTTGTTTCTACTTTCTATGCTACTAAGGGTGCACTTGGTACTCAATTCACCATGCCATCTTTAGATGATTTTGCTATCAATCTCACTTGGGAATAAGACAAGCTAATTCAGATGGGCACTCTTAAGTCCTCTAAGTCACATGCCTTGGCTGTCAACCAAGGCACACAAGAATAAAAAGGACAAAGTAGTAGAAACAATAGTAAGGATAAGAAACAAAAGAATAGCAAGGAGAAGAATGATCAGATACCGATTGCTTCAAAAGTAACTAATGAGACCCAATCTTCCAAGGGTGACAAGCCTAAGAAAGAGAGGGTCCAATGTGCCTATTGTAAAAGACCCGGTCATGATGAACATAAATGTCTGAAGAAATAAATTGATCACTTGACACACATTCTTGAGAAGAATAATATCAGTGTTCCTGAGTCTATCAAACAGAGTTCTAATGAGGGGTCTAACAAGGCAAAAGAAAATAGCAATGGGAAAGGAAAGGGCAAGGCCCTTGTTGCAGTTGCTTCTTCACCATCCACTTGGGTTCTTGATTTAGGTGCTTTGCAGCACATGGCTTCATCTAAGGAAGAACTTGGATCTTTGGAGCCGTGTACTATGCCTTCTATTTTGATGGGTGATGACACTCCTGTTGAGGTGTGTGGGAGAGGGTCTATTGATGTGGGGGATGGCACATTCCATGATGTTCTTTGTGTGCCCTCATTATCAACTAATCTCCTATCAGTATACCAAATCACTCACATAGGTTCAGGCAAGCGGGTTGAGTTCACTCCTAGTTCAGTGGAGATTTGTGAGTTGCACAGTGATTCTACAGTTGCAGTTGGGAGAGAAGATCATCAGTCATGGCTCTATCTATTTTCTCACTTTGTTTCTGATCCTCCTTCAACTGTTTTGTTCACTCATTCTAATGATGTGAGTAGATTATGGCATGAGTGGTTTGGCCATCTTAACTTCCGCTACTTGCATCAGCTCAACCAGTAGAGCATGGTCATAGGGTTGCCTTCAGTCTAGTTTTCAGGTGGTGTTTGCCAAGGTTGCATTCTTGGTAAGCATCCTAAGGAAAAGTTTAACAAAGGTAAGGCATGGAGAGCTTCACAGATACTGGAGTTAGTTCACAGTGATTTGGCTAGTCCATTTCAGCATCCTTCTTTCAACAGGGCTAGGTATGTCCTCACATTCATTGATGACTTTTCTCGATATACTTGGGTGTACTTTCTCAAATAGAAGTCTGAGGTATTTTATCACTTTCAGGACTTCAAGACTTTTGTAGGGAAGTAATCCGAGAAAGCCATCAAAGTTTTGCGCACTAACAATGGTGGTGAGTATGTCAACCATTAGTTTGAGAGGTTTTTGCACTTGAGAGGGGATTGATTTGCAGCATTCAGTTCCATACAATCCTCAGCAGAACGTTGTTGTAGAATGGAAGAATAGGTCCTTGAAGGAAATGGTGAACTGCATGATTCACTCTAGATCTCTTACACCACAGTATTGGGTAGAGGCCATTAACTGTGCTTTTTATACCCAGAACCATGTTCCTCATTGAGCCTTGAAGGGAGTCACTCCTTTTGAAGCTTGGAGTGGTCAAAAGCCATTAGTTAAGCATTTCAAGTTTTTGGTTCTCCTGCATAGGCCCACACTCCTGCAGAGAAATGCAAGGCCTTGGATCCGCTGAGCAGACCTTACAAATTTGTACATTATCCTAATGGTGTGAAGGGTTATCGGTTGCTCCACCCTACTACACATGAGTTGTTCATTGAGAGGAGTGTTCAGTTTGAGGAGGGCTCTTCGAGCTCACTTTCTATCAGTTCTCCAACTCCTACTTTGACATTAGAGTCACTTGGGATACATGACAGATCTTCTGATGAGTTAGATTCACCTGAGTAGTCTTCTACCTCCACTTCCGATGCAAAGAGTGATTCAGAGGACTCACCTCCTTCCTCTCCTAGTCATCATTTAGAGGTTGATGATTCTCCTCCAGATTCTCCATCTTCCGGTCCACTTTGGGCTAGATAGACCTTGCAGTCTGTAGGTTATTGGGTTAGGGATCCATCAGACACCAAGTAGACTCATTCATAGTTCCAGGATGCTCCACATGTCTTCATTGCTACTACCTCAGATCCACAGTCTTTTCATGAGGCTTCTGGTATTCCTGAGTGGGATACAGCTATGCAAGAGGAGTATAGTTCCTTGATGAGGAACCACACTTGGGATCTTGTCCCTCTTCCTAAGGGAAGAAAACTTATTCGATGTAATTGGATCTATCAGATAAAATTTTCAGCAGATGGGTCAGTTAACAAGCATAAGGCTCACTTAGTCACCAAAGGATTCTCCCACATTCCTGGGATTGACTACTTTGAGACTTTTACGCTAGTTACCCGAATGAATTCCATCTGACTTGTTCTTCCCATTGCTGTAGCTAATCGTTGGGAAGTACACCAGATGGATGTCAAGAGTGCTTTTCTTCACGGTGACCTTCAAGAGGAGATCTACATGGAGCAGCCACAGGGGTTCCTTCAGGATTCTTCACTTGTGTGTCATCTTCAGAAGTCTCTATGGCCTCAAACAGGCTCCTCAGGCATGGTATGCCAAGATGGACTCCTTCCTTCTATCAGTTGGGTTCACTCGGTGCCATTTTGATCCCAATATCTACATTCTGTAGCAGGATGATTCGCTCCTATTTTTGGTTCTGTATGTTGATGACTTGGTGATCACATGGAGTTCTTCATCCACCAGTGGGGCTGTCAAAATTGCCCTCCATGACAGGTTTTTGATGACTGACTTGGGCTTGTTGCATTACTTTCTTGGGATTGAGATCTTTCAGTCTTCTTCTGGGATCACCATCACACTATCCAAGTATGCTCTAGATTTGCTCTCAAGGTTTCATATGGCTGACTATAAGCCTACTCTGACTCCCTTTCTTTTTGGAGTCAAACTTGAGGCTCAGTGTTCTTCTCCACTTGTTGATGGCACTTTGTACCGATAGCTTGTTGGGAGTCTCATTTATCTGACTCATACGAGACCTGACATTTCATATGTTGTAGGCCTAGTCTCTCGATTCATGCAGGAGCCTCATGAGCTGCACTGGAAAGTAGCCAAGCAGATCCTTCACTACATTCAGGGTACTCATAGTTTTGGGATTCACTATGCAGTGGGCATTGAGCTTGACTTGGTGGGTTACACAGATTCAGATTGGGCGGGTGATTCTTAGGATCGTAAGTCTACTTCAGGTTACAGCTTCTCACTTGGTTCAGGTCTTGTTTGTTGGTCGAGCAAGAAGCAGTCTGCTATTGCTCTATCTTCTACTAAGGCCAAGTATCAGGGGGCTGTGAATACCACCACTGAGGCTATTTGGCTTCAGAATCTTCTCACTGAGTTTGGTATCCAGATCAGACGGCCATCAGTCATATTTTATGACAACCAGAGTGCCATTTAGATCTCACAGAATCTGGTCCATCATCAGTGGACCAAACACATTGAGGTCCACATGCACTACATCTGGGAGCTCATCCATGGGCATGTCATCGACCTTCGCTACTTTCTGACTTCCGATCAGGTTGCTAATATCTTCACCAAACCCTTTACTGAGAGCAAGTTCCTTCATTTGCGAGCTTTGCTGGGGGTGCGAGATGCTTCATCTTCTGGGGGGGCTTCTTCCTCTCACTTGGAGTCCTGACTCTCTCTACTTT
Source organism: Cunninghamia lanceolata (assembly GCA_027924645.1). NCBI lineage: Eukaryota > Viridiplantae > Streptophyta > Pinopsida > Cupressales > Cupressaceae > Cunninghamia > Cunninghamia lanceolata. Next base: position 3,468,369 of record BSBN01001957.1, read on the forward strand.
GGGGGGGTCTCTTCTCTCTCTATTTGGGGGGGGGGGGCTTTTCTCTCTTTTTGGGGGGAATTTCATGTACATGGGTACCTCAACAGGCTTGATTTGCTGGGACCCATTTCTACATCCACCTAAGCTTCACTTATGGGGGGTGTTAGTGTAGGTTTTTATTTCCTAGTGGGTTATTTATTTTTCCCCATATTGCTATGTTTTTCCTACACTTCTATTAATCTCGCTTAGGTTAATAAAGCATGTATTATTAGGTGAGTGGTTGCGAGGTGTCACCTTCCTACATGTGAGCATTCATTAGCTATCTAGGGAAGATACTTTGCTATCTTTAGTCTGATAGATGGTTTCTCCTGATTGGTCGGTGTTGCCACCTCCACCCTCTTCCTAGTCTATATAAGCATGCTACCTGGCTTGTATTTTATATCTTTTGCTTTTGCATCCTCTTAATGCTATTTTTCTTCTAGCATTTGCATTACTCTCTTGGAGACTAAATTTGTGTTGCTATTTTGATTTTGTATCATTTGCATTCATAGTTTAAATATCTATTCGTTTGCACTAGTTTTTTGGGTTAATAATTTTTTCAGATTCTAACACAACCATGGCAAAGTATAAAAATTCACACAACGTAATCTAAGGCATCATGCATATCTATATCTCAATAAGCAACACAGTCTGTTAAATAGGATACAAGATAGGATCTAAGAAGCATCACATAAGTAAAGTGAGAATATGTAAACATAAAATTATGTACCAACCATAGTCCAAATCAATATCAGACATTTTGAACAGGTATAAAACCATAACCATGATCGAATAACTGGGAGAATGAACATATGATGTCTCATCATAGAACTATAATAGCAACATGTGAGATCACTTCCCACCATCATGGCAGGTATCGAAGAGGGGTCCTACATGAACTCTATCGCTCACAACACCCAGATCATTTAACTCATAAATATTTCACTTGAAGGTCTGGTAGACACAACATGCAACCTAAATTAAGCCAAGATTTTGTAAAGAAATTACAAGCTAAGATAAAGCAAAGAACAAACTTTCATCACAATGCAACATCAGATTAACTTGCAAATACTCAGACAAAATATGAAGGAAAGTTGTTGCTCAATAACTGAAGGAATAATGAGTATAATGAAATAAATGAGTACAACACTCTCAATGTGAGAGGAAGACTCTATCTCTCTGCACTCTAATCTCTATAACTCTAACTGGAAAACTAAAAAAAATTAGAATTGGAACTCCTCAAAAGGAAGGAAAATCTGAGATATATGTTGTGAAAGATCCCCTCCTGAGAGCTAGAATAAAGCTCCTAAAAATAGACTCCAAGTCCATTTTTGAGGTACTTAGAAAAGCATGAATGAAAGCTCTAAAAAATAGTCTAAACTGCCAAATCATGATTGCAAAGGATCTCCTGATGTGTTCTCACCACAAAGTTGCTTTCTCCTGCTCATGAAATCCTCATATTTTTTCATATAGGACTCTAAATAAAACAAATCGAAAAGAATATCTGATTTGTTTTATTAGCCTAAAAATAGTTAAGTTTTAAAAGCAATTTATCAATGATTGCTGTAAAACTAACTTTACAATGTTATGGCAATTTAATCTATATCCCTATTTGATTTGATTTTTTTGCAAAAATAAATAATATCTAGCTCATAATTTCACAAAATATTTTACAAGGCATTACAATTGATTTTCTATAAAAATCATAAAAATGATGAGCATATCACTATACACTCTGCAAAATAAATCAAAGCCTTGAAGGCTTAACACCATGGCTCTAATCCCATAAATGCATTGTCCATGTGGTAATATCCTGCCACCTCATCTTGTCTTCATATCACCTCATGCAATCCTTATATCACCTTGCCTTATGTCTCCATGCAAAATTCTCCTAATTGCATGATACATGCACTAAGGCAAAAGTTAACCCTTATTGCACAATTACCTTGCCAAGGAAAAAAAATATATCACCACAACCATTAATGCATTTAGGCAAAAAAGAATAATATATCCCTTGCCTTCATAAGGCATATCACCTTATCCTCATGTATTGTCCTTTCAACCTACCACCTTACCTTACATTACCTACGCTCACTTTATATTTCACTTGATATTCCACCTTTGACCCTTTAATAATCTCCATATTTGACTTTTGATGCAAAAAATGCATAAGGTAAATAAGGATATCTCAACCATTATGACTTGTCAACCTCCATGCAACAAAATAAGGTTTGTCTTTAATCCTTAACTTCAAATGATTTCTAATTTTGACTTTACAAGAATCATTCTGTTTTGCCCACAGGCCTTTTGTGGTACGATCATTAGGTCAAAAGACATAAGTCTTTGACCATGGTGTATAAGATTAGGCAATTTTAAAGTTTCAAATGTGACAAAAGTCTTATTGGGTTAGGGCATCATTGGAACCCTAACACATAAAAAACTTCAACCCTAATTTCTTGGATTATTTTCACTTTGAAATCTTTGATGGAGCTCTGCTTTGGCCATAGGGAGGGTTTTGAGACTATAACTCTTTCATCTTTCCATGTCTATGAGTACCTCTTATAGATTTTCTTGAAGGAAATGATGGGTAAGATGTTTTAAGCATCCCTTTTCATTTTAGGATCATACTCTGGCTTTAACAACCACAGATTTTACATTATTCTCTGATACATTTTGTGTTCCTTTTTTGTTTGTCATTTGTCTTCTATTTGGGAGATCACAATCTGTGGCACCATTGATGATTTCTGATTTCAAAAAAGAAGAAAGCCTCGGTTCTGTACATTTCTCCTATGGAGAGCACAGGTAAGCTTGCAAATTTTGAACTTTGCCTACACTTTTTTGACTTCATTCCCTTTCATTCTAGTGGTAGATTCTAGCTCTTAAGGTTGTAGCTTTAAATTTTTCCTGATGCACTTTGTTATATTTTCCTCTATTTGGGCCGTCGTTGTTGATTAGGTCGAGCTCATGTTGGTTCATACAAGGATAAATCCCACGGCCTTATCTCACAAGGTAAAATTCTCTCCTTTAAGCTTTGGTTCATTACTCTCCATTTCCTCACTGGTGTATGCTCAATATGAGCTCATAAATGCATGTCTCCTCTTTATTCTGGAAAGACACTTCTAGTTGTGGCATCTCAAATCTTTGCATATTATTTATTGGTGCTCCTTTTAACTTTTGGCTTTGGGCAATGAAAAATTAATTTGAATGTGAATATTTATGACAAAATACTCCATTCTTTGTTCAAAAGGAAGATCTTTGACAAACCTATGTATATTTGTTCTATTTTGAGTATTTCTTGTGTATGAATAAATGCAACAAATACTAGGGCCTTAGAGCAACAATGCATGCCATTACTAGTACTTTATCTTTTTTGTATGGTTTCTTGTGACACAAAACTCTAGGTGACTTGACTCAGCTGTGAGGAAAGGTACTCCATAAATCTCATCATACACTTCTGGTCATAAGGCTATACTTACATTCCCTGTAGCAAACTGATGGTTATGCATTTGTAATCCATTTCACTTCTTCTTATGACTGCACATATAGCCTATGAGATATCTTGAGCAAGGTTTCTATGGTCTCTTAATGTCATCATGCAAGCAACATTAAATCTTCTTCATAGGTATATTGAAAATGGCATGCATTGACAGCTACTGGTGATGATCTGTGCCTCCATTTGAGACTGTGCCTTATGCTTTAATGTGACTGTCATAACTCACAATCTTATGGAAATTGTCTTCAAGCACTGTGTGACTGTCATTTTATACATTTATGCCTGTATCTCTATAATAGTTTTCTATCTGGTAACTTCTTAAGGGCAGTCTTATTATCTTAATCTATGACCTCTCTTATATGAGGAACAACTATCCCTACTCTTTGTTGTCCCATACTTGTGAATGACATTGTCTCGCATCCTCTTCCATTCTATTATAACAGCATAAGCATTTTGATTTGCACTTCAAGATAAAAATATAGATGCTCCATAAACTCCTCTGTAACTGTATATGGATATTGAGACTCCATTTTTTTGTCATGATCAAATAACTGCTGATCTCTTTGTGTCTTTGCATACAATTGATATATATTTTGCAGTCCATTTCCATTGTTATGGTTATTTGTAACATAGTACATACACCTAGCAATTATATCAAAGGCATAGATATGCCATATTGAATATTAGAACTTCACTGCAACATGGTAGATGAGATACATAATGACAGTTTCAGTTGATTGTTCCTCCTTCCCAACAATGATGTTTATTTGTTACAAACATTATTGCTCCATAGATGCAAAATCTGTCATGAAGCTCCCTATAATCCACTTGTTTCTCAATCACACACAATAAGTACTTGGTGAGCTACCTCTTGTAATTGTAGCATGGTATTTAGATGACTATCCCATGAATGACAATGCTTCTCCTTTTTCTTGTAGCACTTATACTCATGCACTGTTGATGGCATATAATGATTCTCTTCTTTGCTCACAACTATGCATAAATCTTTCATGGCATCCTTGTCTATTCATTTGGCAGAAATGTTGCAAACATTTATTGCTATATCATCATATCACAAACACTTGTCAGGAAACTTTAGTATTGGTAACTTCTGTTTGGGCTGCATCTGCCATGTGATTATGCACATACCTGCTCATGGTCATTAGTAGCATCATAAACACTCTTGACTATTTGTCCTTTCTTTACTATGGTATGGAAAAACATGAGGCTCTTGATAAGTACTATATCAGTTGATAGTTCATCTCCTTCATGACAATACATATGTGCAATTGAAACAAATGATACAAGATGCATTTCAGTTCATGCCTATGGCTGGCTCAATTGTTTCATACATGTACTTGATCCTCTTCTATTCCTCTTTGAGTCAGGAGTAGTGTACTTTCTTTGTAATGATCAATTGTTTGATGTGGACTCTACTTTACCTATGCACATGCTATCTTCTATATTTGTCTATTTGACTTGAATAGTAAATTGATATTCTATGATTCTTAATTGACAGCTCTATCAAAAACATGACTTCTGACATATAATTATGAGCATTTCAAGTATGATGTTTACAACATCTTACCTCATTGGCTTCCATGTGCAAAATTCACTATTCATAGATGATTGCTACTTCAACTCCCCTTGAATGGTAGTCATAAATGGACACTAAATTGAGGTCCAATAGGTTGAGTTGATGCAACATCATTCACCTTATCATGTTCCTCTTTTACATAGTATGGATGAGTAATTGATTTCACTTCTCTTAAAACTCAAGGGTAGCATGCCAAGCTCTACCCTTGTGGGAGCCCATTTTGCACTACATGCTGAAATATATTTGAAATAGAAACATAATTACACCCATACCTGCACATGAAACAAATAGATTAGAATAAAACAATGGTGCTCCATGATTGCTTCTTTTTTAGTTCCTTCTGCATATGGATGTTGTTCAATTGATCAATGCACTATAATCAAAGTATTATGCCTCTTCTGATGGATAAAGGATTTTCATAATGGGAGCTTCTAACGGGACCCTTCCCACATTTTTTTAGGTACATGTTGAGATCAGGAGTAGGAAAGGAGGCTACTTTGAAGATCGACAAAACAAGGCAATAATGGCTATGTCTTTCCTTTCTCATTCATTAGATGCATCGTATTTTATTTATATCTACATATGTTTAGCTATAACCCATAACTTGTGTGGGACTTCTGATATGTCATCATTTCTTTCAATGCAATGCTTATTCCTTTATGTATTTCAACTTGTAAATGAATAACCATTGTGATCAATGAAATACTTATCTCACTTGACTGTTCTGTAATGCAATGATTGATCTAAAACTTTTCCTCCAACTGAACTACATTGAACACTAAAACATAACAACTCTGCAACTAACTCATAATAGAAGAATGTTAACCCTTGCTCAAAAAATGAATTTGTCACATCTGCTCAGCCAATTTTGAGCTGTGGTAAAAAATGGTAACAATCTCTGAGAGGAAACTTGAGTGACTTTAGAAAACTCCATTATCAAATCTTGCGCAAAAAATGTCACAATTGAATTTGGAGGACAATGACAATTTAATGATGAACTTCTATCATCTCTCAGTGTTACAATGTAGAATACAACTACAATCTATTTTTTAGGAAATTGGGTGTCTAAACCTTGCAAAATTTTCATTATTGTTTATTTATTATTTAATATTTTTTTTGTAGTTAGTTATATATTATTGTTATTATTTAATATTTACCTCCAACACAAATTGGGGCATTGGAATTTGATGTGGAAGTTATGCCAAGTGTTGGTGCCTTACAGTAGTAGAATATTAATATTTTATTTTGACATTATCTTTACCAAAATGGGACACCTTATTTTTGTGGGATGCTATGATAGATTCTATGATAAGAGCTAGATTTAGAGAGAGTTATTGGACTATTGAACAATTATGACAAAGTTTTTATTATTGTTCATCAGAGCCTAATTTTAGACATGAATCTTACCTATCTTAGGAACCACACCTCATGGGAGGTTTTGCGAAGGAAAATGGCAAAGGAAAATAATAGCACCCTATTACAGTAAAGCCAGAGCTTCAACTCTTCACCATAAACATAAATTTTTGACATAAAAAAATCGAGATTATATATATTAGAGCTGTAGGTAGTTTTTATAGAAAAAAATAGAGTATCATTTTTTATTAAAAAGAGCTACCGCTCTTCATACATGCATAAAACCCAGAAAATAGAGCATTACGCTTCAATTTTGCTATGCTTGCACACAATAAGGAAAACAACACATTGTTCTACAAATGACATGACTACATTTTTAGTTATGGACAAAGTATTGCATTGAGTCCTGCATTGGAGAAGCTAGGCCATACGTAGAGGATGTTAGGCCATACATCCAAGACCATTCCCTACAGAAAACATTAATGAAACAGATTAAACGCAAGGGAAAACAAAAAGTAGTGAAAAGCAAGAGTCATCTTTATTAAATGAAGCATTGGTTGGGATTACAATTCCAACACTCCCCCTTAATCACAACTACTACCTTCTATGATACCCAAATGATCTGTTTGAAACACAAAACTTTCTTTCCCTAATGCCTTGGTGATAATATCTGCACACTAATCTTTAGACCTAGAAAAATCTAGAAAGATCTCTCCATTGTTGATAAACTCTCTAATGAAATGATATCTTCTGTCAATATGCTTACTTATCTTGTGAAAAATTGGATTATTGGATAGGGCTATAGTTGAGTTGTTGTCACAATAAATCTTAGTTGCCTCTTCGTGTTCATGCCTTAAATACTTCAACACTCTTCTCATCCAAATTGCTTGGCATGATGCTGATGTTGCTGCTACATATTCTACTTTAGTAGATGAATGAGTGACAATAGGTTGTTTTTTAGAAGCCCATGATACTACACCTGTTCCAAAATGAATGACATAACCAAATGTGCTCTTCCTATCATCAATGCTTCCTACACTATTACTATCTATGTAACCTATAAGCTTGAACTCATTTGATCTTCAATGCTGAATTCCGCGATTCCTTGGTACACTCACATATCTTAGAATTCTTTTCCCTACTTTACAATGAGGATTTTTTGAAAACTCCATGAACCTTGAGATAAGACTTAATGCATACATTATGTCTAGCCTTGTGGCTGTTAGGTACATGAGACTACCAACTAATCTTTTATACAATGTTGGATCAACACTGGATCCCTTATCATCTTTGCTTAACTTCAATCTAGTCACAATTGGTGTTGGTGCTGATTTGCAATTTGCCATGTTAAACCTTTTCAAAATATCATTTACATATTTGGTTTGAGAGATGAATATACCATTTTCATTTTGAATCACCTCAATGCCAAGAAAATATTTCATGAGGCCCAAATCAATCATTTCAAATTCCTTCTTCATGGCTCTTTTAAACAAATCAATTAATAAGTCACCTGTGAAGATTAAATCATTAATGTATATAAATATACAATTATGATTTCACCTTGTTCATTCATTTTGGTGTACAATGTAGGCTTGATGTTGCAACTATTCAAGCCATTTTGTAAAAGATAAGAGTCAATTTTGCTATACCATGCTCTCGGGGATTGCTCAAGTCCATAGAGTGCTTTCTTGAGTTTGTAAACTTTGTCTTCTTGGCCTAGGAACTCATACCCTAGTGGTTGCTCCACATACACTTCTTCAAGATAACCATTTAGGAATGTTGATTTTACATCCATTTGATAAACATACCACTTGTTTTGAGATTGTATTGCAAGTATTGTTCTCATGGTGTCCAATCGAGCTACCGGTGCAAATGTCTCATTCTAATCAACTCTAGGATGTTGTGAATAACCCTTAGCCACTAGCCTAGCCTTATGCTTTTGCACATCACCATTTGCACTTAACTTGGTTTTCTAGACCCACTTTACTCCTATTACATTGTTTCCTTTTGGAAGGCTCACTAACTCCCATGTATGATTCTTTTCTATAGCATCATTTTCTTCATCCATTAGATGTACCCATTTTCATATTTAATTGTATCTTCAAAGTGAAATGGATCATCTACATGTGAATATAATGCAAAAAGAGAAATCAAACCAACATTTTTCTCACCTTCATTTTGATCATAATTGCCTCTTATACTTCTAATTTTTTGTCTCCTTAAGCTTGCCAATGTTGGATTTGACATATCACTTGAATTAGAACTTGTAGAATGTGGACTTGATGGTCTTGTACCTATAATACATGTTGTAGATGGTGTTTGTTGTTCATTTGAAGGAGTACTAGATTGAATGTGTGGGGCTGTCCTTATGCTTGATGACGGTGTCACTTGTGGACCACTTTCTTGAGCTTGAATGGGTATGGAAGGAGTACATGTTTTTATTAAAACTTATTTATCCTCGTGGTAAACTTGCTGATATATTGACTATGTTTTCCAAGATTCCATCCCATGCTTCATCTACTATGAATTGCACATCTATGCTGATTACAACTTTTTTGATTATTGGATTCTACAATTTGTAAGCCTTTGATTCATCACTATATCCCACAAATATGCATTTTCTCCCTTGTTGTCTGATTTCTTTTTCAATTCATCTAGGACATGTGCATATGCCACACATCGAAATACTCTCATTTGAGCAACACTATGTTTTCTTCCACTCTATGCCTCTTTCAGAATCATATTCTTAACACTCTTGGTTGGACATCTATTAATTATATAGGTTACACATGGTACATCTACAACTCAATATTCATTTAATAAATATTTTTCTTTCAACAAACTCCTAGCCATTTCCATGATTGCTCTATTTTTCCTTTTAGCTACACCATTTTGTTGAGATGTGTACCTAGTTGTGAATTGCTTATAAAGTCCATGGTCCTTGCAAAATCTTATAAAATCATTTGAGATGTATTCACCACTTCTATATGTTCTCAATGCTTTTATGTAATGCCCACTTTTCTTCTCAACAAGAGCCTTGAATTGACCAAAATAATTAAAAACTTCATTCTTGTGTTTTAGAAAGTAAACCCATGTTTTTATTGTATAGTCATCAATGAATGTCAAGAAGTAAAATATTCCACCAATTGAAGGTGTTTGCATTGGTCCACACAAATTTGAATGGATAATCTCCAATGGTGCTTTTTCCCTAATTGACTTTCCTGTTGGAAATGATTCTCTATGTTATTTTCCCAAGATGCACCCCTCACATACTCTTTCAATTTTTTCTATTAGTGGAAAACCATTTACCATGCTTTTCCTATGTAGTAGGTTTAGACTTCCAAAATTGAGGTGTCCAAATTGTAGATGCCAAAGACAATTCTCATCTTTTATTTCTACTTGAAAGATTGTTTGAGTGAGTGCTGCAACATTTTCTAGATCCACTTGTGGGTTCATTGTGGGGTGTGCTTGAGAAAATTTCACCTTCAAATCAGGTTTCAACCTTAGGGGAAACATTCTATTGTTGGTCATTTGGAATTTTTCAATGAGATGATTGCTTGGAAATTTGTCTAAAATTATGCATTCTCTATTTTTGAAAAATAATCTATACCCCTTTTGAACAAGCTGCCCAATGCTCATTAAATTGTGTTTTAAACTTGGAACAAAATAGACATCAGAAATAAACTTTTTCTCCCCTTGCTTGGTTAGAATATTGATGTTTTCTTTTCCCATAACTATCACTTTGTTGTCATTACCCAATGTGACATTTGGTTTTACATTTTCATCCAAACTTGAAAATATTTCTAGGTTCCCTATCATTTGGTTGATGCAACCTAAGTCTAGAAACCATACATCATTTTGATTTCCTTGTGAAACATTATATGCTAAGAACATACTTCCCTAGTTTTGGTTTTCTCTTGCAAAGTTTGCATTTTGTTTGGTAAAATCATATTGCTTCTTCCTACACTCATTTAAATAATGGCCATACTTTTTGCAATAATGACATTGAACTTGATATTTGTCATACCTTTGGCCTTGAGATTGATTTTGGCTTGGATTTTGACTTGGGTTTTAACTATTGCCTCTTCCACTTGTCTTTGATGGGCTAGTTCTTCGACCTCTATATGAATTTCTTCCTCTACCTCTAAAATTGGATCTTCCTTTGCCTCTACTGCTATTGATTGAAGCTTGTGATTTGAAGGCATGTTCAAGGGTAGAATTTGGTTGTTCTATTTTGTCTCTACTTATGGTTTTGTAGAGATCCCATCAACTCATCAATGGACAATTGTGTCAATTCTTTTGACTCTTCTATTGACACTACAATGGAATCAAACCTACTAGGCATACTTCTAAGAATTTTTTCTACAACCCTTTGGTCCTCTAGGTTTTTACCATGAGATCATATTTGATTTACTACACCCATTGCATAAGTAAAAAATACATCTATGGAAATGGAGTCTTTCATATGTAAATTTCAAAAAATCTCTCCTAAGCATTTGCAACATAGCTATTTTGACTTTACTTGTACCTTGGTAAGCTATTTATAAGCACTCCCATGCATGTTTAGATCTAGTTACTACTGCAACTCTTGGGAAGATAGATTCATCCATAGCCTGTTGTATGAAGAACAAGGCTTCTACATCCTTCCTTTTGTTCTCTCTCAAAAAATCTTCTTCAGCTTGTGTCAATGCATTATATGTTGCTTGGTCAGGTAGTTCAGGAAACCCATTTTCAACCAAATCCCACACATCTTGAGAACAAAATAGAGTCTTCATATTGATGCTCTAGAAGTCATAGTTCTTTCCATTGAAGACAAAAATTTGAGATTGAGTGAGACTATTGTCCACACCATCCATTACTAAACAAAAAATTCACAACTTGAGCTCTAATACCAAATGAAGGAAAAGGGCAGAGGAAAATAACAACACCCTATTATAGTAAAACCAGAGCTTCAACTCTTCACCATAAACATGAATTTTTGACACCAAAATTTTTTTTAAAAAAGATATTATATATATTAGAGTTGCAGGTAGTTTTTATAGAGAAAATAGACTATCATTTTTAATAAAAAGAGTTTCTGCTCTTCACACATACATAAAACCCAAAAAATAGAGCATTACACTTTAGTTTTGCTATGCCTGCACACAATAAGGAAAACATCACACACTCTTCTACAAGTGACATGACTACATTTTTAATTGTGGACAAAGTCTTGCATTGAGTCCTACATTGGAGAAGTTGGGCCATACGTAGAGGAAGTTGGGCCATACGTAGAGGAAGTTAGGCCATACCTCCAAGACCATTCCTTATAGAAAACATTAATGAAATAGGATGGAGGCAAGGGGAAAAAAAGTAGTCAAAAGTAAGAGTCATCTTCATTAAATGAAGCAGTGGTTGGGATCACAATTCCAACATTTTGCACATGGTTTTGTAAACGATAAATAGTTCTAGGTTGCCGGAAGTCTATAAATTGAGAGTTTGAAGAGTAACTTGTATTATGAGAGTTTGCAAATATACACGTGCTATCAGAATGCTATTAGAACTAATATGTATTTGAATGCTAGTGTATTACTCTGTAAAGACTTGCATTGTAAGTGTATTGTAATCTTGTTATAGATTTGATAATATATTATTTAGGTTTTGGAGTATGGGGTTTTTCTCCCCAAAATGTTATCCCCATAGAAATCACTATGTTATGAAGCACTCATTTTTAAATTATTAAGACTTCTAGATCTGACCAACTATATTAAATTTTGAATTAATAATTATCAATAGTAACCAAATGATGACATTTAACTATTGAAAAAAAATTCTTTTACAAAGAAAGATTAAAATTATAGAAATTCTTTTACCATAGATTTATTAGGTAGCTATGCATTTTAACATCCATCTCTCTCTCTCTCTCTCTCTCTCTCTCTCTCTCTCTCTCTCTATATATATATATATATATATATATATATATATATATATATATAACCTCAAAACTTTGAATAGTGCCTCTAAAAAAATAATCAAACAACTACATACAAGCCAATCTATTCAAAGAACAACTTAAATATCATATGAGATATTTTGTATGGTAAAATAATTTGTTTTGATATTTTAGATTCATTTTTAAGTTTTCTTAGATTACATTGAGAAGCATTTCATAACAACATCATATGTATGGCAAAATAATTTGTTTTGACATTTTAAATTCATTTTAAAGTTTTTTTAGATTAAATTGAGAAACATTTCATAACAACATCAAAACATACACTATTATGTCTTGACTGTGTACATAAAAACTAAAACATAATCAATTTATAATTTATAAAAATTAAAATTAAATCTATAAAATTAAACTCTTTTAAAATAACATATAAATATATAAAATTTAGTAGACTTTTCAAACTAAAAATAAAATTTAAATAAAAATAAAAATAAAATAAAATAAACAATATAATTATTTTTAAATAAAAATAAATTTATATGTTTCATATAATATATAAAATAATTCTAAAATAAATTAAGTAAATAAAACAACTTCTCTCGTGTTTTATTAAAAACATGTATTAAATTACCTATACTAGTCAAAGCTTAACACTGACCATTCGAGTGAATTTTTCTGTTTCAATGATATAATTATTTTCTATTTCAATGCGTCAATAGTGATAATTATACACAATCTCCTTCATAATCACAACTCGTGACAAAAGTATGAATTACTGGGGTGGTTCGTGATAAGACGATGTGAAAGGCCTCTCGTAAAAACTAAAACATAATCAACTTATAATTTATAAAAATAAAAATTAAATATATAATATTACACTCTTAAAAAATTAACATATAAATATATAATATCTACTGGACTTTTCAAATTAAAAATATAATAAAAATAAAATTAAAAATAAACCGTTGATGACGGCATGGTTCGGTGGTTAAGTTGCTAACCCCCACTGCGTCAACGAGCTCACGGGGTGCATTTCAAAAAAAAAAAATTTAAATTATTTTTTTTTTAAATAAAAATAAATTTATATGTTTCATGTAGTACATAAAATAATTCTAAAATACATTAAGTAAATAAAATAACTTGACTGATATCTCTAGCATTTTATTAGACACATGTATTAAACTAGCAGTTGCTTGCCTATAGGATGAAATATTGAATAAAAATATGATCAATTTAGTTCTACACCATCCCTTAAGCTATGAAATATTGACTAAAGAGAAAAAAAAATGCATATTACCAGAAGCAAAGGAGGTTGTGAGTAATAAAATACACACAAAAGATTCACTAACATGTTAGGTTGTAAAAAATAATTTAAATTTAAACTATTTGATATAAATTTGAATTTTAATATTTGATATAAATTTGTGAGAAAATTATTATGGAAATTTTAATATAAATTTAAAATGCTATGAAATATTAATTAAAGAGAAAAAGAATGCATATTACCAGAAGCAAAAGAGGCTGTGGAAAAAAATACATAAATGCCCTTCGCCATGTAATCAACTACAGATGTCCAGAGGTAAGGTAATAATGTATTCTGTGATAAACAAGATTTTATACCCCAAAAATCCCTAAATAAAAGTAATCCATACTATCAAACGTATCCCAAATCCACCGAAAATATACTACATTAACACAAATCTCATAAGCAATACAAAAGATAACACTTACTGCAAAAAAATCAGATTAACATCACAGCCATGAGAGAATCCGCCCATTTTTAAACGTTCAAATGAAAAAGTTTAAAATTTGTACGCCAAATGGAGAAATAAATCTCTGGTTTTAAATTAGCTTCTAAAGTAGATGAAAAGGTTTTTAAGTGAGAAGCTACTGGTGTATACTTTACGAGCTGTCTGAGTTGTTTTGCTCCCTGAGGCGAAGAAAAGAGGAAATATAAGAGATGAGTGACTCGGGTGGGAATATATTTATCGTTTACATCAGCTTCAGGAGAGGGAATGAATATGTTTAATTTTATAAGTACGCTGAGTTTATTATTGAAATGGGATCCGTCAATGCGAGCAATTTACATTTAACGGCAAACGGCAAACGAATATCACGGGCAAACGCATCGGAATAATACGGTGATCATAAATTTTGGGCAATGGTTTTCCCACTAATAGGCTATCGGCTAATTACCTATACTAGTCAAAGCTTAACACTGATCATTCGAATGAATTTTTCTTTTTCAATGATACAATTATCTTCTCTTTGAATGAGTCAATAGTGATAATTATACACACTCGCCTTCGTAATCACATCAACTGGTGACAAAAGCATGAATTATTGGGGTGGCAAGGAAAGTGGTTTGCGATAAAACTGTGAAAAATCTATTGCAGCTACTGATTATTAATTTCCTATCTTATAAGATTATTTGGCTGCCGAAAAATTAATTAATTTACAACAAATAGTAAATAATAACACAACTGCAACTTCACGGAAAAATCAAGGAGATAGAAAAATAAAATCAACACAACATTTTGGACAAATTGTCCCTGGAAAAACCCCGAAGGGAAAACCAGTACTGCAGATGAGGAACTTTATTAAATCAAATCAGGAAATACATAGACTGCTTGCCTCTTACTGGCAGAGCTCCGGCAATGATCTCCTCCAGAAATTCTTCTCCCAATTTCTCCTATAGAAATTCCACTACTGCTATCTTGAACGCTATCGCTGCGCCCTTGCTCTCACTGCAAATCAATTTGCTATCACCGCAAATTTATTTATTTGCTATCGCTGCAAATACTTCTCGGATCTGTGTTCTCCAAATGCCTATTGATCCTCTTTTATAATCCCCTCATTGGAAACCAATGGCCATGATTTAATCTTAATCAATGGCTAGGATTAATTAGACTCTAAACCCTAATATCTAGAAGTCTTTCGAGAAATCAATTATCTAGGTATGGAGATAATTATTCCAGCTGTGTTTCCAGCCTCGAAATCACCACCCGAGACTAGAACACCTGTCGAAGCTACATAAAAATTAACACTCCCTCTTAGCGAGGAAGGTGTTCTGCATAACACCCAACTTACCTCTGAAGAAGATGAATTTCACCTTCCCCAATGCCTTTGTCAAAATGTCTGCTACCTGCTGATCTGTAGGTATATACTATAGCTGAACAACCCTCCGCTGTACACAATCCCTGATGAAATGATATCTGATGTCTATATGCTTAGACCTATCATGAAACACTGGATTCTCAGATAATCTGATGCAACTCTGATTATCACAGTGTATCACTGTAGTCTCAACCCTCTGACCAAACAAGGCTACCAGCAACTTCCGAAGCCATATAGACTCACACGTTGCCATGCTAGCTGCTATGTATTCTGCTTCTGCAGAACTCAGAGCCACGGACTTTTGCTTCCTGCTGTACCAAGAGACAACTCCTGATCCCAAACTAAAGAAGCACCCTGAAGTGCTTTTCCTGTCCACCGCACTACCTGCCCAATCTGCATCAGTATAGCCTATCAACTTGATACCATCACCTCGAGCATATCTGATCTCATACTCGATTATACCACGCAAATACCACAATACATGCTTTGCCGCTATCCAATGCACTCTCTTCGGCTCAACCATGAACTGACTAAGAGAGTTTACTGCAAAGGATATATCTGGCCTAGTGTTGACCAAATACATGAGAGATCCAATCAACATCCTGTATAAGGTGGGGTCTACATCCTTTTCCTTGGATGCGTCTACCTTCTTCCAATTCGTGATCATAGGTGTAGACATGGCTCTGCAATCTTGCATCTCAAACCTCTTCAATGTTTCAATGCAGTATTTCCCTTGTCCAAGGAAAATCTCTCCATCTGTCTGCCACACTTCCATGCCTAGAAAGTAGTGCATAAGCCCCAAATCCTTCATCTCGAACTCTGCTGCAAGGTCCCTCTTGCACTCCTCTATAAGCCCCAGTGAACCTGTTAAAAACAAGTCGTCCACATATAGAACAAGAATGAGAATTTCACCCCCAACCACCAAGTAGTAGAGGTTAGCATCCGCCTCACTCTTCACAAAGCCTATTCCCTGCAAGTATCTATCAATGCGCTCATACCACGCCCTGGGAGCCTGCTTGAGTCCATACAAAGCTTTCTTCAATCTGCACACGTGGGTTTCGCTGCTGTGTGCTACAAAGCCCTCTGGTTGTTCTATGTATACCTCTTCTAACAATTCACCATTAAGAAATGCCGTCTTGACATCCATTTGATGGATCTGCCATCCCATATGCACTGCAAGTGAGATTACGGCTCGTATAGAAGTATACCTAGCCACTGGAGCGAATGTCTCCTCATAGTCTATTCCCTCCTTTTGAGAGAACCCCTTGGCCACGAACTTTGCCTTGTATTTTTCGATGCTACCATCTGCACCATGCTTAATCTTATAGATCCAGCGTGATCCAACCACTGCCCTATCTGTCGATCTAGGCACAACCTCCCACACATCATTCTGCATTATTGAGGTATATTCCTCAACCATCGAATCTTGCCACACCTGTTGCTATGCAGCCTCCTGATAGCTAGAAGGCTCACTATCTACCAACTTACTAACCAATGCCACATAGTCATTATACCTAGCTGGTTGTTTCCGCTATCTATTACTCGTCCTAAGAGCTCCCACAAACTCCTGAGTATCCTTATGTGTCTGTTGAACCTCACGGTTCCTCCTGTCAACTATAGAGGATGAAATATCAAACTCCATATCTTCTTGATGCATCTCTTGGATTTGCTGTATCTGTTGCTCCATACTCTGCGAACTCTCAGCCCTTGAGCCTGTGCTTGTACTAGTAACTGTACTCGTGCTTCGCTGCCCCTGTTCTGGTTGAACAATCCTTGGAGCTTCTGTTGGCTGCTCATTCTGATCATCTACTAGCAAATCTCTGGACCTCCTATATGCCTTGTCCTCCATGAATTTGACATCACGCCTGACTATAATCCTCCTGGTCCCTGGAATAAATATCCGATATGCCTTTGAGGTCTCGCTGTACCCCACAAAGTACCCTCTCTCTGCAGTCTGATCTAACTTGGAACGTGTAGCCCCTAGAATGTGACAAAATGCCAAACTCCCAAATATACTGAAGTGACTGACATCTGGCTTCTTCCCTGAGAATGCCTCCTCTGGTGTCATCTTGCCCAATACCTTATGTGGAACCCTGTTCTGTATGTATACTGCTGTACTGCATGCCTCTGCCCATAAGTATCGTGGCATATCTTGGTCATACAACATAGCCCTTGCTGCCTCCGATATAGAACGATTCTTCCTCTCAGCAACCCCATTCTGTTGCGGGTTGTAAGGAACGGTCCACTCTCTCTTGATTCCTTCCCTGGTACAGAACTCCTGGAACTCTTTCCCTTTGTACTCGCCTCCATTGTCTGACCGAAGAACCTTTACCTTCCTACCTGTCGAATTCTCCACAAGAGCTTTAAACTCCTGGAAGTGACTGAAGACCTCATCCTTGGTCTTCAAGAAGTATATCCAGGTCTTCCTGGAGAAATCATCAATAAAAGTAACAAAGTACTCATATCCTCTGAGAGACTTCGTTGACATTGGTCCACATATATCTGAATGTACTAGATCAAGAACCCCCTTGGATCTGGTGTCACTCCTTGGAAAAGCTGCTTTCACAAACTTCCCCAATACACATCCCTTACATACATCATCATGCTCTGTGCTCACATCTGGAACACCTGTCACTATCTCACGAAGCAATTTAAGTGCTCCATGATGTATATGGCCCATCCTTCTATGCCATAGCTCTCCTTGATCTCTAGGATTACTGCTGCTCACTAGTGCCTTAGGAGTATCAAACTGCAACCTATAAAGTTGGCCGCTCCTAACTCCAATAGCTATGGGTGATTTCCAATCCTTATGCTTGATTAAAACATGCGCCCCTCTAAAGAGTACATTGTAGCCTTTATCCTAAAGGACAGATACGGAAATTAGATTCATGCCCAAGCCTGGCACATACAACACATCATGAATGGAAATAGGCTTGCCATTCTCCCTCTGAAATAGAACAATCCCTCTCCCAACTGGATTGCACTTGGACTTGTTCCCCATCTGAATCTAGAATCTGATGTCCTCCTCCTTGTATCTGGAGAAGTACTCCCTAACTCCTGTCATATGAAATGGCACCCCACTGTCTATATACCAAACACCCTGTGAGGTTGAGCTAGTCAGGCAAGCTATGAGTGCAAACTCATCCTCCATTCTACTAGAAAGCTCATCTACACTTGCTGAAGCTACCGTCTGTTTCTTGCCCTTCTTTTCATTTTTCTTCCTTTGTGGGCAATCGCTGACATAGTGGCCGAACTCGTGACAGCCATAGCATTTGATCTTAGATAAGTCCTTCTTCTTCTCACTTTTTGGATTTGATCCTTTGCCAGACCCCTTCTTCGCTTTCCCTTTTCCTGCTAGGGCAACGTTTTCCTGTTCCACCTCACTTTTCTAACTATTACTGTTGGCTCCATTGACAAGACTTAGTCTAAGTTCCTCCTGAGTGAAGTCACTCCATAGTCGATCCCAACTCGGTAAGGTGTCTCGTCCATTAATAACTTGAACAAAGACATCCCACTGCTTAGTAAACCCATTCAGGGCTATTCGTACTAGCTCATCATCCTTTGGTTTGTCTCCAACAGCTGCCAATTCATCCTTGACAAGTCTAAGTCTGGTGAGGTAACTTGTGACGTCTTCTCCCTTATTCATCCGGGTATTCCTTAACTTTTCTCTGAGAATCAGCTTTCGGTTAAGGGTAGCATTCTGGTATAGATTCATAATGGCGTCCCACATCGTCTTTGCTGTATCTAACTCTGCAATATGCGGAACAATATGATCCTTAACACCGTCAAGAATCAGCCTCCTTGCCTTGGCATCTTCCTTCTTATATGCTACGAGCTGTGTTGCGTCTGTAGGTACAGGTACAACAGTGGTCACATAATCCTTGATACCATTCTCTTCCAGCAATAAAGAAATTCTGGCTTTCCAGACACCAAAATTTGAGGCTCCATCCAATCTGTCCTGATCTCTTAAACCTACTGAGGCCATCTCAAAAGAAAATAATAATTTGAAGAGGTCAAACTGGGTTTTATAAACCCTAGATTTTTATTTATTATTTTTCCTTTCTCCCTGTGCTTGTTCTGCCCTCAGATCCGCTTTGATACCATGTGAAAAATCTCTTGCAGCTACTGATTATTAATTTCCTATCTTATAAGATTATTTGGCTGCCGAAAAATTAATTAATTTACAGCAAATATTAAATAATAACACAACTGCAACTTCACGGAAAAATCAAGGAGATAGAAAAATAAAATCAACACAACATTTTGGACAAATTGTCCCTGGAAAAACCCCGAAGGGAAAACCAGTACTGCAGATGAGGAACTTTATTAAATCAAATCAGGAAATACATAGACTGCTTGCCTCTTACTGGCAGAGCTCCGGCAATGATCTCCTCCAGAAATTCTTCTCCCAATTTCTCCTATAGAAATTCCACTACTGCTGTCTTGAACACTATCGCTGCGCCCTTGCTCTCACTGCAAATCAATTTGCTATCACCGCAAATTTATTTATTTGCTATCGCTGCAAATACTTCTTGGATCTGTGTTCTCCAAATGCCTATTGATCCTCTTTTATAATCCCCTCATTGGAAACCAATGGCCATGATTTAATCTTAATCAATGGCTAGGATTAATTAGACTCTAAACCCTAATATCTAGAAGTCTCTCGATAAATCAATTATCTAGGTATGGAGATAATTATTCCAGCTGTGTTTCCAGCCTCGAAATCACCACCCGAGACTAGAACACCTGTCCAAGCTACATAAAAATTAACAAAAACAATGTGAAGGTTTTATGTTTTCAGTGGCATATGGACACAATGACGATCAACCTCTTATGGTCGTGAAGAATCATCACCCCTCACGCTGCTAATGATGCAAACAATTATAGGCATGAGTTCTCCACAGTCCATAGAATACAGATATAAGTACTTTTAGATTAAATTCTGTGTATTTCTTTGCTTCATACACATAACCCTTAACAAACATAACAAATAATTTCACCTTGCTTTATAAATGTTAGAGTTATAAGGCTTATATTCTATTTGGCTGTCAGTTATGATAATGATAAGACATTCACCCAGTTCATCACGAGATGTCATCTCGTGACAAAAGCATGGATTATAGAAGTAGTAATGAAAGTGGTATGTGATCATGGAAAGACATGCTTATGATATTCAATATATCTCTTAATTTTGCTTCTATAAATATCATTAGTAGTTGCACGAAATTTATGCACAAAGAATTGACTTATAAGATGAAATATTAAATAACAAGATGATGATAATTTAAATATAAGTTCATAATAAATAACAATATGATCATAATTTTGGTATTTTTTTTAAAGACAACAATGAGATTTAAAGAACCGATGCAAATACCTTAAAAAAAAGTTGAAAGCAAATCAGTCAGGCACATTTTGGATTGAAGTTCGTATCGATTAATAAAAAAACATAAAAAATCTCCAAACAATCGCCTATTTTAATCTTTTCCTATGCCTTCTCTATTTACTTACTCAATGTACAGTTTGAGTGTGAAGACCATTGTTTGGTTGCACTCGGTGCATTTCTGCCATGTCCAGGATTTGATTGTGAGGCCTCTAATTTTTTTCCAACTCCCATAATACAAAACACAGTAAATAAGAACTCAAATCCATATGCAAAAATGGTAATTTTGATCACAATTTACCCTCTAAATTTGATGGTTGCTGGTGGGATTCATTATTATTCTGCTAATCAGAATATTATTGAAGTAAAATAATTAGCAGTTTATAAAATGCAAATGAGTTGAAGCAGGTGTCATACGCCAGGTTGAACTTTAAGCCCTAAATTGAAAATATGGAGAAGTTTAGAAAATGTAGATGAGTAGAAGCAGGTATCCCGTACACTAGGTTGGTGTGTATATATGGACATTTAAAAAATATCACCTTTGCCTTTCATCTTTTTATCCAGCAACAAAGACTACTATACTAAGGCACACTAAAAACCCAATCCCCAAAACGATGGACTAATTTAGAGAATGCAGAAAGGCCTCCCATGCCAAGTTAGTGTATAGGCAGAGCATTTAAAAATGAATCCCCTTACTATTATCTTTAAGTACAGAAGATAATGAACAAAATCTAAGGGATCGAGGAGACCGGGACGGAAAAACGGGAACGGAAAAATGGAAAATTGATCACCAGATTATTGAACAAATCCAGTGATCTTAATTTTTTGCAATGTATTTCTCATGCAGATCCCTATCGGCTAATTATACATGAAAATAAGGTGCATCTTAATGCAATCATTATCTACTAGAAACCCATTAACCACATTATGAGAAGATAAGTAATGATTGGATAAATCAACATCACCAATATTCAACACACTAGGTACACATCAACTCACAAGAATGAATTTTATCAAACATGTGGTCTTGAAGGATACAAATAAGTGCATCAAAATACTAATCAAATTTTGAAATATTATCAAGTATATCAATATAGCCATCAAGATATTATTAAATATAAATTAGATCATATCGATTGGTTTGGATCTCTTATCAATGACGTAATATTTTATCATGATATTCTTTATATAATATCAACTTATGATGACCATGTGTATGTGACACACTATTAATAGGCATGCCAATTGAAACTACTAAATGAATATGATGACACAACTTATTACAACGAGGTTTGTAATCAACAAAAATACCCCATTATGAACAATTTTCACTTATCTCGAATATGGTTCCTAAAAGAAATTGACCCTATGGGAAACATTGTAACCTCACTCTCCTCTATTTTTATTAGCTTCATTATCTCTTATGTACAACACAATAAGTAGTAATTCACACATTCTTTGATTTCTAGCTTCTATAATTACTACAAAAAATCCCCTAAAACAACATGTACAATGAGAAAAAAATATAAGAAGCATATATACACATGTACATATGATTTTTATCAATATTAAGTAAAATAATGCTAAAATATTTTCTAACCAATCTGAAAATGTGGTCATAATCAATTAAAATTATTAAAATATATTCAAATATTTTATCTTCCTCTTGTTCAAATGTATCATCTACAATGAGAGGTACTATGTAACACCCTCTCTAATTTAAAGATAAGAAATTTATCCAATAACAGAATTTCAGCAGAAATATTAATAACTATTTATAAAAAAAAATTGATTGCAATAAAATTTAAATTTACAACTAACTTTCATCTTCACTAAAATTATCTTTTCGAACATGCAACAATAATAAATTAACTAACTTTCTTCAATAAAATTCAAATAATAAGAGACATTAAGAAAAGTACAACTTGAATAGCTTCTTGTTGATTTTGTTTGTAGATCCTCCTCTGGATTTTGGAAAAAGAAATATCAACAAGGGTTTTAACCACCCAGCCAAGACCAACTGGTCTCTTGTGCTTCTTCAACTGAAGAAACCCAACCCTTCACGATGGTGATTTATAGGAATCAATTAACAATAATGTGCCTTTGAGCCTGGTGTTAAGACCTATACCTCCTGATCGATTTTTTCCCTATAGGTACCTCCTAACTAGAAAGATCACTCTAACCAGTGGTATATCTGGTACTTGATAGCTGACATATGCCTATTATGCATCGTAACCTTGGCCAAGGATTTCTAGTATATATATATATATATATATCTGACACTACTGTGTCGATAGCCTTCACCCTTGTTTAGCATTGTTATTAATTCAAGTGTTTTCTTTTCTATGAATGCAGGTTTGTAAGAATATCATACATGTCTCACATGACAACTTATAGATTCAATGTATTTACAGAATAGAAGTATATAGACAAAATTACTCTTTCGTCTAGGAATCGCAGTCCTGTATCTCAATGCAATATATGAATAATAGTAATAAGAATGTTTATATATATATAAACTAATAGGAAACTCCTAAACTTAAGTAAATTCAAAAAGCTTGAGGAATGAAATGCATATACAGATTTTTGAACTAATCATAAAACACAAAACTATGTTCAAAGAGTGATATACTTTGATCACCAAATACTATGATAAACAGAGTTATAATAAAGAACTACGATCTTGCTTAAACAAGACTTTTTGTGGACGATGTTGAGAATAATGCGACTGCACTACTCACTGAGATATGTGACAGTATTCTATAGGCGCTTGATGATCAAACTTAAATACAATGCAGAGTCGACACAAGATCTCAGAAGAATGCAAAATGATGATCGAAGTTGTGATTTTTCCCTTATGATAATGCACAAACAGAGATACTTCAGCTCGATACTCCTTTCCCCCAAACAACACCTTCTTTCTTACGAAAATAAATCTTAATAGAATGTGTGAATGTTTCTCTCTTCCCCAAATATAATGTAGTGAATACCAGCCAAGAAAGAATAGATGCCAAAGCATAACCGCTCCCACTACGTTTGAGTGCAAGAAGGAGCATTCCCTCTTGCACTCTAGCGGAGTGGGAAAAAAGAGTTACAAACAAGATTCCAACTCATACACTCCAAGTGCTCCACAAGGTAAGACACTATACAATTTATTTAATAAACATAAGAGATAAATAATTCTCACCACTAGAAATCATGTGCCTTGGCCAAGGCTACGGTGACTTAGGTTTTGACTTAATTATTGTTTTTCTATTCCTGTAATCACCTTCTCCCTATTGATATCCCTTTTTCCTTGCCACATATTTTGTCATGCAACCACTTTGACAAGTAAAGAAGGTTAAATAATTTCCATGTACGAACAATAATTTATATCATTTCTAAAAATCCATTTTTACATATAATTAAGAAAATATTCGCATATTAAAGAAAAGTCATTATATACATTTTCCAACGAATCATTCTCACTTTCACATGAAAGCAGTTGTACTCAAATAACCACATAACTAACATTTCATTGTTCAAACAAAAGGGAATGTGACATATTTTTCCCCTCAAGAATCATCGTCCTCGATGATTATTTATCAATAAACAATATAAAAAGTTTAACAACATAGTTTTCACATTAGTCTCAATTGTTTGGAAATAAATAAGATTTTTTTTTATGAATCTTATCATAATCTTCCCAAGTGGCATTCTCTTCTGAATACTGGTCCCACTGGACCTTACATTGTACCACCTTGTGATTACGTAAGTGCAACTTACGTATCTTGAGCACTCAGAGTGGCTCTATTGTGATCACCCCAAGGTCCCGTACCTACAAGGATTTCTAATCAATCATATGCTCAAAGTCTGCATAATATTTCTTAAGATAAGAAACATGAAATACATTATGAATTCTGGCAAGAGTCGGGGGTAGAGCAATTCTGTAAGCCACAGGATTGATGATTTCAAGAACTTCAAAAGGTCCCATGTAACTTGGGGCTAACTTAGAGGCTTTTCCAAATTTTATAGATCTTTTCTGTGGTTTCACCTGTAAAAGAACTTTTTCTCCCACTACAAACTGTCTAGGAATACCTTTGGTATCAGCATAGCTCTTTTGCCTATCATTGGCTTCTTTCAGTCTCTGTCTGATTATTCTTACTTGCTCCTCCATTTTTTGAAGCATTTTATGTCCTAGAATGATCTTGTCTTCCCACCTATTCCAACTTATAGGGGTTCTGCATTTCTTGCCATATAGTGCCTCGAAAGGTGCCATTTTTATTGCTGACTGATATGAGTTGTTATAGGCAAATTCTACTAAATGTAAATATTCTTCCCACCTGTATTGCTGATCCATGTAGTACATTCTAAGTAGATCTTCTAAAATTTGGCTCACCCTTTCCATCTGACCATCTGTCTCGGGATGGTATGTTGTAAAAATATTCAACTGAGTCCCCAAGGGTAAAAATAAGGTCTGCTGAAATCTGGATGTCATCCTGGCATCTCTATCTGATATGATCTTTTCTAGTATCCCATGGAGACAAAAAATTTCCTACACAAATTTTCGTGCGATCACTGGTGTCCCATCTATTAAATGCCCTGGTATGAAATGTGCCACTTTCGTGAGTTTATCCACTACTACCAATATGACATTATGCCTGTTCCTAGTCAAAGGTAAACCTTGTACAAAATCTATGCTAATAATCTACCATTTCCAATTAGGTACGCTATGAGGTTGAACTAGTCCTGTTGGATGCTGATGCTCTACCTTGACCTTCTGACATTTGAAACATCCTACCACAAATCTTGCTGCTTCCTTTTTCATTCCCTTCCAAAAATATAATGGTTTGACATCATGCAACATCTTGGTTACTCTAGGGTGTCCTGAATATGGTGCCGTGTGAACTTCTTTCCATATTGCTTTCCTTAACTCAGAAGACTTTGGAATATAAATTCTACCTTTAAATCTCAAAAGTCCATCTGCTTCAATGTGAAAAACTTCATATTTAGGCTCCTGTGGATTTGACTGTAGAGCTTTCTGAACTTGCAAATAATATTCATCTTCTTCCAATTTTTTAATCACTTGGTTTCTAAAATCAGTGTTGATGGATACCATTGCTGTTATATGATTCCGTCAATTCAATGCATTAGCTACTCTATTTTCCTTGCCCTTAATGTAACTGATCTTGAAATCATAATCTGCGATTAACTCCATCCATCTTCTCTGGCGAGTGTTTAGATTGGGCTATGTGAATATATATTTCAAACATTAATGATCTAACTTGAGTTCAAAAGTCTCCCCCAACAAATAATGTTGTCACATTTGTATAGCATCAACAATAGCTGCCAACTCTAAATCGTGGGGTGCATAATTTTGTTCATATTGTTTTAGTTTTTCAGGATTCATAAGCCACTACCTTTCATTCTTGCATTAACACTCCGCCCAATCCTTCTCTTGAGGCATCTGTTATAATCACAAAATGACCATTAGGATTTGGTACTATCAATATTGGATCGATTGTTAGTTTTTCCTTTAATAGGTCAAACATCTCTTGACATTTTCCAGTCCATTCTAATATTTTTCCTTTTCTTTGAAGAGAGGTAATGGAATGAGCAATTCTAGAAAAATCTCTGACAAACCTTCTATAGTACCTAGCTAATCCCATGAAGCTTCTAACCTCAGGAATATTTTTCGATACTGGCCAATCTACTATGGCTTTGATCTTAGTAGGGTCCACTGCAATTCCTTTAGCTAATATAATATGCCCCAAATATTGTATCTCTTTCTAAAAGAAGGTACACTTGGACAACTTTCCATACAGTTTGTGTTCCCTTAACCACTGAAGAACTATTTGAAGGTGTTGCAGGTGCTCTTCCTCATTTTTAGAGTAAATAAGAATGTCATCTAAAAATACCAATACAAACTTATCCAGGCAATCTCTAAAAACAATGTTCATCAAATTCATGAACGTGGCTGGGGCATTGGCGAGCCCAAATGGTAAAACTGTGAACTCATAATGTCCGTATCTAGTTCTGAAAACTGTCTTATGAATGTCTTCTTCTTTTAACCTAAGTTGATGATATCCTGATCTCAAATCTATTTTTGAAAATATTGCAGCCCCTTTCATTTGATCAAACAGATCATCTATTCAAGGTAAGGGGTATTTGTTCTTAATGGTGAGCTTATTTAGCATTTGGTAGTCTATACATATATGAAAAGTTTCATCCTTCTTTTTAACAAAAATTACTGGAGCACCCCATGGTGAAACACTTGGCCGAATTAAACCTTTATCCAATAATTCTTGTAATTGTGCTTTTAACTCTACCAGCTCTAAGGCGGTCATACGGTAAGGTACTTTTGAAACAGGTTTGGCCCTTGGTACAAGGTCAATAGCAAAATCAAAAATTCTTCTAGGTGGTAACCTAGGTAGTTCCTTGGGAAATACATCTTGATATTCCCGAAGATAAGGGTATTTTTCAGTGAAGATCTCTTCATCATCTTCAATTCCCATTTTTCTCTTCCTATTCTGGGAATGCTCTCTCCCTTCACTGACCGCTTCCATCTTGACCACAAACAATTTGCATCCCTTCCTTCTATTTCTTTTCAGTTGCATAGCCAAAATTTGTCACACCTTAACTTCTCGTTGTTTCCCTTGAATCCACACCAGATTCCCTAAATCATCTATGCATTCTACTAGCTTAGCATAATAGTCAACCTTAGCCCTATGTTCTTTTAACCAATTCATTCCAATGATCACATCATAGGACGCTAGAGGTGCTACGTAAAGGTTGATCTTTGTAGTGAAGTCTGGAAATTCAATCTTTGCTTCAAATAGACACTACTCTACCTAAGCTCTCGTCTAGTTAGCATATTCAACCATCCATGATTTAGCCATAAACCCAGTTCTTTTAGGGAACCTTCCCAGTAACTTAGGTGATATAAAACATTTAGTGACTCCTGTATCTATTAAAATAGTTATTGGGTTTCCATAAAGCATACCTGGAGTTTCTATAGGAGCAACCTAGTACTCTACTTGTCTATTGTCAATTGCTGCATGAATTCTTTGCTAAAATATGGTCTGTTGAGGTGGTAGGGGCTTTCGTTGTTGCTATCCTTGCTGATTCTTAGAGGGGCATTGATTTGCGTAGTGTTCTCTACAATTGAAACATCCTCCGGGTGGTCCTTTCCTTTCAGTGCTTTTATTAGAGAGGTTTTCATCCTTCCAAGGATTGTTATTGTTCTGTTTGAAATGGTTATTCTTGTATCCCTTCTTCTTGAAATTTTGCTGATTCTTGTCCCATTTACCCCTGTTGTGCTTTCTGTCCCTGAAGGAATCATCTTTCTTTAACCTCTGTTCCTGCCGAACAGCTTTCTAATAAGCCTCATCCATAGTTTGAGGTGCTAAAACATCTCCTGGCCCTCCAATATGATTATTTAACCGCATAATAAACTTTCGTACTTGAAAGTTTTCATCTTGTTGGTACTATGGGACATATTTGAGTAGTCAGGTATATTTTTCCCAGTACTCATTGACAAGTAGGGGTCCCTGCCTGAGGTTTTCAAAATCCAATAGTTTTTGGTCATAAAATAACTGGGGCAGCCATCTTTGGTGGAATATCTTCACAAATTGTTCCCAAGACACATCAACCACTGCCAATCCCATTTTAGCTCTTTTATTTTCCCACCATGTGGCAGCTTCTCTTGCCAACTGGTAAGCTGCCCATGCTTATTTAGAGTTATCAGAATAATCTCAAAGTTTAAAGTACTTCTCCATTTCTATTAGCCATGCTTCTGTGGCATCTCCCGAAGTAGAACCTTTGAATTTAGGATGTTTTATCTTTTTCATATCCTTGGCTAACTCATCAGCGAATCTATTTCTCTTGTGTCCTAAACTTAAGGTTTTCAAATTATCTCCATGCTGGTCACTTTGGCTTTTAGATCTTTCTTCTCTCATTTTAGATTACCCTTCTACCTTTCTCTCTAGGTGGGCTAATCTATCCTGAGTGGTTTTCATCATATTTAGAATTTGATCTAGTTTATCCATGGGGCCATTATTCTAATCTTCTCTAAACTCATTTCTAGAATATTCCATTCCAATGAAGTTCTTGAAAATTTAAGAGTTTTTAATTAGTTTTCAGGTTGTGAGTTATTGTCATTCAATAGTTTTCCACTGTATTTAAGGAATCTTCCTTTGCAAAAAAAAAAATCGTTTGAAGCTCATATTAAGCACAAATGGTACAAAAATTTCTATTTATTTATAAAAAGAAAGACTATCACTCCCTGTGATAGATTTATTAATAATTACAAAATTTCTATCACTTCATGTGATCAGTTCTCTGAATCATTTTCATTATCAGTGATAGCTTCCTCCTAATCAATAAACTCTAAAAATGGAATAAGTTTATATCTAGGAGTCAGTACTCGATCTCCTTCAAATGTTTCTACTTTAGTTTGGTCTTTGGTTTTGGTCTTATTTATTTCTGTAATTATGGCGGACTTCACTTTCTCTTTTCCAGAGACTCCATTTTCTTCTCTCCCTCTGAAGTCTTTTCAAAGCTTCAGCTATCATCTCTGAATCTGTTGGAGGTGAACAACTTGAGTAATCATAAGATAGTCTGATCTTCCATAGTTGAATGGATACAGGGTCTCGAACCTTTTTCTGGGGTATTTTTCTTATCAATACCATCCTGAAGAGACATTAGTAATTATTTTCAATGTTCTAAGCATGATGAGCTCCAAGGTTCAGTGTGGAACCTGGTATCTCTAATACCATATGTAACACCCTCTCTAATTTAACAGATAAGAAATTTATCCAATAACAGAGTTTCAGCAGAAATATTAACTAACTATTTATAAAAAAAAAAAATTGATTGCAATAAAATTCAAATTTACAACTAACTTTCATCTTCAGCTAAAATTATCTTTTCGAACATGCAACAATAATAAATTAACTAACTTTCTTCAATAAAATTCAAATAATAAGAGAGATTAAAAAAAGTACAACTTGAATAGCTTCCTGTTGATTTTGTTTGTAGATCCTCCTCTGGATTTTTGGAAAAAGAAATATCAACAAGGGCTTTAACCACCCAACCAAGACCAACTGGTCTCCTATGCTTCTTCAACTAAAGAAACCCAACCCTTCACAAGGGTGATTTATAGTAATCAATTAACAATAATGTGCCTCTGAGCCTGGTGTCAAGACCTATACCTCCTGATCAATCTTTTCCCTATAGGCACCTCCTAACTAGAAAGATCACTCTGACTAGTGGTATATATGGTACTTGATAGCTGACAGATGCCTATTCTGTATCGTAACCTTGGCCAAGGATTTCTAGTATATATATATATATATCTGACACTACTGTGTCGTCAACCTTCACCCTTGTTTGACATTGTTATTAATTCAAGTGTTTTTTTTTCTATGATTGCAGGTTTGCAAGAATATCATACATGTCTCACATGACAACTTATAGATTCAATGTAATTACAGAACAGAAGCATACAGAAAAAAATTACTCTTTCATGTAGGAATCACAGTCCTATAGCTCAGTGCAATATATGAATAGTTGTAAACAAATTTCTAAACTAATCATGAAACACAAAACTATGTTCAAAGAGTGATATACTTTGATCACCAAATACTATGATAAATAGAGTTATAATAAAGAACTATGATCTTTCCTAAACAATACTTTCTACAGATGATGTTGAGAATAATGTGACTGCGCTACTCATTGAGATATGTGATAGTATTCTACAGCCGCTTGATGATCAAATTTAAATACAATGCAGAGTCGACACAAGATCTCAGAAGAATGCAAAATGATGATCAAACTTGCAGTTTTTCCCTTATGATAATGCACAGACAGAGATACTTTAGCTCGATACTCCTTTCCCCCAAACAACACCTTCTTTCTTACGAAAATAAAGCTTAATAGAATGTGTGAATGTTTCTCTCTTCCCCAAATATAATGTAGCGACTGCCAGCCAAGAAAGAATTGATGCCAAAGCATAACCGCTCCCATTAGGTTTGAGTGCAAGAAGGAGTGTTCCCTCTTGCACTCCAGTGGAGTGGGAAAAAAATGAGTTACAAACAAGATTCCAGCTCATACACTCCGAGCACTCCACAAGGTAAGACAGTATATAATTTATTTAATAAACATAAGAGATAAATAATTCTCACCACTAGAAATATATATATATATATATACTTTATATTCATGTGCCTTGGCCAAGGCTACGGTGACTTAGGTTTTGACTTAATTATTGTTTTTCTATTCCTGTAATCACCCTCTCCCTAAAGAAGGTTGAATCATTTCCATGATACAAACAATAATTTATATCATTTCCAAAAATCCATTTTCACATATAATTAATAAAATATTCGCATATAAAAGAAAAGTCATTATATACATTTTCCAATGAATTATTCTCACATTCACATGAAAGTAGTTGTACTCAACTAACCACATAACTAACATTTCATTGTTCAAACAAAAGGGGATGTGACACACTATAAGTCATTGACCTGCATAGCCATGAGCTTGGTTCATGCATTTTTCATATGATCTTAAAGCATGCATTTTGTAGAAAAACATGAGTAGTCCTTCATATAAAGTGTCAAAATTTATTAATTTGTACTCATCATAGAATAGATTGACATAGTCATATCTATCCTTTGACAAATATGTGTAATTCTTTGATCCACCTCTGCATAAAAAGTTAATTAACTTTAAGTATAAATTTTATAAACACTCTCCCACATATAATTTCAATTTTGATAATGTAAATGCAACTTTATTATGTACCTATAAACTCCCAAAACAATATATAAGGATGCGAGTTCCTCCTTGAAGCAAGTGTGTGTGTGTGTGTGTCATGTGAAATTATTATGATAACATTAAACAATTTAGTCAATTTAGTATTTTCTAAGTTCATGTTTGATACAAGCCCTTGCACCATTATGTTCACCCTTCCCATGACCACTCTAAAATAACTCCAAACATGAGGTTTATTCCAAAGCTGATCAAATCAGCAATGTAAAAAGGGTTATGATGATTTAAATTGTGAGACAAAACTATCTAACCAAACAAAATGCTTTTCCATTATTACACCCTTTCCACCAAGATACCAAAAAATAATTAAAAGTAGTTTTCCATGAAATCTATGCTATGTTCTTCATCATCACTAATATAAATGTGATACTCTTTCTTCATGACTTTTTTGAGTTATTTACTCTCAACATCATCTAAGTGTATTTTAGCATGCCATATTAAACATGTATCATGATAGTCACCTAGTATGTATGATAGTATTATGTTTAAATCTCCATTTGATGGGCATGTTGTGACCCAAAATGACATCAACACAAAACTCTAAAAGATTTCTAAATCACCTAGGCCAGGGATTGTCATCAGGGTGATAGAAAGAGGTTTATGATGAAGAAGATACTCCCCTCTCCTAAATTAATCACACAATCACAACTTACAAAACAACAATTCACTATAATTCAGATTGTAATACTATAAATTCTTAAATTGCTAACACAAATATAGATGACAATATAAATTTCTGATTTATTTGGTGTATGAAGTAATCACTCCCACTATAAGTTCAACAACAAAGAAATTGTATCACAATGGAAACCAAAAACCATCAAACATTTAATTGACACTTCATATGCAAATTATCTACAACAAATCTACAAGGAACTATATAGTATTGGCCTCTCAATGGCCTCTCTCACCACAATCTATCATTTATTCTACATAGAAATTCACTCCTTTATCTCTCTTGTTGTCCTATGTCCCTATTCTCAACATCTCTTTCCTATTTGCATCAAGCCTCTATTCACTCTCTCATTACCTCTTGTATGGCAACGAATTTTCTCTCCTCCTCCAACACAACTAAGTATCTCATTTTAACTACCTTTTTATCCTTTTTATCTCTAGCGGTCGTTCATTCATTCTAGCAGCTGAAGCGCTACATTCCAATCTCTTCCTTTTCAAATGATGCCTTAGTCTTGAAATTCTATTTTGAAAGGCATTTAAGAGATATTTTATTTCTAAGGCATTGAATTCCAATGTACTTACAGAAGATGAGACGTTGGAAATAAACAATATTTTCTACTTTTGGTTTGTTATAATCTGCAGGCTTATTACATGTAGGTTTTTCTAATAACAATTTAATTATCTTCTCACGTATGGAAAGATATTAAACTAACATGTCATATCTTCTCCAAATACTTATATCGACCCTTATAAGTTTATTTTTTATTGGTTGCACATCAATTATATATCAACTTCCTACGAACATCAATCATCTGTGTTAGCATAGCGAACAACCGATAATACAATATTGCCTCTATTGGATGATGGATGACTCATCTATGTCAAATTTGATCTTCATATAATACATGAATCCTTCCTTCCTAGATAAATCATTCACACATACAAAAGGAAGCAAATATGTGGGCTACACCGAGCCGTGCCATTCGCATATTAATCAACAAAACTAAAAAAACAACTTTTGTGATAACTTTTCACCAGAAGCTCAAAACCTCACCAAAATGGATAGTGATGAGTGTATTAACATTCCTAAGACTTCCTCCAAAGTGTTTAGTCTCAACCATCATGAAATTTGAGATATTAATTTTTTTCCAATTTGCTAGCATAAGTTAGAAAACATTAAAATATTTAAAACCTGAAGGTATTTTCTCACAAAATCTTCACATATAAATTTAGGATAGAATAAATAATCTACTTGTTGAAGGATTTTATATGAAACTTCACCAAGCTCCCAAAACAATTGTTTTATGAAAACTGACTTCACACGCATCGGGACTGAATTCAAGCGACACTACCAAACTGCCTCCCTGACTGTGCCAAACACACATAGTGTTGAGAAAATCCATTAGAACCCAAAAAACCAAAAAAAATTGAAGATAAAATCCACAATTGTTTTTGGTTGATGCTGGATTGTCCATTTTCCTGGATGCTCCTACATCAGACGCATTGAGTAAAAAGTTTGTGAGCATAGGCTCACAAAAGTGGAGTTGAGTGATAGAATCATCCTTTCAGGTTGCAACCAACCTGTAGCAAACTCCATCATTGTGAAATGTGCATAGGGTCAATTCTTCTTCCTCTTCTTCCAACATCTCATTGGCACAAGCATCATCCTCCTTCCTCAACTACATTCACCATCCCTCTCTCGTCTCATAGATTCACATCCACCATGTGTCGTCCTCCTCCACCAAATGTTTTCTACTCTCCTCTCCTCCTTCGTGGGATCCATCCCACCACAAACTGACCACCTCCAAAAAATTACACCTGCATCATCATCCACAAACTGTACATAAAACTATGCACTATCCACACACTAATCTGCAACTACATAATCACTTTTTCTATCTACTAACTCCTTATGCACCTCACAAAATTGCAGAAAAATTAAAACTTAGCTCTTCATTCTTTGTTATGCCAACATTATCCTTCACTGCATTGTTCATCTTCTCACCTTCACTGGCTACAACATATCTCTCACCCTTACTCATTGCAATCTTCTCTAACCATTCATTCTCCACTGCCAAAATCTACAACAATAAGTCATCCTCTACCTCATCCTTCACTGCAACCTCTTCGTATTCCATCACTGAATCTTTTTCCTCTTCTTTCTTACTGCCTACCTCTTCATCTTTGACCACTACTACAATTACATTCTTTTTCTTATCTCCGTCATGCTTGACTAATTCTCCACTCTTCCATGCTTCCAATCTGCTCAATCTCTTATCTAATCTCTCACATATACCTTTCAACATCTCAAGAGTCTTTCGCTCTTGATACTACTTCCAACCTTCCCATATCAGGGGTCTCTTTCTCAACAATATCCCCATCTTATTTACTACAATATTTCACCATCACTTCTCACGCTCTATAATCTACAAACAAAATTCTCTCCATTGCTTCCTATCTCTCACTTGCTCAGGACTCCTCTCTACCTCCAACAATCTCTTGAGCTCTTCACAACCACTTTCTCTCCTGCAGGTCCTAGTGGATCCTCTCCATGCTGAAGACCTTTGGCTCTGA
Source organism: Cunninghamia lanceolata (assembly GCA_027924645.1). Taxonomy (NCBI): domain Eukaryota; kingdom Viridiplantae; phylum Streptophyta; class Pinopsida; order Cupressales; family Cupressaceae; genus Cunninghamia; species Cunninghamia lanceolata. The sequence continues at coordinate 3,503,329 of BSBN01001957.1, forward strand.
TATCATTTAATGAAGAAGATACTCTCCTCTCCCAAAATCACTCACACAATCGCAACTAAAAAAAATAGCTCACTAAAATTTAGATTGCAAAACCATATATTCTCAAATTGCTAACACAAATATAGATGACAATATAAATTTTTTATTTATTTGGTGTATGAAGTAATCACTCCCACTATACCTTCAACAATAAAGAAATTGTATCACAATGGAAACCAAAAATCATCAAATATTTTATTGACATTTCATATGCAAATTATCTACAACAAATATGCAATGGACTATACAGTATTGGCCTCTCAATGCTCTCAACACAATCTATCATTAATTCTACATAGACATTCATTCCTTTATCTCTCTTGATGTCATGTGCCTCTATTCTCAACATCTCTTTCCTATTTGCATCAAGCCTCTATTCACTTTCTCATTACCTCTTATATGGTAGAAAATTTCCTCTCCCCCTCCAACACAGCTAAGTATCTTGTTTTAACTACCTATTTATCCTTTTTATCTCTAGTATCCATTCATTCATTCTAGTAGCTAAAGCGTTGCATTCCAATCTCTTCCTTTTCAAATGACGCCTTAGTCCTAAAATTCTATTTTGAAAAGCATTTAAGAGATATTTTCTTTCTAAGGCATTGAATTCCAATGTACTTATAGAAGATGAGACATTGGAGATAAACAATATTTTCTACTTTTTGTTTGTTCTAATTTGGAAGCTTATTAAAGGCAGTGTTTTCCAATAACAATTTACTTATCTTCTCACATATGGAAAGAAGGATAAATTCATTAAACTAACACATCATATCTACTCCAAATACTTATATGGACCCTTATAAGTTTATTTTTATTGGATGCACATCAATTTACCTCTTTTATATATATATAAACTTCCTACAAACATCAATCATCTGTGTTAGCATAGTGAACAATTAATAATACAATTTTGCCTCTGGTGGATGATGGATGACTCATCTATGTCAAATTTTATCTTCATGTCATGCACAAATCCTTCCTTCCTAGACAAATCAGTCACACATACAGAACGAAGCAAATATGTGGGCTACACCAAGCAGTGTCATTCACCAATTTATCAGTGAAATTGAAAAACCAACTTGTATGATAACTTTTCATCAAAAGCTCGAAACCTCACCAAAATGGATAGTGATGAGCACATTAGCATTCCTAAGACTTTATCCAAAGAGTTTGATGTCAACCATCATGAAACTCAAGATATTAATTTTTCCCAATTTGCCAGCATAAGTCACAAAACATTAAAATCTTTGAAACCTTAACATATTTTCTCACAAAACCTTCATGTATAATTCTAGGATAGAATCAAGAATCTTCCTATCAAAATATTTTCCATGAAACTTCACCAAGCTCCTGAAATAATTGTTTTATGGAAACTGACTTCATGTGCATCAGGACTAAATTCAAGGAACATTGCCAAATTGCCTCCTTGACTGTGCCAAACACACGTAGTTCTGTGAAAATCCATTATAACTGAACAAAAAAAATTGAAAATAAAACCCACAATTGTTTTTGGTTGATGTGGGAGTGCCCATTCGTCCGGATGCTCTTGCATCAGTTTATCTACAAGTTAGGGGTGATTTTGGCCAACTAACATGAGTGAGTAGTCTCCTCTACTCTTTGAGCTCAACTTAGAGTCTGGAGGGATATTCCAAGGGGTATACCTAAGTAGGTATTAACTTCAAACCAGATGAACCACTAAAAATATATTAACAACCAAATCGAAATCGCTTTCTTAGCCCAAATTTGTCACTGAACTAAGAACAACTAGTTGTTACAAGACCCCTATATAGCTGATGAAGGTAATCCTACACAATGACGATGCATAAAAACTACGACTATGTCTAAAGGATAAATGTATTGTTTTATTTTAAAGATTGGGTGATCTAGGGGTACTCTGATTGGTGCCTATCCATTGGGCTATAGAGTCTAATGTTCAACAGAGGAAAAACAACTACAAAGAAATGTACATTTGCCTATTTCATGAATCAAATACATAAAAATCAATACTAAATAATTGAGAATGCTTAGTATCCAACACCATACAACATTTTTCCATACACAATACTAAAATGACCATTTACAAAATCTTGAAAATCAATTAGGAACTATCACACTCACTCAAATAAGAGCTTACATTTGTACTACTAAACGTAGCAAGAGAAATCTTAACTATGATTAAGATTTTCTGAAAGAACACTTACAACACTGGAGAAATACACTGATTTAATACCAAGATTACAAAATATTTAACATGCATTTTTGATAATTGCTTTAAGGAAGAACAAAAGCTACAAATTTATCTTTTTCTTATTAGCTTTTGGATCTCTATAGTTGTTGAGATGAACTGCCCAAATTGACCAACCAACCCCTATTGCATCTAAAACATATGCATATATAGCACCACAATTCACTACATCATTCTAAGCACTACACTCAGTTAATGAGTACACCTATGCCACCAGTGATTTTTTTAGTGGCTAATATTCACCAATTAGCTAATAGTTGAATTTGGGGATTCAAAATTTGGCTAATAGTTCAAGCTGTAAGGAGACCTAAACCGCTACATTTTTGCAAAATTTTATTTGAGTCCTAGTTAAATCGCAAGAACATTTATTTTATTACACTTTTAAAATAAAAAAATTGCCATGATATTCGGTACCTGATTAGATTAGATTCGCCTAAATTTTATAATTTATAGTAGAAAATTAAATTAATTCACCAATATATTATATAATTATAGGTTACTTTAGGGCCATATCACCAATTTTTAATCACCACCATTGATTTTATTTATAATCTAATGACCAGAGTTATATTCTGTGGGTTAAAATGTACCCACAGAGCTCCAATGCCCATTAAGCCCAAAATTGTATTTAGGTCATTGATCTCAATTTATAATCTAATAGTTGGGGTTAAATTTAGTGAGCCAAAATGTACCTACGAAGCTCCAATTTCCATGGGGCCCCAAATTTCATTTGGGTCATTTGTATTTGAGATCAATGGCCTAAAATGCCAATGACCCAAATGTAATTTCAAGCCCCATGGGCATTGGATCTTCGCGGGTACATTTTGGCCTGTAGAATAGAACCCAAACCATTAGATTATAAATAAAATCAATGGTGGTGAAAAAGAATTTAGGGCTGATTCAAACTATTCAATTTTTGATTTAAAATACTAAGGAATTAAGGAATTATAGACATGAGCACTACACCTTAAACTAGTCAATCACTACCACCCTCAAGCCCTTACTTTCCATAGGAATTTAACATTTAAAAAAAAGAAGGATTCACCATGGAAATTAATGCATTTGCCTATTTTTTCATCAAGATTCACCAGGATTTTCTACAAATTTGTAGTGATGTAAAAAATTCACCAATAAAATTAATATTTTTCCAAAAAATAAGAAATATTCGCCAATAAAAATTAATATTTTTTATCCAAAAAAATGAAAGATTCACCAAGATTTTAGATCTTTTTTCAGGAGGGGATTCTTAAAGTTATCACTGCATGCCACATTAAATTAAACCTACTACAATGTCAGGAAGTATGCACGTTTGGAAGCCTATCCATTCTTTGTCAATTTTAGAAATGTTAGAAGAAGATTACTTGCACTCTTTGTGTACCAAGAACAATAAAGAGGGAAGGTTTGAATCCTTTCCCTAACAACTGCAACATCTGACTTATCTACTTTACCCTCCAAATGTACCTATGCATTGAAGAATTTCATTGTACTAAATACCTACATGGCACTGTTCTATAGAATCATTAAATTCAGTGTACAAATCAGCCTGCCTAATCTTGTAATCATGACATGTTTTTAGGGAATCACCCCTTTTAAGCCTTTAAAACACTTTAAAAGTGTTGTTTAATTTTCCTTTTTAGGCCATCTTAATTCTGACTGTACCTTTCTTCATTGGGCACATCTTCCTATCTTTATCAGTATTTTTCCTCATCACAAACCTCCTTCATTTTCTCTTCCCTTCTTCTATTCACTTTGTTGGCAAACTCTCCTTTTCATGAACTTCTCATTTGTCACTTCATTCTTCCTTCTTATATTTGATTTGTTGGTGAATTGTTATTTTTTCGAACTTTGGACCTATCTCCGCCTTGTCTTTTCTATCAACTTCCTTTTGCCTTATCAAAAAACTTTCAAATTGGCGAAATAACAGACTCTTCCTTTCTTTCTCTTTTTCTATCTTCTTCCTCTTTATCAGCAATTTTTACTTTCTACAAACAATGGAAGAAACTCCCCTTTTTTCTTTGCTTTGTTGGCCAATTGCCTTATTAGTGAACTTTGGAAAACTTGACTATTTGGTGAGTTTGATTTTCCTCCAGTTTGTCGATAAAGTCTTTCCTTATCTTTCCCTTATTCATTTTCTTTCTTTTCTCCCTTTCTATTCTTTAGTCAGCGAAATTCTATTTTCATGAACTTTCTTTATCTCCTTAGTTAACCACTTTACCTATTGGCAAACTCAGCCTAAAGCAAACCTTTGTTTCTTTAATCTTTGCTTTGTCTCTTGTCCCTCCCTTCAATTGGTAAATCTTCATGGTAGAAAACTTGATCATTGGCGAACCACATGGTTCGTGAACCAACACTTTTACTAACAAAGGCCATCATCCTTTGTCTTCACTTTGTGCCTTAGAAATTTTTTTGCTTCCCTATTTTCCTTTTGATGTTGTTGAAGTGGCTGTCGGTAAAACTTTCCACTGGCAAACCTTTCAGTTCGCAAACCCAAACTTTTGCAAACAAAAGACTTTGGTTCTTTAATTTTATTTTTTGTGCCTTAGAGAATTCTCTTTGTTGTGGTCCCTTTTCTATGTCTATAAATGTCCATCGAAATAACCTTCTGTCAGCAAACCAAGCAGTTCGCTAACCTAAGCTTTTGTCGACAAAGATTGCCTTCTGATTTTTTCACTTTCTTTTGTTAGAAAATTTTAAGCTTCTCCTTTTTTTTCTAGTACCTCCATCACCTTCCTATTGCTTTATCAGCAAGTCAGGGAATTAGGAAAAAGGTAAACTCACGAACCAAGTTTGTAAGTTTGGGAAATTATTGATTCACCAATAAAGGGTAGAAATGAACAAAATTTTTCTAAGGGAGGAAAACAAAAAGACTTGGGGGACTTATGCTTAGAATTTTCGATATAAAACCCCTTAAAGATATATCAGATCAGGTTTAAATAGGGGGTCTTAAGAACTGTTGTCATGAAGGATTACACCCTGAATGCTAAGCCTTTACAAGGTTGGCAATCCTGTGCAACATGGGAACAATATCAAAATGTGGGTTTGTCTATTTTGAGAATGGACCTCTGGAAGAGTCGGCTCCCTTTAAATGGCCCTTTGGATCTGTAAACTGATGAGGAAAAGAGATAGAAGAATGCTGAAATAAATTGAATTGAACTAAAATCTATCCTAAAGGGGGTGATGCACCAATGTTTCAACTCTAATCTACAATTTGATTCACAATTACTATCGAATATGTCTATTCTTACAACTCAAACTGATCAAATCTACCACAAAAATGTTTCACAAAAAGGCATGAAAAGACTTCACAATATGTAACCTATGATAGACTTGTAATTTTGTGTACTTGCATCCAATAAATGAGATAGAAAATTCAAGGGTTTTAAATCAAAACATAGTAAATTCCTATCAAATCACTCAACATGAGACAAGACACCTAAATTTGAATAGAGGAACACCTGATTGTATTGATAATAGAAGGAATATCTGCAAAATAATAATGAAAATGCTTAAAATCAACTACTGCTACTGCATAAAACTGTTAAAAATGGTTGAGTTATAAGTCTAAATCTCTCTCTCTGTGCAATGTGCAAAGCTAGGGAAAAAGAAAGAACTAAGAAAAAAGCATGAGCTTTTTTCTCTATAATATAAAATCTATCCCAAAAGGTGAATGGGAAGTGAATTCCAACTCAACTGAACTCCAAAATAAGCATGAATGAGTCTAGAAAAGCAACTCCAAGTTGCTAGGTGAACACAAGTGAAGAGCCTAAAATTAAGGCCCCAAAATTGCTCCAAGATGAGCAAAAATAGCTCAGAACTACTCCAAATATAGTTGACCCAAAAGAAAGCCAAAATTAGCCTAGTTTGACCCCAAGGAAAAAATAGAAAAAGATACCCCTCTTGCATGAATCTGTACTTCAGTTCAACTCCTCTATTTTTGCATGATTAGAGGGCAAAAAAAACCTATTTTAACAATTATTAAATGCAATCAATGTGATTTACATTAAAAAGTGTTGTGCAATGCTTATTTCTCCTCTAGGTTATTACATAACAAGTATTAAGGCAAAATTTTCATTATTACACTTAATAATGGTTAAATTACATTATTTTGGTCTTTAATTGGTGTAAAAATAGAAAAAGGGTTACATGATTTACAATAGCCCTTAAGGCAAAAAATAAACCCTCTTCCAATCTCCATGCAAAGTAAAACACCTATTCTTCCCCTAGAGCATCATAAAGGTCTCTAAACTGTCAAATTTGCCTAAGTCAAGAAGAACAAGGTCAAAGAGACCCTCATTGTCATCATCAAACCCCTAACCTTAGTCATTAATCATTTGATTTGATTCTAAGGTCAAAATATCATGACTTGTGATATTTTTACCATTGAGCTCCCTTTGCATAAAAAGATTTTCTTAAAAAATAAGTCAAAAGGCTGTCCTTCAGCCACGAGCTAGGGCTTCTTGGCATTGGACAAAACATGATTGTAAGCCTAAAAACTATCATTTTGTCTCCTTCACTTTGTTGGAAGAAACTCTATGCCGTCACCATGTTTGAGGGTTTGAAGGCTTGGAAAGGCCATTTCAGGCTTCCAAAAGGCTTTCCTCTACCATGTCTCTACCACAGATGGCCTATCATTGCTATTAAACTCCACTCTAAAGGTGATTTTTCTCTTTTCTTCACTCTGTTGTAACTTTTACAAGAAAATGGTGAAAAGACAACCTCTGTTTGTGCCTTACTCTGAGAAACTATAATGGAATCTATCTATTTTATGTATCTCTTTCTTATTGCTTTGTTTTTGTGATAAAAAATGATGAAGAAATGAATCATTTTCTATTTCTACATGAGAAAGAATTGGTTCTATATGCTTTGATGGTATTTCTTTTGTTTTTCCAAGGCAAGTTTTTCCCTCTACTGGTAAGTAACCCTCTCCATTTTTGAGGCTGAGACTCTCTTTCTCTATATTTGACTATATTTTTTAGAGAAAAAGTGTCAAAAACTTCCCTACCCATTATTTTTGTTGAGAGCTGATAATAAAACTATTTATTTTGTGACAAAACATGATGATAACCATACCCTCCTTTGCTTACTCTGTTGTATATGTTTCTTCAAAGCCTGAAAGAGTTTTTGCTTATGAAAATATGACAATGCATTTTGTAGAAAGGAAAAAATGAAGTGTTTTGTGCAATATGTGAAGAAAACCATGCTTCTCCTTATGGCTTCTGAGTATATTTTCCACTTGTAACAAACTCTACTTTAAATGCTAATGTTTCATTTCCTGATATAACTGTGCAATACATTTCTAGCAAGAGTTTATGTGCACTTTTGATACTTTATATACTCCTCTTGTGAAGATAGTAATGCTCCCATGTCTTTAATGGCAAACCAGGTGAAAACCCTAGCTAGGGTTTCAGCCATGGTTTCTCTTTCATCTCATTCTCAAAACTGTGGTGTAGGCTTCTCTGCTCCTTGAGGGTAAATCATTGCAAATCTCTACTAAGCTTCTGTCACTATTCTTTGTAGAGTATGCTAGCATGTAGAACTCCACCCATTCACTGTTATCTTAGGAGCTTCTAAGACTCCTTTTCACTATCCTCTCTCTGCAACCTTGGACCTGGCTTGAATAAACATGTGCATACTATATGATAAATTGTCTTCCTTCTAGGATCATGACTGTTATCCTATCTTGACAATGACTACCATTTGATAAGACTTATCCTATTCTTCATGACTTTTCAAATTCCTATATGACATTTAACACTATGACATGATCTCTCAAAACAACCATGTGCATCTCTTCTATGATTGTTCTCTGTCTCTGCATGGTATTCATCTCTATATGATGGCTATGATAGCCTTTTACTATATGTGACCTCTACACCTCTCATCTTTCTTTCTTTTTTGACAATGGATCTCTCTCGTCTTAGTTGACCTCACCATTGAATCTACCTCTGACAAGTCATAAATCCTTTCTCAAATCTATGGCATATCCTTTTTGGACCTTTTGCATTGTCTCAAACATGATTATCTTAGTCATATATTTGCAATCTTGTATAGGATAGTTAGTAGACCTTCATCATGCTTCACAAACTTTTGATCATACCTTTGTTTGATAGTCAAGATGACTATTTGAAGTCACTCTATGTGATAGTCCTATAACTATTTCTAAAGAACTTTAAACTATTTCAAAGAAACTGACTATTATACCTTTGTTTGATTTGAGTGTTCATCTTGTGTTGACTATCTTTCATGACTATATTTGCTCATGGCCTGTTGTTCCTTATTTGCTCAAATTGTTTACTAACTATGTTTTGGTCTCCCTATGCTTTTTCAAGATTTTGCTTGCTTTGTGACTATTGACTATTCTCATGTCCTCCAATGACCCTTTTTTTCCTATTGTATATAGTCATTAAGACTATCTCCTCACTTTGTATCTAGCTGCTCCAACATAAGAAGTGAGTGCTCTTACAAACCTTGATTGTTGTCATGCATTGTTTGACATAATTTTCTTGTTCTTGTAGGTTGTCTACATGCCTTAGGAATGACTATTCTTAATGCTTTGTTGGCTTGTGTGTTGTCCTCATTCATGGACTACTCCCTTTGTCAAAATAATCATTATTATTTTTCTCAACACTATTGTATTGAATCTTCATAGTGGTGCTATACTTCTGCCTCCTAGAGTGTTCGCTGAATGTGCAGGCTACTAGGATTCATGTAGACATCTAGGTTCCATATACACCTTTTCTCTATGCACTTTTGATGGTAGCTTCCATGTGATCTTTCCCCTTTGACTGTTGTGACACAGTCCCTGAAGCTACTTCTTAAATCCTTTTTAGACTATCCCAATGACTGTTTTATGCTCCTTATGCTTTTACTGTCTCTGTAATCTTGCTTTTTGGTGATTGTGACAGGCATTATGATGACATATCTATTTCTTGGACCTTTAAATTCTATGGTAATTGTTCCATACTGTCATGATTGTTCTTTTTCATTTGGCACTCCTATGACTATTGTTTGTCACATTTTGACTACTGCCGCCTTGGATTATGACTGTTGCTATAGCACTTGCCTCATTAATATTCCATTGCTATTGGATAAGTTCTTTCTATATTATATATCATTGGTCCTTATCAGGCACATCTATGTTTTCTTTGAGATTTAAATGCTCCTTCAATATGATGATTGTACCCTTGTAGATAATAACACATCCATTCCATTGATTGCTACTTACACAGCCCTCCTAATTGTCAACATAGTATATGGTGTTTATTTATTCTTGTTATCCTCTATTGGCATTTGATAGTGTCCATTTTTAGACCAAAATGAAGATTGTCCCTTCTTGTCTTGCTTAGTAGATTCTGACCTCATTGTAAGCATCTTTTACTCTAGCTTATGTTGTCTTCAGGTTATCTTCACACCTATCATTGCATTGATGTTTGTTCTATTGTTCTTATCAAATGCAATTAGTGACTTATCTTCATCTTTGACATAGATATCTTTGATCCTCTACATGTTAATAGTCTTTTATGGCTACTACCATATAACTTGATTTATTCCTTCATTAAACTAGATTGTTTCTTGCTATATGGCTGCTAACTATTAGCTTCATGACTATTCTTGCCTTGATTATCACTGTTGTCCACACGTCATTAATGATTGATTGTCATGAACCTATACCTGCATAGTGAACAAACTAGTTAGATAAAAACATAGAGGCTGGAGCCTTTCTGTTGATTGTTTGATCTAATCTTCTCTTTCCTTCTTTATCTTGATTTGATATCTACATCTACTTTCATGCTCATCTCCTTCATTTGTTGATCAGATGTAGAATAACAAGTACATTTTTAATTATTGTATATAGAAGCAGAGGTGAAACCCCAAGCTCTAACATCACTTTTCACTTCCTCTTGCAGGTTCAATTGGAGCCACCACTAGGATAGCTGGAGATGCCAATGCAGACAACGGGATTCGTCATTCACTCAGGCAATGATGGGTCCCATCTTTACTTTATATGCTTTCCTCTAGTTCAAATGTACTTATTGTTGTGCATTGAATCACATATAGTTACTCCCACGGCTTGTGTAGGACCATACAAACACTTCTCTTTTGAATATAAATAGTTATTTCATGCAATGACTTGTGCATAATTTCTCTTTTTTTGTAAATGAATTGCATAACATGAACTGAACTTTATTGCATGTAATGAGTGTTTATAGTCATGAAAACATGACAAAGTCATATGTACCTTTCTGATCTACATCAAGTTGTAATGAATGACTACAATGAACACAACTGAAACATGGTCTGCAATGACTAGGTTAGTCTTAACTTCACATGTTAGATCTAGGATGCATCCTACCCTACTGGAGTATCCTATCATCTTATCTGGCTCATGTAGCAACTCTAATTGAGCTGGTACATGATCTTGGAACTGTGATCTTTACGAGGATCCTCTATTAAGATAGGAGGCCTTCTAGGCTGGTCTGTGAACCTAAACTTTCTTCTTCCTTCCTTATGAACTATCTTCTTCTCCAAAGAAGAAACAAAAACTGTTGTTATAGCCTAACCAAATTGGCTGCAAAGCATAATTTGGTAACAAGAACAAAGATGCAAAGTGAGATTTCTATTGGATTTTTGGGGCAAAACAATGCATTTTGGGAGCTAAATTTTATAGGTCCCAATAGTGGCTCTAGTTGGGGATGTGTGACAAACAATGTCACAATGAGGATCAAAATCTTCAGGCTAACCAAAAAAGCACAAAACACACAAAATGGAGAAACACAAATGTATTTACAACAAAGGTTTATATACATGACAAAACACAGTCATAAACATGGGCACAAAAAACTATTGACCATCAAAATTCAGGGGAAGCATTACCTATGAAAAATAATGCTTTAGATGTTGTCCATGAGTGGGTAGCTCTAGAAGCACCCCTTCTAGAGTCATCAAATGGTAAACATTGAGCTCTAATTTCTTAGATACTTCATATGGCTGAAGCCATAATGGATCAAATTTGCTATATTTCACTTTATCTTCAAACTTTGCATCCCAAAGAAGTACCAAGTTACCAACCTAGAAATCTCTTGACACTGTACTCTTATCAAATAAAAAATTCATTTTCTTCTTATGATTTAGAATTTTATCATGTGTAACTCTTCTTTGTTCTTCTAATTTAGTCAACTACAAGATCCTTTGGGACATTGCATCATACTGATCCTCTCCTATATCATGCAATAGTTGGTAGACTAGTAAATCCATGCTGATGGGCATCGTTACCTCTACTCCATACACCAGCTCAAATAGGCTCCTTCCAATGGATATTTTGAAGGTTATCATATAAACCCATAGAGTACACTTCAATTTATCATCCCATCTTTTCTTATTCTTATCCAATGTTGTTTTTATGATCTTCATCAAGCTTTTGTTATTGGATTTAGCCTATCTATTACTTTGGGGGTGACAAGGGGATCAATGCACAAGGTTGATATCAAACTTAGAACACATGTTTAGCATTTCTTTAGACCTAAAACACAGGGCATTATTTGGAAAAATCCTGGTTGGCACTCTAAATCTAATGATTACATTGTTGATTATGAAATCAATAACCACTTTGGAAGTCACATTATCAGTGGTAATTGCCTCCGCCCATTTGGTGAAATTATTTGTGACAACAAGGATCCACTTAAATCCATTGCTGGATTTCTCATGTATCTCCCCAATAAAATCAATTCCCCATTGCTAAAATGGTGCTTCAATTGCAAGGAGCAAAAGGGGTAATGCACCAGTGAATTTCATCTTGCCAGAGAAATGCTGGAAACCATCACACTTTCTTATATTCTGTGCTACATCCTTGAATAAAGCAAGCCACCAATACCCAGCTCTAAGGATCTTATGGGCAGTGGTTTTAGATTTGAAGTGTCCCCCACAAACACCATGGTGAGACTCATTCATCACTACTTCATCTTGCTCTTGATCTAAATATTTGAGCAATACACCATTGTGGCTTGTCCACACTAGCTCATTTTGGAACAAGACATACCTCTGAGATTTTAGCTTGAGGGTCCTTTTCTGGTTTTCATCTATATAGGGTGGACAATTCATGTTTTCAAGATAAAATATCACATCCTTGTATCATGCATTGTTAGCCAATCTATAATGAGGAGCAACATTTACCTTTGTTTCATTTACTTCTGTTGCTTCAAGATTAGAATTAGCCATTAGCTTAGCTAAGACTTGGCCTCTAACCAACTTTGTGACCGGTATATCCATGTCATATTCTTGGATCCTATTGATCCATATGCATCTTCTAGCTGAAGCTTCTTGCTACATGAACATGTCCTTTACTAAGCTATGTGTGGTACATATGCTATGATCTTGGCACTTGTGAAATAAAATCTATTTTTTTTTGTGGCCTTAACCAATGCATAGGCATGCTTCTCCATTATAGAATAATTCAATTCAACAGTCTGTAAGGACTTGCTAAAGAACCCTATTGGATGCTCAAATCCATCCTTGTTCTTTTGCAACAACATAGTGGCAATATTATAAAATGATGCAAAAGAGAACCATTGGAAGGGCTTGAAATAATCTAAGCTTGCTAGCACTGGTGCATTCTTTAGGGCCTCCTTTGTGTCAAAAAAATCTTGAGTTGGTTCATTTTCCCATGTAATGCACTATCTCTTATGTTGATGTGAATGTGTCACACAAACAAAATAAGAGTTTACAACAAACCTTTTATTTATCTTGAAAGATATGATGAATTCTGGAAGAATTCATAATCCCAAGACTCTGTGAGTTAGGTCTTGACTATATGAATGTCACCCAGGGTTGATGTGTCTTGTGATTAATTATGTTGGGGCCTTACATGTTTTGCTTCATAATTTCTATAAAATTTGTCAATATTCACCAGTTTCTTGTCCAGAACACCCATTTCTGCATATATCATCCACAACTATGTTAAATCTTGTGATATTAAGTCAAGATTTGTGCAAATATATGTAAATTTGTTCCTAAATTTGAATATTTCACTTAAATCTATCCATGATCAGGACTAATTATGAGAATATTTCCAACTTTGAAAAGATCTTCTTATAATCTTTGCTTGTGAACTTCAAATTTGTTTAAAGAATGTGTTCAAAGCATGCAATTCATTGATATTTATGATAATTTGCATGAAATGAATTAGTACTTATGTACCTTTACTATAGATGCTTGAGATCTATCATTATTTAGCATATATTAACTGTATTTGCTTATGATTCATCATTATTTGCAATTATTTATGACTATTTACGAAATTGAAATTAAAAAAATAGAGCTTAGAAATTCAGATCCTAAAACTACTTAATTTTGGCCAATATTCCACATACATATTCTGATACTATAATGAGAAGAAGCAAACCACATCATACTTCACTAGGATGTTACACAGCTACATATGATCAACACAAATCTTCATAGGAAAGTTGATGACAATATGCAATTAAAATGAATGTACTCCAATAGAATGCAACAATTCACCATTACACATTAGAAATCAACAAAACATTATGTGGGATTTACAATCAAGAGGTAATCTACAGCTTCATCTCCATTAGGTATGCATAGAACATATACTTTAACATTGATCTTGAGAGAGAATTCACTAAGTTGTAGAAAATCACAAACTCAATGCTCAGAATTGGAACAATTCAGTCTCTCTTAGTTTCAATAATTCAATCTCCCTTTGAAAAGAGAGGTGATGGTCCTTTTATAGAGTAAGGTCCAAAAAATGGTTACAATTGATCCAATGGTCAGGATCCCATTGGAATAAATAATAGTCAAGATTCAATGGAACATGATTTCTAGTTGGCAATCACTCTATGGGATATAGCTGGAAAAAGGAATATTCTATTATCCTTGACTCAAGATCCTTCTAGCTGGCAACAAAATATTCATTGGTATCTTCGCCTCAACATCTCTGAAATTTATCTTTGCTCTTCCTCTGCTAAATCTTCTTTTGTCTCACTAGCATTCCAACATTCTTCAATCTTTTAGCACTCCAGAGGTCTTCTCCTTTGCATGCTCTACATATTAGCCTTCAATTAAAAACATACCATAGTTTAAACCAAGGACAATATTCAACTTTGAAACTTTGACCTTTACTTGTGTAGAAAGTCATGCTTGCAAACTACCTTAAATAGCCTCGAGCTCCCTGCAATGTTAATTCAAAACATTTGCCATTTAATAATAATTCATGAATAACATTTAATGCTAGAAAACATGCGAATATGGATATACAAGGTGTTGGTATCAGGTATTACTACTAGGCTTAAATTAGCCTTTGAAATTGAGAACACGAAACTCCACATTGAAAAATATCCCTTCGTAGAGAATCTGCGTTGAAAAGTCTATGAATTGGACATGTGGCACATGGTCATTGCATATCAAAATCACAAAAGAACCATGTTAATAAGTGCAAAAATACATGGGTGGCAATTTGTAACTTACTGCTAAAAGTTTGATGTTCAAATGAATGTTTTCCACCATTCCACGGAGGAGATATGACAAGGATAAGCTATACCCATGGAAGTGCATCCAATCACACCATGTGGCCAACACCAAGCTTACATGTGTGTTTATGGGCCCCATCAGTGCTTATGTGTTAGTCATGAGGGATTCCACCATTCTGTAGCATGCCATATGGAGGAGGCAAACCTTTCTGTGGAGCTGCAGATAGGCACCAAGTGGCCACCTTTAGGTAAGGGTACATCTCGCTGGGCCGTGCAACACTTATGTGACAAGCACCAAAGAATTCCACCGTTTCATAGAAGGTATCATATGGTGGTAAAAGGTACCCATGGAACTACGGAAAAGTCATATGAATCAGACTTCAGGTTTGGACTCTGTCACCTTCTACTTTGGAAAGAATTAAAGAGAAACTTCACTCTCCAATTCTTTGATCCTCTTAACTCCTTCAGATTTTGGCCACTGGGGACTCCTCCTTCCATCTTCATTCTAGAATAAAACAAGGAGAAACCCCAAACCCCAATCTCTGATCCTTTAGACCAAACCAAAGTTTGGTGATTGGGCCTTCCTTATTTCCTCATCATAAAGATATCAAGCATGGAGAAAATCTAAACTCTGATATCTGACAATTTAACCTTAATCAAAGTTTTGGAATCGGGCCTTCCTTCCTTTTATGACAAGAAGAAAGAGTAACGCTAAGGCTCCAAACTTCGCTGACCTTCAAGAAGGAGTAAGACTAAAACTCCAAACTTTGACTTTGACCCGACCTTTGACCACCCATAACTTCTTCATTTTTTCAAATTTTGACATGGTTCAAAAGGCAAAGTTGCATTAAATTTTACTCTCTATCAATTGGTGACCATTTCATAGGAAAATTTGGAACTTGAATTTTGAAGGATCATGACATGACATTCTTACCAAACCACCCAGATAGGGAGAACACACAAATAGAACAAAAGTGAAGGTTAGATCAATGTTTTGCTATGGAAAAATGGGGTGTGTTGTGATACCACACCACAACTTTCCACCAAAGAAAACCACCAAATTCTATCCCATTTAGGAATAAAAGCGAATCTAGGAATAAAATTTCCAACTTCCACTATATATGGATACTCAGATTAGATCAGATGAAATCACATTCACCAATAAGACTAGATTATGGGGAGGAATGCAAATGTGTGCATTGATTCATTTCCTTCCCACTAGAGAAGTTGAAAAGATAGTAATTAGCATTAAGCTACATAGTTGGATTTAACCTTTTAAGCCAAACCTAGATAGAGCCTTGTTGCCAATCAAGCATCCATAGCCCCAGAAAGGTTATCACCTATAATTCCCCAAAATAGAGCCTCACTACCATTCAGATATCCATATCCCCAATAGGGTTAGTTAGATGACCTTGAGAGAATAAATTATCTTTTTTTTTATTTTCAATAATTTTTGTTTTGTGTAAGATATATCATTTTAGCTCATTATTTGCGCAATAATGGAACCTATTGCTAGGGTGGGAATTATAGTGGTAGCAAAGGCAAATCTTTAGATTTTTCACTTAATGCAGACACTAACATTTTCAACTAGTCCTAGGAACTTTAAGTGGGTTCATTTCATGATTCCTTGGATAACCTTTGGTTTGATTGGTAAATATGATGTCACAAAATAAACTACCATAACTAGACCTATAGAAGTCACAACTTATGCAAGGATTTGGAATTCTTTCCTAAATTCCAAAATTTCTACTATTTTCTAAAGTGAAAAGGTGCCCAACATCCTGCCCAACCAAAATAGAGACTCAACCAAACAAGAAAACACAACCAAACAAACAATTGTACAAGCAACTATACATATATACAAATTTCAAACATCCCCCTGTCTCAGGCTTGGAAATAGTGTTATGGGAATTGTCCATTGACAGGCAATGGAACATCCTCTTGAGTAAAAGTTTTTGGCCTATAAGTACTATCTCCAAGTATTTCTGATATTTGAAAAGCACTAGTCCACAATTTATCAAACTTTCCATGGTCTCCTTTCTTCTTATGGGATTTATCCCAAGACATGACAAGAACAGATATTCTAAATGCTTTGAATTTGGCTCTCTTGTCAAACTAGTGCTTGACAATAGCTTAATGTTTAGAGAGGTGATCAATTGCTTGATCCCTCTTCTATTCTAAATGCAACAACTATAGTAAATGAACTTACATTCTATCCTCTAGTCCTAAGTATTCCTGAGTGAATTATAAGGTGGTGATTTTTAAATTCACAGATAGAATAGGATCTACCCCATAAACTAAATGGTATGGAGAATTCCCCAGGGCCAACTTGACTCTGGTTCTATCTACCCATAGGGTATACTTCAACAAGGTGTTCCATTCCCTGGGATTTTTCTCTACCATCTTCTTGATGATGTTAAACAAATTCTTATTAGTGGACTTGGCTAGCCCATTCCCTTAAGGATAGTAATTAGATGAGAATTTTAGTATTGTACCTTATTCAAAAGCCCAATTAGAAAACTTTAATGATGAAAATGTAGGTCCATTATCATATACTATGGCATAAGGAACTCCAAACCTAGAGATAATATTATCTTCAAGGAACCTAATTACATCTTCTAATGTGCATGTCTTACTGCTCACTGCTTCCATCCACCTGGTGCAATAATCAATAACAGTTAGGACATACCTATTTCTAGTAGATGACAGAGGGTTAATGGCTCCTATGAAATCCATGCCCCATTGTGCGAATGGGTGCATCTCCATTACTGGATGTAGGGGTTGGGCTGCATATCTCTCTCTATTTGTAGCTACCTAACATGTATGGCAATACTTGATATGCTCAACTATATCTTTAGAGATTATTAGATAATAGTATCCATCTCTAAGGATTGCATGTGTTGTGGCCAGATGAGACCCATGAGCTATTCCAAACTTATCATGTGATTCTTGCAAGACTTTGACTGCTTCTTTCCTATTGAGGCATCGAAGGTATATGCCTTTATGATTTCTCTTGAGCATGATTCCCCCTTTTATCATGTAATTTCAAGCTTTGATCCTCAGAGCCCTTTTCTGAGATTCTTTTAAATTGGGTGGACACCTTGCTATAATCAAGAAGTACCTTATGCTTGAGTACCAATCTTCCTGTATATCTAAGTCAACTGTATACTGTGGACTAGTTAGATTAGGATCCATCTCTGCAATCATCTACATTAGAGCTTTCCCTCTAACAAGCTTCATGGGCATGATATCAATGTCATACTTCTATAGAACTGTGATCCATTTGGCTCTCTTTTCTCCTAGTTTACTTTGCAAGAATAACATCTTTATTGCTAAATCTGGGACAAAAACAATTACCTTACTCCTCAAGATGTAATGCCTAAATTTCCTTACTACTCTAACCAAGGCTAAGGGGCCTATCGTTCTACATCCAAATATCTCAACTCAACATCCTTGAATGGGCTACTCATGAATGCGATGGGTTTTTCATCTTTTGCCTCATTCCTTTGTGTCAACATGACGCCACATGTATGGCTAGAAGCAAATGAGTATATATAGAATGCCTTAGTATAATCAAGATTGTTCAGTACTAGAGCATCCACAATAGCCATCTTGATAGCTTGGAATGCTGCTTTAGCCTCCAATGTCCATTCTATCTTGGCATCTTTTTTCAACATGGCATTCAATGGCCTTACTATTTCAGCAAATCTTGTTATGAATTTCCAAACAAAATTAATCTTGCTGAAGTATGATTTTAGTTCCTTCTTGCTTCCTAGAAATTGAAGCTTCATGATGGATTTGATTGATTTGGATTAATAGTTATTCCATTTTTGGACACCAGATGTCTCAATAGTTTCCCAGTAGTAACACCAAAGATGCATTTCTTAGGATTTAGTGAGATACCATACTATTCCCATCTCTGTAATACTCTTTATAGGTCACCAATGTGATCCCTTATGACCTTAAAAAATACAGTCAAGTCATCCATGTATATAATAATGCATTAACTCACTAAGCCTCAAAAAACTATATCCATAGCATGCTAGAATGTTGCACCTACATTTATCAAGCTGAATGGCATTCTTCTGTAAGTGAAAATTCCCCACTTTGATGTGAATGCAGTTTTTAATCTATCTATCTTGTCCACCATAACCTGATTATACCTCGAAAAACCATCTAGAATTGACATCATCTGGGCTCCATTTACCATCTGAAGCACTTCATCCAGAGAACATAAAGGATAATTATCTTTTTCAGATGCCCTATTAAGGTTTCGGAAGTCCACACATAGCTAGACATCACCATTATTTTTGCACACTGGGACTAAGTTAACTGCCCAAGTGGAGTGTCTGACAGGAAAAATTATTCGCATAGTTAGCAATTTCTAGATCTCTTCAAATATAAGGGGTTCTAGTAATGCGTTCATTGGCCTCTTCTTTTTCCTAAATGGCTTTACATCTGGTTTCAATAGAATGGTATGTATTATGATTTAGGTATCATATGTTTTAAGTTCAACATATACCCATACTATCACATGAACATAGTCATTTAGGGCTAGGACTATCCCTTCTCTTTGCTCAAGAGTGCATCCCTTGCCAATCAAGACATTTCTGGTTGTGAATTCTCACCTATGTTTATAGGCTCCTAATCTCCTCCATTTTCTTTGGGACAGTCTTTTTGCCTCACTACTCCATCTAGATCAAACAACCTTTCTAGTTCTATCATTCCTTTTGGAATCTTATTATCATGTAGGTTGATAATGTCCTCCTCATCCCAACCTTGATTATCTTTATTGTGTTCATCTATTGCCTATGCTTCAAAGACATCCCTATTGGCAATGAAATCTAGGATGTACTGATCATCCTCAAATACTTGGAAATTGGTGACATTATCTGGGACTTATTGTGTTGACACTAGTTTGACAGAAAATCTCTTCATCATAGATATGGTTAATGGTTCCAACATACTAGCAGTTGTGGCTAGATCATCTGCTTGATGATTAAACCTCCTTGGGACATGGGTGATATTAAAAGCATCAAAGCTCTCAACCAAATCCCAGACCCTCTATCTGTAATTGCATAATTACTTGTAATTGTAGGAGTATATGTTATTTACTTGCTTAACTACTAGCTCTGAATCTCCAAAAACATGAAGGATCTTAACCTTTTTCTTCAATGTGAATAGTAAGCCATGAATTAAGGATTCATATTCTACCACGTTATTGGTGCAATTAAATTGTAACTTGTATGTGGCTAAGAATGACTTTCCTTGCGGGATGATGAGGTCAATTCCTACTATAGCACCCTGCTTAGACTTGGACCCATCAAATCTCAACATCCAAGGTCTCTCATCAGGATGATTCTTATCTAGACCCTTCTTCCTTTTAGCCCTTGCAACACTTTCTTCTACAATCCACTTCAATCTAGATGGCTCTTTATGATTGAGCATCTTTTGTTTCTCTAGAACTCTAACTTGTTTCTGTGAGGGGGAGAATGTGAGTTAGTCAAATACATGAAAATATAAACCCAAACACCAATAGAATGTGAAGGCAAAGAGGAATCAAACCAAGATGAGTAAGAACATACTTACAACCCTTTTTACCTGTCATTTTCCATTGTTGCCTATCTTGCTTTGATCTTGATTTGAGAAGCCCTCAGAAGCTTTCTTGCTTGTTTGCTTGTTTGAAGATGACAAAGGAAGAATGGCTTAGAATACCTGTTTGTGTTGAATGAGAGCTTCAACACACAATAATGGAGGATACTTGAGAATGGAATTGAGAAGAGAAGATGAGAGAATTTTGGGTATAGTGATTGTACAAATGAAGTTCCTCCCTAATGGCTTAGAAGAGGGTTCTATTTATAGATTTTCTAAAAATAGAATGGAGGGTGAGGATCAAAGGATGAGATCAATGGCTAGGAATAAAAGTGAATCTTTTATTCATAGTGGATGAATTAAAATTTCTTTATTTGAGAATGGTGGATTATGACAATTGAATTAAAAATTCAATAGTGGAGGACAGTGGGATATGACAATTGAATTAAGAATTCAATAGTGGAGGATAGTGGGGAACATTGAATTAAAATATTCAATGGGTGAAGGCTAGTGGGGAACATTGAATAAAATATTCAATGGGTGAAGGCTAGTGGGGAACATTGAATAAAATATTCAATTTGTGAAGGCTAGTGGGGAACATTGAATAAAATATTCAATTTGTGAAGGCTAGTGGGGAACATTGAATTAAATATTCAATTTGTGAAGGATAATTGATTTAAAGATTTATTTTGGAAAATGGAGGATATTAGCTAATTAAATATTAAGAATATTTAATTATATGTGCAACATGGTGAGGTGGAAGAGATGAGGTGGATTTTGGACTTTAGATATTAGAAGAATTTAGGGAATTTAATTAAATAAAATGACTTTATTTAATTATGGGGTAATGAGCCAATTAAATAAATTTATAATATTTATTTAATTGACAGAAGAAAATAGGAATTAAGATAAATATTCAAATATTTACTTAATTCGACCCAAGCTAATTTTAGGTGTATACATTTTGCCCCTCTTTGAAGCAATGTGTTTTATCACGTTGTTTCAAACAATAAGAATTTTCAACAGTGATACATGCCCCAATTTTTGCCCCTATACAAGTTTAACGACAGGATGCCCCCTCGGGAGATTGGACAGAAGGAAGACAACAGGGTGTGAGACAGATAATCTCACGAAGAAGGCAAAGAAATGGGTTAGGATGGAGAAAAATGGGGTATGTTTCAGAGAAACAGCCATGGGAAGTAGTTAGAGAATCATACAGGCACATATGGGTCACTTGCTATATATAGGGGTTGGGTCCACACTACCTATTCATTTGAACACTTGTCCATAGTTGATTTGTCCTCTGGAGAGCTTAGGAGAGCATGGCAGCCAGAGAGGTGGATATTCCACGTGAGCAGTATTTGTTTGAGTGGATTCGACGGTTCGATCGGCCAGCAGAGGCAGGACCCCCAGTATGTAGTTCTTCAAAACTTGTCGAAAGTTAATTTTTGTGCATATTAATGGCTAGGAAAAGCATCTAGGACAAATGTGCATATGTTGCGAAATTATGCATTTACGCTGCGAAATGGCACATTTGTGTATTTTGCACTTTTGTTTCCTGAATGTGTGCATTTGTTCGAATTGCGCATTTGCTCATGGAAGTTGTGCATTCATTCTGAAGTTCCGCATATATACTATGATTGTGCGCATATGATTAGTATTGTGCATTCGAGTTATGGCATGGCACATATGTAGGGAAATTGCACATTTGCTCTGATAAGTTGCGCATGTGCTAGAATGGTGCATACGCATCAGGAAGTTGCGCATTTATGGTGAAGTTGCGCTTTTGGTATGAAATGGCACATTTATCACCTAGATTGGCACATTTGCACTTTAGGTAAATCAGTTGACTTAACAAAATTAACCCAACTGGCATCTTGATCGATGCGTCAATTGATTAGCGATCTCTGAGATTGTTGGGAATCTAGTCGAGAGATGATATGCTGTGTTGATTAATTTGATATGTTGAGCCAATGATAGGGAAATGGCGCATTTGCCACTGGGATTGGCACGTTTGCACTTTTTAGGCAAATCAGTTGACTTAACAAAGTTAACCCAATTGGCATCTTGATCGATGCGTCAAATGGTTAGCGATCTCTGAGATTGCTGAGAATCTAGTTGAGAGATGATATGCTATTTTGATTAATTTGATATGTTGAGCCAATGATAGGATAGCTTGATTGCTTGGAGTAGGTTTTTGATATGGATTTGGATTTTACTGACGGTATGCGTTTTGTGGTTGTAGGAGGATATTCATGATGTTCTGACATCACGAGAGTTGTTCCCATTGCCGTTGTTGCAGCGGTATATGTTGACCGAGATGGAGCGGGAGGTTCTACATGCTATGGATTTGTATCATGTGCTCTTTATGCCCGAGGTTCGCATGAACTGGGCGATGGTGACTGCTACCGTGGAGTGATTCCACAGTGAGGATGGGACCTTCCATTTTCTAACGGGAGAGATGGCCATTACTCTGGAGGATGTTTATCAGATTCTGCACCTCCCTATTCAGGGAGAGTTGGTTGAGTATGAGTCACAGCGTGGCGCTAGGCTAGAGGAGTGCAAACGGGTTTTTGATGATCTCGAGTTGGCAGGGGAGGAGATCTCATGGCAGGACATGCATGACTGTTATGACTACTTCCCAGACATAGTGGTTGGACTAATCGGTGGCGTAGTATGCCTCGATAGGAGAGAGCACAGCTTCCCCATTGGCTGGGGACGGATGTTGGAGAGTATGATTGTCGACGAGACCTAGTATGCGTGGGGTGTGTGCATGCTTACACACCTATACAGGGACATGCATCAGGCAGTGGACCACTCAGGCTTTGGTTTAGACACAAGCAGGTCTTTCTTACAGTTTTGGTTGTGGGAGCACATTGCTATCACACGGCCGATCTGCATTTTTCAGAGGCACAGGGGTGAGCCCTATAGTTACAGCTATGCAGGTGTGATTTCTCAGCACAGGCTGGGGAGGCTTGAGTACTGGAGACATGCCTTTGATGGGGTAGATGCAGTGGTCAGGCGGCCATACATTGACTGCGAGGTATAGGATGACGAGGTAGATGAGCTCCCCTATTGTTTCCAGACAAGGTGGCTGATTGACTGGACTCGGTTCATTTTGGAGTGATAGATTGTCAACCGAGTGCAGAGACAGTTTGGCCATGTTTAGGGCAGACCGCAGGGTGAGGCACGCTTTGCCCAGACATATGCTGAGCAGTACAGGTGGGGTCCTATGGCATCGTATGAGGAGGCCTTGGCCAATTTTCAGCAGATTCCTTATGCAGCTTGGCCGATGCGGAGAGACATAGTAGATGTTGGCATGACACCAGACTATGAGGAGTGGTTTGCAGCACACTCATTTCCTCGCTACTCAGGTCCTAGAGAGGTAGCTCCTCATATTGATGAGGGTGACTTAGACGGAGGGGGTGGAGGTGGCCGGGGGAGGGGTGGACGGTGGAGGAGGAGAGATGATGGAGATGAGGGGAGATAGAGACAGAGGCAGAGAGTCAGAGAGGGGCTCGTGGGGCAACAGGTAGTGGGACAGGCAGAGGTTCAGGTGCCAGTGCAAGAAGAGATAGCACAGAGACAGATGCTGCCACCTCAGCAGGTGGCATAGGCTGAGCAGGCTCCATAGCCTGATGTGCAGCAGCAGGTTCTGGTTTCTTTACAGACCCAGACTAGGTAGCTGAGGGCTCATCTAAGAGCAGCAAAGTCACGTAGAGAGTCAGATGCGACTCAGATATCTGAGTTGAGCCAGGAGAGGGATGTAGCCTTGGCTAGTATGCGGGCGATGAGGGCAGAGCAGGATGCAGCCGTGATGGCCATGGGTACCGATGGGACTTCCAATTTCTTGGTGGCACAGGTACAACAGTCACAAGCCTAGGTAGCATAGTTACAAAGTGATCTGACTAGATCTCAGGCACAAACTCAATATTACCAGGGCTTATATCACGGTGCTATGCCAACTAGTCAAAGAGCCTCAAGCTTCCGGAGCCAGTCAGAGGCAGTGCAGAGAGCAGGTGGGTCTCGATCTGTGGGCTCAGTGAGGGGTCACCACCGTTAGGTGTGGACAGAGGAGAGGCTAGTGCTGGGAGTAGTGTTCCTCGACGGCAGAGTTAGGCAGAGCCAAACACCTATTTTTGACGTGTATTGTGGTACCTTTTTTATGATGGCTGAGATAGCCGACATATGTACTTATGATTTTCTGAGACATGTATCACCATTTGTTATATGTTGTATACATTTATGATATGGCTTTGAGAGTGGACAGAGATCTTGATATATTGTAAACTTGGACATGTGTTTATGTGATGATGTTGTTGTTTCCTTGATCTATATGCATGGGCTATATGTGTGATGTGTGGATGTTTATATGCTATGGATGCACACTACTTTATGATGTTTTATATGTGATGCATACTAGATGGATGTTTTAGAATGCTTTTTGAGTTATGCAAATGCTAATGTATATGGATATGGTTATGCAGTTCGATATGTATGTGACCTATGTTTTTTATTTTCTTTTGATATGATGTATGGATGCACAATGTATATGGATGATCTAAAATGTATGGAAATTGATCTCATGGACTTATTATGTATGCAAATGATGTAACCATGTGAATGGCTATCTCATGTGATGTGATATGCAACTTATCTGCTATGTGTTTGATATGTCCTGATGTACTCAATTGACACAGAGATGATATAGACGAGTGGAGTAGAAGACATGGAGAAATACTGACTTTTGTTTGGATATACTGCAGGGTTTGCGTTATTATGATATGGAGTTGCTGGATATCAGACAGATGTGGATACCAATTTGTCATCTTTGCAAGTCTTTTGCTTTCATCATCGGGCACTTTTTGGTATTTTTCATCTTTGGAAATGTGGTAAGAGAATACAAGCATCTAGGTATAGTTAGACCGAGATGACCTGAGTATCCCTTACCTAGATTTTGATATAGCTATTTGATACAAGCATCTAGCCAAACTTGAATCTAGATGACCTGAGTACTTCTTGCATTTTAACAGACAAGGATTTCCCCTTTTCATGTTTAGACCTCGGAGTCCTCAATGATCTTTTGTCAATCATGTCTTTAGACATAAGTCATCACATTACTAAAGTTTAATCCACAAGTAGTAGACAAAGAAGAATTATGTCCCCATCATAGCATCTCTAGTTGTTGGCATCTTTGAGTAGCATAGGAAGACATAATTGACGAAAATTCAAGACCTTGTAGGTTAACCTGTTAACAAAACATTCTTGCATTAGATGTGTCTTTTTGCCATAATTGAGATAGAATTGTTTTGAGTGTTTCAATATGGTGCTCTGCTTTGTAGTTGTTTTGGACAGGTTGATGATATGCGTCAAGAACTTTGTTCTAGGTGTCTAGTGAAAGTATCGCAATCCTTTATTGTTATCTCCTTTTAGAGCGATGGCATTCAAGAACCCAAATCCGCAACTAGGTCAAGGAGTTGCCCCCAGCTGAGATCAGGATCAACTTATTATGGATGAGATGACAACAGATGTGGAGGGATAGACCCTAAGCGACTGACCTAGTGCCTCGGGGGCTCATTGCTAAATGGCCTTGCCTACGTGATGATGCAGAGGCAACGTAGTTTGGGGTGAACCCTGATGGACCTAAGACCTAGGTGATGGTGGATCTGTAGAAGTGGTATGGACTTGAATAGAAAGACCAGATATGGGATTGACAGGACAACAGAGCCTCGGGGGCGCATGGATAATGGCCTTGCCTACGTGATAGCTCAGAGGCGAAGTAGTTTGGACTTTTCAAAGGATTGGTTCAATGTGATGGAGACAAGAGTCAATAAAGTCAGCATAGATGGTAGGAGTGGTTTGTCGCAGATAGCACCTGTTTACCAGGTTTTCACCACTTACTTTTATTTACACACGTAGCCAAAAGTACACATGACGCCTGTTTGCCAGGTTTTCATCATGGTACCTATCCTATTGTCATTTTTCTATTTTTTGATTTTTTGTTCTATTTTTTATCACTTTTTCAAATTTTTTTATTTTTTTAGGACTCCCTTACATCGGGGTTTTTAGGTAGAGAACTTGTGAAGATGCATGTTGTTGACAAGATCATCGAATAGTTCACCTTCAGATGTGGCCAATTGATATGCCCCTGATCCATAAGCTATGATGACAACATAAGGACCTAACCAGTTGGGTTTGAATTTTCCTTTCTTTTCTCTATCTGGCTGATTTCTGGGGTTCTCTCTAAGGACGAGGTCACCAACTTGGAAGACTCAGGGTTTTACCTTATGATTGTAGCTTTTGGACATTATCTGTTGATATGCTTTCAGGTGATTAAAGGCATGTTGCCTTCTTTCTTCTAGGAGTTCCAACTCTTGCAGTCTAGAGACTCTGTATTCTTTATCTGATATGAGACCTTTCAACGACACCCTAAGAGATCTTAGTTCGACCTCAATGGGGAGGATAGCTTCTGAGCCAAAGACAAGGGTGTATGGTGTAGCACCTGTGGGAGTGCGTATACTGGTTCTGTAGGCCCACAGAGCAGGATTGAGTTGGATATGCCAATCATGGCTAGCATCATTGATAGTCTTCTTGAGGATTTTCAAGATGGTCTTGTTGGATGCTTTAGCTTGACCATTGCCTTGGGGGTAGTACGGGGTGGAAAAGCGGTGTTGGATCTTGAACCGTTCACAGAGTTCTTGGACATTCTAGTTTTTGAATGGTCTTCCGTTATCCATGATAATGGATGAAGGAATTTCGTATCTACAGATGAGGTAATTTAGGATGAATGAAGAGATTTGCTTACCTGTGATGATGGTGAGGGGAACGGCTTCAATCCACTTTGTAAAATACTCCGTGGCAGTTATGATGAATTTATGGCCGTTGGATGAGGACGGATGGATCTTTCCCACAAGGTCAAGTCCCCATTGGCAAAAGGGCCAAGGTGTCGTTAAAGGTCTCAATTCTTGAGCTGGTGCATGTATTAGGTTCCCATGTATTTGGCACTGCCTACACTTTTTGACAAACTGATATGAATCTTGTTCCATTGTTGGCCAATACTACCCCGTGCGCATGAGTTTTTTGGCTAGGGTAGAGCCACTAGAGTGAGCCCTGCATATTCCATCGTGTATTTCATTTAGAGCAGTTTGATATTCCTCTCTATCTAGACACCTAAGGAGAGTAACATCGAGACCTCGGTGATACAGGGTGTAAGCGACAATGGCATACCGGGATGCCTACCGGATGAAGGTTCTTTTCTGGTTATGGGAGAGGTCGGGTGGGAGTGTATTCTCTTTTAGGTAGGCAAATGTTTTACCATAGAGAGGGGAATCAGTTCCTATGATGTGGCATATGATATGGGAATCTGGAGTGTCATAAGCAGGACAGGAGACTAGCTCTACTAAGAACTCATATCGTGTTTGATTGCCTGGAATGTTGAGAAGAGATGCAATTGTAGCCATGGCATTTGCAGCTTTATTCTCGATCCTTGGTATCTATTCAAATGATATCTTGGCAAAGTACTCCTTGAAGTCATCTACCATGAATTTATAAGGAATCAATTTCTCATCCTTCGTTTGGTAGTCGTCATTTACTTGGTTGATGACTAGTTGTGAGTCACCATAGACTTGAAGTTCCTTGATGTTCCACTCAACTGCTAGCTTGATACCGATGACCAGAGCCTCGTATTCTGCTACATTGTTAGTGCAAGGGAACATTAATCTGTATGACTTTGGAATAGTGTCACCATTAGGTGTGATCAACAAGATACCTGCCCTCGATCCATGCTGAGTGTAGGAGCCATCAAAGTACATTTTCCAGTTTGTTGTGTTGACGTGGAAGATAGACTCATCTAGAAATTCAAAGCTCAGGGGGTTGTCATCCGTTAAAGGTGCCTCTGCTAGTTGATCTGCAAGCACTTGTCCTTTTATTGCTTTTTTATCCACATATTCTATGTCGAACTCACTGAGGAGCATGACCCATTTTGATAATCTACCTATTAAGGCGACCTTGTTGAGTAAGTATTTCAGTGGGTCAATCTTTGCCACTAGTTTAACAGAGTGTGACAGCATGTAGTGTCTCCATTTTTGCGAGGCAAATATAACAGCTAGACATGCTCTTTCTATTGGTGTGTATTGCAACTCATATCTGACGCGTGTTCGACTAATGTAGTAGATAGCCTGTTCTTTTCCCTCATAGTTTTGTTGAGCAAGGAGAGCTCCCAGAGCTGTTGGTGTAGCTAAGATATATAGTAATAGAGGCCTGCCCTAAATTGGTGGCTTCATTAGGTATTCCTTTAGCTATTGAAAAGCCTGCTCGCATGACTCATTCCATTTGAAGGATACATTTTTGTGTAGCAGATGAGAGAATGGGTGGCACTTATCTGCCAGTTGGGAAATGAACCATCTAATAGACTGTAGTTTGCCTTGTAGGGATCTCAATTGAGTCAAATTTTTAGGAGGTGGCATCTCCATTATGGCCTTCACCTTAGCGGGATCAACTTCGATACCATTTGCAGATACTATGTAGCCCAATAGTTTTCCTGATGTAACCCTGAACACACACTTTTTTGGATTAAGTCGCACATTGAACTGTTCCAATCTATTAAAGATCTTGTCTAGTACTGCTAGATGCCCTTCTCTTGTGAGAGACTTTGCTAGAATGTCATCGACGTAGTCTTCCATTATAGTATGCATCATATCATGGAAGATCGTTGTCATGGCTCTTTGGTATGTTGCCCCAGCATTTTTCAGACCGAATGGCATGACACACCAACAGTAGGTGCCCCAAGGACATGTAAATGTAGTTTTGTGCTAGTCTTCTGGTACAATCTTTATCTGGTTATATCCCGAGAAATCATCCATGAGTGACAACATAGTATGTCCTACCGTAAGGTCTACAATCATGTCGATGTTGGGCAAGGGGAAGTCATCCTTCAAACAAGCTTTGTTTAGGTCCCTAAAGTCACTACATATCCTAACCCTGCCATCTGGTTTAGCCACTGGTACGATATTTGAAACCTATTCAAGATAGTCTATGGGCTTGATAAACCTGACATCTAGCAGTTTCTTCAGTTCTTCCTTCACCATGAGAGCCACCTGTGGATGCATCTTTCTAAGCTTTTGTTTAATAGGCTTAGCTCCTAGAGCTAAAGATAAGTGATGCATGATGAGATTTGGATCGAGCCCTGGCATGTCAGCATATGTCCATGCAATGTTGATCTATTTTCTTTTGAAGAACTCCGTAAATACTGGTTTTTCCTATTCTATTAGAGCCTTTGCCATGTGGACCATTCTGGGATTATCACCTATGTTGACGTTGATTGCTTCCGCCGGTTCTATCAAGATCGATGATCTTTCTTGATGTGTAAGATTGGGGAGAGGGTCAAGCCTTCCATCTTTCGGCACCTCAGAGAGGTTTTCACCGTTGGATGTGTCTTTCTTTTTACTATTTTGATGATCTAACACTACCACAGAGTAGTTTTCACCGTTAGATCATTCTTTTATTTTGATGTTTTTGTGACTAA
This sequence comes from Cunninghamia lanceolata, assembly GCA_027924645.1. Taxonomy (NCBI): domain Eukaryota; kingdom Viridiplantae; phylum Streptophyta; class Pinopsida; order Cupressales; family Cupressaceae; genus Cunninghamia; species Cunninghamia lanceolata. The sequence goes on from BSBN01001957.1 coordinate 3,533,213, forward strand.
AAGGCTTGGCGCTCTCTCCAAAATAGGCCTGCACATTGAGTTCTATAGCATAGGTAGCTCTGTGGTCGCCTACAGGTATGTGATCTCTAAGATCAAGGTAATCGATGATCGCGTCATCGTTTTTGAAGATGTCTAGTTTAGGGGTGGTACCTTCGAGGTCCCAGTCGATAAGTTCAGGGTGCACTAATGGTAAGAGACCATTAGGTTGATCTGGTTCAGTGGTGTTGATGGTTAAGATAGAGTTATTGAAGGGGCAGACAAAGTCTATGATGGTACTCTCTATTAGTGGGTCCGTCAAGGGGGGAAACATTCCTTTCTCATGATTTTCACTATTGTTGCTATGCGGGTCGGACTCTAATGGCCTAGTCCTTGGACCTTGTCTCTCGTTTGCATGCATCAGGTTGTACTCGGGGACAATGTCAATATCCTTTTCGGCACAAGACATCTCAGAGAGGCTATCCCATTCATACTCATTAGAATCAGTTTCGCTCCCTAGTTGCATTCGTTGAATTTGTTCAACCAAATTGCTAGTAGCTGCTTCTATTTGTTGGTCTTTGTTCTTGTTGGTTCTATTGTTTCTTGGTGCTCCAGTGTAGCCTAGCCCTGTAGTGTCTCAAGCTGTTAAGGTATGAGGTTGGATGGGTTCAATGATGCCATCTTTTCTTGATCCAAGCAGACCATGTCCTTCATATCCCATTCTATGTAGTATTTGTGATAGGGAGGACTCTAAACTGCCTGCTTAGCATCCTGTAGGTGTACAAGTTTGTTTGACAACTCTAGCCTCCCTACCAATTCAAAGTGCTAACAGACATCTTTCTACACAAAAATGTCAGCTAAATTCCTCAACTCTTTTGCAGAGATGGAAAACTCTATTTCTCTACTTGGTGTGGGACACATACCTTGTCCTCACTACTTCCAAGATATTGCCTGAATGGCACATAACTTTTTGAGCCCGTTGCCCACACTTCTCACTCTGTTCAAGGGTCTGGATTGCTTGATGCTCACTTTCTTTCTCTCTATTTCCCACCCCTGCAAGTCTATTTTCCTACTTGTCTATCTAGCCGGACTCCTTACTGAGCTCGCCTAGAACAAGCATGCATTGACTCTAGTAGACAATCTGATCACCTCACAAAAGAAAAACAAATAGGAAGCATGGCTCTGCTTGATGACCTCCATACTGTACAGAGGAACTTGAGGAATCATCAATATAGAGTCATGGTTTGCAAAGAAAACAAAATTGCAAAAAAAGAAATGACTAATCTACTTCAAGATAGCAAACTGAAAACAGAACAGAAATACACAAATGGTCAAACTACTATATTTTATTTTTATTCAAAAACTCTACTTACATCAAAATGCTTCACACACCAAAATTCCCTTCTTTGATTCTTCTGCTCCCCCTCTACAAAAAGAATGCTATATCATATATACTTGGTCATGTCCGTTACGGGATGGTTCAGTTACCAGACCTGTTCATTTTCTAACTGTCGATTCAATTCTGCAGCTTCTTGGCTATTACTTTTCTCACCAATGCCTTTTTAATTTCCGTCGCCCAAACAATAATGTCTATCGGTGAGACATTTAACATTCCTCCCGATCATACTTCATACGCTGATATAACAATTATCAGCTAGACTTTAATCCATCGGTGTAGCTTTCTATTTGCTCACTGATAATGCTTCTCATGCCGATACCCACTATTCCAAAATGATGAATTGTTGAACCATTGAACTTCAACAGCGAGGTTCAATCACAAGGTTCAACGGTGAGGTTCAACCTCCAACAAAATGACTGATGATTTTAACTCCACCATTCAATATGAATGAACCCATTGAACCATTGAACTTCAACAGCGAGGTTCAATAGCGGGGTTCAACGTTGAGGTTCAATGGTGAGGTTCAACCGTTGAACAAAATGACCAACAATTCCAACTTTACAATTCATAATTATAACCCTATTGAACCATTGAACCTTGGCGCGAGGTTCAACTGCAGGGTTCAATGGCAAGGTTCAACTGTGGGGTTCAACTGATCAACAAAGTGACCAACGATTCCAATGAACCATTTGAACCTTGGCGTGAGGTTCAACTGTGGGGTTCAACGGTAAGGTTCAACTGCGAGGTTCAACCGTTGAACAAATGCCGAACACCTTCAAACATACATTCATTAACTTGAATTTCACTTGGCAAAAAGGCCCTCCAAAAGTAAAGTGCTTCTCCCACCGATGCATTTTCAGAAACTAGAAAAAAAACTCCTAAGACAAAATCACATGCTGCAAACTCAAAATTGACAAATAAAAAAAAACTATGTATGGCTGCATTGAGCCTTAGTGCTCCTGCACCATACTCCCCCTGTGCGGAAAGAAGCTAGGTCACCTCCGGTGACAATGAGGCAAAATCAATGCCCCTCTTTTTGAACTCTGACTCTGCAACCCAGGTAGCTTCTGCTTCAGGCAACTGCTTCCACTTGACTAAATGCTCCATGTAGACACCATGTCTGGTTTGCTTCTGTACTCTTGAATCCAGTATTCTCTCTGCTTGTAGTTTGGGTTTTAGTGGCAAAGTCACATCTCTGACTGTCTGTTCCTTCTCTGAAATGGATCCATTTGCTGCTGACTGAGGACCTCGGTATGGCACTAGGTCTTGGACATTAAACACTGGTGAGATTGCCAAGTCTTCTGGCAATTCAATTCTGTAGGCATTATTTCCATACTTGTTCAGGATTCTGCAAGGACCAATTCTCCTCATCTGCAGTTTGGTTGGCATTCCTTTCTACATTCTAGCTTTGTTCAAGTGCACCATAACCAGATCACCAACCTCAAACTGAATATCCCTTCTGTGGGCATCTACTCTTTCCTTGATCTTCTATGTGTTCTCTTTTAAAGTTTTCTTCACCTGCTCATGCACTTCTTTCATGGATTGTGCAAAATCCTCTGCATGTCCACTTCTGTTATCCATGTTTCCTATATTCCTGAGCTCACATACACCTCTGGGATGCATTCCATAGACTATTTTGAATGGACTCTTACCAGTAGTCCTATTCACATTGTCATTATAGGCAAATTCTGCCTGATGAATGACAAGATCCCAACTCTGTCCATATTCTTTGGTTATACACCTTAACAGGTTGCCCAATGTCCTATTTACCACCTCTGTCTGACCATCTGTCTGTGGGTGATATGCTAAACTGAATGACAAATTTGTTCCCAATCTCTGCCACAATACTTGCTAGTAGTCCATGAATCCTTATCACTTCTCTAAAAAACAAGTGTGCTATATGACTGGCATCATGAGACACTTTACAGGGAATGAAATGACTCATCTTGCTAAACCTGTCCACAACTACATATATGCTATCATAACTAGTCTTAGTCTTAGGTAAACCAACTACAAAATCCATACTTACACATTCCCATGGCCTGGAAGGAATGGGTAAGGGTTGGTACAGTCCTGCATTTGAAGTGGTTCCCTTGGCCTTCTGACATACGATACACTGCTCTACATACCTTCTGATGTCTCTGTGCATCCTTGGCCAATAATAGAACCTTTGGACTAGCTCCAGTGTTTTGTTTAGACCAAAATGGCCACTCAGACTGCCATTGTGCTTCTCCTATATGAGATTTTCTCTCATAGATCCTCTTGGCACATATAATTGTCCATCTTTGAATAGCAATCCCTGCTATAAGGTGAAATCTGCAAACTCACTGTGAAAGTGATTCTCAAAATCTTGACATACCTTGTATGCCTCAGCAAAATCTTCATCATCTCTATAGAGATCCCTGAAGTCTTCAACTCCAATGCTTTTCAATTGCACTTCCTGCACTGTGAGCAATCTTCTGCTCAAAGCATCTGCAACTCTATTCAGCTGCCCCTTCTTATGCTTAATTGTAAAAGTATAAGATTGTAGGTACTCCATCCATTTGATATGCCTGCTGCTTAACTTATCCTGTGAGTTTAGAAAACTCAGAGCTTGGTTATCTGTGTAGACAACAAATTCTTTAGGCAGGAGATAATGTCTCCACTTCCTCAATGCTTGGACTAGAGCATACAACTCTAAGTCATACGAAGAGTACTTACTCTTTGCTTCATTTAGCCTCTCACTGAAAAAGGCTATAGGTCTGTTTTCCTAGTTTAGCACTGCTCTTATAGCTATATTACTTGCATCACATTCAATAGTAAATAGCTTATCAAAACTGGGCAACAACAAAATAGGTTGTGTTGCTACCTCTTTCTTCAACCTTTCAAAACTTCTATCTGCAGCTGATGTCCATCTGAATTTTGCTTTCATTCCACCCTTAATTGTATCCAACATGGGTGCACATATTCCACTGAAATTTATGATAAACTTTCTGTAAAACTGGGCTAAGCCATGGAAACTTCTCACCTCTGTGGCTGCTCTGGGAGTAGGCCAGCTCAATATGGCTTCTACTTTGGACTTGTCCATCTTCAATTCTCCCTGGGACACCACAAAACCAAGGTATACCAATTCCTGCTTCATGAATTCACACTTCTCCAGATTGATGGTTAGGTGTTCATCATGTAATTTTTGCAAAACAGTATTTACATGTTCTAGATGTTCTTCCTTGGTCTGACTAAAAATTAGAATATCATCTAGAAAAACAACAACAAATTTTCCAATGTAATCCTTTAGGACTTTATTCATGAGTCTCATAAAGGTACTGGGTGCATTTGATAGACCGAATGGCATAACAAGCCACTCATACAGTCGTTCTGTGGTCTTGAAGGCTGTCTTCCACTCATCACCTTCCTTGATTCTTATTTGGTGGTAACCACTCTTCAGGTCTATCTTGGTGAAATACTTTGCTTTTCCAATACAGTCCATGAGATCTTCAATTCTGGGAATTGGGAATCTATACCTTATAGTTATTTTGTTTATGGCTCTGGCATCTATGTATAATCTCCATGATCCTCCTTTCTTGGGTGCCAACACTATGGGCACTGCACAAGGACTAATACTCTTCCTGATCAATCCTTGATCTAGCAACTCCTGCACTTGCCTGGAAATCTCTTTGTGCTGATCTGGAGTCATCTTGTAAGGTGCCTTGTTTGGCAAAGATGCCCCTGGAATCAGGTCTATTTGATGGCTTATTTCTCTCTGTGGAGGCAATGTGGCTGGTGTACCATCACTGATTATGCCTTTATACTTCTCCAGTATAGGTTGCACCTCTTTGGGAATCTCTGTCTTCTTATCCTGTTGTCCTTCTTTTGGTTTTACTATGATGGCATAACCAATACCATCCTCCTTAAGAGTACTCAGAAACTCTTTTCCACTCACAACCAAGATATTAGGACTCTTTGTCTGAACTGCATCTTCATCCTCCAATGACTGAATCTTATAGGTGACACCATCTTTCTGAAAAGAATAGGCATTCTTCTCACCATCATGTACTGCCTTTCGGTCATACTACCATGGTCTGCCCAATAAGAGATGGCATGCATCCATGGGTAGTATATCACATAATACCTTATCCTTATAGCCACCTATACTAAACTCTACCCAACTTCGTTCATTCACTACCACATGTTGACCTTTATTCAACCATGTGACTCTATATGGGTTTGCATGAGTAATTCTTTTCAAATTCAGTTTCTTAACTGCCTCATCAGAAATAATATTATTAGTAGATCCTGAGTCTATGATAATTTTACATACCTTATTCAAAATCTTGCACTTGATTCTGAATAGTGCTCTCCTCTGGCTTGGTTCAGACTTTACTGGTTCCTTCATCAAGGTTCTCCTTATCATCAGGTTCTCTCCATCTTCTAAGTTTAAATTGACCTCAGGTGACTGGCTGCTGGATGCATTATCTTGGACATAGTGATTTCTCTTATCACCTCCTTGAGAAGAGGATGTGGCCTTTTCTAGGCACCTATACGCTGGATGACCTAGATTTCCATAGTTGTAACACTTCATGGTGGTGAAATAGGATCCTCTGCCTGATCCTCCTGACCTTCCTCTGTTAGATCCTCTTCCTCTATGGTTTCCTCTACCACTCGACTCCCCACTCTGCTCTATGAGTTTTGATTCTGCTTGGGATCTATTTTCAGCATTCCTTCCACCAAAACCTCCTCTGTGTCCTCTGTTATCTTTGCCTCTTCCTCTTCCTCTGCTATTTGAGTCTTGTTTCCTCTTATTCTTTTCCTCCACTTTCAGTGCCAGCTGATAGCATTTGTGCACTATTGTAGGACACAACAAACTGATTTCTTCTTGTATATTCCACTTCAGACCATTAAGGTACCTTGCTACCTTTATGCTTTCATCCTCCATTACTTTGGACCTTAAGCATAGCTTTTGGAATTCTTCAGTGTATGCACTGACATTTGATTCCTTCTGTCTCAGATTTTGTCTCTTCCTGTGCAGCTGTATTTCATAATCTTCTAGCATATATGCTTCTTTGATTTTAGCTACCATTCCCTTCCAAGTAGCTATGGGCTTCTTATCTTATTTTGCTCTTTCAGTCTGCACAAATTTCTACTAGGTTAAGGTAGCTCCCCTGAGTCTGGATTTGGCCACCTTTACTTTCTGTGCCTCGCTTACACCATCACATTCAAAGTGATTTTCAAGTCCTTCTATCCATTCCATGGCCAATTTGATAGGGAGGACTCTAAACTGCTTGCTCAGCATCCTGTAGGTGTACAAGATTGTTTGACAACTCTAGCCTCCCTACCAATTCAAAGTGCTAACAGACATCTTTCTACACAAAAATGTCAGCTAAATTCCTCAACTCTTTTGCAGAGATTGAAAACTCTATTTCTCTACTTGGTGTGGGACACATACCTTGTCCTCACTACTTCCAAGATACTGTCTGAATGGCACATAACTTTCTGAGCCCATTGCCCACCCTTCTCACTCTGTTCAAGGGTCTGGACTGCTTGATGCTCACTTTCTTTCTCTCTATTTCACACCCTTGCAAGTCTATTTTCCTACTTGTCTATCTAGCCGGACTCCTTACTGAGCTCACCTAGAACAAGCATGCATTGCCTCTAGTAGACAATCCGACCACCTCACAAAAGAAAAACAAACAAGAAGCATGGCTCTGCTTGATGACCTCCATACTGTATAGAGGAACTTGAGGAATCATCAATACATAGTCATGGTTTGCAAAGAAAACAAAATTGCAGAAAAAGAAATGACTAATCTACTTCAAGATAGCAAACTGAAAACAGAACAGAAATACACAAATGGTCAAACTGCTGTATTTTATTTTTATTCAAAAACTCTGCTTACATCAAAATGCTTCACACATCAAAATTCCCTTCTTTGATTCTTCTGCTCCCCCTCTACAGAAAGAATGCTATATCATATATACTTGGTCATGTCCATTATAGGATGGTTCAGTTACCAGACCTGTTCATTTTCTAACTGTCAGTTCAGTTCTGCAGCTTCTTGGCTGTTACTTTTCTCACCGATGCCTTTTTAATTTCCGTCGCCCAAACAATAATGTCTATCGGTGAGACATTTAACATTCCTCTTGATCATATTTCATATGCCGATATAACAATTATCGGGTAGACTTTAATCCATCGGTGTAGCTTTCTATTTGCTCACTGATAATTCTTCTCATGCCGATACCCACTATTCCAAAATGATGAACTGTTGAACCATTGAACTTCAACAGCGAGGTTCAATCGCAAGGTTCAACGGTGAGGTTCAACCTCCAACAAAATGACCAATGATTTCAACTACACCATTCAATATGAATGAACCCGTTGAAGCATTGAACTTCAACAGAGAGGTTCAATAGTAGGGTTCAACGTTGAGGTTCAACGGCGAGGTTCAACCGTTGAACAAAATGACCAACGATTCCAACTTTACAATTCAGAATTATAACCCTGTTGAACCATTGAACCTTGGCGCGAGGTTCAATTGCGGGGTTCAACCGATCAACAAAGTGACCAACGATTCCAATGAACCATTTGAACCTTGGCGTGAGGTTCAACTATGGGGTTCAACGGTAAGGTTCAACTGCGAGGTTCAACCGTTGAACAAATGCCGAACACCTTCAAACATACATTCATTAACTTGAATTTCACTTAGCAAAAAGGCCCTCCAAAAGTAAAGTGCTTCTCTCACCGATGCATTTTCAGAAAACTAGAAAAAAAACCTCCTAAGACAAAATCACATGCTGCAAACTCAAAATTGACAAATTAAAAAAAACTATGTATAGCTGCATTGAGCCTTGGTGCTCCTGCACCAATTTGGTAGCCTTGCCCATACTGTTCTGTTGGTATAGTGGGATGGTCATGTTGCATTGAGGAGCTAGCTTCATCTTTGTACAGCCATTGTAGGACATCTTTTTCATCACTTTCATCTTCTAGGCTTCCCCACTTCACAAATGGTCCTTTGGTTGGCTTCCCTGCTGTGGGTGTTTTTAAGATAGGTCTCCCATAGGATCGAGGAGATAGGGGTAGTTGTGCCAAGCAGAGGGACTAAGATATCGTGTACTCACCCAAGCATTTATCTTTGAGTTGGAGTTTAGGTGGAGGTGCCCATGAAGAAGAAGCAAGTGTAGCTGGGTCAACATGAGATGACGAGGATGCAGAAGCACGGTTGTTAGGGATTATGACTTCTGGTTTGTGCTGAATGGAATTGTAGTATTGATAGGGGTTAGGGTCACTTGGGATGGTGATCTCTTGACCTTCATGTGAGAATTTGATACATTGATGGTACGTGGAAGGTACTGCTTTCAAAGCGTGTATCCATGGCCATCCCAGAAGAATGTTGTATGCTAATTCCATGTCAAGGACTTGACAAGCCACATCTTTCACTATGGGGCCTACTCTAATTGGTAGGGTAACAATCTGTTTAGACATCCTTTCTTCCTCATCATAGGCTTTTATGGTGATTTTTCTTTTCGGATCTATAGCCTTCTCCAAAAACCCCAATGTAAGGATTAGCTTCAATGTGCAGATATTCAAACCAGCCCCTCCATCAATTAGGACTCTTTTGATCTTGTGCTTGTGTATGAAATCTTCAATGTGAAGGGAGGTGTTATGGAGTTGGTTGATAGACATATCATCCTTCTCAGTGAATGATAGGGAGTGCGGTGAGGTGATGTGACTGACCATCGTTTGGAATTGCTCCTCAGCTAGGTTCATGGGAACGGAGGCTTCTGCTAAGGCTTTGTCAAGTATGGACCTATGAGAAGGAGACAGACGCAGAAGTTCTAACATGGAGATGTGTGCAGGTGTTTTGTGGAGTTGATCCACGATACTATATTGACTAGACGGAGGAGCGGGAGCTCCTCTAAGGGTGACTCTGTTACTACGGGTAGTAACATTGCAGTTTGGATCCTTGTTGATAGTGATCACATTAATGTGTGAGTCACTTTCATAGATATGGTTAACAAAATAGTCGTATCTGATATTCATGTAATTTGCATTGTTAGAGCCACGGTTATTTCTGTTTGAAGGACCTCCTTGCTCGTAGTTAGGAAGAGGATCCTTGAATGCCTGATGATCATTGTTTGAGGTATGTCCTTTAACAGATATCTTGTTTTGATCTATTAGGTCTTGGATTGTATGCTTGAGTGTAATACAATCATTAGTCTTGGGACCCTGTTTCGATGGTATTCATAGAAATCATTATCATTCCACTAGTAGGGTTTGACCTTTGGTTCGTACTCCCGTGTTGCGAGAAGTGTTATGAGATTGTTGGCGATTACTTTCCATAGAGCCATTTCTAGTGATTCATCCAAAGGCATGAGCATTCTTTTTGAACGAAAGTTGGTGAACCCAGATTGGGTATTTATTGGTTTGTTTTGTGTGGGGTTGGTTTGGGGTGTTGACAGGTTAAAAATTGGTTGTTTAGGTGTCGCATTCTTGGCATCTACTACCCCGTCATTCACAACATTTTTGTTCTTTGTCCAAAACCTAGGTTTATCATTATTAGCATAGGTGTTTGGAGTGTCCTTATAGTGTTTGATCTGACCTTTTGCGAGTAGGGCTTTCTCTATGATGAGGCCCACCTCAATGACTTTGCTAAACGAAGTAGGACATTGGATTTGAACATGGTAGCTAAGGTCTGTTTGTAGGTTGTGAACAAACATTTCTAGCATTTGTCTCTCTGGCATTTGGTGAGGGCACTTACTTGCTAGTTGTCTCCATCCCTGTAAGAAGGTGACAAAAGACTCTTCCCCCTTTCTATTTGGTGTTACAGAGGTCCAATATTGAGATGTCGTGTTCAATATTGTATGAGAAGTTGGTGACAAATTTGTTGACAAGTTCATTGAATGTTTTGATACCAGGTGGTAGTTTAGAGAAGCAATCCATGGCTTGTCCTCCCAAACTCCATGGAAATAGTCGCATAAGGTAAGTGTCATTATGTGTGACCTCTAGGCAAGCAGCATTGAACTCCCTGATATGATCTCTTGGATCACCCTTCCCTTGATATTTATCAAATTTAGGCATTTCAAATCTTGAGGGGAAGGGAATCATGATTAAGGACCTATCAAAAGGATATGGTGAAATATCTTCTAAGGTGTAATTTTTAGTCGATGTTCCTGTTTCCATGTCTGACAATCATTGGTGGAGAGTTTCAACTTTCTGGTTCATCAGACCTAAGGCATCCAAAGAGTTAATTGTTGCTTTGCTCTTATCCATGGGTACTTCACCCTGGCTACTCCCTTCAGGGATTCTCTCTTCGTCAGTTTCCCTTAGAGCCTCTACATCATAATCTTTGGGAAGTTTTACTCCTAGGCTTGCTAGGTGTAAGAAGAATTTTGTAGGGTCTTGTTTAAGTACCCCATCTAATAGGCATTGAAATTTTGTGTCATGTTACATTTTGAGGATCTCTTCCATGAACGGTTCTTCGTCATCTTCGTGACCACCAAAAATACTTTTATTGGCCATTTCTAACTATTTTTGTTTTTGTAATCTTGTCAAGACCATGCAAGGTGGTAAAGAGATGGGATGAGGTGAGATCTGGGAAATTTTGAGCACAATGCTATGATGGAACAAGGTTTTAGCAAGGTTCCTCTTAGATCTAGGTGATGTCAAACAAGGTGGATATACAAAAGCGATAGTCAAAAGCTAGGATGTTAGGAATCCATTACTTGACGTTGAATAGCCTTTGAACAATCCACTAGTGGAGTTCTGAGAGGGAAGGATAAGGAATCCTTGATACTTGGAGACTCACTAGGTCTTGGATGAGATTTGATTTTAATCAAGAAAAATTTGACTATAACCCTGTTGGACACTTGGGAGAAAGTGGTGAAATTTTGGATGAACCAATAGCTATGGTGCGGAAGAGGGCGAAATGGTTGACTTTTGCAAGGTCTTTAATTAGATTTTGAAAACTAGAATAGGTTTGAACTTGGTTTTTGAAAAGTATTTGACAATTTTTGCTCTTTGGAAGATATGGTTTTTATTCTCTGGTTTAAATGTGCAACAACATGAGGTAAATGCGCAACCAGTCGATATGAATGTGCAAACACAGAGTGTATATGCGCAATACTGTCAAATGCACAAGAAGTCGGTTCAAATGCACAAAACGTCGGTGTATATGCGCAAATCTATCTTTTTGTTTGTGTTTTCTCAAAATTTTGGACAGTTTTCAGGATTTTTCAATGTTTTTGGTTTGAAAAACTTGATGTTCTTTTGTGAGATTGATATTCAATTATGGAAAAAGCATAGAAAACACATAGAAGTTTTCCATGATTTTTATCTTTTTATATATTTTTTTGTGTTTTTGGACTATTTTGACTCAAAGACAAATACAACCTAGGCTGGATGAGACAATATTTGTTGAATCCTCTAGCTGTGCCACTCAAAGCATGTAGCTCCAGGATCTGGTAGCACCAGCTCCCCTCCATGGCACTCACTTCTCAGGCATACTAGATCTAGGTTTCCTTAGGCTCTTACCCACACCGAACCTTAGGATTGTCCCTGCTACCTCTACTTAGAGTCATTTGAATCGAGGCCGCTTCAAGGGCTCTGCCCTTTGCATCAACAAATAGGGGTTTTTGGTTTGCTATACAATTGGTTCTTAGATAGGGCAACCGTTCAAGTAGTTACACATGCGATGACACTACTCTCTATTATGGAGTCTCCCAGCCTCACAGGGTTGTGCCTATGAGGGTTTATGGGGAGGTTGGCCGTCGGTGTAACACAGTAGCACTCATTGCTTGAGGTTTTCACCCCAAGCACAATTTTTTTTAAGTGGCTTGGTATTGCTTGGCTTTAGCCTGTTACCACTTAGGGTCATTCCCACTTGGACAAGCGTGCATCCAAGGGCAGGCCCCCCTAAAGGTTTGACAAAAACAATGACAAGTCTGGCACTTTGATCACCTAGTTAAGGGGAGAGCATAAGCCTATTGTCATTCGTAGGAAAAGAGAACAGTGGTTCACCCACCCTAGTTAAAAAATAGAAAAACTAAATGAGTTAATGTACTTGTGCACTCACACGATTTGTTAACTTGAAAAGTGATTAATCATAGCATTGTTCATTTTCCATTTGTTAACTTTGAAAGTGATTAATCATAGCATTGTTCATTTCCCGTTTGTAGAAGATAATCAGTGATTAAACTAGAAAATAAATCCACAATGCAAGATAGCAATTTGGTCCAATTACTTCCTTCCTAGTTAGGGACTATGTGTAGTTTTGTCATGAAATGCATTTGATTACTTCACCCCTAGTTAGGCTAGATGAACTAACCAGAATATCTAGATGACCTAATCCAGCCACTACTCCTGCAAAACCGGCATTATCTCAACATGCAAAAATTAGAAACCATGCAACAGAAAAGCAAGAAATAGATGCGCAACACTGCAGCCTGAATGCGCAGAATTAGGGAGTGTATGCATCTTTTAAATAAATGCACAAAGACAGAGGATGAATGCGCAATATTACGAGGTATATGCACAATAATAGTATATGTGCAGTGTGACAGAACAGATGCACAACACCAATGGACAAATGCGCAACTCTGACGTATGCGTAGCTGTGGAGCGTGAATGCACAACTGTGGAGTTTAAATGTGCACTATTATCAAATGCACAATTGAAGGATGTAAATGTGCAACTATGGAGCACAAATGCGCAGTATTATTGAATGCGCAGTATTATCGAATGCGCAGCTATGGAGTGTAAATGCACAACTATGGAGCACAAATGTACAGTATTATCGAATGTGCAGCTACAGAGGATAAAAGCACAACTATGGAGGTTGTATGCACAAAACAGCTGCCAGAAACCTGTTCATCCCTTGTTCTTCACCTGCGCGGACCTGCAACTTAAAACACTAGCTTTTTTGGATTAGTAAAGAGGCAAGGGCCCCACTGTGGGCATCAAATGTGAGGGGGATAATGTGAATTAGTCAAATACATGAAAACATAAACCCAAACACCAATAGAATGTGAAGGCAAAGAGGGATCAAACCAAGATGAGTAAGAACATACTTACAACCCTTTTTACCTGTCATTTTCCATTGTTGCCTATCTTGCTTTGATCTTGATTTGAGAAGCCCTCAGAAGTTTTCTTGCTTGTTTGCTTATTTGAAGATGACAAAGGAAGAATGGCTTAGAATACTTGTTTGTGTTGAATGAGAGCTTCAACACACAATAATGGAGGATACTTGAGAATGGAATTGAGAAGAAAAGATGAGAGAATTTTGGGTATAGTGATTGTGCAAATGAAGTTCCTCCCTAATGGCTTAGAAGAGGGTTCTATTTATAGATTTTCTGAAAATAGAATGGAGGGTGAGGATCAAAGGATGAGATCAATGGCTAGGAATAAAAGTGAATCTTTTATTCATAGTGGATGAATTAAAAATTCTTTATTTGAGAATGGTGGATTATGACAATTGAATTAAAAATTCAATAGTGGAGGACAGTGGGATATGACAATTGAACTAAGAATTCAATAGTGGAGGATAGTGGGGAACATTCAATTAAAATATTCAATGGGTGAAGGCTAGTGGGGAACATTGAATAAAATATTCAATGGGTGAAGGCTAGTGGGGAACATTGAATAAAATATTCAATGTGTGAAGGCTAGTGAGGAACATTGAATAAAATATTCAATTTGTGAAGGCTAGTGGGGAACATTGAATTAAATATTCAATTTGTGAAGGATAATTGATTTAAAGATTTATTTTGGAAAATGGAGGATATTAGCTAATTAAATATTAAGAATATTTAATTATATGTGCAACATGGTGAGGTGGAAGAGATGAGGTGGATTGATGAGGTGGATTTTGGACTTTAGATATTAGAAGAATTTAGGGAATTTAATTAAATAAAATGACTTTATTTAATTATGGGGTAATGAGCCAATTAAATAAATTTATAATATTTATTTAATGGATAGAAGAAAATAGGAATTAAGATAAATATTAAAATATTTACTTAATTCAACCCGAGCCAATTTTAGGTGTATACAGTTTCATCATGACATCTGTTCGATTAGAGTTCACCATTCCTGACTCGGCTCCTTGAATTTTAGGGGCTTGACTTGTCTCTTCAACTTGAGGCTCTGTCTCCTTAAGAACTCTACTTGGTGCATTTATTTGGCTTCCTCAATACAAACATTCCTTTCTCCCAATTAATTCTAGGAACAATGCACATGTAGTTTCTAAATGTGACATCCTATGCATTATGCACCATCGCTCCAACAACAATTGTCTGGGTGGCATTCCCTGCAACATATGCCTTCGGATCTCTTTGGACAAATATTCTTTGAATCCAGTCAAACTACTTCCTTTGTCATCATCTGATATTTCATAATCAGACTCCACCAGGTAATCCGTCCTAGGTGTGATTTGTCTTACCTCATTATTTTCTTACACATAACTACACATTAGAACCTCCTCCACTATGACCTCTGGAAGCTCAACTCTATAAACACCTTGTCCCATAATTGTGTACAACACCTCATTGTTCTAGTGGTATTTAGTGATCATGTGCTTCATCCTTGGCTCTACCTCAATCCGGATCTAATTTGGTATCCCTCTCCAAGGCAACCACATATGTGAAAAGTTGGTAGCCATATATCCATTCAATGTTTTGGACCAATCTTGACTTAATAACATTCCATAAGTCTGGGGATATCTACCACCTAAATTTTAATGAAATGCTGGACTTTAGGGTTATAGGAGAACTATATATGAATATGAGTTAGCTCACCTAGATGTTACTAAATTTAGACTTATCTAACTGAGTAACTTTTTTTAAGGACTTAGTAGGTGAGAGAACTAGGATTTGACACACAGACAGTGGCATGACATTGGTGGAGGCTCTAGAGTCTACCAAGCAATTGTGAAGGTTCTTCCCAAACATTCTCAAAGTGAGAAGAAAGGGAGGGGACTCAATTTTCCCTTTATATAATGCTACTGGTGTAGTATCGATAGCATGAACATGACCTTTATCCCTAGGTTTGGGGGGAATATCCTTCTGTATAGGATCTCTAGGTGGAATACCACTAGGGACATTCTCTTTTCCTATAGGCTCATCTAAAGACTTGAGGAAAGCCCCCTTAATCATTTGTGTTTTCAACAACTTATACAATGATAGACTAATCTTTATAATTTTGATTTCATCAGCTAGATATGTAACTAACCTATCAGACTCGGTGAGCTTATTCATACATTTAGCCAATGTGGATGATGAGTTGAAATGATGTTGATTCACTCTTGGAGGTGCTGGATTGTTTCTAGCTTTAACATTCAGAGGAGTGTTGAAGTTATTTGGTGGAATAGAGCTTGTCAAAGGTCCAGGTGGCCTAATATTGTTACTCTTGATATTGTAGTTATGTCAACTCTAGAACTGCTATAAGGTATGGACTTCATCCACCTCTTGCTTAGGTTCATTATCTTTTTCAAAAGGAAAGTTATAATCCTCAAATGCTAGAGCTAACTCTTCACATCCAAGAGTGTAATTTTCATGTACCATATTCCCTTGTCCTCTTTGACTCATGGAACTTTCCAAAACCATTGCTGACTCATACCCCAAGTGTGCTAACTCATTGCCTTTAGGAAAATTTACTCCTCCCTTGGTATTTTGAAATTCTGCCTGGAAAATACTGGTAGCAATTTTAAATTGAGGACATTCTAATTTTACATGTGCACTTGTATTGTAAATTCTACACCAATTGTTCAATGTAACTTAAGCTAGATTAACTTTGGTCATTTGCTTAGGTTTAGGAGGTGCCTAATTATCCAGAGGTGATGGTAGCATTACATTATTCGGCTTGGTGTTCCAGACTCTTGGAGGTCACTGAGCATTACTGCCATTATAACCCCTATCATTGTTGTATCCTCTATCCAGATATCCTCTATTTTGTTGATTCTAAGCATTGCCTTGGGAGTAGAAATTTTGGTTTCTCAATTGTGTCACCTTAGTAGTTAGTCTTTTCAATTAAATAGTTATCTCTTTTATATCCTCCCTCTCTTCCTACACCTTAGCCACTACATTATCCTGACTAGGAAGAAATAAAGAGACACCATTATCATTTGGTCTAGCTTTAGTAGGAGCATACCCTAGATATTGAATCATCTGGCCATTTCCCTAGGGAGGAATTACATTAGTTGTTGGTACTTGTAAAGAATTTCACATTGGAGCATGATTTATTACACCTTCATTGATATGCTACATCTGATTAGGAAAAGAAAGAAGTCCTATGCTAGGCAAAGGACTATGTCCTACTTCATCTATGTGTTTATGTTAATTACCTCCGCATATGCACCTGGTAATGTTGTAACGCCTAATTTTTCCCTTTGAACAAACATAGACGTAAACAGATCTAGAGAGGAGTAATATACCCACATGGCAGTGTCTTCTGTAATAGTATATGGGGCTATGAGCCTGGAGTATGCTCTCTGAAAGAGATCATTAAAAATGGTGATGAATATACCTTCAGCTCTTTAAATATGCAAAATGATGATATAATGTTGTTGCATCTATTGGAGCTCTAAACCTAGCTTTGAAAGCATTCTCCATCATCAACCATGTAGTAATGGAGTTTTGAGGCAAGTTTACATACCAACTATATGCCTCTTCCCCTATTGTGTAAGGAAAAAGTCTACACACTACATCTTCATGTTGCATTCTAGCTCTGAAGCATGCTTCTTTAAATGTTCTCAATGTTGCAAGTATGCGCATAATCAGTGTTGACATTGATGTCAACATATCCTTGTTGTCATTAGTGTCAACTGTATCTCATTTTATTACTTTTTTAGAAGACTTGTATGTTGAGGATATTGAGAAAATTAGTCTCTCTGGAAGAAACAAGTGAGTTATAGAGAAGTACAGTATAGACAGTGAGTTGTATGCTGAAGAACAGTCTAGTAAAATGCTCCGCATTTATTTTTGCTTGAAGATAGTGGTCTGCAGATTGGAAGTAAGATAGAGGTATCCCTAAGGATGCTACATCCTGGGTTTGAGCCCTCTGCATGAAGATCTAAGTGAGTTGTGTTCACTAGAATGAAACTTGCTTTTTCTGTAAGTTTACTTGGGACAGGGAGAAAGTATTTTGCTCTGCATTCCTCCACAATAAAGTATTTTACTCTACAGTTATAGAAAGAAGTCTGGGATGATGATAAATGCCTAGAGTTGCAATGGTTCGTGGTTTGGTGGTTTGCAAGCTATCTTTTTGTTATGACAGTTGAAGACAATAAAGTTCATGTGTTCCAGTATGAAGATTCTTATGGGTAAAGTGGTTAAAGGTTGTGTGGTTGCTCCTAATGATTATAACATGCTTGTGGATGTCTCTTGATCATGTTCCTATCTGGACTTTGGTTCGCATTAAGAAATTGAGATTGTGTTTGAAGATTGTTCCTAGATATTGTAGCGTGTAACTAGTCTTAGCCGACTTGGTTAATCCTAGTGGTTGCGGAGATCTCTGGAAGATTGTGGAAGTGTGTTAAAGCGTGGAAGATTTTTTTTTAGTCCCAGCTAAGGCATGGCATGGTTTGCGTATAATTTTTCTTCATCCCCTTTGAATAATGTTGTAATAGGCCAAGGCCTGTTTTGTAAATGTTTGTAATATCAACCTTGGAGATTGTTCCAATGGTTGATGATTGTGATGCCGATCTTGATGATCTTTCCAAGGTTGTTGTAGTGTATAAATACTTGTAGTTGAGTCATGAAAAGTTGTCCTTGAATGGAAATGATAAGATATTAAGAAAGGTCCAAAAGGCAAAGCAGAGAAGAGGCGGAGGAAAGAAGAGGAAGAACAGAGCAGAGGAAGAGCATAGCAGAGGAATTATTGTACTTCAGTCACAAATATAGAAAGGTGTTAATCAAGGCAATGAGCCTGGTAGTAAACCGTTAGTAGGGTTTAACCACCCTCAGATTTTAATAACCCTTATTGTAATCTTGCTAGGTTTAGGGTTGAGGTAGTGAGCCTACTAGATCTAGTTGTTCTTCATGGAAGTGAGCTAGTATGTTTAGGCTCATGGAGTGACCAAGCCTGAACATCATTATTTCAAGATTGCAACATATATTGAGAGCTAATCCTCTCCGTGGTTTTTCCCCACCTTGGGGTTTTCCATGTAAAATCTGGTGTCTCTTGTGTTTGATATTTATCTGTGGTTAAGTTTCTGATTTCATGCTCTCATTGTTAAATCATAATAATTGTGGATAAGTGATGAATGTTTAATTGTAGAAAGTGTTTTAGTTTTTGGGACAACTAATTCAACACCCCTCTTAGTTGTCTGGTGCATATCAACATTGGTATCAAAGCCACGTTCCTTTGAATAAATTTTAACAGTTTGAGGAAGATCCAAAATGTCTCACAAGAAGGAAGTGTCGCATTTTGATGGAACGAATTATGTTCTCTAGAAGGCTCAGATGAAAAGCCATCTTCTTTGTCTTAGTTACAAGGTATGGAAAGCTACAGAAATAGAATACACCATACCCCAAAATGGTCTGATGATTAAAGATGAAATAAAAAAATATGAGATAGATGTGAAGGCAAAGGATGCTTTGCTAAGATCATTAACCGAATTAATATTGACAAAAGTTGTGAATCTTGAAACTGGAAATAAGGTATGGGAAAAGTTGAAAAATCTATATGAAGGAGATGATTCTATGAAGGAAGCCAAGTTACAAACTTTGAAAGTGAAATATGCAAGTTTGAAGATGAATGATGATGAAAACATATCAGCCTTTATGTAAAGAGTTGATGAACTTGTTATAGGGATAAAAGCCATAGGCAGAACTCTAGACAAAAAGGAAGTTGTCATGAAAAATCTCAGATCTTTGCCTAAATCCTATTGTCACAAGGTAGCCACAATTGAAGAATTCATGCAAGTAAAAATGGTTGACAGGGATCAACTGCTTGGTAAGCTTAATGCTTTTGAAATGAGAGAGTTTGGTGATGCTCTGCCGAAAGTTGAGATGGCCTTTAAGGCCAGTACTCTTGGAAGTACTTCCAGATCAAAAAAGTACAAGGTAGAACCCAATGATGAGTATGATGAAGTTGAAGCCAACTTCATGGATAGACTACAAAGAGGATCCAGTAATTATAAAGGAAAATTACCTTTCAAATGTTTTTCCTATGGTAAAGTAGGTCATTTTGCTTCAGATGTCCTGAAAGAATTGAAAGAAATGGAAGAAGATATGAGAACATGCCTAGGACCCAAAAGAAGTGTTATTATGTTGAAGATTTTGATGATGATGAAGGAACTTATTGAATAATGGTGAACCACATAATGCTAGTTCCTCTGGGAATGAATGCTTGTTTATTGCTATTAAGGAAGATCCCATGTCTACTAATTCTACTAGCTATGTGAAGGAAGAAAAACCAGTGGAAAGTGCTTTGGTTTCTCAAGTCATTAAGGACAAGGATGAATGGGTTATTTATAGTGGCTTCTCTCACCACATGACTGGTGACAAAAGTAATTTTGTGAGTTTGGAAAGATATGATGGTGGACTGGTTAGGTTTGGAGATGATACAACTAGTAAAATTTGTGGGAAAGGGTCTATTTCTTTTGATCGCAAGCATAATACTAAAGATGTCTTGTATGTGAAAGGATTAAAGCACAATCTTTTGAGTGTGGGATAGATGTGTGACAAGGGCTATGATTTAAGCTTCAAGGACAATGGATGCAAGATCAAGGAAAGCTCTAGAACAATTATTGCAACTAGTAAGAAGACTAGAGGTAATATCTATCACTTGAAAGGAATTGATAACTATTGCTTGTTGACTCAGACTGATGAGAGTTGGTTATGGCATAGGAGGTTGTGTCACATAAATTTTGATAATATTATGAAGATAAGTATTGTACAGGTTTTTAGAGATTTGCCTAAGCTTGTAAACCCTGCTAATTCTATTTGTAAGAAGTGTCAATTTGGAAAACAGACAAAAACACGTTTCAAAAGAAAGGACCAATTAGTTGGAGGACTACTTGAGCTAGTGCATACGGATTTGTGTGGACCTACCAGAGTAAGAAGATTGCAAGGAGACAGGTATTTCATGTTTCTTATTGATGATTATTCTAGAATGACTTGGGTCACCTTTTTGAAAGAGAAAGTTGAAACTCTAGTTAAATTCAAGGCATTTAAGGCAATGGTTGAAAATGAGATGGATT
Organism: Cunninghamia lanceolata; assembly: GCA_027924645.1. Taxonomy (NCBI): domain Eukaryota; kingdom Viridiplantae; phylum Streptophyta; class Pinopsida; order Cupressales; family Cupressaceae; genus Cunninghamia; species Cunninghamia lanceolata. Next base: position 3,553,759 of record BSBN01001957.1, read on the forward strand.
TGAAAATCAAATGCTTGAGGTCTTATAGAGGAGGAGAGTTCACATCAAATGAATTCAATTTCTTTTGTTGAAAGGAAAAATAGAATAGTTCAATAAGCTGCTAGAACCATGATGAAGGAAGCTCATCTTCTAGAAGCATATTGGAGAGAGGCAATTCACACTGCTATATATATCCTAAACAGAGTTCAAGTAAAAGGTAATAGTTCAAAGACTCCTTATGAATTATGGCATGGTAGAGTTCCTACTGTGAAATATTTCAAAGTTTTTGGTAGCAAATGTTATATCAAAAGAGAAGAAGATTTAGGCAAGTTTGATGCTAGATGTGATGAAAGAATCTTCATTGGTTACTCCACCAAGAGCAAGGCCTATCAGTGCTATAATAAGAGGATGAATAAGATAATTGAAAGTACAAATGTTAAAGTTGATGAATGTAAGGAAAGGTCTTCATAATCAAGTTAATATGAGTCAGATGATCCAGATGTTTCAGAAGTGGCACAACATGAAGACAACCCAGATGAAGTAGAATAAGCTCCCGTAAGTGCTACCAAAACTCCAAGATATGTAAGAATCAGTCATTTTGAAGATCAAATCATAGGAGATAAGAGCAAAGGGATCCTAACTAGAAGAAAAGTTGTAGAGGAACAAGTAAATTTCTGTTTGATTTCCAAGATTCAACCCAAAATTATGGATGAGGCTTGTAAAGATGAGAATTGGACAAAGGCTATGGAAGAGGAATTGATGCAAATAGACAAGAATCAGACTTGGTATCTTGTTCCCAGACCAGCAAACAAGAATGTAATTGGTACAAAGTGGGTCTTTAGAAACAAGATGAATGAGAATGGTGAAGTGGTAAGAAACAAAGCAAGGTTGGTATGCAAAGGATATGCTCAAGTTGAAGGAATAGACTTTGAAGAAATTTTTTCTCCAGTGGCAAGGATTTAAGCAATAAGGATGTTTTCGGCTTTTGTAGCATACAAATATTTCAAGGTTTATCAAATAGATGTGAAGTCTACTTTCTTAAATGGAGAGTTGGAATAGGAAGTCTATATCAAACAACCGAAAGGATTTCAATGATCAGATTAGGGTGACATGGTATGCAGATTGAAAAAAGCTTTGTATGGATTAAAACAAGCTCCTAGGACATAGTATGCATGGTTGGACAGGTATTTGATATAGATAGGGTTCAGTAAAGGTACTACAGACAACAATCTCTACTTCAAGATCAATGATGAACAAACCCTGATTGTTGCAGTTTTTGTAGATGATATTATTTTTAGAGGCAATGAACGTATGTGCTCAGTTTTTGTTGGAGAAATACAAAGTGAATTTGGAATGTCTATGTTTGGAGAGATGACCTTCTTCTTAGGTCTACAAATAAGTCAATCAGATAAAGGTATCTTCATTTCTCAGTCTAAATATATGAAAGAGTTGTTAAAGAAATTTGGGATGGAAGACGGTAAACCAATTTGTACACCTATGATAACTGGTTGTAAGTTGAGTAAAGATGATAACTCACCCTTTGTAGACCAGAAAAGGTATAGATCTATGATTGAAGGATTACTTTATTTGACTCAAACCAGACCTGACATAATGCATGTAGTATTTCTTGTGGCAATATTTTAGGTACAACCCAAGGAATCACACGTGATGGCAGTCAAGAGAATTCTGAGATATTTAAAAACTACAATGGATTATGGTTTGTGGTACCCTAAGGACTGTAAATTTACTCTTGGTGCATATACTGATGCAGATTGGGCCAGAGATGTGGATGACAGAAAAAGTACAAGTGGAGGTGCATTCTTCTTGGGAAAAAGACTAGTATCTTGGTTAAGAAAGAAACATGATTCAATATTGATGCAGAGGTAAGGTAGAAAGGTTGTAGAAGTTCACTCACTGAACTTAACTTCCTTCAAAAGATTTACAAGAGTGTTTGTGTTTACAAAGCCTACACAAGGCTATTTCTGAGATTTATCTAGCCTAGGACCACTATCTAGTGTCCTCCTCACAGGCTGTCCAACTCTCACCTTGGAGAGTTACTACTCAATCCCACCTTTCTACACAACCACCTAGGTTTGACTCACAACTTCCTACCCACACCTCTACCAACATGGACAACAACACAAATCAACATACACTGACTTATGACATGCATGAAACTGACCAAAAACTCTTGTTCCACTTCTAATACAATAGTGGACAGCAAGTTTCTGTATGACTATCTTTTGACAGAGTTAAAGAGAAACTTCTTCTCTTGTAGCATAAACAAGGATTAAACCTTCAACACCCTTCCAAAGGCTTTAGATGACCATCAATGCTTAATGCATACTCAACATTAGATGTGAAATAACAACCATCTACTTATATGCAGACCCACACTATGTTTAAAGGGTAGAGGACAACAAATTCAAGCTTGACTGTCCTATAACAGTCTTAAAGTGACAACTTCTTCCTATTAGCCTTTGTGAAAACCAAGTCTGCAACAACTCCTCTCCAACAAGGATCAAAACATCTCATGCATTCATAAGGACAGGTTCTACTGACTTAACATCCCACCATAGTACTTGCTCTGACAGGAAGTACGGTTGTTTGACTGTCTTCAAGAAAATAGTGATAGAAATGAAGGTTAACTTGCAAGCAAGGAGAAGTTTAACACCATGCTACCCATTCACAAACCTCAAATGATCTTCATTTCTTGGTGCATGAATCAAATACCAATATTGAGATATTTACCATTCATTAAACCTCCAAACCGTATTGTACCCACGTGCATAACAGCAAACTATTTTTTTCTGTCAACAATTGTTGTTTGCCTTCTAAAGGATGGTCTAGTTTGGTATTAAGGGAAAGAGATGTATTAAGATTCCTTGTCTGGATAGTAGGGCTCTTGTATAGGTCTGTATCCTTCCTAAAACACAAAGAACAACTCCATTTTATCAAACCTATGACTATTTCCTTTAACTCTTGTTGTCCATTGCCTCTTCTTCACTAACTAGTCACTGTTTTGACTAGCTAGGATCATGCCAAACACCTGGAGAAGGAGTCTTCCACTTGCAAAACATGGAAAGCAGAAAAACCTAATCTAATCTTCCCATCCTACTGAAAATGGTTGAACTCTCATAGGATAGAGGAAGAATTCACCATTTTTGTCACAAACCCTAGCTAAGAGGGTTTTAGAGTAGCTTATGTAAACTAGATTGTTTCTCCCTTCTACAAAAATGTCAAGAACTCCAAATATATGCAAATGAAAGCTATTTTGTAGTACTAATAGATTTTTAACATTTCAACTCACAAAGGATCTGTACTAGGCCGTACAAAGAGCTGTTTTAATGAAAAATGCAGAAAACTACTTTTTCTCCTTAAAAGACTCCTCCTTTTCATATCTTTTCTTGGCATGTTTATACAAAGCACAGTTTATAGGAAGTTTTACAAACCTTTCCTCTTCCAAACAGTCCATACAACTGCCCAGGAAAGGTAGTAAAATGGTGGAAAAGGCAGCTTTTTTCCAAAAAACAAATTTCTAAAGAAAACCTCCTAAAAAATAGGTCTTGTCAACATTCTCATGGACTAGTCAACCTAGATGACTAAGTCTTTATTATAAAGCATTGAAAATGGCTTTCAAAGCCTTAGGTAAAACAAATTAACATAAAATCAACTAGGAAAACAATCCAAGATTTAAACTGTGGAGCTCATACACCAAATATCCATGTCTATTGCAGAAGCTGAATACATTGCAGCAGCATGCAATTGCACTTAAGTGTTGTGGAGGAAGTAGATGTTGAAGGACATCAGAATTGTGTATGAAGATCCCATTGGAATCTTTTGTGACAACACAAGTGCCATAAACATATTAAAGAATCTAGTGACGCATTCAACAACAAAGCACATATCCATTAGGTATCATTTTCTGAGAGAAAAAGGTGACACAGAATGAAGTCAAGTTGGAGTATGTTTCTACCACGGATCAAATTGCAGACATTTTTACCAAGCCTCTGCCTAAGGATACTTTTGAGTATCTTAGAGAAAAGTTAGGGGTTATCACCCCTCCTACTCTAGACTAAGATGCATAATAGTGCATCAGTCCAGAGGTGCTCAAAGGTCCAGATTGATGCTTTTTAGGGCTACTTCTCAAGGGGAGTAGTCAGAGAGTTTAGAAGAGAGATTAGATCAGAGAAAAAGAGTGCAAGTATGTGCCCTTTGCCATTAATGTCAAAGCAGTTTAGAAGTCATGTGAAAAACTTAAAATGTAGATGTGTAAGATAAAGGGGGAGAATTTTGGAAAAAGAAAGAGTGCAAGTGCATAAAGAGAAAGGGGGAGAATCTTGTCTTGATGGTTGTTGTAGTTTTTCATATCATGTGTTGCCATCAATAACAAAGGGGGACATTGTTGCAAGTATGTGCCTAATCAGTGTTGTCATTGATGTTGACATATCTTTGTTGTCATTGGTATCAACTATATCTCATTCTATTAATTGTTTAGAAGACTTGTATGTTGAGGATATTGAGAAAATTAGCCTCTCCAGAAGAAACAAGTGAGTTATAGAGAAGTGTAGTATAGACAATGAGTTGTATGTTGAAGAACAGTTTGGTAAAATGCTCCACATTTATTTTTGCTTGAAGATCATGGTCTGTGGATTGGAATTAAGTTAGAGGTATGCCTAAGGATGCTACATTCTAGGTTTGAGCCCTCTGCATGAAGATTTGAGTGAGTTGTGTTCACCAGAATGAAACCTTCTTTTCCTGTAAGTTCAATTGGGATAAGGAGAAAGTATTCTGCTCCACATTCCTCCACAATAAAATATTTTGCTGTACAGTTCTAGAAGGAAGTCTAGGATGATGATAAGTGCCTATAGTTGCAATGGTTCATGGTTTGGTGGTTTGTAAGCTATCTTTCTTTTATGAACGTTGAAGACAATAAAGTTCATGTGCTCTAGTATGAAGATTCTTATGGGTAAAGTGGTTAAAGGTTGTGCGGTTGCTCCTGATGATTATCACATGCTTGTGGATGTCTCCTAATCATGTTCCTATCTGGACTTTGATCTGTTTTAAGAAATTGAGATTGTATTTGAAGATTGTTCCCAAATATTGTAGTGTGTAACCAGTCTTAGCTGACTTGGTTAATCCCAGTGATTGCGGAGATCTCTTGAAGATTGTGGAAGCATGTTGAAGTGTGGAAGATCTTTTTTGAGTCCCAACTAAGGTATGGCATCTTCTGTGTATAATTTTACTTCATCCTCTTTGCATAATGTTGTAATAGGCCAAGACCTATTTTGTAAATGTTTGTAATACTGACCTTGGAGATTGTTCCAATGGTTAATGATTGTGATGCTGACCTTGATGATCTTTCCAAGGTTGTTGTAGTGTATAAATACTTGTAGTTGAATTGTGAAAAGTTGTCCTTGAGTGGAAATGATAAGATATTAAGAAAGGTCCAAAAGGCAGAGCAGAGAAGAGGTGGAGGAAAGAAGAAGAAGAATAAAGCAGAGGAAGAGCAGAGTAGAGGAATTATTGTACTTTAGTCACAAATATAGAAAGGTGTTGATCGTGGAATTGAGCCTGATAGTAAGCTACCAGTAGGGTTTAACAGCCCTTAGGGTTTAACAATCCTTATTGTAATCTTACTAGGTTTAGGGTTGAGGCAGTGAGCTTACTAGACCTAGTTATTCTTCATGGCAGTGAGCTAGTATGTTTAGGCCTGTGGAGTGACCAAACCTAAACATCATTATTTCCATATTGCAAGATATATTGAGAGCTAATCCTCTCTGTGGTTTTTCCCCACCTCAGGGTTTTCCACGTAAAATCTGGTGTCTCTTGTGTTTGATGGTGTATCTGTGGTTAAGCTTCTGATTTCATACACTCATTGTTAAATCATAATAATTGTGGATAAGTGATGAATGTTTAATTGCATAAAGTGTTTTTGGGACAACTAATTCAGCCCCCCTCTCAGTTGTCTAATGCATATCAACACTCAAATGATCTTCTACATCCTGATATGGATGATACTTCAGACACAACTTGTCTTTATTTTTTGGTAAATCATTGTACACAATAAAGCATAGTGGTGATTCAACATTGAAGAAAACCATAGGGACTTGTATAGGTGCAGCTGGTGGCACAGGAGTAATAGGTAACAGTACTACAAGATCGATAGGTCTAGGTTGTGCAATAATAGAGCATGATCTTGGCCTCACAGTAGACAATTATGGCAAAGGTCCACTATATCTTGATCTAGTAGCAGGCTAGTGAGCTAGCTTAGAAATTTCAAGTCAAACTTTGTAGCTTTGCACTGAATCTTTGCAAAGATACAACTGATTCTTCTTAAACAAGAGATATTTTCAGCCACTTAGCTTAAATGATGAAATATTGATGCAATTTTTGTTGGAATACAAGGCCTTCCAATCATAGGCCCTCCTTCTAGTGCCAAAATTTGTTGATGCGGTTGTTAGTCACACAAACAGAAATAAAAGTTTACAACAAACCTTTATTTATCTTTAAAGATATGATAGATTCTAGAAGAATTCATAATCCCAAGTCTCTATGAATCAGGTCTTGACTATCTAATTGTCACCAAGGATTGATGTGTCTTATTATTAATCATTTTGGGGCCTTCTGTGCTTTGTTTCATAATTTCTATAAAATCTCTCAATATTCACCAGTTTCCTATCTAGAACACCTATTTCTGCATATATCCTCCACAATTATGTTAAATCTTACAATATTAAGTCAAGATTTGTGCAAATCTATGTAAATTTATTCCTAACTTTGAGTATTTCACTTAAATCTATCCCTGATCAAGACTAAGTATGAGAATATTTCCAACTTTGATAAGATCTTCTAATATTTCCCTTGTGTGCGCTAATCTTTGCTTTTGAACTTCAAATTTGTTCAAAGCATATAATTCACTTATATTTATGATAATTTGCACAAAATGCATCAATACTTACATACCTTTATTGTATATGCTTCAGGTCTATCATTATTTAGCATATATTAACTGTATTTTCTTATGATTTGTCATTATTTACAATTATTTATGAATATTTATGAAATGGAAACTGAGAAAATAGAGTTTAGAAATTGAGATCCTAAAAATTACTTAATTTTGGCAAATGATCCACATACATATTCTGATACTGTAATGATAAGAAGCAAACCAAATCATACTTCACTAGGATGTTCCACAACTACGTATGATTAACACAAATCTTCAAAGGAAAGTTGATGACAATATGCAAATAAAATGAATGCACTTCAATAGAATGTAGAAATTTACCATTACACATCAGAAATCAATAAAAGATTACATAGGATTTATAATCAGGAGGTAATCTACAGCTTCATCTCCATTAGGTTTGCAAAGAACATATACATTTAGATTGATCTTTAGAGAGAAGCTTGAGAGAGAATTCACAAAGTTACAGAAAATCACAAACTTAGTGTTCAAAATTGGAACAATTCAATCTCTCTTAGTCTCAACAATTCAATCTCCCTTTGAAAAGAGAGGTCATTGTCCTTTTATAGAGCAAGGTCTAGAAAATGGTTAAGATTGATCCAATGGTCAGGATCCCATCAGAATAAAAAATGCTCAGGATTCAGTGGCACATGATTGTTGGTTGGCAATGTCATGCCCAATTCTCACCATGCGAACATGACACAAAACTCTAATTTTTTTTTTTTTACTTGGTTTGGGATTAATAAAATTCCACTGTGACATCATGTGACACAATCAAAAAAGAATTCTTATGCAAAATTTAAATTTAGCATTTGCTTAAATAGTTGCTACACTAAAAAAAATTAAACTACAATTATTCATTCTAATCTCTCATATCATTAGAATACTCATTAACATTTTAATATGTAAATGTTTTACTCTTGTAAAGGAAATACCTTTTAACTAGAGCACACATCAAAATTAACATTTTACTATGCAAATATTTTATCTTCTAAAGGAAATACCTTTTAACTAGAACATACATTAAAATTAACATTTTACTATGCAAATATTTTACTCTTATAAAGGAAATATCTTTTAACTAGAACACACACTAAAATTAACATTTTACTATGCAAATATTTTACTCCTTTAGAGAAATATCTTTTTTACGAGATAGGGCCCATCTTTTATTTTAGATTATATAAAAAATATTAAAATAATAAATAAATGGAAGTAAAGTTTATGACGGGATAAAAATTAAAGGACTATGAGGTAACTAATGTACTCATAATAAGATAAATAACCATAATGGTTTTGCAACATATTCAAATCAATTTCCTATATTAATTACCATTTACAAGGGAAATTATTATAATATAACATTTATTTCAAATTGAGGAATGCCACATTACAGCCCAAACACGGTAATTTTCACAAAGCTCATTAATTACTTGCATAATGCATCCTTTTAATAAATTGTTTATATTTTAATTCACCTAAATTTGTAACTCTACATTTGGATATTTTTCTTACATATTACTCCAACTAAATTCTAAGTAACTATATAGGCATATTTTTATAAGAATATATTTAAATTTATCCCATAACCTTTTGGGGAAAGCACATTTAATGCTATAGAATATACTACTCAAAGACAATATATATCAAAGTGCCTAAAATGTGCAGAACAATTGATTAAACATTTGGATAAATAACTAGGAAATGCCAGCTCAAGTAAAAAGAAATACCCTAGTTCACTTCCAAAACTATACATCATATAAATAAATGTTCCTAGTTCCATGGCAGGGAAAAAACACATATGCATAATTATGTTACATACTAGCCTTACCAAAAAGGTTAGCAATAGATCATCTAATGTTTGTTCCTAAAATAATTAACTTTCACAACTCTCAAAACTAAGATAGCGCTACTTAATCAATTCTTTCCCTATGTATCCGTACTTGGAGAAGATAGTTGGAGGCAATAGCATAAATTATTATAGAAAAATATGTCTCAGCTATCACCATGAAAATGTTATAACAATACCCTAGTTCACTTCCAAAACTATACATCATATAAATAAATGTTCCTAGTTCCATGGCAGGGAAAAAACACATATGCATAATTATGTTACATACTAGCCTTACCAAAAAGGTTAGCAATAGATCATCTAATGTTTGTTCCTAAAATAATTAACTTTCACAACTCTCAAAACTAAGATAGCGCTACTTAATCAATTCTTTCCCTACGCATCAGTACTTGGAGAAGATAGTTGGAGGCAATAGCATAAATTATTATAGAAAAATATGTCTCAGCTATCACCATGAAAATGTTATAACAATGCTGGAACCCATAGAAGGTTCAATAAATACACCGATAGGAGCAACTGACGGGTTAAGAAAACTACCTGGCATAAATATTTATATTTATATTTTAACGGTGAGAGACAATTTTGAGCAATATAAAGCTCACATATAAAATCATATTGGCTAAATGTCCGAAGGCAAATGTAATTTTATTTGCAAAGATTGATAACATATCTCAAATCCATTATGGTAATAGAAAATAAAAAAATATAATTATTATTAATTTATAAATACCACTTGTGCTTCCTAGAAGATTCCAATGTGCCCTCACCCTAGCAAGTGCCCTAATATCCTTTTTCCTTATTCCTTCTACCCTAAATTCTTCATAGTTGTTTTTCCTGGCCTCTGCTGCACCCAGTCCCCTATCAGGAGTTAATTTGTTTCGCTCAGATTGTCAGTGTAGAGAAATGCCCTAAAAATTATGGAAGAAAGTTTCAAAGAGTCCGTATTTACATTTCCCACAGTTATTTATTTATTTATTATTATTTTTATGTTTCCATGATTCTTGAAGGCCTTAGAAAATGAGATAGCTACCAGGGGCACGCTCCTGGGCAGAAAGGTCATGGCTTCACCCCTGGCAAAGCCACGCCATTCAACAGGATAGAATAATTGTTTTCTAATTATTTATTTTCTATTCCTTCCTCCAGATCTAACATTTCTTTTTTTTGGCCCAAAGAAAATCCAATAGGTAGCGATTTCAACCATAAAGGCATACTCATGGATAAAGAGGTCACACAGTAGAGCTATGCCTCAAAAGCAAATCGTCTTCCTCTTTTTTTGTGTATGTTTAAGATCTAGGCATTCACTAAGGGTTTTCATCTGTTAATAGAAGCCCCTCCTAAGGGGTTGGTTTTTCCTGGCTCACTTTGGACAGGGAGGTGGCGGCCTCTCTAGCAGAGCCACACTCCCAACACAATGTGTGTTGTTCCTTCTAAACAGAAGACTGATACACTTTTTTTTCCTCTCTGGATTTCATTGCCAATCTATTGAAACAGTAAGTTGATGTGGAAATACATAGCATCTAGAACTAAATGCATTACCTATCTATTAAATAGAAATTCAACTATGTTTATCTTCATCCTTTGTATGTATTTCTATTTTTTTTCTTTTATATTTCTTCTGGTTTGTTTAGAATAAAACATAACAGAGAAGACATCATTTAGCAACCAAAAAGCATAATTTAAAAAAAAAAATTATAAAAGAATTCATCAGTTATTTAACATGCAGGAAGGAAATAAATGCCATTTGTAGTCTCATAGACTATAGAAGAAGGAGAAGCCCTCTTTACTACCATCTGTATCTAAGTATAATTCTTGGGATTCATGGCAGGGTAAGATAATGCAAAATTTATCCTTTCTAAAATATCCGATATAGGATGTCTATGCATAGTTATATACTTTCTTTACGTATGCTTGCACAGGAACCAGTTAGAATAGAGGCCATATTTCTATAGCATATTAACATTAGTAAACAATCTTAACCCAGTTAACATAGAGGGTTAAACTCCTTTTTAAATCATTTAACACTGTAATGGTATCATTCCCAATTAATAGAATATTTGATATCATCCTTAACTAGTTATTTGCTCCTAGGTGAAGCATCCATAAGTATTTTGTTTTTCTCTACTCCCTTTTTCTCAGCCTACTAGGACTTGCAACATAAGCCAAAATTCTTGGGTGTAACCAGTGGAATATTCACCTCCCAGCCTAGGACAAAAGATTGTCCACCCCCGAGCTTGGGGAAAACACATGGAGACGCTAACACCCATTTTTAATAGTCCAAATAAGATACATCAACACACAGTTTCACAGCCATATGTAAAGGACTGAACAGAACTCTCACATAACACTTAAGTCACATAACATCACAATTTGTACAACACAAAACAACCTGTCAACTTAATTGCACAAGAAGAATTCCTCATGGTTTCCCCATCAGAGGGGGGAGAAGAGAGGACATTTAACAATAGTGCCAACAATATATATTCACATTCCTAATTCTAATATGAGCAATTCCACTAAGTAATAAGACAACTGTATATAGAAAATAAACTTGTTTTTAATTTAATAATTTCAACCTTCTTCCTTTGAAATCTAAATCAAGGATTCTATGTCTACATAAACATTTGTTTGGAACTTGAAGGAGACTGGTTTAGATGCACATATAAACTTCTTTCTTTCAGTTTTCTTTACCCAACAACTAAGCTCCCATGTCTTAATTTCACCCCCTCAATGGTCGATAGAAAATTTTACAACAACTAATAGAAAGTTTACAGCAGAGGATAATAGTTTTTCCCAGCAAATACCACAGGTCCAGTAGTTACTGCCCAAAAGAAAATAATCCAGCCTTTCTAGATCCTCCCTCCCCTAGAAAAGAAGAAGGGAAAAAGAGAAACCCTCCTTTCCCAAAAGAATTAATCTCATAGCCTTATTGACACTTCTCTTTTTGACATGCAAACACTTGTCCTTAAAATGAGGTTTCCACCTATTCTTAAATTTCGTCACTCTATTTACGGTAAAAATAAAGATTTATTATTTTGCACCCTTATAGGAAGTTAAAGTAAAATTTAATTAATTTTAGGTTACATATCACATAACAATACATGTTACAACACAAGGAACAACCATGACATATGATGACACTTAATACACCCAAGGGATAAAACATAACATATGAAAACACATACATTGCAATGCAAAAGACCTAAGTCTCTCTAAATAGACTTGGTCAACTCAACTGGTTACTCACAATAGGGCTCCCATGTGTTTTCCCCATTTCCACTGGTTGATGCCTACCTACACACTCGTTTCAACTGTCAATTATTGTCACAAATATCATAACCGAAGCAAACAACAATCAACATCAATTAATTCATCGATAACAACTTCTCTACTAAACATACCTATAGAAAATCTTTATTTCAAAATTTAAGATCTCAACTTAAATACTGAACTATAACATCTCACCATGAAGTAAATCTCTACTCAATATGCAAAAATCAAATAATATTTGGCCATAGCCTATTCCTTATCATAACAAAAGTTAATCACACCACATATATGTCTAGATAATTATTACACATCCAAAAGAATATACAAAACCCATGATATAAACTAATGCTAACATAAAATGTACAATGCCTCTTGATAATTACAAAATGATAAGAACAATGGTGTCGTAAGTCTTACGACAAAACAAGGTGATCTCAAATCCATTTATTGGTAGTCAAGATGTGTGATTACATATACAACTTCTTCCTAACTCATCATTATAGAAACTTATTATAGATAACGTATGCATATAAAAGAATGTGCTTCATAAAGCAATTCATTAAAGAGCTAGAATTTCTTATCTTCACCAAGAGAGAGAAACAACTAACACCACCAGTCCTTGACTAAATTTATCAATACACCAAGAACCAGAAGGAATGGCATAATGTATCCCATTTTAGAGTATACTAAAGCCCCACAAGTAACATAGAAATGGTTCTGCAGAAATGCACTGATAAATGACCCAATAACTATTAGTTCAAAAAACAATCAATATGATTATTTTTGAATTCAATATGGTTCAGTCTTAAAAATAGACAAAAGTGTTATCACGAAGACTCATGCAAGAGGGCAAATACTATGACTTCTTAAGATTTAAAACAAAAATATACACAAAGAGGCATTTATCAACCTTGCACATTAAATAATGCACGTGAATAAAAGTAAGTCATACAGAGTAGATTGGAGGACCTTAGAGGCAATCACTATGTGGAATACAACTAGGTAAGTGCATGGAAATGGGATACTAATTAGTGGCCACCCTTGAGATTTTTTAGCAAAATAGGTTTGTATTATGAAAGACATAAATCATACATGTTTTAACATGTATGTATTTTTAATGCCTTGAATTCAAAATATATATGATCCTTTCCCATTTAGGCTTGCATTTAGAATCCTAATGGGTGGATATCTATTGTGGCTCTTAAATTTATATTTTTAACATAAAACAACTCGAATTAAAACTTCAACCTCATCAGGTTTACATGTTTTGCAATAAAATTTTACAAAGCCACCACCAAAATAAAGAGATACTTCTTAGCTTTCTAGCCATACATTTTTTTTAATATTTTGAGTATATTAAGTTATTTTTTATTTTCTTTGAAGAGTGTATCTATATTCCTTTAGTACATATATGTATTGACTTTTTTTAATAACTTTCGACTTGCTTATCCAAATTCGAAAAAAAATATAGGATTCTTCTACACTTCATTCCATACGCATTCAAATTTTTAATAAAAGAAATTTATCTTTTTAATTAGTTTTGTCCAAGTTATGTGATGTGCACACTTAGTGATGTAATTTTCAGGATGCATCCACTTCAAAAAATGCAAAAAAAAAAATATTCAACAAAAAAATATAAAAAAATTTACAACTTGTAGTACTCACTCTTAGATATATTTCCACTAAATTATTTTAAAAATACCTAATTTAGTAAAAAAAATAGGAGGGCACACACCAGACACTATCTTATATTTTAGTAATAAAAATAGGAAAAATTTTGTGTGAACTCAACATTTTACGCCCTTAGCTTTAACATTTTTCTAAAATCTTTAGTAGTTTAAAAACTAGATTTAGAGTTCTACAATTCTTGTTCTTATCATATCTTTAAATTTTGAGTGTACACAGGTTGAATTACTCATCCAAGTTCAAATTTAAGAATTTCAAAAAAAAAAGTGGCCACTTTTGACCCCCTTTTTGTATCCCATTTCCATGCACTTACCCAACTGGTAAATGGAATATTCTGGTATCTTTGACTCAACATCCTTCTAGCTAGCAACAAAGTATTCACTGGTATCTTCACCTTAGCATCTTTGAAATTCATCTTTGCTCAGCCTCTGCTAAATCATCTTTTGTCTCACTAGCATTCTAGAATTCTTCAATCTTTTAGCACTCCAGAGGTCTTCTCCCTTGCATGCTCTACATATTAGCCCATAATCACAAACATACCATAGTTTAAACCAAGGACAATATTCATCTTTGAAACTTTGACCTTTACCTGTGTAGAAACTCATGCTTGTAAGCTACCTTAAACAACATCGAGCTCCCTGCAATGTTAATTCAAAACATTTGCCATTTGATAATAATTCATGAATAACATTTCATACTAGAGAAGACTTGAATATGGATATATAGGGTGTTAATATCAGGTATTACTATTGGGCTCAAATTAGCCTTTGAAATCAAGCACACGAAACTTCATGTCAAAAAATATCCCTTCGCAGACAATCCATGTTGAATAGTCCATGAATTGGACACGTGGCACGCGGTCATTGGATATCAAAATCATGAAATATTCACGTCAATAGGTGCAAAAATACCCGAGTGGTGATTTGTAACTTACCGCTAAAAGTTTGATATTCAAATGAACATTTTCTTCCATTACACAGAGGAGATATGATAGGGATAAGGTATACCCATGGAAGTGTAGAATCATGCCACCTAGCCAGCACCAAGCTTACGTGTGCAGTTATGGGCCCCTCTGGTGCTAATGCGATAGTCTTGAGGGATTCTTCCATTCTATAGAATGCCATATGGAGGAGGTAAACCTTTCTGCAGAGCCGCAGAAAGGCTCCAAGTAGCCACCTTTGGCCAAGCGTACATCTCGCTAGGCCTCGCCACACTTACATGGCAAGTGTTGAAGAGTTCCACCATTCTGCAGAAGGTATCATATGGGTGTAAAAGGCACCCACGGAGCCACAGAAAAGGAATATTACTTAGACTTCAGGCTTGGACTCTTTTGCCTTCTACTTTGGAAAGAATCAAAGAGAAACTCTACTCTCTGATTCTTCGATCCTCTTAACTAATTCAGATTTTGGCCATCGAGGACTCCTCCTTCCATCTTCATTCTAGAATGAAACAAGGAGAAACCCAGAACCCTAATCTTTGATCTTTTAGTCCAAACTAAAGTTTGGTGATCGGGCCTTCCCTATTTTCTCATCATAAAGATATCAAGCACATAGAAACTCTAAATTCTGATCTCTGACAATTTAAGCTTGATCGATGTTTTGCAAATGGGTCTCCTTCATCAAGCCTTCCCTCCTTTTATGACAAGAAGAAAGAGTAAGCTTAAGGCTCCAAACTCCGTTGACCTTCAATAAGGAGTAAGACCTAAACTCTAAACTCTGACCTTGACCCGAGCTTTGACAACCCATAACTTCTTCATTTTTTCAAATTTTGGCATGGTTCAAAAGGAAAAGTTGCATTAAATTTTACTCTCTATCCATTGGTGACCATTTCATAGGAACATTTAGACCTTGAATTTTGAAGGATTAGGACATGACATTCTTACCAAACTGCCCAGATAGGGAGAACACACAAGCAAAACAAAAGTGAAGGTTGGGTGTCCATTTTTTGCTAAGGCAAAATGGGGTGTGTTGTGATACCACACAACACCTTCTTGAGAATCTTGGAAATTGCTTTGGTCTTCTCAGCAAAATTAGGAACAAACTGCCTTACAATGTTGATCTGCCCAAAAAAAGGCTGAACACCCTTGACCATCTTAGACTAAGGGATGAGGTCAATGGCCTTAACTATTTTTGGATCAATTATAACCCTATCCCTAGACACAATATGTCTAAAAAACATTCCATCTTGATACTCCAAATTGATGTTTCTTGGGATTCAAGGAGATCCCATACTCTAAACATTTGTCAAAAATCATCTGCAAATGTTTGCAATGATCTTTTCTGTCCTTAGAAAATGTAGTAAGATCATCTTGGTATACAACCATGATCTCATCAATGAGACTTGAAAAGGCCACATCCATTGCCCTTTGAGAAATTGATCCTGCATTCTTCAATCCAAATGGCATTCTCAGATAAACATATATCCCCCAAAGAGTGGTGAATGTTGTTTTGTACTGTTATGATTACTTGACCAGAATTTGATTATATCCTGAGAAACCATCCATCATAGACATCAACTATGAACCAACAACCCTCTGCAAAAGATGATCCATACTTGGAAGAGGATAATTATCCTTAAGGGATTTGATGTTCAGATTTATGAAATCTACACAGTCTAATCTCCCCATTCTTTTTCTTACTAGGATGAGATTAGACACCCACTCAAAATGTTTGATTGGTTTAATAATACATCCCTCTTTCATTTTTAACAATTCTTTTTGCATATTGGGACCTATAGTAGGATTTTTAGGCCTCTATTTTGTCTTAAAAGGTTTCACATGTGGTTGGAGGGCAATAGTATGTTGAAACAAGTCCTCCCTATAAGATTTCATCTCATCAGAAGACCATGCAAAACATTTTCTAAATTTCTTAAATAAAGAAATCAACATTTGCTTTTCATGAGGCTTCAATTTCTTACCTATGTAAACCATCTTATGTGCCACCTTAGTTCCAAGGTTAACACCTTCAACACTATCCTCTTCAACAGGTTTACCTTTACCCTTCTAGTGGTCTGCATTATCAAACATTCTTTCCAACTCCACCAATCCCTTGGGAATGGTATTTGTTTTCAACTGCATTACCTAGCTGCCAAACAACATTTCCTTGCCATTTTCCATCTCTATAATAGTCTGTCAGTCAATCACTTGACTGTCAAACTCATACAAGTAATTCAAAAACTTGTAGATTTGATTACTATCATTAAACACTTGCCAACTATATGTGTTATCAAGGATTATTGGCCTTGTAAGCACTTCTACAACATGATGGCCATAAGGAAAAGTCATTTGAGGATCACATTTTTATGCAGCTACAACCAGAGAATCTACCTCCTTAGTTTTAGTCCTATCAATCCTTTCAATGCCAATGGCATCATACAGCTCTGCAGTGTCCCATACAATATTCTTGTATGCTCTTAACCTTTTATCCTTGGCAGCAAACTTATTTCTAATCTTTTGCACAACTAATTCTGAGTCACCATAAATCTTCAAGTACTTGACTTTATGCTTTTGAACAATATTTAAACCTAACAACATTCCCTCATACTCAACTATGTTGTTAGTGCACTGAAAATCAATTCTAAAAGACATACCAAATTGTTCACCATCTGGTGATATCAAAACAATTCCAATGTCTGAGCCTTCCCTTGAGCACACAACATCAAATATAGTGTCCATAAATCAAATGTATCACATATAAAAGTAACAAGATTGAAAGGCAAAACATCCAAGCTATGATCATCATCACTACAATATCCTATAAAATGGTCTAATCAGTGTCAAAGAAATTGGTGTGATCTTCCTCTATTTTATACCTATCCTATATTTTTTGGTCTTCCACCTTCTTCTCCCTGTACAGCGTCACCTCTACACCTTGGACTGGAATAGTGGAATATGAAAGATCCATCTAAGTACTTCCACCGATAGATGCTTCCCACTTTCTTGATAAAAACATACCCACTTGGCAGTGCAATCTACAATAATAATGTCCATCAAGAATGACTTGTTTGGGTAAGTAGCAAGTTTGACCTCAACTTCCTTAACTAGACCTATGACATTAACCTTATTGCAATCTATGGCAAAGCATTTGCCAAAAGACTTGGACACCTTCAACCCCAAATCATTCATGATTTCAAGTAGCATGATATTACTAGATGCTTTTGAATCAAGCATACAATTATGTATCAACCATCCATTTATAATCAAAGTGGTGTAGAAAGGATCTACTCCCATCTTGCACTACTAGAGGATTCCTCACATCCAAGCTACTCCTAGTTTCTTCCTCTATTCATTGTGAAGCTCTTTTCAAATTGAAATTATTTTTTGGGTTATAAAACAGAGTTGCCACTTCCCCTATTGGGAAGAAATACAAACAAACACTGTGCTTCAATATTTCAATAATGAGAAATAAAATTTGTCTTTCCCGACAATGGTACCAATCTGTTGGGACTCAAAATGATAGCAGCACAAAACTCTATAACATTTCTAAATCATCTAGGCTAGAGATTGTCATCAAGGTGATAGAAAAAGGTTTATCTACAAGTTAGGGGTGATTTTGGCCAACTAACTGGAGTGAATAGTCTCCTCTACTCTTTGAGCTTAACTTAGACTCTAGAGGTATATTCCAAGGGGTATACCTGAGTAGGTATTAACTTGAAACCATATGAATTTAACTAAAAATATATGAATAAGCAAACCCAAATCACTTTCTTAGCCCTAAATTTGTCACTAAACTAAGAACAACTGGTTATTAAAAGATGCCTATATCACTGATGAAGGCAATCATACATATTGAGGATGCATAAAAACTACTACTGCATCTAAAGGATAGATGTATATTTTTTTTTTGAAGATTGGATGATCTAGCGCTACTCAGACTAGTGCCTATCAATTGGGCTATAGAGTCTAATGTTCAACAGAGGAAAAACAACTACAAAGAAATGTACATCTACCTATTTGATGAATCAAATACATGAAAATCAATACCAAGTCACTGAGAATGCTTAGTAATCCAACACTATATAATGTTTTTCCATACGCAATACTGAAATGACCATTTACAAAAGCTTAAAAATGGATTAGGAACTATCACATTCACTCAGATTAGAACTTACATTCATACTACTAAATGTAGAAAAAGAAATCTTAACTGTGATTAATATTTCCTGAAAGAACACTTACAACACTAGAGAAAAACAATAATTTCATACAAAGATTACAAAATATTTAACATACAATTCTGATAGCTGCTTTCATGAAGAATAAAAACTACAAATTGATCTTTTTCTTATCTACCTCTGGATCTCTATAGCTATTGAGACAAACTGCCCAAATGGACCAACCAACCCCTATTGCATCTAAAACATATGTATATATATATAGCATCACAATTCATTGCATCATTCTAAGTGATACACTTAGTTAATGAGTAGTGTCCCATGCCATAGTAAATTCAACCCACTGCAATGTCAAGAAGTATGGATGTTTGGAAGCCTACCCATTCTCTGACAATTCTGGAAATGTCAGAAGAAGATTGCTTGCACTCTTTGTGTACCAGGAACAATAAAGAGGGAAGGTTCAAATCGTTTCCCTAACACCTACAACATTTGAATTATTTTCTTTGCCCTCCAAATGTACCTATGCATTAAAGAATTTCATTGTACCAACTACCTACATGGCACTGTTTTGCAGAATCATTAAATTCTAGGTACAAATCATCCTATACAATCCTGTAATCATGGCATGCTTTTAGGGAATCACGCCTTTTTAAGCCTTTACAACACTTTAAAAGTGTTGTCCAATTTTCTTATTCAGCCATCTTAACTCTGACTGCACCTTTCTATACTGGGCGCATCTTCCTATCCTTATCAGCCTTTTTTTGTTATCACAAACCTCCTTCATTTTCTCTTCCCTTCTTCTATTCACTTTGTCAGCAAACTCTCCTTTTCACAAACTTCTCATTTGCCATTTCATTCTTCATTCTTATATTCACTTTGTCAGTGAATTGTCATTTTTACAAACTTTGGACCTATCTTTGTCTTGTCTTCTCTATCAGCTTCCTTTTGCTTTATCGGCAAACTTTTGAATTGGCGAACTAACTGATTCTTCCTTTCTTTCTCTTTTTCTATCTTCTTCCTCTTTATCGGTAATTTTCACTTTCTATGAACCATGGAAGAAACTCCCTTTTTTCTTTACTTTGTTAGCCAATCACCTTATTGGAGAACTTTGGAAAACTTGAACTATTTGGTGAGTTCAATTTTCCTTGGATTTTTTGGTAAAGCCTTTCCTTATCTTTTCCTTAGTCATTTTATTTATTTTCTCCCTTTCTATTCTTTAGTTGGTAAAATTCCATTTTCATGAACTTTCTTTATCTCCTTAGTCGGCCACTTTACCTATCAGTGAACTCAGCTCGAAGTGAACCTTTCTTTATTTTATCTTTTCTTTGCCTCTTGTCCCTCCCTTCAATCGGTGAATCTTCGTGGTGGCAAACTTGATCATCGGTGAACCACATGGTTTGCGAACCATCACTTTTACCAACAAAGGCTAGAATCCTTTGTCTTCACTTTGTGCCTGAGAAAAATTTATGCTTTCCTATTTTCCTTTTGCTGTCGGTGAAGTGGTTGTCAACAAAAATTTCCACCGGTGAACCTTTCAGTTCATGAACCCAAACTTTTGTCAACAAAAGACTTTGGTTATTTCATTTTCTTTTTTGTGTCTTAGAGAATTCTCTCTACCATGGTCCCTTTTCTCTATCTATGAAATCTCCATCGGCAAACTGAGTGGTTATCATCTTCCTGTCACCTGATCGACAAATTAGGGAATCAAGAAAAGATGAATTGACGAACCAAGTTCATAAGTTTGGGAAATTATTGATTCACCAATAAAAGGCATAAATGAGCAAAAATTTTCAAAGGGAGGAAAACAAAAAGACCTAGGAGACTTATACTTAGAATTTTTTAAATAAAACCCCTAAAAGATATCTCAGATTGGATTTAAATAGGGGGTCTTAAGAACAAAGACGCAAAGTGGGATTTCTAATGGATTTTTGAGGCAAAATAATGCATTTTGGGAGCTGAATTTTACATGTCCCAATAGGGAAAATGAGTAATTATCTATAAAGTCAACCAAAAATAAGATTGTCTAGAAGAAAAGGCATCATTCAATTTTCTTAAATTTATTTACTTTACACTTTACAAAATTACTATGTTGTATGTAAGGGATTATCAATTTTCAAAACCATTCCATAAATGTTTCAAGATGTGGTTCCTCTTCCACAGAATCTAGTCTTTTGGATCCTTTACTAGAATCAATTTCATATTGGCTATACTTGTATCTCTTACAATTAACCATCTTGGCCATGTCAACATCTTCCTCTCTCAATGGAAATCTTGCTAAATTTCCACATGTTACATAAAGTCCTTTTATGCATTTAATTAGATCATCTAAATGTCATCCTCATATTTATCATAGATAATTGAGGCTCTAAATTCACTGACCCTTTGAAGATGTGTATTTTCAATACCATTAATTTCTTCTCTAATTTTTCAAAACACTTGATAATAAAGATGGAATTCAATGTGGTGTCAACAACAACAAGTTTCTAGTAATTCATTTAGCTTCACATACTAAGGCCTTAGCATCTAAAACACCCATTTCCCAATCTTCACATGAGGATTGTAAACACAAAATATTACATACATTTCATGTTGAATTAAATATAAAGCTAATGTTTTGCATGTTCTACATTCACATTTTTCTCAATCCTATGTTTGAGAACATCTCTAACATTTGATGAAGGGTGAGAATGGTCATACCAATAATTACAAACTAACCCCACCTCACCACCTTGAATTTATTTAGATATAGGATCTCTACACATCAATGCACAATTGCCTTCTACACTACTATCTTGTAAAATCTTCCACTTTATACATATCTATTATGGTCTTCCTACTCACACCAAATATATCTTAATCAAACTAATATAACATTTTATAGATGTTTTTAGACTTACTATTGAAGTTAACATCACTCTCCTAGAAATACCTTTATCAACAATTCGATCTTTTTCCAACTACATATAAATATCTTCTTGAATTTCCTATGGCATATTTTTCTACTTCTTTTCTCCTCATGCCTATGAAATATATAGTGAACAATTCTAAGGGTATTCTTTATTTCAGCATGAGCAAGGAGTGATGCTAATAATTGTGCTATACCAATTACATTAATTTTGCTAAAATTTCCATCAAATAAATTTTAACATTTCTATTAATTGACCTCTTGGACATCTTTTTTGTTGTTCATATAATGTTATTTTTTAATGTCAATTTCACTTGAGTGGTCTAATTCCTTCTTTATCTTTAATTCTTCCTATCCTACTTAACAATTTCAGCACCTAAATCAATAGAGGGAAGAGCTTGGTCACCCTCTTCAACAATATACATATCATCTTGGCCCTTCTTCCAATATCAACTTGAGGAATTTCTTAGATCTCCTCTAAAATATTAAATTAAGGTTAGACATCATATCTCTAATATGAATTTTAAAGAACATGGGATTGCTCTTCAATATTAACTTGAGGATCAACCTCCTCTTAAATATTCAATTCAATTTGGCTTCCTCTATAGTATTCACTTGAACTTGGGATTCCTCTCCAATTATATCAGCTTTCTAGATTGGGCCCCACCTTCAATATGTTCATTCATTCATCGAAAATAGCTTCAATACCAATATGTAGTTCAATGATATAATCAATTAAACATAAATTAAAAAGCCTTAACTATCAAGCCTAAATCCTTTCAAGTAGGTCATTTTTAAACATTCAATTAGTACACCCTAAAATGTAAGTTAAACTCTAAATCCTCTAACATAGACTAGAGGTAAGTCAATATGCCATGTAGACTAGATACCATAAATTAGAAGCATTAAGTTCTATAAACCCTACACCCTAAACTATGTGTTAAATAAACCTTAGATTGTAAACTATATACCTTCAAGTATAGACTATAGACCATAAACTCTAGAAACTCTAAAACCTAAAGCATAAGTTGTACTCCCAATCAAAAATATTGAACCATTAATTATAAACTATAAATCATAAAACTTCAACCCTAAATCTCAAACTCCATATACATGATAAATTATAAACCCTATAACATATACTTTGAACCCTAAAAGTTGTGAATATTAAATCCCTATATCCCAAACTCCAAACCTCACACCTTTAAAACCTAAATCATAAAGTATAAACTTTGAACCCTTAACTAGGAACCCTAAACCATCAACTATAAACCCTAATTAATAAATAAGTTAAAAAACTACTTAAATCCTAAAACATAAATTTGGTAAACCCTATATCTACTATAGAACATAAACAATAAAATCCCCAAATAATAAGGGAAATATAAACCCTAAAACATAAATGAATTTACTATAAACCTTTAGTGGGTGAATATTAACTTTTCTAAATCATAAACCATAAAAATAGACCATATAAACCTCAAACCCTAGAAATTTCAAACCCTAAATAGCAAACTATAAACCCTCAAAATATCTAAATTGTTATTACTATGAACACATGTTTACATACATACTTAAGTATACATACCTCAAACCCTAGAAATCCTAGACCCTTTATTCTGAAATCTTAAACTATAAAATTTGAAGATTTTCCTTATGTCTCTTAGAAGAGTCCCCTATTACTCCAACTTATCTCTCTTTCCATTCAATATACCTATATCTCTAGTCCATAAGACTAACCACCCAATAGAGTAGAATAGAACGAAGAGACATAGCATTGAAAGGTATTAGGTCTATCTAAGGCCTAGTACATGGAGTATATAAACCCTCCTTTCTTAACAAGACCCTTTATGAGGAATATATCTTGACCAGAGATTATAGATCCTAGAAGAAAAAGAGGTTAGAAGAGAAATCTCCAAGTAAAAGTTTTCAAAGAAGAAGAAGATGTAGAAGAATGTTAACAGAAAAAATAATTATATAGGAAAATGTTTCTATAGTCTCTTTATCAGTCCAACAATTATAGCACTCAAATATATCTCTAGGGAATCACTTCATAGTATATGTGAAGGTAATCGTATTGAATTTTATGTTTGATGCACTATAGAGGTGGCTTATGAAGATAGGGATTATGAAATAAAACCATATATATCAATTAACACATGTTAGTTACAATATATCTTTACAACAATATATATAAAATAAAAAAATAGTTAAATGATAATTAAAAATGACATATATAATACATATAGTTGAGTAAATTGGGACATAATTTTATAATATCAAAGATATATTTTTTGTTGGGTGTTCTTAATTTGATCAATTAAATCATATCCTTTATGTGCTTTATTTGTGAATATCAGTGGACATAAAATTGAATCACTAGATGGTTGAGGTGAATGATTGGGTATGGATTTATGCCCCTAACATTTCTTTGATAAGTATGCAATACTAAATGACAAGCCAGAGAAGTAGATGTCACATGCAAAGTAGGAGAGCTATATCATGGTGAATTGGGTAGTGCATGCACAATAATAGGGAAAGATGAATCATTAAAGGAATAAAACCATAGTAGGTTGTTAAAATATAGAGTTAAAAATGTAATGCACATCTTGAGGGAGGAGCATCAAATGAAACATAGTATCATTAGAAGGCATTAATGACCTCCTAAAGCTCCCTAAGGTATGGCCACTAGAAGGTAAAAGCAATGAAGCACAAGTGGATAACATATTTGGCCAAATGCAATGATATAAATAAATGGATGAATCTAAGAACATATCATAGCATCACAAAGCATTACACATCATATGCATACCAAATAATCTAACATCATATAAATGTAAAGGAAAGATACTCTTCAAAGCATATACATGTGTAAACATTATATAGTTAATCCTAATTAGTGTTTAAAACATAAATGTAGCATTGAAAACATCACCCTAATAATGAAACAAATATAATATTTTAAATAAGAAAACAACATGGAAATACAATCATGGCCTAGGACATCATCGTGAGAGAAAGAAGAATAATCATCATGAACACTTGCACAGAAGGATCCATTATCAAGTTCATATCTAATGTAAAATAAAAAATACAAATGAATTGATCTAAAATTGAAATAAAAAAATTAAACCCTAAAGCTAAAATGCTAGGGTGTGTAAGATCATTTCATCATTTCAGTTCAAAAATTTATGTAGGGAAATAAAACATACCCTACATAAATAACCTAGGGATTAATTAATTAATTAACCTCAATAAAAAAATACCCCAAGATTATGAGTTGTGATAAGAACATGAAATAAATATGTTGATAAATGTACATAGTAAATAAATAAATAAAGGTACTTAGCTCTAGATTTGATGTTTATTATACTATAAAAAAATGTTGCCAAATGTTTCACCACTAGATGTTAGTACCTTGGAATATATCAAATGCCTATCTCTAGGATGGAAGGTCTATGGTTTGATGCTCCAAGTCATTTTTTCTTGTCAAAATGATCTCCACAAGCCTTGATTTGACTTTTGTTGTGTAGAATTGACCTTGTTTTATAGATTTAATCTTGCAAACCTTAATCTTTATATTAACATTTGAATCGATGTCTAGAGATATAGCATATGTGTGATAGTTTTGATGAACACCTTTAAGAATTTTCTAAGTTAGGATCTCCTTCTATCAAACCCTTGGTTTTGATTAAATAGTTTAGAACAATGATAAAAAAACATGCCAAGCAATCATGCGATGTTCCTAAGTGTTGATTTCATGCATGCCATGAGTAATTTTTGATGTGAGAAAATTATTCCTTTAAGATCCTTCATCTAAATCTAGATGTGCTCAATGATTCCTACATGATAAAAATGAATTCAATTTTGTCTTTTATACAACACATTAGGATACAATTTGAACATTTTCATGCTTAGGTAAAAAAATGGCTAGTTGTAAAGAAGACAATTTGGGAATAGGATTAGATTTAAATTTGAAAGTTACAAGGTCAACATCGTGTCCACAAGTTTGAACCTAGTTCATTTACATGTCATTGAATCAATCAAGAGAAATGAATTAATTTAGATTTGTAGGATGGATCTAGATCTTTGGGATGTGTGAGGATAAGTTCATGTTATTTTTCAAATTTCATGCATGAGTATGCCATTTTGTACACTAGTCATTAAATTTAGAACAAGCAAGTCAATGTGAACTTTCAAAATGAAAGAAAAAAATGCAAGGTATGTATTTTTCATCCTTGGAAGATGTTAATGAATATAATTTAAAAATATTCTCTAATTGATCAAAAATATTTTATTTTATTTTCTTCTCAACTAACATATCAAAATATTTTTTCTAAATTTTTCCACTTCTAAATAACATATCTTGGAGTTTTTTCTATACTTGGGAAGGAAGTCTACAGTCTATTTATGAAATGTAACAAGATTAATAATTTACATGAGTAATCTTAATCTCATATTTCACACTTTTATAAAGTTAGAGATATACCTAGGTGTTGTATTCTTCTAAGTTTTTAAACGTTAGATATTTTTGTTCTCATATTTTTATTTATGTGCTTAACATACCTATTTACAAGTTTGTCTACATGTAGTGGTCATGGAAGAACTCCACAATTGATGTCTATCTCCAAAACCATTATGATTATTTAATGGTTGTGTAGGGATGAGTTATTGTTGTTGAGTTGAGTGTAGTTGATATAGTTGGAGATATCAATTTAGATATTTATGTGTAACATACCTACTAGTGTCAATTTAGAGATAGTCTATCTTAGAAATTATGACCATTTAAGGGTTGTTTAGGTATGATTTTTGATTATTGAGTTGAGTGTAGTTGATGTAGTTAGAGATATCAATTTGAATATTGAAGGATAAATGTTTTGAGTAAGAATTAAGTAAACCTTACTCACCAAATTCAAAAATTATGTTTGTAATCCAAAGCATTTTCTATAGAAACAAGAGATAGTGGTCCTTGCATTTGTAATCCAAAGCATTTTCTGTAGAAACAAGATATAGTGGTCCGTGCATGTATGACTATATTTGACTATATTTTTTTAGTTTCGACTCAATAGGATAAATGATAAACAAATAGTCATGGAGTCTAGACCAAACCCACCATAATAAAAATTAGGTGTTATTTTATAAAATCTCCATAGAAATAATGAGCATATGATAACAATATATTATTTAGCTTTGTCACTAATTTGTATTTTATATAATTCATTCACTAGTAATTTGAAACCTATAGGTAATGTGATTTTTGCTCTAACCTTTTCAACTTATGAAAGAATGCATATAAGTATAATTAGTGACTATATATTTTTAGTTTTTACTCAAGAGGATAAATGATAAGCAAATAGTCATGGAGGAGTCTAGACCAAAACCACCATAATAATAATTAGGTGTTATTTTATAAAATCTCAATAAAAATAATGAGCACACGATAACAATATATTATTTAGTTTTGTCACTAATTTGTAATTTATATAATTACCTATAGGTAATGCAATTTTTGTTCTAACCTCTTCAGTATGAAAGAATTCTTATAAGTATAATTAGATCCAATTTAATAGATGTTTTCTTGAAGAGCAAAGGATGACACTTCTTGCATTTACAAAGACTTGATCCTTTGAACCTCTTTCTGAACCCTTCAACTTAACAAACAAACTAAAGGCCACTTGATGATTTAACCATATTGTAAATAGCTTTATTTTAAGAGTTGACCTTACTCAATAGGTTAATATAAATATTCATAGTGGTATATGGGCTTGGAATACAAAGGCTTGGTTTGCCATTGTTTTAATTGATAAGCACACATTAACATACATTATCAACCATAATTTAATATAACATCATCACATACACATTTGAGGTAAAAGTAAACTTTTATTTAATGAGTATAATAAATGCTTCTTATAATAACCTTTCTAAAATAATTATATATATAAAATTACAAAAAATATATATTACAATAAACTTATAAATCCTCAACGATATATATGTAGGTTTAATTTTCGCAATCTTCACATTTTTTTATTGTCTCATAAAAATTCTACACAATTTTACTAGAAACTTTACAAATTTATTTTCAATGAATCTTACAAACCTAAAATTACTAATTCACAAAAGATTATTCAAATTAAAAAATATTGCTAACTAAAAAACTTAAAATCTATTTTAATTAAAAAACATTTTAATAATAAATAGCTCATAACTTTATTAATTTTTATTTTAATTGGTTTACATAACAAAAGCATAGATGCATTAATAATATGTTTTCTTGCCAAAACTAATAATCAATTAGGCAACCAGGATTATCTCCTCCAGGTCCTCCAAAGAACATATAATGACCCCATTCTGGATTAGTATTGTCAATGCCAAGAGTTAAATCATAGCAAAGTGGTTTAGGTGTAATCCTATATTCTTGAGAGTATACAAGAGTATCCTTAGAGTTGTGCATTTCAATGTCCTTAATATAAGATGCATTTGAGAAGCCCTATTTAGGGAAATGACCACTGCCCATATGTGTTTTTGATAGTGGGGTTCCCATAACATTAGTTTTATAACAAACTTCCCCTCCATATTGCATTACATTAGCTGATTTGGCCAATGAACCAAATAAGGATCCAGGCCAATAACCCACAGTTTTGTTTTCTTTATATAAGGACCATATTGTCTGGTCTTCTAAAATTTCCTGCAAAATAAGAGTCTTATTGTCAATTTATTGGAAGAAAAGGATCATCAATCATAAAAGTAAAAATAAAGTGTGCCATTCTAATTAAGTGCCTTAGCATAAAAGATCTAAACTATCCTTCTATTAACATTCAAAATCATATTTTAAAAATCATTGTTTTCTATCACTCTACACTATGAAATTAGATTTTTTAAAAATATTAATCTTTTTATAAATTGAATTTACCTAATAATAAAGATGTGTATATTTTATAAAAAATTATAAGTTAGAATTTATAGTAAACACTTCCTTTTAACTAAATAAATTTGTTTGTTATAATAGAGATTATATGTTGAAAATTATACATAGAGATTATATGTTGCCAATCAGTAAAGAAATACATGTTTTACTCTATTGAACTTGTCACTTACTCTATTTACACTTATCAATATTTCAGACTGATTATTGCCATTGCCATACTCAGATATATGTTGGAGCACAACACCACTGAGAGGGGAGGTGAATCAGTGGTATGCAGGACATAGTGACCTTCAAATTTGTATTTCAAAACTTTGATGTAGAAAAAACAATTCCCATTAACTGTAGATGACATCATGAAAGATTTGGAGAATTAAACAGATTGGTCAAAATCAAGAATGCATCAACTCAATATTGAGACTGGAAAATAATGACTAATTCGTGCACAGTATTATTGTTTTAGATAGTGATAGGAGTATAGTATGAGTTCAAATAGATCATAGTAAATAAACTAACTTTATTAGACAAATGACACGATTAGTAAATAGACATGAGAATCAAACTCATCAATGATAAATCATAACACAGATATTTTCCTGAGTGGAAAGCCCCTGGCATAAAACCACTTGAAAATGCCTCACTGGCTTATAAAAGAATCTTACTGATTACAGGCCTCACTGGCGTACAACATTGCCTCACTGGCATATAACATTGCCTCACTAGCATATAAAAGAATCTCACTGATTACTGGCCTCACTGGCATATAACATTCATTCCATTCAATCAAGTAAAATTCATACAGAGGGGTACTCTATTTCACTTAAGAACATATACAGTCAACAATGTATGTGCAGGATACACACAAAAAACATGCACATCATTTACATTATATCCTTTTTATATACATCTAATAATATTTCTTTCAAAGACATTTAACTGTAGGTAGTTCAAAAAATTTGAGCAACTGAAAAAACCAATTGACAGTTTTACAACTGTGTCCTTTAATGAAATAAACAACATTAATCTCTTTGTTCAGAAAAGTAGAAATGGTTTGAAGAAAGAAAGTCATATGAAACAGTTAACCCTCAATAGGGTTACAAGGTTCAACTGCCGGTTACAAAACCCAACTGCCAATAACTCAAGTGAAACCCTAGGGTTTCAAAAATAACAGCCAACAATATTTATAAAAGATCCCATATTGTCGACGGGCTAAACAATCATGGTTGTGCAAAAAAAGAAATGCCATTTCAAAAGAGCAAACCCCACTGGTAAAAGCACATAGATTTGTAAAGTGCTGTTTAAAGAATACAAACTATACAGAAATTGTATTCTTTCAAAAAAACCTTTGACAAATGTATTTCCTAGTTTTAAAAACAACTCTGCAGAGAAAGAAAATGAACTTACGGATACACTGATGGCCACAAGTCAAACACAGAATCTTGAATGATCATTGCCGAAGATACCTCAGACAACCAGCTTTTACCTTGCATTTTAATGATAACGGCACAACTGCAAACTATTAAGTCAACTTTCAATCCTTTCTAAAGATACTTCAGACCCCCTTCATGATTTTACATGATTATCTTGCAAACCCTACGCTGTACAGATAATAATAAAAAAGAAGTGCCAAAAAAAACAAAGATACAAGCGCTTAGAAACTTGTAACTGGCCGTTCCAGTTTGCCCTAAGAAGGGCTTCAACAAAACAAAAGAGAAGTGACCGCTTAGAAAGGTGAAACGACATTTCTACCACTCAAGGTAGTAAATAGAATATTCCCATCACTTAACAATATGAGTTCGATCAACATGTGTTCATTCTAAACCAAAGTCAGCTTGCTAGGAGATGTCATTTGAATATTGTTGCCAAGCATACTTTTATATTACATCTTAAGACCTTATGCCAAGATGTCATAGATGTTGCCACTGTTGACATCACTACCAAATGAAAACTGCCAACTAGGGTTAACAAAACTCCCCCTTTGGCATTGATGTCAAACCTCACCAAGATTCACACTATAAGATCCAAAGTGCAGATACATCTCAATATGAAATCAAAAAAAACATATCAATAGTAATAGTTCCAACACAAATACTAAAAACAATATCAGATTCCAAACTCAGATACAAGTATCAACTCCTCAGATGCAAGAATCTACTAATGCCAGATACCATCAAGAGTCTACCAATGCCAGATATCAATAATAGTGCCAGATTATAGTAGCATCTTTCCAGTTCCCAAATTCATGTTAGAAAGCCATTAGAGAAATACCAGTTTCACCAAAAGAGATACCTCAGATATACCAATACCACTGAGTACTCACCAAATAGAGATCCCACAGAAATAGATACTACTGAGCATAGATACCAGATTCACCAAAAGAGATACCACAGAAAGACAGTGTTCTCTCCCCTGTTTGACAACAAGGCCAAAGGCAGAAAGAAGAAAAACTGTACAAGTGACCAGAATCCCAATCCAAAAATCACAAGAAACCATTAGAAACAAGATGGCCAAAAAGACAATGAAGATAATATGAAGCCAAAAAACAATAGAGAGAACATGCCAACTGTCAAGATCTGCCAACAACTTGAAGAGATAAAGAACAAGACAGGCAACACCACTGTCAAATAGTCCAAGAGTAACAACTGAAACAAGATATATAGAAGCAGAAACAAAAATGACATAGAAATATCCAAGCATCTCCCCCTGAGTCCAAAAATGTCACTATTTATTCACTATGATACAATACTGTCACCATGAAAATGCATGACATCACTGTCAAGACTAACATGTTACTGTCATAACTGAACAAGCAGAGAACAACCCACTATTGTCATACTGTTTAATGCCCTGTCAAGATGATCAAGATATAACACTGCTACTACTGAAATATAGTAAGTATTACAAAACATCATCTCCAAACATTCATCATAAAATTGTTTACCCAAAAACATCACTGTAATCATAGTAGCACCATATGTAGCAAAGATAAACAACTGAGGATGCTAATAGAAATAACATTGTCACTAAAAGCCAAGCTCCCCCTGAGGATGATCTTAGTAATACTAAACACTATGTGCAAGCAAGTATTTGTGGGGTCAACAAACACCATCAAATAACGTGATCTAGAGATTAAATAGCATTTGTATCATAGACTTAAAGGAAGAAATGTCATTTACATATCAAACCATGTCTTGTCTTGATATTAGCACTGTTACCACAAATCATTGTAACATTGACATAGGCCCATCACAATGCACCCACTAGACTTTGCATTTTCTATCCTAAGTATGTAGATGACAAATTTGTCACCTAAAGGTGTCCACCATCTTGTCATGAAAAGAACCTGTAACTACTTTGTTCACTGTACTGTTAGCAAAAAGACCATTGTTATTGCAAATCATGTCATACCATTGTCACTGCACAAAACCACTATCACTATATGCTTATTTAGCAACACTCTAACTAGAGAGAATCTATACTCCCTTGAATAGTACTATCACCCAACAAAGAGGAACTGGACAGTGATACAAATCATTGTCATTCAGATATATTGCAAAAGATAAACAAGCACTGCCACTTACCCTTGAGAAAAATACTAAAAACAAGCAACATATCACTGTCTTCAAAATAAGACACAGGAAATGTTCTTTTATTAGATCTCAGCAAATAAGTATTGTCAAACTATCTTCATCCATCATTGAAACTCAGTCACAACAAATGTAAATGCTTCTACTTTGTACCACACATGAGACTGCACTCAGATACAGTCAAAGGATATTGTCTAAAAGACTGTTGTACAACTTCATCCACCTCCAATATCCTTGAAGAAGAAAGAAAATCAAGGCAATAAAAAATTTGTTTGTCATCAACCACTTCCAAGAACTTTAGATACTAATCATATTGACCATGATGAAACAAAAGAACAAAGTTTGAATCAATAATGACCAATCACTGTTATATCCAAAAAATCACTGTCAGAGCTCAAACTACTGCCACAGTCAAAGCATGCAGAACATGAAACAAAGATAATTGATCAGAGCATGACCAATCAATTTGTCCTACATACTTGCCATATTTTGCAAATATGATTACCAGGGCATTAACCATCAATTTTGTCCCCTTTTGTGAATAAGGAAATATCACTATTCTCAATGACTAATCCTATCCCAAATGATGCAGAGCCTAAATTTACACCTGTTTTCTCAACAACACACTATACTTAACTATATACCTTATAAAGTGCATATGCCTTGTCTGTCCTTCACTGTTAGACATCATCATTGTTATACTAATCATGATCCAGAAACTGAATTGCACTATGTTTTTGACATTAAATTACTCCCCATATCTATGAGCATCAAAACAAACTAGGACTATTTCCATCATCAGGCTGTGAGTCAAAAACATCACTAATATGACTTAATAATTAACTTGACAAAAGCAAGAACAATAACCTCAAGAACATCCTGTCATCAATCAAACTGAAACTGTACCATTTACAAGATACACTAAACATTGTCAGGGATCATTGAGCATTGACAACCAGCATCATAGGTCTGAGTGAAACCACCAATATATACCAATCACTTGTTTCAACTAATTTGCAACCAATCCAAAAACACATTATCCTTTACCATAACTGTTCAAGCATCAGATAAGCAAGAATACTATGCAAGAGTCCATTGTCACACAATAGTTATCATTGATTACATCTGAGGCTGAAAAATGTTGACTAAAGGCAGATATCTAAGATAAATATTTAGAAAGCAAGAGTTACCTTAAAAGTACTGGTAAAAAAAAAAGCACTGTCACTGTCAACCACAAAATTCACTGTCATACAAAATACTATCAGGACTATCATGAAAGTGTAGTTCACTGCACGTACTCACTATCACTTTATACCTGAAATACCTTTGCACTATAATTGTCTCTAACTGCACCTTTCAGTTACAAATTACTCTCCTGATGTTATTCAGATTGCAAGTCAAAGACTGTCCTGATCTGTCATCAGCAATTGTCATACTCATCAACTATCACTATCTCATGATTGAGGCAAGTATACATAGCACTGATTATCACAAAACAATAATATTGCCATATTTCTTAAAATTGAGCATGAGTCATAACACACTATCAACTCCATCAAAGATACCAAGGTGGGGCTATGAATAAAACTCAAGAAGTTCTTAAACTATGATATCCTGATGTTCAGACACAAATCATGATGAACACATTAACATCCTGAAGATGATAAAAACTTTGATTTTAAGAACTTTTGTAGCACGTGGAGATATCAATACTACAAACCATAATCAAAAGTAACAATATCTCATGAAGATCCAATCACAGAATCAGACATGAACCACCCATATACAGTTAACTTTGGTATTTATGTAACAACAACCATCCTTTACTATGAATGAGCATCATGGATAGCACAACATGGAATCAATAAATCACTTCTTGATCTTCTCTAGGGGATGTAGGGTAAAACACTAATCTGCTCCCCCTATCTCCAAGCTCCTACTTATTTAGGATTTTGTGAGCTATGCACTGGCTCACTTGTATTTTCTACACTTTGTTTTCTCCTCCAAACTAATATAGGTTCTTTCTTTTGCTTGTCCAAAGTGCTTACCTTTTCATTATCTCTAATCAATCTTACAGGATTACTCTAGCAATATTGTGATGTATGTCCAACTTTGTTGCACTTGTAACATATGATATTGCTAGAAGAATAATAATGTCTATTTCTTGAGTTTCTATAATCATATCTTGCATGCATCCAGCAATCTCTTCTCATATGTCCTTCCTTCTTGCAGTTATAGCAAACAACATTATAGTTTTGATTTGACAAACCATAATAACTACAATCCCTAGCTCTATGACCATACTTATGATAGATATAGAAATAATCATGAAATTGAGAATAGTTATACCTGACCGAATGATATCGCCTGATAGATAAAGGTCTTGAAAAACTGTTAGTTCTTCTTCTTCCAATATCAGAAGTTTTATCCTTTTCTCTCTTCTTGTCATCATCAAAAATAGTAGAATGATAATTTAGATCTATCTTCTACTTAGGAGTCTGCCTAACCTTGAAACTCTTCCTATCCATTGTTGCAAAAACTATTTCCTTTTTAACTTCATCTTTAACACCAGAGCTTTCCCCTTTTTCATATCCTAAGCCAAAATGATCCTTGTAGTTTTTCTGACTATTCAATATTTCATCTAAAGCATTTGTGCCTTTCACAAACTGCTTTATTTTGACAACATCTAGACTATTCTTTAGATTGACAATTTCACATTCAAGTCTCAGACATTCAATTCTTTTCACCTTAAGATCAGAATTTGTTACATCTTTTATTCTTTTTGCTTCCTCAATTTCAGTTTTTAGACTAATAATCAATTTATCAG
The DNA here is from genome assembly GCA_027924645.1 of Cunninghamia lanceolata. Lineage (NCBI taxonomy): Eukaryota > Viridiplantae > Streptophyta > Pinopsida > Cupressales > Cupressaceae > Cunninghamia > Cunninghamia lanceolata. The sequence continues at coordinate 3,588,872 of BSBN01001957.1, forward strand.
ATTCATTAACATGACTTTTTAATTATGCAATCTGATTTCTAGCATTTTTAAACTCTAAAGAAGTTTTTTCAAAATCTAAACATACCTTGTTCTTGAATTCTATCTCTTGTTGAAGTTGCTCTTCTAATCTCTTATTCTCTTTTCTAACTTCCTTGATTGTATCCAAGGCACACATGAGTTCTTCTTGTAAATTAGTCTCACAATCCTGTTCGTAATCATATTCATCCACAAATAGATCTCCTTCTTCATCATCAAATTCAACTACAAAATCATCAAATTCATGTCTACTCACATTTACATTGTCATGATTCTTAACTACAGGACTGATTTCTTTATGACACTTTGTATCTATATTCATGGTTGACTCATGCAACAATCCATTGCTAGACTTAACTGAGACTTGTTTTTCAATTTTATGATCAGCATTTATCTTTTCTCTACTCAAGGCTTTATTCCTATTCTTTTTACCCATTGTACTCCACTTCCAGGAACCCTTAAGTTGGTTAGACTTCTTACAAGGGTCTGGCTCTGATACCAATTGTTGGAGCACAACACCACTGAGAGGGGGGGTGAATCAGTGATATGCAGGACTTAGCGATCTTCAAATTTGTATTTCAAAACTTTGATGTAGAAAAAACAATTCCCATTGACTGTAGATGACATCATGAAATATTTGGAGAATTAAATAGATTGATCAAAATCAAGAATGCATAAACTCAATATTGAGACTGAAAAATAATGACTCATTCGTGCACAATATTATTGTTTCAGATAGTGATAGAAGTATAGTATGAGTTCAAATAGATCATAGTAAATAAACTGACTTTAAGACAAATGACACATGATCAATAAATAGACATGAAAATCAAACTCATCAATGATAAATCATAACACAGATATTTTCCTGAGTGGAAAGCCCCTAGCATAAAACCACTTGAAAATGCCTCACTAGCTTATAAAAGAATCTCATTGATTACAGGCCTCACTAGCTTACAACATTGCCTCACTGGCATATAAAAGAATCCCACTGATTACAGGCCTCATTGGCTTACAACATTGCCTCACTGGCATATAACATTCATTCCATTGAATCAAGTAAAATTCATACAAAGGGACACTCTGTTTCACTTGAGAACATATACTGTCAACAATGTATGTGCAGGATACACACAAAAAGCACACACATCATTTACATTATATCCTTTTTATATACATCTGATAATATTCCTTTCAAAGAGATTTAACTGTAGGTAGTTCCAAAACTTTGAACAACTGAAAAAACCAATCGACAGTTTTGCAACTGTGTCCTTTAATGAAATAAACAACATTAATCTCTTTGTTCAGAAAAGCAGAAATGGTTTGAAGAAAGAAAGTCATATGAAACAGTTAACTCTCAATAGGGTTACAAGGTTCAACTACTGGTTACAAAACCCAACTACCAATAACTCAAGCGAAACCCTAGGGTTTCAAAAATAACGGCCAACAATATTTATAAAAGATCCCATATTGTCGACGGGCTAAACAATCATGGTTGTGCAAACAAAGAAATGCCATTTCAGAAGAGCAAACCCCACTAGTAAAAGCACATAGATCTGTGAAGTGCTATTTAAAGAATTCGAACTATACAGAAATTGTATTCTTTCAAAAAAACCTTTGACAGATGTATTTCCCAGTTTTAAAAACAACTCTGCAGAGGAAAAAAATGAACTCTTAAGATCATACTTATAGATACACTGACGGCCACAAGTCGAACATAGAATCTTGGATGATCATTGCCGAAGATACCTCAGACAACTAGCTTTTACCTTGCATTTTAATGATAACGGCACAACTGCAAACTACGAAGTCAACTTTCAATCATTTCTGAAGATACATCAGACCCCCTTCATGATTTTACATGATTATCTTGCAAACCCTACGCTATGCAGATAATAATAAAAAAGAAGCGCCAAAAAAAACAAAGATACAAGCGCTTAGAAACCTGTAACTGGCCATTCCAGTTTGCCCTAAGAAGGGCTTCAACAAAACAAAAGAGAGGTGACCGCTTAGAAAGGTGAAACGACATTTCTACTGCTCAAGGCAGTAAACAGAATATTCCCAGTTGCCACTGTTGACATCACTGCCAAACGAAAACTGCCAACTGGGGTTAACAATATATGTTCTAGAGGTTGGCCCGGATAGTATTCTGCACCACTGAACAACACAAATCCTGGACACTCTACATTCCTGCAGCCTGTAGACTGGTAATTATCAGCATGCATCAAGGTGGTAGCATATGTGTATCAGTAGACTATATAACTTAAACCTGAGATAAATATCATGATATTAAAATTGCATGGTTACCGTCCAATACACAAACAGTCTAGGTCGGGAATCGCGATAATAAGTTGGGAAGATCTAAAATTGGAAAACCATAGATTATTGTGTTGCAAATTTTCCGCCCTTCAACAAATTACATCATATGAATACTTACTTCCCAGCCAACTTCGATTGTTTGTGTTGTTCGCAGTCCTTGATCACGGAGAAGCCAAATTTGAGCGAGGCTAAAAGCACCATCAGATGCCACGTACGGTTCCCATATATTAAACTTTCCTTGTGCTCTATAGGCTTCCACAGGTGAAAATTGCACAACGGCATACTTCAAAATAACAGGAAACATCATGGTTTGAGTGTAAATTGCATTTTCAGACAGCCATATAAATTGAACAAACCATGTCATAAGGCAAGTCTAAAGAATTTTTTTTGATGGGTTCCTAAGCTGAGGTCATCTTGTCTGGCTTGGCTATTGGCATTCACGGTTATTCTTAAATATCATCCACTTCAACAGTTAATTTTGGCCAATAAAAATAGGCTAAATATTTACCACTTTTTGTTGTGAATGAGGTGCAAAATTGCTATTGCTTATTTGACCATTGAAGTGGATGATATTTAAGTAGAGTGGACATACACAACTTTTACCCTTATACTTGAGATATCTAGAAGTTGTAAAGATGATGTTTATACAGAAAGACATTTTATTATAATTTGTTTTTCTTTAGCAAAGGGCTTTATATATGCCAAATTGACATTCTGATTGACCGCATTTTAAAAAACAAACTTCTCTTTATAATCAAAAAGAAAAATATTTAAATTTCTCATTCGATGTACCTCATGAATGAGATTTGAATATTCTATCATTTTTCTCCTCAAAAACTTATTTACAGACCCTGCTGCTTTTACTTGTTCATACTTTATCTCCATAACAGAGACTGTTCCTTCTGGACACTTTTTTCTAAGCCCACTGTCTGAGATATTCGAGGGAGTTTCCCCAGCTTGAGCACCCCTCCAGCCTATATTTGAATTCTTCTACAATTGCACAGTCTAAATTAATAATACAGCTACGATTCAATGATACTATATAAAGCCAATAGAAAAATGTGGTACAATAAAAACACTATTAAACTAGTATATTCCACTAACCATACAATGTTGGGTTTTGAAAAGAAAATTTTCAAGGTAAATTATAAAAATGAACCATCTTATACGGGACTGGAACCCTTATCCCTGCTTACTGATTAAAAAATCATGAACCGTCTGTATAAACAATATAAATGAAAAATGAAATCACAAATATTAAACAAGGAAGATTCTGTAATTTATAGTGTTTAAATGGAATAGAAAATATCACACATCTACTTAATACAACTTAAATGAAGTAGAAGATGTACCATAGTTTCTATGCACCTGTTAATCATAGTAAGCTCAGTTACATATGCATGTGCAATCCTATACAGTAATATTTTATCTGAACAGAGTTTAATAGATCCACCAATTTATCTTGAAAGACATTAAAAATTTCTATCCTCATCATAGTTTAAAAGAAACTCCTTTCTACAAAGAATATAATATCATACCTTATCATACCCATATTGTTGTTTTGCAGGGTGGAGGGATATTTGATCAGTAAATTTGACACACAGTATCTTGTCTCCATTGTCATGCTCCATATGAAAATAACTACTTTTATAGTCAAGTTTAAATGGAAAAAATAACAGAAATTAGAAAAAAAAAATTGACTTACAGTGAAATTGTGAACAGCTGGTGGATTAACGTAATTGATATAATCGTGGATGCTCATATTGCGCAGTTCAGCTGGGGATACTAACATCATATATGGTACACAGAGCACATAAGCAAAAAGCAAATGGAACTTACAAAAAGCCATCGATGAAACAGTCTAGTGATATGTAAATTATCACTCATACTAAAAAATTAGAACTAGAGATGTACATTTATAACCAAGTATAAATTGTTTGAGACGACTTCGCTTCAAATGCGGTCATTATAGAAAAAATATCATCCGATCAAATAGTCAATATACCCAGAAAAAATAATAAATAGTTACTAAGTGAAGAAAAAGTGAAATGCTTAGAAAAGTGAAGTGCTTAGAAAAAGTGAAGTGCTTCATGGAAACCCTATTCTTAAATATCATTCACTTAATTTTGGCCAATAAAAATAGGAAAAATATTTACTACTTTTTATTGTAAATGAAGTATAAAATTGCTATTGACTATTTGATCATTGAAATGGATGATATTAGAGATCTACTGCGCAAAGTTGAACAGAACTATGCAAGACGATTGAAATGGCTTGAACCATTCGACACGTGAGATATTTTCCCATTCACGTGGTCTTCTCCTTTTCCTGTTCACGCATATATCCACGTTCTCTGTAGCATTTCAAGTCAAAGGAGGAAAGATGATGGTGGCTTAAATGGAAACGAAGTCCCCACAATTTACTTTCAGTCAGATGCTCAAGACTGTGCACAGTGACGGACGGCCAAAAAAACCTTTTGAACGATTCTATTATTGTTTAAACCTTTTATTTAATTAATGGATCTGATCGATTACCCTTTGAAAATCTGAGGCAAAACTGATTTTTACCTTTTCTTTGAAGCATTCAATTCAAACTGTCCAAAGTACTCTGTACTATTTCAAACCACAGAAGTAGAGATGATGCTTAAATAAAAATACCGTCCACGCAATTTACTTTCAGTCAATTGCTCATGACTATACACACTGCTATACAATCACGGACCAACTAAATCTTTTGAGCGATTCTATCGTTTATTATTTAAAGCTTTTACTTAACTGATCAATCTTTTAAGTGTCCATTCTTTGAAAATCTGAATCAGTAGCCAGTCTCATTAACCTATTATTGGTCGTTCTAATTATTAACAGAAGAGGCAAACTTAAGTTTTACCTTTTCTCCGATTCAAACTGTCCAAATTATACAATCCAGCCTTAACTTTCAAGTTTACATCTTTCATATCAGATTCATGGCTAGATTAATAAGATGAAGAAAAACTTGTACAGGTTTTCTGCTTCACCCATTTTAAATCCCTTCTAAGTCTTCAGAGAGGGGCATATCGTTTGATTGTGGTAAAACTTTATAAAATAAATGTTATTACAGTGATTTTAAAAAAAGCAAATTTTATATATATTTAAATGTATAATATAATATTTGTTTTTGTGATAGTATAAGGCGGCAAAACCAGGGCCGAACCCTAACAAAGATAATAATATAATATTATTAAATTGTATATTTAGATTAACCATATTATATATTTAGTATTTATATTTATTTTATATATAATATATAACATTTAATATAATTATATTTATTGTTATACACTATATTTTATATGATGTAAATTATTTAATATATTTTTTTAAAATATTATATTATAAAATGGCATATATAATATCTAACATAATAATACTTATTATTGTATAGTATATTTATATGATGTCAGTTATTTAATATATTTTAAAAATAACAATGTAATATAAAATTTTTATATTTATATTAGATATTAAAATATATTTGTTATTTTATTATATTAATTTTATAGATATAATTTATATTATATTTATATTTATCATTAAATATTATATTCTATATGATAGAAATTACTAAATATATAATAATACAAATATTATATTATATATTTTCAATAAAGTACTATTTAAATTAATTTATAACAAATATAATAGTTTAACCAACTTTCTCAATCTCAATTATCAAGGTGTTGGTCACAAATTATCCCACAAAAAAATAGAAAGCAACATAAGATCTTCTCTCTCTTGCCCTTCATCGATCCTCTTCTTATTTACTAAGCATGTTGAGCCCATCCAACTAAAATGGCAAGCTTATGTACAAACTTGGCAAGACTTTCCATTCATCAAGACCATCTTATTGCATTAAATGTCCCCAGTTAGAAGGAGTTTCATCATCAGTTTCTATCAATGGATCTAGAGATGTGCGGTTTAAATTCCATGGGACTCTTGGTGGACACATCGAGTGTGCATAACATTTTTTTGTTGGTGGGACTAATGTATAGATTTTCGAAGGAGGTTTGCATGTGCAACATGAATGGGGAGGCACCATGTCTTTCTAGTTAACAGTTGTGGCCAAAAAAATGGTTGGTCTGCTATACATTTGGTGAAGATTTCAGTTATAAGTCAAAGCCACTTAGGTACGCTGGAGATTTGTGGAATTTCAATTGTCATGTCTTTAAGTGAATGATGATTGTCTTCTATCCCTATGGACCATGTAATTAATCTAGCATTGAAAGATCTTTTTGGTATTTAGTAAATCCCATGAACTTAAACTTGTGGTTCTCCATAGTCAACACTTAAGTATTCTTTTTTTGTGAGACCGTCACTATTGGCCAATGGATCCACAACTTTCACCTTTACCACATGTATTGCCACCTACATACAGTAGAAGTGAGTAGTCTCCTTGATCTAACAAAAAAAATCTTGGCATTTCATCCGATACATATGGAGAGAAAGGAGGACCTTTGGATCAATATTTTCCAACTATTGGCACCTACAGATGAATAACACCTATAGGCTCGAAAGCATTCACTGTGTATGTGAAGAAAAGTGGACAGACTAGTTACAAATGTAAGAGTCAATGTGACTCAGCAAGTCAGGATCCTTGCAATCAAGACACCTTCCACACAAAGATAACAAAGAAGAATATGCTAAAACAATGGAGCAAGATTCTATACAACTGTCATGAAATATAATGATAGATAGCCTTGCTTATAAAGGCAAGGTGATAGCTAGAAAGGTGGAGTGAAAGATGGAGTGGAAAGTGGAGATATTCCTACAACATGTGACAATTAGAGGATGATAACTAATTTAACATGTGGAGGATAAGACAACTCACTCCAACTATCAACAACTCAATACACAACTAGACTCAAATAGACATCTAGAAGACTCGCTAAGTCAACTTAACATGTGTGAATTATGTGTGATGTGTGAATATTATTTAACTAATAAATAGTTAAATAATATGAATTATTCACACAAGGGTAAATTGGTTAGGTGATAACCATGTTCACACCAATAACAAATATGATCCTTGAGCTCATTTATAACATATTTTATTTCTTTTCAAGGTTTTTTAAAACAATTGAATTACATTTATATTGTATTTTTATTTTTATATAGTGGATTATAATATTAAAAGGGAATATACATCTGAACCAGAAGTCCTCTATTGGCTAAAGTCACGTAGATGTTAAATCTAGCCCAAGCACACCTTCAGATCTCTATGACTTCATTTTAATTGATTCTCAGTCTCAATTTATTTTGTAAGCATTATAAATCTCCTTAAGGCTACAAAATCAATATACATTTTGATGAATGAATATAATATTTTAGGATTGAATTTTTTGTCATTGTATGTATTTATTTATCAATTTACACAAGATCCTAGAGTATTGCATGTAGTATCTATCTTTGTTAGCTTACTCATATTATTTATGCTTTGAAATCAATGTGTGTTTCCTAAAATGTCATTCTCCATAGCAAAGGACCAATCTATCCTAGGTGATATCATTACACCAATGACACATTTTTGAAAGTTTATCCCCAATTTTTCTTGATGTTTTTGAAGAGCCTCATTTTAGACAATAATGAGTATTATAAATGGAATCCATGATCGTGAGGAGGCTACATTAACCACTAGCCAAATACCTATTCTAGGATGAAATCTATAACCAATCACTACATCATCCCATATAGATCAAAGCCAATGATGCCATTGAGGTTTGATCAAAGACTTTGAGACCATGTAGATTATCTCCTTACCCTCCCATGCTTCCAAGAAAACTGTAACAAACATTAAAGACACATCTATATTCACTCTATATATATGGGTTGTCGACAAGAACTACTCACCAAGGGTTACTCTAATTGCATGCATCATGATCACAACATTTACCTTGAAAATCTTTCTCAGCCTAAGATCTTTGATATCCCACAAGAAAGAAAATTGCCTTTCCTTGGCCACCAACCTGAATGTTGCGCATCCTTATTTCTTTTTCTCTAGAACCACCAGAAATGGTATGACAGAGAAATATTTATGGATCAATGGTGGGAGTTGGTTGTATATCTTTTCATGATCTTATACATGCCTAAATATTTAGAACAAGAGGAAACCTCCCCTGCCTTCGCTTGTGACAATGACTACATCATCACCTTCTTATTATTAAGCCTCTCAACTTTTGAGGAGTGTGTTAAAAAAATATGTTTAGGTGCAAGGTCTTGCAATGTTTGCACTATGTTGTCCAATAGACAATCTCCCTTCACACCAATAGAGAAGTTAACAAGGGAGTCTACATGGCAATTAACCTCTCTATATGTGTACTTTATTGTGAAAGCATATAAAGATTCTAGGAGGGGTAAACACTACCTTAAAATATTATTTATCTTCCAATTTGAATATCAACTTTCAAATATAATTAACAAATAAAAAACATATGATGTTACTTTAATTACCATTTATTTCTTGAGATTTACTTTTATATCAATAATTTGTAATCTAGACGTAGATCATGTATATCATAAAAAAATAATACTTCTTCTAATACAATTTGTTGAGACACCAAAAAATTAGAATTAAGCATGCTAAAAGATATGAACATTTCATCTTAGTACAAAACATCTCATTTCTACCATCGCAAATCATATTACTATCAAGCTCAAACATACATTGTGCTCATGTATCCATAACTTCTGGACACGTAATTCTTGTAGAGAAACAATAATATCTAGTTTTGAATTTTTTCATTTGTGGAGTTAACTGTTGAGATTTTCTAAAGTGAACTAAATTTGATCAAATATTAGGTAATATTCCACTCAGGATATTATTGAGAGAGATAAAAAGAAATGGACAGATAGAGAAGGATACAAAGAGGTAGAGAGAGATAGAAAGATAAAGATGAAGAGAAAGAGAGATAGAGATATAGAGAGATAAAGAGGGAGAGATAAAGAAAGAGAGATGGTATAAGAGAGATAGATAAAGAAGATAAGGGGAGATACATAGACATATATAAAGATAGAGACATAGAGAAAGGAGACAAAAAGACATATATAAAGATAGAAAGAAAGAGAGAGGAGATAAAGAATTAGATAGAGAGGGACACAGAGAGAGCTAAAGATGAGATAGAGAAAAGAAGAGAGAAAGAGAGAATGTGAGATAGAGACATATAAAGATAGATAGAGAGAGATAATGAAATATAGCTAGATCAAGAGAGAGGATAGATAGAGGAAAAAAGAACGGGAGATAGAGACAAAAGGATAGAGATATCAAGAGAGAGTTGGAGAGAGGAGAGATAGAGGAAGAATGAAAGGAAGATATAGACAGAGGGATAGAGAAATCAAGAGAAAAGATATATATATATATATATAAAGAAAAATTGGAAGATGGAGAGAGAGAGAGAGAGAGAAAGAGAGAGAGAGAGAGAGAGAGAGAGAGAGAGAGAGAGAGAGAGAGAGAGAGAGAGAGAGAGAGAGATGGTATAATTGCACCTTAACATGCAATGGGTATGTTGAGATAGCATGTAGATCAAACTCTTTAAATTTCCACTACCATCCCACAAGGTGATGTAGAACTCTAAATCCAACCAATCATTTAACATGTTGTGGTAAATGAAAATTTATATCTTTATTTTCTATACACAAACATTTGGAAGATATTCTTTCTTTGACCTTTATCTTTTGAAATGGTTTCTAGTGATGGGTTTCATAGTAATCATTTTCTAAATCTAAGTGTTTTTTTATGAAATTTGATTTCTTTCAATCCTCTAGGCTTTCATTCAATCCTTACAAAAGACAAAATAATAATAATAATAATGTCCATAATTTTTAATACTTATTTTTGGTACCCTGTTCAATTTCAATAGGAACTTGGCTATGAAAAATAAAAAAATTGTAATCTATTGAAGTCTAGATTAGTACAAAACGAAGGTTTCATTATTCTATCAAGTTACACTTAAATACATTGAATGCCTTACATAATTCACAATCTATGGAAATTCATATAGAAAATAGAGGAATGCTTCCCGTCTAGCCCATCCCTTCTGTTCCTATAGGGGCTTACACCTATTATCACATCAAAACCTCCAATTGAATTAATCATTTCAACAAGTCTTTCTTTTGTCAAATTCTGCACACCTTCCACCTCAATTAATTTACCCTTTTGATGTGCATTTTCTACCCAAATTTTGAGGATAAGCTTGTTTTCTTTACAATTTTTTGTAGATACAACATAATTGAGTGGTATACCCAAATGATGCAAAGCAACTTCTGTACCCCCAATTCTAGTGAACAAATAAAGCATATTGATCCCCTTTAGATAGATAGGATTCACAATAGAAATATGATTTCCTTCAATAGAAAGATGGTATCCTTAAATAAGCAACATCCATACACGCAATTAGTCCCATGATAATTGTGCAAACAAATTTACTACACAAAATCGCAATAATAATAATGTCCACAATTTTGAATACTTGTTTTTTGTAGCCTCTTCAACTTTGACAAAACTTAGGTATAAAAATAAGGAATTTTTTAATCTATTGAAGCCTAGATTAGTACAAAATGAAGGTTTCGTTATTCTATCAAGTTACACTTGAATGCATTGCATTTCTTACATTCACAATCCATGGAAATTCATAGAAAATAGAGGAATGCTTCCTCTCTAGCCCATCCCTTGTGTTCCTTTTGTTTCTTGTTAGAATATTATAGAGGCTTCCACCTATTATCACATCAAAACCTCCAATTGAATTAATCATTTCATCAAGTATTTCTTTTGTCAAATTTTGCACATATTTTACCTCAATCAATTTTCCCTTTTGATATTTTTTTCTATCTAACTTTTGAGGATAAGCTTGTTTTCTTTACAAACTTTTGTAGATACAACATAATTGAGTGGTATACGAAAATGATGCACCCCCAATTCTATTGAACAAAGAAATGATATTGATCTCCTTTAGATAGATTGGATTCAAAATAAAAAGATGGTAGCTTTTAATGAACAAATCAAAGTGATACATTTTTCCTCTTCTTCCATTTTTATCTATGGAAGCTAATTGACTCACTACTAGATGAAAATCATTTAAATGTTTGGTTACAAAGTCTCGTTCGTGTATCTTTAAGGAAAATGTAAATTTCTTTTCAAAAATAACTTTCTTACAAGACACTTAGTTTGATATACTGTAATAATTTCATCTCATAAACTCTTAGCAATGTTTTGAACTAAAACATTCATTAATATTGAATTACAAAGACATAACCTAATGGTACATCTATCTCTTCTATCCAACTTGTCCCATTCATCTTGATCCATTGTTGATGGTAGAAAATTGTGTGCAACAATTATTATGATCCACTGATCTATCTCCACTAAAAGATCTTCAACCTTCAATTTCCACAACTCAATGTTTTACCTACTGAACTTTTCAATCTGATTTTTCAAGGTGTTGACCATAGCTTTAGATTTTCAATTTTTATTTTAAATCCACATTAATTATCCTAGAAGTCCAACAAATGGAAAGGACACTTAACACCTTCTACAGTTTGAGTCTTCCCTCATTTTCACCACCATCCCAATAGTAGATGATCAATGTTTTCAAGTATTCTGTTGGAGTGAATTATTGCTATACTTGTAGACACCTAAAAATGCTTGCCCCTGCAAGCCACTTTCCCACATCATCACATCACTAATTTACCCTTTAACAATTAATTAATTTATCTTATTCATCCCTTGTAATGAATTAATTCAATTAATTTATTTCTATACCTTAGGACTTCATCCACAATTAATTAAATAAACATTCCTAATATTTATTTGGTTGATTTATCCATCATCCTAATCCTAATTAATTAAATAAAACATACTTATTTAATTAATTCCCCTAGGCTATAGCGTAAACTTATTCTAATTGAATAAATATCAATTATTTAATTAGCTTATCTAACCTACCTACCCCCTATACCTAAATTAATTAATTAAATCATTATTTAATTAATTTAACCTCTAATTAACCCCCTCACTAATTCCCAACAGCCATATTAATTAAGTTAAACACTTAGTCTTTGATGACGGCATGGTTCAGTGGTTAACTTGCTCAGTTGTAGTGGCAGCAACCAGAGTTCAAACCCCTGTTGGGCCAACGAGCTTGCAAGGCTTTACACCTTTGCTGGGCCAACAAGCTCTTTGAAGTGTTCTTGTTAGGGGATGAGGTCCCCCATGTTGTGGCCTCACCGGTTTATTGCTCTGGGCAAAAGCATTCATGTGGAGCCAGAGGGCGTGTCGCACCAGCGTCACCGGTCATGTTAAAAAGTTTACCAGGCGCATTATCTTTAAAAAAAAAGGTTAAACACTTAATTAATATATTCAAAGCTTGATTAATCCTTATGCCCACACACTTCAAATAAAACCAATTTTTTATTCAAAGGGGTCACATGACCCTTCCAACTCACCTTTCCATTTGCATGTAAGAGCTCTTTTTTATGCAAAGAGCTCACACATGTGTTTTCCAAAAAGACACATGTATCACATGTCCGCACACTCACCAATAAAACTTATTTTTTTCTTCAAACACTCCCCCACAAAAATGAATTTTTAATTCATTGACAAGTCCACGCCATCCTCACACTATCCCATGGAAATGAATTTTTAACTCATTCCTCATCCTTCCCAGTGTGAATTTAAAATTCACATTTAATCTCAATCATCCAATTTTATTGATGAGATATAAGCCCTTGATCTCATCCTCTCATCTCAACCATTGATTCCAACTTTGAATCGTCGCCATTGGATTCAAATCCCTCCAAATTTGCCTATAAATACAAGGTTATCCTAAGCCATTATCATCACATTCAATAGCATTAAATTCATGCCAATATCTCTCCTAAATTAGTCTTCCATATCCTCATAATGTCAAAATCCTTCTAGCCTTTCATCTCTCATCTCATATCTCTCATATCCATATCCAAATCATCTCAATCTTTAGCCATTATCCTCTATCAAATCCTTATTGTGTTGAGAGCAAGGAGCAATCCACATTCACACTACATCAACTTGGGTAAAGCAAGGAGCTCTTGGGTGCAAGATCCTCCACCTTATCAAGGAATGAAGGAGATTGGAGGACTTTGAAGGTATAAATATCCTTGTTTTGAGTATCTTTGATGTTTTCTTATCTTTATGATTTCTCCTCATCTTCATTTGGCACATCTGATGGGACCCCCTAGTCCCTATCTAACTTTATTTTGAGTGTTTGTGAAGGTTTCTTAATGAACAAGTTGGATTAGTGTTATATGCTCTTGCAATCACACTATATTCTCATGGTTTAGTGCCATTTCTCTTTGTCATAGAGAACTATTTCCCTATGAATTAGCACTATCCTTGTCTATTTTAGCACTATTCTATTACAACATTATGCTAACATTGTTGGTCAAGAAAAAAATATTTTGGTTTAAAAATTCTTACTATTTTCTATAGGTGTTTGCTCTATGTTTTTTGACAGGGTCTCTTGTTTCTAAGGGGTTACTATGCCCGATTTCCACCTTCATCCAATCTTAATCTTAATCCTACATCATTCACCATCATATCCATCCATTATATTCATAAACCCATACACTAATGAAGGATGTCATCTATTGGCTATTAGCAAGGAATCATTTTCCATCATATTCTACTATAAACACAAGTCAAGTGCCATCACGTAGTCCAACATCTACCAAGCTCATCAAAGAACCTATCACATCTATCCAAAATCACTTCCACTTACATGCAAGCACATGAGCTATGTCAAGAATCAAATCCAAAGGATGTTGAAGCATCAACCTCCTATCCTAATCAAGATCTAAGCATCCCATCTAATCCCATCCCTGAGCCCCTCCCATCTAATGATCAACTTATCCACGCCAACCCTATCACCTCCTTACCATTCCCCATTGATCCCCTAATACCATATACCAATTCCATCCCAAATCCATCCTCTTATTCACTTGGAAAAGGCACTTTCATCCATGGCGGCTCCCTCATAGGAGGTGAACAACTTACATCCACCACCTACCCTCCTCTAACAAATAATGGACTCTCATCTTCTTTCCAAAGCACCAAACATCCCATTGCATGTCGCATACTCCAAAATATGAAATATCAAGGCAAAGGTTTAGGCCTTCATGAGCAAGGTATTTTGGAACCCATCCACACCATATTCCATCCATCCTTGCATGGCCTTGGCAACACGTCCCAAGGAAAACAATCCACCCATGTTGGTAGCATTTGCACACCTACTAAAGTATCTTCTTGTAACTACAAATCCAATGCACCTCACCACACCTCCAAATCATATGTTGCCATCCCTCCTCCATCTTCATATCATAAGCAAAAGCATGTGACCATACATTTCCTCCCATCAAACTTGCCTCCACTACACCCAACTCCTAATATCCCCATCCTTAAATCCCCTTATCTTCCCATCCTTACAAATTCTATCCATAAATCTTCATCCCATAAATCTTGATCCCCTTATTCCCATATCCTTCCAAATCCTATCTATAAATCCTCATCCCACAATTCCTGATCTCCTAAAATCCTTCATCATGATCAACAAAAGCACAGATTGACCAAACTTGAAGCTATCACGAACTCCATGGGATTCAAAAGTAAAAGTTTGGATGCCTCTACTCATAAAGTGAACAATCCACAAAAGCCTCAAGATCATAATATCACAAGACATTGATGCATAATAGTAAATCAAACACAAAAAAGGTTATCAAACCCCAATCCATCAAAAGAAAAAGAAAAAACAAAAATGGTGTGGGTCCCTAAATAAAAACAAGAAATTCAAATGAGAAATCCACATCCCAATATTCTCTGAAATCCCAAACATCTTGCTCCCCATCTAAAAATCCCACAAATTCTAAGTCTATTTGGGTCCCTAAAACCCCAAATCGGCCATCCAAAAACCCCATATCTCGATCCCCATTCTCCCCACCCCACGTCCAAAACATAAGCTTCAAAATACATCACAATGTGTGTAACCATTGGTCATGCTTCCCCTCCACCATATGACATTCCCACATACCTCCATCTCTCCATCTTTCATCCACTATCCTACATATCCCCCCCATCATCTTCCTATGATCCATGCTTTTGCATAAAACTTACATAATCCACTTCATAATCCACATCATAATCCACATTATAATCTGGATAATCCATCAACCTATATCCATCCATGATCCATCTCATAATCTACCATCCATTCTATCTTCTCCTATCTACCAACTATCCAACATTGGACAACATCTTCCTTACTAAGGAAACAGGTGCTAGAATCCCCCTTTCATCCAAAAAATCCAAAGAAGAATAACAAAATCAAGAAAATAGTGAAGAGAAAAAATCTATTCAATGGTGAAAGCCACTCTTGGTGGTGCCTTCAACAAGTACCATGATGAAAACCCCTTATGGGCATCATGAATAATCCCTTCTCCATCCATTCATATCCCTATACTTGGGGCAAAATCATACCTTTGCTCCACATCCTTTGCATATCTTATCTATTATCTATCCATATCCTATCATATCCCTATCTACTATCTTCATCCCTATCCTATCATATCCTTATCCACCATCCTCATATCTATCCTATCGTCTACCATCTATCTCATCTACTACACCTTCCTCCTTAGATCTTGATAAAGACTAGGGAAAATATCAAAACATGCTTTGGACACCTCTCAGCATAAGTCCCTTTCCAAACATACCCTCCATCCATCTACTACAAAGCCTATCCATCCCTTCTAAGTATTTACCCATTGTAAAAAATTCTAAGGATCATACCTAGAGTGGGGCATATGATTCCTATGAAAATGAGTTCTTTGGAGATCATCCTAAAACCCCTCTATCCATCTATCATGCATCCTTATCCTAGCCTTTATCCCCATGTATCCATCCATCTATCATGAATCACCTATCCATAATCTTTTGTCACCAATCCCCCCATCTAATCCTATCACTTTGTTCACCTCTAGACTTGGTGTTCCCTCATCATTGGTATATAGCACAAAGGCTATATAAATTTAATCCAATGCCATCCCATAATAAAACCATACCCTATCCAAAGCATTCAAAAAATCCAAAAATATAAAAAAAAATCCAAAATATTCCAAAAATCTAAAAAACACCAAAACCCCATCATCACCAAAACATTTCAACATCATTAACATACCAACCCATCCAAAACTATCCCTACATCATCACCACAAATTAGAACTACATATCATCATCACCCACATCTTAATGTGCCTTGATGCATCAATACAGGGTATGTAGCAATCTGAAATACGAAGGAAGTATCCAATACTCAGGTACATAAGATGCACCCATCCAACCCACTTGGATGGTCCCTATTCCTTGATCTTACACTTGTTCCAAAAGCAATACACTTGCTAAGCATACTATCAAAGCATCATCCTTCACCAAAAAATCATCAGCTATCAAATCAACATCAACCACAACTTGTAACCATCATATCTTGTGCTAATCTTACAACATCAACTATCAAAACCATGCACTAGGATATATCATTCCTACAATGGGAATGGCCCAATCATCCATCGATTCCTGCCTTAATAGATATATCGTTCCTATAATAGGTAGAATCTATCAATCATCATCTATCTTCGTAAGAGATACAATGGGTATTTGTTGGGTCAGGTGGTCTTTTGGTTATTGATTTTTATCCTTCGTTCTCTTCAAAGATCACATCAAAACTAACTTGATCTCACTATATCATGGTATGTGGCAAAAACATTGAGAATGGGGCATAGTCATTTTTTTTGTATGCTATGCTTATGGTTGGTCTCATTACTCCAAGATAGTATTCTTATCTTGTGGATCGTAGCGTTAGTTCTAGCATATAGATCTCCTTTTTCATCTAAGGTTCTTCATACCTTTTGTCTATTAATGGATTATATGCTATGAGTCCCCTTCTGTCGTCTAGACAAGGTTGCACTATCTTAGGAATGCATGGGATTATCCTTTTGTCTACTTGTCTAGTCCATGCAAATGTTGGATACACATCATCACCCTGGTCTTCTATACCTTGGTGAAAATATCCTCTTTGCTATAACAAACCTAGGATTTCTCTAAATCATATCAGCACAATACTCATCCATTTCCAATCTATCCATCAATCCATCATCAACCAATCATCACCATCCTCCAATCCCTTTATCCTTGATCCTCTTTAACCAACTTGTTCATCCATTTTGAGAGCACATTCATGATCTCGCAACCCACCTTCTCTCTCGAGGGGCCATCACCATTATCATCATCCCCAATCCTATTCTTCTAAATCAAGGACTTTTTTTATCCAATCCAACACTATATCTTAAACTTTGAAATAATGTTACTTAGCCACAACATCATTTCAAAGAGGGGCAAAATGTAGACACTTTAAAATTACTTGCCATCGCAAGTCACTTTCCGACATCCTCACATCACTAATTTACCCTTTACCACTTAATCAATTTATCGTATTCATCCCTTGTTTAATGAATTAAATCAATTAATTTGTTACTATACCTTAGAACTTCATCCATAATTAATTAAATTAATAGACTTCCTAATATTTATTTGGTTAATTTATCCATCTTGCTAATCTTGATTAATTAAATGAAACATACTTATTTAATTAATTTCCCTAGCCTATAGTCTAAACCTAGTCTAATTGAATAAATATCAATTATTTAATTAGCTAGTCTAACCTACCTATACCCTATAACTAAATTAATCAACTAAATCATTATTTAATTAATTTTAACCTCTAATTAATGCCCTCACTAATTTCCAACAACCATATTAATTAAGTTAAACACTTAATTAATATTGTCAAACCTTAATTAACCCTTATCCCCACACACTTTGAATAAAAACTAATTTTTTATTCAAAGGGGTCACATGACCCTTCCAACTCACCTTTCCCTTTCCATGTAAGAGCTCTTTTTTATGCAAAGATATCACACATGTGTTTTCCTAAAAGACACATGTGTCACATGTCCACACACTCACCAATAAAACTTAATTTTTCATTCAAACACTAGACCCCACAAAAATAAAATTTTAATTCATTGACAAGTCCACATCATCCTCACACTATCCCATGGAAATAAATTTTTAATTCATTCCTCATCCTTCCCAATCTAAATTTAAAATTCACATTTTATCTTAATCATCCAATTTTATTGATGAGATCTAAGCCCTTGATCTCATCCTCTCATCTCAACCATTGATTCCACTTTGAATTGTAGCCATTTGATTCAAACCCCTCCAAATCTGCCTATAAATACAAGGTCATCCTAAGACATTATTATCACATTCAATAGCATCAAAATCATGCCAAAATCTCTCCCAAATTAGTCTTCCATATCCTCATAATGTCAAAATCCTTCTAGCCTTTCATCTCTCATCTCATATCTCTCATATCCATATCCAAATCATCTCAATCTTTAGGCATTATCCTTTATCAAATTCTTATTGTGTTGAGAGCAAGGAGAAATCCACATTCACACTACATCAACTTGGGTAAAGCAAGGAGCTCTTGCGTGCAAGCTCCTCCACCTTATCAAGGAGTGAAGGAGAATGGAGAACTTCGAAGGTATAAATCTCCTTTGTTTGAGTATCTTTTATGTTTTCTTGTCTTTCTGATTTCTCTCATCTTCAATATCAACCATTAATAAACATTCACAATGATATTGGTTCATTAGATCAAGATATTGCATCCCATTGGAAAAGAATTTCAAACTGCTACCATCTATGGAATTTGCATTGCACATCTCCAGATCCATTGCTAGACACTGATGATGAAAATATCTAGAACCATTGTCAACGTATCTCTTTTCTCTCTCTCCCTCCCTCTATTTTTTTGTAAAAGTGTCATTTCATACCAATATCTAATTTTTACATTGTAAAAATATCATATCCTAATCTTTATTGTTGGGTTTTCCATTACAATGCTTAACCATAGCCCCAAGTCTATCACACAATGTAACACCTTTTTCCACTATGTTTCTATAGTTAATCTTAGTTTTGTAATCCCATAATGGCCAATGATTTTGTGTTTTCAGAAATGTGTCAACAACACATATTAGTAATTTCTTTCAATTCTACTAATGGATGGACAACAACCATTCACCATCAACAAAATTGTATGCTCTCTTCTCAAAAAATTACTTAATACTTTTATCTACATGCCATATTAGCGTACCCATTGCATACTAAGGTGCAATTATACCATGTTCAGTTTTACTTTTAATCTATGTTTAAGATCTAAATATTGCAAATGTGTCAAATTATACAAGCAATGCCAATCACTAAGTTCGATTGATCTCTGTATCATGTGCCATCCCATGAGATGATGTATGATGGTAGGCTAGATGACAAATAACCATGAAGTAGGTGGTGACCATGCTTATATTTGCAAGACAATATCTATTTAATGTAAGCTTGTGATAAACAAACATACATGCTTCAAATAATGTTCATAGGTGACGACTAATGGAATGCAGGTGAACCTAGGTGTAGTGCATGAACAAGAATCTAGAAAGGAGATGCATGAAAATAGAGACTACACACCAAACATGAAAGCTCAAACAATTGAAGTAGATACTAAACAAAACACAAGGATCTTGAAAACTATTAAGACTATTAAAATTAATTCACCACACTTGATAAAACAAAAAAAGACATGAGCCATAGGGATACAAGACAATTATCATTCACTTACAGACATAGCAGTTGAACTTCCAAAACTCTTCATTGTACCCATTGCACACCAAGGTGTGATTGCTAGTAATAATTAAGTTGAAATGCCATGCTTCCCTCTTACCTCATTTGATGTTTTGATTTCAATTGGAGAAATGGGCTAGCTTGTTTGCATAGAACTCTTTTTGTGATCTATTGTAAGGAATAAAAAGTTATCCCTTTAAAAATATCTCAGATCTCGGGGAAAGGACTTAGTACCTATCCACCCTTATTTCGTGCATCCTAAGCTCCTAAACGACACATAGATTTTGATGAAATTTTTTGGGTTTCTTCATATGTGACTTAAGAGCTTAAAGTTATTGTTTGGGGTTTTTGATATCAACGGTGTAGCCTAATCAGCTACTTCTTTGCCAAGTTGTCCAAAATCACAAAAAAAAATAGTTGGACCAAAACATGTGCACCAAGACACCTATTACCGATTGCCTTATTATTGCCTTATGTGTCACCATATGATTGGTTATTTGTTTAATGTGACATTTGAAGTGTATTATTACCAAGTTAAGGTTCCTTATTGTATTTTCAGTAATATGTGTACACATGTGGAAATGTATAGGTTCCTTATTAAATTTTTAGTAATATATGTACACATGTCAAAATGTATAAGTTCCTTATTACATTTTTAGTAATATATGTACACATGAGGAAATAAGATGCACCCCAATGGGTGGCTACTCAGTGAAAACATAACATTGTCATTGCTTTTGGGCAACTATGCCCACAGATCATTAATTTCCTCTGGAAACACATCATCATTTCCCCTCAATTTTGTTGGATGTGCTACCCTACCTCGTCTCCTGGTTAGGGCTTAAATTTGATAGTTGTATAGTTGTATTAACATTTTTTTACTCTAAATATAATCAAAATTTTAAAAAAATTGTATCATATGAAAGGAGAGATTTTGGACAAACTGTCAAAATTTATATAAGATTAAAGCTCCTAAACGACATATAGATTTTGATGAAAATTTTTGGGTTTCTTCAAATGTGACATAAGAGCTTAAAGCTATTGTGTGGGGTTCTGGATATCAACGATGTAGCCTAATCAGCTACACAGTTGGACCAAAACATATGCATGAAGACACCTATTATCGATCGCCTTATTATTGCCTTATGTGTCACCATATGATTTTGTTTCTTTAATGTGAAACTTGAAGTGTATTATTACACAAGTTACGATTCCTTATTGAATTTTCAGTAATATATGTACACATGTGGAAAGTATAGGTTCCATATTAAATTTTTAGTAATATATGTACACATGTGGAAAAGTATAGGTTCCTTATTAAATTTTTCATAATATATGTACACATGTGGAAATAAGATGCACCCCAATGGGTGGCTACTCACTGAAAACATGACATTGTGGCTGCTTTTTGGCAACTATGCCCACAAATCATTAATTTCCTTCACAAACACAACATCATTTGCCCTTAGTTTTGTGGATTGTGCTACCTTGCCCCATCTTCCAATGAAGAATTAAATTTGATAGTTGTATAGCTGTATTTAGACATTTTTGTTGTAAATACAATCAAAATTTTAAAAAGACCATATCATATGAAAGGAGAGATTTTAAACAAACTATCAAAATTTATATAAGATTATGATTATATATATATATATATATATATATATATATATATATATATATATATATATATATATATATATATATATATATATATATATATATATATATATATATGGTTTTAATATAATTTACTTATTCTATTTCAAATATGTGTTAGTATTTTAAAAGCACCATTGAATAAATAACTTGAATTTCAATGAAAAATTGAATACACCATTTGGTGTACTCTAAGCTATTGTTGTGAACATCCATTTATTTTAATGACATGCATTTGATGACTCTTGATGATGCCCTTTTTCATCTATGCAAACATTAGATGCTAGATAATATTTATTAGTACCTACATTCAGTTAGTACTATTGCAATGAGTTGGCACTTATCTAGTTATTAATCTATTGATTGTAAATCAATCAAAAGATAGGATTATTTTTCTTGTTGGGCAAATTTGATTTAAATTTGTACTTTTCATATGTCAACATGATAAATTTTTAACAAAAAATTATTGAAAAATGATTTATCTATATTTTCATTGGCTGAAAAAAATGATCTTGCAGATTGTCGAGAGTGCAACAAAAAGCTATAAACGTGGAGAGAATTTTGGTTTGAGGGGAGGATGCGGAAAGTAAACAAATTATGAAGACAAATTTTGTCTCCCACTAGTTAAGTCATGCCTAAATGGATGACTAATTTTTTACTTCATTAGCTAAAGTAAAAATTACTTTTTGTCAAAGGGACAAAATTATAATATTAATAATACTATTAAAAATATAGGGTCCTACACATTTTATTTTATAAAATTAGATTATTTTTGGGATGTCAATTTTATTTACTGAAGAGTTAAAAATCTAATATTTCAATTTTATTTACTAAAAATTAAAAATCTAATAATAGTTACAAATTTTGATAAACATTTCTTTATCTTTAGAAAAAATTATTACTAAACCACAATATTAGATTAATTAAAATAATTAAAATCATGTTCTCTAAAGTACTTACTATTACTTAAACAAAAAATTAAGCACCACTAAATATGAATATGTTATTGTTATTATATTGTGTAATTATTCTTCAAACTTTCAATATTTTAATGCATTTTAAATTGTAATAGTATTCAATATTATTACATTTTAATATATTAGGCAGACATTTCAAATCTCTCCACACCCAACTAGGGTTAGGGTTCTACACATTTTATTTTATGAAATTAGATTATTTTTGGGATTTCAATTTTATTTACTCAGTTAAAAATTTAGGATTTCAATTTTATTTAGTCAAAAGTTAAAAATCTACAATTTCACGCCATGTTACTACATTTTTTATTTTATTCTTCAAACTTACAATATTTTAATCCATTTTAAATTATTAAAGTATTAGTATTATTATATTTTAAGAAAATATTGTGTTATGTAATAGGCTTTTTAAAGTTTAGTTTTATAGTTAAGGAAATATTTTAGTCCTATTTTATTTTTAACAAATTAGATTTTTTTGAGATTTCAATTTTATTTACACAAGACATTTCAACGCTCTTCAAAAATTAATTTTTCAATTATTGGAATGCAATTTGTCTATACAACCAATACCTAATCAACAAAAAAATTACTACTAAACAAATATTATATACAACCAATAGCTAATCAACAAAAAAATTACAACTAAATAAATACTATAATAACAACACTACAAAACAAATACTGACCACTAAGTGGCACTTGTTTTAATACTGATCCATTGAATAGATATAAATGGCAGTTTCCAATTAGACAGGTTGTTGGTCCTTATGAATCTTATACTTGGGATCTTTTCATACTACCCAATGAAGTCCTTTAATAATAGTCCTAATGCTTGATTCACATTAGGCCGTATACTTCCCATGTCATTTAGAAGAGTTTTTCGTTCATTCCATTTAATTACACTGAAATGATTGGTAGAGTTCATTTAAGTGAACGCTAAACTGTGTTTATAAATTGAATGCAGATGAAGAGTTTTGCCCGTTTCTTCATCAGTCCAATGTCCTGAGCACTCTCAAGACAACTGTTAACACACCTGGCAAAGACTGCGCAGTTAACGATTCTCCAACCACCAACCTCTTTATCACTTTGCAATTTGCATTGATCGTCTTTTAACTGCATTACAACAAATAAAACCACTGCCAACTTATTTGTTGATGGAAGTAGGTAAATTAAGCACTGTGATTACCAAATCAAAGGGTCGTTGTGGAAGCCATCTGGTGCAATACTCAATGCCGCCAGAGAGATCATTGCATATTATGTTTGAGAAATTTTCTTCAATTTATTAGAAAAGAGTGTGCAATTGCAGATTAAATGTAAGGAACCCAAATCAGATATAATTTTATTTATTGTTTAATATTTTTTCCTAGTTAGTTATATATTATTGTTATTATTTAATATTTAGTTCCAGCAAAAATTAGGTCGTTGGAATTTGATGTGGAAGTTATGTCAAGTGTGGGTGTCTTGCAGTAGTAGAATATTAATATTTTATTTTGGCATTATCTTTAGTAAAATGAGACGCCCTATTTTTGTGGGATGCTATAATAGATTCTATGACACATAAGAGCCAATTTAGAGAGAGTTATTGAGAATATTGATCAACTATGGCAAAGTGCTTATTATTTTTCATAAGAGAGACAGGAATCTTACCTCTTTTGGGCACCATGCCTCTATATTTGAATGAGTTACTCTATATTTGAATGTTTGTGTATTACTCTTGTAAAGACTTGTATTGTAATCTTGTTAAAGATTTGATAATATATTGTGTAGGTTTTAGAGTATGGGTTTTTTCTCCCCAAACAGTTTTCCCGATGGTGTTATGAAGCACTAATTTTTAAATTATTAAAACTTAAAATTTTTAATTAAGAATTATCAATACTAAACAAATGGCGACGCGGGAAGAAATCTCAATTTCTTTAATAAAGAAGGATTAAAATTATAGACATTCTTTTATCATAAATCTATTATGTAACTATACATTTTAACATCACTCCCTCATGCCCCCTATCTTTCTGTATATAAGACAACTTTCATACGCACAGCCCTTAACAAACATAACAAAATAATTTCACCTTGCTTTATAAATTTTAGAGTTATACATTTTAGAGTTATAGAGGCTTATATTCTATTGGACTGTTACTTATGATAATGATAAGACATTCACCCGGTTCATCACGTCATCTCGTGACAAAAGTATGGATAATAGGAGCGGTAATGAAAGTGGTATATGAAAGACTTGCTTATGATATTCACTATATCTCTTAGGGATAAAAGGACCAACATATTGGCAACTCTATTGGAGAGAATTTAGAGTTAGTCTTATCTTCCGTTAAGAGAAATTGATGACTTTGCTGGTGAGAAGACCGGGAAGAGATTTTTAACCTTGGTGGTTATGTTTGCTACAAGGATTTCCTCTATCCATGAGGCAGTGAATCTGTAGCAACAAATTATGATTGTTTTCAGTCAACTTGCTATATACTTCTGGAATCCTTTTCCCTTTAAAAGGTGGTGACTCTATCAAGAAATTTAGAAGACCTTTTGCAAGCTCAAGATGGATGGAAGAACCTTCTACAAAGATGATCTAGATATGAAGCTAACAATTGAATTAGATTGAAGAGAACATACAACCTAGAGAGCTAAAGATATAGGTAAGTCCCCCATCTTTCCTTCTAGTGAAATAGAAGCAAATGTATCTAATAAAAAAGTATCAAATAGGCAATCTAGTTATCAAAGTGATAGGTCAACATCAAAAGCCCTAAAATCAGGAAAGGGAAATGAAAATTTTGGTCCTCATTATCAAAATCAAGTGGATGATCACACTAGGAGAAGGGAAGAAAGTACTCGTTTAAATAATGAATTTCGAAAGAAAACCCATGAAAAGGCAGAATGATTTTTATAATAGGCCTTTGACACCACCTAAATTGCTAGATTCATTATTGCTCATTTAGGTAGGGAAGGTTGGCTAGCAGATGACCTCATGTAGGAAACTGACCAAGAATATGTGGATGCCCAAGTTAGAATCAAGATAGATCATGGAAGTCAAGGGGAAGATCTAGATCAAGAGATAGCTGAGATGAGAGCAGCCTTAAGGAGAGTTGAGGCTGAAAGAAAATCCTTGGATAACATTCAAGGAAGAATTGATAATTTAAGGAACATTGACCAAGAACCTAGAGGAAAAATGGAGAATCATGCTGCTAGAAGAAAATTGCATAGAGATCCCAACAACAATAGAAGACCACCTCATGCGAGGCCCCCTCTAGTCTTAGATAGGTACAGGTAGTTGAACTTCCAAGGAATACCTAGGTATCCAAACCCTATTCTAGGTGAAGCAAGGGAAAAGCTCACAAACTTCCAAGGGAACAATGTTATCTCGAGAGAAGATCATCTAAGAGATTTCAACAATTTTACTAATGATTATGAGATTGAGGATGAAGACATATTGATGAAACTGTTTGTCCAATCTCTAGATGGCATTGCTAGGGAATGGTACAAAACCTTTCTTGACAAGATAATTGAATCATGGGTTGAATTTCAAAGGATTTTCAAAGAGCATTATGGTGATAAGATAGACCCTTGGTAGATCATAAATGAATTCACGAATATTGTTAATGATTCAAGTGAGTCTATATCAAATTTCTATATGAGATTTGCAAGGCTGATGACAAAATTTTGACATATATGAGACCTAATGAATCCATGTGCTTGATCTTGTATTGCAATGCTGATGATGTCAAGATGGGATACTGTCTATGAGATAAGAATCCAAACACATCAAGAGAAGCTTACTAAATTTGCTAGAAACATTGAGAACAAAAAAAGTGCTTTCAAAAAGTTCATAAGACAAGTGACCTAAAAATCTTGATGGTTGGATAGATCTAGAAGTCTTAGCAATTTAAAAACACTCTCCTACATACAATTTGAATTTTAATAATACAAATTCAAAATTTTTGTGTGCCTATAATCTCCCAAAAGATTCTACATAGAGGTGGTCCCCCCTAAAGTGTGCATTCACATGTGAAAAAGCTCCTAAAACCATTAAATAATGACGTGTGCATCAATCATACAATCTCCCTCATAATCTACAGGTCCTTAGATTCATTGGAAGATGAGAGATAAAACATGAGACATCAAAGGTAGGAGGGGAGTAGTGACTATAAATACTACTAGATATTGCATATCTATTTTTATCTAAGCTATCCTAAACAGGTTATATATCTAACCAAGATTTTAATTATACTCTGGTCATGGATTTTCAATACATTTTTATTTAGCTAGGTGTTGATTAATAGATTGTATGCATTCTTCCACCAGGATATGCTCATGGGTCTATTATTTTTTTTTTCAATTTGGGGTATGCTTTCTTATGGAAAGTTTTTCCTTTCTAGTAGTATGCTATGCAATGCCTATGGAGAATATTATGGAACAATTAATGTTATGCATTTTATAAGTGTTTCTAGTTTAATGATTGAACAATTCATGTTCTTTTTTGTGCTTACCTTCCATTTAAATCACTTCTCCGGCCCAAAAACATTTTTTATCATCTAATCTTTGATTAATCAATAGTCCAACCTTGATTTATAATTTTTTTCTATTATTTGAAATATGGAAATTTAGTCACCTATGCTAACTCCTTGTTTATGGAAGGGTTTCACTAGATTGGATTGAACACCGTGAGAAGAAGGAAAATAAAATAGAAGCTGAACAAGCACATGGTAGGAAGCATCACCATCTCTTCTAAATTGAGTCTCTAAATTATGTACTATAATTCTAGTATATCAATTCTATGAAAGTATGGGATTGTTGCGAATATGCTTTGAGTATTGCTAGTGTGTAAATTAGCCCATATGGTTTTCTCTCATTTTTTAAATAAGGAGGGCAAGAGGAGATTCCTAAATGTTCTAAAAGTATGGTTATGTATTTTGTATTTGAGTATTATGCTATTTGGAAACAATTAATATGATATATTTATTTGAGTAATATCCGTCTTTTGTTCAATGCCAATAAATGTTAGAATACCTACACCTTGGTGGTTAAAAATACACTTAACAATTTGAAGGTTAGATTCTTTTGAGATAGCATTCATGTTATAGCTTAAACAAATTAAGCATGTGTGAAGCTTTTAAAAGATCATTTGAAGTCAAAATTGTTCCCTTAAAACTTTTTGCTATCAAAGTTAATATGTATCTTTAGGTATCCCTAATAAAAGCTCTTTAACTAATTGGAGAAATGGTTTGAATTTTTTGAGTTCCCTAATCTTACAATTCAACAATAGAGTTTACCTTGACATGTTGGGGTATAATCTTTGAAGAGACTGTCACAAATATACATTTTTTCATTATTTAATAGTTGAACTTTGGATTAAATATCTTCAAAATCTTTAACTACTTTTGGAAAAGTCATTTAAGATGTCAGCTATTAAAAGTAGAATTCATCAAATTCACCCAAATCTTACAATTTATAAATGGTGTATGGGTTACTTTATGTTTCAGATGTTCAATGTTGCAAATATAATTTATTGGGTGTACCTAAAGTCTATTACAAGTGTCACCATTATTTTAAAGTGTTCCAGTAATTTTAGAGTTCACTTAATATTGGGGCATCACCTTAAACATATAACTAAAATTAAAAAAATTATTCTTTAAAAATAATTATTTTTGCCTCAATTTTAGAGAAGAACACCTATTTGAAATAGCATTTGAAATGCTCAATGTTGGCATAAATATTCTTAATGATAGAAATATTCTTAGAGAAAATCTTGGTCACCTTCTTTAACAATATCCATATCACCTTGGCCATGAACTCTCCAATATCAACTTGAGGAAGTTCTTGGATCTCCTCTCTAATATTAAATTAAGGTTAGGAACCATGTTTCTAATATCAAGTTCAAGAACTTGGGACTCCTCTTCAATATTAACTTTAGGATCAATCTCCTCTCAAATATTCAATTCAATTTGGGCCTCCTCTCTAATATTCACTTGAACTTGGACTTCCTCTCCAATTATATCAACTTTAGATTGGGCCTCACCTCCAATATGCACATCCAATCAAAGGATATAGGTTCTTTACTTTTAATCTGTGAATGGGGGAATTTTTAGCCTAGCCCTAAACTAAGTGAGGCCAGAAATGGGGGACCTCATCCCCAACATGAATGCATTGTATTAATGTGAATAGTCCAAACCTATGAGTTTAGCGGCCTAGCAGGGGCACAAAGCCCTGAGCTCAATGGCCCAACAAGGGCTTGGAACATGAAGTCAACAGCTTGAATGCTGATTGCTTCAATGCAAATAGTTTAAACTTGTCAACACAACAACCCAGCGAAGGCACAAGACCCACAAGCACAATAACCAGTGAGGGTTTGAACCTTTAACGTAAACAAAACCATCCCCTCTCTGCAAAACATAAGACTTCCACACAAACTCAAAGACACACAGGCAACACTCTGCCCAATTATAAGCTCTCAACAATACAAGATTGCAACAATACAATTGTTTTTAATTATTTCCACTTAAACAAATCAGTAACAAATGAACAGCAAACTCAAAAAGGTATCCGTAGCCTTCTATGTCCATTCTCTGCTCCATAGCTCACCCCTGCAAATTTTCCTTTGTATTTTCTTCACTTATTGGATGTCTTGGCAACGAACACTCTGCTATATAGTTATCATCTTCTTCACTCTTCCCTACTGTCCTCTACCATACACGAGTTGTTCTTCACTTTATTAATTTGTCAGCCCCTTTTGTCCCAACGGTGGTCTATCACCTTCAGCAAGGCCGCGCTCTTATTCCTCTACCGTGAGAAATCTGCATACTCACTTAATGTTGCTTTCTGACAGCGATCTTTATTAACATAATCTCTGTTTTTGATGTTGGGGGCCATTCATCTAATTTCTGCTCTCTCCTTTTTAGGCAGAGATCTCCTCCATTCGACTTCCCAATAGCAAGATATGAGGCGTCACCGTAAGCAAGTCTTTTTAAGTTTATGTCGAACCCTTCAATTTCACTTTCATCCTGTTATGCTCCTCCTTCACCGAACCCTGCGAAATCCTCTCTTCACATTCTTTTTCTGTCGATTCATTTAGTAATATATGAGGCGTCACTTGGTTTTTGCAAATCAAACCATTTGACAAGTTTGTAGTTATGACTTTCTTTAGTTCCTGAATGCCATGTGTAGTCCGATTCTTGCACTCTATTTAATTGGGTAAGGAGCAGATTGTAGACTTGAATAATCCAGCATACATATATTCATGATGTGGTAAAAGAAATCTGTTAGCAGTTTGAAGAAATCTCATGCGATTGAGATCAAAGGCATCTCAATGCAGCACCATAGAGAGGTGCGCAGGGGTTTAAAACGACGCACCTACCTTGTAATTGTGAAAACCTGGTGGATTAACGTAATTGATATAATCGTGGATGCTGATACTGCTCAGTTCAGCTGGGGATACTAAAATCTTAAATGGTACACATAGCACATAAGTAAAAACCAGATGGAACTTATGAAAAAGATATTGATGAAACAGTGTTTTAATCTGTAAACTATCATCAATACTTAAAAATTAGATCTAAAGATGTATATCTATGACCCAATTGTTGGCGTAGCGACTATATCGACGATGAGATCCCTCTCCACCATAACTACATGTTTTTGGTGTGACGGCAAAAATCTACATGGTATCAGAGCGCAGGTCATCGGTTCGAGTCCCTTGAGCTCTCAACCCTTCATCCGCGTAAGCTCGACTTATCGATGTGGTACGTAGTGGGTACGAATCCCACGTACTATATCGACAATGAGATCCCTGTCCACCATAAGTACGTAAAATCAACCAACTTATGTTATCGAAAACCTGAAACAATCTCGAATGAAGAGGTCGGCAGGAACAGTAGCTGTTTTATGCAGGTCGAAATTTGGAAAAAAGCAGTCGGCCGGCTGTTTACGGTGGGCGCACTTATCAGCGGTTGAAACCCTGCCCACTGATCGGTTTTCTGTAATTCAACCCATTAACAGGACGATCCAAAACATAGAAGATTGTCCATTAAAAAAATCAAAATTTGAACAAGTCCAAAACTGTTTATGGGCGGACCGGGTTAACTTTATTTAGTTTATTGACCTGAAAAAATCATTCAAGTTCAATGGTCATTAGAAAGTAATAAAATGATTTAGACTTTCATATCAACTACACAGTGGTGGGGCCATCCCATTGGCTTCTACGTAGTTGCCCTGCCGCATTGGCCTTGGTATGTCGACCATTTTCACATGTAATTTTCTGGTTTCATTCTAATGTAGTAGTCAAATTTCAATCTCTTTTAAGAGCTGGAAAATTGATTCTGGTCCCTACATTTATACACGACATGCAGAACTGACCTAGGTGATGTACAACTAACAAATGTAAGGATTTCCACTGATTTGAAATCATTTTCACATAATGCCTTTGCCAATGCTAAAAGAGTTCAGGAGGTTTGATCTGTTAAAAGCTGGGTCTAATTAAATTTTAAGAAAAACTTTTATAAAATTTATTTAGAATTTGTATATTTGTCATATTTTTTAAAGGTATTTATTTTTAATTTTTTGTGGATAGGTAGGTATATTAGTCAATTTGTTGATGGTAAGGTGTAAGATGATGTATGTTATATATTTCGATTGGGAGAATATACTAATATACTAATGCTCATTTCAAGTTTAAAGTTGATGGTGTTTGTCAATTTAGTTTAATGTTAGTATGAAGGTGTAAGTGATTGTTTTCAAGTGTTAGTTTTTTCAGTTTAACTTACAATTTTAATTAAGACTATCTCAAAAAATCATCTTGAGTATATTATTCATAATACACACTAATTGCGATTTAGTATGACAGCTTCGGCAATTAATTAATATCTAATTCACCATTTTTAACATTCCTATGGGTAAAAGCTTAATAACTAATCATTGTTAATTTTCAACTATTTAGAAATAAATGAATAAATAAAAAGCCCAAGATGTAATAGGGGCATATCATTATCATATCTAAAATATTTCCTCTCATGTTCACATATCTCCACATATTTATATCATTATTAACTCTAATCCCATATGCCTAATCCTTGCCTCAAAATCCACATTTGTTGTCCTAGGGCATTTTTGTGCCATGTAGGATTGATCTTGCATTACATGAATCTGAAATTTAAATTTAAAAAATTCAAATTGTCAACTCCTTTTGTTTCCTCATAGCCATTGGGAGCTAACTTGGTACATGTTTGTGTAACGATTCATTATATCTTGGTATTTAAAGACATTCCTTTGAGCAATAATTCATAATTGAAACACTTCAAGAGATTACATTTGAACTCTCTATACAAGACAACAAAAAAAACTTTATTTTTCATTTTTGCCAAGTCTAGAAAGGTATTTTTGGCCCATTGTGATGCAGGAGCATCTGAGTGCACGCGCGGTCGACATCAACCAAAAATTATTTGTTGGTTTGATTTTTAGTTTTGGGTTTGTTATAGTCATTATTTGCATCTCATTATGTCAGGGAACTTCAAGTCGGCACAGAATTGCAAGAATCAAACTTTCCCTGGATCATAGTTTCGGCACTTCGCAGGTAGTTTACAAAAATAATTATTTTCAAAGAGTTTGGAAAGCTGGGATAAAATACTCTGACACATGTGTGTTATTGAAGGTATTTTTCCAAATGTGAAAAAATAATTGAAGTCATATCTTTCTCTATTTGGGAGATTTTAATGTCAGAAGTTTGTGTCGGCAGATTTACAGAAATTTTAAAATTTCAAAAATTATAAAGGTTGGAGCAAAATCCTTCTAGGGAGGACCTGAGGGGGTTTTAACACACCTTTGCACAAATTTTTAGGGATAAATAAGAACTTTGAAAATTTCACCTTTTCAGCACCTAATTTCCACACATCCTGTCGCAATCGTATTTTTTGTCATTTGTTGATGCACCCTCACAAGGTATTATTCAAGGGGTTTAATTTTGGATTATCTATTCATTATTGCATATTAAGATTGTCAAAATTAAAGAATCTTCTATTTCTTGGTCGCCGACTATTTGTGGAGCACAAGCAATATCTCCTCTTTAATATTATGGTAGATTTTATTGGAGAAGTTAATGAATGGATTGGGCCATATTGTGAAGATTCCAATGCTTCATTAGAGGAGAAATTAAATAGATTTAGGCAGAAAATTAATAAAATAAAAAAAGGTGCCTATGGGAGTAGAAATGCCTCACTTTGAGGCTACAAATTATGAAATACAAACACAAAATAAAAGTTGGAGATGGAACACCAAATAGGGGTAGATAAAGAGGTTTAAAAAGGAATATTGTAGAAGCTCCAAGGTTTGATTCTCAGAGAGAAATTAACGCCTCTTAGAGGCATACAAATTACATTTGCTACAGTATAAAATAGGTGTGCTTGGATAGAGAGAAAGTAGTGCTAGATTGAGATGAGGATGAGTATACAATAGAGAGTATTCTGAAGTAGATTGGGAAAAACCATATGAGAAAGATGGGTGGAAATAAATATAGAATACATCTGTAGTAGATGAGAGTGAATGAGAGGAGTGCAATGCCAGAGGAAAGAGAAGAAGGTGCCTAGGTTGGTAGAATGAAGTGTAAGGTTGGACATGAAGAAGGAGAGTTGATGTAGCTAAAGTTGAAGGACATCATATGGAAGCTGGATATTGTGCAAAGAAGAGGGAGTTTTAACAGCAAATGGATGCCATTAGAGAGGTGGTAGAGCTGCTCCAAAATAGAGAAATGTTGCAAGTTGATAGTTTCATGTGAGAATCCATGAAAGGCCATTATTGTAATGTTGTTGCAGATTTGTAGTTTTGTTTATTGATGCAAATAAGTTGCAATAAAGAAGAATTTGTTGCTATTTAAGTTTTGTGTTGAGCTGAGGTTTTATGTTTTGTGTAATGTTGTTGAGTAGGCTGCAAGATTGGTCTGCTTGGTAAGGTACCCTAATCTTGTCTGCACCAAGTGGTATTAGAGTAGGTTGATCTTGAGTGTGCAGAGTATGTACCAAGAACAAGAGGCAAATTAGTTTCCTATGTGTTGAGGTCTGAAGAATTTTTGCAACAACAGAGAAAATTGATTTTGTAAGAGATATGCTGGTTGTCCTCCAGTAGAGATAAATCTGGGTAGAAGGTGTATATACTTCTTCCACTGAGAGAAAGTGGGTAGAAGAGGTCTTGTAGAGGTGCATCTTCTAGTGTCTTATTAGGTGAGGATAGTTGTGAGTGAGTTTTTTTATAGGGTGGACATGTACAATTGTAGAGAGTGTTGGCACTATAGTGTTTATGTGTGCAAGTTGCAGATTGAGAGTGTGTGTCAATTGTTTGACAAAATGTCTTGGAGACAAGGAGAATATTTGATAATGAAGAAAGCATTTTTGAATCCACATAAAGAGAAGCAAGAGCCCATACATAGGATTAATTTGTTTCGAACAATTTGCAAGTCAGGTGGAAAATGTTGCAAGGTGATGGTGGACAATAGTAGCACAAATAATTTGGTGTCATTGGAAATGATTGAGAAGCTGAATTTGAGGAGAATGAAGTATCCTAGACTGTATTGTATTTCTTTGTTGCGAGGAGATCATCAAGTTTCGATAAGTGAACAAAGTATTTTAAATTTTCACATTGGAAGATATAAGGATGAAATTGTATGTGACATAGTACCCATGAATGTATGTCATGTTTTATTGCGTCAACCCTTTGGGATAGGGAAGTTGTACACAATGGTAGAGAGAACACATATAACATAATAAAGGATGGGAAGGAACATTTTTTGAATCGATTACAGGATAAACAAAAGGAAGTGTCAAAAGAAGTTGCAGCAGATAAGAAGAATTAAAAAGAAGATGAGAAAATCCTTGTGTAAAAGGATCAAGAGGAAGGAGAATAGATTGTAGCAAAGGTTGCAGAGGATGAGAAGAAGTGTTGCAGCCCTTTGATAGAAGGGGTATGGAAGGAGAAAGATGTGGGAACAACCCATACAAACCCAAAAGAGAGAAAACCAAAAAAGAAAAGAAGGCAAGAAAAGAATGGAAAAAGAAAGAGTTTCCATCCATAGCATGTCATTTTGAAGGTAGAGAAGAGGTAAAACATGAAGTTGTAATAGAGTTTGATCCATTGAAAGACATGGAAAAACTAAAAAATTTGGGTCAACAATATAAAGAAGAGGACATAGAGAGGATGATAAATGAGAAGAGTAAAGGTACAACAACAAATAATGAAGAAGAAAAGGATGAGATTGTAGTAGAAGTATGTTTTTTGGAAGACATGGATGAAGAGATTGAAATTGTTGTTGCAGTAGCAGTTAAGTATCCTTTGAAGGATGAGAAGATAGAAGAAGGAAGTAATGAGATTGCAGTTGAGCTTGAAGAGTGAAAAGTTGCAACAATAGAAACATGCCTTTTGGAAGGTATGGCAGATGTGGTGAAAGAAGTTGCACCAGAGGTTGAGGCAGAAAATGATGTTGTAGTGGTTGTGAGTCCTTTGGAGGACATGAGTATGGTGATAACAACAGAAGATGAAAATGTTGCAGCCAAGAGTAAAGAAGGAAAAATTATAGCAAATGGTGATGATGAAGATGTTGTTGCAGTAGGGGAACAAGTGGTAATTTCTCATTTTCTTGAATTTTGTGATAATGAAGATGATGTTAATTTACTTTCATTTGCAATGGTGAGA
Source organism: Cunninghamia lanceolata (assembly GCA_027924645.1). Taxonomy (NCBI): domain Eukaryota; kingdom Viridiplantae; phylum Streptophyta; class Pinopsida; order Cupressales; family Cupressaceae; genus Cunninghamia; species Cunninghamia lanceolata. The sequence continues at coordinate 3,624,322 of BSBN01001957.1, forward strand.
GTTCGAGTTGAGGAGTATGATGAGGTGAAAAAAGATGAGGATATGGAAATATTTAATTTCCATAAAGTCAATCATATCGACTTGTGTACACATGAATGTGAGGTAGAATTTGAGTGGAGGTGGTCGAATCATGGTGGGGTGAATCCCACGAGAGGAGGAAGTGGAATGGAGAGTGGTGAGATGAGGAGTGATGAGTGGAGTAGAATTTGGAGGAGGAGGTTGGGATATGGTGGAATTGAGTCCACGAGAGGAAAGAGGAAGGAAGAGTACACTTGGTGGAGGAGGATGGTACTTGTTTCGACGAGATGCTGGAAGAGGCGAAGGAAGAAATTTTCATAGCCTAACTCAGTGATGGATTTTTCTACAGGTTGTATTCAACCTAAAAGGATAGTTCTACCATTCAACTCCATTTTGTGAGCCCATGCTCACAAACTTCTTACCCGACATGTCTGATACAGGAACATCCAGGTGCATGCGTGATTGACATCAACCAACATGTTTGTTGGTTTGATTTTAAATTTTTGGTTTATTATTGTCATTATTGGCTTTGCATTATGTCAGGGAACTACAAGTCAACATAGAATTGCATGAATCAAACTTTCATCAAATCATAGTTTTAGCACTTTACAAAAACAATTATTTTTTGGAGATTTTGGAAGGTTGGGCTAAAATTCTTTGATAGTTATGTTATTGAAGTCATTTCTCCAAATGTGAAAAAATAATATAAGTCATATCTTTCACCATTTGAGAGATTTTAATGCTAGAAGTTTGTGCCAACAGGTTTACAGAAAGTTTAGAATTTTAAAAATTATAAAGGCTACAGCAAAATCCTTTTACAGAGGACCTGAGGGGGTCATAACACATCTTTGGGAAAATTTTTACGTAAAAATAAAAAATTTCAAAATCTCACCTTTCCAATCCCTGATTTTCACACATCCTATCGCAATCACATTTTTCTTCAGTTGTTGGTACAACCTCACAAGGTATTATTCAAGGGGTTTAATTGTGTATTATCTATTCATTGTTGCATATTAATATTTTCAAAATCAAATAATCTTCTATTTCTTAGTCACTGACTATTTGTGGAGCACAAGCAAATATTTCCTCTTTAATATTATGGCAGATTTTAATAGAGAAGTTAATGAACTAATTGGGCCATATTGTGAAGATTCCAATGCTTCATTAGAGGAAAAATAAATAGCTTTAGGCAGAAAATTAATAAAAGAAAAAAAAAAAGTGCCTATGGGAGTAGAAACACCTCATTTTGAGACTAAAAATTATGAAATACAAACATATAAATAAACGCTGGAGATGGAACCCCAAACAGGGGCAGACAGAGAGGTTTAAAAAGGAATATTGCAGCAGCTCCAAGGTTAGATTCTCATAGGGAAATCAACACCTCTTAGAGGCATACAAAATTCATTTACTATAGGATAAAATAGGTGTGCTTGGGTAGAGAGAAAGCAGTGCCAGATTGGGATGAGGATGAGCATCCAATAGACAGTATTTTGGAGTAGACTGGGAAAAGCCATATGGGAAAGATCTATGGAAATGATTGTAGAATACATCTGTAGTAGATGAGAGTGAAAGAGAGGAGTGTAATGCTAGAGGAAAGAGAAGAAGGTGCTTGGGTTGGAAGAATGAAGTGTTAGGTTTGAGACGAAGGAGAGTTGATGTAGCTAAAGTTGAAGGACCTCATATGGAAGTTGGATATTGTGCATAGAAGAGGGAGTTTTAATAGCAGATGGATGCCATTATAGAGGTGGTAGAGCTTCTCCAAAATAGAGAAATGTTGCAAGTTGATAGTTGCATGTGATAGGCCATGAAAGACCATTATTGTAATGCTGTTGTAGATTTGTAGATTTTTGTATTGATGCAAATAAGTTGCAATAAAGAAGATTTTGTTGCTTTTTAAGTTTTGTGTTGAGCCAAGGTTATACGTTTTGTGTAATGTTGTGGAGTAGGCTGCAAGATTGGGCTTCCTAGTAAGGTACCCTGATCTTTTTGCACCACATTGCCACCATTTGACCCATCATGATCTCCCACTCATTCACCCTTCTCCCTTTCATTTTTTACTATTTTTGAATATAGGTTTCAATCAATTTGTAGTCAATCTTATTTTAAATGTGTGATGGATGTTAAGCTCATTGCATTCTTTTTTCTATTTTATAGATTTCTAATGGAGCAAAGAATCATCATCCATATCCATATCTTTTAGGTGAATGAAAAATATTTAATTACCATGTTAACTGTCTACTTTAATTTACATGCATCTTCATAGTATTTTGCATGCATGCCAAATTGGGAGGGGGAATGTAATGGTGAAAATTGTACAAACCCATGCCCTTTTCTCTTATGTTTTGGGCCCTCTTCAATTGCAACATTCTTTATATAATAAAAAAATCTAAAATAACATATTTGGGTGTGAAATTTGGCTCATAGCCATATCTTAGCTCAACCACATTATCATTAATCTCTTGGTAGAATCATAAAGCTCTGTCCCACTTGTGGGCTATATGTTAATTTAACAATTTTTGCTAAACTGTATGCCCTCAGTTAAAGCACATGCATGCATCCCACTTTTGGGCTAAAATACAAAAATCACAAAAATGAACTTGCTAGCCTAGAGGCAATCTATGGTTTAATTGGAATAGATGGTTCGATAGAAGCTTCTTTGAATTGATAGAAGGCCAAGGGGATTTATTGAATAAACCAATGGCATAACACGTGCATTCATAGGGTACTATTAAACACCCTTGATTCTATTTCTACCCCTTAAATTTATATCTTATAACCCCATTACATACACTAGTATAATTAAAATACCTTCCTATTTTGATTGGGTATCTTATTACCTTTTTTTGTTACATTTTTATATCCCCTTATTATTTCTACCCTATCATCATCCAAGGGCATTAGCTACACCTACATCTAGCTCAAAACCACTTTTGATTGCCATCTCATACATTAAAGCCTCAACATAGAAATATAGATGAGCTATGACAAATATGTCATCTTAGATAAAGCACTAATTTAAAAGCACTTATACATCTCAACCCCCAAACCCTTGTCATAATAACTCTAATAGTGAATCCCTATAATAACAAATACCTCAATTATAGTATACATATTATTCTAAATCATTATGGAAGGGTTTTAAAGATATCTAGTGATTCTTTTGGACTGGGTCATGGAATTACCAAAAGGTCTTAAATAATTAGTTTTAAAGGAAACTTGGGGAATATTGTTCTAAACTTGAATGACCTTAGTGTGACCATTGTTTCCTCTATTAACTACACCAAAGTTGGGATTAAATAGGCACCCTTAGGATTAGGAGGCTTTGACACAATACAAGACAACTTCTTGACCTTGGCAAGACCAACATAGTTAATGTAAGTTCCTCTAATTGACATGTGTAAAGTGATTTCTAGAGGATTTGGAACACCACTTATAAGCACGGAAACATCTTATACACATGTTTTCCAACCCCAAATACCTACTCATATCACTTTAATTAAATTAAATCCTTTCCCCTATTACTAAAATGATATATTGGGTCATATTTGATTATTTAAAAAGCCCCAGTATGCATGCACATGATAAGATATTGCTTTAGAGGTGAATCCGAGGTTTGAGTATAAATAGTTAGGCCTAACATAGTTATTTATACATGTTGCATGCCTATGTGATGCGTGACCCTTGAACATGACAAGTGATCTGTGAAGGGGTCTACTTCTCAAGCCACATTTTTAGGTCTTATTCTTTTCCTTTCTCATTTTTTGTATGTTTTGTGTGTGTATGCATATTTTTTATATTTTATAATTGTAGACACCTGAAATCATTTCATCAATATTTTAGTCATTACCAAGTCATTGCTTGATCATTATAAATGTAGGTTTAGTTTTTTGCAATCTCCACATTTTTTATTGTTTGATAAAAATTCTACACAATTTTACTAAAAGCTTAACAAATTTATTTTCAATGAACCTTAAAAACCTAGAATTACTAATTCACAAAAGAATTGTTCAAATTAAAAATATTGCTAATTAAAAAAATTAAAATATATTTTAATTAAAAAATATTTTTATAATAAATAGCTCATAACTTTATTAATTTTCTATTTTAATTGGTTTACATAACAAAAGCATAGATGCATTAATAATATATTTTCTTGCAAAAACTAATAGTCAATTGAGGCAACCAGGATTATCTCCTCCAGGACCTCCAAAGAACATATAATTACCCCATTCTGGATCAGTATTGTCAGTGCCAAGAGTTAAATCATAGCAAAGAGGTTTAGGTGTAATCGTATATTCTTGAGGGTACACAAGAATATCATTAGAGTTGTGCATTTCAATGTTCTTAATATAAGCTGCATTTGAGAAGCCCTCGTTAGGGAAATGACCACTGCCCATATGTGTTTTTGATAGTGGGGTTCCCATAACATTAGTTTGATAACAAACTTCCCCTCCATATTGCACTACATTGGTTGATTCAGCCAATGAACCAAATAAGGATCCAGGCCAATAACCCACGATTTCGTTTTCTATATACAAGGACCATATCGGCTTGTCTTCTAAAATTTCCTGCAAAGGAAGAGTCTTATTGTCAGTCTATTGGAAAAAAATTATCAATCATAGAGGAAAACATAAAGTGTGTCATTCCATTTAGGTTCCTTACCATACAAGATCTAAACTATCCTTCTACTCACATACAAAATCTTATTTTAAAAAATCACTGTTTTATATCACTCTACACTATGAAATGAATTTTTTTTTTTTAATATTAATCTTTTTATAAATTAAATTTACCTAATAATAAAGATGTATATATTTTATAATAAAATGTATAAGTTAGAACTTATAGTAAACAATTCCTTTTAACTACATAAATTTTTTTATAATCCCTAATAGGGATTATATGTTGAAAATTATACAAAACTATCCCTTTATTCTCATAAATTTTGTTGGCTGTTGGTAACATAAAATTTCCTATAAACCATTTTATATGGTGGATTTTAAATATAAAAAATATCAATTTATAATATTTTTAAAATCTAAAGATAACGTAATCAAAAATATTATTGATAAAAAAATATTATTATAAAAGATATGTATGACATAATTTGACCACCATATTTAATATATTTAGTAGTAATTGTATTTAAAATTTAAAAGTGTTATTTTTCCCTACTTACATCTGATAATATCCTGCATTTCTTTTCACATACTTTTTTATTAAAAAAAAAAAAAAAAAAAAACATTTTAATATTTTGAAAATTAAAAGATGTTAGAAAAATCTCAAATCTAAAAATACCTTTCTATTTTCCTCAATTACTAATAACAAAAAACTAAAGAGGAAAAGGGGAAAAGTTTGCACAGTTGCTGTTTAAAACAGGCTTTTCTGCAGGTTAGAGAATAAGCAAAATAAGCCATATTTGATAACCATGATTACAGGGAAAAAACAAAGAGAAAAACAAAAGATCTCGCCTTTAGATAAGGGTTAGAAAGATTTTTCACTATAATACCCATAGGTAGGAGAAGTAGGTGAGGTAGGAGAAGTAGGTGAGGGCACTCCTTGTTGCCAACCAGTAAAGAAATACATGTTTTACTCTATTGAAGCTGTCACTTACTCTTTCTACACTTATCAGTATTTCAGACTGGTCATTGCCATTGCCATACTCAGATATATGTTCTAGAGGTTGGCCCGGATAGTATTCTGCACTATTGAACAACACAAATCCTGGACACTCTACATTCCTGCAACCTGTAGACGTGTACTTATCAGCCTGCATCAAGATGGTAGCATATGTGTATCAGTAGACTATATAACTTAAACTTGACACAAATATCATGATAGTCAAATTGCATGGTTACCGTCCAATATACAAACAGTCTAGGTCGGGAATCGCCATAATAAGATGGGAAGACCTGAAATTGTAGAATCATAGATTGCAATATTAGATTATTGTGTTGCAAATTTTCCACCCTTCAACAAATTACATTATATGCATTTATATAATACTTACTTCCCAGCCAACTTCGATTGTTTGTTCTGTTGGCAGTCCTTGATCACGGACAAGCCAAATTTGAGCCAGACTAAAAACACCATCAGATGCCACGTTCGGTTCCCATATATTAAACTTTCCTTGTGCTCTATAGGCTTCGACAGGTGAGAATTGCACAACAGCATACTTCAAAATAACAGGAAACATCATGCTTTGTGTGTAAATTGCATTTTCAGACAGCCATATAAATTGAACAAACCATGTCATAAGGCAAGTCTAAAGAAATTTTTTTGATGAGTTTTTAAATTGAGGCCGTTTTGCCTGGCTTGGCCCCTGGCATTCATGGCTATTCTTAGGTATCATCCACTTCAATAGTCAAAGGTCAATTTTGACCAATAAAAATAGAACAAATATTACCACTTTTTGTTGTGAATGAGGTGTAAAATTGTTATTGGTTATTTAACCATTGAAGTGGATGATATTTAAGTAGAGTCACAACTTTTACCCTTGTACTTGAGATATCAGAGAGTTGTCAAGATGATGTTTATACAGAAAGAAATTTTATTATAATTTGTTTTTCTCTAACAAAGGGCTTCACATATGCTAAATTGACATTAGGATTGACTGCATTAAAAAAAAATTCTCTTTAATTAAAAAAAAAAGAAGAAAAAGAATATTTAAACTTCTCATTAGATGTACCTCATGAATCAGAGTTGAAGATTCTATCATTTTTCTCCTCAAAAACTTATTTACAGATCCTGCTGCTTTTACTTGTTCGTACTTTATCTCCATAACAGAGACTGTTCCTTCTGGACATCTTTTTCTAAGCCCACTGTGTGAGATATTTGAGGGTTCCCCTGCTTGAGCATCCTTCCAGCCTATATTTGAATTCTTGTACAATTGCACAGTCTAAATTAATAAGATAGCTACAATTCAATGATACTTATATATAAAGCCAATAGAAAATTGTGGTACAATAAAAACACTATTAAACTAGTAAATTCCACTAACCATACAAAGTTGGGTTTTGAAAAGAAAATCTTCAAGGTAGATTATAAAAATGAACCATCTTATACGGGACTGAAACCCTTATCCCTGCTATCTGGATAAACAGTATAAATATATGCTGAAATTGGAAAATGAACCATCTGGATAAACAGTATAAACTATATTATGAAATTGGAAAATGAAATCACAAATATTAAATAAGGAAGAATCTGTAATTTATACTGTTTAAATGGAATAGAAAATACCACATCTATTTAATAGAGCTTAAATGAAGTAGAAGATGTACCAAAGTTTCTATGCACCTGTTAATCATAGTAAGCTCAGTTGCATATACATGTGCAATCCTATACATTAATATTTTATCTGAACAGAGTTTAATAGATCCACCAATTTATCTTGAAAGACATTAAAAATTGCTATCCGCATCATACTTTAAAAGAAACTCTTTTCTACAAAGAATATAATATCATACCTTAGTATACCCATATTGTTGTTTTGCAGGGTGGAGGGATATTTGATCAGTAAATTTGACACACAGTATCCTGTCTCCATTGTCATGCTGCATATGAAAATAACTACTTTTATAGTCAAGTTTAAATGGAAAAAATAACAGAAATTAGAAAAAAAAATTGACTTACCGTGTAATTGTGAACAGCTGGTGGATTAACGTAATCGATATAATCCTGGATGCTCATATTGCCCAGTTCAGCTGGGGATACTAAAATCATAAATGGGACACAGAGCACATAAGCAAAAACCAAATGGAACTTACAAAAAGCCATCGATAAAACAGTCTAGTGATCTGTGAACTATCACCAATACTAAGAAATTAGAACTAGAGATGTGCATTTATAACAAAGTCTAAATTGTTTGAGACGATATTTCACACGAAATAGTCAATAACAATATTATACATTCACACCAAAAGTATACCCAGAAAAAATAATAGTTTTAAGTCAAATGATATTTGTCAGTCAAGTCCGTCGTGGAAACGTATCATGGTTCTCCGCAATTGGCGTGCCAAATTGCCCCACCGATTAAGGAATCTTCTCGTTGGCTAATCTCTAGTTGAAATATTCAATCGGTAATTATTTTATTGGTTCCTACATTTATACGTGGAATGTTGAGGTGACGTACGCCTGATAAACGTAAGGACTGCGGCAAATCTGAAAGCACTTTCCACATAAAGCCTTCGCCAACGGGAAAAGAGTTTTAGGAGGCTGGCTCTCTTTAAAGGCTAGATGCAATTAAATTTTGTAATTTTTTTATAAAATTAATTATTAGCAAATATGAGTATATCCATAAGTTTTAATAATAATTAAGTTGAAATGCCCTGCTTCCCTCTTACTTCATTTGTTGTGCTGTAGCTTGTTTGCATAAAAAAGGTGATCGAATAAAAAGTTATCCCTTTAAAAATATTTCAGACCTAGGGGAAAGGATTCAGTATGTGTCCACCCTAACTTCGCGCATCCTAAGCTCTTGAACGACACAAAATTTTGACGAATTTTTTTGTGTTTCTTCATATGTGATTTAAGAGCATAAAGCTATTGTTTGGGGTTCTGGATATCAACAATGTAGCCTAATCAACTACATTTTCGTTGAGTTGTCCAAAATCACACAGTTGGACCAAAACATGTGCACCCTTATTATTGTATTATGTGTCACCATATAATTAATTGTTTCTTTAATATGACATTTGAAGTGTATTATTACACAAGTATAGGTTCCTTATTAAATTTTTAATAATATATGTACACATGTGGAAATGTATAGATTCCGTATTAAATTTTTAGTAATATATGTATACATGTGGAAATAAGATGCATCACAATAGGTGTCTACTTAGTGAAAACATAAAATTGTTGTTGCTTTTTGGCAACTACGCCCACAAATTATTAATTTCCTCCGCAAACATGGCATCATTTCCCCTCATTTTGTGGACTGCGCTCCCTCCCCCGGGTCAGGACTTAAATTTGACAGTTGTATCGCTGTATTTAGACATTTTTGCTATAAAATACAATCAAAATTTGAAAAAAACCCTATCATATGAAATGAGAGATTTTGGACAAACTGTGATTGTGATTATGATGATATATATATTTGATTTTTATATAATTTACTTATACTAAAGTATTTTAAAGGCACCATTGAATAAATAACTCTCAATTTCAATGAAAAATTGAATACACCATTTGGTGTACTCCAAGCTATTGATGCTAACATCCATTTATTTTAATGACATGCATTTGATGACGTCCAGCTTGATGACGCCCTTTTTCCCATTTCCTGCCTACCTCGCGTAGACATTGCGGGGCCCAGACGATTTTGATTCTATTACTGATCCATTGATTGGATGTAGATAGCAGTTTCTAATTGGACAGGTCTTATGAAGCTTATTCTTGGGTTCTTTTCATATTAACTAATGGACTCCTTGAATTAATAGTCCTAATGCTTGATTCACATTATGCAGTATAGTAGTATACTCCCGTTCATGTCATTTATAAGAGTTTTTCGTTCATTCCATTTAATTACGCTGTGAAGTTCATTTAAGTGAACGTACGGAAGCAGTTCATAGAGGGAGGCTTCTTAAATTATCTAATTATCTCATCAACGGTGCTGTTGAAATTTTTTAGGAGCATTTTAAAACAAGTGTTCCCATGGATTTTGTAGTTGCAGGTAAGCTTAAAATTTAAAACATCAAAATTTATGGATATGTATGAGGTTTTTAGTTTAATGTTAATTGATTTAGCAGAGATTTTTATGACTTCGAAATAAAAAGATTAAAAATCATCAAATAAATTTTTTCCCTCCAAAATATTTTCTAAATTAAATGGAATGAATCTAAAAACTGGTAGAAAAATCCTTAAACTGGTGAAGGGTAGAAAAATCCTTAAACTGGTGGAGAAAAGTTTACCAGATCAAAATCAACAACCACCTATTTGAAAGAAAAGATTCTAATTTATGCAGCTAAAAAGTTTTGCAATGAAGAATGACTGCTTTTATCCTCCACACTCGGCATTAGTCGTCGTTTCTTCATCAGCCCAATGTCCTGAACACTCTCAAGACAACTGTTGAACACACCTGGCATAGACTGCGAGTTAACTCCAACCACCAACCTCTTATCACTTTGCAATATGCATTGATCGTCTTTTAACTTTATTACAACAAATAAAACCACTGCCAACGTATTCGTAGATGGAAGTAGGCAAATTAAGCACTGTGATTACCAAATCGAAGGGTCGTTGTGCAAGCCATTTGGTGCAATACTCAATGCCACCAGAGAGATCATTGCATTTTATGTTTGAGAAATTTTCTTCAATTTATTAGAAAAGTGTCTGCAACTGTATATTAAATGAAAGGAACCCAAATCAGATATAATTCTGGTTATTGTTTATTTATTGTTTTATATTTTCTCCTAGTTAGTTATATATTATTGTTATTATTTAATATTTAGTGTGATTATAAATTGGGGCATTGAAATTTGATGTGGAAGTTATGCAAGTGTCCGTGGGTTGAAGTAATGCAATAATAATATTTTATTTTGACGTTATCTTTAGCTAAATGAGATGCCTTATTTTTGTGAGATGCTATTATAAATTCTATGACACATAAGAGCCAATTTAGAGAGATATTGAGAATATTGACCAATTATGACAAAGTGTAAATATTACTTTAAAAAGAGAGACATGAATCTTATCTATTTTGAGCACCACACCTCATGGGAGGTTCTCCATATGGTTTTGTAAACTACAAATAGTTCCAGGTTGCTATTAGAATTACTCATATTTGAATACTGATGTATTGCTCTTGTAAAGACTCACATTGTAAGTGTGTCCTAATCTTGTTATAGATTTGATAATATATTGTGTAGGTTTTGGAGTATGAGGTTTTTCTCCCAAAATTTTTTCCCCACAATGTTATGAAGGGCTAATTTTTAAATTATTAAGACTTCTAGATCTGATCAACTACCAAATGGCAGGGCTTCAATTTGATGGCCGTATGGCTCTATTTAGTCATTTTAGCTGTAAAAAACAATTAAAATTTTAGGAAGACTGTACATCACTTGAAGATAAGATTTCAGGTTAATGTCAAAATTTTTATGTAAAAAAATTAGGTAGGCTTTAATATTTGAAAGGCAACTTCAAATAGATGACTGTCACAAAACCGTCAAATTTAAGCAAGAAAGATTAAAATTATAGACATTCTTTTACCATAGATTTATTATGTAGCTATACATTTTAACATCACTCCCTCATCCCCCCTCTCTATATAAGACCACTAGCCCAAAATAAAACCTTAAAACATTGAACAATGCCTCTAAAAAACATTGAACAACTACGTACAAGTTTGTCGATACTATTCAAAGAACAACTTAAATATTATATGAGATGTTTTTTTCTGGTAAAATAATTTATTTCGGTGCTTTAGATTTTATTTTTAAGTTTTTTTTAAGATTACATTGAGAGACATTTTATAGCAGCATCAAGACATACACTTATACTGTGACTATGAATATAAAAACTAAAACATAGCAAACATATAATTTATAAAAATTAAAATATAAACTATAAAATTAAACTCTTAAAAAGTAACATATAAATATATAATATTTACTACACTTTTCAAACAAAAATTAAAAAATTAAAAAATTAAAAATTACTAACATAATAAATATTAGATTTTTTCAAAGTAAAATTCAAATTCAAATAAAACTAAGTTAAACTTTTCAAATAAAAATAAAACAATTCTTAAATAAAAATAAAAACCTTATATGTTTTATTTATATGTTTCATGTACTAAATCAAATAATTTTAAAATAAAATTAAGTAAACAAGAGCTCTGAAAGAGAAGAAGTCCCTGCCCAAGTGAAGAAATAAGGTAATGGAAATTTACAATAGATATAGTTAAACTTATTAACTATTATGCAAATTATGAAGTTGTACTAGACACAGACATTTTGACATAAAAAGTTATTTAGATCTATTTGGTTTGTATTTTTAATGGAATAAAATGTAGTTAGAGTTAAAACTAGTGCATATAATTGAAATTCATCATTTGCTTATCCTTAATGCAATTACTATTTGGGTATTAGTGAAAGTCATCATGATTGTGTTCTTAGTTGTTACATTTTGTGAAATGAATAATTGTAGTTCCATTGTGGAGTTAGAGTATGCTAATCGACCAAGAAAAACTAATTGAAATAGAAATTAGACATGTGTTGAAATAAAATAGAAATAGATTGGGGTTTATTTATTTTGATGTTCAATAGAGAATTGTTTATTATTTTGACCATAATTTTTTAACATGGCTTAGAATCACTTAAAATTAGATGGTTGGAAATAAAACATTGAAATCTAAATTAGGTTGCCCTAGAATTTTAGAGGGACATGATCATGCATGGTTTGTCCTTCTCACACAATTTTTTCCTCTATGGAATTTGACCTTTAGTGCATCTGGAAGATGGTTGGCTAATGTATATCTCTATAACAAAGAACTATGTGGTGCTAAAAAGTGTCACTGAGATCTACTATTACAATGGGGAAAGCAATTGACTTAGTTTTTAGCAGTCAAGATTGATTCAACAATGGATAAAGAATAAACAAATGTGTTGGATGTTGGTGTAGATAGAGTAATTGATAGTGGAACCTACAAGTATTAGTGATAAATATGTGAATGTATTGTCATATCTTGGTTAGATGCTCTCCATATATTCGATCTCTATGTGATCATGTGATAATTAAAATACTAGGATGATGTCTTTGAACATACAACCCTATACATGTTACTTAAGGCCTTAAGGAGTCAAGGCCACTTAATAGAAACATGGAAGCAAATTGCTTAACTATAGAGGGGCATCCATAAGAACATAAGCATGTGTGTGAAGTGGTTTAAAATGAAAGGAGCAAGTACAAGGTCTGCACTTGTCTCCTCTACATTTTGCCTCCACTTTGGTGTATGTGCAAGGTGGTGTAAAATGAAAGGGGAGAAAACTAAAAATAATTAGGATAAAAAGGATATGAAGATTTGGGAATTTGAGTTGCCTGAATAAGTATATGCTCCTGACCCATGAAAATTGTGCATGAATTAAAAATGAAATTAGTAATAATATGCCCCTCAAATTGTGCATTGCAAAGGAGTGCCCATAAATCAAGGAAATAAAATGATTATTGTCATAGTCATTTTTTTTTGTAAAAAATTATATTGGTTGCTAGACAACGAGCTTCAGATTCATTCATATAATTTCCTCTATGAAATCTAATCTTTAGTGCATGTGGAAGATGGTTGGCTAATGTATATCTCTATAACAAAAAACTAGTTGGTGCTAAGAAGCATCACAGAGATCTACTATTACAATGTGGAAAGCAATTAACTTACTTTTTAGTAGTCAAGATTTATTCAACAATGAATAAAGATTAAACAAATGTATTGGATGTTGGTGTAAATAGAGTAATTGATAGTGGAACCTACAAGTATTAGTGATAAATATGTGAATATATTGTCATATCTTGGTTGGATGCTCTCCATATATTCCATCTCTATGTGATCATGTGATAATTGAAATACTAGGATGATGTCTTTGAATATACAACCCTATACATGTTACTTAAGCCCTTAAGGAGTCAAGGCCACTTAATAGAAACATGGGAGCAAATTTCTTAACTCTAGATGGGCATCCATAAAAACATAAGCATGTTTGTGAAGTGGTTTAAAATGAAAGGAGCAAGTACAAGGTCTGCACTTTTCTCCTCTACATTTTGCCTTGACTTTGGTGTATGTGCAAGGCGGTGTAAAATGAAAGAGGAGAAAACTAAAAATAACTGTGATAAAAAGGATATGAAGCTTTTGGAATTTGAGTTGCCCAAACAAGTATATGCTCCTAACCCATGAAAATTGTACATGAATTAAAAACAAACTTAGTAATAATATACCCCCTTAAATTGTGAAATGCAAAGGAGTGCACATAAATCAAGGAAATAAATTGATTAATGTCATATTTATGCTTTTTTTTTTGTAAAAAAATATATTGGTTTCTAGAAAATGAGTTTTAGATTCATTCATGTAATGACATTGCAAATAAAAATGTCATAGTACTATATGAATACTCCGATAATAAAATGGATGAATGGCAAGGAAAATAATTGCAATATTTTTGTGGACTATTTATTTGAGCACAATTTGTATGTTTATAAAAAATTCTCAAGTGTCCATGTGGAAACATCAAAGGATGCCATAATGCAATAAGGTAAACAAACATCCTATGAATATTCATATTAAAAAATCTTTGAACATAATTATGATGACATAACTTTTGTTCGATAAGTTTTATCGACATGAGGATAAATATCCTTCAATGAATTGTCTAAATCAAAACTATGATATTCCATAAATGACAATGAAATATGAAATATCTAATCTATAGAATTTCAAATAGTTTTATGTACATTGAATCAACGAAACTCATGGATGTAGAAATAATAATTTCATTGCGATCAAAGCAACATTGATATGTAATGTGCATAACAAGATTAGAAGCAATATGGGAATCTGTGCAATGTGTAATGCCCAATGGCAAACTGCATTCACAATTTTGGAAGGTGGTAATATGGTATCAACAAGTGCTAACTGAGTTTCCTCAATAACATACCAACTGCCATGGAGAGTGGTATTATAAGTTGAAGCGTCTAGGTGAAGACTGAAGAATAGTACAGCATACCCTTTTCTAGGCTTTACTGCATACAAAAAAGACGTTTGAGATAAGCAAAGAATATTGAGCACATTCGATAAATGTCACTGAATAATATATATGTTAAATTAGGTATTAAATTAAAACTTTTAGCAATAATACCTCAATGGCCATGCTTGGCACATTGTTACCATGAACCATCTTTTTGTTGGCTCTACTTTGCTTGAAAATTTAACATATGTATCAGCAATACTTGGAGAGTGGAATAAGTACACTTTGGAACATAAACAAAATATCTAAAAGTTATTAAGCACTTGGAATATGTGATTTCAGGCTACTAACCTCTGAATTAGGAAACATCAGATAAATCCATGGCTTGATTGAGTTTATTGTAAAAAAAATCAAAATGAGGTTCATATCTCTGGCCATTTTCATAATGCAAAATCTGCATTGCCTCTCCATTTTCTAAATACAACATTTGTAATACAAATAAGGTGGCAAAATGATATGAAACTTAGAGTAAAATCTATAACAATATAATTTCAGTGTAAGCCCAGTAAATTAAAAGCAATTGACTAGCATAAAGAAGACCACATGTCAAGAAGCAAGTAAAACATTTGTCACCTTTTGGGAGAAAGGTCCAACCTGCAATGTTGTCTTCAATGCTTGCAACAATTTCATTCTAACAGATGCAAACACACTTTGCAAACAAACAAATCTACTATTAGTTAAAAGAGATGGTTAATAATTAAGAGTCGTAGATTTTAGTTTTAACTCAAAAGGAACCCAAAGAATAAATTTAGGAGGTATGATGTTTTTTTTGCATAAATCCCTGTTAAACTATTACATGTATGTACTAATCATGACACTTCATAGAACAATTAATACTGCAAGTCACTGTGAGTGAATGCAAAGAATGGCGCCATGCAAAAAAGGATGATGATTTGAACTAAAAAATACAATAACACAAACCTGAATCCTAGCATGTTGCATAGTCATGTGGTCTTTACTCAAGAACATTCTCAAGCTTGTTTGAATTTCAATCATAACACTTTTCTCTGAGTCATTTTCTACAACCATGGATTTCTCCAACTTGTTTCTTGACTATAGTTACATAATACAAACAATATGGAAAACAAATTTGAGATATAATTTTATAAATATTATTTTTTGCATGAAACAACTTGGAATAATTTACTTGCCAATTCAATGAGGTGATCACACTCTTGATTTGCAAGGAAACTCTTGTACAAAAAGGCCCTGGTTCAGCCACAAAGCAAATCCAGTATTTAAATGACAATGCATAGAACAAATTGAGTTACAAATCTTGGTATATGTTCAAAACAATACCTAATGTCAATTGAAAACTTTTCAATCCTAGTAACCCATGTAATTTGTATTTCACAAACCTGGGATGCCAAGAGAACTGAGTTAGTTGGGCTGGATCAAAGCCAGGAGGTGGGCCAAATTTCAATATGGAAAGTTTAGAAGCATGCTTTTCAGTTCTTAATAGCATACTATACCTACATAGAGGATGTCATGGTCACTAAAAATATAGAGAATGTTCACATATCATAGTAAAACCAAGCTCTAGAAGGGGAACATATATGCAGTCATTTCAGTATTCATTTAACTTGGTGTTAGAGAAATTGAATGATTCACAACTTAATTAGCTTTGATAGATTATGCACAAGATGCAAGATACAATAAGTGATGTGAACTATATAGGTAAAGGATGACTATTATAGATCTAGGTCTTGCAAAAACCCCTACTTGATGCAGGAAATCCCTTAAAAAACATAAGGACTTTTCAATTCTAACTTATATATTAAACCAAGACTTACCACTTTGCCTAGACTATCTGAGGTTAGAAAAGTGCTTCCAATGGATTCAAAATGCAATGACAATATAAAGCATCATTAGTAAACAAACACATATTAGTTAATCATGACCGTAATGGCTACAAGGAGAAAAATGTCAATAGTGCAGTAAATACCTATCACAGAGCAAGTAGGCTACTTTAGAAGTTTTATAAAAAAGAAGAAATAACTTACACTCTGAAACTCAATTTACTGGGCCCATCTAATAAGAGACAATAGCACACAAAAAACATTAGTCTTTGCATCAGTAATTGTTACAAACACCATGACCAAGTTATGAACAACCTTTCTGAGACATAAAACATGCTTAAAATAGCACAAGTGCTTTAAAATGATGCAGATATATTTGTTACAGTATGCATACCAAGAGTATAGTTATAAATCCTCTCAACAGACACAGATTTTACATCAGGAGATTTTACAGTTATTTAGATCTGATTTTCATTTGATAGATTGAAGTGCAGTTAGCATGCATGCATGCAGAGAGAAGACTAGTTCCATTCTTAATCGTGGCTAGTAGAGAAGTCAATATTGATGAATTATGGTGTTAAGTCTTGAACCCAACAATAGAGACTAACCCATAGAAGCACTCAAACATAAGGAAGAGTAGACATTAACCCATAAAATACATAGAACAACAAACAATAGACATTAACCCATAAAATGCAGAGGTGTAAAAAAATATAAAATGACACTATAGAAGATATAGGAACTTCAAGAGACGCAGATTCCACTACTATCAAACAATCTAACCAAATGAATAAGCAACACAAAAATGACAGTTTAAAAGATATAGGAACTTACAAATGCCTACTTTCTTGCTTCCAATACGATTGATATAAACCCTATCAAAAGACATAGATTTCACCTTCATCAAACAATCTGAGCAAATGAATAAACAATGCAAATAATTATTTTCTTGACAGACTTAAAACTTCATGCCATAAGCCATTAATAATGCATGTACTTCAGTCTATTCACATCAAATGAAAATGAGAGACTAATAAATGCACTATGTCCTCGTTAAAATGCCACGCGTTGACATTTTGTACTTATTTAGGCCTAATCTTTATTTACATTTCATAGATTGAAGTACAGTTGGCATGCATGTGTGTAGACAAAAGATTAGTTCCATTCTTAATGGTGGCCAACGGAGAAGTCGACATTAATGAATTATGGCGTGGAGTCTTTAAGTCAACAACAAAGACCAACCCATAAAGCACTGGAAGATAGGGAGGAGTAGACATTAACACATAAAATGTAGACATGTAAAAAACTATAAAACAACACTATAAAAGATATAGGAACTTACAAGTGCCTCATTTTTTGCTTCCAATGCAATAGACATAAACCCTCTCAACAGGCACATATTTCACCCTTATCAAATGATATGAGCAAATGAATAAACAATGAAAATAATCCTTTGCTTAGCAAACTTAAAACTTCATAGCATAAGCCATTAATGACATATGCACTTTAGTCTATTGACAATAAATGAAAACTAGAGACTAATAAGCATGTCGAGAAAAGATTAGTTCCAGTCTTAATTGTGGCCAGTAGAGAAGTCGACACTAATGCATCAGTAATTGTTACAAACACCATGAGCAAATTAAGAAAAACCTTTCTAAGGCCCAAAACATGGTTAAAAGAGCATAGGCGCTTTAAAATGATGCAAAGATATTTGTTATAGGATGCATACCAATAGCATAGTTAAAAATCCTCTCAATAGACACATATTTTGTATTGAGATATTTTGTAGTTATTTAGATCTAATTCTCATTTGATGGATTGAAGTGCAGTTGGCATGCATGTGAGATAGAGAAAGGATTAGTTTGACTCTTAATTGTGGGTAGTAGAGAAGTCGACATTAATGAATTATGGTGTTAAGTCTTTAACTCAACAACAAAAACTAACCCATAAAAGCACTGAAAGATAGGGAAGAGTAGACATTAAGCCATAAAATGTAGAGAACAACAAATAATAAACATTAACCAATGAAATGCAAAGAGGTAAAAAACTATAAAACAACACTGTAAAACATATAGGAACTTACAAAGGCCTTATTTTTTGGTTCCAATATGATAGACAAAAACCCTCTCAAAAGATAGAGATCTCACAGTCATCAAATGATCTAAGTAAATGAATAGACAACACAAAAATGACATTGTAAAAGATACAAGAACTTACAAATGCCTCCTTTTTTTCTTGCTACAGCTTTTGTTTCATCATAAACATGTATTAGCATGATATGTATAGAATAAAAAAACATTACACACAAAAGACTACTAAATAGACACAAATTTCACCCTTGTCAAACAATCTAAGAAAATGAATAAATGACGCAAAAAATGACAGTGTTATAGATATAGGAAATTACAAACACCTCCTTTTTTGACAGATTTCACCCTCATCAAACAATCTAAGCAAATGAATAAATAATACAAATTTTCCTTTGCACGAGAGCCTTAAAACTTGACACCAAAAATCATTAATGATGAGTGCACTTCAATCTATTGAAAACAAATGAAAATTAGAGACTAACAAATGCTAAATGTCCTCGGAGGAATGCCAAGTGTCAATAGAAACACTTAGTGCAAAGACATGACTATATCGAAGAACATTAGAAAGCCATTAAATATTCCCAGCAATAGCAAAACATTACCGATTGATGAAATGATTTTATACGAAGACATTTTGCAATTATGTAGACCTAATTTTCATTTTGATTTCATAGATTGAAGTACAGTTGGCATGCATGCATGCAAACAAAAGATTAGTTCCATTCTTAATTGTGGATAGTAGGGAAGTTGACATTAATGAATTATGGTGCCAAGTCTTTAAATCAACAAGAGAGACTAACCCATAAAAGAACTCAAAGATAGGGAAGAGTAGACATCAACCCATAAAATGTAGAGAACAACAAATAATAGACATTAACCCATGAAAATGTAGAGATGTAAAAAACTATAAAACAACACTATAAAACATATAGGAAGTTAAAAATGCCTTGTTCTCTGCTTCCAAAATGATAGACATAAACCTTCTCAATAGACAGAGATCTCACCGCCATCAAATAATCCAAGAAAATGAATAGAAAAAGCAAAAATGACAGTGTAAAATATGTTGGAACTTACAAATGCCTCTTTTTTTGCTTGGTACAGCTTTTGTTTCATCATAAACATGTATTAGCATGATATGCATAGAATAAAAAACATTACATAGAAAACACTACTAATAACTAGTTTTGAAATGCCAAGCAAAGTCTTCTATATCAATAGCATGTATGTTTGAAACAAATCAATAGCCAATTGTGAAATTACATAGTGCACATAAGAAGTTAAAATAAATCATCAAATCAGCCTTGATTAAAGTATCAACATCATTGTTTTGTGATTGATATCATTAACAATAGCCATGTTATGCAGGTTCCTTGACATCTTGCTTCTTGACATTGTTCTACACTACTATGTTGTGCTACTTGGATACTGCATCACAAATAATTAGCATTATGCTTTTTAAAATTTAGTTGTCATAATATGGTAAGTAAGAATGAGAATCAAAATTACAACAGTGCAGGGTGAGCACCTCTGCTAAGTTGCAAACATCGATGTTTCCTTCGGTGACAATCCCTACAATGCAATTATCCATTGCAAGTGTGAATTTTCCTTGTAATTGAAACTTTCGTAACAAGAACATTACTATAGACATGTCTTTCTTGTAATTTTCAAATGGTATTGCAGCTAGTTGAGGAAAACTGTTTCTTAGCAGTTGTTTGTGCAAATAATAGTTCATAGCTCCATCTGTTGTTTGAACGATGCATTGAAGAAAATGCATGTATTCAAATTTTGTGTTAGCTACACATGTTGTACATTATGCAACATCAATGTTTGATGTTTGTGTTAAAAAAACCATTTGTTTACATGATGTGCAAACTGGTTCATATGGGGGCAAGTGGACATTTTTAGGCCTCAGTGTTCTAGTCACCTGGAATGGTAATGCAGTTGTAATTAGTAAGAAATTAGAACAATGCAATTTTAGAAGTTTTTATAGAAGCTATAAACAACATCACAATAGTAGGGTACACATGACAAGTGCTTTGAATCAGAAGCCTATACTATTATGTAAGATGTAAATGTTTTAGATGTTTACTTCCATGCTCAAGGACTTAAGTGGTTCTAGGGAGGATTTTGTAGATGCATCATTGAGCTTGTTAATGAAACTGGATGGTGTTGTTCACATTAGACTTGTACCCTTTTCCCTAGTGCGAACAATATTCTTGAACAATATGAGGGGGATTTTTGTTGATGCTAGTTTTAATTGAAGCATGGTATAGATCTTCGCATGGGTGGTGGGGTCTATAACCTATAAAATACATAATTGTTCAAATGAAAAATTCCAAAGAAAATTAGTTTAAGAATTCCATAGCGGTAAATTAGATTAAAAATTATATGTTCTAAAATATGTACATTAATTTAATCAAAAGAAAATTGCTAAAATGTAAATGATATCAATGCAGAAAGGTATTCTACAAGCAAGTTAGCTCTATCAGAGACAAGTGTTAAAAAGTCTTTAGAAAATTCAAAAAGAGAAGTGCTCAAATTAAATGATGCCAACATTAACTGTGCAAAATATATTACAGTAGCTAAATCATCTTGGGACTCTCCATCCTTAACTTGTAACTCATATTACATTGGCACTTGATGGTGACCAGTAACAACAATGGTGAATGTTCCAATAGGATAGCTATTGTCTGAATGGATGAGCTGCAAAATGGTTGTGTCAGGAATTAGTCTGCGTTCCTTATAAACTTTGTCAATGGGTTGAATGGTGCTTTGAGGGGTTAATACAAGGGAATAATCAAAATCTCCTCTTTGATATTGTGTTTTTTCCTAATGACAAAATTTGTGATACACACACTTGTATGAGGCAATAACTGCAACAAAAATGTGTCAATTAGTTTGTTGTAAATGTTTGTAGTGATTATCATTTGGCCACGGTTGTCAACCAAATCAACATGGACAATTGCTGCTTTTGGTTGTGTTCCAAGATTTTTGGTAAGAGTAGGGTCATAAATGACTAAAATATCACCTTCAAATGCTAAAGCCGATTGTTTTGTGCAAATGTCAAGGATGCTTGATGGTTTTATAGTTTCTACCTTCAATCTATACATTACAATTTGAGAAATGATAGAAACTAAGTGGACAATTAAGCATATAGAAATTCAAGTTATATATGACACAAATGGGATACAACACTTGCCTCTTTTGTTCTTGTTTGTCTGGTGACTAGTCCATTTTGTGTTGTGTATAAAATGTGCTTGGTGCCTTGCAAGTGTTTTTGGCAACACATGCAATGAGATATTTGTGTCAAGAATGGATTAAAACAAAGTGAAAAGAAAAGATTAATGAGATTTTAATATGGTTTTGAAGTTTACTGGTGTCAATTGTTAAGCATTTACCTGTTTGTAGATGGAATGAATGCTATGCCGTAGGTTGGAAAATCTTAAGATATAAGTTTGATGAACTAGAAAGACATCTGTATCTTGCAGCTATCAATAACAAAGTTGATATCCATAGAATAAATATTATATGGATTTGCTTTAAGCTAGTTCTGTGATGCATAACAATTTTGACTTTGTAATTTATTTGTAATGAAGAAATATATGGTGTGCAAAGCTTTAGTAGTATTCTGCATAATAACATACCTATTTCAAAATAGGTGCCTAGTCATTTGTAGCAGCACAAGCACGGAAGAAATTTCCAAGAGCATGATTGGTAGTGCTCTCTCATAGCAATAGCCAAAGCTAGAATTTGCATAGGTAGAAAACACAAATAGTGACATGAGAAGCTTATATTGACTATAGTAGACAATATAAACAACAAATCGGAATGTACTCAGTGGAAGTTATAGAATCAATTTAAAAAGTTCATATTCATAAAATAAATATTATCTAGATCTGCTTGAACTTAGTTCTACAATCGATAACAATCTTGACTATGTAATTTGTTTGTAATCAAGAAGTATATAATATGCAAATGTTTAGTAATATTAATGCATGATAAGATACCCGTTTTAGAATGGGTATATAGTCATTTGCAATAGCATAATCATGGGAGAAGTTTACAAGAGCATGGTTGATAGTCCTCGCCAGGAACAATAGAAAAGATGACATGTGCATAGGTGGAGTAGTGGAAAATAAGTATGCTAGTTAGATGCATGATCATGATGAAGAACAATTAATAGATTGAAGTGCATTTGGCTTGCATGCGTGACAGACAAAAGATTAGTTGTATTGTTAATGGCAGTTAATAGAGAACTTGACATTTATGAATTATGGTGTCATGTCTTTAAATCAACAATAGACATCAAATAATCTTAGCAAATGAATAAACATCACAAAATTGATAGTGCAAAAGATATAGGAAATTACAAATGCCTCTTTTTTTGATAGATTTCACCCTCATCAAACAATCTGAGCAAATGCGTAGACAATGCAAATAATCATTTGCTCCATAGCCTTAAAACTTGGCACCACAATCCATTAATGACAATTGCACTTCAGGCTATTGACAATAAATGAAAATTAGGGACTAACAAATGCTAAATGTCCTCATTAAAATGCCACATGTCAACAGAAACACTTGGTGCGAAGACATGGCCAGATCAAAGAATATTACAAAGCCATGGAATATTTCCAATAGCAACAAAACATTATCAATTGATAAAATGATTTTATACCAAGACATTTTGCACGTATTTAGGCCTAATTTTCATTTTCACTTCATAGATTGAAGTACAACTAGCATGCATGCGTGCAGAGAAAAGATTAGTTCTATTCTTAATCATGGCCAATAGAGAAGTTGACATTAATGAAATATGGTGTTAAGTCTTTAACCCAACAACAAAGACTAATCCATAAAAACACTCAAAGGTAGGGAAGAATAGACATTAACCCATAAAATCCAGAGATGTAAAAAACTATAAAATGACACTGTAAAAGATATAAGAACTTGAGCAGACAGATTTCACTACCATCAAACAATCTGACCAATTGAATAAGCAACGCAAAGATGAGAGTGTAAAATATATAGGAACTTACAAATGCTTACCTTTTCGCTTCCAAAATGATAGATATAAACTCTCTCAACAAACACAGATTCCACCGTCATCAAACAATCTCAACAAATGAATAAACAATGCAAATAATCCTCTGCTCGATAGACTTAAAACTTTACACCATAAGCCATTAATGATGCCTACACTTCAGGCTATTCACATCAAATGAAAATTAGAGACCAATGAATAAAAATTTCACTTACACTTCAACACTCAACTTACTAGGCCCATCTAATAAGAGGCAATAGTGCATAGAAAACATTAGTCTTTGCATCAGTTATTGTTACAAATTCCATGAGCAAGTTATGAAAAACCTTTCCGAGACACAAAACATGGTTAAAATAGCACAAGTGCTTTAAAACGATGCAGATATATTTGTTACAATATGCATACCAATAGTATAGTTATAAATCCTCTCAACAGACACAGATTTTACATCGAAAGATTTTGCATTTATTTAGATCTGATTTTCATTTGATAGATTGAAGTGGAGTTGGAATGCATGAGTGTAGAGAAAAGACTAGTTTCATTCTTAATCATGGCCAGCAGAGAAGTCAACATTAATGAATTATGGTGTTAAGTCTTTAACCCAACAATAGAGACTAACCCATAGAAGCACTCAAAGATAGGGATGAGTAGACATAAACCCATAAAATGCAGAGAACAACAAACAATAGACATTAAGCCATAAAATACAGAGGTGTAAAAAACTATTAAATGCCCAAGATGTGAATGCCTTGTATTAGAAGCCCAAAACACAATTCCCTTCTATTCTATATCCACCTGATCACTCTTTTTCCTCCCTCCTACTATGAAATTTGAGAACCTATAAATAGACACATTATGTCAGGTTACGATTTATGTAGTACAATTTTTAGTTACATTGCATTTAATAATTGAATTTAGGAAATTACATCTTTTCTCTTATTGGATGAGTTTGAAACCACCTCACTTTGTCAATGAACCTGGAGCTGATGTCGCTCTACTAACAACAATATTTTGGGGCCCAAGAATATTTTGAAAGATCATCGAATTCTACGAATAGACACCAATTTCTTTGTTGCATATGATAGGGCATCAGGAAGGCACCATGACTCCCCATATTTCAATCCCCAATTATTAAAAACCACATGTCTAAAAACCATCAAGAAAACCATGAGAAGTTGGAGTAGACGCTGATAAAATGATGCCTTTGCGTTCCCAAGGACTTCTTTGAGTCTTTCAACAAAGTCTTATTCATTCACCATTAATCAGACAATCTAGGCATTATATCCCTCCTCAGTCAATGTCCTTGATGAAGGTCATCAAATGAAGGCAGGGAAAGAGACACAAATGATGTCTCTTTGCCTAAACACCCAAAGTCCCAATCCATTTGGGGTCATTGGGATTTCACCCAGTTGGCTCACTGCTTGGAAACAGTCTCACATAACTGGAGCTGTTGGCCAACCTTTCCCCTTCCGCACAAGAATAATATTACTCGGCTATGGTTTTGGGAAAGTAGCAAGGTTATTGTAGCCAGAAATCTTCATTCTTTCCAATTCCCCCCATTCTTTGTTAAAAATATCATAAAACAAAAAGGCCTCTGCATAGCAATTATAAGACTAGCTGCATTTGTAGTAAAAAATGTCATAAAACAAAAAGGCCAAAGGCATTAACTATAATGCTTCCAAAACCCCAAACAAAATTTTAAGCTCCTACAAAAATATATCCGTTAAATGAGCAACACACCATAAAAACAATGAACCATAAAAAATAGCCACATTAAGGAAGATAGATCAACAATGTACAGTTACACCTCTTCATAAGAAAAAATGAACACAAAGCAATAACTAAAATCCTTCAAAACCCTCAACTATGATAGATTTCTTATAAACTTGGCCAGGAAAATATGAAGAAGAGAAGCACTTTTGTGTATAGTTTAAGATATTAAGTAGAATTCATCCAAAACCAGAGCCATAACAGAAAATCCTACACTATCTCAAGTAATTTACCAAGAAACTAAATGCACAATGTCCTCGTTAAAACACCACATGTTGACATTTTGCATTTATTAAGGCCGAATCTTCATTTTCATTTCATAGATTAAAGTACAGTTGACATGCATGCGTGTTAAGAAAAGATTAGTTCCATTCTTAATCTTGGCCAATAGAGAAGCTGACATCAATGATATATGGTGTTAAGTCTTTAACTCAACAACAGATACTAACCAATAAAAGCACTCAAAGATAGGGAACAATAGACATTAACACATATAATGCGGAGAGCAACAATGCATATGTTCTATCTTGTTCCATCATATATGAGCTACAATAGGATACAATAACATATGCATCTAAAATAAATTGCATATCTGTATTTGCATGCCATGGTTTGGGCACTTTCTTTGTAAAGGCATCCGAATGTCAGATGGGTCTCTTTTCAACATGACAATTTTGCGTGACAATGTTGATCGAAGCATTATAATGTACTTGATTTCATCCATTTCCAATTCATGCAAGAAACTTTGAAATGAAAGTTCCTTTGTGTAATGTTTGTTTTCCAATTGCTTAAAAAAAGTTTTTTCTCTTTCCTTCATTCTAGCACCAAGCATTGGAAGTGGTTCTAAAACTATTGTTTTGCTCATTGGAGGCAAGGGGAAACTAAATCTGCAACTTGAATTTTTGGTTTTTTTGCAACTCTTTGTATGATGATGCATTTGGATTTTGGCAAGGTTTGTATCAAGTAGCAATGAGTCACATGAAATATACTTTACCACAAAGATTTCTATTTCAGTATTTGAGAAATTGCCATATACAGGTGCATCTTATATCCATAGAAAAAAATGAACATGCTCATTGCCTCGGTTTTGGAATTCTGTAACAAAAGAATAGTTTGTGGCTTGGCCAAACAACTGATGGTTTTTAGCATCATTTTCCGGAATGCATTGACCCTATGGTTGAAATAATGACTACAAAGTATTGGATTCTTTCTGATTTCAAGTCCAAGTCTCTATCTTCTATCATTTCATTAGACTTGGATTGTTGTAAAATAGATGTTTGGTGCACAGATTTGCACAATGGCTCTTAGAAATGCTTAGCACTTGTTAATGTTACAAAAAATGTTGGAGGTCCCAATTGTCTTATCATTGCAAATATGTTTTTTTAGTGTTTTTTAGATAATCTGGCAAGGTCCGAATGCTTTTTAATGTTGTAGAGCCCAATGGAGATCTTAATATTTTTTCAAACTTTGCTAGATTGTGCACATCTTTTGCAAGCAATTTTCCACCTTTCAATTCAGTTTTCTATATGTAAATCCATGCTAGTGAGGATACTTGGTGAGTAATAATTTTAATAGCTTTAAAATATATATTTGTTTTATGTGTTGCAAAGTCATTGTCTTTATGCATAAGCTCCCATCTTGTTATATTTTTGGTATGTCAAATTTTTAGTAATGTCACTTGGTCGAGCTGAAACATAAAATAAAGTTAGGATGTTTATCTCCTCTACATACATGTCCCAGAAAATACCAATAGGTTTAAACCCTTCTGATCATGCAATTTCAATGATTGTTGTGTCAAGGTGTTTGATTGATTGTGTTCCATTGAAGCAGTGTATAACTGATTCATTATCGGTTCCTCATCATCTTCAAATCTGTCATCTTGCATACTTGGTTCTATTTCAAAATCTTTTTGCAGTTGTGTTGTCTTCTTTGCCAACAACTCATGCCACTCTTTATTTATAGTGGTGTTCTCTTTTGTGTACAATGGTGTTTTCGATAGTGCAGTTAAAGCATTCATGACTATAGCAAGTCTAACATTGCCTTTTGCATATGCATTATCGTATTCTAGCTTTCACTTCAATCTAACTACTACTATTGTGGTTTCATCTGGTTGCCTAGTCAATGCTTGTTGCACCCTATCAAAATCCACAGGAACATTGATGATTGTCCGAAGAAAGCCATATTGTGCTTCTCTATACCCTAATTGCCTGATCTATGCAAAAGCTATGCGCGAAGACACAAGCCTTTCCTCTAGAGAAGTCAAAGATTAAATAACATCTATTCATGCATTTCATCTTATTCTTGAAGGTGTGGGAAAATATGGGATCTTACCATCCAATGCGGCTTGTACACATTGTTTGCAAATGGGCTGTCCTATTGCTATATTTTTTTCATTCATTTGAATACAAAGCAGAGAGAAAGCTTGTACAAGTCCAGCATCAACTTTATGAATGTTGCAATGGAAATGAAGCATGTCACAAAGAGAGCATGCTTGAGTGGGTGTGTCATTTATCATTTGCAAGTATGAGTTAATAGATTTTTGGATTGTATTGTTTTTTGTACATGTGCGTCTTGCTTTTAGTGGTTGATAAGTAGTATTTTTGTTCTGGACCATAGAATTTGTATATGGCCTATATTTTAGTTTTGGCAAACATAAAGCAAAATCCTTTTGTGCACTCTGCATTTGTTTTTCAAAGAATGTAATGATTGTTGTTGCATTAGATTTTGGCCAGGATCATAGAATTGAATTTTACTTTGTGTATGCAAATCATAATGTGTTTGTTTACTGTGCATTAGTTTTTTTAAAGAATGTAATGATTGTTGACACATTAGCTTTGGGGAAGCCTTGTAGAACTGAATAATTCTTGCAACATTGGTAGTGGGTGGGATAGAACTGGATGCTGCAATGTGTGAGACATCTGCATGGGACACTTGCACATTGTGGATTTTTGCTTTCAGAGAGCGCAATGTTTCATGTGATTTTAATTTTGTTTCAATTGGTATATATATTGTTGTAGCTATTTGTTTTTTATGAGAATTAATTATATTGTTTATTGTTTCTGATTCAAAAGTGCTTGGCATATGTTGAATACAAAGTGCATCCTTGATGTGCATGTTGTGAGTCAATTTTTCTTTTGGTTGAAGTGGTTCATAATGACAATTGCTTGAGCTACTTGCAAAGCAAATTAAGTCCATTTTTTCTTGGGCTTCATGCAATTAGAGTATGTCTTGGTTCTAGGATATGGAGATGCTTTCCATATGTCTATTGTTGCAAAAAACATGTGGGACAGGCATAGTGTACAAAACTTACACCCTTCAAGGCCACTTTGTATGTATGGCATTCCAATCCTGGAAACCAATGATTGTAACTGCTATAGACGATTGTTGCTTCCTATGCTAGATTGATCAAAAGTGCCAAAACAAGCCAATGCATATTTGTTTTCAACTGTCAGTGCATTGGCCAATGGCTGCGCCATAAATAATTGCAAAGCAACTGGATCGAATTGTTCAGCAAGAAAAAAAGCTATAGCAACAAACATGCTTTCACCACATGTAGTAGCAAGTGTAGCTACTCTACAAAGTCCAAGTGTATCAAACACATTTTCTATTGTGTTCCAAGTGTTGTCCAAATTTCAATATGTGTTTTGCAAATCTCATTGAGTGTTTTGGATGCAATTCTATGTATTTAGCCATGAAAACACAGGCTCATAGTGCCCAGCAACAGGATTTCTATCATGGAAAAGAATTGATATTACAAGATTACATGCATCGTTATTGAAATGTAAGTATATTTTTTTGTATGTTAAAGGCCAAATGCATATTGGTATGTTTAGCCAATATGCTAGCCATTTTAGACAGAATATGTCACCCCAAAGCCTAGTTTCACCACTATCGTTGACCTCTGTGGTTGAAAGCCTCATTCTTTGTAGATATGTGTTTTTTGTCATGTGTATAATGCAAATCACTTAGGATTGTTGGATGCAAGTCATTTCCATAGGAGCCTAAAGCTATAGCATAGGGATTGTGAAGGTCACCTAAGAAATAATCCATAAGACCATTATGTAGCTATTTTGATGTGTAACGAGAATGAAGAAAAATATGCAATGTGTCAAATAGGCAATCACCAACTTTGTAATTGAATAAGTCAATTCAAAAACAATGTGCATGGTCGAGAGCTTCATCAATCAACATGAAAGGTGCCTTGGCACTTGGTTTGTAGGTTTCTACTACAATTGACTCTTGTAACAATTTTTGTCTTTTAAGATGATTGTTTGTAAGTATATTGTCAGGTTTCATGTCAAAGGACAAAAGTCATAAAATGTATTTATGCTACCTAGTAATCACTATAAAACAATGTGTCAAGATTGTAACATTGAATACATAGAAAGAAGAATTGAATGTAAGCAATTACTCACTGTGATCAACAGTAGTGCAATCTTTCTAACTATAGCCTTTGCTTCACCACTGTACACTAGAAAGCCTACAAAGTAAGAGCAAATTCTTAATATCAATTCGTGTGACTAAACTGAAACTTGTTCTAGGACTATTGAGCAAGGTAGTGCATATTTCAAAACAGGAAAAAGAGAAACAAACATCATAATCTATCACTCACATTGATGAGCAACAATGCAAAATGTTTCACGATATCACACAATTGGAAATGCTCTGTTGTCCAGACCCTACAAAAAAGAAAAGCAAATAACTTGAGCAACAACAAATGATTTGAGAAAAAGCAAATAGATAGAGCAAAAGCAAATAAGCTAATCAATTTTGGTAATAATCTTGTTATAGTCTTGAAGTCCATGTATGGTTTGAACTTAGATACATATATGTGTACACATAGACAAATGTGTGTATATATATATATATACACACACGTAGACATGTACACATATATATACATATGTATTTACGTACATATAAGTATAAAAGTAGTAGCAACCTGGGAACTTCAAAGCAAATTCTACTTTATCAATCTGTAAATAGTAGAAACTTTGCCAAGCAAAAGCATATTATGCTTCATCCATTTGGTACAAGAAACCAAAGGACAATGTGCAACATCCAAGGAAAATGGGATATTACGCTATATCTATCTACTATGACAAGTGAAAGTACAAAGTGCAATATGTAAGAAAATTCCGTTCTGTCAATTCCTAAGGAGAACGTTCCAAGGGCCATGGAAACTATGCTTTACCAAATTCTTGCAACAAATTTGTATTTGCAAAATTACAATTTCTCTTGTTATGATTAGAAACACAGCGAAGCTTCATAGAATAGATTTTGGTGACTAATTAGTAGTAACTAGAACAAAGTAGCTGTGCCAACATCGATGCATAGATAATCATAGAGGTTTGCAATTTTTTTATGCTGGCCAATCTGTATAGGCTCCATTTTGTGACCGTGAACACTATCTTAGTAAACAGATTTTTCCTATTGCACTTGATTCTTGTAGCAAAACACAATCCATTACAAGTTTAGTGGAATTGTTCAGTGAAATGGAACCCAATTGCTATGTTGAAAAAAAAAAAGGGTGATAAAATGTGTCATAAAGCATGAAATATGACATAGGAGAAACCAACTTTAGATGATATACATCCCATGAATATAGAAATAAATGATTTATTGACAATTGATCATGCTGAATCATGTTGCTAAGATCATTAGATTTGATTTGCATGAATGTACATGTAGCATGATGAAATCTCGCAAAGATGACAATGCAACTAAAGATATTTTATATCTAAGCATAATAATTTTCTTGCATAAAAAATAGGCTACGATTGTGTGAAAAAGAAATAAAAAATAGAGTCAACCTATAAATTTAGACTACAACACCTCATAATCTTCATTTCCTATGAATTCACATACACAGTAGATGATCCAAGTAACAACATCCACCTGACAAAAACAAGGCACCTATCAATCTTAATAATAAATAGAAAATATGTATAAGAATGCATTCCAATTTCCAACAGTGAGCATTAGCACCAAGTTTAGACATCTGTGCACACGTGGCATTGTTGATAGTAGTTCATGTGCCTTGTGTCTATGAGATGAGAGTGAAATATGTGTCTTTTGACAGGGTTTATGTCTATCGTATTCGAAGCAAAAAATGAGGCGTTTGTAAGTTCCTATATCTTTTATAGTGTCATTTTATAATTTTTAACATCTCTATGTTTTGTGGGTTAATGTCTATTGTTTATTGTTCTCTACATTTTATGTGTGAATGTCTACTCTTCCCTATCTTTGAGTGCTTTTATGGGTTAGTCTCTGTTATCAAGTTAAAGACTTAACACCATAATTCATTGATGTCAGCTTCTCTGTTAGACACGATTAAGAATGGAACTAATATTTTCTCTACACGCATGTATGCCAGCTATACTTTAATCTATGAAATGAAAATGAAGATTAGGCCTGAATAAGCACAAAATGTCAATGCATGGTGTTTTAATGAGGACATTGTGCATTTATTAGTCTCTCATTTTCATTTGATGTGAATAGCTTGAAGTGCAGGCGTCATTAATGGCTTATGGTGTGAAGTTTTAAGTCTGTCGAGTAAAGGATTATTTGTGTTGTTCATTCATTTGCTTGGATTCTTTGATGAGGGTGAAGCTGGGAGACTAATGTTTTTGATGCGCTGATGGCTAGTCCATTTGTCAGAAATCATGCCACAAATGTTTATGCTATAGTTTGTGGGATTATTTTTTTAATTTTTAACTAATATGGAATTTTGGGTTTTTTTTGCAATTTCCTCATTGGTTGTGGGTATTTTTCTTGTGGTTTTGGATTTTGGGAATGGATTATTTTTTTTAACAGATATCAAGCCATAAAAACACTCAATGATAGGGAACAACATAAACATTAAAAATAGAAGAGTTTTATGTATTGGAAACAAAAAAAGATGCATTTGTAAGTTCCTATATCTTTTACACTGTCATTCTATATTTTTCTATGTCCTTGCAATGATTTAATCTCTATTGTTCCCTACCATTGACTACTTTTATGGGTTAATCTCTATTGTTCAGTTAAAGACTTAACACCATTATTCATTAATGTCAACTTCTTTGTTAGCCACCATTAACAATGCAACTAATCCTTTCTTTGTCACACATGCATGTTAATTGCACTTTAATCCATCAAATGAAAATTAGATCTAAACAACTACAAAATCTCTTGATGCAAAATCTATGTCTATTGAGAGGATTTATAACTATGCTATTGGTATGCATCCTATAACGAATATCTGTGCATCATTTTAAAACACTTGTGTTGTTTTGACCATGTTTTGGGTCTCAGAAAGGTTTTTCATAATTTTCTCATGGTGTTTGTAACAATTTCTGATGCAAAGACTAATGTTTTCTGTGTGCTATTGCCTATTGATGCATTCGTCAGAAATCATGCCACAATTTTTTATGCTATAGTTTGTGGGATTATTTTATTAATATGGAATTCAAGTTTTTTTTTTGCAATTTTCTCATTGGCTATTGTTATTTTTCTCGTGGTTTTGTATTTTAACAATCCAAATTAATCGTGTGTCCATGAAACAGTGATAGTCATTGAAACATGTCTATCTGTTCAAGATACAGATGATGTCCATGGATCAAAACATACACAAAACATGAGGTATATCTTGAATACATAGACATCTTTCAATGTCACAGACAAGAATCCTTTTCTTGATAGCCATAAAACTTTGCATCTGAATCTGATAACAATAAATGAAAATTAGATCTAAATATACACAAAATGTTCTCACAGACACAAGGCATGTGAACTACTATCAACAATGCCATGTGTGCACAAAAACACTTGTAGCGAAGGCATCTCTATAGCAACAAAACATTAGGAATTGATGAATTTTTTGCCTTCATTGTACCCAAGAATAACTTACAATTGGGGAAATACAAAACTAGAAGAAAAATATGAACAACCGATGTGAAAAATGCAAAAATATAGTCCAAATTTCACTTTAATAGTTTCAAATAGACATCTTGAATAGAAGTCTTATTTCTTCAAGATATGCATGATGTCTATGGATCAAAACATACATGGAACATCAAGTATATCTTGAACAGATAGACAAGTTTTTTACATCTCTGCATTTTATGAGTTAATGTCTATTGTTTGTTGTTCTCTGTATTTTATGGGTTAATGTCTACTCTTTCCTATCTTTGAGTGGTTTTATGGGTTAGTCTCTATTGTTAAGTCAAAGACTTAACACCATAATTCATTAATCTCAACTTCTCTGGTGGCCACGATTAAGAATGGAACTAATCTTTTCTCTGTACACACGCATGCAAACTGCACTTCAATCTATGAAATGAAAATAAAAATTAGGCCTAAATAACTGCAAAATGTCTCGATATAAAATCATTTCATCAATTGGTAATGTTTTGTTATTTTCCTCATGGTTTTGTATTTTTTGTATCAATTTTTTTTATTAATAGATCTATATCCTAATGTTTTGTTGCTATTGGAAATATTTCATGACTTTGTAATGTTCTTTGATATAGTTCTATTCACACCCAATATTTCTATCGATGCGTGACATTTTAATGAGGACATTCTACATTTATTTCATTTATTGTGAATAGACTGAAGTGTAGGCATCTCAAATTTATTTTACATATTCTTTGTATTATGCAACTGTAGTCAAAAAACAAGTTGGAGCATTTTCATTGTTAAAATGGAATCTTAGCTCTTTTTTGCAATTTTCTCATTGGCACTAGATATTTTTGGCCATTGTTTTCTATTTTCCAAATTACAAATTATTGTTGGCATCTATCTATATACATCCATTGCGACAATGAATGGCAAAGAAAATAATTGCAATATTTTTGTGGACTATTTATTTGGGCACAATTTGTATGTTTATAAAAATTTCTCAAGTGTCAATGTGGAAACATCAAAGGATGCCATAATGCAATAAGGTGAAATCAAATAAACATCCTATGAATATTCTTATTAAAAAATATTTGAACATAAATATGATGAGATAAATTTTGTTCAATAAGTTTTGTCAACATGAGGGATGAATATCCTTCAATGAATTGTCTAGATCTAAAATATGATATTCCATAAATGACAATGACATATGAAATATCTAATTTATAGAATTTCAAATAGTTTTATGTACATTGAATCAGTCAAACTCATGGATGTAGAAACAATAATTTCATTGCAAACATATATTGGAATGCATCTATACATAGTTTTTATTTACTATTAAGATTGATAGGTGCCTTGATAACAGGAGCACTAGCTTACTGCTATGCTTGTGATTCTATGTACCTGTTTGAGACGAAGTTTTCCAATGCTTGAGGAAGCAACACTAATAGCTAGATTCATGTGAGCAGGAGAAATATCTCCCCTAGTATATAGCACTATCATAATTATGAGTCCAAGAGCAACAACAACTATCAAATGAGGTAACACGCTGTCTCTTGCATCCATAATTGCTCACCAACACCCACCCAACATTAGAATAAAAGTTGAAAGAATGTCTGCTGCACTTCACATAGATTGCATCAACTTGATTAGATAACATCTAATAAGCATATATCCATAATACATAATAAGTATGAATAGTACTCTAATTATAGAATATGATCGCAAATAAATATGAATTATAATCTACTACTGAATCCATGCATTGGAAAAACCTACAAAGCTTAATTAGATAGATGGTAAGTTTGTAATACTAGATTCATAATCTTGTAAGAAGCATAAGAACAATCATTTTGTAGAAAATATAATGTTCTCTTCCTTTTAGATTTCATGTCATAGTATCCACAAATGCATTAATTGGTTTAGAACATACCTTCTCACATTGTTGTAGAAGTAGACACATGTCACCAGTGGAGGTAACATGCTAGACATTGAATAGTTGCAATAGACCCCTGCAAAATGAAGGACCACTACAAAAAACACTCTATGCCATGCTTATAAATAAACAGGTCTTGAACACCATGCATGTATGTGACATGTGGTTATAGACAATATACATTATGCCCCAATTTTATCTAGCAACTTCTGAAACTACCCTCCATATAGTTTTCTTTGTTTCAAGGGCTAACACTATTTAGTATTTGCTTCACACAGCCATGCATAAATAATAGGTAGATACCATCACCCATATATAGACATATATATACATACATATATATGTAAAATAATTTGAAGTTTGCAAGTTTGTGCAATGATGAGTACACAAATAAAAGTCTTATATGTTCAAGACACGCATGATGTCCATGGATCAAAATATCCGTGGTAGATCACGTATATCTTGAACAGATAGACATCTTTCAATCTCTATCGCTATTTGATGAAAAAACAATACTTGCAGGACTAAATTGCTTCTCTCAACAGACATAGATCTCACCCCCATCAAACAATCTAAGCAAATGAATAAACAATGCAAATAATCATTTGCTCGACAAGCCTAAAACTTCACACCATAAGCCATTAATGATGCCTACACTTTAGTCAGTTCCATTCTTAATCGTGGCCAGCAGACAAGTTGACATTAATGAATTATGGTGTTAAGCCTTTAACCCAACAACAAAGGCTAATCCATAAAAGCACTGAAAGATAGGGAAGAGTAGACATTAATCCATAAAAGGTAGAGAAAAACAAACATTAGACATTAACCTATAAAATACAGAGATGTAAAAAACTATAAAATGACACTATAAAAGATATAGGAACTTCAACAGAAACAAATTTCACCGCCATCAAACAAACTGACCAAATGAATAAAGAACACAAAAATGATAATGTAAAAGTTATAAGAACTTACAAATACCTACTTTTTCACATCCAATATTATAGATATAAACCCTCTCAATAGACACATATTCCACTCTCATCAAACAACATGAGCAAATGAATAAACTTGCTTGATAGACTTAAAACTTCACACCATCAGCCATTAATGATGTTTGCACTTCAGTCTATTCACATTAAATGAAAATTAGAGACTAATAAATGCACAATGTCCTCGTTAAAATGCCAACAGAGAAGCTGACACTAATGAATTATGGTGTTAAGTCTTTAACTCAACAACAAAGACCAACCCATAAAAGCACTCAAAGATAGGGAACAATAGATATTAAGCCATAAAATCCAGAGAACAACAAACAATAGACATTAACCCATAAAATGTAGAGATGTAAAAAACTATCAAATGACACTGTAAAAGATATAGGAACTTACAAATGCCTTATTTTTCACTTCCAATATGATAGACATAAAACCTCTCAAAGACACATATTTCACCCTCATCAAACAATCTCAGAAAATGAATAAACAATGCAAATAATCCTTTTCTTGCTAGACTTAAAACTTCACACCATAAGCCATTAATGATGCCTGCACTTCAGTCTGTTCACAATAAATGAAAACTACATACTAATAAGCATGGAGACAAAAGATTAGTTCCATTCTCAATCATGGCTAGTAGAGAAGTCGTCACTAATGAATTATGGTGTTAAGTCTTAAACTCAACAACATAGACTAACCAATAAAAGAACTCAAAGATAGCAAAGAGTAGACATTAACCCATAAAATGTAGAGGACAACAAACAATAGACATTAACCCATAAAATACAGAGATGTAAGAATGCCTCGTTTGTCACTTCTAATACCATAGACATAAACCCTAAATGAATAAACAACATAAATAATACTTTTCTTGGTAGACATAAAACTTCACACCATAAGCCATTAATGATGCATGCACTTTAGTCTACTCACAATAAATGAAAACTAGAGACTAATAAGCATGTAGACAAAAGATTAGTTCCACTCTCAATCATGGCCAGTAGAGAAGTCAACACTAATGAATTATGGTGTTAAGTCTTAAACTCAACAAATACATTAACCCATCAAATGCAAAGATGTAAAAAACTATTAAACAACACTATAAAAGCTATAGGAATTTACAAATGCCTCTTTTTTTGCTTGCAATATAATAGACATAAACCCTCTCAACAGACACATATTTCACCCTTATCAAACAATCTGAGCAAATGAAAAAAAAAACACAAAAAAGATAGTGTAAAAGATATAGGAACTTACAAATGCCTCCTTTTTCGCTTCCAATATGATAGGTATAAACCCTCTCAACAAACACAGATTTCACCCTCATCAAACAATCTGAGAAAATGAATAAACAATGCAAAAATTATAGTGTAAAGGATATAGAAAGTTACAAACACCTTTTTCTCTTCCAACACGATGGATACAAACCCTCTCAACAGACCCAATTTCCACACTCAACAAACAATCTGAGCAAATGATAAAACAACGCAAACAATCCTTTTCTTGACACACCTTAGACTTCACACTATAAGCCATTAATGACACCTACACTCTAGTCTATTCACAATAAATGAAATGAATGCAGAATGTCCTCGTTAGAATGCCACACATTGACAGAAACATTGGGTGTGAAGACAACTATATCAAAGAACATTACAAAGTTATGAAATATTTCCAATAAACACAAAACATTAGGATACGAATCGATTAATAAAAAAAATTAATCAATTCAAAAAATACAAAACCCTGAGGAAAATACCCACAACCAATGAGAAAATTGCAAAAAAAACTCTAAATTCTATATTTATAAAAAATTGAAAAAGTAATCTCACAAACTATAGCATAAACATTTGTGGCATGATTTCTAAGGAATGGATTAATAGAAAGGAGTGCATCGAAAACATTAGTCTCTCGCCTTATAAAGGCAGGGACTAATAAAATAACTTGATTGATATCTCTCGTTTTATTAGACACATGTATTAAATTACCTATACTAGTCAAAGCTTAACACTGACCATTCGAACGAATACTTCTTTTTCAATGATACAACTATTTTCTATTTGAATGCATCAATAGTGATAATTATACACAGTCACCTTTGTAATAACATCAACTCTCAACAAAAGTATGAATTACTAGGTTGATAATGAAAGTGGTTTGTGATAAGACGATGTGAAGGTTTTATGTTTTGAGTGGCATGTAGAGACAATGAGGATCAACCTTGCAGGGTCGTGAGCAATCATCACCCCTCATGCTGCTAATGACACCAATGACTTTCATCCACATAGACCTTACAAATGTAACAAGATAATTTCACCTTGCTTTATAAATTTTAGAGTTATACAGACTTATATTATGTTTGACCATCCGTTATGGTAATGATTAGCCATTCACCCTATTCATCACATCATCTAATGATAAAATTATGAATTATAGGAGTGGTAATGAAAGTGGTACGTGATCATGGAAAGACTTGCTTATGATATTAAGTATATCTCTTAGGGATAATTGATAATACTGGGTGGTAGTTGAAAATGACTAACGCATCTGCAATTTTATTGGGGAGAATTTAGAGTTAGTTTTATCTTAGGTTATGAGAAATTGATGACTTAGAGTTAGTTCTATCTTGGGTTATGAGAAACTGATGATTTTTCTAGTGATAAAATTTAGAAGAAATTTTTAACCTCAGTGGTTATGTTTGCTCCAAGAATTTCCTCATTTTGTTAGGTGGTGACTTTGTAACAACAAATTATGATTGTTTTCAATCATCTTGATGTACACTTCTAGTCCTTTTCCATTTAAAGGGTGGTGACTCTATTAAGAAATTGAGAATACCTTTTGCAAGCTCAAGATGGGTGGAAGAAGACTCTTGTACAAAGATGATCTACATATTGATAGTTGAATTAGACTGAAGAGAACATACAACCTAGAGAGATAAAATATTAGAAACCATGATCATCTAAGACAAATGCTAAAATCAAAATCAGAGTGAAATAAATAAGAATTGCAATACATAAACTATGCACATGATGTATACAAATAGTGTAGAGAGGTTGAGTCGACTCAGAAGCTGAATTCAACACTCAACTATAGGTGGAAGAAGGTTTCCACCATGTGGTGTAAGAGTGGCTACACATATCTTGGAGAGTTGTATCAAACTCTCCAAGTCGCCACACAAGCTACCTAAGTAGGCTTACAACTTGTGTATTTTACCCATGTGAGGTAAAATAATTTCCCTAAAAAGCAAAGTCATTTAAAAAAAAATAGTGTTAGAATAGGCAATTTTTTTGTCTCAATGCACTAAGAAATATAAACTACCAAATCTTAGGAGTATTTTAAATTAAGGACAAATTTGCCTTAAGATTCTTTTAAGAATTGTTAGTATTAAATTACATTTTTTTATAAAAGGGCCACAAATTCAGGAGTTTGTTAGTGTAGGAATACTAATACTATTACTTATTATTGAAATAAGTAATTATGTGTATATTCCGCACATGGCTTTAAGCCACCTTAGGTGGTTAGGCGTCGATCGACACAACTCTCCAAGCTATGTGTCGACACTCACTTGCCACCACCAATGAAGTGTTGTAGTTAATTTCTACCACTTCACCCTTTATGTACTCTTCTTTGTTCATAATTTATGCATTGCAATTCTTATTGCTTTCACTTTGATTTTGATATCAACATTTTAGCTTAGTAAATTATGCGTTCTTTTAGTTGTAAGTGTAACACCCAATTTAGTTTTCACCTTAAAAACTACGTTCAACCAAAGATAATTTTATTTTTGAAAAGTTTAAAAGCAGAAAATGATAAATTATTTTTCATTTTAAAACCAAGAAGATCATTCATCGACTAAATATAAATATGAAATTATAAGTTGTACAAAGGGGTCTGTCCATCTTCGACATTAAATAATATGATGATTAAAGTTACTTAGAACATTTTCAAAATAGAAACTTACCAAAGTCACTACATCTCGATTGTCGACTATCCAAATTCAAGTCTCAGAAAGCCTCTGGAATATAGAAGAGAAAGTATCTTCAAGGAGTTTAACCTCCAACCATAGACCGTCGGTCTCCCGCACTCCTTCCTACCCGGAAGTGGCCCTACCATACTCAAAGAGGATAGACTTAGGATAACCAATGGTGTTAGCCATCTAAGTACTGGTGTTGTGACCTACTTAACTTGTTATCATGCAATCCCCTAGATACCTTCTAGTCAAGCATGACCACTCCACAAGCTATGCCATCCAATCATGGTGAACTATCAATGCACTTGAGGCAAGTGCACTACCTTGACCAAAGGATTTGAATATATTTAGCGTTGTGTCAACGCAAGTAAGTTCACCCACCCCAACTCGACTTGAATTAATCACAATCCTATAGTTACCTATGTATAAGTATAATATAACAACCACAATAACCTCTTGGTGTTTTAACTCATCATGCTTTAACACATGGCAGTTAGGGTTACTTCTCTCTTTTTGGCTCTTGGAGACATTTCCATCCATAAGTTAAAGAAATGGGATTCTAGCTTATCGATTAATTGGTTAATGCTATAAGTTTATCAACTGATCTTTAAGTTTGTCCATGGCTTTAAATTATTCAGTCAAGAGAGGACACTAAACTTAACAAAGTAATTTCGAAAGGGGTTAAACAATAAACCAATTATAGAATTCAAGTAATTGAAGACCCAGAGTTAAAGTTTAAATACTCTTAAAAGTCTTCTTTGACCTATCAAATCCTTGACATAGCTTAATCTTTTATCAAACTAAGCATTTAACAATCCTAACTTGTTGTTTTCTATTTGCAAGAAGAATGCATGCAAGTTTAAACTAAACATTTAACTATAGACTCATTGTGTCTACTCTAAAACTTCATTATCTAACATGTTTGATAGTTTAGACCAATAATAATTCTATAGCCTCTTTCGATGACATAATAGTTTGAATGCTTTTAAAGCAGAAAGAATTATATGCTATAAATAAATGGACTATAACTAGATATCTTTTGCAGCAAGAAAAGTATAACTCTATGTTCGGCCAACCAATTATAGATTCTAAACTTGTGGAAGACTGAGTAGTTACACCTACAACGACATACATTCCACACCATTGTTCCCCATTTACCGATGGAATGACACATTCTTCAATTCTTTTATTAAACTAGTTATTTTTAGATATGATAAGACCAACTGTATGTAGTCGGCAGGCCAACTGATGACACTTCCAACATCGACCAAGATTAGACTACTACGGTTCAGGATACCTTTATAGCTAACAATCATCCAAAACTCAGTCTACCATGTGCTCTCCACATATCCATATATTTCTAAAGTTAAACGAATACAACTACACAGTTTAAATTGACCATCGAAGATGCTTTGAGGAACAAGTATGCCACAACTGTGAGGGTTAAGACTGCAGTGTGGTTCAAGGAACAAATAGCATTATTTTTATTTTAAAAGAAGTGTAAACACACAGGTTTTAAAGTTGGTAACCAGTCCATATACTACATCATCAATAAAACACTAAGCTCCTTCGCATTACAAATTGGAGCCATTCCTATTAAGACATTCTAGTTTAACCATGAAAGTGTAGAAGAGAGATGAGATGGAACCTGAAGATAATCTCTGGTGACTGTTTAAAAAATTGATCCAAAGACCCATTCTCTTCAGACTTGATCACATACTCTTTATGCTCGGCCTCCTCTCAGCTTCTTTTCCCCGTTTTGTATCTCAAAACCGTCTCCTGTCTTGCTCTATATCTCGTTCTCTCAAGAAGAAAAACTAACTTCCTACTCCCTAAACCACACCCTACCAACTTGGTAACTACCCTGCATGGCTAACCATCTGCCTCCTTTCTATGACCATTACACAGAAATGGTTTGGTTTCCACTAACTTCACAGCTGATCGACAAAGTGGAGCTTAATAATGTGTGAGGTGGCGGTTTCAATTTGGACATAATACCCTACTACTCTTAGTAGATTTTGAGTTTAAATCAAATACATAACTTGAAATAATGGCTGAGCCGACAACCCATCACTAAAGTTTGAATCTCAAGAATAAATAGAATGTTTTGGAATAAAAGACATCAGAAAAATGACTTAAGTGAACCCTTCAAGCTACTACTCGATTATTAACATCATAAAAGAATAAAATAATTACTCCTTGACGACTATTTAAATATAATTAAATATGATTTTGTATATTACCATTACAATATGACCAATGGTATTACACTAGACGGTCTCAAAGATTTAAAACATTATTTAAACCTTTTATTATACGATAATAACCCATAATAGAAACAATTCTACATCCGTCGAATTCTGCAAGTAAACATTTACATCATATGCTCGTAGAGCTTGATAATGATGATGACAATTGGAGCATAAACACAATACAAGGTTTGGGGTCAACTTAACACACAACTTTCGACTTTTACGCCAAACCACTAAACAAGACAACATACAACTCATTCTCATGTGTATACATTTATATATATATATAAATATACTGGTTGTCCATTTTGGCGACATGATTCAGAGTATTATGACACAAATGTCGATTTCCCATACTCGTTATGACAACTACGAAAGGAAGAAAGACCCATTCTTAAAAACCTTGACATTCTCATCCAAAATTGACTTAACCTGAAATCAATAATTAACTCGAGGCAACTAGGTTTATCTACCTGATGTTCATTTTCAGTGGCCAACACCCATTGGTTATTCCAGAGTCTATTCTCTCTCTCTCTCGAAGATACTTTCTCTTCTTCTTGCTTCCTAGTGAACATGTTCCATCTATTCCTATCATTAACAAACTCATATACAATTTGTGGTCAGAGTACCAATATTTTGATCAAAACACATTTACATCAAATCATTTCATTTTTATAACAAAAGATATTTTTAATTCATATCATATTGATCATAACCAAGTAAAAATCCATGATTTCATAAAATTAATCTTTTCTAAATGTATCATCATTTTTTATGATGTTAAACATATTCACATGACTATATTATTTAGGAAAAAGTTAATAATAATACTGAATCCAAAAAGGGGATGTAACATATCTTTCCCCTATAGAATCATCGTCCACGATGATTAAGTTTATCAAGCAAAATTTTAACATAAAAACAAGCTTTTATAGGTTAACATTAATGTTTTTGAAAAGAAAAGGAAATCTTTGGTGAATGTCATTATAGTCTTCCCATGTGGCGCTATCCTCGCCATATTGGTCCCACTGAATTTTGCATTACAAAGCCTCTTGATTATGTAAACGGAGTTTACGCATTTTAAGCACCTTGATTGGATTGATCACAACCACTCCTGGCTCTTGTATCTGTTAAGAATTCCATTTAAGAATGTGGTCATTACCTACAAAATATTTCTTTAGGTAAGAAACATGAAAAACATTATGAATTTTGGACAAGGCTGGAGGTAGAGCAATTTTGTAGGCCATTGGATTGATAATCTCAAGGACTTCAAAAGGTCTGACATATTGGGGAGCCAACCTTGATGATTTACCAAATTTGATTGAGCTTTTATGAGGT
This sequence comes from Cunninghamia lanceolata, assembly GCA_027924645.1. Classification (NCBI taxonomy): domain Eukaryota; kingdom Viridiplantae; phylum Streptophyta; class Pinopsida; order Cupressales; family Cupressaceae; genus Cunninghamia; species Cunninghamia lanceolata. The sequence continues at coordinate 3,668,156 of BSBN01001957.1, forward strand.
TTCACTTGCAAAAGAACTTTTTCACCAATAAAGAATTGTCTAGGCACCTGTTTGCAATCTACATAACTTTTTTGCCTGTCGTTGGCTTCCGCCAACCTTTTCCTAATCATTTTCACTTTTTCTTCCATATCTTCTATCATTTCTAGTCCAATGCTTATCCTATGTACCAGCTTGTCCCAGCTTATAGGAGTTCTGCATTTCCTTCCATATAATGCTTCGAACAGTGCCATCTTAATGGTAGAATGATAGGAATTTTTATAGGCAAATTCAATAAGAGGTAAATATTCCTCCCATCTGTATTGCTGGTCCATGCAATACATTCTTAAAAGATCCTCTAAAACCTGGTTAACCCTTTCTGTTTGTCCATCGATTTTAGGATGGTAAGTGGTGCTCACATTGAGTTTAGTCTCTAGTGCTGAAAATAAAGTTCACCAAAACTGGGAGGTTCTTCGAGCATCTCTATTGGATATAATCTTTTCATGTACCCCTTGCAATCTAAATATTTCTTGCACAAACTTCTGAGCCAAAATATGAGCTCCATCTATCAAATTTCTAGAAATGAAATGTGCTACTTTGGTTAGTTTATCTACTACAACCAAAATTGCATCATGTCTATTCTTAGACATTGGTAACCCTTGAACAAAATCTATACTAACAACCTGCCATTTCCATTCTAGAATATCATGTGGGTATAACAATTCGATAGGATGTTGGTGTTCGGCCTTCACTCTCTGACATTCCAAGCAACTTGTCACAAACCTTGCAGCGTCACTTTTCATTCCTTTCCAGAAGTATAGTGGTTTGAAATCAGCTAAAAGTTTTGTTACCCCTGGGTGTCTGAAATAAGGTGCATAATGCACTTCCTTCCAAACAAGATTTCTTAGTTCTACAAAATTAGGAATGTAGATTCTTCCCTTAAATCTCATTATTCTGTCTGACTCAAAACAAAATCCATCATATCCTAGATCTTTGGGGTTTATATGCAGAGCTTGCTTCACCTGTTCGTAATATTCATCTCTAGGTAAACTTTGTAATACTAGATCTTTAAAATTAGCATGAATAGAGATTATAGAAGCTACGTGTCTTCTTCTGCTTAAAGCATCAGCTACTCGGTTTTCTTTACCTTTGATGTAAGAAATCTCAAAGTCGTAATTTGATATTAGTTCTAACCACCTCCTTTGTCTTGCATTGAGATGAGGTTGAGTAAATATGTAACGAAGACTTTGATGATCTATTTTTAGTATAAAAGTCTTTCCCAAAAAATAATGTCGCCACATCTGAAGGGCGTGAATCACTGTTGCTAGTTCTAAATCATGAGGAGCATAATTCTGCTCATATTTTTCAACTTTCTTGATTCATAGGCTATTACACGCCCATTTTGCATAAGCACACCTCCTAACCCTTCTCCAAAGGCATCGGTAATAACCTCAAATTGCCCTTCAAGATCAAGGACTTTCAGAATTAGTGTTGTTAACTTTTCTTTTAATAAGTCGAATGCCTTTTGACATTCACCTGACCAAACAAACCATTTTCCGTTTCTCTGCAAAGAAGTGATTGGACTAGCAATACTTGAGAAATTCAGAACAATGCCAATCCCATAAAACTTCATACTTCTGAAACATTGGAAGGTACAGGCCATTCCATAATAGCCTTTATTTTAGCTGGGTCAACTGATATCCCTTCTGCTAATATAATAGTCCCAAATACTGCACTTCTTTCTGAAAGAAAGTGCATTTTGAGAGTTTCATATACAATTTGTGTTCTCTTAAACATTGCAAAACAATTTGAAGATGTTGTCTATGCTCCTCCTCATTTTTGGAATATATCAAAATATCATCTATGAATACTAGGACAAATTTATCAAGGCAATCTCTAAAAACACTATTCATGAGATTCATGAAAGTGGCTGGTGCATTGGTCAACCCAAATGGTAACACAGTAAACTCATAATGACCATATCTTGTTCTAAATGCAGTCTTGTGAATATCTTCATCTTTCAACCTCAACTGATGGTATCCATATCTCAAATCTATCTTAGAAAATATTGTTGCACCACGTATTTGGTTGAATAAATCATCAATACGTGGCAGTGGATACTTACTCTTTATCATTGCCTTATTTAGCATCTGATAATCTATACACAGTCTAAGGGTTCCGTCTTTCTTCTTGACGAAAATTACCAGAGCTCCCCATGGTGATACACTTGGCCTAATTAGACCTTTAGTCAATAGCTCCTATAATTGAGCTTTCAATTCCATAAGTTTGGTAGTGGTCATTCGATACGGAGCTTTAGATACTGGCTTAGATCCTGGTTTAATATCTATGGCAAAGTCAAAGGTTCTTTTTGAAGGCAAGCCTGGCGGTTCCTCAGGAAATACATCTCTGAAATTGTGAAGAAAAGGGTATGTTTCCTCAAAAGTTTGCTTCTCTAAAGCTTCCTCTACTAGGTCCATTTTGATTGCAAAAAGTTGACATCCCTTACGCCTAGCCCGTTTTAATTGTTTTGATGAAATAGACCTAATCCTTATTTCCCTTTGAATACCCTAAAAATTAACTTTGTTTCCTTTATCATCCAAACATTCAATTATTTTATAAAAATAATCCACCTTGGCCCTATGTCTCCACAACCAATTCATTCCTAAAATGATGTTGTAGGACCTTAAAGGTGCTACATATAAATTTACCTCAGTGGAGAAGTTTGAAATATGAATCTTAGCTTCGAACAAACATTGCTCTACCTAAGCCTTTGAGTGGTTTGCATATTCAACTATCCACAGTTTTGACATAAAACTAGCTCTTCTAGGAAATTTACTTAAGACTCTAGATGCCACAAATTTTTTTGTTGTACCAGTATCAATCAGAATAGAAATAGGGATTCCAAATAAAGTACCTATCATCTCAATGGGAGTAATCTGATATTCAGCTTGTCAATTGTCAAGGGCAGCATGAATCCTTTGCTGAAACACTTCCTACTATGAAGGAAGTACCATGCTCCTATGCTATCCATTCTACTTTTTATTAGGACAACGAATGGCATAATGATCTCCACTACATGAAAAACAACCTCCAATTGGTCCTCTCTTCTCAGATGGTCTACTCATAGCATCATCGTTCCTCTTAAAATTGTCATTTTTCTTAAAGTCTTCATTTCTTTGCTCATTACCAAATCCTCCTTTGTTTTTCCGATTTCCTTTATCGTACCTCATGTTCTCATATCCTTTATCATTCTTCCTTTTATACGTCTGATCATTGAAGTTCTTATCAAATCTCTTACGCTTCTTTTCACGATAAGAATAAATGGATTTGATCTTCTGTTCCTGCTTAATTGCTTTCTCATACACCTGGTCCATTATGTTCAGACCATGCACCTCCACCTCTCTGCCAATCTAAGGATTGAGCCCCATAATGAATTTTCTTATCTGAAATCTTTCATCCTTTAGATACTAAGGAACATACTTCAACAATCTAGTAAATTTTTTTGCATATTCAACCACGGACAAATCACCTTGCCTGAGATTTTGGAAATCTATTATCTTTTCATCAAAATAGAGCTATGGTAACCACCTTTTTCGAAAAGTTCCACAAATTCATTCTATGTCACCTTCAAGGGACTTAAATCCAGTTCCATCTTTTTGTTCATCCACCAAGTGGATGCTTCTCTAGATAGCTGATATGCTCCCCACACTGCCTTTGTAATCTCAGAATAATTTCTGAATTCAAAGTACTTCTCCATTTCTATTAGCCATGCTTCTGCTGCATGACTAGTTTTCGTTCCATCAAATTTGGGAGGAATAATCTTTTTCATATCCTTAGATAGTTCCAGTGTAAGTTTGTCTTTTGTCTCCCTCTAAGATTCACTATTCTCCTAATTCTCACTTGACGTGCCATGCTCTTGTTGCTTACTTTTACTCACATTATTAGAATACTTTTTTCACCGTCAGTATTCCCGGTTTCAATCACTTTCTTTTCCAATTTGCCCAACCTTTCCTTAGTTTCAGCAAGCATATTAAGAATTCTATCCAATTTATCGATGGAGTTAGCCTAAGAGTTGTGACCTTCTCAATCTTCTCTCTCATTAAACTCTAATTGATCCATGTTTATTTGTTTTTTCACCTATTTTAGCAAGTACTAATTAGTTCTATAATTTATCATTAAGAATATTATCAAAACATATCAATTTCTCATAACCATAGTTATTCTCAAGCAAAATTTGTCTTTATTATATTTTGCACAATAGTATGTACATTCTTTAAGGATAGACACATTTCATGTTTCACTCAGTATTTACAAGAGGGGTGTAACCTTCAGATTCATTGTCCAACACATATTCATGGGGTGTATAACCCTCAGATTTGCTATCAGATGATAGTAAAATAATTTCAGCTCAAGGTGGTATACAGGAATCCCTAGTGATCATTGGTACACTAATAAGGCAAGAATTGACCATAATTTGAGCTGCCATCTTGGATGTCTCTAGGAGTTCTCTTTTCATTCGTTTGAGTCGTGACAGAGCATTGGTAAAAGTTTCCATATCATCTAGCCAAATGTCATTTTCATCATTTGTTTTCTCAATAGTCTTAATCATCGCAAGACGTCTCTACTTAGCTTGCAGGTAATGTTCCTTACCAGCAAAGGACTTCGTTGTAGTTTTCTTGAGATGTACCATCCTGGCATAGTAAATCAAATCATTAGTTACCCACATAATGTTAATTCTTAATCAGCTTAGTGGACTCATCAGCCCTAGTGCTGAACTTGGCTAGGCTATGATACCATATGTAACACCCAGTTTAGTTTTCACCTTAAAAACTACATTCAACCAAAGATAATTTTATTTTTGAAAAGTTTAAAAGCATAAAATGATAAATTGTTTTTCATTTTAAAACCAAGAAGTTCATTCATCGACTAAATATAAATATGAAATTATAAGTTGTACAAAGGGGTCTATCCATCTTCAACATTAAATAATATGATGATTAAAGTTAGTTAGAACATTTTCAAAATAGAAACTTACCAAAGTCACTGCATCTCAATTGTCGACTATCCAAATTCAAGTCTCAGTAAGCCTTTGGAATATAGAAGAGAAAGTATCATCAAGGAGCTTAACCTCCAACCACAGACTGTTGGTCTCCCGCACTCCTTCCTACCTAGAAGTGGCCCTACCCTACTCAAAGAGGATAGACTTAGGATAACCAATGGTGCTAGCCATCTGAGTACTGGTGTTGTGACCTACGTAACTTGTTATCATGCAATCCCCTAGATACCCTCTAGTCAAGCATGACCACTCCACAAGCTACGCCATCTAGCCATGGTGAACTATCAATGCACTTAAGGCAAGTGTAGTACCTTGGCCAAAGGATTTGAATATATTTAGCATTGTGTCAACGCAAGTAAGTTCATTTGCCCCAACCTGACTTGAATTAATTGCAATCCTACAGTTACCTATGTATAAGTATAATATAACAACAACGATAACCTCTTGGTGTTTTAACTCATCATGCTTTAATGCATGGCATTTAGGGTTACTTCTCTCTTTTTGTCTCTTGGAGACATTTCCATCCATAAGTTAAAGAAATGGGATTCTAGCTTACCAGTTAATTGGTTAATGCTATAAGTTTATCAGCTAATCTTTAAGTTCATCCACAACTTTAAATTATTCAGTCAAGAGAGGACACTAAACTTAACAAAGTAATTTCAGAAGGGGTTAAACAATAAACCAATTATAGAATTCAAGTAATCGAAGACCTAGAGTTAAAGTTTAAATACTCTTAAAAGTATTCTTCGACCTATCGATCCTTGACATAGCTTAATCTTTTATCAAACTAAGCATTTAACAATCCTAACTTGTTGTTTTCTATTTGCAAGAAGAATGCATGCAAGTTTAAACTAAACACTTAACTATAGACTCATTGTGTCTGCTCTAAAACTTCATTATCTAACATGTTTGATAGTTTAGATGAATAATAATTCTATACCCTCTTTCGATGACACAATAGTTTGAATGTTTTTAAAGAAGAAAGAATTATATGCTATAAATAAATTGACTATAACTAGATATCTTTCGCAGTAAGAAAAGTATAACTCTATGTTCGGCCAACCAATTATAGATTCTGAACTTGTGGAAGACTAAGTAGTTACACCTACAATGACATACATTCCACACCATATTTCCCCATTTACCAATGGAATGACACATTCTTCAAGTCTTTTATTAAACTAGTTGTTTTTGGATATGATAAGACCAACTGTATGTAGTCAGCAGGCTAACTGAGGATGCTTCCAACGTCGACCAAGATTAGACTACTGTGGCTTAGGATACCTTTATAACTAACAATCATCCAAAACTCAGTCTACCATGTTCTCTCCACATATCAATATATTTCTAAAGTTAAGCAAATACAACTACATAGTTTAAATCGACCATCGAAGATGCTTTGAGGAACAAGTATGCTACAACTGTGAGGGTTAAGACTGCAGTGTGGTTCAAGGAACAAATAGCATTGTTTTCATTTTAAAAGAAGTGTAAACACAAAGGTTTTAAAGTTGGTAACCAGTCCATATACTACATCATCGATAAAACACTAAGCTCCTTCGCATTACAAATTGGAGCCATTCCTATTAAGATATTCTAGTTTAACCATGATAGCGTAGAAGAGAGATGAGATGGAACCTGAAGATAATCTCTGGTGACTATTTAAAAAACTGATCCAAAGACCCGTTCTCTTCACACTTGATCACATACTCTTTATGCTCGGCCTCCTCTCAGCTTCTTTTCCCCGTTTTGTATCTCAAAACCATCTCTCGTCTTGCTCTTTATCCCATTCTCTCAAGAAGAAAAACTAACTTCCTACTCCTTGAACCATGCCCTATCAACTTGGTAACTACCCTACATGGCTAACCATCTGCCTCCTTTCTGTGACCACTACACATAAATGTTTTGGTTTCCACTAACTTCGCAACTGATCTGCAAAGTGGAGCTTAACAATGTGCGAGGTGGCAGTTTCAGTTTGGACATGACGCCCTACTACTCTTAACAGATTTTGAGTTTAAATCAAATACATAGCTTGAAATAATGGCTGAGCCGACAACCCATCACTAAAGTTTGAAGCTCAAGAATAAATAGAATGTTTCAGAATAAAAGACATCATAAAAATGACTTAAGTGAACCCTTCGAGCTACTACTCAATTATTAACATCATAAAAGAATAAAAGAATTACACCTTAATGACTATTTAAATATAATTAAATATGATTTTGTATATTACCATTACAATACGACCAATGGTATTACACTCGACGGTCTCAAAGATTTAAAACATTATTTAAACCTTTTATTATATGATAATAACCCATAATAGAAATAGTTCTACATCCATCGAATTCTGCAAGTAAATGTTTACATCATATGCTCGTAGAGCTTTATGACGATGACGACGATTGGAGCATAAACACAATACAAGGTTTGGGGTTGACTTAACACACAACTTTCAACTTTTACGCCGAACCACTAAACAAGACACAATGTACAACTCGTTCTCATATATATATATATATATATATCAGTCATCCATTTTGGCAACATGATTTAGAGTATTAAGACACAAATGTCGATTTCCCATACTCATTATGACAACTACGAAAGGAAGAAAGACCCATTCTTAAAAACCTTGACATTCTCATCTAAAATTGACTTAACTTGAAATCAATACTTAACTCGAGGAAACTAGGTTTATCTACCTGATGTTCATTTTCAGTGGCCAACACCCATTGGTTATTCCAGAGTCTATTCTCTCTTTCGAAGATACTTTCTCTTCTTCTTGCTTCCTGGGGAACATTTTCCATCTATTCATGTCATTAACACACTCATATACAATTTGTGGATAGAGTACCAATATTCTAATCAAAACACATTTACATCAAATCATTTCATTTTTATAACAAGACATTTTTAATTCACAACATCATATTGATCATAACCAAGTAAAAATCCATGATTTCATAAAATTAATCTTTTCTAAATAGATCATCATTTTCTATGATGTTAAACATATTCACATGACTGTATTATTTAGGAAAAAGTTAATAATAATACTGAATCGAAAAAGGGGATGTAACAGTAAGCTTGAAAATGTAATCAAACTTTATACACGCAAACTGCGAAGGTGGATTACGACTCATTTTCTTAATAAAATTTGATTACAGCCATCCTTTAAGAGAGCAAACCTCCTAAAATTGTTTTAGCATTGGCAAAGGCATTGTCTTAAAAGAGCATTCAAATTAGTGGCATTCCTTCAGGTTTATTAGTCATACGTCACCTCAAACGTAGGAATCTAAAAAGTAAAGTTTGATTCAATTTTCAAGCTCTTAAAAGTGACTAACAATTACTTTTAGAAAGAATCCATAAAATTATATGTGACATGCTTATAATCATATGATTTTATTATAAGATTATTTTTAAAATGATTGAAACTAGCTAAAATTATATATAATTATAGTTTCATAGATTGCAGTGATATAAAATAATGCTTTCTAACTTATATGATTTTGAATATTAAGGGTTATATTAGATCTTGTATGCATGACATGATCATTTTTTTCTTTTATGATTATTGATTAATATTTTTCAATAAGTTATTATAAAACTATTATTTTGGGGGAAATTTTAGAATTTAGTGTAACAAGGTTCTTATATATAGAAAATAAAATTGTAGGTTATTGGCTTGGATCCTTATTTAATTTATAGGTGAAATTAGTCAATCTTGTGGAATATGGAGAGGAAGTTGTGTATTATACCAATGTTATAGGAACCCCATTATCAAAAACTCATACATTCAGTGGTCATTTCCCCATAGAGGGCTACTTTAAAAGTAAATTATATTAGGGACATTGAAATTTACAACTCGTATGGCAATCATTTGTAACCTCAAGAGTCGATCATTACAGATAAATTATTTTTTCTATAATTTAACTCTTGGTCTTGACAATAGTAATCCAAAATAGGTTCATTACATGTTCTTTGAAGGTCCTAGCGGAGATTGTCTCAATTAAAATAAAAATTAATCTTGATTGTCTCAATTAATTTGTAGTTCATGTACCTAAACAAGTCATTAAAAAATCTAGGTTTTTGTTATGTAAATCAATTAAAATAAAAATTAATAAAATTATAAACTATTTTCTTATTAAATTTTTAAAATTCAAATTGGTTTTAATGTTTTTCTTTCCATTAGTAGTTTATATTTTTAATTTGAACAATTTTATTACAAAATTTGTAAAGTTTTTAGAAAAATTATGTAAAAAAATTATGTCAACATTTTGGACTATTTTAATGAGTTAGTCAACAAAATATGAAAATTGTTAGTGTAAAATATTAGTACTTAGAGTTAATATTTAGCCAAAGTAATTATGCATATTTTGCACATGGTTTTAAGCCACTTTAGGTAGGTTATGTGGCAACACTTGGAGAGTTGGTCCAACTCATCCAAGATACGTGTCGCCACTCCCTTGCCACTTGGTGGAAACATTCTTTCCACCACTAGTGGAGTGTTGGAATCGACTCCTAATTTGACTCAACCTCCTCACCTATATGTACATCACCGTTTGGCTAATACATGTGTATCGACTTCATACATTTTCATGCTATGTTTGGAATATTTGATTTCCTATTTAATCATCTCTCATATCTTTATTTCTACATGGTATTAGAGCAGTGGGAGGTCATGTACAGGTGGTAAATTGTTCATTTCATTTTACACTGAAATTGTTATTTGTTTTGTTCTATGTGTTGTGGTCTAGCTTTTGTGCACAAAGGTATTGTTGTTGTAGCAAGTGGAATAATGGTATGAAAGGTTGAATTAGCATGTGAAAGGTTGACTGAGCAAATCCCTTCTGTCCTGTTCGTAGCTCTTTGTGTGCCTTACACCCAACACAAGGATCTTTCCGTGGAGGCTGAGCCTCTTTCATAATAGACACTTCTTTGTGTGCCTACACTGGTTGTGCCTCTGTCACAACCCGCACCTTCTCTTCCACGAGCTGGTGCTAGAGAATCCAAGTGAGACCTGAAGCATTGACGTTGACGCCACATAGTATCAATTCGACCACGCCATACAACAATAATTCAGCCATGCCATACATTCCATTGGCTACACCATAGCTGGCAGATAACTGCACCATAAATGGTCTCTGTACAAGGGTTTGCAAAGGCCGTGTGATGACCTCCAAAGGCAACGTGATGGATAGGATGATCTTGCCCCCAATGCATAGGTCGTAGCCTGCCCACATTCACCCAGGCCATAGCCTACCCACATTCACCCAAGGAGACCATCAAATAGACAGGACGTACGCCCTCACAAAGGGATTTGGCATGGTAGAGCCCCATTTTGGCCACCCTTGCACCTCCCTACTCCATATTTTAGGCATTTTTTCCCTAATTCACCCCCTTCTCAAAAAAAAAGTTTTCCCTAATTTTGTTTTCTTTTTGAAAGGCATTTAAAATATGCTTATTTCAAGTATTAACAAATAGGCTTTTTTTTTTCAAAAAAGCATTTAAAATTATTCTTTGGAGGTAATTTAAAATTTTGGGGGATTTAGAGGTTCTTTTAAAAAATGTAAGTGTTTAATCAAGCAAATTCTTGTAAAAGGCAACTTTTAAAGTATCAAAATTAGAGTTTGTAAAAGAAAGGTTAAGTATTAGGGCCCAAATTTAAATGACTTGCTTAGATGTATAGCACTGCATGATAAAGTGTCAAAATTGGGGTAGTTAATTTTTTTTTGTTTTAACTCTTGTATTTTTTCCTAACGAAGATGAAGGGTTATTCACACAATACTTATAAAGTGTCTTTTATTATGTATTATTTTGGGGGAATTATATATAGGTATTTTGTAAATCATTGAACTAACATAAATTTCAAAAGAGGGTAATTTATCTAAGACAATAATGGGTATAACAAGTCATCCATCTATCACTACTTTGGAAAATGGAAACTACAATTCCTAGCATGATGGTATCCTAACACATTGCTAATAGATTCATCTATTGCCACATTTGTATGGGCTTATTCTTGAACCAAGTACATATTGGCAGAAAATTGTATGGGAAAATAAGAATAATCATGTCTTAGGATTAACTTGTTTAAGTGTTATGAACCACACTCAGTGGGTTCCTCTATCACACATTGACTACCCTAGAGCTCTTTGGACCAAATTATGGGAAATATATGGAGATTCCAATGAACCTCCATTCCCAGATAATCCCACTATATACATACTTCTTTCCCTTGATGATGTTGATGATCCTTTCTATGATGATTATACTGAAGAGGAATTTGCTTATTGGGAAATTCTTGAATGTACTGATGACATAAAGACATACCCTCTTGCTTCTCCTCTTATTACACGTCCTGCATTGGCATATATTTTGCCACCTCATCCTATTGCTTCATCATATTTTAGAGTTGCTTCTTTGAGAGCTTCCAACACTTCCTTGTAGCATGATAAATATATCAGTCTTCCTAGCATTACTGATTGGGAAATATTTCTACCTAACATTGCTTGTTTGTTTGTAGAGTCCCATATTATTGATTTGGAAACACGCATTGAGGACATTGGTCTTCTCTTTGATGGCAGTTTCTATGAAGCTACATCACCATTATCCTCTTCATATTTTCATGCTCTACATCAATATACACATGGTTTTGGATTGTCATCATCTTCATCTATTAAGCATGCGTCTGATATGAGTATAGAATCCTTCGGAATCGACATGGGGAAACTTGATAAATCTTTGAAGACATTAAAATGGGCACCATCATCACCCTTGGATCAACTTCAACATGATTCAAGAACATACATACATCTTCCTACACATGTTCCTATTTGGTATAGGGAGATATCCTACATCTTTAGTTGATTTTATTTCTTCCCAAAGGGAGGAACATTGTTTGATGTTCTTGGATCTATAGATGCATCCTTTGTCAAGTATCCAACCTCACTATAGTAGGCCACATATTATGGAGGGTATTATATACGTTCTATAATTTTCTCTCTTATTGGGGGAAACATTTATTGCACTCAGTGAAAGAAGTAGTACTTCTTTGCTTGGTATAGTGAAAGAAGTAGTACTTCTTCACTTGTATAATTTTCATGTAACTTTTATCTCTTTGGAGGTTATTCTTTCCCAGATGGTTTTTTACCTTTCTCCACTTCATGAGAGATTACTTTGTACATGGGTACTAGATATGGCCTAGTAGTTGGTGCCCATCTTTATTGTGCCCACCTAAGCTATGCTTGGGGGGGTGTTAATGTAAAATATTATTACATAGATTTAGTATTTAGCCTAAGTAATTATGCATATTTTTCACATGGATTTAATCCACCATAGGTAGGTTATGTGGAAACACTCAGATAGTTGGTCAAACTCATCTAAGATATGTGTCACCATTCCCTCACCACTTGGTGGAAACATTCTTACCACCACTAGTGGAGTGTTAGAGTTGACTCCTAATTCAACCCAACCTCCTCACCTATATGTACATCATTGTTTGGCTAATACAAGTGTGTCGACTTCATACATTTTCATGTTGTGTTTGGAATATTTGATTTCCTATTTAATCTCTCTCAGATCTTGGTTTCTACAAAAACTAGAGCCACATATATAATGCTCATACCAGTTAATTTTGCTGTGATTTTTTAATATGATTTTTAAAAATATTTGGTTGTTTTGGAAAGCATATCAATGACAAGAAGTTATCATATTCATTAAATAAAAATCTACTACTACCTCAATATTATTAATGTGACAATCATGAATGTTAATTTTTGTTTGTCAATGATAGGAATGGGAAGCCAAGCTATCACATTGTAAGCTCACATATCACTATGAAGAGTTATATTATCCTAAATATTTTCTAAGATAAAAAATTCTTATCCAACTCTACAACTCTAGTCCACCAAATTGATGAAGTAAAGTTCAATCCATTGTTAAGAGAAATCTCTTTTTAACACAATATCTATAAAATGATCTACTAGGATTTCCAAATACTATCACTTGTTGAAAAGCACAAGAAAATAGTCTTCAACCAAATAAACTTGTTGAAAAGCAGAAGAAAAATAGTCTTAGGACTAGGCGTTGGAGTGTGTGAAACCCCAACAGGAGACTTGGAACTAGTAACCCTTCAGGTCATATAGTCATCTCCACTACAACCTCCATAGAGTGCAATCATCAAATACAAGTATATCCTAGGCCCATAGATAGGCCAACCACCCTCCATGATGTTCTACTCCCATGAGAATAGAACCACCATCAGCTTACGCTTCCAATCGACTGGATTTTGCCATGAGAACGAGAGTGAATTGGATGTCACCTATAGCAAGGAGGTAGTTCATGTGTGGTTTTAGAGTTAACTCACTCATATCATGCTTAGGCCACGTTTCAAAGAACATAAGACCATAAAATAGGTAAATTATAAAATGTAGAACCTGTTTTCCATATGTTAAGTAAACCTTAAATTGTAAACTATATACCTTCAACCATAGATGGTAGACCATAAACCCTAGAGACTCCAAATCCTAAAGCATAAGTTGAACTCCCGATCCTAAATCTTAAACCCAAAATTATAAACTATAAATCATAAAACTTCAAACCTAAAGATCAAACTCTATAAATATGATAAATTCTAAACCCTAAAACATATACTTTTAAACCTAAAAATTGTGACTATTAAACCCCTATATCCCAAACCCCAAGTTCTGACCACCTTTCAATCCTAAATCCTAAACTATAAACCTTGAACCCTTAACTAGGAACCCTAAACCTTCAACTATAACACTAATTAATAAATAATTTTTAAATATGACTTAAATCATGAAACATAAATTTAATAAACCATACATTTATCATAGAACATAAACTAGAGAAGCCCCAAATAATAAGGGAACCATAAACCCTAACCCATATATGGTTTTACTATAAATCTTTATTGGGTGAATCATAACTTTCCTAAATCATAAACCATAAAACATAGACCATATAAACCTCAAACCCTAGAAACTTCAAACCCTAAATAGTAAACTCTAAACCCTAAAAAAATTTAAATCATTATTACCATAAAGACATGTGTACATACATACTTATGTATGCATACCTCAAACCCTAGAAACTCTAGACCCTTTATTGTTAAAAACTTAAATCATAAAATTTTAACATTTTTCTTATGTATCCTAGAAGAGTCCCTTATTACTCCAACTTATTTCTCTTTCTGTTTGATATACCTATATTTCTTGTCCATATGACTAACCACCCAATAGAGTAGAGTAACACCAAGAGACATAGCATTGAAAGATATTTGGTTTGTCTAAGGCGTAGTACTTGGAGTATAAACCCTCCTTGCTTCACAAGACCCCTTATGGGGAATCTATATTGATAAAATATTATAGATCCTAGAACAAAAAAGAGGCTAGATGGGAAAATGTTTCTAGTCTCCTTATCACTCCAACCTCTATAACCCTCAAATATACATCTAGGGAATCAATTCATAGTATACATGAAGGTAATCTTATTTAATGTTACATTTGATGCACTATAGAGGGGCTTACGAAAAGAGGGATTACAAAGAAAAACCATATATGTCAATCATCACATGTTAGTTACAATATATCTTTAAAAAAATACATATGAAACAAAAATTACTTGAAAGATAATTAAAAATGACATATATAATATATATAATGTATTAAATTGTGGCATATAATTTTATAATTACAAAGAGATATTTGTTTCTTTGGTGTTCTTAATTTGATCAATCAAATCATATCCTTTATATGTGCTTTATTTGTGCACATAGGTGGATGACATAAAATTGGATCACTATATGGAAAAGGTGAATGACCGGGTATGAATTTATGCCCCTAACCTTCCTTTTATAATTATGCAATATTAAATGACAAGCCTGAGAAGTAGATGTCACATGCAAAGTAGGAGAGCTATATCAGGGTGAATTGGGTAGTACATGCACCACAATATGAAAAGATGAACCATTAAAAGAATAAACCCCTGATAGTTTATGAAATTCTAGAGTTAAAAATGTAATCCGCATCAAGGGAGTAGGGAGTAGCATCAAAAGAGACATAGTATCAATAGAAGATATCAATGACCTCCGAAATCTCCCTATGGTAGGGCCACTAGAAGGTAAAAGCAATGAAGGACAAGTGAATAACATATTGTAGTTAGGGAAAATCAGATTTAGTGTCAAAAATAGAAAACTAACTAAACCCTAACTATGCACCATGAAGGAAAAACTAGAATGAAAACAAAAACAAAAATGCAAAGAAAACTGAATCCATGCTATGTTTTCTCAATAGAAGAAAAATAGAGGAAAGCATATAGTAAATTAATTAAATAGATGTTGAAAAATGAAAACTAATAAATCTGCAACATAATAAAAAATATTCACAACATCACATCAATAGAGTCTATTCTAAATGAATACAAATGCATAAAGGTAATATTAAACTATGAAAAAACATAAGTGCTCAAAAAAGAAAACTAACTCCATTGCTTTCCTATCACCAAGATCTTGATTTATGCATTGGTGCTCTTAGATTTTCATATGAACACATGCAACAAGAGGCTGTGGTGAACAGATGACAGATTATGCTCCAAATCTAGTATCAATTCTCTATCAAATTCTCTGTATCAATTCTTTATATCCATGGTGAGAAGTAAAGAGGGTTTAAATATATGCCTCATAGAATAAAATTCATGTTGTGGGAGAAGATGTGGAATTAAATGTTGAAATGGAGACATGAACATTTGTCCATATTGCCAGTGTTATTTTTGAAAGAAATAAATGGAGCGTTCATGGAATAGTAGAATTTTAGAAATTCATGGAGAAAGTGGGATTTGTGCATTAAATATGCAATAGTGGACATATAATTAAATGAATTTATATATACAAATGAATATGTAATGGATAATGATTTATGAAAATGAATGCATGGATATTTTTTATCCCATTTATGAGAAACTGATGATTTTTCTGTTGAAAAGATTTGGAAGACATTTTTAACCCCAGTGGTTATGGTTGCTCCAAGAATTTCCTTATTTTGTGAGGTGGTGATTTTATAACTCCAAGAATTTCCTTATTTTGTGAGGTGGTGATTTTGTAACAACAAATTATGATTGTTTTCAATCAATTTGATGTACTAGTCCTTTTCCATTTAAAGGGTGGCAACTCTATTAAGAAATTGAGAAGGCCTTTTGCAAGCTCAAGATGGGTGGAAGAAGACTCTTGTACAAAGATGATCTACGTATTGACAGTTGAATTAGACTGAAGAGAACATACAACCTAGAGAGCTAAAATATTAGAAACCATGATCATCTAAGACAAATGTTGATATCAAAATCGGAGTGAAAGAAATAAGAATTGCAATACATAAACTATGCACACAATGTATACAAATAGTGTAGAGAGGTTTGGTCGACTCAAAAGTCGAATTCAACACTCAACTATAGGTGGAAGAAGGTTTCCACCATGTGGCATAAGAGTGACAACATATATCTTGGAGAATTGTGTTGAACTCTCCAAGTTGCCACACAATCCAGCTAAGTAGGCTTACGACATGTGTATTTTACCCATGTGAGGTCAAATAATTGCACTAAAAAGCAAAGTCATTTAAAAAAAAATAGTGTTAGAATAAGCAATTTTTTTTGTCTCAATGCACTAAGAAATATAAAGTGCCAAATCTTAGGAGTATTTTAAATTAAGGATAAATTTGCCTTGAGGTTCTTTTAAGAATTGTTAGTGTTAAATTGCAGTTTTTTTGTAAAAGGGCCACAATTTTAGGAGGTTGTTAGTGTAGGAATACTAATACTATTACTTATGAAATTTAAATAAGTAATTATGTGTATATTCCACACATGGCTTTAAGCCACCTTAGGTGGTTAGGCGTTGACTTGGAGAGCTCGACACAACTCTCCAAGCCATGTGCCGACACTCACTTGCCACCATCAATGAAGTGTTGTAGTTGACTTCTACCACTTCACCCTTTATGTACTCTTCTTTGTTCATAATTTATGCATTGCAATTCTTATTTCTTTCATTCCAATTTTGATATCAGCATTTTAGATTAGTAGATTCTACGTTCTTTCAGTTGTAAGCTTGAAAATGTAGTCAAACTTTATACACGCAACCTGCTAAGGTGGATTACGACTCATTTTCTTAATAAAATTTGATTAGAGCCATCTTTTAAGAGAGCAAACCTCCCAACAATTGTTTTAGCATTGGCAAAGGCATTCTGTGAAAAGAGCATTCAAATTAGTCATATTCCTTCAGGTTTATTAGTCGTACATCACCTCAAACATAGGAATCTAAAAAGTAAAGCTTAATTCATTTTTTAAGCTCTTAAAAGTGACTAACAATTACTTTTAGAAAGAATCCATAAAATTACATGTTAAAAATGGTTGACATGCTTATAATCATATGATTTTATTATAAGATTATTTTTAAAATGATTGAAACTAGCTAATATTATATAAAATTATAGTTTCATAGATTGCAGTGATATAAAATAATGCTTTCTAACTTATATGATTTTGAATATTAAGGGTTATATTAGATCTTGTATGCATGACATGATCATTTTTTTCTTTTATGATTATTGATTAATATTTTTCAATAAGTTATTATAAAAATATTATTTTGTGGGAAATTTTAGAATTTAGGGTAACAAGGTCCTTATATATAGAAAACAAAATTGTAGGTTATTGGTCTAGATCCTTATTTAGTTTATAGGTGAAATTAGTCAATCTTGTGGAATATGGAGAGGAAGTTGTGTATTAAACAAATGTTATAGGAACCCCATTATTAAAAACTCATACATTCAGTGGTCATTTCCCCATAGAGGGCTACTTAAAAAAGTAAATTATATTAGGGCCATTGAAATTTAAAACTTGTATGGTAATCATTTGTAACCTCAAGAGTCGATCATTGCAGATAATTTATTTTTCTATAATTTAGCTCTTGGTCTTGACAATAGTAATCCAAAATAGGGTCATTACATGTTCTTTGAATGTCCTAGAGGAGATTGTCTCAATTAAAATAAAAACTAATCTTGATTGTCTCAATTAATTAGTAGTTCATGTACGCAAACAAGTCATTAAAATATCTAGGTTTTTGTTATGTAAATCAATTAAAATAAAAATTAATAAAATTATGAACTATTTTGTTATTAAATTTTTAAAATTCAAATTGGTTTTAACGTTTTTCTTTTTGTTAGTAGTTTATATTTTTAATTTGAACAATTTTATTACAAAATTTGTAAAGTTTTTAGTGAAATTATGTAAAGAAATTATGTCAACATTTTCAACTATTTTAATGAGTTAGACAACAAAATATGAAAATTGTTAGTGTAAAATATTATTATTTAGAATTAGTATTTAGCCTAAGTAATTATGCATATTTTGCACATGGCTTTAAGCCACCTTAGGTAGGTTATGTGGCGACACTTGGAGAGTTGGTCAAACTCATCCAAGATACGTGTCGCCACTCCCTTGTCACTTGGTGGAAACATTCTTTCCACCACTAGTGGAGTGTTGGAGTCGACTCCTAATTTGACCCAACCTCCTCACCTATATGTACATCACCATTTGGCTAATACGTGTGTGTCGACTTCATACATTTTCATGATATGTTTCCAATATTTGATTTCCTATTTAATCTACATGGTATGAGAGAGCAGTGGGAGGTCATATACAAGTGGTAAATTGTTCATTTCATTTTGCACCGAAATTGTTATTTGTTTTGTTCTTTGTGTTGTGGTCTAGCTTTTGTGTACAAAGGTATTGTTGTTGTAGCAAGTGGAATAATGGTGTGAAAGGCTGAATTAGCATGTGAAAGGTTGACTGAGCAAATCCCTCGTGTCATGTTCATAGCTCTTTGTGTGCCTTGTTCACTTGCCTTACACCCAACACGGAGCTTTCCGTGGAGGCTGAGCCTCTTCCATAATAGGCACCTCTTTGTGTGCCCTACACTGGTTGTGCCTCTGTCACAAACTGCACCTTCTCTTCCATGATCTGGTGCTGGAGAATCCAAGCGAGACCTGAAGCATTGACATTGATGCCACATAGTATCAATTCAACCACGCCATACAACAATAATTCACCCATGCCATACATTCCATCGGCCACACCATAGCTAGTAGACAGTTGCACCATAAATGGTCTCTGTGCAAGGGTTTGCAAAGGTCGTGCGATGACCTCCAAAGGCAACGTGATCGATAGGATGAGCTTGCCCCCATAGCCTACCCACATTCACCCAGGCCATAGCCTACCCACATTCACAAAGGGATTTGGCATGGTAGAGCCCTATTTGGCCACCGCTGCACTCCCCTACTCCATATTTTAGGCATTTTTGCCCTAATTCACCCCCTTCTTAAAAAAATAGTTTTCCCTAATTTTGTTTTCTTTCTGAAAGGCATTTAAAATATGCTTATTTCAAGTAGTAACAAATAGGCTTTTTTTGTTTCAAAAAAGCATTCAAAATTATTCTTTAGGGGGTAATTTAAAATTTGGGGGATTTAGAGGTTCTTTTAAAAATGTAAGTGTTTAATCAAGCACATTTTTGTAAAAGACAACTTTTAAAGTGTCAAAATTAGAGTTTGTAAAAGAAAGGCTAAGTATCAGGGCTCAAATTTAAATGACTTGCTTAGATCTATAGCACTGCACGATAAAGTACCAAAATTGGGTTAGTTAAACTTTTTCTTTTAACTCTTGTATTTTTTCTTGACAAAGATGAAGGGTTATTCACACACTACTTATCAAGTGTCTTTTATTATGTATTATTTTGGGGGGATTATACATAGGTATTTTGTAAATCATTGAACTAACATAAATTTCAAAAGAGGGCAATTTATCTAAGTCAGTAATGGGGATAACAAGTCATCCATCTATCACTACTTTGGAAAATGGAAACTACAATTCCTAGCACAATGATATCCTAACACATTGCTAATGGATTCATCTATTGCCACATTTGTATGGGCTTATTCTTGAGCCAAGTACATATTGGAAAAACATTGTATGAGAAAATAAGAATAGTCATGTCTTAGGATTAACTAGTTTAAGTGTTATGAACCACACTCAGTGGGTTCCTCTATCACACATTGACTACCTTAGAGCTCTTTGGACCAAATTATGGGAAATGTATGGAGATCCCAATGAACCTCCATTCCCAGATAATCCCACTATATACATACTTCTTTCCCTTGATGATGTTGATGATCCTTTCTATAACAATGATACTGAAGAGGAACTTGCTTATTGGGAAATTCTTGAATGTATTGTGTTATCAGAAAATGTGGTCAATATCAATATAATCCAAATAACTCAATGAAATTGAAATAAATAAGATCAAACACAAAGAGCACAATACCTTGC
The DNA here is from genome assembly GCA_027924645.1 of Cunninghamia lanceolata. NCBI lineage: Eukaryota > Viridiplantae > Streptophyta > Pinopsida > Cupressales > Cupressaceae > Cunninghamia > Cunninghamia lanceolata. The sequence continues at coordinate 3,688,581 of BSBN01001957.1, forward strand.
AAACCTTTCTATTTCATGACTTCCATTGGTTGCCTATCTCGAATTGATCTCATGTATGAATAGAGCCCTCAGAAGGTGCACTTCCTTGTTTTTTTCCAAGATGACAATGGAGAATGGCTGTTGATAGGTTTTGCAATGAAGAGGATCTTCACAATACAAAGATAATGGTGATAAATGGTGGGATAATTGATCTCAAGCTATGGAGTGATTTGTGCCAAATGCGCACTATGATTCCTGCAGAGTAAGTTTATAGAAAACTTGAATTCTTCAAATGGAGGAATAGGGGTTGTATTTATAGATTTGTGAGAGAGAAAATCAATGGTGTAGAATGAATAAGAATATCAACAGTTGAGGAAATTTGAGAGGATGTGCGTGAATAGAGAGAGGACAAGTGTCCTACTCCTTCATGCACCAGGGGAGTTAACAGAATAGATTGAGGAGCTAACTAAGATGATTGATCAATTAACAAAATTGATTGGAGAGATAAGTGGACTTATTGGGGAGTTGACTAAGATGATTGAACAGTGAACTTAGATGACTAATTAGTTAAGTGAATTGATTGACCAGTTAACTAATTTTGACTGGAGGATAAATAGGACATGTGGGTAAGGGAATATTAGCTAATTAAATATTGAAATATTTAATTACATGTACATATGTATTAATTGAATTATTTTTGGTATTAATTCAATTTTGGAGGATATAGACAATTTAAATAAATATTTGGATTTATTTGAATATAGTGAATGGTTTGATATTGAAGACTTTGGGAATTTAGAATAATTAATTAAATAATTTGGTATTATTTAATTTAGAGTGATTTTTAGAAGAATTTGGATGATTTAATTAAATAAATGATTTTATTTAATTTTGTGGAGGAATTTGAATCAAATAAATAAATTGATTTATTTATTTATTGATAGAGGAATTTAAAATGAAATAAATATTTAAAATATTTATTTAGATAGACTTGTGTTATTTTTAGGTGTATACATATTGATGACACAAAGACATACCTGATTGCTTCCCCTCTTATTACACATCCTGGATTGTCATATACTTTTCCACCTCCTCTTATTGCTTCATCAGATTTTAGAGTCACTTCTTTGAGAGCTTCCAACACTTCCTTGTAGCAGGATAAATATATTAGTCTTCCTAGCATTATTGATTGGGAAATATTTCTACCTGACATTGCTTGTCTATTTTTAGAGTCCCATATTGTTGATTTGGAAGCACACATTGAGGACATTGGTCTTCTCTTTGATGGCAGTTTCTATGAAACTACATCACCATTATCCTCTTCAAATTTTCATGCTCTACATCCATATACACATGGTTTTAGATTGTCATCATCTTCATCTATTAAGCATGTGCATGATATGGTTATAGCATCCTTCAAAATCAACATGGGGACACTTGAGAAATCTTTGAAGAGATCAAAATGGGCACCATCATCACCCTTGGATAAACTTCAGCATGATTCAAGAACATACATACATCTTCCTACACATGTTCCTATTTGGTATAGGGAGATATTGTACACCTTCAATTGGTTTTATTTCTTCCCAAGGGGAGGAATATTGTACGACGTTCTTGGATCTATAGATGCATCCTTTGTCATGTATCCAACCTCACTACAGTAGGCCACATATTATGGGGGGTCTTATATGTACCTTCTATAATTTTCACTCTTATTAGGGGAAACATTTATTGTACTTAGTGAAAGAAGTAGTACTTCTTTGCTTGGTACAATGAAGGAAGTAGTAGTTCTTCACTTGTATAATTTTCATGTATCTTTTATCTCTTTTGGAGGGTAGTCTTTCCCATAGGGTTTTTTACCTTTCTCCACTTCATAAGAGATTACTTTGTACATGGGTACTTGATCTGGCCTAGTAGTTGGTACCCATCTTTATTGTGCTCACCTAAGCTATGCTTAGGGGCATGTTAATGTAAAATATTATTACATAGCTTTAGTATTTAGCCTAAGTAAGTATGCATATTTTGTACATGGCTTTAAGCCACCATAGGTAGGTTATGTGGTGACACTCAAATAGTTGGTCAAACTCATCTAAGATACTTGTCACCATTCCCTTGCCACTTGGCGGAAACATTCTTGCCACCACTAGTGGAGTGTTAGAGTCGACTCCTAATTCAACCCAACCTCCTCACCTATATGTACATCACTGTTTGGCTAATACATGTGTGTCAACTTCATACATTTTCATGTTGTGTTTGCAATTTTTGATATCCTATTTAATCATCTCTCAGATCTTGGTTTCTACAAAAACTAGAGGCACATATATAATGCTCATACCAATAAATTTTACTGTGATTTTTTTAATATAATTTTTAAAAATATTTGGTTGTTTTGGAAAGCATATCAAATGACAAGAAGTTATCATATTAATTAAATAAAAATCTACTACTACCTCAATATTATGCATGTGACAATCATGAATGTTAATTTTTGTTTGTCAATGATAGGAATGGAAAGCCAAGATATCACATTGTAAGCTCACATATCACTATGAAGACTTATATTATCCTAAATATTTTCTAAGATAAAAAAATTCTTATCCAACTCTACAACTCTAGTCCATCAAATTGATGAAGTAAAGCTCAATCCATTGTTAAGAGAACTCTCTTTTTAACATAATATCTATAAAATGATGTACTAGGATTTCCAAATACTATCACTTGTTGAAAAGCACAAGAAAAATAGTCTTAGGACTAGGTGTTGGAGTGTGAGAAACCCAACAGGAGACTTGGAATTAGTAACCCTTTAGGTCATGTAGTCATCTCCACTACAACCTCCATAGAGTTCAATCATCAAACACAAGTATATCCTAGGCCCATAGACATGCCAACCACCCTCCATGATGTTCTACTCCCATGAGAATAGAACCACCATCGGCTTAGGATTCCACTCAACTAGATTTTGCCACAAGAGAGAGACTGACTTGGATGTCACCCATAGCAAGGAGCTAGTTCATGTGTGGTATTAGATTTGACTCACTCACGTCATGCTTAGGTCACATTTCAAAGAACATACGACCATAAATTGGGTAAATTATAAAATGTAGAACCTATTTACCATATGTTAAGTAAACATTAGATTGTAAACTATATATCTTCAACCATAGACTGTACACCATAAACCTTAGAAACTCCAAACCTAAAGCATAAGTTGAACTCTGAATCCCAAATCTTAAACCCTAAATTCTAAACTATAAATCATAAAACTTCAAACCTAAAGCTCAAACTCTATGAATATACTAAATTGTAAACTGTAAAACATATACTTTTAAACTTGAAAGTTGTGAATATTAAACCCCTAGATCCCAAACCCCAAGTTCCCAACACCTTTAAAACCTAAATCCTAAACTATAAACCTTGAACCCTTAACTAGGAACCCTAAACCTTCAATTATAACACTAATTAATAAATAATTTTTAAATACTACTTAAATCATGAAACATAAATTTTATAAACCATATATTTATCATAGAACATAAACTAGAGAAGCCCCAAATAATAAGGGAACCATAAACCCTAACCCATAAATGGTTTTACTATAAAGCTTTAGTGGGTGAATTATAACTTTCCTAAATCATAAACCATAAAACATAGATCATATAAACCTCAAACCCTAGAAACTTCAAACCCTAAATAGTAAACTCTAAACCCTTAAAAAATCTAAATCATTATTACTATAAAGACATGTGTAGATACATACTTATGTATACATACCCTAGAAACCCTAGACCCTTTATTCTTAAAGAATTAAATGATAAAATTTTAACATTTTTCTTATGTATCCTAGGAGAGTACCTTATTAATCCAACTTATTTCTATTTCTATTTGATATACCTATATTTCTTGTCCATAAGACTAACCACCCAATAGAGTAGAGTAACACTAAGAGACTTAGCATTGAAAGGTATTTGGTCTGTCTAAGGCATAGTACTTGGAGTATAAACCCTCCTTGATTCACAAGACCCCTTATGGGGAATCTATCTTGACAAAAAATTATAGATCCTGGAAGAAAAAAGAGGCTAGATGGGATATCTCCAAGTTAAAGTTTTAGAAGAAGGAGAAGATGTAGAAGAAAATCAAGAAAATATAATTTTAGGAAAATGTTTCTAGTCTCCTTATCACTCCAACATCTATAGCCCTCAAATATACATCTATGGAATCACTTCATAGTATACATGAAGGTAATCTTATTTAATCTTGTATTCGATGCACTATAGAGGGGCTTAAGAAAAGAGGGATTAGAAAGCAAAACCATATATGTCAATCATCACATGTTAGTTACAATATATCTTTAAAACAATACATATAAAACAAAAATTAGTTGAAAGATAATTAAAAATGACATATATAATATATATAGTGGATTAAATTGTGGCATATAATTTTATAATTACAAAGAGATATTTGTATCTTTTGTGTTCTTAATTTGATCAATCAAATCATATCCTTTATGTGCTTTATTTGTGGACATAGGTGGAGGACATAAAATTGGATCACTATATGGAAAAGGTGAATGACCGGGTATGAATTTATGCCCCTAACCTTCCTTTTATAATTATGCAATACTAAATGACAAGCCTGAGAAGTAGATGTCACATGCAAAGTAGGAGAGCTATATCAGGGTGAATTGGGTAGTACATGCACTACAATAGGAAAAGATAAACCATTAAAAGAATAAACCCCTAATAGTTTATGAAATTCTAGAGTTAAAAATGTAATCCACATCAAGGGAGTAGGGAGGGGTATCAAATGAGACATAGTATCATTAGAAGACATCAATGACCTCCTAAATCTCCCTACGGTATGGTCACTAGAAGGTAAAAGCAATGAAGGACAAGTGGATAACATGTTAGGCCAAATACAATGATAGAAAGAAATGGAAGCATCTAAGAACATATCATAGCATTGCAAAGTGTAACATACCATCTCATACAACTTAGAATTACTCACAAAATTTACTAAGAAAGTAAATGAACATGCTTAACCTTAAGTGAGAATTTCTTTTTATTAACATTTGTATAATCTCATAAAATTAAATACATATCTTTTTTGAATATTTTTCAACCTTGAAAATACATAATATTCAAAGATAAAATCATAGTGAAATCATATCACTTTACAATTACAAATAATTTGCACTTGGCAATATGAATAGGTTTACATAATTTTGAAAATCACAAGTCTATCTTGAAGTATACTGCATCTAGAATCTTGGTATCTATCTCACAAGTCTCGGTGAGCCTTCTACTGTAGAGGGAAAACATCATCCAAGTGCTTTTCCTCCAACCATAGACCGACAGTCCCCCACACACCTTCCTTCCTAGAAGTGGACCTACCCTTCATGAAAAGTATAGACATAAGGAACCAACAAGTTTCCATATGCATCCTAGTGTTGTGTCCTATATAACTCAATCAACTATACAACTCTAGACAATCTTCAACCTAAGTATGATCATTCTGATAGGTCATGCAATCTAGACACGGTGAACCGACTAATGCATGCAAAGACAAATGCATCACTTTGGCCAAAGTTTTTCTATAAATATACATTTGTAATAAATGTAGTTGTGTGTTCACACACCTCTAACTCAACCTAGAAACTACCTCATCCTACCATTTGACTTGCCTGACTAGTAACTCTAGACATGAGTTATCTTGACTAAACTCAAATCCTAGTCAATCTAACTTAGAATTTAATTCTTAATTTAGGATATATACAATATAAGGGTTTAGGTTATTTTAACCCTTCAGAGAGTCCATCATTGCATACATACAAATACCAGGGTCTATGACTTCCTGTCATACTATTCAATGACCCAAAGATTGAGCACTCTTGTGTTATATATATCAAGCTTGTAACTCTAATTATTTTATCATAAGTGCTTCATAGACTCTTCCTAAATTATACTTGCCTTGATCTATGATTTCTAGACCATTCACTATCGACCATAAAAAATAATAGACTAATTTGATGTTATAATTGATTTAAAAGTTTTCAAGTTTCCTAAACCCTTCTAGGTTGATTCTAGGGTTTTAATCTCTCTAGCCCAACACACTAGAATACCAAATACTCATGTTTTCCAAAGGTAAGAATTTATAATAATATAGCATGAATATGATAACCTCTAGTCTTCTCTTATCCACTTGGGAATTGTTCAAATTCACATTTCTCATAAACATGTATAAACATAGTACACGAACCTTCCTCATTCATATAAGCTCCAAGGAATACTATCATTATCATAAGTACTCTAGACTAAGTTCAATCTTTCAACCCTGAAAGGAAGCAAGGTATGCGGAATATGCTTCCTACACTGATCTAATGAGGAAAAACTTATGCAAATTTCTTTTACAGCTACATATTAAGATGCACATTAACAGAAAATGATAACAATTTCCAAATGTAAACACAAAACTCACAACACAAGATATACGTAGGGAAAACCCTTACAGGTAAAAAACCACACACTCCAAAGCCACCCAATATATTATTCAGAAATCATGAAGATTACAATATACTTGCAGAGTAAGCTTTTACAGGAGTATACCCAACCAGAGATTTAGGAGGTCATTCGATATCTATAAGATTCTACATACAACCTCCATCTCAAGTTCCTGATATATAAGAGATGCAATACAAAACACCGCCAACGGTAATTACAAAACCATGAGATGAAACCACCCAAAAGTGGTGCTTAAATTATCTCCCAATCAAAGATGCCTCGTGATGTACCAAACCACACACCACCACGTGTAACTCTCCACTTTACAGCGCTTTTATGTGTCCAACATATTTTTGCATTTCCCAAAACCGAAGGTCCAACTTTCGGAGGCCATAACTTTTGATCTGGGTGTCCAATTGATGAACTGTTTTATGCATCAGAAAGCTCGTGAAGTACTCTATCACCCTATAACTTGCTTCACTAGTTATGACAATTTTCAGGCCATTTAGAGAAGGTTTGATACCCAAAAATTGAGTTCAAAACTTTTCTGACAGTTTCAAAAAAATAGAAACTTTAATATCTCACAATCTAGATATGATCTTGAGATGAAACTCACCTGAGATGTTCATTTAGCTGTTTCCAACCTTCTAGAAAAAATTTGAGCTCAATCTGAGCTCAAACAAAGAACTTACTAAAAATAGTATGTCTCACTATTTCTCGCTCTCCAGAAGACTTATGGAAACTTTGAAAGTTCCAGACCACTATCCAAGATAATGGGTATCCAAAAAGACCAAAACTAGGAAGTATAGTAACATTTCAAAGTTGCAAGGTTGAGACACCTTTCCTAACATTCTTCCACTTGTCGAACACCTTACAAGAGCAAAAGTAGTAATACCATGATTTAATTGCTAGGGGCTGTAAGGTCGATAGACTTTAAACACCATCTGAACTTTTCTGTGCTCACAGGTTTTGTCAAGGAATCTGCAACATTCACCAAAGTTTAAACTTTTTCCAAGTTTACCTTCCCATCCTCCACCATGTCACAAACCAAATGGTACTTGCGTGGAAAGTAGGATTCTTCACCAAACATATGGCACTCTAACTGTCACAACAAATAGTAACTTTCCCTGCATCAAACCCAACATCAGAACAGAGTCTTTTAAGCCAAATGGCTTCTTTACAAGCATGAGTTGCTGCCATGTACTCAGCTTCAGTAGTGGACAAAGCAACCATAGGTTGCTGCTTACTCATCCAACTAATAGCACCACCAAACATAGTGAACTAATAAGTGCTGGTGGATCTCCTGCTGTCAATGTCACCTACCCAATCTGAATCCATAAATCCATGAATACAAAGTGAATGCCGAGGTCCTATAGGATAACCATGATAACATAAGGAATACTCAGAAGTACCCCATAAATATCTGAACACTCTCTTCACTGCACCCAATGTACCTGTCTAGGATTAGCCATAAATCAACTAAGGACTCCCACTGCTTGGGCAATGTCTGGTCTTGTGCAGACCATCGCATACATCAAACTACCAACCGCACTAGCATAAGGAATTCTACTCATATCCTCTATCTCAGAAGGAGACTTTGGACAATCTTCAACCAATAACTTTGTCCCCATTGTAACAGGAACAGTCAAAGGTTTGCAATCCATCATGTTGAATCTCTCCAACATAGTCTTGATATACTTACTCTGGCCTAACCAAAGTTTTCTAGTTTCTCTATCTCTTCTAATTTCTATTCCCAGAATGTATCGAGCTGCCCCTAGATTTTCTATCTCAAACTATGCTAACAACTAAGACTTCAAATCAAAAATCACACTTTTACCATTCCCAATGAGTAACATATCATTGACATACAATGCAATAATGAGAATGCGATCATTGTCAACCTTGTAGTAAACACAATGATCTGATTTTGATCTCTAAAATCCAATACTCAACACAAAGGCATCAAACTTCTGGTACCACATCCTAGGAGACTATTTCAAACCATACAAAGACTTTTTTAACTTGCAAACCATATTTTCTTTACCTTTCATCACATACTACTCTGGCTGTGACATATAGATTTCCTCCTCCAAATCACCATGAAGGAATGTTGTCTTCACATCCATCTATTCCACTTCTAGATCATATGCTATTGCAAGAGATAACAGAAATCGAATAGATGACAGGTTTGCAATGGGAGAGAAAATCTCACCATAGTCAATTCCCTCCACCTGAGAATACCCCTTCGTAACCAATCTAGCCTTATATTTCTCAACACTGTGATCTACACCAAATTTCTTCTTAAACACCCATTTGCATCCAATAGGTTTTCATCCTTCAGGCAAAGGCACCAAGTCCCAAGTATTATTCTTTTCCAAAGAAGCCATCTCCTCTTCCATGGCCTCCTTCCAGGAACCTGCATCTTTCATACCCATAGCCTCTTTCACAGTTCTAGGCTCATCAGTATTAGAAATCAAAGAAAAAATACAACTAGAATCATGCAATGAATATCCCAACCTATCAAGTTGCTGCCTTATCCACATGGACTTCCTCAAAGGTTGAGGTTGAGGTTCTTCATCTTCTCCTAAACTTTCAGAGCTACTAGAGCTCTCCTCATTATCATGTCCAACAGATGTTTTTGGTTTGACTTTCTCAGGGCTGGGAGGAAGCTGAACCACATCATCTTTCTTCTCTTCTTTCTCTTGCTACAAGACAATAGAAGAAGGATTGATCTCTCTGAAGATCATGCTTCTATTATACAAAACTCTCTCAGCTACTAGATCCCAAAGCTTGTACCCTTTTACACCAATGCCATAACTAATGAAGATACATTTTACAGCCTTGTTCTCCAACTTAGACCTCTTCTCCTTAGCCACATGTGCATATGCCTCACAACCAAATACTCAAATGTGTCTTAATGAAGGCTTTTTACCAGACCATGCCTTCATAGGTGTCTTATCAATGAGCGCTAATGTAGGAGACCTGTTAACTAGGTAACAAGCGGTAGCAATAGCTTTAGCCCAGAACTTTTGTTCATGACCAGCTCTAGTTAGCATACTCCTTGCCCTCTCCATCAACATTCTATTCATCCTTTCTGCAACTCCATTCTGCTGAGGGGTATACGGAGTTTTCTTGTGCCTCTCAATCCCCTGTTCTTTACAAAACTTTTCAAAATCAGTTGAACAGTGCTCACCACCATTATCAGTCCTCAAACACTTAATCTTTCTATCCTTCTGATTCTCTACAAGAGCTTTGAACTCTTTGAATCTATTAAAGACTTTAGATTTACTTCTAAGGAAATACACCCATGTCCTTCTACTATAATCATCAATAAATGAAACAAAGTAAATGGATTTTGAAATCAAAGGAACATTAACAAGACCAAACACATTAGAATGAATCAAGTCCAACACATCAAATGTTTGTGAGAACTAGAATAAAACTGAACATGGTTTTATTTTCCATAAATGCAATGTTCGTAGAAATTGAACTCAAGGTTACAATCATTCATACCCTCAACAAGGTTTTTATTCTTCAGGGTCCTTAAACCCTTTTCACCAATGTGACCAAGCCTTTGGTGCCATAACATTATCTTCTTAGTTGGAAGTTTCATCTCTATAGAATGAGCACCCTTAGGTACCCAGAAAGCACTACCATCGAAAGTAGAAGCAATAGTCTTCTTCACTGCTGGTTCCAATGGTGAGGATGAAGATTCTGAAGCTCTCTTCTTCAAAAAAGAGGCACTATTGCATTGTACTATGCATGCGTCAAGCTAAAATAGAGTGCCAATTTGAACACCTTTAGCTAACACCATAGATCTTCTAGTCATCTTGCATCCTCCATTCAAAAAAACAACCTGCACACCAAATCATTCAATTTACTTACAGAAAGAAGGTTTCATGTCAAACCAAGGATATGTAGAACACCATTGATTGCCTTTACTTGTCCATCAGGGAATTGAATCAAGACCCTTCCATGACTAACAATATCCAGGTGAGAATCATCACCCAAGTACACCTTTCCACCATCGTATTCTTCATACTTTGAAAACTAGTCTCGATGCCCGGTCATGTGAAAAGATACACTAGAGTCAATAAGCCACACATCCCCAGATGCATGCATTGCCAAGGCAGAGAAAAATGCTTCTCCTTCATCCTGAGAGGACTTGTCAGAATCTGAATCATTATTCTTCTTCTTTTTCTTTTTCTCCTCCTTGCACTCTTTGCAGAATTGACCAATTTTTCCGCAGTTCCAACATAGGGCCTTGGACTTTTCGGGAGACTTAGATCTCCCATGGGATTTGGATCTTCCTTTTTCTTCCTTCTTCTTATCCTTTTTCTTTCCCTTCTCTTTAGATCTACCACGAACTGCAAGAGCCTCCCTAGCCAATTCAGAAGTCTTTCTCTGCATCTCTTCAGACAACATCGAAGAAACCACATCTTCCATCTTGAAGGTGGAAGTGGTACTCCCAATGGCCATAACAAGGTGGTCCCATGAATCTGATAATGAACATAGTAATGTCATACATCGATCTTCCTCCTCAATCTTCACATGAACAGAAGTCAACTGGGCAACAAGCATATTGAATCTATTCAGGTGATTAATGATAGATCCTCCATCTTCCATCTTTAGAGAATACAGTTTCTTTTGCAAGAATAGCTTGTTCACTAGGGATTTAGCCCGATAAACATCTCCAAGCTTCATCCAAAGATCCTTTGTAGTCTTCTCTTCATGGATATTCAGGAGCACTGAATCAACCAAACAGATTCTTATCAAGCCCTTAGCTTTTTGATCTTTGAGATCCCAGTCTTCTTGAGACATTGTCATTGGTTTTATACTAGATACAACTTCCCATAAATCCTGATCTACAAGCATGTCCTCCCTTTTGAGTTTCCACAACTCGAAATTAGTGGCACTAAACTTTTCTATCTCAAACCTCCCAGATGTGCTCTCCATTTCTTACCTGCAACAAAGATTTCAAAATCCTCTGCACAAGCTCCCACTCAAATGAAGATCAGCTCAAAAAACCCTCTACCCAACAACTAGAACCAAAGGTGATCAGGCTTTGATACGAACTGAAAGGAAGCAAAGTACATGGAATACACTTCCTACACTGATCTAATGAGGAAAAACTTATGCAAATTTCTTTTACAGTTACAGATTAAGGTGCACATTAACAGAAAATGATAACAATTTCCAAATACAAACACAAAACTCACAACACAAGATATACGTGGGGAAAACCCTTAAGGGTAAAAAACCCCACACTCCAAAACCACCCAATATATTATTTAGAAATCACGAAGATTACAATATACTTGCAGAGAAAGATTTTTTAGGAGTATACCCAACCAGATATTCAAGAGGTCATTCGACATCTATAAGATTCTACATACAACCTCCATCTCAAGTTCATGATATATAGGAGATACAATACAACACACTGCCAACGGTAATTACAAAACCATGAGCTGAAACCACCCAAAAGTGGCACCTAAATTATCTCCCAATCAAAGATGCCTCATGATGTGCCAAACCACACACCACCATGTGTAACTCTCCCCTTTACAACTCTTTTGTGTGTCCAACACGTTTTTGCATTTCCCAAAATTGAAGGTCCATCTTCCAGAGGCCATAACTTTTGATCCGGGTGTCTGATTGATGAACCGTTTTGTGCGTCGGAAAGCTCATGAAGTGATCTATCACCCTATAAACCACTTTGCTAGTTATGACAATTTTTGGGCTGTTAGAGAAGGTTTGATACCCAAAAATTGAGTTTAGAACTTTTCTGATAGTTTAAAAAAATAGAAACTTTAATATCTCAGAATCCAGATATGATCTTGAGATGAAACTCACCCGAGATGTTCATTTAGCTGTTCCGTACCTTCTAGAAAAAATTTGAGGTCAATCTGAGATCAAATGAAGAACTTACTAAAATAGTAAGTCTCGCTATTGCTTGCTCTCCAGGAGACTTACAGAAACTTTGAAAGTTCTAGACCACTATCCAAGATAATGGGTATCCAAAAAGACCAAAACTGGGAAGAATAGTAGCATTTCAAAGTTCCAAGGTTGAGACACCTTTCCTAACAAACCCAAATAGGTTTGAGTCTACAATAATAATAAGATAATTTCAACCTCTTGGTCTTCTTAAGTCCACCAACTTTCATTAAAGGATATGTTATGAACTCATGTTTATCATAATATGACTATAATGATAATAATTATCATTGTTGTATGATGCATATGTGATAATATATCACTATCCTTAGGTGTTTCGAATGATATCAAAATCATTTCTATATATTCTAAAATAAGTGAATATCTATCACAAAATATTATGATTGTAAACAATAAAACTATACATATAAATCATTGTGAGATATAAATTTATCTCTATCTAATCTTACTCATATTAACTCCTAGGTTTAAAATAGAGTTCTCAGAAGATTTAGTCTCTATAATTTATAAGATAGATTTCTACAAATTTTTTAGTGTTTTTGACAACAAAAGAAACCTATGATTGCTCAAGTGTATATAAAGGTAAGAGATAACTTTATAAAAACTAGAATCATCTAAATAAACAATGTTATTCAAAACCTTTTTCCATAATTCAGTGTCTATCAAATGACAAAGTTTACTACATAGTTACTCTATGAGTTCAATGATATCGAACAATGGCATAAAAAGTTTTCTTCATAGTGTTCACGATTTAAGCTAAAGTATTCTATTGTTTATACTCTATGGTTTAAATAGCTATTTCAATGACATTATTCTATCATACATTCAAATTCTATGGTCTCATGCACTCTGAGTACTATCTCAAAGATAGACAAGATAATTTCTCTATTTTACTACATAACTATGTCTACATAGTTGCTATGATCAAAGTTCACTATTTTGCATAACTCTAAATACTTTTCTCTACACGAAAACACCTCTATAAGCTGATACATAATATAATTATCACATATAAAGAATGATATAATTGTTTTAAATGAGATATCCTTACCTCTATGATGATGATTTCCAAATCTTGTTCTAGTTCCTCCTTCCTACCTCTACTACTCGTGCTATGATTATGCCTTCTTCTGCGTTGTCACTCCTACAACATACTACGAACAAGGCCCTATATTCTTGCTGATATTAGTGCTCTATGTGTCTCAACAAAAATCCTGCCCCATGGATTCTTACTCAATACAAGGCTCTGTATCAAATACAGTCCTTCATTTCTATCTTCACTCAGAGTCACACCCAGATAGTCTATATTCAATGCATACCTTTTCCTTTGATGATATAGACTTTTAAAAGGCTTAACTCTCCAAAATACCATGGATTCCTCCTGTACTATGCCTAATTTCAATCTAAGCAGCATGTAGAAATAATAATGGAGTAACTAGTCATTATGGCCACTCCTAATTGATCGATAGCTCCTCCATACTCTCCAAAACCAATGTGGAGTAAAGGGGTTGAGCATCCATAACTAAGATGAAGTGGTTTACATTTAATTTGCAACTATAACACATTCCCTTAAGAAGCTCATTGACAACAAAAGAATAGGTTTAAATGAATATATATATATATATATATATATATATATATATATATATATATATATATATATATATATATATATATATATATATATATATATATATATATATATATATATATATATGACATCCCAGGTGGAACAATATTATTAAAAAAAAATAAGAAGATTTTTTTTTTTAATTTCTCATCCTTTCATAGACTATACTTAATAGAAGGGAAATATAATTTAAATAAGATCTAAATATAGAAAGGGATATTTTTGTGTAGGATGGGAATAAAGATCAAATTGAGATAAAGTCTAATTTATGAAATTAACAACTTTCATTTATATATAACAACATAATATTGGAGTATACAATGTATACTTACCTTGTTTCTAACACTTGAAAAGATATGAGAATGGGGTTGAGGTATTCTCCCCCTCTCAAAATTACATAAACATCAAAATAGACAAAATAACATGATAGAATTCCAATTGGGAATTATTGATAATAAAATAGTCTAACTACTATTGACCATTTCCTTGTCGATGGTCATAAATTAGCTTGACTTAGTTTTCAACAAAACCTTTGCTTAATGGATCTAGTTGGCAATCGACGATTTGTCAAGTCAAAACCAAACTTAGACGAATTGGTCAAACACAACTTACCAAATTTGATGAAGGTTCACTAAACTGTGAAAGCATGAGACTTAGATGGCAACAATCTTTTCTTATCCATATGTCTATTCTCTTCTTTCTAGTGATGCTCTCCTTGTCCTTCTTGGAGCGTAGAAAAGCTATTTCCTGGTTACAACTTGCAATCACCAAACTGGGATTAGTACATCATTAGTCAATTCATAAACCTTATGAATAAATAATCATAACATCTTATAAACACATGTCTAAATTCTAATCATAAAAACATAAACTCATGATATCATTGATTTATCTTGACATTTTCACATAACGTCAAATCATTAATTCATGCATAATTAACTACTAATTATGTGCAAGTAAAAATTAAATCATAGTCAAAATTTGGGATGTGACATATCTCCCCTCATAAGATTCATCGTCCTTGATGATCTAGTATATCCAAAATAATAATAAATTTTTTTTGTTCAACTTTCAAAAGCATAAAATAAATGAAGAAATCTCTGACAAAAATCATGATAATCTTCCCATGTGGCACTATCCTCTACATATTGGTCCCACTAGACCTTGCACTGAGTAACCTCTCTATTACACAAGTAGAGATTGCAAACTTTGATCACCTTGAGAGGTTCAATCATGACCACTCCTGGGTCCTATACCTGTAAATCATTCCAATCAAGAATATGAATATCACCTATTATGTACTTTTTTAAATATGAAACATGGAAAACATTAGGCATCCTGGCAATTGCTGGTGGTAGAGTGATTATGTAGGCAACCAGATTAATCACTTTGAGAATTTCGAAGGGTCCTAGATATTGAGCAGCTAGTTTGGAAGACTTTCTAAACTTTATGGAACTCTTTTTAGGTTTGACCCTCAATAGAAGTTTTTCTCCAACTAAGAATTGTGTAACATACTAAATCTCAAACAAGACTTAAGACAAATATTTACCAAGAGATAAAAATACATTAAGTGAAAAAGATTAAACTTTTTTTTTCTTGAATTAAAATATTCTCAAGGAACCAAAATACATCATATAAACATAATTTCCTTTCTGAATATACAACATGTAAAAATTTACCAAATTGACATTTCGTGTTTCAATTACAATAATCTGCATTTGATAAAATTGACATAGTTTATGAAATACAAGTCACATATCAAATATGTATGTTGCATCTAGAATTTTGAAATCCATATTGTAAGTCTTGGTGAGTCTTTTGCTAGAGAGAGAGAAAGCATCTTTTGAGTGCTTTACCTCTAACCACAGACTAGCGGACCCCCACACACTTTCCAACAAGAAGTGGCCCTACCTTTCACGAAGAGTATAGACATAAGGTAACCAACATTTATTTGCCATTTGAGTATTGATGTTGTATCCTACATAACACTATTGATCACACAACTCTAGACAATCCTCTAGCTAAGTATGATCATACTGATAGGTTATGAAGTCTAGACATGGTGAACCGACTAATGCATGCAAAGACATATGCATTACTTTGGCCAAAGATTCTATATAAATATACATTTAAAGTAAATGTACTCGTAATGTCCACCCACCTCTAACTCGACTTGCATACTATCATATCCTATAGTTTGACTTGGTCAAATTGGTTTATTGAAAAATGGTTTAACAATAGATACTTGCCTAACTCAAATATAGTCTACCTGACTTAGGTTAATTCTCAAGACCCTGTCTTCATACTATATGACTTTATGGATTGACTATCCATTCAAGAGTACCTCCTTGCATACTTGGACAAATCGAGGTCTATGACATATTGTCTTCTATTCCTTGAGTCCATAACTCAATTCAATTTGTAATAATACAAATTGGTTTCTCTACCAAGGGAAATCATCATTAACAAAAAAAAAAAAACTTCCATAGATAGCTCTAATAGAAACATTAAAACTTAGGGTTTTATCTTCCCTATTCTAAGGGTATTCTTTATTTCAGCATGAGCAAGGAGTGATGCTAATAATTGTGCTATACCAATTACATTAATTTTGCTAAAATTTCCATCAAATAAATTTTAACATTTCTATTAATTGACCTCTTGGACATCTTTTTTGTTGTTCATATAATGTTATTTTTTAATGTCAATTTCACTTGAGTGGTCTAATTCCTTCTTTATCTTTAATTCTTCCTATCCTACTTAACAATTTCAGCACCTAAATCAATAGAGGGAAGAGCTTGGTCACCCTCTTCAACAATATACATATCATCTTGGCCCTTCTTCCAATATCAACTTGAGGAATTTCTTAGATCTCCTCTAAAATATTAAATTAAGGTTAGACATCATATCTCTAATATGAATTTTAAAGAACATGGGATTGCTCTTCAATATTAACTTGAGGATCAACCTCCTCTTAAATATTCAATTCAATTTGGCTTCCTCTATAGTATTCACTTGAACTTGGGATTCCTCTCCAATTATATCAGCTTTCTAGATTGGGCCCCACCTTCAATATGTTCATTCATTCATCGAAAATAGCTTCAATACCAATATGTAGTTCAATGATATAATCAATTAAACATAAATTAAAAAGCCTTAACTATCAAGCCTAAATCCTTTCAAGTAGGTCATTTTTAAACATTCAATTAGTACACCCTAAAATGTAAGTTAAACTCTAAATCCTCTAACATAGACTAGAGGTAAGTCAATATGCCATGTAGACTAGATACCATAAATTAGAAGCATTAAGTTCTATAAACCCTACACCCTAAACTATGTGTTAAATAAACCTTAGATTGTAAACTATATACCTTCAAGTATAGACTATAGACCATAAACTCTAGAAACTCTAAAACCTAAAGCATAAGTTGTACTCCCAATCAAAAATATTGAACCATTAATTATAAACTATAAATCATAAAACTTCAACCCTAAATCTCAAACTCCATATACATGATAAATTATAAACCCTATAACATATACTTTGAACCCTAAAAGTTGTGAATATTAAATCCCTATATCCCAAACTCCAAACCTCACACCTTTAAAACCTAAATCATAAAGTATAAACTTTGAACCCTTAACTAGGAACCCTAAACCATCAACTATAAACCCTAATTAATAAATAAGTTAAAAAACTACTTAAATCCTAAAACATAAATTTGGTAAACCCTATATCTACTATAGAACATAAACAATAAAATCCCCAAATAATAAGGGAAATATAAACCCTAAAACATAAATGAATTTACTATAAACCTTTAGTGGGTGAATATTAACTTTTCTAAATCATAAACCATAAAAATAGACCATATAAACCTCAAACCCTAGAAATTTCAAACCCTAAATAGCAAACTATAAACCCTCAAAATATCTAAATTGTTATTACTATGAACACATGTTTACATACATACTTAAGTATACATACCTCAAACCCTAGAAATCCTAGACCCTTTATTCTGAAATCTTAAACTATAAAATTTGAAGATTTTCCTTATGTCTCTTAGAAGAGTCCCCTATTACTCCAACTTATCTCTCTTTCCATTCAATATACCTATATCTCTAGTCCATAAGACTAACCACCCAATAGAGTAGAATAGAACGAAGAGACATAGCATTGAAAGGTATTAGGTCTATCTAAGGCCTAGTACATGGAGTATATAAACCCTCCTTTCTTAACAAGACCCTTTATGAGGAATATATCTTGACCAGAGATTATAGATCCTAGAAGAAAAAGAGGTTAGAAGAGAAATCTCCAAGTAAAAGTTTTCAAAGAAGAAGAAGATGTAGAAGAATGTTAACAGAAAAAATAATTATATAGGAAAATGTTTCTATAGTCTCTTTATCAGTCCAACAATTATAGCACTCAAATATATCTCTAGGGAATCACTTCATAGTATATGTGAAGGTAATCGTATTGAATTTTATGTTTGATGCACTATAGAGGTGGCTTATGAAGATAGGGATTATGAAATAAAACCATATATATCAATTAACACATGTTAGTTACAATATATCTTTACAACAATATATATAAAATAAAAAAATAGTTAAATGATAATTAAAAATGACATATATAATACATATAGTTGAGTAAATTGGGACATAATTTTATAATATCAAAGATATATTTTTTGTTGGGTGTTCTTAATTTGATCAATTAAATCATATCCTTTATGTGCTTTATTTGTGAATATCAGTGGACATAAAATTGAATCACTAGATGGTTGAGGTGAATGATTGGGTATGGATTTATGCCCCTAACATTTCTTTGATAAGTATGCAATACTAAATGACAAGCCAGAGAAGTAGATGTCACATGCAAAGTAGGAGAGCTATATCATGGTGAATTGGGTAGTGCATGCACAATAATAGGGAAAGATGAATCATTAAAGGAATAAAACCATAGTAGGTTGTTAAAATATAGAGTTAAAAATGTAATGCACATCTTGAGGGAGGAGCATCAAATGAAACATAGTATCATTAGAAGGCATTAATGACCTCCTAAAGCTCCCTAAGGTATGGCCACTAGAAGGTAAAAGCAATGAAGCACAAGTGGATAACATATTTGGCCAAATGCAATGATATAAATAAATGGATGAATCTAAGAACATATCATAGCATCACAAAGCATTACACATCATATGCATACCAAATAATCTAACATCATATAAATGTAAAGGAAAGATACTCTTCAAAGCATATACATGTGTAAACATTATATAGTTAATCCTAATTAGTGTTTAAAACATAAATGTAGCATTGAAAACATCACCCTAATAATGAAACAAATATAATATTTTAAATAAGAAAACAACATGGAAATACAATCATGGCCTAGGACATCATCGTGAGAGAAAGAAGAATAATCATCATGAACACTTGCACAGAAGGATCCATTATCAAGTTCATATCTAATGTAAAATAAAAAATACAAATGAATTGATCTAAAATTGAAATAAAAAAATTAAACCCTAAAGCTAAAATGCTAGGGTGTGTAAGATCATTTCATCATTTCAGTTCAAAAATTTATGTAGGGAAATAAAACATACCCTACATAAATAACCTAGGGATTAATTAATTAATTAACCTCAATAAAAAAATACCCCAAGATTATGAGTTGTGATAAGAACATGAAATAAATATGTTGATAAATGTACATAGTAAATAAATAAATAAAGGTACTTAGCTCTAGATTTGATGTTTATTATACTATAAAAAAATGTTGCCAAATGTTTCACCACTAGATGTTAGTACCTTGGAATATATCAAATGCCTATCTCTAGGATGGAAGGTCTATGGTTTGATGCTCCAAGTCATTTTTTCTTGTCAAAATGATCTCCACAAGCCTTGATTTGACTTTTGTTGTGTAGAATTGACCTTGTTTTATAGATTTAATCTTGCAAACCTTAATCTTTATATTAACATTTGAATCGATGTCTAGAGATATAGCATATGTGTGATAGTTTTGATGAACACCTTTAAGAATTTTCTAAGTTAGGATCTCCTTCTATCAAACCCTTGGTTTTGATTAAATAGTTTAGAACAATGATAAAAAAACATGCCAAGCAATCATGCGATGTTCCTAAGTGTTGATTTCATGCATGCCATGAGTAATTTTTGATGTGAGAAAATTATTCCTTTAAGATCCTTCATCTAAATCTAGATGTGCTCAATGATTCCTACATGATAAAAATGAATTCAATTTTGTCTTTTATACAACACATTAGGATACAATTTGAACATTTTCATGCTTAGGTAAAAAAATGGCTAGTTGTAAAGAAGACAATTTGGGAATAGGATTAGATTTAAATTTGAAAGTTACAAGGTCAACATCGTGTCCACAAGTTTGAACCTAGTTCATTTACATGTCATTGAATCAATCAAGAGAAATGAATTAATTTAGATTTGTAGGATGGATCTAGATCTTTGGGATGTGTGAGGATAAGTTCATGTTATTTTTCAAATTTCATGCATGAGTATGCCATTTTGTACACTAGTCATTAAATTTAGAACAAGCAAGTCAATGTGAACTTTCAAAATGAAAGAAAAAAATGCAAGGTATGTATTTTTCATCCTTGGAAGATGTTAATGAATATAATTTAAAAATATTCTCTAATTGATCAAAAATATTTTATTTTATTTTCTTCTCAACTAACATATCAAAATATTTTTTCTAAATTTTTCCACTTCTAAATAACATATCTTGGAGTTTTTTCTATACTTGGGAAGGAAGTCTACAGTCTATTTATGAAATGTAACAAGATTAATAATTTACATGAGTAATCTTAATCTCATATTTCACACTTTTATAAAGTTAGAGATATACCTAGGTGTTGTATTCTTCTAAGTTTTTAAACGTTAGATATTTTTGTTCTCATATTTTTATTTATGTGCTTAACATACCTATTTACAAGTTTGTCTACATGTAGTGGTCATGGAAGAACTCCACAATTGATGTCTATCTCCAAAACCATTATGATTATTTAATGGTTGTGTAGGGATGAGTTATTGTTGTTGAGTTGAGTGTAGTTGATATAGTTGGAGATATCAATTTAGATATTTATGTGTAACATACCTACTAGTGTCAATTTAGAGATAGTCTATCTTAGAAATTATGACCATTTAAGGGTTGTTTAGGTATGATTTTTGATTATTGAGTTGAGTGTAGTTGATGTAGTTAGAGATATCAATTTGAATATTGAAGGATAAATGTTTTGAGTAAGAATTAAGTAAACCTTACTCACCAAATTCAAAAATTATGTTTGTAATCCAAAGCATTTTCTATAGAAACAAGAGATAGTGGTCCTTGCATTTGTAATCCAAAGCATTTTCTGTAGAAACAAGATATAGTGGTCCGTGCATGTATGACTATATTTGACTATATTTTTTTAGTTTCGACTCAATAGGATAAATGATAAACAAATAGTCATGGAGTCTAGACCAAACCCACCATAATAAAAATTAGGTGTTATTTTATAAAATCTCCATAGAAATAATGAGCATATGATAACAATATATTATTTAGCTTTGTCACTAATTTGTATTTTATATAATTCATTCACTAGTAATTTGAAACCTATAGGTAATGTGATTTTTGCTCTAACCTTTTCAACTTATGAAAGAATGCATATAAGTATAATTAGTGACTATATATTTTTAGTTTTTACTCAAGAGGATAAATGATAAGCAAATAGTCATGGAGGAGTCTAGACCAAAACCACCATAATAATAATTAGGTGTTATTTTATAAAATCTCAATAAAAATAATGAGCACACGATAACAATATATTATTTAGTTTTGTCACTAATTTGTAATTTATATAATTACCTATAGGTAATGCAATTTTTGTTCTAACCTCTTCAGTATGAAAGAATTCTTATAAGTATAATTAGATCCAATTTAATAGATGTTTTCTTGAAGAGCAAAGGATGACACTTCTTGCATTTACAAAGACTTGATCCTTTGAACCTCTTTCTGAACCCTTCAACTTAACAAACAAACTAAAGGCCACTTGATGATTTAACCATATTGTAAATAGCTTTATTTTAAGAGTTGACCTTACTCAATAGGTTAATATAAATATTCATAGTGGTATATGGGCTTGGAATACAAAGGCTTGGTTTGCCATTGTTTTAATTGATAAGCACACATTAACATACATTATCAACCATAATTTAATATAACATCATCACATACACATTTGAGGTAAAAGTAAACTTTTATTTAATGAGTATAATAAATGCTTCTTATAATAACCTTTCTAAAATAATTATATATATAAAATTACAAAAAATATATATTACAATAAACTTATAAATCCTCAACGATATATATGTAGGTTTAATTTTCGCAATCTTCACATTTTTTTATTGTCTCATAAAAATTCTACACAATTTTACTAGAAACTTTACAAATTTATTTTCAATGAATCTTACAAACCTAAAATTACTAATTCACAAAAGATTATTCAAATTAAAAAATATTGCTAACTAAAAAACTTAAAATCTATTTTAATTAAAAAACATTTTAATAATAAATAGCTCATAACTTTATTAATTTTTATTTTAATTGGTTTACATAACAAAAGCATAGATGCATTAATAATATGTTTTCTTGCCAAAACTAATAATCAATTAGGCAACCAGGATTATCTCCTCCAGGTCCTCCAAAGAACATATAATGACCCCATTCTGGATTAGTATTGTCAATGCCAAGAGTTAAATCATAGCAAAGTGGTTTAGGTGTAATCCTATATTCTTGAGAGTATACAAGAGTATCCTTAGAGTTGTGCATTTCAATGTCCTTAATATAAGATGCATTTGAGAAGCCCTATTTAGGGAAATGACCACTGCCCATATGTGTTTTTGATAGTGGGGTTCCCATAACATTAGTTTTATAACAAACTTCCCCTCCATATTGCATTACATTAGCTGATTTGGCCAATGAACCAAATAAGGATCCAGGCCAATAACCCACAGTTTTGTTTTCTTTATATAAGGACCATATTGTCTGGTCTTCTAAAATTTCCTGCAAAATAAGAGTCTTATTGTCAATTTATTGGAAGAAAAGGATCATCAATCATAAAAGTAAAAATAAAGTGTGCCACTCTAATTAAGTGCCTTAGCATAAAAGATCTAAACTATCCTTCTATTAACATTCAAAATCATATTTTAAAAATCATTGTTTTCTATCACTCTACACTATGAAATTAGATTTTTTAAAAATATTAATCTTTTTATAAATTGAATTTACCTAATAATAAAGATGTGTATATTTTATAAAAAATTATAAGTTAGAATTTATAGTAAACACTTCCTTTTAACTAAATAAATTTGTTTGTTATAATAGAGATTATATGTTGAAAATTATACATAGAGATTATATGTTGCCAATCAGTAAAGAAATACATGTTTTACTCTATTGAACTTGTCACTTACTCTATTTACACTTATCAATATTTCAGACTGATTATTGCCATTGCCATACTCAGATATATGTTGGAGCACAACACCACTGAGAGGGGAGGTGAATCAGTGGTATGCAGGACATAGTGACCTTCAAATTTGTATTTCAAAACTTTGATGTAG
This sequence comes from Cunninghamia lanceolata, assembly GCA_027924645.1. NCBI lineage: Eukaryota > Viridiplantae > Streptophyta > Pinopsida > Cupressales > Cupressaceae > Cunninghamia > Cunninghamia lanceolata. The sequence goes on from BSBN01001957.1 coordinate 3,712,296, forward strand.
AAAAAACAATTCCCATTAACTGTAGATGACATCATGAAAGATTTGGAGAATTAAACAGATTGGTCAAAATCAAGAATGCATCAACTCAATATTGAGACTGGAAAATAATGACTAATTCGTGCACAGTATTATTGTTTTAGATAGTGATAGGAGTATAGTATGAGTTCAAATAGATCATAGTAAATAAACTAACTTTATTAGACAAATGACACGATTAGTAAATAGACATGAGAATCAAACTCATCAATGATAAATCATAACACAGATATTTTCCTGAGTGGAAAGCCCCTGGCATAAAACCACTTGAAAATGCCTCACTGGCTTATAAAAGAATCTTACTGATTACAGGCCTCACTGGCGTACAACATTGCCTCACTGGCATATAACATTGCCTCACTAGCATATAAAAGAATCTCACTGATTACTGGCCTCACTGGCATATAACATTCATTCCATTCAATCAAGTAAAATTCATACAGAGGGGTACTCTATTTCACTTAAGAACATATACAGTCAACAATGTATGTGCAGGATACACACAAAAAACATGCACATCATTTACATTATATCCTTTTTATATACATCTAATAATATTTCTTTCAAAGACATTTAACTGTAGGTAGTTCAAAAAATTTGAGCAACTGAAAAAACCAATTGACAGTTTTACAACTGTGTCCTTTAATGAAATAAACAACATTAATCTCTTTGTTCAGAAAAGTAGAAATGGTTTGAAGAAAGAAAGTCATATGAAACAGTTAACCCTCAATAGGGTTACAAGGTTCAACTGCCGGTTACAAAACCCAACTGCCAATAACTCAAGTGAAACCCTAGGGTTTCAAAAATAACAGCCAACAATATTTATAAAAGATCCCATATTGTCGACGGGCTAAACAATCATGGTTGTGCAAAAAAAGAAATGCCATTTCAAAAGAGCAAACCCCACTGGTAAAAGCACATAGATTTGTAAAGTGCTGTTTAAAGAATACAAACTATACAGAAATTGTATTCTTTCAAAAAAACCTTTGACAAATGTATTTCCTAGTTTTAAAAACAACTCTGCAGAGAAAGAAAATGAACTTACGGATACACTGATGGCCACAAGTCAAACACAGAATCTTGAATGATCATTGCCGAAGATACCTCAGACAACCAGCTTTTACCTTGCATTTTAATGATAACGGCACAACTGCAAACTATTAAGTCAACTTTCAATCCTTTCTAAAGATACTTCAGACCCCCTTCATGATTTTACATGATTATCTTGCAAACCCTATGCTGTACAGATAATAATAAAAAAGAAGTGCCAAAAAAAACAAAGATACAAGCGCTTAGAAACTTGTAACTGGCCGTTCCAGTTTGCCCTAAGAAGGGCTTCAACAAAACAAAAGAGAAGTGACCGCTTAGAAAGGTGAAACGACATTTCTACCACTCAAGGTAGTAAATAGAATATTCCCATCACTTAACAATATGAGTTCGATCAACATGTGTTCATTCTAAACCAAAGTCAGCTTGCTAGGAGATGTCATTTGAATATTGTTGCCAAGCATACTTTTATATTACATCTTAAGACCTTATGCCAAGATGTCATAGATGTTGCCACTGTTGACATCACTACCAAATGAAAACTGCCAACTAGGGTTAACAAAACTCCCCCTTTGGCATTGATGTCAAACCTCACCAAGATTCACACTATAAGATCCAAAGTGCAGATACATCTCAATATGAAATCAAAAAAAACATATCAATAGTAATAGTTCCAACACAAATACTAAAAACAATATCAGATTCCAAACTCAGATACAAGTATCAACTCCTCAGATGCAAGAATCTACTAATGCCAGATACCATCAAGAGTCTACCAATGCCAGATATCAATAATAGTGCCAGATTATAGTAGCATCTTTCCAGTTCCCAAATTCATGTTAGAAAGCCATTAGAGAAATACCAGTTTCACCAAAAGAGATACCTCAGATATACCAATACCACTGAGTACTCACCAAATAGAGATCCCACAGAAATAGATACTACTGAGCATAGATACCAGATTCACCAAAAGAGATACCACAGAAAGACAGTGTTCTCTCCCCTGTTTGACAACAAGGCCAAAGGCAGAAAGAAGAAAAACTGTACAAGTGACCAGAATCCCAATCCAAAAATCACAAGAAACCATTAGAAACAAGATGGCCAAAAAGACAATGAAGATAATATGAAGCCAAAAAACAATAGAGAGAACATGCCAACTGTCAAGATCTGCCAACAACTTGAAGAGATAAAGAACAAGACAGGCAACACCACTGTCAAATAGTCCAAGAGTAACAACTGAAACAAGATATATAGAAGCAGAAACAAAAATGACATAGAAATATCCAAGCATCTCCCCCTGAGTCCAAAAATGTCACTATTTATTCACTATGATACAATACTGTCACCATGAAAATGCATGACATCACTGTCAAGACTAACATGTTACTGTCATAACTGAACAAGCAGAGAACAACCCACTATTGTCATACTGTTTAATGCCCTGTCAAGATGATCAAGATATAACACTGCTACTACTGCAATATAGTAAGTATTACAAAACATCATCTCCAAACATTCATCATAAAATTGTTTACCCAAAAACATCACTGTAATCATAGTAGCACCATATGTAGCAAAGATAAACAACTGAGGATGCTAATAGAAATAACATTGTCACTAAAAGCCAAGCTCCCCCTGAGGATGATCTTAGTAATACTAAACACTATGTGCAAGCAAGTATTTGTGGGGTCAACAAACACCATCAAATAACGTGATCTAGAGATTAAATAGCATTTGTATCATAGACTTAAAGGAAGAAATGTCATTTACATATCAAACCATGTCTTGTCTTGATATTAGCACTGTTACCACAAATCATTGTAACATTGACATAGGCCCATCACAATGCACCCACTAGACTTTGCATTTTCTATCCTAAGTATGTAGATGACAAATTTGTCACCTAAAGGTGTCCACCATCTTGTCATGAAAAGAACCTGTAACTACTTTGTTCACTGTACTGTTAGCAAAAAGACCATTGTTATTGCAAATCATGTCATACCATTGTCACTGCACAAAACCACTATCACTATATGCTTATTTAGCAACACTCTAACTAGAGAGAATCTATACTCCCTTGAATAGTACTATCACCCAACAAAGAGGAACTGGACAGTGATACAAATCATTGTCATTCAGATATATTGCAAAAGATAAACAAGCACTGCCACTTACCCTTGAGAAAAATACTAAAAACAAGCAACATATCACTGTCTTCAAAATAAGACACAGGAAATGTTCTTTTATTAGATCTCAGCAAATAAGTATTGTCAAACTATCTTCATCCATCATTGAAACTCAGTCACAACAAATGTAAATGCTTCTACTTTGTACCACACATGAGACTGCACTCAGATACAGTCAAAGGATATTGTCTAAAAGACTGTTGTACAACTTCATCCACCTCCAATATCCTTGAAGAAGAAAGAAAATCAAGGCAATAAAAAATTTGTTTGTCATCAACCACTTCCAAGAACTTTAGATACTAATCATATTGACCATGATGAAACAAAAGAACAAAGTTTGAATCAATAATGACCAATCACTGTTATATCCAAAAAATCACTGTCAGAGCTCAAACTACTGCCACAGTCAAAGCATGCAGAACATGAAACAAAGATAATTGATCAGAGCATGACCAATCAATTTGTCCTACATACTTGCCATATTTTGCAAATATGATTACCAGGGCATTAACCATCAATTTTGTCCCCTTTTGTGAATAAGGAAATATCACTATTCTCAATGACTAATCCTATCCCAAATGATGCAGAGCCTAAATTTACACCTGTTTTCTCAACAACACACTATACTTAACTATATACCTTATAAAGTGCATATGCCTTGTCTATCCTTCACTGTTAGACATCATCATTGTTATACTAATCATGATCCAGAAACTGAATTGCACTATGTTTTTGACATTAAATTACTCCCCATATCTATGAGCATCAAAACAAACTAGGACTATTTCCATCATCAGGCTGTGAGTCAAAAACATCACTAATATGACTTAATAATTAACTTGACAAAAGCAAGAACAATAACCTCAAGAACATCCTGTCATCAATCAAACTGAAACTGTACCATTTACAAGATACACTAAACATTGTCAGGGATCATTGAGCATTGACAACCAGCATCATAGGTCTGAGTGAAACCACCAATATATACCAATCACTTGTTTCAACTAATTTGCAACCAATCCAAAAACACATTATCCTTTACCATAACTGTTCAAGCATCAGATAAGCAAGAATACTATGCAAGAGTCCATTGTCACACAATAGTTATCATTGATTACATCTGAGGCTGAAAAATGTTGACTAAAGGCAGATATCTAAGATAAATATTTAGAAAGCAAGAGTTACCTTAAAAGTACTGGTAAAAAAAAAAGCACTGTCACTGTCAACCACAAAATTCACTGTCATACAAAATACTATCAGGACTATCATGAAAGTGTAGTTCACTGCACGTACTCACTATCACTTTATACCTGAAATACCTTTGCACTATAATTGTCTCTAACTGCACCTTTCAGTTACAAATTACTCTCCTGATGTTATTCAGATTGCAAGTCAAAGACTGTCCTGATCTGTCATCAGCAATTGTCATACTCATCAACTATCACTATCTCATGATTGAGGCAAGTATACATAGCACTGATTATCACAAAACAATAATATTGCCATATTTCTTAAAATTGAGCATGAGTCATAACACACTATCAACTCCATCAAAGATACCAAGGTGGGGCTATGAATAAAACTCAAGAAGTTCTTAAACTATGATATCCTGATGTTCAGACACAAATCATGATGAACACATTAACATCCTGAAGATGATAAAAACTTTGATTTTAAGAACTTTTGTAGCACGTGGAGATATCAATACTACAAACCATAATCAAAAGTAACAATATCTCATGAAGATCCAATCACAGAATCAGACATGAACCACCCATATACAGTTAACTTTGGTATTTATGTAACAACAACCATCCTTTACTATGAATGAGCATCATGGATAGCACAACATGGAATCAATAAATCACTTCTTGATCTTCTCTAGGGGATGTAGGGTAAAACACTAATCTGCTCCCCCTATCTCCAAGCTCCTACTTATTTAGGATTTTGTGAGCTATGCACTGGCTCACTTGTATTTTCTACACTTTGTTTTCTCCTCCAAACTAATATAGGTTCTTTCTTTTGCTTGTCCAAAGTGCTTACCTTTTCATTATCTCTAATCAATCTTACAGGATTACTCTAGCAATATTGTGATGTATGTCCAACTTTGTTGCACTTGTAACATATGATATTGCTAGAAGAATAATAATGTCTATTTCTTGAGTTTCTATAATCATATCTTGCATGCATCCAGCAATCTCTTCTCATATGTCCTTCCTTCTTGCAGTTATAGCAAACAACATTATAGTTTTGATTTGACAAACCATAATAACTACAATCCCTAGCTCTATGACCATACTTATGATAGATATAGAAATAATCATGAAATTGAGAATAGTTATACCTGACCGAATGATATCGCCTGATAGATAAAGGTCTTGAAAAACTGTTAGTTCTTCTTCTTCCAATATCAGAAGTTTTATCCTTTTCTCTCTTCTTGTCATCATCAAAAATAGTAGAATGATAATTTAGATCTATCTTCTACTTAGGAGTCTGCCTAACCTTGAAACTCTTCCTATCCATTGTTGCAAAAACTATTTCCTTTTTAACTTCATCTTTAACACCAGAGCTTTCCCCTTTTTCATATCCTAAGCCAAAATGATCCTTGTAGTTTTTCTGACTATTCAATATTTCATCTAAAGCATTTGTGCCTTTCACAAACTGCTTTATTTTGACAACATCTAGACTATTCTTTAGATTGACAATTTCACATTCAAGTCTCAGACATTCAATTCTTTTCACCTTAAGATCAGAATTTGTTACATCTTTTATTCTTTTTGCTTCCTCAATTTCAGTTTTTAGACTAATAATCAATTTATCAGATTCATTAACATGACTTTTTAATTATGCAATCTGATTTCTAGCATTTTTAAACTCTAAAGAAGTTTTTTCAAAATCTAAACATACCTTGTTCTTGAATTCTATCTCTTGTTGAAGTTGCTCTTCTAATCTCTTATTCTCTTTTCTAACTTCCTTGATTGTATCCAAGGCACACATGAGTTCTTCTTGTAAATTAGTCTCACAATCCTGTTCGTAATCATATTCATCCACAAATAGATCTCCTTCTTCATCATCAAATTCAACTACAAAATCATCAAATTCATGTCTACTCACATTTACATTGTCATGATTCTTAACTACAGGACTGATTTCTTTATGACACTTTGTATCTATATTCATGGTTGACTCATGCAACAATCCATTGCTAGACTTAACTGAGACTTGTTTTTCAATTTTATGATCAGCATTTATCTTTTCTCTACTCAAGGCTTTATTCCTATTCTTTTTACCCATTGTACTCCACTTCCAGGAACCCTTAAGTTGGTTAGACTTCTTACAAGGGTCTGGCTCTGATACCAATTGTTGGAGCACAACACCACTGAGAGGGGGGGTGAATCAGTGATATGCAGGACTTAGCGATCTTCAAATTTGTATTTCAAAACTTTGATGTAGAAAAAACAATTCCCATTGACTGTAGATGACATCATGAAATATTTGGAGAATTAAATAGATTGATCAAAATCAAGAATGCATAAACTCAATATTGAGACTGAAAAATAATGACTCATTCGTGCACAATATTATTGTTTCAGATAGTGATAGAAGTATAGTATGAGTTCAAATAGATCATAGTAAATAAACTGACTTTAAGACAAATGACACATGATCAATAAATAGACATGAAAATCAAACTCATCAATGATAAATCATAACACAGATATTTTCCTGAGTGGAAAGCCCCTAGCATAAAACCACTTGAAAATGCCTCACTAGCTTATAAAAGAATCTCATTGATTACAGGCCTCACTAGCTTACAACATTGCCTCACTGGCATATAAAAGAATCCCACTGATTACAGGCCTCATTGGCTTACAACATTGCCTCACTGGCATATAACATTCATTCCATTGAATCAAGTAAAATTCATACAAAGGGACACTCTGTTTCACTTGAGAACATATACTGTCAACAATGTATGTGCAGGATACACACAAAAAGCACACACATCATTTACATTATATCCTTTTTATATACATCTGATAATATTCCTTTCAAAGAGATTTAACTGTAGGTAGTTCCAAAACTTTGAACAACTGAAAAAACCAATCGACAGTTTTGCAACTGTGTCCTTTAATGAAATAAACAACATTAATCTCTTTGTTCAGAAAAGCAGAAATGGTTTGAAGAAAGAAAGTCATATGAAACAGTTAACTCTCAATAGGGTTACAAGGTTCAACTACTGGTTACAAAACCCAACTACCAATAACTCAAGCGAAACCCTAGGGTTTCAAAAATAACGGCCAACAATATTTATAAAAGATCCCATATTGTCGACGGGCTAAACAATCATGGTTGTGCAAACAAAGAAATGCCATTTCAGAAGAGCAAACCCCACTAGTAAAAGCACATAGATCTGTGAAGTGCTATTTAAAGAATTCGAACTATACAGAAATTGTATTCTTTCAAAAAAACCTTTGACAGATGTATTTCCCAGTTTTAAAAACAACTCTGCAGAGGAAAAAAATGAACTCTTAAGATCATACTTATAGATACACTGACGGCCACAAGTCGAACATAGAATCTTGGATGATCATTGCCGAAGATACCTCAGACAACTAGCTTTTACCTTGCATTTTAATGATAACGGCACAACTGCAAACTACGAAGTCAACTTTCAATCATTTCTGAAGATACATCAGACCCCCTTCATGATTTTACATGATTATCTTGCAAACCCTACGCTATGCAGATAATAATAAAAAAGAAGCGCCAAAAAAAACAAAGATACAAGCGCTTAGAAACCTGTAACTGGCCATTCCAGTTTGCCCTAAGAAGGGCTTCAACAAAACAAAAGAGAGGTGACCGCTTAGAAAGGTGAAACGACATTTCTACTGCTCAAGGCAGTAAACAGAATATTCCCAGTTGCCACTGTTGACATCACTGCCAAACGAAAACTGCCAACTGGGGTTAACAATATATGTTCTAGAGGTTGGCCCGGATAGTATTCTGCACCACTGAACAACACAAATCCTGGACACTCTACATTCCTGCAGCCTGTAGACTGGTAATTATCAGCATGCATCAAGGTGGTAGCATATGTGTATCAGTAGACTATATAACTTAAACCTGAGATAAATATCATGATATTAAAATTGCATGGTTACCGTCCAATACACAAACAGTCTAGGTCGGGAATCGCGATAATAAGTTGGGAAGATCTAAAATTGGAAAACCATAGATTATTGTGTTGCAAATTTTCCGCCCTTCAACAAATTACATCATATGAATACTTACTTCCCAGCCAACTTCGATTGTTTGTGTTGTTCGCAGTCCTTGATCACGGAGAAGCCAAATTTGAGCGAGGCTAAAAGCACCATCAGATGCCACGTACGGTTCCCATATATTAAACTTTCCTTGTGCTCTATAGGCTTCCACAGGTGAAAATTGCACAACGGCATACTTCAAAATAACAGGAAACATCATGGTTTGAGTGTAAATTGCATTTTCAGACAGCCATATAAATTGAACAAACCATGTCATAAGGCAAGTCTAAAGAATTTTTTTTGATGGGTTCCTAAGCTGAGGTCATCTTGTCTGGCTTGGCTATTGGCATTCACGGTTATTCTTAAATATCATCCACTTCAACAGTTAATTTTGGCCAATAAAAATAGGCTAAATATTTACCACTTTTTGTTGTGAATGAGGTGCAAAATTGCTATTGCTTATTTGACCATTGAAGTGGATGATATTTAAGTAGAGTGGACATACACAACTTTTACCCTTATACTTGAGATATCTAGAAGTTGTAAAGATGATGTTTATACAGAAAGACATTTTATTATAATTTGTTTTTCTTTAGCAAAGGGCTTTATATATGCCAAATTGACATTCTGATTGACCGCATTTTAAAAAACAAACTTCTCTTTATAATCAAAAAGAAAAATATTTAAATTTCTCATTCGATGTACCTCATGAATGAGATTTGAATATTCTATCATTTTTCTCCTCAAAAACTTATTTACAGACCCTGCTGCTTTTACTTGTTCATACTTTATCTCCATAACAGAGACTGTTCCTTCTGGACACTTTTTTCTAAGCCCACTGTCTGAGATATTCGAGGGAGTTTCCCCAGCTTGAGCACCCCTCCAGCCTATATTTGAATTCTTCTACAATTGCACAGTCTAAATTAATAATACAGCTACGATTCAATGATACTATATAAAGCCAATAGAAAAATGTGGTACAATAAAAACACTATTAAACTAGTATATTCCACTAACCATACAATGTTGGGTTTTGAAAAGAAAATTTTCAAGGTAAATTATAAAAATGAACCATCTTATACGGGACTGGAACCCTTATCCCTGCTTACTGATTAAAAAATCATGAACCGTCTGTATAAACAATATAAATGAAAAATGAAATCACAAATATTAAACAAGGAAGATTCTGTAATTTATAGTGTTTAAATGGAATAGAAAATATCACACATCTACTTAATACAACTTAAATGAAGTAGAAGATGTACCATAGTTTCTATGCACCTGTTAATCATAGTAAGCTCAGTTACATATGCATGTGCAATCCTATACAGTAATATTTTATCTGAACAGAGTTTAATAGATCCACCAATTTATCTTGAAAGACATTAAAAATTTCTATCCTCATCATAGTTTAAAAGAAACTCCTTTCTACAAAGAATATAATATCATACCTTATCATACCCATATTGTTGTTTTGCAGGGTGGAGGGATATTTGATCAGTAAATTTGACACACAGTATCTTGTCTCCATTGTCATGCTCCATATGAAAATAACTACTTTTATAGTCAAGTTTAAATGGAAAAAATAACAGAAATTAGAAAAAAAAAATTGACTTACAGTGAAATTGTGAACAGCTGGTGGATTAACGTAATTGATATAATCGTGGATGCTCATATTGCGCAGTTCAGCTGGGGATACTAACATCATATATGGTACACAGAGCACATAAGCAAAAAGCAAATGGAACTTACAAAAAGCCATCGATGAAACAGTCTAGTGATATGTAAATTATCACTCATACTAAAAAATTAGAACTAGAGATGTACATTTATAACCAAGTATAAATTGTTTGAGACGACTTCGCTTCAAATGCGGTCATTATAGAAAAAATATCATCCGATCAAATAGTCAATATACCCAGAAAAAATAATAAATAGTTACTAAGTGAAGAAAAAGTGAAATGCTTAGAAAAGTGAAGTGCTTAGAAAAAGTGAAGTGCTTCATGGAAACCCTATTCTTAAATATCATTCACTTAATTTTGGCCAATAAAAATAGGAAAAATATTTACTACTTTTTATTGTAAATGAAGTATAAAATTGCTATTGACTATTTGATCATTGAAATGGATGATATTAGAGATCTACTGCGCAAAGTTGAACAGAACTATGCAAGACGATTGAAATGGCTTGAACCATTCGACACGTGAGATATTTTCCCATTCACGTGGTCTTCTCCTTTTCCTGTTCACGCATATATCCACGTTCTCTGTAGCATTTCAAGTCAAAGGAGGAAAGATGATGGTGGCTTAAATGGAAACGAAGTCCCCACAATTTACTTTCAGTCAGATGCTCAAGACTGTGCACAGTGACGGACGGCCAAAAAAACCTTTTGAACGATTCTATTATTGTTTAAACCTTTTATTTAATTAATGGATCTGATCGATTACCCTTTGAAAATCTGAGGCAAAACTGATTTTTACCTTTTCTTTGAAGCATTCAATTCAAACTGTCCAAAGTACTCTGTACTATTTCAAACCACAGAAGTAGAGATGATGCTTAAATAAAAATACCGTCCACGCAATTTACTTTCAGTCAATTGCTCATGACTATACACACTGCTATACAATCACGGACCAACTAAATCTTTTGAGCGATTCTATCGTTTATTATTTAAAGCTTTTACTTAACTGATCAATCTTTTAAGTGTCCATTCTTTGAAAATCTGAATCAGTAGCCAGTCTCATTAACCTATTATTGGTCGTTCTAATTATTAACAGAAGAGGCAAACTTAAGTTTTACCTTTTCTCCGATTCAAACTGTCCAAATTATACAATCCAGCCTTAACTTTCAAGTTTACATCTTTCATATCAGATTCATGGCTAGATTAATAAGATGAAGAAAAACTTGTACAGGTTTTCTGCTTCACCCATTTTAAATCCCTTCTAAGTCTTCAGAGAGGGGCATATCGTTTGATTGTGGTAAAACTTTATAAAATAAATGTTATTACAGTGATTTTAAAAAAAGCAAATTTTATATATATTTAAATGTATAATATAATATTTGTTTTTGTGATAGTATAAGGCGGCAAAACCAGGGCCGAACCCTAACAAAGATAATAATATAATATTATTAAATTGTATATTTAGATTAACCATATTATATATTTAGTATTTATATTTATTTTATATATAATATATAACATTTAATATAATTATATTTATTGTTATACACTATATTTTATATGATGTAAATTATTTAATATATTTTTTTAAAATATTATATTATAAAATGGCATATATAATATCTAACATAATAATACTTATTATTGTATAGTATATTTATATGATGTCAGTTATTTAATATATTTTAAAAATAACAATGTAATATAAAATTTTTATATTTATATTAGATATTAAAATATATTTGTTATTTTATTATATTAATTTTATAGATATAATTTATATTATATTTATATTTATCATTAAATATTATATTCTATATGATAGAAATTACTAAATATATAATAATACAAATATTATATTATATATTTTCAATAAAGTACTATTTAAATTAATTTATAACAAATATAATAGTTTAACCAACTTTCTCAATCTCAATTATCAAGGTGTTGGTCACAAATTATCCCACAAAAAAATAGAAAGCAACATAAGATCTTCTCTCTCTTGCCCTTCATCGATCCTCTTCTTATTTACTAAGCATGTTGAGCCCATCCAACTAAAATGGCAAGCTTATGTACAAACTTGGCAAGACTTTCCATTCATCAAGACCATCTTATTGCATTAAATGTCCCCAGTTAGAAGGAGTTTCATCATCAGTTTCTATCAATGGATCTAGAGATGTGCGGTTTAAATTCCATGGGACTCTTGGTGGACACATCGAGTGTGCATAACATTTTTTTGTTGGTGGGACTAATGTATAGATTTTCGAAGGAGGTTTGCATGTGCAACATGAATGGGGAGGCACCATGTCTTTCTAGTTAACAGTTGTGGCCAAAAAAATGGTTGGTCTGCTATACATTTGGTGAAGATTTCAGTTATAAGTCAAAGCCACTTAGGTACGCTGGAGATTTGTGGAATTTCAATTGTCATGTCTTTAAGTGAATGATGATTGTCTTCTATCCCTATGGACCATGTAATTAATCTAGCATTGAAAGATCTTTTTGGTATTTAGTAAATCCCATGAACTTAAACTTGTGGTTCTCCATAGTCAACACTTAAGTATTCTTTTTTTGTGAGACCGTCACTATTGGCCAATGGATCCACAACTTTCACCTTTACCACATGTATTGCCACCTACATACAGTAGAAGTGAGTAGTCTCCTTGATCTAACAAAAAAAATCTTGGCATTTCATCCGATACATATGGAGAGAAAGGAGGACCTTTGGATCAATATTTTCCAACTATTGGCACCTACAGATGAATAACACCTATAGGCTCGAAAGCATTCACTGTGTATGTGAAGAAAAGTGGACAGACTAGTTACAAATGTAAGAGTCAATGTGACTCAGCAAGTCAGGATCCTTGCAATCAAGACACCTTCCACACAAAGATAACAAAGAAGAATATGCTAAAACAATGGAGCAAGATTCTATACAACTGTCATGAAATATAATGATAGATAGCCTTGCTTATAAAGGCAAGGTGATAGCTAGAAAGGTGGAGTGAAAGATGGAGTGGAAAGTGGAGATATTCCTACAACATGTGACAATTAGAGGATGATAACTAATTTAACATGTGGAGGATAAGACAACTCACTCCAACTATCAACAACTCAATACACAACTAGACTCAAATAGACATCTAGAAGACTCGCTAAGTCAACTTAACATGTGTGAATTATGTGTGATGTGTGAATATTATTTAACTAATAAATAGTTAAATAATATGAATTATTCACACAAGGGTAAATTGGTTAGGTGATAACCATGTTCACACCAATAACAAATATGATCCTTGAGCTCATTTATAACATATTTTATTTCTTTTCAAGGTTTTTTAAAACAATTGAATTACATTTATATTGTATTTTTATTTTTATATAGTGGATTATAATATTAAAAGGGAATATACATCTGAACCAGAAGTCCTCTATTGGCTAAAGTCACGTAGATGTTAAATCTAGCCCAAGCACACCTTCAGATCTCTATGACTTCATTTTAATTGATTCTCAGTCTCAATTTATTTTGTAAGCATTATAAATCTCCTTAAGGCTACAAAATCAATATACATTTTGATGAATGAATATAATATTTTAGGATTGAATTTTTTGTCATTGTATGTATTTATTTATCAATTTACACAAGATCCTAGAGTATTGCATGTAGTATCTATCTTTGTTAGCTTACTCATATTATTTATGCTTTGAAATCAATGTGTGTTTCCTAAAATGTCATTCTCCATAGCAAAGGACCAATCTATCCTAGGTGATATCATTACACCAATGACACATTTTTGAAAGTTTATCCCCAATTTTTCTTGATGTTTTTGAAGAGCCTCATTTTAGACAATAATGAGTATTATAAATGGAATCCATGATCGTGAGGAGGCTACATTAACCACTAGCCAAATACCTATTCTAGGATGAAATCTATAACCAATCACTACATCATCCCATATAGATCAAAGCCAATGATGCCATTGAGGTTTGATCAAAGACTTTGAGACCATGTAGATTATCTCCTTACCCTCCCATGCTTCCAAGAAAACTGTAACAAACATTAAAGACACATCTATATTCACTCTATATATATGGGTTGTCGACAAGAACTACTCACCAAGGGTTACTCTAATTGCATGCATCATGATCACAACATTTACCTTGAAAATCTTTCTCAGCCTAAGATCTTTGATATCCCACAAGAAAGAAAATTGCCTTTCCTTGGCCACCAACCTGAATGTTGCGCATCCTTATTTCTTTTTCTCTAGAACCACCAGAAATGGTATGACAGAGAAATATTTATGGATCAATGGTGGGAGTTGGTTGTATATCTTTTCATGATCTTATACATGCCTAAATATTTAGAACAAGAGGAAACCTCCCCTGCCTTCGCTTGTGACAATGACTACATCATCACCTTCTTATTATTAAGCCTCTCAACTTTTGAGGAGTGTGTTAAAAAAATATGTTTAGGTGCAAGGTCTTGCAATGTTTGCACTATGTTGTCCAATAGACAATCTCCCTTCACACCAATAGAGAAGTTAACAAGGGAGTCTACATGGCAATTAACCTCTCTATATGTGTACTTTATTGTGAAAGCATATAAAGATTCTAGGAGGGGTAAACACTACCTTAAAATATTATTTATCTTCCAATTTGAATATCAACTTTCAAATATAATTAACAAATAAAAAACATATGATGTTACTTTAATTACCATTTATTTCTTGAGATTTACTTTTATATCAATAATTTGTAATCTAGACGTAGATCATGTATATCATAAAAAAATAATACTTCTTCTAATACAATTTGTTGAGACACCAAAAAATTAGAATTAAGCATGCTAAAAGATATGAACATTTCATCTTAGTACAAAACATCTCATTTCTACCATCGCAAATCATATTACTATCAAGCTCAAACATACATTGTGCTCATGTATCCATAACTTCTGGACACGTAATTCTTGTAGAGAAACAATAATATCTAGTTTTGAATTTTTTCATTTGTGGAGTTAACTGTTGAGATTTTCTAAAGTGAACTAAATTTGATCAAATATTAGGTAATATTCCACTCAGGATATTATTGAGAGAGATAAAAAGAAATGGACAGATAGAGAAGGATACAAAGAGGTAGAGAGAGATAGAAAGATAAAGATGAAGAGAAAGAGAGATAGAGATATAGAGAGATAAAGAGGGAGAGATAAAGAAAGAGAGATGGTATAAGAGAGATAGATAAAGAAGATAAGGGGAGATACATAGACATATATAAAGATAGAGACATAGAGAAAGGAGACAAAAAGACATATATAAAGATAGAAAGAAAGAGAGAGGAGATAAAGAATTAGATAGAGAGGGACACAGAGAGAGCTAAAGATGAGATAGAGAAAAGAAGAGAGAAAGAGAGAATGTGAGATAGAGACATATAAAGATAGATAGAGAGAGATAATGAAATATAGCTAGATCAAGAGAGAGGATAGATAGAGGAAAAAAGAACGGGAGATAGAGACAAAAGGATAGAGATATCAAGAGAGAGTTGGAGAGAGGAGAGATAGAGGAAGAATGAAAGGAAGATATAGACAGAGGGATAGAGAAATCAAGAGAAAAGATATATATATATATATATAAAGAAAAATTGGAAGATGGAGAGAGAGAGAGAGAGAGAGAAGAGAGAGAGAGAGAGAGAGAGAGAGAGAGAGAGAGAGAGAGAGAGAGAGAGAGAGAGAGAGAGAGATGGTATAATTGCACCTTAACATGCAATGGGTATGTTGAGATAGCATGTAGATCAAACTCTTTAAATTTCCACTACCATCCCACAAGGTGATGTAGAACTCTAAATCCAACCAATCATTTAACATGTTGTGGTAAATGAAAATTTATATCTTTATTTTCTATACACAAACATTTGGAAGATATTCTTTCTTTGACCTTTATCTTTTGAAATGGTTTCTAGTGATGGGTTTCATAGTAATCATTTTCTAAATCTAAGTGTTTTTTTATGAAATTTGATTTCTTTCAATCCTCTAGGCTTTCATTCAATCCTTACAAAAGACAAAATAATAATAATAATAATGTCCATAATTTTTAATACTTATTTTTGGTACCCTGTTCAATTTCAATAGGAACTTGGCTATGAAAAATAAAAAAATTGTAATCTATTGAAGTCTAGATTAGTACAAAACGAAGGTTTCATTATTCTATCAAGTTACACTTAAATACATTGAATGCCTTACATAATTCACAATCTATGGAAATTCATATAGAAAATAGAGGAATGCTTCCCGTCTAGCCCATCCCTTCTGTTCCTATAGGGGCTTACACCTATTATCACATCAAAACCTCCAATTGAATTAATCATTTCAACAAGTCTTTCTTTTGTCAAATTCTGCACACCTTCCACCTCAATTAATTTACCCTTTTGATGTGCATTTTCTACCCAAATTTTGAGGATAAGCTTGTTTTCTTTACAATTTTTTGTAGATACAACATAATTGAGTGGTATACCCAAATGATGCAAAGCAACTTCTGTACCCCCAATTCTAGTGAACAAATAAAGCATATTGATCCCCTTTAGATAGATAGGATTCACAATAGAAATATGATTTCCTTCAATAGAAAGATGGTATCCTTAAATAAGCAACATCCATACACGCAATTAGTCCCATGATAATTGTGCAAACAAATTTACTACACAAAATCGCAATAATAATAATGTCCACAATTTTGAATACTTGTTTTTTGTAGCCTCTTCAACTTTGACAAAACTTAGGTATAAAAATAAGGAATTTTTTAATCTATTGAAGCCTAGATTAGTACAAAATGAAGGTTTCGTTATTCTATCAAGTTACACTTGAATGCATTGCATTTCTTACATTCACAATCCATGGAAATTCATAGAAAATAGAGGAATGCTTCCTCTCTAGCCCATCCCTTGTGTTCCTTTTGTTTCTTGTTAGAATATTATAGAGGCTTCCACCTATTATCACATCAAAACCTCCAATTGAATTAATCATTTCATCAAGTATTTCTTTTGTCAAATTTTGCACATATTTTACCTCAATCAATTTTCCCTTTTGATATTTTTTTCTATCTAACTTTTGAGGATAAGCTTGTTTTCTTTACAAACTTTTGTAGATACAACATAATTGAGTGGTATACGAAAATGATGCACCCCCAATTCTATTGAACAAAGAAATGATATTGATCTCCTTTAGATAGATTGGATTCAAAATAAAAAGATGGTAGCTTTTAATGAACAAATCAAAGTGATACATTTTTCCTCTTCTTCCATTTTTATCTATGGAAGCTAATTGACTCACTACTAGATGAAAATCATTTAAATGTTTGGTTACAAAGTCTCGTTCGTGTATCTTTAAGGAAAATGTAAATTTCTTTTCAAAAATAACTTTCTTACAAGACACTTAGTTTGATATACTGTAATAATTTCATCTCATAAACTCTTAGCAATGTTTTGAACTAAAACATTCATTAATATTGAATTACAAAGACATAACCTAATGGTACATCTATCTCTTCTATCCAACTTGTCCCATTCATCTTGATCCATTGTTGATGGTAGAAAATTGTGTGCAACAATTATTATGATCCACTGATCTATCTCCACTAAAAGATCTTCAACCTTCAATTTCCACAACTCAATGTTTTACCTACTGAACTTTTCAATCTGATTTTTCAAGGTGTTGACCATAGCTTTAGATTTTCAATTTTTATTTTAAATCCACATTAATTATCCTAGAAGTCCAACAAATGGAAAGGACACTTAACACCTTCTACAGTTTGAGTCTTCCCTCATTTTCACCACCATCCCAATAGTAGATGATCAATGTTTTCAAGTATTCTGTTGGAGTGAATTATTGCTATACTTGTAGACACCTAAAAATGCTTGCCCCTGCAAGCCACTTTCCCACATCATCACATCACTAATTTACCCTTTAACAATTAATTAATTTATCTTATTCATCCCTTGTAATGAATTAATTCAATTAATTTATTTCTATACCTTAGGACTTCATCCACAATTAATTAAATAAACATTCCTAATATTTATTTGGTTGATTTATCCATCATCCTAATCCTAATTAATTAAATAAAACATACTTATTTAATTAATTCCCCTAGGCTATAGCGTAAACTTATTCTAATTGAATAAATATCAATTATTTAATTAGCTTATCTAACCTACCTACCCCCTATACCTAAATTAATTAATTAAATCATTATTTAATTAATTTAACCTCTAATTAACCCCCTCACTAATTCCCAACAGCCATATTAATTAAGTTAAACACTTAGTCTTTGATGACGGCATGGTTCAGTGGTTAACTTGCTCAGTTGTAGTGGCAGCAACCAGAGTTCAAACCCCTGTTGGGCCAACGAGCTTGCAAGGCTTTACACCTTTGCTGGGCCAACAAGCTCTTTGAAGTGTTCTTGTTAGGGGATGAGGTCCCCCATGTTGTGGCCTCACCGGTTTATTGCTCTGGGCAAAAGCATTCATGTGGAGCCAGAGGGCGTGTCGCACCAGCGTCACCGGTCATGTTAAAAAGTTTACCAGGCGCATTATCTTTAAAAAAAAAGGTTAAACACTTAATTAATATATTCAAAGCTTGATTAATCCTTATGCCCACACACTTCAAATAAAACCAATTTTTTATTCAAAGGGGTCACATGACCCTTCCAACTCACCTTTCCATTTGCATGTAAGAGCTCTTTTTTATGCAAAGAGCTCACACATGTGTTTTCCAAAAAGACACATGTATCACATGTCCGCACACTCACCAATAAAACTTATTTTTTTCTTCAAACACTCCCCCACAAAAATGAATTTTTAATTCATTGACAAGTCCACGCCATCCTCACACTATCCCATGGAAATGAATTTTTAACTCATTCCTCATCCTTCCCAGTGTGAATTTAAAATTCACATTTAATCTCAATCATCCAATTTTATTGATGAGATATAAGCCCTTGATCTCATCCTCTCATCTCAACCATTGATTCCAACTTTGAATCGTCGCCATTGGATTCAAATCCCTCCAAATTTGCCTATAAATACAAGGTTATCCTAAGCCATTATCATCACATTCAATAGCATTAAATTCATGCCAATATCTCTCCTAAATTAGTCTTCCATATCCTCATAATGTCAAAATCCTTCTAGCCTTTCATCTCTCATCTCATATCTCTCATATCCATATCCAAATCATCTCAATCTTTAGCCATTATCCTCTATCAAATCCTTATTGTGTTGAGAGCAAGGAGCAATCCACATTCACACTACATCAACTTGGGTAAAGCAAGGAGCTCTTGGGTGCAAGATCCTCCACCTTATCAAGGAATGAAGGAGATTGGAGGACTTTGAAGGTATAAATATCCTTGTTTTGAGTATCTTTGATGTTTTCTTATCTTTATGATTTCTCCTCATCTTCATTTGGCACATCTGATGGGACCCCCTAGTCCCTATCTAACTTTATTTTGAGTGTTTGTGAAGGTTTCTTAATGAACAAGTTGGATTAGTGTTATATGCTCTTGCAATCACACTATATTCTCATGGTTTAGTGCCATTTCTCTTTGTCATAGAGAACTATTTCCCTATGAATTAGCACTATCCTTGTCTATTTTAGCACTATTCTATTACAACATTATGCTAACATTGTTGGTCAAGAAAAAAATATTTTGGTTTAAAAATTCTTACTATTTTCTATAGGTGTTTGCTCTATGTTTTTTGACAGGGTCTCTTGTTTCTAAGGGGTTACTATGCCCGATTTCCACCTTCATCCAATCTTAATCTTAATCCTACATCATTCACCATCATATCCATCCATTATATTCATAAACCCATACACTAATGAAGGATGTCATCTATTGGCTATTAGCAAGGAATCATTTTCCATCATATTCTACTATAAACACAAGTCAAGTGCCATCACGTAGTCCAACATCTACCAAGCTCATCAAAGAACCTATCACATCTATCCAAAATCACTTCCACTTACATGCAAGCACATGAGCTATGTCAAGAATCAAATCCAAAGGATGTTGAAGCATCAACCTCCTATCCTAATCAAGATCTAAGCATCCCATCTAATCCCATCCCTGAGCCCCTCCCATCTAATGATCAACTTATCCACGCCAACCCTATCACCTCCTTACCATTCCCCATTGATCCCCTAATACCATATACCAATTCCATCCCAAATCCATCCTCTTATTCACTTGGAAAAGGCACTTTCATCCATGGCGGCTCCCTCATAGGAGGTGAACAACTTACATCCACCACCTACCCTCCTCTAACAAATAATGGACTCTCATCTTCTTTCCAAAGCACCAAACATCCCATTGCATGTCGCATACTCCAAAATATGAAATATCAAGGCAAAGGTTTAGGCCTTCATGAGCAAGGTATTTTGGAACCCATCCACACCATATTCCATCCATCCTTGCATGGCCTTGGCAATACGTCCCAAGGAAAACAATCCACCCATGTTGGTAGCATTTGCACACCTACTAAAGTATCTTCTTGTAACTACAAATCCAATGCACCTCACCACACCTCCAAATCATATGTTGCCATCCCTCCTCCATCTTCATATCATAAGCAAAAGCATGTGACCATACATTTCCTCCCATCAAACTTGCCTCCACTACACCCAACTCCTAATATCCCCATCCTTAAATCCCCTTATCTTCCCATCCTTACAAATTCTATCCATAAATCTTCATCCCATAAATCTTGATCCCCTTATTCCCATATCCTTCCAAATCCTATCTATAAATCCTCATCCCACAATTCCTGATCTCCTAAAATCCTTCATCATGATCAACAAAAGCACAGATTGACCAAACTTGAAGCTATCACGAACTCCATGGGATTCAAAAGTAAAAGTTTGGATGCCTCTACTCATAAAGTGAACAATCCACAAAAGCCTCAAGATCATAATATCACAAGACATTGATGCATAATAGTAAATCAAACACAAAAAAGGTTATCAAACCCCAATCCATCAAAAGAAAAAGAAAAAACAAAAATGGTGTGGGTCCCTAAATAAAAACAAGAAATTCAAATGAGAAATCCACATCCCAATATTCTCTGAAATCCCAAACATCTTGCTCCCCATCTAAAAATCCCACAAATTCTAAGTCTATTTGGGTCCCTAAAACCCCAAATCGGCCATCCAAAAACCCCATATCTCGATCCCCATTCTCCCCACCCCACGTCCAAAACATAAGCTTCAAAATACATCACAATGTGTGTAACCATTGGTCATGCTTCCCCTCCACCATATGACATTCCCACATACCTCCATCTCTCCATCTTTCATCCACTATCCTACATATCCCCCCCATCATCTTCCTATGATCCATGCTTTTGCATAAAACTTACATAATCCACTTCATAATCCACATCATAATCCACATTATAATCTGGATAATCCATCAACCTATATCCATCCATGATCCATCTCATAATCTACCATCCATTCTATCTTCTCCTATCTACCAACTATCCAACATTGGACAACATCTTCCTTACTAAGGAAACAGGTGCTAGAATCCCCCTTTCATCCAAAAAATCCAAAGAAGAATAACAAAATCAAGAAAATAGTGAAGAGAAAAAATCTATTCAATGGTGAAAGCCACTCTTGGTGGTGCCTTCAACAAGTACCATGATGAAAACCCCTTATGGGCATCATGAATAATCCCTTCTCCATCCATTCATATCCCTATACTTGGGGCAAAATCATACCTTTGCTCCACATCCTTTGCATATCTTATCTATTATCTATCCATATCCTATCATATCCCTATCTACTATCTTCATCCCTATCCTATCATATCCTTATCCACCATCCTCATATCTATCCTATCGTCTACCATCTATCTCATCTACTACACCTTCCTCCTTAGATCTTGATAAAGACTAGGGAAAATATCAAAACATGCTTTGGACACCTCTCAGCATAAGTCCCTTTCCAAACATACCCTCCATCCATCTACTACAAAGCCTATCCATCCCTTCTAAGTATTTACCCATTGTAAAAAATTCTAAGGATCATACCTAGAGTGGGGCATATGATTCCTATGAAAATGAGTTCTTTGGAGATCATCCTAAAACCCCTCTATCCATCTATCATGCATCCTTATCCTAGCCTTTATCCCCATGTATCCATCCATCTATCATGAATCACCTATCCATAATCTTTCGTCACCAATCCCCCCATCTAATCCTATCACTTTGTTCACCTCTAGACTTGGTGTTCCCTCATCATTGGTATATAGCACAAAGGCTATATAAATTTAATCCAATGCCATCCCATAATAAAACCATACCCTATCCAAAGCATTCAAAAAATCCAAAAATATAAAAAAAAATCCAAAATATTCCAAAAATCTAAAAAACACCAAAACCCCATCATCACCAAAACATTTCAACATCATTAACATACCAACCCATCCAAAACTATCCCTACATCATCACCACAAATTAGAACTACATATCATCATCACCCACATCTTAATGTGCCTTGATGCATCAATACAGGGTATGTAGCAATCTGAAATACGAAGGAAGTATCCAATACTCAGGTACATAAGATGCACCCATCCAACCCACTTGGATGGTCCCTATTCCTTGATCTTACACTTGTTCCAAAAGCAATACACTTGCTAAGCATACTATCAAAGCATCATCCTTCACCAAAAAATCATCAGCTATCAAATCAACATCAACCACAACTTGTAACCATCATATCTTGTGCTAATCTTACAACATCAACTATCAAAACCATGCACTAGGATATATCATTCCTACAATGGGAATGGCCCAATCATCCATCGATTCCTGCCTTAATAGATATATCGTTCCTATAATAGGTAGAATCTATCAATCATCATCTATCTTCGTAAGAGATACAATGGGTATTTGTTGGGTCAGGTGGTCTTTTGGTTATTGATTTTTATCCTTCGTTCTCTTCAAAGATCACATCAAAACTAACTTGATCTCACTATATCATGGTATGTGGCAAAAACATTGAGAATGGGGCATAGTCATTTTTTTTGTATGCTATGCTTATGGTTGGTCTCATTACTCCAAGATAGTATTCTTATCTTGTGGATCGTAGCGTTAGTTCTAGCATATAGATCTCCTTTTTCATCTAAGGTTCTTCATACCTTTTGTCTATTAATGGATTATATGCTATGAGTCCCCTTCTGTCGTCTAGACAAGGTTGCACTATCTTAGGAATGCATGGGATTATCCTTTTGTCTACTTGTCTAGTCCATGCAAATGTTGGATACACATCATCACCCTGGTCTTCTATACCTTGGTGAAAATATCCTCTTTGCTATAACAAACCTAGGATTTCTCTAAATCATATCAGCACAATACTCATCCATTTCCAATCTATCCATCAATCCATCATCAACCA
Organism: Cunninghamia lanceolata; assembly: GCA_027924645.1. Lineage (NCBI taxonomy): Eukaryota > Viridiplantae > Streptophyta > Pinopsida > Cupressales > Cupressaceae > Cunninghamia > Cunninghamia lanceolata. The sequence goes on from BSBN01001957.1 coordinate 3,735,954, forward strand.
ATCATCACCATCCTCCAATCCCTTTATCCTTGATCCTCTTTAACCAACTTGTTCATCCATTTTGAGAGCACATTCATGATCTCGCAACCCACCTTCTCTCTCGAGGGGCCATCACCATTATCATCATCCCCAATCCTATTCTTCTAAATCAAGGACTTTTTTTATCCAATCCAACACTATATCTTAAACTTTGAAATAATGTTACTTAGCCACAACATCATTTCAAAGAGGGGCAAAATGTAGACACTTTAAAATTACTTGCCATCGCAAGTCACTTTCCGACATCCTCACATCACTAATTTACCCTTTACCACTTAATCAATTTATCGTATTCATCCCTTGTTTAATGAATTAAATCAATTAATTTGTTACTATACCTTAGAACTTCATCCATAATTAATTAAATTAATAGACTTCCTAATATTTATTTGGTTAATTTATCCATCTTGCTAATCTTGATTAATTAAATGAAACATACTTATTTAATTAATTTCCCTAGCCTATAGTCTAAACCTAGTCTAATTGAATAAATATCAATTATTTAATTAGCTAGTCTAACCTACCTATACCCTATAACTAAATTAATCAACTAAATCATTATTTAATTAATTTTAACCTCTAATTAATGCCCTCACTAATTTCCAACAACCATATTAATTAAGTTAAACACTTAATTAATATTGTCAAACCTTAATTAACCCTTATCCCCACACACTTTGAATAAAAACTAATTTTTTATTCAAAGGGGTCACATGACCCTTCCAACTCACCTTTCCCTTTCCATGTAAGAGCTCTTTTTTATGCAAAGATATCACACATGTGTTTTCCTAAAAGACACATGTGTCACATGTCCACACACTCACCAATAAAACTTAATTTTTCATTCAAACACTAGACCCCACAAAAATAAAATTTTAATTCATTGACAAGTCCACATCATCCTCACACTATCCCATGGAAATAAATTTTTAATTCATTCCTCATCCTTCCCAATCTAAATTTAAAATTCACATTTTATCTTAATCATCCAATTTTATTGATGAGATCTAAGCCCTTGATCTCATCCTCTCATCTCAACCATTGATTCCACTTTGAATTGTAGCCATTTGATTCAAACCCCTCCAAATCTGCCTATAAATACAAGGTCATCCTAAGACATTATTATCACATTCAATAGCATCAAAATCATGCCAAAATCTCTCCCAAATTAGTCTTCCATATCCTCATAATGTCAAAATCCTTCTAGCCTTTCATCTCTCATCTCATATCTCTCATATCCATATCCAAATCATCTCAATCTTTAGGCATTATCCTTTATCAAATTCTTATTGTGTTGAGAGCAAGGAGAAATCCACATTCACACTACATCAACTTGGGTAAAGCAAGGAGCTCTTGCGTGCAAGCTCCTCCACCTTATCAAGGAGTGAAGGAGAATGGAGAACTTCGAAGGTATAAATCTCCTTTGTTTGAGTATCTTTTATGTTTTCTTGTCTTTCTGATTTCTCTCATCTTCAATATCAACCATTAATAAACATTCACAATGATATTGGTTCATTAGATCAAGATATTGCATCCCATTGGAAAAGAATTTCAAACTGCTACCATCTATGGAATTTGCATTGCACATCTCCAGATCCATTGCTAGACACTGATGATGAAAATATCTAGAACCATTGTCAACGTATCTCTTTTCTCTCTCTCCCTCCCTCTATTTTTTTGTAAAAGTGTCATTTCATACCAATATCTAATTTTTACATTGTAAAAATATCATATCCTAATCTTTATTGTTGGGTTTTCCATTACAATGCTTAACCATAGCCCCAAGTCTATCACACAATGTAACACCTTTTTCCACTATGTTTCTATAGTTAATCTTAGTTTTGTAATCCCATAATGGCCAATGATTTTGTGTTTTCAGAAATGTGTCAACAACACATATTAGTAATTTCTTTCAATTCTACTAATGGATGGACAACAACCATTCACCATCAACAAAATTGTATGCTCTCTTCTCAAAAAATTACTTAATACTTTTATCTACATGCCATATTAGCGTACCCATTGCATACTAAGGTGCAATTATACCATGTTCAGTTTTACTTTTAATCTATGTTTAAGATCTAAATATTGCAAATGTGTCAAATTATACAAGCAATGCCAATCACTAAGTTCGATTGATCTCTGTATCATGTGCCATCCCATGAGATGATGTATGATGGTAGGCTAGATGACAAATAACCATGAAGTAGGTGGTGACCATGCTTATATTTGCAAGACAATATCTATTTAATGTAAGCTTGTGATAAACAAACATACATGCTTCAAATAATGTTCATAGGTGACGACTAATGGAATGCAGGTGAACCTAGGTGTAGTGCATGAACAAGAATCTAGAAAGGAGATGCATGAAAATAGAGACTACACACCAAACATGAAAGCTCAAACAATTGAAGTAGATACTAAACAAAACACAAGGATCTTGAAAACTATTAAGACTATTAAAATTAATTCACCACACTTGATAAAACAAAAAAAGACATGAGCCATAGGGATACAAGACAATTATCATTCACTTACAGACATAGCAGTTGAACTTCCAAAACTCTTCATTGTACCCATTGCACACCAAGGTGTGATTGCTAGTAATAATTAAGTTGAAATGCCATGCTTCCCTCTTACCTCATTTGATGTTTTGATTTCAATTGGAGAAATGGGCTAGCTTGTTTGCATAGAACTCTTTTTGTGATCTATTGTAAGGAATAAAAAGTTATCCCTTTAAAAATATCTCAGATCTCGGGGAAAGGACTTAGTACCTATCCACCCTTATTTCGTGCATCCTAAGCTCCTAAACGACACATAGATTTTGATGAAATTTTTTGGGTTTCTTCATATGTGACTTAAGAGCTTAAAGTTATTGTTTGGGGTTTTTGATATCAACGGTGTAGCCTAATCAGCTACTTCTTTGCCAAGTTGTCCAAAATCACAAAAAAAAATAGTTGGACCAAAACATGTGCACCAAGACACCTATTACCGATTGCCTTATTATTGCCTTATGTGTCACCATATGATTGGTTATTTGTTTAATGTGACATTTGAAGTGTATTATTACCAAGTTAAGGTTCCTTATTGTATTTTCAGTAATATGTGTACACATGTGGAAATGTATAGGTTCCTTATTAAATTTTTAGTAATATATGTACACATGTCAAAATGTATAAGTTCCTTATTACATTTTTAGTAATATATGTACACATGAGGAAATAAGATGCACCCCAATGGGTGGCTACTCAGTGAAAACATAACATTGTCATTGCTTTTGGGCAACTATGCCCACAGATCATTAATTTCCTCTGGAAACACATCATCATTTCCCCTCAATTTTGTTGGATGTGCTACCCTACCTCGTCTCCTGGTTAGGGCTTAAATTTGATAGTTGTATAGTTGTATTAACATTTTTTTACTCTAAATATAATCAAAATTTTAAAAAAATTGTATCATATGAAAGGAGAGATTTTGGACAAACTGTCAAAATTTATATAAGATTAAAGCTCCTAAACGACATATAGATTTTGATGAAAATTTTTGGGTTTCTTCAAATGTGACATAAGAGCTTAAAGCTATTGTGTGGGGTTCTGGATATCAACGATGTAGCCTAATCAGCTACACAGTTGGACCAAAACATATGCATGAAGACACCTATTATCGATCGCCTTATTATTGCCTTATGTGTCACCATATGATTTTGTTTCTTTAATGTGAAACTTGAAGTGTATTATTACACAAGTTACGATTCCTTATTGAATTTTCAGTAATATATGTACACATGTGGAAAGTATAGGTTCCATATTAAATTTTTAGTAATATATGTACACATGTGGAAAAGTATAGGTTCCTTATTAAATTTTTCATAATATATGTACACATGTGGAAATAAGATGCACCCCAATGGGTGGCTACTCACTGAAAACATGACATTGTGGCTGCTTTTTGGCAACTATGCCCACAAATCATTAATTTCCTTCACAAACACAACATCATTTGCCCTTAGTTTTGTGGATTGTGCTACCTTGCCCCATCTTCCAATGAAGAATTAAATTTGATAGTTGTATAGCTGTATTTAGACATTTTTGTTGTAAATACAATCAAAATTTTAAAAAGACCATATCATATGAAAGGAGAGATTTTAAACAAACTATCAAAATTTATATAAGATTATGATTATATATATATATATATATATATATATATATATATATATATATATATATATATATATATATATATATATATATATATATATATATATATATATATATATATATATATATATATATATATATATGGTTTTAATATAATTTACTTATTCTATTTCAAATATGTGTTAGTATTTTAAAAGCACCATTGAATAAATAACTTGAATTTCAATGAAAAATTGAATACACCATTTGGTGTACTCTAAGCTATTGTTGTGAACATCCATTTATTTTAATGACATGCATTTGATGACTCTTGATGATGCCCTTTTTCATCTATGCAAACATTAGATGCTAGATAATATTTATTAGTACCTACATTCAGTTAGTACTATTGCAATGAGTTGGCACTTATCTAGTTATTAATCTATTGATTGTAAATCAATCAAAAGATAGGATTATTTTTCTTGTTGGGCAAATTTGATTTAAATTTGTACTTTTCATATGTCAACATGATAAATTTTTAACAAAAAATTATTGAAAAATGATTTATCTATATTTTCATTGGCTGAAAAAAATGATCTTGCAGATTGTCGAGAGTGCAACAAAAAGCTATAAACGTGGAGAGAATTTTGGTTTGAGGGGAGGATGCGGAAAGTAAACAAATTATGAAGACAAATTTTGTCTCCCACTAGTTAAGTCATGCCTAAATGGATGACTAATTTTTTACTTCATTAGCTAAAGTAAAAATTACTTTTTGTCAAAGGGACAAAATTATAATATTAATAATACTATTAAAAATATAGGGTCCTACACATTTTATTTTATAAAATTAGATTATTTTTGGGATGTCAATTTTATTTACTGAAGAGTTAAAAATCTAATATTTCAATTTTATTTACTAAAAATTAAAAATCTAATAATAGTTACAAATTTTGATAAACATTTCTTTATCTTTAGAAAAAATTATTACTAAACCACAATATTAGATTAATTAAAATAATTAAAATCATGTTCTCTAAAGTACTTACTATTACTTAAACAAAAAATTAAGCACCACTAAATATGAATATGTTATTGTTATTATATTGTGTAATTATTCTTCAAACTTTCAATATTTTAATGCATTTTAAATTGTAATAGTATTCAATATTATTACATTTTAATATATTAGGCAGACATTTCAAATCTCTCCACACCCAACTAGGGTTAGGGTTCTACACATTTTATTTTATGAAATTAGATTATTTTTGGGATTTCAATTTTATTTACTCAGTTAAAAATTTAGGATTTCAATTTTATTTAGTCAAAAGTTAAAAATCTACAATTTCACGCCATGTTACTACATTTTTTATTTTATTCTTCAAACTTACAATATTTTAATCCATTTTAAATTATTAAAGTATTAGTATTATTATATTTTAAGAAAATATTGTGTTATGTAATAGGCTTTTTAAAGTTTAGTTTTATAGTTAAGGAAATATTTTAGTCCTATTTTATTTTTAACAAATTAGATTTTTTTGAGATTTCAATTTTATTTACACAAGACATTTCAACGCTCTTCAAAAATTAATTTTTCAATTATTGGAATGCAATTTGTCTATACAACCAATACCTAATCAACAAAAAAATTACTACTAAACAAATATTATATACAACCAATAGCTAATCAACAAAAAAATTACAACTAAATAAATACTATAATAACAACACTACAAAACAAATACTGACCACTAAGTGGCACTTGTTTTAATACTGATCCATTGAATAGATATAAATGGCAGTTTCCAATTAGACAGGTTGTTGGTCCTTATGAATCTTATACTTGGGATCTTTTCATACTACCCAATGAAGTCCTTTAATAATAGTCCTAATGCTTGATTCACATTAGGCCGTATACTTCCCATGTCATTTAGAAGAGTTTTTCGTTCATTCCATTTAATTACACTGAAATGATTGGTAGAGTTCATTTAAGTGAACGCTAAACTGTGTTTATAAATTGAATGCAGATGAAGAGTTTTGCCCGTTTCTTCATCAGTCCAATGTCCTGAGCACTCTCAAGACAACTGTTAACACACCTGGCAAAGACTGCGCAGTTAACGATTCTCCAACCACCAACCTCTTTATCACTTTGCAATTTGCATTGATCGTCTTTTAACTGCATTACAACAAATAAAACCACTGCCAACTTATTTGTTGATGGAAGTAGGTAAATTAAGCACTGTGATTACCAAATCAAAGGGTCGTTGTGGAAGCCATCTGGTGCAATACTCAATGCCGCCAGAGAGATCATTGCATATTATGTTTGAGAAATTTTCTTCAATTTATTAGAAAAGAGTGTGCAATTGCAGATTAAATGTAAGGAACCCAAATCAGATATAATTTTATTTATTGTTTAATATTTTTTCCTAGTTAGTTATATATTATTGTTATTATTTAATATTTAGTTCCAGCAAAAATTAGGTCGTTGGAATTTGATGTGGAAGTTATGTCAAGTGTGGGTGTCTTGCAGTAGTAGAATATTAATATTTTATTTTGGCATTATCTTTAGTAAAATGAGACGCCCTATTTTTGTGGGATGCTATAATAGATTCTATGACACATAAGAGCCAATTTAGAGAGAGTTATTGAGAATATTGATCAACTATGGCAAAGTGCTTATTATTTTTCATAAGAGAGACAGGAATCTTACCTCTTTTGGGCACCATGCCTCTATATTTGAATGAGTTACTCTATATTTGAATGTTTGTGTATTACTCTTGTAAAGACTTGTATTGTAATCTTGTTAAAGATTTGATAATATATTGTGTAGGTTTTAGAGTATGGGTTTTTTCTCCCCAAACAGTTTTCCCGATGGTGTTATGAAGCACTAATTTTTAAATTATTAAAACTTAAAATTTTTAATTAAGAATTATCAATACTAAACAAATGGCGACGCGGGAAGAAATCTCAATTTCTTTAATAAAGAAGGATTAAAATTATAGACATTCTTTTATCATAAATCTATTATGTAACTATACATTTTAACATCACTCCCTCATGCCCCCTATCTTTCTGTATATAAGACAACTTTCATACGCACAGCCCTTAACAAACATAACAAAATAATTTCACCTTGCTTTATAAATTTTAGAGTTATACATTTTAGAGTTATAGAGGCTTATATTCTATTGGACTGTTACTTATGATAATGATAAGACATTCACCCGGTTCATCACGTCATCTCGTGACAAAAGTATGGATAATAGGAGCGGTAATGAAAGTGGTATATGAAAGACTTGCTTATGATATTCACTATATCTCTTAGGGATAAAAGGACCAACATATTGGCAACTCTATTGGAGAGAATTTAGAGTTAGTCTTATCTTCCGTTAAGAGAAATTGATGACTTTGCTGGTGAGAAGACCGGGAAGAGATTTTTAACCTTGGTGGTTATGTTTGCTACAAGGATTTCCTCTATCCATGAGGCAGTGAATCTGTAGCAACAAATTATGATTGTTTTCAGTCAACTTGCTATATACTTCTGGAATCCTTTTCCCTTTAAAAGGTGGTGACTCTATCAAGAAATTTAGAAGACCTTTTGCAAGCTCAAGATGGATGGAAGAACCTTCTACAAAGATGATCTAGATATGAAGCTAACAATTGAATTAGATTGAAGAGAACATACAACCTAGAGAGCTAAAGATATAGGTAAGTCCCCCATCTTTCCTTCTAGTGAAATAGAAGCAAATGTATCTAATAAAAAAGTATCAAATAGGCAATCTAGTTATCAAAGTGATAGGTCAACATCAAAAGCCCTAAAATCAGGAAAGGGAAATGAAAATTTTGGTCCTCATTATCAAAATCAAGTGGATGATCACACTAGGAGAAGGGAAGAAAGTACTCGTTTAAATAATGAATTTCGAAAGAAAACCCATGAAAAGGCAGAATGATTTTTATAATAGGCCTTTGACACCACCTAAATTGCTAGATTCATTATTGCTCATTTAGGTAGGGAAGGTTGGCTAGCAGATGACCTCATGTAGGAAACTGACCAAGAATATGTGGATGCCCAAGTTAGAATCAAGATAGATCATGGAAGTCAAGGGGAAGATCTAGATCAAGAGATAGCTGAGATGAGAGCAGCCTTAAGGAGAGTTGAGGCTGAAAGAAAATCCTTGGATAACATTCAAGGAAGAATTGATAATTTAAGGAACATTGACCAAGAACCTAGAGGAAAAATGGAGAATCATGCTGCTAGAAGAAAATTGCATAGAGATCCCAACAACAATAGAAGACCACCTCATGCGAGGCCCCCTCTAGTCTTAGATAGGTACAGGTAGTTGAACTTCCAAGGAATACCTAGGTATCCAAACCCTATTCTAGGTGAAGCAAGGGAAAAGCTCACAAACTTCCAAGGGAACAATGTTATCTCGAGAGAAGATCATCTAAGAGATTTCAACAATTTTACTAATGATTATGAGATTGAGGATGAAGACATATTGATGAAACTGTTTGTCCAATCTCTAGATGGCATTGCTAGGGAATGGTACAAAACCTTTCTTGACAAGATAATTGAATCATGGGTTGAATTTCAAAGGATTTTCAAAGAGCATTATGGTGATAAGATAGACCCTTGGTAGATCATAAATGAATTCACGAATATTGTTAATGATTCAAGTGAGTCTATATCAAATTTCTATATGAGATTTGCAAGGCTGATGACAAAATTTTGACATATATGAGACCTAATGAATCCATGTGCTTGATCTTGTATTGCAATGCTGATGATGTCAAGATGGGATACTGTCTATGAGATAAGAATCCAAACACATCAAGAGAAGCTTACTAAATTTGCTAGAAACATTGAGAACAAAAAAAGTGCTTTCAAAAAGTTCATAAGACAAGTGACCTAAAAATCTTGATGGTTGGATAGATCTAGAAGTCTTAGCAATTTAAAAACACTCTCCTACATACAATTTGAATTTTAATAATACAAATTCAAAATTTTTGTGTGCCTATAATCTCCCAAAAGATTCTACATAGAGGTGGTCCCCCCTAAAGTGTGCATTCACATGTGAAAAAGCTCCTAAAACCATTAAATAATGACGTGTGCATCAATCATACAATCTCCCTCATAATCTACAGGTCCTTAGATTCATTGGAAGATGAGAGATAAAACATGAGACATCAAAGGTAGGAGGGGAGTAGTGACTATAAATACTACTAGATATTGCATATCTATTTTTATCTAAGCTATCCTAAACAGGTTATATATCTAACCAAGATTTTAATTATACTCTGGTCATGGATTTTCAATACATTTTTATTTAGCTAGGTGTTGATTAATAGATTGTATGCATTCTTCCACCAGGATATGCTCATGGGTCTATTATTTTTTTTTTCAATTTGGGGTATGCTTTCTTATGGAAAGTTTTTCCTTTCTAGTAGTATGCTATGCAATGCCTATGGAGAATATTATGGAACAATTAATGTTATGCATTTTATAAGTGTTTCTAGTTTAATGATTGAACAATTCATGTTCTTTTTTGTGCTTACCTTCCATTTAAATCACTTCTCCGGCCCAAAAACATTTTTTATCATCTAATCTTTGATTAATCAATAGTCCAACCTTGATTTATAATTTTTTTCTATTATTTGAAATATGGAAATTTAGTCACCTATGCTAACTCCTTGTTTATGGAAGGGTTTCACTAGATTGGATTGAACACCGTGAGAAGAAGGAAAATAAAATAGAAGCTGAACAAGCACATGGTAGGAAGCATCACCATCTCTTCTAAATTGAGTCTCTAAATTATGTACTATAATTCTAGTATATCAATTCTATGAAAGTATGGGATTGTTGCGAATATGCTTTGAGTATTGCTAGTGTGTAAATTAGCCCATATGGTTTTCTCTCATTTTTTAAATAAGGAGGGCAAGAGGAGATTCCTAAATGTTCTAAAAGTATGGTTATGTATTTTGTATTTGAGTATTATGCTATTTGGAAACAATTAATATGATATATTTATTTGAGTAATATCCGTCTTTTGTTCAATGCCAATAAATGTTAGAATACCTACACCTTGGTGGTTAAAAATACACTTAACAATTTGAAGGTTAGATTCTTTTGAGATAGCATTCATGTTATAGCTTAAACAAATTAAGCATGTGTGAAGCTTTTAAAAGATCATTTGAAGTCAAAATTGTTCCCTTAAAACTTTTTGCTATCAAAGTTAATATGTATCTTTAGGTATCCCTAATAAAAGCTCTTTAACTAATTGGAGAAATGGTTTGAATTTTTTGAGTTCCCTAATCTTACAATTCAACAATAGAGTTTACCTTGACATGTTGGGGTATAATCTTTGAAGAGACTGTCACAAATATACATTTTTTCATTATTTAATAGTTGAACTTTGGATTAAATATCTTCAAAATCTTTAACTACTTTTGGAAAAGTCATTTAAGATGTCAGCTATTAAAAGTAGAATTCATCAAATTCACCCAAATCTTACAATTTATAAATGGTGTATGGGTTACTTTATGTTTCAGATGTTCAATGTTGCAAATATAATTTATTGGGTGTACCTAAAGTCTATTACAAGTGTCACCATTATTTTAAAGTGTTCCAGTAATTTTAGAGTTCACTTAATATTGGGGCATCACCTTAAACATATAACTAAAATTAAAAAAATTATTCTTTAAAAATAATTATTTTTGCCTCAATTTTAGAGAAGAACACCTATTTGAAATAGCATTTGAAATGCTCAATGTTGGCATAAATATTCTTAATGATAGAAATATTCTTAGAGAAAATCTTGGTCACCTTCTTTAACAATATCCATATCACCTTGGCCATGAACTCTCCAATATCAACTTGAGGAAGTTCTTGGATCTCCTCTCTAATATTAAATTAAGGTTAGGAACCATGTTTCTAATATCAAGTTCAAGAACTTGGGACTCCTCTTCAATATTAACTTTAGGATCAATCTCCTCTCAAATATTCAATTCAATTTGGGCCTCCTCTCTAATATTCACTTGAACTTGGACTTCCTCTCCAATTATATCAACTTTAGATTGGGCCTCACCTCCAATATGCACATCCAATCAAAGGATATAGGTTCTTTACTTTTAATCTGTGAATGGGGGAATTTTTAGCCTAGCCCTAAACTAAGTGAGGCCAGAAATGGGGGACCTCATCCCCAACATGAATGCATTGTATTAATGTGAATAGTCCAAACCTATGAGTTTAGCGGCCTAGCAGGGGCACAAAGCCCTGAGCTCAATGGCCCAACAAGGGCTTGGAACATGAAGTCAACAGCTTGAATGCTGATTGCTTCAATGCAAATAGTTTAAACTTGTCAACACAACAACCCAGCGAAGGCACAAGACCCACAAGCACAATAACCAGTGAGGGTTTGAACCTTTAACGTAAACAAAACCATCCCCTCTCTGCAAAACATAAGACTTCCACACAAACTCAAAGACACACAGGCAACACTCTGCCCAATTATAAGCTCTCAACAATACAAGATTGCAACAATACAATTGTTTTTAATTATTTCCACTTAAACAAATCAGTAACAAATGAACAGCAAACTCAAAAAGGTATCCGTAGCCTTCTATGTCCATTCTCTGCTCCATAGCTCACCCCTGCAAATTTTCCTTTGTATTTTCTTCACTTATTGGATGTCTTGGCAACGAACACTCTGCTATATAGTTATCATCTTCTTCACTCTTCCCTACTGTCCTCTACCATACACGAGTTGTTCTTCACTTTATTAATTTGTCAGCCCCTTTTGTCCCAACGGTGGTCTATCACCTTCAGCAAGGCCGCGCTCTTATTCCTCTACCGTGAGAAATCTGCATACTCACTTAATGTTGCTTTCTGACAGCGATCTTTATTAACATAATCTCTGTTTTTGATGTTGGGGGCCATTCATCTAATTTCTGCTCTCTCCTTTTTAGGCAGAGATCTCCTCCATTCGACTTCCCAATAGCAAGATATGAGGCGTCACCGTAAGCAAGTCTTTTTAAGTTTATGTCGAACCCTTCAATTTCACTTTCATCCTGTTATGCTCCTCCTTCACCGAACCCTGCGAAATCCTCTCTTCACATTCTTTTTCTGTCGATTCATTTAGTAATATATGAGGCGTCACTTGGTTTTTGCAAATCAAACCATTTGACAAGTTTGTAGTTATGACTTTCTTTAGTTCCTGAATGCCATGTGTAGTCCGATTCTTGCACTCTATTTAATTGGGTAAGGAGCAGATTGTAGACTTGAATAATCCAGCATACATATATTCATGATGTGGTAAAAGAAATCTGTTAGCAGTTTGAAGAAATCTCATGCGATTGAGATCAAAGGCATCTCAATGCAGCACCATAGAGAGGTGCGCAGGGGTTTAAAACGACGCACCTACCTTGTAATTGTGAAAACCTGGTGGATTAACGTAATTGATATAATCGTGGATGCTGATACTGCTCAGTTCAGCTGGGGATACTAAAATCTTAAATGGTACACATAGCACATAAGTAAAAACCAGATGGAACTTATGAAAAAGATATTGATGAAACAGTGTTTTAATCTGTAAACTATCATCAATACTTAAAAATTAGATCTAAAGATGTATATCTATGACCCAATTGTTGGCGTAGCGACTATATCGACGATGAGATCCCTCTCCACCATAACTACATGTTTTTGGTGTGACGGCAAAAATCTACATGGTATCAGAGCGCAGGTCATCGGTTCGAGTCCCTTGAGCTCTCAACCCTTCATCCGCGTAAGCTCGACTTATCGATGTGGTACGTAGTGGGTACGAATCCCACGTACTATATCGACAATGAGATCCCTGTCCACCATAAGTACGTAAAATCAACCAACTTATGTTATCGAAAACCTGAAACAATCTCGAATGAAGAGGTCGGCAGGAACAGTAGCTGTTTTATGCAGGTCGAAATTTGGAAAAAAGCAGTCGGCCGGCTGTTTACGGTGGGCGCACTTATCAGCGGTTGAAACCCTGCCCACTGATCGGTTTTCTGTAATTCAACCCATTAACAGGACGATCCAAAACATAGAAGATTGTCCATTAAAAAAATCAAAATTTGAACAAGTCCAAAACTGTTTATGGGCGGACCGGGTTAACTTTATTTAGTTTATTGACCTGAAAAAATCATTCAAGTTCAATGGTCATTAGAAAGTAATAAAATGATTTAGACTTTCATATCAACTACACAGTGGTGGGGCCATCCCATTGGCTTCTACGTAGTTGCCCTGCCGCATTGGCCTTGGTATGTCGACCATTTTCACATGTAATTTTCTGGTTTCATTCTAATGTAGTAGTCAAATTTCAATCTCTTTTAAGAGCTGGAAAATTGATTCTGGTCCCTACATTTATACACGACATGCAGAACTGACCTAGGTGATGTACAACTAACAAATGTAAGGATTTCCACTGATTTGAAATCATTTTCACATAATGCCTTTGCCAATGCTAAAAGAGTTCAGGAGGTTTGATCTGTTAAAAGCTGGGTCTAATTAAATTTTAAGAAAAACTTTTATAAAATTTATTTAGAATTTGTATATTTGTCATATTTTTTAAAGGTATTTATTTTTAATTTTTTGTGGATAGGTAGGTATATTAGTCAATTTGTTGATGGTAAGGTGTAAGATGATGTATGTTATATATTTCGATTGGGAGAATATACTAATATACTAATGCTCATTTCAAGTTTAAAGTTGATGGTGTTTGTCAATTTAGTTTAATGTTAGTATGAAGGTGTAAGTGATTGTTTTCAAGTGTTAGTTTTTTCAGTTTAACTTACAATTTTAATTAAGACTATCTCAAAAAATCATCTTGAGTATATTATTCATAATACACACTAATTGCGATTTAGTATGACAGCTTCGGCAATTAATTAATATCTAATTCACCATTTTTAACATTCCTATGGGTAAAAGCTTAATAACTAATCATTGTTAATTTTCAACTATTTAGAAATAAATGAATAAATAAAAAGCCCAAGATGTAATAGGGGCATATCATTATCATATCTAAAATATTTCCTCTCATGTTCACATATCTCCACGTATTTATATCATTATTAACTCTAATCCCATATGCCTAATCCTTGCCTCAAAATCCACATTTGTTGTCCTAGGGCATTTTTGTGCCATGTAGGATTGATCTTGCATTACATGAATCTGAAATTTAAATTTAAAAAATTCAAATTGTCAACTCCTTTTGTTTCCTCATAGCCATTGGGAGCTAACTTGGTACATGTTTGTGTAACGATTCATTATATCTTGGTATTTAAAGACATTCCTTTGAGCAATAATTCATAATTGAAACACTTCAAGAGATTACATTTGAACTCTCTATACAAGACAACAAAAAAAACTTTATTTTTCATTTTTGCCAAGTCTAGAAAGGTATTTTTGGCCCATTGTGATGCAGGAGCATCTGAGTGCACGCGCGGTCGACATCAACCAAAAATTATTTGTTGGTTTGATTTTTAGTTTTGGGTTTGTTATAGTCATTATTTGCATCTCATTATGTCAGGGAACTTCAAGTCGGCACAGAATTGCAAGAATCAAACTTTCCCTGGATCATAGTTTCGGCACTTCGCAGGTAGTTTACAAAAATAATTATTTTCAAAGAGTTTGGAAAGCTGGGATAAAATACTCTGACACATGTGTGTTATTGAAGGTATTTTTCCAAATGTGAAAAAATAATTGAAGTCATATCTTTCTCTATTTGGGAGATTTTAATGTCAGAAGTTTGTGTCGGCAGATTTACAGAAATTTTAAAATTTCAAAAATTATAAAGGTTGGAGCAAAATCCTTCTAGGGAGGACCTGAGGGGGTTTTAACACACCTTTGCACAAATTTTTAGGGATAAATAAGAACTTTGAAAATTTCACCTTTTCAGCACCTAATTTCCACACATCCTGTCGCAATCGTATTTTTTGTCATTTGTTGATGCACCCTCACAAGGTATTATTCAAGGGGTTTAATTTTGGATTATCTATTCATTATTGCATATTAAGATTGTCAAAATTAAAGAATCTTCTATTTCTTGGTCGCCGACTATTTGTGGAGCACAAGCAATATCTCCTCTTTAATATTATGGTAGATTTTATTGGAGAAGTTAATGAATGGATTGGGCCATATTGTGAAGATTCCAATGCTTCATTAGAGGAGAAATTAAATAGATTTAGGCAGAAAATTAATAAAATAAAAAAAGGTGCCTATGGGAGTAGAAATGCCTCACTTTGAGGCTACAAATTATGAAATACAAACACAAAATAAAAGTTGGAGATGGAACACCAAATAGGGGTAGATAAAGAGGTTTAAAAAGGAATATTGTAGAAGCTCCAAGGTTTGATTCTCAGAGAGAAATTAACGCCTCTTAGAGGCATACAAATTACATTTGCTACAGTATAAAATAGGTGTGCTTGGATAGAGAGAAAGTAGTGCTAGATTGAGATGAGGATGAGTATACAATAGAGAGTATTCTGAAGTAGATTGGGAAAAACCATATGAGAAAGATGGGTGGAAATAAATATAGAATACATCTGTAGTAGATGAGAGTGAATGAGAGGAGTGCAATGCCAGAGGAAAGAGAAGAAGGTGCCTAGGTTGGTAGAATGAAGTGTAAGGTTGGACATGAAGAAGGAGAGTTGATGTAGCTAAAGTTGAAGGACATCATATGGAAGCTGGATATTGTGCAAAGAAGAGGGAGTTTTAACAGCAAATGGATGCCATTAGAGAGGTGGTAGAGCTGCTCCAAAATAGAGAAATGTTGCAAGTTGATAGTTTCATGTGAGAATCCATGAAAGGCCATTATTGTAATGTTGTTGCAGATTTGTAGTTTTGTTTATTGATGCAAATAAGTTGCAATAAAGAAGAATTTGTTGCTATTTAAGTTTTGTGTTGAGCTGAGGTTTTATGTTTTGTGTAATGTTGTTGAGTAGGCTGCAAGATTGGTCTGCTTGGTAAGGTACCCTAATCTTGTCTGCACCAAGTGGTATTAGAGTAGGTTGATCTTGAGTGTGCAGAGTATGTACCAAGAACAAGAGGCAAATTAGTTTCCTATGTGTTGAGGTCTGAAGAATTTTTGCAACAACAGAGAAAATTGATTTTGTAAGAGATATGCTGGTTGTCCTCCAGTAGAGATAAATCTGGGTAGAAGGTGTATATACTTCTTCCACTGAGAGAAAGTGGGTAGAAGAGGTCTTGTAGAGGTGCATCTTCTAGTGTCTTATTAGGTGAGGATAGTTGTGAGTGAGTTTTTTTATAGGGTGGACATGTACAATTGTAGAGAGTGTTGGCACTATAGTGTTTATGTGTGCAAGTTGCAGATTGAGAGTGTGTGTCAATTGTTTGACAAAATGTCTTGGAGACAAGGAGAATATTTGATAATGAAGAAAGCATTTTTGAATCCACATAAAGAGAAGCAAGAGCCCATACATAGGATTAATTTGTTTCGAACAATTTGCAAGTCAGGTGGAAAATGTTGCAAGGTGATGGTGGACAATAGTAGCACAAATAATTTGGTGTCATTGGAAATGATTGAGAAGCTGAATTTGAGGAGAATGAAGTATCCTAGACTGTATTGTATTTCTTTGTTGCGAGGAGATCATCAAGTTTCGATAAGTGAACAAAGTATTTTAAATTTTCACATTGGAAGATATAAGGATGAAATTGTATGTGACATAGTACCCATGAATGTATGTCATGTTTTATTGCGTCAACCCTTTGGGATAGGGAAGTTGTACACAATGGTAGAGAGAACACATATAACATAATAAAGGATGGGAAGGAACATTTTTTGAATCGATTACAGGATAAACAAAAGGAAGTGTCAAAAGAAGTTGCAGCAGATAAGAAGAATTAAAAAGAAGATGAGAAAATCCTTGTGTAAAAGGATCAAGAGGAAGGAGAATAGATTGTAGCAAAGGTTGCAGAGGATGAGAAGAAGTGTTGCAGCCCTTTGATAGAAGGGGTATGGAAGGAGAAAGATGTGGGAACAACCCATACAAACCCAAAAGAGAGAAAACCAAAAAAGAAAAGAAGGCAAGAAAAGAATGGAAAAAGAAAGAGTTTCCATCCATAGCATGTCATTTTGAAGGTAGAGAAGAGGTAAAACATGAAGTTGTAATAGAGTTTGATCCATTGAAAGACATGGAAAAACTAAAAAATTTGGGTCAACAATATAAAGAAGAGGACATAGAGAGGATGATAAATGAGAAGAGTAAAGGTACAACAACAAATAATGAAGAAGAAAAGGATGAGATTGTAGTAGAAGTATGTTTTTTGGAAGACATGGATGAAGAGATTGAAATTGTTGTTGCAGTAGCAGTTAAGTATCCTTTGAAGGATGAGAAGATAGAAGAAGGAAGTAATGAGATTGCAGTTGAGCTTGAAGAGTGAAAAGTTGCAACAATAGAAACATGCCTTTTGGAAGGTATGGCAGATGTGGTGAAAGAAGTTGCACCAGAGGTTGAGGCAGAAAATGATGTTGTAGTGGTTGTGAGTCCTTTGGAGGACATGAGTATGGTGATAACAACAGAAGATGAAAATGTTGCAGCCAAGAGTAAAGAAGGAAAAATTATAGCAAATGGTGATGATGAAGATGTTGTTGCAGTAGGGGAACAAGTGGTAATTTCTCATTTTCTTGAATTTTGTGATAATGAAGATGATGTTAATTTACTTTCATTTGCAATGGTGAGAGTTCGAGTTGAGGAGTATGATGAGGTGAAAAAAGATGAGGATATGGAAATATTTAATTTCCATAAAGTCAATCATATCGACTTGTGTACACATGAATGTGAGGTAGAATTTGAGTGGAGGTGGTCGAATCATGGTGGGGTGAATCCCACGAGAGGAGGAAGTGGAATGGAGAGTGGTGAGATGAGGAGTGATGAGTGGAGTAGAATTTGGAGGAGGAGGTTGGGATATGGTGGAATTGAGTCCACGAGAGGAAAGAGGAAGGAAGAGTACACTTGGTGGAGGAGGATGGTACTTGTTTCGACGAGATGCTGGAAGAGGCGAAGGAAGAAATTTTCATAGCCTAACTCAGTGATGGATTTTTCTACAGGTTGTATTCAACCTAAAAGGATAGTTCTACCATTCAACTCCATTTTGTGAGCCCATGCTCACAAACTTCTTACCCGACATGTCTGATACAGGAACATCCAGGTGCATGCGTGATTGACATCAACCAACATGTTTGTTGGTTTGATTTTAAATTTTTGGTTTATTATTGTCATTATTGGCTTTGCATTATGTCAGGGAACTACAAGTCAACATAGAATTGCATGAATCAAACTTTCATCAAATCATAGTTTTAGCACTTTACAAAAACAATTATTTTTTGGAGATTTTGGAAGGTTGGGCTAAAATTCTTTGATAGTTATGTTATTGAAGTCATTTCTCCAAATGTGAAAAAATAATATAAGTCATATCTTTCACCATTTGAGAGATTTTAATGCTAGAAGTTTGTGCCAACAGGTTTACAGAAAGTTTAGAATTTTAAAAATTATAAAGGCTACAGCAAAATCCTTTTACAGAGGACCTGAGGGGGTCATAACACATCTTTGGGAAAATTTTTACGTAAAAATAAAAAATTTCAAAATCTCACCTTTCCAATCCCTGATTTTCACACATCCTATCGCAATCACATTTTTCTTCAGTTGTTGGTACAACCTCACAAGGTATTATTCAAGGGGTTTAATTGTGTATTATCTATTCATTGTTGCATATTAATATTTTCAAAATCAAATAATCTTCTATTTCTTAGTCACTGACTATTTGTGGAGCACAAGCAAATATTTCCTCTTTAATATTATGGCAGATTTTAATAGAGAAGTTAATGAACTAATTGGGCCATATTGTGAAGATTCCAATGCTTCATTAGAGGAAAAATAAATAGCTTTAGGCAGAAAATTAATAAAAGAAAAAAAAAAAGTGCCTATGGGAGTAGAAACACCTCATTTTGAGACTAAAAATTATGAAATACAAACATATAAATAAACGCTGGAGATGGAACCCCAAACAGGGGCAGACAGAGAGGTTTAAAAAGGAATATTGCAGCAGCTCCAAGGTTAGATTCTCATAGGGAAATCAACACCTCTTAGAGGCATACAAAATTCATTTACTATAGGATAAAATAGGTGTGCTTGGGTAGAGAGAAAGCAGTGCCAGATTGGGATGAGGATGAGCATCCAATAGACAGTATTTTGGAGTAGACTGGGAAAAGCCATATGGGAAAGATCTATGGAAATGATTGTAGAATACATCTGTAGTAGATGAGAGTGAAAGAGAGGAGTGTAATGCTAGAGGAAAGAGAAGAAGGTGCTTGGGTTGGAAGAATGAAGTGTTAGGTTTGAGACGAAGGAGAGTTGATGTAGCTAAAGTTGAAGGACCTCATATGGAAGTTGGATATTGTGCATAGAAGAGGGAGTTTTAATAGCAGATGGATGCCATTATAGAGGTGGTAGAGCTTCTCCAAAATAGAGAAATGTTGCAAGTTGATAGTTGCATGTGATAGGCCATGAAAGACCATTATTGTAATGCTGTTGTAGATTTGTAGATTTTTGTATTGATGCAAATAAGTTGCAATAAAGAAGATTTTGTTGCTTTTTAAGTTTTGTGTTGAGCCAAGGTTATACGTTTTGTGTAATGTTGTGGAGTAGGCTGCAAGATTGGGCTTCCTAGTAAGGTACCCTGATCTTTTTGCACCACATTGCCACCATTTGACCCATCATGATCTCCCACTCATTCACCCTTCTCCCTTTCATTTTTTACTATTTTTGAATATAGGTTTCAATCAATTTGTAGTCAATCTTATTTTAAATGTGTGATGGATGTTAAGCTCATTGCATTCTTTTTTCTATTTTATAGATTTCTAATGGAGCAAAGAATCATCATCCATATCCATATCTTTTAGGTGAATGAAAAATATTTAATTACCATGTTAACTGTCTACTTTAATTTACATGCATCTTCATAGTATTTTGCATGCATGCCAAATTGGGAGGGGGAATGTAATGGTGAAAATTGTACAAACCCATGCCCTTTTCTCTTATGTTTTGGGCCCTCTTCAATTGCAACATTCTTTATATAATAAAAAAATCTAAAATAACATATTTGGGTGTGAAATTTGGCTCATAGCCATATCTTAGCTCAACCACATTATCATTAATCTCTTGGTAGAATCATAAAGCTCTGTCCCACTTGTGGGCTATATGTTAATTTAACAATTTTTGCTAAACTGTATGCCCTCAGTTAAAGCACATGCATGCATCCCACTTTTGGGCTAAAATACAAAAATCACAAAAATGAACTTGCTAGCCTAGAGGCAATCTATGGTTTAATTGGAATAGATGGTTCGATAGAAGCTTCTTTGAATTGATAGAAGGCCAAGGGGATTTATTGAATAAACCAATGGCATAACACGTGCATTCATAGGGTACTATTAAACACCCTTGATTCTATTTCTACCCCTTAAATTTATATCTTATAACCCCATTACATACACTAGTATAATTAAAATACCTTCCTATTTTGATTGGGTATCTTATTACCTTTTTTTGTTACATTTTTATATCCCCTTATTATTTCTACCCTATCATCATCCAAGGGCATTAGCTACACCTACATCTAGCTCAAAACCACTTTTGATTGCCATCTCATACATTAAAGCCTCAACATAGAAATATAGATGAGCTATGACAAATATGTCATCTTAGATAAAGCACTAATTTAAAAGCACTTATACATCTCAACCCCCAAACCCTTGTCATAATAACTCTAATAGTGAATCCCTATAATAACAAATACCTCAATTATAGTATACATATTATTCTAAATCATTATGGAAGGGTTTTAAAGATATCTAGTGATTCTTTTGGACTGGGTCATGGAATTACCAAAAGGTCTTAAATAATTAGTTTTAAAGGAAACTTGGGGAATATTGTTCTAAACTTGAATGACCTTAGTGTGACCATTGTTTCCTCTATTAACTACACCAAAGTTGGGATTAAATAGGCACCCTTAGGATTAGGAGGCTTTGACACAATACAAGACAACTTCTTGACCTTGGCAAGACCAACATAGTTAATGTAAGTTCCTCTAATTGACATGTGTAAAGTGATTTCTAGAGGATTTGGAACACCACTTATAAGCACGGAAACATCTTATACACATGTTTTCCAACCCCAAATACCTACTCATATCACTTTAATTAAATTAAATCCTTTCCCCTATTACTAAAATGATATATTGGGTCATATTTGATTATTTAAAAAGCCCCAGTATGCATGCACATGATAAGATATTGCTTTAGAGGTGAATCCGAGGTTTGAGTATAAATAGTTAGGCCTAACATAGTTATTTATACATGTTGCATGCCTATGTGATGCGTGACCCTTGAACATGACAAGTGATCTGTGAAGGGGTCTACTTCTCAAGCCACATTTTTAGGTCTTATTCTTTTCCTTTCTCATTTTTTGTATGTTTTGTGTGTGTATGCATATTTTTTATATTTTATAATTGTAGACACCTGAAATCATTTCATCAATATTTTAGTCATTACCAAGTCATTGCTTGATCATTATAAATGTAGGTTTAGTTTTTTGCAATCTCCACATTTTTTATTGTTTGATAAAAATTCTACACAATTTTACTAAAAGCTTAACAAATTTATTTTCAATGAACCTTAAAAACCTAGAATTACTAATTCACAAAAGAATTGTTCAAATTAAAAATATTGCTAATTAAAAAAATTAAAATATATTTTAATTAAAAAATATTTTTATAATAAATAGCTCATAACTTTATTAATTTTCTATTTTAATTGGTTTACATAACAAAAGCATAGATGCATTAATAATATATTTTCTTGCAAAAACTAATAGTCAATTGAGGCAACCAGGATTATCTCCTCCAGGACCTCCAAAGAACATATAATTACCCCATTCTGGATCAGTATTGTCAGTGCCAAGAGTTAAATCATAGCAAAGAGGTTTAGGTGTAATCGTATATTCTTGAGGGTACACAAGAATATCATTAGAGTTGTGCATTTCAATGTTCTTAATATAAGCTGCATTTGAGAAGCCCTCGTTAGGGAAATGACCACTGCCCATATGTGTTTTTGATAGTGGGGTTCCCATAACATTAGTTTGATAACAAACTTCCCCTCCATATTGCACTACATTGGTTGATTCAGCCAATGAACCAAATAAGGATCCAGGCCAATAACCCACGATTTCGTTTTCTATATACAAGGACCATATCGGCTTGTCTTCTAAAATTTCCTGCAAAGGAAGAGTCTTATTGTCAGTCTATTGGAAAAAAATTATCAATCATAGAGGAAAACATAAAGTGTGTCATTCCATTTAGGTTCCTTACCATACAAGATCTAAACTATCCTTCTACTCACATACAAAATCTTATTTTAAAAAATCACTGTTTTATATCACTCTACACTATGAAATGAATTTTTTTTTTTTAATATTAATCTTTTTATAAATTAAATTTACCTAATAATAAAGATGTATATATTTTATAATAAAATGTATAAGTTAGAACTTATAGTAAACAATTCCTTTTAACTACATAAATTTTTTTATAATCCCTAATAGGGATTATATGTTGAAAATTATACAAAACTATCCCTTTATTCTCATAAATTTTGTTGGCTGTTGGTAACATAAAATTTCCTATAAACCATTTTATATGGTGGATTTTAAATATAAAAAATATCAATTTATAATATTTTTAAAATCTAAAGATAACGTAATCAAAAATATTATTGATAAAAAAATATTATTATAAAAGATATGTATGACATAATTTGACCACCATATTTAATATATTTAGTAGTAATTGTATTTAAAATTTAAAAGTGTTATTTTTCCCTACTTACATCTGATAATATCCTGCATTTCTTTTCACATACTTTTTTATTAAAAAAAAAAAAAAAAAAAAACATTTTAATATTTTGAAAATTAAAAGATGTTAGAAAAATCTCAAATCTAAAAATACCTTTCTATTTTCCTCAATTACTAATAACAAAAAACTAAAGAGGAAAAGGGGAAAAGTTTGCACAGTTGCTGTTTAAAACAGGCTTTTCTGCAGGTTAGAGAATAAGCAAAATAAGCCATATTTGATAACCATGATTACAGGGAAAAAACAAAGAGAAAAACAAAAGATCTCGCCTTTAGATAAGGGTTAGAAAGATTTTTCACTATAATACCCATAGGTAGGAGAAGTAGGTGAGGTAGGAGAAGTAGGTGAGGGCACTCCTTGTTGCCAACCAGTAAAGAAATACATGTTTTACTCTATTGAAGCTGTCACTTACTCTTTCTACACTTATCAGTATTTCAGACTGGTCATTGCCATTGCCATACTCAGATATATGTTCTAGAGGTTGGCCCGGATAGTATTCTGCACTATTGAACAACACAAATCCTGGACACTCTACATTCCTGCAACCTGTAGACGTGTACTTATCAGCCTGCATCAAGATGGTAGCATATGTGTATCAGTAGACTATATAACTTAAACTTGACACAAATATCATGATAGTCAAATTGCATGGTTACCGTCCAATATACAAACAGTCTAGGTCGGGAATCGCCATAATAAGATGGGAAGACCTGAAATTGTAGAATCATAGATTGCAATATTAGATTATTGTGTTGCAAATTTTCCACCCTTCAACAAATTACATTATATGCATTTATATAATACTTACTTCCCAGCCAACTTCGATTGTTTGTTCTGTTGGCAGTCCTTGATCACGGACAAGCCAAATTTGAGCCAGACTAAAAACACCATCAGATGCCACGTTCGGTTCCCATATATTAAACTTTCCTTGTGCTCTATAGGCTTCGACAGGTGAGAATTGCACAACAGCATACTTCAAAATAACAGGAAACATCATGCTTTGTGTGTAAATTGCATTTTCAGACAGCCATATAAATTGAACAAACCATGTCATAAGGCAAGTCTAAAGAAATTTTTTTGATGAGTTTTTAAATTGAGGCCGTTTTGCCTGGCTTGGCCCCTGGCATTCATGGCTATTCTTAGGTATCATCCACTTCAATAGTCAAAGGTCAATTTTGACCAATAAAAATAGAACAAATATTACCACTTTTTGTTGTGAATGAGGTGTAAAATTGTTATTGGTTATTTAACCATTGAAGTGGATGATATTTAAGTAGAGTCACAACTTTTACCCTTGTACTTGAGATATCAGAGAGTTGTCAAGATGATGTTTATACAGAAAGAAATTTTATTATAATTTGTTTTTCTCTAACAAAGGGCTTCACATATGCTAAATTGACATTAGGATTGACTGCATTAAAAAAAAATTCTCTTTAATTAAAAAAAAAAGAAGAAAAAGAATATTTAAACTTCTCATTAGATGTACCTCATGAATCAGAGTTGAAGATTCTATCATTTTTCTCCTCAAAAACTTATTTACAGATCCTGCTGCTTTTACTTGTTCGTACTTTATCTCCATAACAGAGACTGTTCCTTCTGGACATCTTTTTCTAAGCCCACTGTGTGAGATATTTGAGGGTTCCCCTGCTTGAGCATCCTTCCAGCCTATATTTGAATTCTTGTACAATTGCACAGTCTAAATTAATAAGATAGCTACAATTCAATGATACTTATATATAAAGCCAATAGAAAATTGTGGTACAATAAAAACACTATTAAACTAGTAAATTCCACTAACCATACAAAGTTGGGTTTTGAAAAGAAAATCTTCAAGGTAGATTATAAAAATGAACCATCTTATACGGGACTGAAACCCTTATCCCTGCTATCTGGATAAACAGTATAAATATATGCTGAAATTGGAAAATGAACCATCTGGATAAACAGTATAAACTATATTATGAAATTGGAAAATGAAATCACAAATATTAAATAAGGAAGAATCTGTAATTTATACTGTTTAAATGGAATAGAAAATACCACATCTATTTAATAGAGCTTAAATGAAGTAGAAGATGTACCAAAGTTTCTATGCACCTGTTAATCATAGTAAGCTCAGTTGCATATACATGTGCAATCCTATACATTAATATTTTATCTGAACAGAGTTTAATAGATCCACCAATTTATCTTGAAAGACATTAAAAATTGCTATCCGCATCATACTTTAAAAGAAACTCTTTTCTACAAAGAATATAATATCATACCTTAGTATACCCATATTGTTGTTTTGCAGGGTGGAGGGATATTTGATCAGTAAATTTGACACACAGTATCCTGTCTCCATTGTCATGCTGCATATGAAAATAACTACTTTTATAGTCAAGTTTAAATGGAAAAAATAACAGAAATTAGAAAAAAAAATTGACTTACCGTGTAATTGTGAACAGCTGGTGGATTAACGTAATCGATATAATCCTGGATGCTCATATTGCCCAGTTCAGCTGGGGATACTAAAATCATAAATGGGACACAGAGCACATAAGCAAAAACCAAATGGAACTTACAAAAAGCCATCGATAAAACAGTCTAGTGATCTGTGAACTATCACCAATACTAAGAAATTAGAACTAGAGATGTGCATTTATAACAAAGTCTAAATTGTTTGAGACGATATTTCACACGAAATAGTCAATAACAATATTATACATTCACACCAAAAGTATACCCAGAAAAAATAATAGTTTTAAGTCAAATGATATTTGTCAGTCAAGTCCGTCGTGGAAACGTATCATGGTTCTCCGCAATTGGCGTGCCAAATTGCCCCACCGATTAAGGAATCTTCTCGTTGGCTAATCTCTAGTTGAAATATTCAATCGGTAATTATTTTATTGGTTCCTACATTTATACGTGGAATGTTGAGGTGACGTACGCCTGATAAACGTAAGGACTGCGGCAAATCTGAAAGCACTTTCCACATAAAGCCTTCGCCAACGGGAAAAGAGTTTTAGGAGGCTGGCTCTCTTTAAAGGCTAGATGCAATTAAATTTTGTAATTTTTTTATAAAATTAATTATTAGCAAATATGAGTATATCCATAAGTTTTAATAATAATTAAGTTGAAATGCCCTGCTTCCCTCTTACTTCATTTGTTGTGCTGTAGCTTGTTTGCATAAAAAAGGTGATCGAATAAAAAGTTATCCCTTTAAAAATATTTCAGACCTAGGGGAAAGGATTCAGTATGTGTCCACCCTAACTTCGCGCATCCTAAGCTCTTGAACGACACAAAATTTTGACGAATTTTTTTGTGTTTCTTCATATGTGATTTAAGAGCATAAAGCTATTGTTTGGGGTTCTGGATATCAACAATGTAGCCTAATCAACTACATTTTCGTTGAGTTGTCCAAAATCACACAGTTGGACCAAAACATGTGCACCCTTATTATTGTATTATGTGTCACCATATAATTAATTGTTTCTTTAATATGACATTTGAAGTGTATTATTACACAAGTATAGGTTCCTTATTAAATTTTTAATAATATATGTACACATGTGGAAATGTATAGATTCCGTATTAAATTTTTAGTAATATATGTATACATGTGGAAATAAGATGCATCACAATAGGTGTCTACTTAGTGAAAACATAAAATTGTTGTTGCTTTTTGGCAACTACGCCCACAAATTATTAATTTCCTCCGCAAACATGGCATCATTTCCCCTCATTTTGTGGACTGCGCTCCCTCCCCCGGGTCAGGACTTAAATTTGACAGTTGTATCGCTGTATTTAGACATTTTTGCTATAAAATACAATCAAAATTTGAAAAAAACCCTATCATATGAAATGAGAGATTTTGGACAAACTGTGATTGTGATTATGATGATATATATATTTGATTTTTATATAATTTACTTATACTAAAGTATTTTAAAGGCACCATTGAATAAATAACTCTCAATTTCAATGAAAAATTGAATACACCATTTGGTGTACTCCAAGCTATTGATGCTAACATCCATTTATTTTAATGACATGCATTTGATGACGTCCAGCTTGATGACGCCCTTTTTCCCATTTCCTGCCTACCTCGCGTAGACATTGCGGGGCCCAGACGATTTTGATTCTATTACTGATCCATTGATTGGATGTAGATAGCAGTTTCTAATTGGACAGGTCTTATGAAGCTTATTCTTGGGTTCTTTTCATATTAACTAATGGACTCCTTGAATTAATAGTCCTAATGCTTGATTCACATTATGCAGTATAGTAGTATACTCCCGTTCATGTCATTTATAAGAGTTTTTCGTTCATTCCATTTAATTACGCTGTGAAGTTCATTTAAGTGAACGTACGGAAGCAGTTCATAGAGGGAGGCTTCTTAAATTATCTAATTATCTCATCAACGGTGCTGTTGAAATTTTTTAGGAGCATTTTAAAACAAGTGTTCCCATGGATTTTGTAGTTGCAGGTAAGCTTAAAATTTAAAACATCAAAATTTATGGATATGTATGAGGTTTTTAGTTTAATGTTAATTGATTTAGCAGAGATTTTTATGACTTCGAAATAAAAAGATTAAAAATCATCAAATAAATTTTTTCCCTCCAAAATATTTTCTAAATTAAATGGAATGAATCTAAAAACTGGTAGAAAAATCCTTAAACTGGTGAAGGGTAGAAAAATCCTTAAACTGGTGGAGAAAAGTTTACCAGATCAAAATCAACAACCACCTATTTGAAAGAAAAGATTCTAATTTATGCAGCTAAAAAGTTTTGCAATGAAGAATGACTGCTTTTATCCTCCACACTCGGCATTAGTCGTCGTTTCTTCATCAGCCCAATGTCCTGAACACTCTCAAGACAACTGTTGAACACACCTGGCATAGACTGCGAGTTAACTCCAACCACCAACCTCTTATCACTTTGCAATATGCATTGATCGTCTTTTAACTTTATTACAACAAATAAAACCACTGCCAACGTATTCGTAGATGGAAGTAGGCAAATTAAGCACTGTGATTACCAAATCGAAGGGTCGTTGTGCAAGCCATTTGGTGCAATACTCAATGCCACCAGAGAGATCATTGCATTTTATGTTTGAGAAATTTTCTTCAATTTATTAGAAAAGTGTCTGCAACTGTATATTAAATGAAAGGAACCCAAATCAGATATAATTCTGGTTATTGTTTATTTATTGTTTTATATTTTCTCCTAGTTAGTTATATATTATTGTTATTATTTAATATTTAGTGTGATTATAAATTGGGGCATTGAAATTTGATGTGGAAGTTATGCAAGTGTCCGTGGGTTGAAGTAATGCAATAATAATATTTTATTTTGACGTTATCTTTAGCTAAATGAGATGCCTTATTTTTGTGAGATGCTATTATAAATTCTATGACACATAAGAGCCAATTTAGAGAGATATTGAGAATATTGACCAATTATGACAAAGTGTAAATATTACTTTAAAAAGAGAGACATGAATCTTATCTATTTTGAGCACCACACCTCATGGGAGGTTCTCCATATGGTTTTGTAAACTACAAATAGTTCCAGGTTGCTATTAGAATTACTCATATTTGAATACTGATGTATTGCTCTTGTAAAGACTCACATTGTAAGTGTGTCCTAATCTTGTTATAGATTTGATAATATATTGTGTAGGTTTTGGAGTATGAGGTTTTTCTCCCAAAATTTTTTCCCCACAATGTTATGAAGGGCTAATTTTTAAATTATTAAGACTTCTAGATCTGATCAACTACCAAATGGCAGGGCTTCAATTTGATGGCCGTATGGCTCTATTTAGTCATTTTAGCTGTAAAAAACAATTAAAATTTTAGGAAGACTGTACATCACTTGAAGATAAGATTTCAGGTTAATGTCAAAATTTTTATGTAAAAAAATTAGGTAGGCTTTAATATTTGAAAGGCAACTTCAAATAGATGACTGTCACAAAACCGTCAAATTTAAGCAAGAAAGATTAAAATTATAGACATTCTTTTACCATAGATTTATTATGTAGCTATACATTTTAACATCACTCCCTCATCCCCCCTCTCTATATAAGACCACTAGCCCAAAATAAAACCTTAAAACATTGAACAATGCCTCTAAAAAACATTGAACAACTACGTACAAGTTTGTCGATACTATTCAAAGAACAACTTAAATATTATATGAGATGTTTTTTTCTGGTAAAATAATTTATTTCGGTGCTTTAGATTTTATTTTTAAGTTTTTTTTAAGATTACATTGAGAGACATTTTATAGCAGCATCAAGACATACACTTATACTGTGACTATGAATATAAAAACTAAAACATAGCAAACATATAATTTATAAAAATTAAAATATAAACTATAAAATTAAACTCTTAAAAAGTAACATATAAATATATAATATTTACTACACTTTTCAAACAAAAATTAAAAAATTAAAAAATTAAAAATTACTAACATAATAAATATTAGATTTTTTCAAAGTAAAATTCAAATTCAAATAAAACTAAGTTAAACTTTTCAAATAAAAATAAAACAATTCTTAAATAAAAATAAAAACCTTATATGTTTTATTTATATGTTTCATGTACTAAATCAAATAATTTTAAAATAAAATTAAGTAAACAAGAGCTCTGAAAGAGAAGAAGTCCCTGCCCAAGTGAAGAAATAAGGTAATGGAAATTTACAATAGATATAGTTAAACTTATTAACTATTATGCAAATTATGAAGTTGTACTAGACACAGACATTTTGACATAAAAAGTTATTTAGATCTATTTGGTTTGTATTTTTAATGGAATAAAATGTAGTTAGAGTTAAAACTAGTGCATATAATTGAAATTCATCATTTGCTTATCCTTAATGCAATTACTATTTGGGTATTAGTGAAAGTCATCATGATTGTGTTCTTAGTTGTTACATTTTGTGAAATGAATAATTGTAGTTCCATTGTGGAGTTAGAGTATGCTAATCGACCAAGAAAAACTAATTGAAATAGAAATTAGACATGTGTTGAAATAAAATAGAAATAGATTGGGGTTTATTTATTTTGATGTTCAATAGAGAATTGTTTATTATTTTGACCATAATTTTTTAACATGGCTTAGAATCACTTAAAATTAGATGGTTGGAAATAAAACATTGAAATCTAAATTAGGTTGCCCTAGAATTTTAGAGGGACATGATCATGCATGGTTTGTCCTTCTCACACAATTTTTTCCTCTATGGAATTTGACCTTTAGTGCATCTGGA
Source organism: Cunninghamia lanceolata (assembly GCA_027924645.1). Classification (NCBI taxonomy): domain Eukaryota; kingdom Viridiplantae; phylum Streptophyta; class Pinopsida; order Cupressales; family Cupressaceae; genus Cunninghamia; species Cunninghamia lanceolata. The sequence goes on from BSBN01001957.1 coordinate 3,766,337, forward strand.
AGATGGTTGGCTAATGTATATCTCTATAACAAAGAACTATGTGGTGCTAAAAAGTGTCACTGAGATCTACTATTACAATGGGGAAAGCAATTGACTTAGTTTTTAGCAGTCAAGATTGATTCAACAATGGATAAAGAATAAACAAATGTGTTGGATGTTGGTGTAGATAGAGTAATTGATAGTGGAACCTACAAGTATTAGTGATAAATATGTGAATGTATTGTCATATCTTGGTTAGATGCTCTCCATATATTCGATCTCTATGTGATCATGTGATAATTAAAATACTAGGATGATGTCTTTGAACATACAACCCTATACATGTTACTTAAGGCCTTAAGGAGTCAAGGCCACTTAATAGAAACATGGAAGCAAATTGCTTAACTATAGAGGGGCATCCATAAGAACATAAGCATGTGTGTGAAGTGGTTTAAAATGAAAGGAGCAAGTACAAGGTCTGCACTTGTCTCCTCTACATTTTGCCTCCACTTTGGTGTATGTGCAAGGTGGTGTAAAATGAAAGGGGAGAAAACTAAAAATAATTAGGATAAAAAGGATATGAAGATTTGGGAATTTGAGTTGCCTGAATAAGTATATGCTCCTGACCCATGAAAATTGTGCATGAATTAAAAATGAAATTAGTAATAATATGCCCCTCAAATTGTGCATTGCAAAGGAGTGCCCATAAATCAAGGAAATAAAATGATTATTGTCATAGTCATTTTTTTTTGTAAAAAATTATATTGGTTGCTAGACAACGAGCTTCAGATTCATTCATATAATTTCCTCTATGAAATCTAATCTTTAGTGCATGTGGAAGATGGTTGGCTAATGTATATCTCTATAACAAAAAACTAGTTGGTGCTAAGAAGCATCACAGAGATCTACTATTACAATGTGGAAAGCAATTAACTTACTTTTTAGTAGTCAAGATTTATTCAACAATGAATAAAGATTAAACAAATGTATTGGATGTTGGTGTAAATAGAGTAATTGATAGTGGAACCTACAAGTATTAGTGATAAATATGTGAATATATTGTCATATCTTGGTTGGATGCTCTCCATATATTCCATCTCTATGTGATCATGTGATAATTGAAATACTAGGATGATGTCTTTGAATATACAACCCTATACATGTTACTTAAGCCCTTAAGGAGTCAAGGCCACTTAATAGAAACATGGGAGCAAATTTCTTAACTCTAGATGGGCATCCATAAAAACATAAGCATGTTTGTGAAGTGGTTTAAAATGAAAGGAGCAAGTACAAGGTCTGCACTTTTCTCCTCTACATTTTGCCTTGACTTTGGTGTATGTGCAAGGCGGTGTAAAATGAAAGAGGAGAAAACTAAAAATAACTGTGATAAAAAGGATATGAAGCTTTTGGAATTTGAGTTGCCCAAACAAGTATATGCTCCTAACCCATGAAAATTGTACATGAATTAAAAACAAACTTAGTAATAATATACCCCCTTAAATTGTGAAATGCAAAGGAGTGCACATAAATCAAGGAAATAAATTGATTAATGTCATATTTATGCTTTTTTTTTTGTAAAAAAATATATTGGTTTCTAGAAAATGAGTTTTAGATTCATTCATGTAATGACATTGCAAATAAAAATGTCATAGTACTATATGAATACTCCGATAATAAAATGGATGAATGGCAAGGAAAATAATTGCAATATTTTTGTGGACTATTTATTTGAGCACAATTTGTATGTTTATAAAAAATTCTCAAGTGTCCATGTGGAAACATCAAAGGATGCCATAATGCAATAAGGTAAACAAACATCCTATGAATATTCATATTAAAAAATCTTTGAACATAATTATGATGACATAACTTTTGTTCGATAAGTTTTATCGACATGAGGATAAATATCCTTCAATGAATTGTCTAAATCAAAACTATGATATTCCATAAATGACAATGAAATATGAAATATCTAATCTATAGAATTTCAAATAGTTTTATGTACATTGAATCAACGAAACTCATGGATGTAGAAATAATAATTTCATTGCGATCAAAGCAACATTGATATGTAATGTGCATAACAAGATTAGAAGCAATATGGGAATCTGTGCAATGTGTAATGCCCAATGGCAAACTGCATTCACAATTTTGGAAGGTGGTAATATGGTATCAACAAGTGCTAACTGAGTTTCCTCAATAACATACCAACTGCCATGGAGAGTGGTATTATAAGTTGAAGCGTCTAGGTGAAGACTGAAGAATAGTACAGCATACCCTTTTCTAGGCTTTACTGCATACAAAAAAGACGTTTGAGATAAGCAAAGAATATTGAGCACATTCGATAAATGTCACTGAATAATATATATGTTAAATTAGGTATTAAATTAAAACTTTTAGCAATAATACCTCAATGGCCATGCTTGGCACATTGTTACCATGAACCATCTTTTTGTTGGCTCTACTTTGCTTGAAAATTTAACATATGTATCAGCAATACTTGGAGAGTGGAATAAGTACACTTTGGAACATAAACAAAATATCTAAAAGTTATTAAGCACTTGGAATATGTGATTTCAGGCTACTAACCTCTGAATTAGGAAACATCAGATAAATCCATGGCTTGATTGAGTTTATTGTAAAAAAAATCAAAATGAGGTTCATATCTCTGGCCATTTTCATAATGCAAAATCTGCATTGCCTCTCCATTTTCTAAATACAACATTTGTAATACAAATAAGGTGGCAAAATGATATGAAACTTAGAGTAAAATCTATAACAATATAATTTCAGTGTAAGCCCAGTAAATTAAAAGCAATTGACTAGCATAAAGAAGACCACATGTCAAGAAGCAAGTAAAACATTTGTCACCTTTTGGGAGAAAGGTCCAACCTGCAATGTTGTCTTCAATGCTTGCAACAATTTCATTCTAACAGATGCAAACACACTTTGCAAACAAACAAATCTACTATTAGTTAAAAGAGATGGTTAATAATTAAGAGTCGTAGATTTTAGTTTTAACTCAAAAGGAACCCAAAGAATAAATTTAGGAGGTATGATGTTTTTTTTGCATAAATCCCTGTTAAACTATTACATGTATGTACTAATCATGACACTTCATAGAACAATTAATACTGCAAGTCACTGTGAGTGAATGCAAAGAATGGCGCCATGCAAAAAAGGATGATGATTTGAACTAAAAAATACAATAACACAAACCTGAATCCTAGCATGTTGCATAGTCATGTGGTCTTTACTCAAGAACATTCTCAAGCTTGTTTGAATTTCAATCATAACACTTTTCTCTGAGTCATTTTCTACAACCATGGATTTCTCCAACTTGTTTCTTGACTATAGTTACATAATACAAACAATATGGAAAACAAATTTGAGATATAATTTTATAAATATTATTTTTTGCATGAAACAACTTGGAATAATTTACTTGCCAATTCAATGAGGTGATCACACTCTTGATTTGCAAGGAAACTCTTGTACAAAAAGGCCCTGGTTCAGCCACAAAGCAAATCCAGTATTTAAATGACAATGCATAGAACAAATTGAGTTACAAATCTTGGTATATGTTCAAAACAATACCTAATGTCAATTGAAAACTTTTCAATCCTAGTAACCCATGTAATTTGTATTTCACAAACCTGGGATGCCAAGAGAACTGAGTTAGTTGGGCTGGATCAAAGCCAGGAGGTGGGCCAAATTTCAATATGGAAAGTTTAGAAGCATGCTTTTCAGTTCTTAATAGCATACTATACCTACATAGAGGATGTCATGGTCACTAAAAATATAGAGAATGTTCACATATCATAGTAAAACCAAGCTCTAGAAGGGGAACATATATGCAGTCATTTCAGTATTCATTTAACTTGGTGTTAGAGAAATTGAATGATTCACAACTTAATTAGCTTTGATAGATTATGCACAAGATGCAAGATACAATAAGTGATGTGAACTATATAGGTAAAGGATGACTATTATAGATCTAGGTCTTGCAAAAACCCCTACTTGATGCAGGAAATCCCTTAAAAAACATAAGGACTTTTCAATTCTAACTTATATATTAAACCAAGACTTACCACTTTGCCTAGACTATCTGAGGTTAGAAAAGTGCTTCCAATGGATTCAAAATGCAATGACAATATAAAGCATCATTAGTAAACAAACACATATTAGTTAATCATGACCGTAATGGCTACAAGGAGAAAAATGTCAATAGTGCAGTAAATACCTATCACAGAGCAAGTAGGCTACTTTAGAAGTTTTATAAAAAAGAAGAAATAACTTACACTCTGAAACTCAATTTACTGGGCCCATCTAATAAGAGACAATAGCACACAAAAAACATTAGTCTTTGCATCAGTAATTGTTACAAACACCATGACCAAGTTATGAACAACCTTTCTGAGACATAAAACATGCTTAAAATAGCACAAGTGCTTTAAAATGATGCAGATATATTTGTTACAGTATGCATACCAAGAGTATAGTTATAAATCCTCTCAACAGACACAGATTTTACATCAGGAGATTTTACAGTTATTTAGATCTGATTTTCATTTGATAGATTGAAGTGCAGTTAGCATGCATGCATGCAGAGAGAAGACTAGTTCCATTCTTAATCGTGGCTAGTAGAGAAGTCAATATTGATGAATTATGGTGTTAAGTCTTGAACCCAACAATAGAGACTAACCCATAGAAGCACTCAAACATAAGGAAGAGTAGACATTAACCCATAAAATACATAGAACAACAAACAATAGACATTAACCCATAAAATGCAGAGGTGTAAAAAAATATAAAATGACACTATAGAAGATATAGGAACTTCAAGAGACGCAGATTCCACTACTATCAAACAATCTAACCAAATGAATAAGCAACACAAAAATGACAGTTTAAAAGATATAGGAACTTACAAATGCCTACTTTCTTGCTTCCAATACGATTGATATAAACCCTATCAAAAGACATAGATTTCACCTTCATCAAACAATCTGAGCAAATGAATAAACAATGCAAATAATTATTTTCTTGACAGACTTAAAACTTCATGCCATAAGCCATTAATAATGCATGTACTTCAGTCTATTCACATCAAATGAAAATGAGAGACTAATAAATGCACTATGTCCTCGTTAAAATGCCACGCGTTGACATTTTGTACTTATTTAGGCCTAATCTTTATTTACATTTCATAGATTGAAGTACAGTTGGCATGCATGTGTGTAGACAAAAGATTAGTTCCATTCTTAATGGTGGCCAACGGAGAAGTCGACATTAATGAATTATGGCGTGGAGTCTTTAAGTCAACAACAAAGACCAACCCATAAAGCACTGGAAGATAGGGAGGAGTAGACATTAACACATAAAATGTAGACATGTAAAAAACTATAAAACAACACTATAAAAGATATAGGAACTTACAAGTGCCTCATTTTTTGCTTCCAATGCAATAGACATAAACCCTCTCAACAGGCACATATTTCACCCTTATCAAATGATATGAGCAAATGAATAAACAATGAAAATAATCCTTTGCTTAGCAAACTTAAAACTTCATAGCATAAGCCATTAATGACATATGCACTTTAGTCTATTGACAATAAATGAAAACTAGAGACTAATAAGCATGTCGAGAAAAGATTAGTTCCAGTCTTAATTGTGGCCAGTAGAGAAGTCGACACTAATGCATCAGTAATTGTTACAAACACCATGAGCAAATTAAGAAAAACCTTTCTAAGGCCCAAAACATGGTTAAAAGAGCATAGGCGCTTTAAAATGATGCAAAGATATTTGTTATAGGATGCATACCAATAGCATAGTTAAAAATCCTCTCAATAGACACATATTTTGTATTGAGATATTTTGTAGTTATTTAGATCTAATTCTCATTTGATGGATTGAAGTGCAGTTGGCATGCATGTGAGATAGAGAAAGGATTAGTTTGACTCTTAATTGTGGGTAGTAGAGAAGTCGACATTAATGAATTATGGTGTTAAGTCTTTAACTCAACAACAAAAACTAACCCATAAAAGCACTGAAAGATAGGGAAGAGTAGACATTAAGCCATAAAATGTAGAGAACAACAAATAATAAACATTAACCAATGAAATGCAAAGAGGTAAAAAACTATAAAACAACACTGTAAAACATATAGGAACTTACAAAGGCCTTATTTTTTGGTTCCAATATGATAGACAAAAACCCTCTCAAAAGATAGAGATCTCACAGTCATCAAATGATCTAAGTAAATGAATAGACAACACAAAAATGACATTGTAAAAGATACAAGAACTTACAAATGCCTCCTTTTTTTCTTGCTACAGCTTTTGTTTCATCATAAACATGTATTAGCATGATATGTATAGAATAAAAAAACATTACACACAAAAGACTACTAAATAGACACAAATTTCACCCTTGTCAAACAATCTAAGAAAATGAATAAATGACGCAAAAAATGACAGTGTTATAGATATAGGAAATTACAAACACCTCCTTTTTTGACAGATTTCACCCTCATCAAACAATCTAAGCAAATGAATAAATAATACAAATTTTCCTTTGCACGAGAGCCTTAAAACTTGACACCAAAAATCATTAATGATGAGTGCACTTCAATCTATTGAAAACAAATGAAAATTAGAGACTAACAAATGCTAAATGTCCTCGGAGGAATGCCAAGTGTCAATAGAAACACTTAGTGCAAAGACATGACTATATCGAAGAACATTAGAAAGCCATTAAATATTCCCAGCAATAGCAAAACATTACCGATTGATGAAATGATTTTATACGAAGACATTTTGCAATTATGTAGACCTAATTTTCATTTTGATTTCATAGATTGAAGTACAGTTGGCATGCATGCATGCAAACAAAAGATTAGTTCCATTCTTAATTGTGGATAGTAGGGAAGTTGACATTAATGAATTATGGTGCCAAGTCTTTAAATCAACAAGAGAGACTAACCCATAAAAGAACTCAAAGATAGGGAAGAGTAGACATCAACCCATAAAATGTAGAGAACAACAAATAATAGACATTAACCCATGAAAATGTAGAGATGTAAAAAACTATAAAACAACACTATAAAACATATAGGAAGTTAAAAATGCCTTGTTCTCTGCTTCCAAAATGATAGACATAAACCTTCTCAATAGACAGAGATCTCACCGCCATCAAATAATCCAAGAAAATGAATAGAAAAAGCAAAAATGACAGTGTAAAATATGTTGGAACTTACAAATGCCTCTTTTTTTGCTTGGTACAGCTTTTGTTTCATCATAAACATGTATTAGCATGATATGCATAGAATAAAAAACATTACATAGAAAACACTACTAATAACTAGTTTTGAAATGCCAAGCAAAGTCTTCTATATCAATAGCATGTATGTTTGAAACAAATCAATAGCCAATTGTGAAATTACATAGTGCACATAAGAAGTTAAAATAAATCATCAAATCAGCCTTGATTAAAGTATCAACATCATTGTTTTGTGATTGATATCATTAACAATAGCCATGTTATGCAGGTTCCTTGACATCTTGCTTCTTGACATTGTTCTACACTACTATGTTGTGCTACTTGGATACTGCATCACAAATAATTAGCATTATGCTTTTTAAAATTTAGTTGTCATAATATGGTAAGTAAGAATGAGAATCAAAATTACAACAGTGCAGGGTGAGCACCTCTGCTAAGTTGCAAACATCGATGTTTCCTTCGGTGACAATCCCTACAATGCAATTATCCATTGCAAGTGTGAATTTTCCTTGTAATTGAAACTTTCGTAACAAGAACATTACTATAGACATGTCTTTCTTGTAATTTTCAAATGGTATTGCAGCTAGTTGAGGAAAACTGTTTCTTAGCAGTTGTTTGTGCAAATAATAGTTCATAGCTCCATCTGTTGTTTGAACGATGCATTGAAGAAAATGCATGTATTCAAATTTTGTGTTAGCTACACATGTTGTACATTATGCAACATCAATGTTTGATGTTTGTGTTAAAAAAACCATTTGTTTACATGATGTGCAAACTGGTTCATATGGGGGCAAGTGGACATTTTTAGGCCTCAGTGTTCTAGTCACCTGGAATGGTAATGCAGTTGTAATTAGTAAGAAATTAGAACAATGCAATTTTAGAAGTTTTTATAGAAGCTATAAACAACATCACAATAGTAGGGTACACATGACAAGTGCTTTGAATCAGAAGCCTATACTATTATGTAAGATGTAAATGTTTTAGATGTTTACTTCCATGCTCAAGGACTTAAGTGGTTCTAGGGAGGATTTTGTAGATGCATCATTGAGCTTGTTAATGAAACTGGATGGTGTTGTTCACATTAGACTTGTACCCTTTTCCCTAGTGCGAACAATATTCTTGAACAATATGAGGGGGATTTTTGTTGATGCTAGTTTTAATTGAAGCATGGTATAGATCTTCGCATGGGTGGTGGGGTCTATAACCTATAAAATACATAATTGTTCAAATGAAAAATTCCAAAGAAAATTAGTTTAAGAATTCCATAGCGGTAAATTAGATTAAAAATTATATGTTCTAAAATATGTACATTAATTTAATCAAAAGAAAATTGCTAAAATGTAAATGATATCAATGCAGAAAGGTATTCTACAAGCAAGTTAGCTCTATCAGAGACAAGTGTTAAAAAGTCTTTAGAAAATTCAAAAAGAGAAGTGCTCAAATTAAATGATGCCAACATTAACTGTGCAAAATATATTACAGTAGCTAAATCATCTTGGGACTCTCCATCCTTAACTTGTAACTCATATTACATTGGCACTTGATGGTGACCAGTAACAACAATGGTGAATGTTCCAATAGGATAGCTATTGTCTGAATGGATGAGCTGCAAAATGGTTGTGTCAGGAATTAGTCTGCGTTCCTTATAAACTTTGTCAATGGGTTGAATGGTGCTTTGAGGGGTTAATACAAGGGAATAATCAAAATCTCCTCTTTGATATTGTGTTTTTTCCTAATGACAAAATTTGTGATACACACACTTGTATGAGGCAATAACTGCAACAAAAATGTGTCAATTAGTTTGTTGTAAATGTTTGTAGTGATTATCATTTGGCCACGGTTGTCAACCAAATCAACATGGACAATTGCTGCTTTTGGTTGTGTTCCAAGATTTTTGGTAAGAGTAGGGTCATAAATGACTAAAATATCACCTTCAAATGCTAAAGCCGATTGTTTTGTGCAAATGTCAAGGATGCTTGATGGTTTTATAGTTTCTACCTTCAATCTATACATTACAATTTGAGAAATGATAGAAACTAAGTGGACAATTAAGCATATAGAAATTCAAGTTATATATGACACAAATGGGATACAACACTTGCCTCTTTTGTTCTTGTTTGTCTGGTGACTAGTCCATTTTGTGTTGTGTATAAAATGTGCTTGGTGCCTTGCAAGTGTTTTTGGCAACACATGCAATGAGATATTTGTGTCAAGAATGGATTAAAACAAAGTGAAAAGAAAAGATTAATGAGATTTTAATATGGTTTTGAAGTTTACTGGTGTCAATTGTTAAGCATTTACCTGTTTGTAGATGGAATGAATGCTATGCCGTAGGTTGGAAAATCTTAAGATATAAGTTTGATGAACTAGAAAGACATCTGTATCTTGCAGCTATCAATAACAAAGTTGATATCCATAGAATAAATATTATATGGATTTGCTTTAAGCTAGTTCTGTGATGCATAACAATTTTGACTTTGTAATTTATTTGTAATGAAGAAATATATGGTGTGCAAAGCTTTAGTAGTATTCTGCATAATAACATACCTATTTCAAAATAGGTGCCTAGTCATTTGTAGCAGCACAAGCACGGAAGAAATTTCCAAGAGCATGATTGGTAGTGCTCTCTCATAGCAATAGCCAAAGCTAGAATTTGCATAGGTAGAAAACACAAATAGTGACATGAGAAGCTTATATTGACTATAGTAGACAATATAAACAACAAATCGGAATGTACTCAGTGGAAGTTATAGAATCAATTTAAAAAGTTCATATTCATAAAATAAATATTATCTAGATCTGCTTGAACTTAGTTCTACAATCGATAACAATCTTGACTATGTAATTTGTTTGTAATCAAGAAGTATATAATATGCAAATGTTTAGTAATATTAATGCATGATAAGATACCCGTTTTAGAATGGGTATATAGTCATTTGCAATAGCATAATCATGGGAGAAGTTTACAAGAGCATGGTTGATAGTCCTCGCCAGGAACAATAGAAAAGATGACATGTGCATAGGTGGAGTAGTGGAAAATAAGTATGCTAGTTAGATGCATGATCATGATGAAGAACAATTAATAGATTGAAGTGCATTTGGCTTGCATGCGTGACAGACAAAAGATTAGTTGTATTGTTAATGGCAGTTAATAGAGAACTTGACATTTATGAATTATGGTGTCATGTCTTTAAATCAACAATAGACATCAAATAATCTTAGCAAATGAATAAACATCACAAAATTGATAGTGCAAAAGATATAGGAAATTACAAATGCCTCTTTTTTTGATAGATTTCACCCTCATCAAACAATCTGAGCAAATGCGTAGACAATGCAAATAATCATTTGCTCCATAGCCTTAAAACTTGGCACCACAATCCATTAATGACAATTGCACTTCAGGCTATTGACAATAAATGAAAATTAGGGACTAACAAATGCTAAATGTCCTCATTAAAATGCCACATGTCAACAGAAACACTTGGTGCGAAGACATGGCCAGATCAAAGAATATTACAAAGCCATGGAATATTTCCAATAGCAACAAAACATTATCAATTGATAAAATGATTTTATACCAAGACATTTTGCACGTATTTAGGCCTAATTTTCATTTTCACTTCATAGATTGAAGTACAACTAGCATGCATGCGTGCAGAGAAAAGATTAGTTCTATTCTTAATCATGGCCAATAGAGAAGTTGACATTAATGAAATATGGTGTTAAGTCTTTAACCCAACAACAAAGACTAATCCATAAAAACACTCAAAGGTAGGGAAGAATAGACATTAACCCATAAAATCCAGAGATGTAAAAAACTATAAAATGACACTGTAAAAGATATAAGAACTTGAGCAGACAGATTTCACTACCATCAAACAATCTGACCAATTGAATAAGCAACGCAAAGATGAGAGTGTAAAATATATAGGAACTTACAAATGCTTACCTTTTCGCTTCCAAAATGATAGATATAAACTCTCTCAACAAACACAGATTCCACCGTCATCAAACAATCTCAACAAATGAATAAACAATGCAAATAATCCTCTGCTCGATAGACTTAAAACTTTACACCATAAGCCATTAATGATGCCTACACTTCAGGCTATTCACATCAAATGAAAATTAGAGACCAATGAATAAAAATTTCACTTACACTTCAACACTCAACTTACTAGGCCCATCTAATAAGAGGCAATAGTGCATAGAAAACATTAGTCTTTGCATCAGTTATTGTTACAAATTCCATGAGCAAGTTATGAAAAACCTTTCCGAGACACAAAACATGGTTAAAATAGCACAAGTGCTTTAAAACGATGCAGATATATTTGTTACAATATGCATACCAATAGTATAGTTATAAATCCTCTCAACAGACACAGATTTTACATCGAAAGATTTTGCATTTATTTAGATCTGATTTTCATTTGATAGATTGAAGTGGAGTTGGAATGCATGAGTGTAGAGAAAAGACTAGTTTCATTCTTAATCATGGCCAGCAGAGAAGTCAACATTAATGAATTATGGTGTTAAGTCTTTAACCCAACAATAGAGACTAACCCATAGAAGCACTCAAAGATAGGGATGAGTAGACATAAACCCATAAAATGCAGAGAACAACAAACAATAGACATTAAGCCATAAAATACAGAGGTGTAAAAAACTATTAAATGCCCAAGATGTGAATGCCTTGTATTAGAAGCCCAAAACACAATTCCCTTCTATTCTATATCCACCTGATCACTCTTTTTCCTCCCTCCTACTATGAAATTTGAGAACCTATAAATAGACACATTATGTCAGGTTACGATTTATGTAGTACAATTTTTAGTTACATTGCATTTAATAATTGAATTTAGGAAATTACATCTTTTCTCTTATTGGATGAGTTTGAAACCACCTCACTTTGTCAATGAACCTGGAGCTGATGTCGCTCTACTAACAACAATATTTTGGGGCCCAAGAATATTTTGAAAGATCATCGAATTCTACGAATAGACACCAATTTCTTTGTTGCATATGATAGGGCATCAGGAAGGCACCATGACTCCCCATATTTCAATCCCCAATTATTAAAAACCACATGTCTAAAAACCATCAAGAAAACCATGAGAAGTTGGAGTAGACGCTGATAAAATGATGCCTTTGCGTTCCCAAGGACTTCTTTGAGTCTTTCAACAAAGTCTTATTCATTCACCATTAATCAGACAATCTAGGCATTATATCCCTCCTCAGTCAATGTCCTTGATGAAGGTCATCAAATGAAGGCAGGGAAAGAGACACAAATGATGTCTCTTTGCCTAAACACCCAAAGTCCCAATCCATTTGGGGTCATTGGGATTTCACCCAGTTGGCTCACTGCTTGGAAACAGTCTCACATAACTGGAGCTGTTGGCCAACCTTTCCCCTTCCGCACAAGAATAATATTACTCGGCTATGGTTTTGGGAAAGTAGCAAGGTTATTGTAGCCAGAAATCTTCATTCTTTCCAATTCCCCCCATTCTTTGTTAAAAATATCATAAAACAAAAAGGCCTCTGCATAGCAATTATAAGACTAGCTGCATTTGTAGTAAAAAATGTCATAAAACAAAAAGGCCAAAGGCATTAACTATAATGCTTCCAAAACCCCAAACAAAATTTTAAGCTCCTACAAAAATATATCCGTTAAATGAGCAACACACCATAAAAACAATGAACCATAAAAAATAGCCACATTAAGGAAGATAGATCAACAATGTACAGTTACACCTCTTCATAAGAAAAAATGAACACAAAGCAATAACTAAAATCCTTCAAAACCCTCAACTATGATAGATTTCTTATAAACTTGGCCAGGAAAATATGAAGAAGAGAAGCACTTTTGTGTATAGTTTAAGATATTAAGTAGAATTCATCCAAAACCAGAGCCATAACAGAAAATCCTACACTATCTCAAGTAATTTACCAAGAAACTAAATGCACAATGTCCTCGTTAAAACACCACATGTTGACATTTTGCATTTATTAAGGCCGAATCTTCATTTTCATTTCATAGATTAAAGTACAGTTGACATGCATGCGTGTTAAGAAAAGATTAGTTCCATTCTTAATCTTGGCCAATAGAGAAGCTGACATCAATGATATATGGTGTTAAGTCTTTAACTCAACAACAGATACTAACCAATAAAAGCACTCAAAGATAGGGAACAATAGACATTAACACATATAATGCGGAGAGCAACAATGCATATGTTCTATCTTGTTCCATCATATATGAGCTACAATAGGATACAATAACATATGCATCTAAAATAAATTGCATATCTGTATTTGCATGCCATGGTTTGGGCACTTTCTTTGTAAAGGCATCCGAATGTCAGATGGGTCTCTTTTCAACATGACAATTTTGCGTGACAATGTTGATCGAAGCATTATAATGTACTTGATTTCATCCATTTCCAATTCATGCAAGAAACTTTGAAATGAAAGTTCCTTTGTGTAATGTTTGTTTTCCAATTGCTTAAAAAAAGTTTTTTCTCTTTCCTTCATTCTAGCACCAAGCATTGGAAGTGGTTCTAAAACTATTGTTTTGCTCATTGGAGGCAAGGGGAAACTAAATCTGCAACTTGAATTTTTGGTTTTTTTGCAACTCTTTGTATGATGATGCATTTGGATTTTGGCAAGGTTTGTATCAAGTAGCAATGAGTCACATGAAATATACTTTACCACAAAGATTTCTATTTCAGTATTTGAGAAATTGCCATATACAGGTGCATCTTATATCCATAGAAAAAAATGAACATGCTCATTGCCTCGGTTTTGGAATTCTGTAACAAAAGAATAGTTTGTGGCTTGGCCAAACAACTGATGGTTTTTAGCATCATTTTCCGGAATGCATTGACCCTATGGTTGAAATAATGACTACAAAGTATTGGATTCTTTCTGATTTCAAGTCCAAGTCTCTATCTTCTATCATTTCATTAGACTTGGATTGTTGTAAAATAGATGTTTGGTGCATAGATTTGCACAATGGCTCTTAGAAATGCTTAGCACTTGTTAATGTTACAAAAAATGTTGGAGGTCCCAATTGTCTTATCATTGCAAATATGTTTTTTTAGTGTTTTTTAGATAATCTGGCAAGGTCCGAATGCTTTTTAATGTTGTAGAGCCCAATGGAGATCTTAATATTTTTTCAAACTTTGCTAGATTGTGCACATCTTTTGCAAGCAATTTTCCACCTTTCAATTCAGTTTTCTATATGTAAATCCATGCTAGTGAGGATACTTGGTGAGTAATAATTTTAATAGCTTTAAAATATATATTTGTTTTATGTGTTGCAAAGTCATTGTCTTTATGCATAAGCTCCCATCTTGTTATATTTTTGGTATGTCAAATTTTTAGTAATGTCACTTGGTCGAGCTGAAACATAAAATAAAGTTAGGATGTTTATCTCCTCTACATACATGTCCCAGAAAATACCAATAGGTTTAAACCCTTCTGATCATGCAATTTCAATGATTGTTGTGTCAAGGTGTTTGATTGATTGTGTTCCATTGAAGCAGTGTATAACTGATTCATTATCGGTTCCTCATCATCTTCAAATCTGTCATCTTGCATACTTGGTTCTATTTCAAAATCTTTTTGCAGTTGTGTTGTCTTCTTTGCCAACAACTCATGCCACTCTTTATTTATAGTGGTGTTCTCTTTTGTGTACAATGGTGTTTTCGATAGTGCAGTTAAAGCATTCATGACTATAGCAAGTCTAACATTGCCTTTTGCATATGCATTATCGTATTCTAGCTTTCACTTCAATCTAACTACTACTATTGTGGTTTCATCTGGTTGCCTAGTCAATGCTTGTTGCACCCTATCAAAATCCACAGGAACATTGATGATTGTCCGAAGAAAGCCATATTGTGCTTCTCTATACCCTAATTGCCTGATCTATGCAAAAGCTATGCGCGAAGACACAAGCCTTTCCTCTAGAGAAGTCAAAGATTAAATAACATCTATTCATGCATTTCATCTTATTCTTGAAGGTGTGGGAAAATATGGGATCTTACCATCCAATGCGGCTTGTACACATTGTTTGCAAATGGGCTGTCCTATTGCTATATTTTTTTCATTCATTTGAATACAAAGCAGAGAGAAAGCTTGTACAAGTCCAGCATCAACTTTATGAATGTTGCAATGGAAATGAAGCATGTCACAAAGAGAGCATGCTTGAGTGGGTGTGTCATTTATCATTTGCAAGTATGAGTTAATAGATTTTTGGATTGTATTGTTTTTTGTACATGTGCGTCTTGCTTTTAGTGGTTGATAAGTAGTATTTTTGTTCTGGACCATAGAATTTGTATATGGCCTATATTTTAGTTTTGGCAAACATAAAGCAAAATCCTTTTGTGCACTCTGCATTTGTTTTTCAAAGAATGTAATGATTGTTGTTGCATTAGATTTTGGCCAGGATCATAGAATTGAATTTTACTTTGTGTATGCAAATCATAATGTGTTTGTTTACTGTGCATTAGTTTTTTTAAAGAATGTAATGATTGTTGACACATTAGCTTTGGGGAAGCCTTGTAGAACTGAATAATTCTTGCAACATTGGTAGTGGGTGGGATAGAACTGGATGCTGCAATGTGTGAGACATCTGCATGGGACACTTGCACATTGTGGATTTTTGCTTTCAGAGAGCGCAATGTTTCATGTGATTTTAATTTTGTTTCAATTGGTATATATATTGTTGTAGCTATTTGTTTTTTATGAGAATTAATTATATTGTTTATTGTTTCTGATTCAAAAGTGCTTGGCATATGTTGAATACAAAGTGCATCCTTGATGTGCATGTTGTGAGTCAATTTTTCTTTTGGTTGAAGTGGTTCATAATGACAATTGCTTGAGCTACTTGCAAAGCAAATTAAGTCCATTTTTTCTTGGGCTTCATGCAATTAGAGTATGTCTTGGTTCTAGGATATGGAGATGCTTTCCATATGTCTATTGTTGCAAAAAACATGTGGGACAGGCATAGTGTACAAAACTTACACCCTTCAAGGCCACTTTGTATGTATGGCATTCCAATCCTGGAAACCAATGATTGTAACTGCTATAGACGATTGTTGCTTCCTATGCTAGATTGATCAAAAGTGCCAAAACAAGCCAATGCATATTTGTTTTCAACTGTCAGTGCATTGGCCAATGGCTGCGCCATAAATAATTGCAAAGCAACTGGATCGAATTGTTCAGCAAGAAAAAAAGCTATAGCAACAAACATGCTTTCACCACATGTAGTAGCAAGTGTAGCTACTCTACAAAGTCCAAGTGTATCAAACACATTTTCTATTGTGTTCCAAGTGTTGTCCAAATTTCAATATGTGTTTTGCAAATCTCATTGAGTGTTTTGGATGCAATTCTATGTATTTAGCCATGAAAACACAGGCTCATAGTGCCCAGCAACAGGATTTCTATCATGGAAAAGAATTGATATTACAAGATTACATGCATCGTTATTGAAATGTAAGTATATTTTTTTGTATGTTAAAGGCCAAATGCATATTGGTATGTTTAGCCAATATGCTAGCCATTTTAGACAGAATATGTCACCCCAAAGCCTAGTTTCACCACTATCGTTGACCTCTGTGGTTGAAAGCCTCATTCTTCGTAGATATGTGTTTTTTGTCATGTGTATAATGCAAATCACTTAGGATTGTTGGATGCAAGTCATTTCCATAGGAGCCTAAAGCTATAGCATAGGGATTGTGAAGGTCACCTAAGAAATAATCCATAAGACCATTATGTAGCTATTTTGATGTGTAACGAGAATGAAGAAAAATATGCAATGTGTCAAATAGGCAATCACCAACTTTGTAATTGAATAAGTCAATTCAAAAACAATGTGCATGGTCGAGAGCTTCATCAATCAACATGAAAGGTGCCTTGGCACTTGGTTTGTAGGTTTCTACTACAATTGACTCTTGTAACAATTTTTGTCTTTTAAGATGATTGTTTGTAAGTATATTGTCAGGTTTCATGTCAAAGGACAA
The DNA here is from genome assembly GCA_027924645.1 of Cunninghamia lanceolata. Classification (NCBI taxonomy): domain Eukaryota; kingdom Viridiplantae; phylum Streptophyta; class Pinopsida; order Cupressales; family Cupressaceae; genus Cunninghamia; species Cunninghamia lanceolata. Next base: position 3,783,625 of record BSBN01001957.1, read on the forward strand.
AAGTCATAAAATGTATTTATGCTACCTAGTAATCACTATAAAACAATGTGTCAAGATTGTAACATTGAATACATAGAAAGAAGAATTGAATGTAAGCAATTACTCACTGTGATCAACAGTAGTGCAATCTTTCTAACTATAGCCTTTGCTTCACCACTGTACACTAGAAAGCCTACAAAGTAAGAGCAAATTCTTAATATCAATTCGTGTGACTAAACTGAAACTTGTTCTAGGACTATTGAGCAAGGTAGTGCATATTTCAAAACAGGAAAAAGAGAAACAAACATCATAATCTATCACTCACATTGATGAGCAACAATGCAAAATGTTTCACGATATCACACAATTGGAAATGCTCTGTTGTCCAGACCCTACAAAAAAGAAAAGCAAATAACTTGAGCAACAACAAATGATTTGAGAAAAAGCAAATAGATAGAGCAAAAGCAAATAAGCTAATCAATTTTGGTAATAATCTTGTTATAGTCTTGAAGTCCATGTATGGTTTGAACTTAGATACATATATGTGTACACATAGACAAATGTGTGTATATATATATATATACACACACGTAGACATGTACACATATATATACATATGTATTTACGTACATATAAGTATAAAAGTAGTAGCAACCTGGGAACTTCAAAGCAAATTCTACTTTATCAATCTGTAAATAGTAGAAACTTTGCCAAGCAAAAGCATATTATGCTTCATCCATTTGGTACAAGAAACCAAAGGACAATGTGCAACATCCAAGGAAAATGGGATATTACGCTATATCTATCTACTATGACAAGTGAAAGTACAAAGTGCAATATGTAAGAAAATTCCGTTCTGTCAATTCCTAAGGAGAACGTTCCAAGGGCCATGGAAACTATGCTTTACCAAATTCTTGCAACAAATTTGTATTTGCAAAATTACAATTTCTCTTGTTATGATTAGAAACACAGCGAAGCTTCATAGAATAGATTTTGGTGACTAATTAGTAGTAACTAGAACAAAGTAGCTGTGCCAACATCGATGCATAGATAATCATAGAGGTTTGCAATTTTTTTATGCTGGCCAATCTGTATAGGCTCCATTTTGTGACCGTGAACACTATCTTAGTAAACAGATTTTTCCTATTGCACTTGATTCTTGTAGCAAAACACAATCCATTACAAGTTTAGTGGAATTGTTCAGTGAAATGGAACCCAATTGCTATGTTGAAAAAAAAAAAGGGTGATAAAATGTGTCATAAAGCATGAAATATGACATAGGAGAAACCAACTTTAGATGATATACATCCCATGAATATAGAAATAAATGATTTATTGACAATTGATCATGCTGAATCATGTTGCTAAGATCATTAGATTTGATTTGCATGAATGTACATGTAGCATGATGAAATCTCGCAAAGATGACAATGCAACTAAAGATATTTTATATCTAAGCATAATAATTTTCTTGCATAAAAAATAGGCTACGATTGTGTGAAAAAGAAATAAAAAATAGAGTCAACCTATAAATTTAGACTACAACACCTCATAATCTTCATTTCCTATGAATTCACATACACAGTAGATGATCCAAGTAACAACATCCACCTGACAAAAACAAGGCACCTATCAATCTTAATAATAAATAGAAAATATGTATAAGAATGCATTCCAATTTCCAACAGTGAGCATTAGCACCAAGTTTAGACATCTGTGCACACGTGGCATTGTTGATAGTAGTTCATGTGCCTTGTGTCTATGAGATGAGAGTGAAATATGTGTCTTTTGACAGGGTTTATGTCTATCGTATTCGAAGCAAAAAATGAGGCGTTTGTAAGTTCCTATATCTTTTATAGTGTCATTTTATAATTTTTAACATCTCTATGTTTTGTGGGTTAATGTCTATTGTTTATTGTTCTCTACATTTTATGTGTGAATGTCTACTCTTCCCTATCTTTGAGTGCTTTTATGGGTTAGTCTCTGTTATCAAGTTAAAGACTTAACACCATAATTCATTGATGTCAGCTTCTCTGTTAGACACGATTAAGAATGGAACTAATATTTTCTCTACACGCATGTATGCCAACTATACTTTAATCTATGAAATGAAAATGAAGATTAGGCCTGAATAAGCACAAAATGTCAATGCATGGTGTTTTAATGAGGACATTGTGCATTTATTAGTCTCTCATTTTCATTTGATGTGAATAGCTTGAAGTGCAGGCGTCATTAATGGCTTATGGTGTGAAGTTTTAAGTCTGTCGAGTAAAGGATTATTTGTGTTGTTCATTCATTTGCTTGGATTCTTTGATGAGGGTGAAGCTGGGAGACTAATGTTTTTGATGCGCTGATGGCTAGTCCATTTGTCAGAAATCATGCCACAAATGTTTATGCTATAGTTTGTGGGATTATTTTTTTAATTTTTAACTAATATGGAATTTTGGGTTTTTTTTGCAATTTCCTCATTGGTTGTGGGTATTTTTCTTGTGGTTTTGGATTTTGGGAATGGATTATTTTTTTTAACAGATATCAAGCCATAAAAACACTCAATGATAGGGAACAACATAAACATTAAAAATAGAAGAGTTTTATGTATTGGAAACAAAAAAAGATGCATTTGTAAGTTCCTATATCTTTTACACTGTCATTCTATATTTTTCTATGTCCTTGCAATGATTTAATCTCTATTGTTCCCTACCATTGACTACTTTTATGGGTTAATCTCTATTGTTCAGTTAAAGACTTAACACCATTATTCATTAATGTCAACTTCTTTGTTAGCCACCATTAACAATGCAACTAATCCTTTCTTTGTCACACATGCATGTTAATTGCACTTTAATCCATCAAATGAAAATTAGATCTAAACAACTACAAAATCTCTTGATGCAAAATCTATGTCTATTGAGAGGATTTATAACTATGCTATTGGTATGCATCCTATAACGAATATCTGTGCATCATTTTAAAACACTTGTGTTGTTTTGACCATGTTTTGGGTCTCAGAAAGGTTTTTCATAATTTTCTCATGGTGTTTGTAACAATTTCTGATGCAAAGACTAATGTTTTCTGTGTGCTATTGCCTATTGATGCATTCGTCAGAAATCATGCCACAATTTTTTATGCTATAGTTTGTGGGATTATTTTATTAATATGGAATTCAAGTTTTTTTTTTGCAATTTTCTCATTGGCTATTGTTATTTTTCTCGTGGTTTTGTATTTTAACAATCCAAATTAATCGTGTGTCCATGAAACAGTGATAGTCATTGAAACATGTCTATCTGTTCAAGATACAGATGATGTCCATGGATCAAAACATACACAAAACATGAGGTATATCTTGAATACATAGACATCTTTCAATGTCACAGACAAGAATCCTTTTCTTGATAGCCATAAAACTTTGCATCTGAATCTGATAACAATAAATGAAAATTAGATCTAAATATACACAAAATGTTCTCACAGACACAAGGCATGTGAACTACTATCAACAATGCCATGTGTGCACAAAAACACTTGTAGCGAAGGCATCTCTATAGCAACAAAACATTAGGAATTGATGAATTTTTTGCCTTCATTGTACCCAAGAATAACTTACAATTGGGGAAATACAAAACTAGAAGAAAAATATGAACAACCGATGTGAAAAATGCAAAAATATAGTCCAAATTTCACTTTAATAGTTTCAAATAGACATCTTGAATAGAAGTCTTATTTCTTCAAGATATGCATGATGTCTATGGATCAAAACATACATGGAACATCAAGTATATCTTGAACAGATAGACAAGTTTTTTACATCTCTGCATTTTATGAGTTAATGTCTATTGTTTGTTGTTCTCTGTATTTTATGGGTTAATGTCTACTCTTTCCTATCTTTGAGTGGTTTTATGGGTTAGTCTCTATTGTTAAGTCAAAGACTTAACACCATAATTCATTAATCTCAACTTCTCTGGTGGCCACGATTAAGAATGGAACTAATCTTTTCTCTGTACACACGCATGCAAACTGCACTTCAATCTATGAAATGAAAATAAAAATTAGGCCTAAATAACTGCAAAATGTCTCGATATAAAATCATTTCATCAATTGGTAATGTTTTGTTATTTTCCTCATGGTTTTGTATTTTTTGTATCAATTTTTTTTATTAATAGATCTATATCCTAATGTTTTGTTGCTATTGGAAATATTTCATGACTTTGTAATGTTCTTTGATATAGTTCTATTCACACCCAATATTTCTATCGATGCGTGACATTTTAATGAGGACATTCTACATTTATTTCATTTATTGTGAATAGACTGAAGTGTAGGCATCTCAAATTTATTTTACATATTCTTTGTATTATGCAACTGTAGTCAAAAAACAAGTTGGAGCATTTTCATTGTTAAAATGGAATCTTAGCTCTTTTTTGCAATTTTCTCATTGGCACTAGATATTTTTGGCCATTGTTTTCTATTTTCCAAATTACAAATTATTGTTGGCATCTATCTATATACATCCATTGCGACAATGAATGGCAAAGAAAATAATTGCAATATTTTTGTGGACTATTTATTTGGGCACAATTTGTATGTTTATAAAAATTTCTCAAGTGTCAATGTGGAAACATCAAAGGATGCCATAATGCAATAAGGTGAAATCAAATAAACATCCTATGAATATTCTTATTAAAAAATATTTGAACATAAATATGATGAGATAAATTTTGTTCAATAAGTTTTGTCAACATGAGGGATGAATATCCTTCAATGAATTGTCTAGATCTAAAATATGATATTCCATAAATGACAATGACATATGAAATATCTAATTTATAGAATTTCAAATAGTTTTATGTACATTGAATCAGTCAAACTCATGGATGTAGAAACAATAATTTCATTGCAAACATATATTGGAATGCATCTATACATAGTTTTTATTTACTATTAAGATTGATAGGTGCCTTGATAACAGGAGCACTAGCTTACTGCTATGCTTGTGATTCTATGTACCTGTTTGAGACGAAGTTTTCCAATGCTTGAGGAAGCAACACTAATAGCTAGATTCATGTGAGCAGGAGAAATATCTCCCCTAGTATATAGCACTATCATAATTATGAGTCCAAGAGCAACAACAACTATCAAATGAGGTAACACGCTGTCTCTTGCATCCATAATTGCTCACCAACACCCACCCAACATTAGAATAAAAGTTGAAAGAATGTCTGCTGCACTTCACATAGATTGCATCAACTTGATTAGATAACATCTAATAAGCATATATCCATAATACATAATAAGTATGAATAGTACTCTAATTATAGAATATGATCGCAAATAAATATGAATTATAATCTACTACTGAATCCATGCATTGGAAAAACCTACAAAGCTTAATTAGATAGATGGTAAGTTTGTAATACTAGATTCATAATCTTGTAAGAAGCATAAGAACAATCATTTTGTAGAAAATATAATGTTCTCTTCCTTTTAGATTTCATGTCATAGTATCCACAAATGCATTAATTGGTTTAGAACATACCTTCTCACATTGTTGTAGAAGTAGACACATGTCACCAGTGGAGGTAACATGCTAGACATTGAATAGTTGCAATAGACCCCTGCAAAATGAAGGACCACTACAAAAAACACTCTATGCCATGCTTATAAATAAACAGGTCTTGAACACCATGCATGTATGTGACATGTGGTTATAGACAATATACATTATGCCCCAATTTTATCTAGCAACTTCTGAAACTACCCTCCATATAGTTTTCTTTGTTTCAAGGGCTAACACTATTTAGTATTTGCTTCACACAGCCATGCATAAATAATAGGTAGATACCATCACCCATATATAGACATATATATACATACATATATATGTAAAATAATTTGAAGTTTGCAAGTTTGTGCAATGATGAGTACACAAATAAAAGTCTTATATGTTCAAGACACGCATGATGTCCATGGATCAAAATATCCGTGGTAGATCACGTATATCTTGAACAGATAGACATCTTTCAATCTCTATCGCTATTTGATGAAAAAACAATACTTGCAGGACTAAATTGCTTCTCTCAACAGACATAGATCTCACCCCCATCAAACAATCTAAGCAAATGAATAAACAATGCAAATAATCATTTGCTCGACAAGCCTAAAACTTCACACCATAAGCCATTAATGATGCCTACACTTTAGTCAGTTCCATTCTTAATCGTGGCCAGCAGACAAGTTGACATTAATGAATTATGGTGTTAAGCCTTTAACCCAACAACAAAGGCTAATCCATAAAAGCACTGAAAGATAGGGAAGAGTAGACATTAATCCATAAAAGGTAGAGAAAAACAAACATTAGACATTAACCTATAAAATACAGAGATGTAAAAAACTATAAAATGACACTATAAAAGATATAGGAACTTCAACAGAAACAAATTTCACCGCCATCAAACAAACTGACCAAATGAATAAAGAACACAAAAATGATAATGTAAAAGTTATAAGAACTTACAAATACCTACTTTTTCACATCCAATATTATAGATATAAACCCTCTCAATAGACACATATTCCACTCTCATCAAACAACATGAGCAAATGAATAAACTTGCTTGATAGACTTAAAACTTCACACCATCAGCCATTAATGATGTTTGCACTTCAGTCTATTCACATTAAATGAAAATTAGAGACTAATAAATGCACAATGTCCTCGTTAAAATGCCAACAGAGAAGCTGACACTAATGAATTATGGTGTTAAGTCTTTAACTCAACAACAAAGACCAACCCATAAAAGCACTCAAAGATAGGGAACAATAGATATTAAGCCATAAAATCCAGAGAACAACAAACAATAGACATTAACCCATAAAATGTAGAGATGTAAAAAACTATCAAATGACACTGTAAAAGATATAGGAACTTACAAATGCCTTATTTTTCACTTCCAATATGATAGACATAAAACCTCTCAAAGACACATATTTCACCCTCATCAAACAATCTCAGAAAATGAATAAACAATGCAAATAATCCTTTTCTTGCTAGACTTAAAACTTCACACCATAAGCCATTAATGATGCCTGCACTTCAGTCTGTTCACAATAAATGAAAACTACATACTAATAAGCATGGAGACAAAAGATTAGTTCCATTCTCAATCATGGCTAGTAGAGAAGTCGTCACTAATGAATTATGGTGTTAAGTCTTAAACTCAACAACATAGACTAACCAATAAAAGAACTCAAAGATAGCAAAGAGTAGACATTAACCCATAAAATGTAGAGGACAACAAACAATAGACATTAACCCATAAAATACAGAGATGTAAGAATGCCTCGTTTGTCACTTCTAATACCATAGACATAAACCCTAAATGAATAAACAACATAAATAATACTTTTCTTGGTAGACATAAAACTTCACACCATAAGCCATTAATGATGCATGCACTTTAGTCTACTCACAATAAATGAAAACTAGAGACTAATAAGCATGTAGACAAAAGATTAGTTCCACTCTCAATCATGGCCAGTAGAGAAGTCAACACTAATGAATTATGGTGTTAAGTCTTAAACTCAACAAATACATTAACCCATCAAATGCAAAGATGTAAAAAACTATTAAACAACACTATAAAAGCTATAGGAATTTACAAATGCCTCTTTTTTTGCTTGCAATATAATAGACATAAACCCTCTCAACAGACACATATTTCACCCTTATCAAACAATCTGAGCAAATGAAAAAAAAAACACAAAAAAGATAGTGTAAAAGATATAGGAACTTACAAATGCCTCCTTTTTCGCTTCCAATATGATAGGTATAAACCCTCTCAACAAACACAGATTTCACCCTCATCAAACAATCTGAGAAAATGAATAAACAATGCAAAAATTATAGTGTAAAGGATATAGAAAGTTACAAACACCTTTTTCTCTTCCAACACGATGGATACAAACCCTCTCAACAGACCCAATTTCCACACTCAACAAACAATCTGAGCAAATGATAAAACAACGCAAACAATCCTTTTCTTGACACACCTTAGACTTCACACTATAAGCCATTAATGACACCTACACTCTAGTCTATTCACAATAAATGAAATGAATGCAGAATGTCCTCGTTAGAATGCCACACATTGACAGAAACATTGGGTGTGAAGACAACTATATCAAAGAACATTACAAAGTTATGAAATATTTCCAATAAACACAAAACATTAGGATACGAATCGATTAATAAAAAAAATTAATCAATTCAAAAAATACAAAACCCTGAGGAAAATACCCACAACCAATGAGAAAATTGCAAAAAAAACTCTAAATTCTATATTTATAAAAAATTGAAAAAGTAATCTCACAAACTATAGCATAAACATTTGTGGCATGATTTCTAAGGAATGGATTAATAGAAAGGAGTGCATCGAAAACATTAGTCTCTCGCCTTATAAAGGCAGGGACTAATAAAATAACTTGATTGATATCTCTCGTTTTATTAGACACATGTATTAAATTACCTATACTAGTCAAAGCTTAACACTGACCATTCGAACGAATACTTCTTTTTCAATGATACAACTATTTTCTATTTGAATGCATCAATAGTGATAATTATACACAGTCACCTTTGTAATAACATCAACTCTCAACAAAAGTATGAATTACTAGGTTGATAATGAAAGTGGTTTGTGATAAGACGATGTGAAGGTTTTATGTTTTGAGTGGCATGTAGAGACAATGAGGATCAACCTTGCAGGGTCGTGAGCAATCATCACCCCTCATGCTGCTAATGACACCAATGACTTTCATCCACATAGACCTTACAAATGTAACAAGATAATTTCACCTTGCTTTATAAATTTTAGAGTTATACAGACTTATATTATGTTTGACCATCCGTTATGGTAATGATTAGCCATTCACCCTATTCATCACATCATCTAATGATAAAATTATGAATTATAGGAGTGGTAATGAAAGTGGTACGTGATCATGGAAAGACTTGCTTATGATATTAAGTATATCTCTTAGGGATAATTGATAATACTGGGTGGTAGTTGAAAATGACTAACGCATCTGCAATTTTATTGGGGAGAATTTAGAGTTAGTTTTATCTTAGGTTATGAGAAATTGATGACTTAGAGTTAGTTCTATCTTGGGTTATGAGAAACTGATGATTTTTCTAGTGATAAAATTTAGAAGAAATTTTTAACCTCAGTGGTTATGTTTGCTCCAAGAATTTCCTCATTTTGTTAGGTGGTGACTTTGTAACAACAAATTATGATTGTTTTCAATCATCTTGATGTACACTTCTAGTCCTTTTCCATTTAAAGGGTGGTGACTCTATTAAGAAATTGAGAATACCTTTTGCAAGCTCAAGATGGGTGGAAGAAGACTCTTGTACAAAGATGATCTACATATTGATAGTTGAATTAGACTGAAGAGAACATACAACCTAGAGAGATAAAATATTAGAAACCATGATCATCTAAGACAAATGCTAAAATCAAAATCAGAGTGAAATAAATAAGAATTGCAATACATAAACTATGCACATGATGTATACAAATAGTGTAGAGAGGTTGAGTCGACTCAGAAGCTGAATTCAACACTCAACTATAGGTGGAAGAAGGTTTCCACCATGTGGTGTAAGAGTGGCTACACATATCTTGGAGAGTTGTATCAAACTCTCCAAGTCGCCACACAAGCTACCTAAGTAGGCTTACAACTTGTGTATTTTACCCATGTGAGGTAAAATAATTTCCCTAAAAAGCAAAGTCATTTAAAAAAAAATAGTGTTAGAATAGGCAATTTTTTTGTCTCAATGCACTAAGAAATATAAACTACCAAATCTTAGGAGTATTTTAAATTAAGGACAAATTTGCCTTAAGATTCTTTTAAGAATTGTTAGTATTAAATTACATTTTTTTATAAAAGGGCCACAAATTCAGGAGTTTGTTAGTGTAGGAATACTAATACTATTACTTATTATTGAAATAAGTAATTATGTGTATATTCCGCACATGGCTTTAAGCCACCTTAGGTGGTTAGGCGTCGATCGACACAACTCTCCAAGCTATGTGTCGACACTCACTTGCCACCACCAATGAAGTGTTGTAGTTAATTTCTACCACTTCACCCTTTATGTACTCTTCTTTGTTCATAATTTATGCATTGCAATTCTTATTGCTTTCACTTTGATTTTGATATCAACATTTTAGCTTAGTAAATTATGCGTTCTTTTAGTTGTAAGTGTAACACCCAATTTAGTTTTCACCTTAAAAACTACGTTCAACCAAAGATAATTTTATTTTTGAAAAGTTTAAAAGCAGAAAATGATAAATTATTTTTCATTTTAAAACCAAGAAGATCATTCATCGACTAAATATAAATATGAAATTATAAGTTGTACAAAGGGGTCTGTCCATCTTCGACATTAAATAATATGATGATTAAAGTTACTTAGAACATTTTCAAAATAGAAACTTACCAAAGTCACTACATCTCGATTGTCGACTATCCAAATTCAAGTCTCAGAAAGCCTCTGGAATATAGAAGAGAAAGTATCTTCAAGGAGTTTAACCTCCAACCATAGACCGTCGGTCTCCCGCACTCCTTCCTACCCGGAAGTGGCCCTACCATACTCAAAGAGGATAGACTTAGGATAACCAATGGTGTTAGCCATCTAAGTACTGGTGTTGTGACCTACTTAACTTGTTATCATGCAATCCCCTAGATACCTTCTAGTCAAGCATGACCACTCCACAAGCTATGCCATCCAATCATGGTGAACTATCAATGCACTTGAGGCAAGTGCACTACCTTGACCAAAGGATTTGAATATATTTAGCGTTGTGTCAACGCAAGTAAGTTCACCCACCCCAACTCGACTTGAATTAATCACAATCCTATAGTTACCTATGTATAAGTATAATATAACAACCACAATAACCTCTTGGTGTTTTAACTCATCATGCTTTAACACATGGCAGTTAGGGTTACTTCTCTCTTTTTGGCTCTTGGAGACATTTCCATCCATAAGTTAAAGAAATGGGATTCTAGCTTATCGATTAATTGGTTAATGCTATAAGTTTATCAACTGATCTTTAAGTTTGTCCATGGCTTTAAATTATTCAGTCAAGAGAGGACACTAAACTTAACAAAGTAATTTCGAAAGGGGTTAAACAATAAACCAATTATAGAATTCAAGTAATTGAAGACCCAGAGTTAAAGTTTAAATACTCTTAAAAGTCTTCTTTGACCTATCAAATCCTTGACATAGCTTAATCTTTTATCAAACTAAGCATTTAACAATCCTAACTTGTTGTTTTCTATTTGCAAGAAGAATGCATGCAAGTTTAAACTAAACATTTAACTATAGACTCATTGTGTCTACTCTAAAACTTCATTATCTAACATGTTTGATAGTTTAGACCAATAATAATTCTATAGCCTCTTTCGATGACATAATAGTTTGAATGCTTTTAAAGCAGAAAGAATTATATGCTATAAATAAATGGACTATAACTAGATATCTTTTGCAGCAAGAAAAGTATAACTCTATGTTCGGCCAACCAATTATAGATTCTAAACTTGTGGAAGACTGAGTAGTTACACCTACAACGACATACATTCCACACCATTGTTCCCCATTTACCGATGGAATGACACATTCTTCAATTCTTTTATTAAACTAGTTATTTTTAGATATGATAAGACCAACTGTATGTAGTCGGCAGGCCAACTGATGACACTTCCAACATCGACCAAGATTAGACTACTACGGTTCAGGATACCTTTATAGCTAACAATCATCCAAAACTCAGTCTACCATGTGCTCTCCACATATCCATATATTTCTAAAGTTAAACGAATACAACTACACAGTTTAAATTGACCATCGAAGATGCTTTGAGGAACAAGTATGCCACAACTGTGAGGGTTAAGACTGCAGTGTGGTTCAAGGAACAAATAGCATTATTTTTATTTTAAAAGAAGTGTAAACACACAGGTTTTAAAGTTGGTAACCAGTCCATATACTACATCATCAATAAAACACTAAGCTCCTTCGCATTACAAATTGGAGCCATTCCTATTAAGACATTCTAGTTTAACCATGAAAGTGTAGAAGAGAGATGAGATGGAACCTGAAGATAATCTCTGGTGACTGTTTAAAAAATTGATCCAAAGACCCATTCTCTTCAGACTTGATCACATACTCTTTATGCTCGGCCTCCTCTCAGCTTCTTTTCCCCGTTTTGTATCTCAAAACCGTCTCCTGTCTTGCTCTATATCTCGTTCTCTCAAGAAGAAAAACTAACTTCCTACTCCCTAAACCACACCCTACCAACTTGGTAACTACCCTGCATGGCTAACCATCTGCCTCCTTTCTATGACCATTACACAGAAATGGTTTGGTTTCCACTAACTTCACAGCTGATCGACAAAGTGGAGCTTAATAATGTGTGAGGTGGCGGTTTCAATTTGGACATAATACCCTACTACTCTTAGTAGATTTTGAGTTTAAATCAAATACATAACTTGAAATAATGGCTGAGCCGACAACCCATCACTAAAGTTTGAATCTCAAGAATAAATAGAATGTTTTGGAATAAAAGACATCAGAAAAATGACTTAAGTGAACCCTTCAAGCTACTACTCGATTATTAACATCATAAAAGAATAAAATAATTACTCCTTGACGACTATTTAAATATAATTAAATATGATTTTGTATATTACCATTACAATATGACCAATGGTATTACACTAGACGGTCTCAAAGATTTAAAACATTATTTAAACCTTTTATTATACGATAATAACCCATAATAGAAACAATTCTACATCCGTCGAATTCTGCAAGTAAACATTTACATCATATGCTCGTAGAGCTTGATAATGATGATGACAATTGGAGCATAAACACAATACAAGGTTTGGGGTCAACTTAACACACAACTTTCGACTTTTACGCCAAACCACTAAACAAGACAACATACAACTCATTCTCATGTGTATACATTTATATATATATATAAATATACTGGTTGTCCATTTTGGCGACATGATTCAGAGTATTATGACACAAATGTCAATTTCCCATACTCGTTATGACAACTACGAAAGGAAGAAAGACCCATTCTTAAAAACCTTGACATTCTCATCCAAAATTGACTTAACCTGAAATCAATAATTAACTCGAGGCAACTAGGTTTATCTACCTGATGTTCATTTTCAGTGGCCAACACCCATTGGTTATTCCAGAGTCTATTCTCTCTCTCTCTCGAAGATACTTTCTCTTCTTCTTGCTTCCTAGTGAACATGTTCCATCTATTCCTATCATTAACAAACTCATATACAATTTGTGGTCAGAGTACCAATATTTTGATCAAAACACATTTACATCAAATCATTTCATTTTTATAACAAAAGATATTTTTAATTCATATCATATTGATCATAACCAAGTAAAAATCCATGATTTCATAAAATTAATCTTTTCTAAATGTATCATCATTTTTTATGATGTTAAACATATTCACATGACTATATTATTTAGGAAAAAGTTAATAATAATACTGAATCCAAAAAGGGGATGTAACATATCTTTCCCCTATAGAATCATCGTCCACGATGATTAAGTTTATCAAGCAAAATTTTAACATAAAAACAAGCTTTTATAGGTTAACATTAATGTTTTTGAAAAGAAAAGGAAATCTTTGGTGAATGTCATTATAGTCTTCCCATGTGGCGCTATCCTCGCCATATTGGTCCCACTGAATTTTGCATTACAAAGCCTCTTGATTATGTAAACGGAGTTTACGCATTTTAAGCACCTTGATTGGATTGATCACAACCACTCCTGGCTCTTGTATCTGTTAAGAATTCCATTTAAGAATGTGGTCATTACCTACAAAATATTTCTTTAGGTAAGAAACATGAAAAACATTATGAATTTTGGACAAGGCTGGAGGTAGAGCAATTTTGTAGGCCATTGGATTGATAATCTCAAGGACTTCAAAAGGTCTGACATATTGGGGAGCCAACCTTGATGATTTACCAAATTTGATTGAGCTTTTATGAGGTTTCACTTGCAAAAGAACTTTTTCACCAATAAAGAATTGTCTAGGCACCTGTTTGCAATCTACATAACTTTTTTGCCTGTCGTTGGCTTCCGCCAACCTTTTCCTAATCATTTTCACTTTTTCTTCCATATCTTCTATCATTTCTAGTCCAATGCTTATCCTATGTACCAGCTTGTCCCAGCTTATAGGAGTTCTGCATTTCCTTCCATATAATGCTTCGAACAGTGCCATCTTAATGGTAGAATGATAGGAATTTTTATAGGCAAATTCAATAAGAGGTAAATATTCCTCCCATCTGTATTGCTGGTCCATGCAATACATTCTTAAAAGATCCTCTAAAACCTGGTTAACCCTTTCTGTTTGTCCATCGATTTTAGGATGGTAAGTGGTGCTCACATTGAGTTTAGTCTCTAGTGCTGAAAATAAAGTTCACCAAAACTGGGAGGTTCTTCGAGCATCTCTATTGGATATAATCTTTTCATGTACCCCTTGCAATCTAAATATTTCTTGCACAAACTTCTGAGCCAAAATATGAGCTCCATCTATCAAATTTCTAGAAATGAAATGTGCTACTTTGGTTAGTTTATCTACTACAACCAAAATTGCATCATGTCTATTCTTAGACATTGGTAACCCTTGAACAAAATCTATACTAACAACCTGCCATTTCCATTCTAGAATATCATGTGGGTATAACAATTCGATAGGATGTTGGTGTTCGGCCTTCACTCTCTGACATTCCAAGCAACTTGTCACAAACCTTGCAGCGTCACTTTTCATTCCTTTCCAGAAGTATAGTGGTTTGAAATCAGCTAAAAGTTTTGTTACCCCTGGGTGTCTGAAATAAGGTGCATAATGCACTTCCTTCCAAACAAGATTTCTTAGTTCTACAAAATTAGGAATGTAGATTCTTCCCTTAAATCTCATTATTCTGTCTGACTCAAAACAAAATCCATCATATCCTAGATCTTTGGGGTTTATATGCAGAGCTTGCTTCACCTGTTCGTAATATTCATCTCTAGGTAAACTTTGTAATACTAGATCTTTAAAATTAGCATGAATAGAGATTATAGAAGCTACGTGTCTTCTTCTGCTTAAAGCATCAGCTACTCGGTTTTCTTTACCTTTGATGTAAGAAATCTCAAAGTCGTAATTTGATATTAGTTCTAACCACCTCCTTTGTCTTGCATTGAGATGAGGTTGAGTAAATATGTAACGAAGACTTTGATGATCTATTTTTAGTATAAAAGTCTTTCCCAAAAAATAATGTCGCCACATCTGAAGGGCGTGAATCACTGTTGCTAGTTCTAAATCATGAGGAGCATAATTCTGCTCATATTTTTCAACTTTCTTGATTCATAGGCTATTACACGCCCATTTTGCATAAGCACACCTCCTAACCCTTCTCCAAAGGCATCGGTAATAACCTCAAATTGCCCTTCAAGATCAAGGACTTTCAGAATTAGTGTTGTTAACTTTTCTTTTAATAAGTCGAATGCCTTTTGACATTCACCTGACCAAACAAACCATTTTCCGTTTCTCTGCAAAGAAGTGATTGGACTAGCAATACTTGAGAAATTCAGAACAATGCCAATCCCATAAAACTTCATACTTCTGAAACATTGGAAGGTACAGGCCATTCCATAATAGCCTTTATTTTAGCTGGGTCAACTGATATCCCTTCTGCTAATATAATAGTCCCAAATACTGCACTTCTTTCTGAAAGAAAGTGCATTTTGAGAGTTTCATATACAATTTGTGTTCTCTTAAACATTGCAAAACAATTTGAAGATGTTGTCTATGCTCCTCCTCATTTTTGGAATATATCAAAATATCATCTATGAATACTAGGACAAATTTATCAAGGCAATCTCTAAAAACACTATTCATGAGATTCATGAAAGTGGCTGGTGCATTGGTCAACCCAAATGGTAACACAGTAAACTCATAATGACCATATCTTGTTCTAAATGCAGTCTTGTGAATATCTTCATCTTTCAACCTCAACTGATGGTATCCATATCTCAAATCTATCTTAGAAAATATTGTTGCACCACGTATTTGGTTGAATAAATCATCAATACGTGGCAGTGGATACTTACTCTTTATCATTGCCTTATTTAGCATCTGATAATCTATACACAGTCTAAGGGTTCCGTCTTTCTTCTTGACGAAAATTACCAGAGCTCCCCATGGTGATACACTTGGCCTAATTAGACCTTTAGTCAATAGCTCCTATAATTGAGCTTTCAATTCCATAAGTTTGGTAGTGGTCATTCGATACGGAGCTTTAGATACTGGCTTAGATCCTGGTTTAATATCTATGGCAAAGTCAAAGGTTCTTTTTGAAGGCAAGCCTGGCGGTTCCTCAGGAAATACATCTCTGAAATTGTGAAGAAAAGGGTATGTTTCCTCAAAAGTTTGCTTCTCTAAAGCTTCCTCTACTAGGTCCATTTTGATTGCAAAAAGTTGACATCCCTTACGCCTAGCCCGTTTTAATTGTTTTGATGAAATAGACCTAATCCTTATTTCCCTTTGAATACCCTAAAAATTAACTTTGTTTCCTTTATCATCCAAACATTCAATTATTTTATAAAAATAATCCACCTTGGCCCTATGTCTCCACAACCAATTCATTCCTAAAATGATGTTGTAGGACCTTAAAGGTGCTACATATAAATTTACCTCAGTGGAGAAGTTTGAAATATGAATCTTAGCTTCGAACAAACATTGCTCTACCTAAGCCTTTGAGTGGTTTGCATATTCAACTATCCACAGTTTTGACATAAAACTAGCTCTTCTAGGAAATTTACTTAAGACTCTAGATGCCACAAATTTTTTTGTTGTACCAGTATCAATCAGAATAGAAATAGGGATTCCAAATAAAGTACCTATCATCTCAATGGGAGTAATCTGATATTCAGCTTGTCAATTGTCAAGGGCAGCATGAATCCTTTGCTGAAACACTTCCTACTATGAAGGAAGTACCATGCTCCTATGCTATCCATTCTACTTTTTATTAGGACAACGAATGGCATAATGATCTCCACTACATGAAAAACAACCTCCAATTGGTCCTCTCTTCTCAGATGGTCTACTCATAGCATCATCGTTCCTCTTAAAATTGTCATTTTTCTTAAAGTCTTCATTTCTTTGCTCATTACCAAATCCTCCTTTGTTTTTCCGATTTCCTTTATCGTACCTCATGTTCTCATATCCTTTATCATTCTTCCTTTTATACGTCTGATCATTGAAGTTCTTATCAAATCTCTTACGCTTCTTTTCACGATAAGAATAAATGGATTTGATCTTCTGTTCCTGCTTAATTGCTTTCTCATACACCTGGTCCATTATGTTCAGACCATGCACCTCCACCTCTCTGCCAATCTAAGGATTGAGCCCCATAATGAATTTTCTTATCTGAAATCTTTCATCCTTTAGATACTAAGGAACATACTTCAACAATCTAGTAAATTTTTTTGCATATTCAACCACGGACAAATCACCTTGCCTGAGATTTTGGAAATCTATTATCTTTTCATCAAAATAGAGCTATGGTAACCACCTTTTTCGAAAAGTTCCACAAATTCATTCTATGTCACCTTCAAGGGACTTAAATCCAGTTCCATCTTTTTGTTCATCCACCAAGTGGATGCTTCTCTAGATAGCTGATATGCTCCCCACACTGCCTTTGTAATCTCAGAATAATTTCTGAATTCAAAGTACTTCTCCATTTCTATTAGCCATGCTTCTGCTGCATGACTAGTTTTCGTTCCATCAAATTTGGGAGGAATAATCTTTTTCATATCCTTAGATAGTTCCAGTGTAAGTTTGTCTTTTGTCTCCCTCTAAGATTCACTATTCTCCTAATTCTCACTTGACGTGCCATGCTCTTGTTGCTTACTTTTACTCACATTATTAGAATACTTTTTTCACCGTCAGTATTCCCGGTTTCAATCACTTTCTTTTCCAATTTGCCCAACCTTTCCTTAGTTTCAGCAAGCATATTAAGAATTCTATCCAATTTATCGATGGAGTTAGCCTAAGAGTTGTGACCTTCTCAATCTTCTCTCTCATTAAACTCTAATTGATCCATGTTTATTTGTTTTTTCACCTATTTTAGCAAGTACTAATTAGTTCTATAATTTATCATTAAGAATATTATCAAAACATATCAATTTCTCATAACCATAGTTATTCTCAAGCAAAATTTGTCTTTATTATATTTTGCACAATAGTATGTACATTCTTTAAGGATAGACACATTTCATGTTTCACTCAGTATTTACAAGAGGGGTGTAACCTTCAGATTCATTGTCCAACACATATTCATGGGGTGTATAACCCTCAGATTTGCTATCAGATGATAGTAAAATAATTTCAGCTCAAGGTGGTATACAGGAATCCCTAGTGATCATTGGTACACTAATAAGGCAAGAATTGACCATAATTTGAGCTGCCATCTTGGATGTCTCTAGGAGTTCTCTTTTCATTCGTTTGAGTCGTGACAGAGCATTGGTAAAAGTTTCCATATCATCTAGCCAAATGTCATTTTCATCATTTGTTTTCTCAATAGTCTTAATCATCGCAAGACGTCTCTACTTAGCTTGCAGGTAATGTTCCTTACCAGCAAAGGACTTCGTTGTAGTTTTCTTGAGATGTACCATCCTGGCATAGTAAATCAAATCATTAGTTACCCACATAATGTTAATTCTTAATCAGCTTAGTGGACTCATCAGCCCTAGTGCTGAACTTGGCTAGGCTATGATACCATATGTAACACCCAGTTTAGTTTTCACCTTAAAAACTACATTCAACCAAAGATAATTTTATTTTTGAAAAGTTTAAAAGCATAAAATGATAAATTGTTTTTCATTTTAAAACCAAGAAGTTCATTCATCGACTAAATATAAATATGAAATTATAAGTTGTACAAAGGGGTCTATCCATCTTCAACATTAAATAATATGATGATTAAAGTTAGTTAGAACATTTTCAAAATAGAAACTTACCAAAGTCACTGCATCTCAATTGTCGACTATCCAAATTCAAGTCTCAGTAAGCCTTTGGAATATAGAAGAGAAAGTATCATCAAGGAGCTTAACCTCCAACCACAGACTGTTGGTCTCCCGCACTCCTTCCTACCTAGAAGTGGCCCTACCCTACTCAAAGAGGATAGACTTAGGATAACCAATGGTGCTAGCCATCTGAGTACTGGTGTTGTGACCTACGTAACTTGTTATCATGCAATCCCCTAGATACCCTCTAGTCAAGCATGACCACTCCACAAGCTACGCCATCTAGCCATGGTGAACTATCAATGCACTTAAGGCAAGTGTAGTACCTTGGCCAAAGGATTTGAATATATTTAGCATTGTGTCAACGCAAGTAAGTTCATTTGCCCCAACCTGACTTGAATTAATTGCAATCCTACAGTTACCTATGTATAAGTATAATATAACAACAACGATAACCTCTTGGTGTTTTAACTCATCATGCTTTAATGCATGGCATTTAGGGTTACTTCTCTCTTTTTGTCTCTTGGAGACATTTCCATCCATAAGTTAAAGAAATGGGATTCTAGCTTACCAGTTAATTGGTTAATGCTATAAGTTTATCAGCTAATCTTTAAGTTCATCCACAACTTTAAATTATTCAGTCAAGAGAGGACACTAAACTTAACAAAGTAATTTCAGAAGGGGTTAAACAATAAACCAATTATAGAATTCAAGTAATCGAAGACCTAGAGTTAAAGTTTAAATACTCTTAAAAGTATTCTTCGACCTATCGATCCTTGACATAGCTTAATCTTTTATCAAACTAAGCATTTAACAATCCTAACTTGTTGTTTTCTATTTGCAAGAAGAATGCATGCAAGTTTAAACTAAACACTTAACTATAGACTCATTGTGTCTGCTCTAAAACTTCATTATCTAACATGTTTGATAGTTTAGATGAATAATAATTCTATACCCTCTTTCGATGACACAATAGTTTGAATGTTTTTAAAGAAGAAAGAATTATATGCTATAAATAAATTGACTATAACTAGATATCTTTCGCAGTAAGAAAAGTATAACTCTATGTTCGGCCAACCAATTATAGATTCTAAACTTGTGGAAGACTAAGTAGTTACACCTACAATGACATACATTCCACACCATATTTCCCCATTTACCAATGGAATGACACATTCTTCAAGTCTTTTATTAAACTAGTTGTTTTTGGATATGATAAGACCAACTGTATGTAGTCAGCAGGCTAACTGAGGATGCTTCCAACGTCGACCAAGATTAGACTACTGTGGCTTAGGATACCTTTATAACTAACAATCATCCAAAACTCAGTCTACCATGTTCTCTCCACATATCAATATATTTCTAAAGTTAAGCAAATACAACTACATAGTTTAAATCGACCATCGAAGATGCTTTGAGGAACAAGTATGCTACAACTGTGAGGGTTAAGACTGCAGTGTGGTTCAAGGAACAAATAGCATTGTTTTCATTTTAAAAGAAGTGTAAACACAAAGGTTTTAAAGTTGGTAACCAGTCCATATACTACATCATCGATAAAAC
This sequence comes from Cunninghamia lanceolata, assembly GCA_027924645.1. NCBI lineage: Eukaryota > Viridiplantae > Streptophyta > Pinopsida > Cupressales > Cupressaceae > Cunninghamia > Cunninghamia lanceolata. Next base: position 3,804,275 of record BSBN01001957.1, read on the forward strand.
ACTAAGCTCCTTCGCATTACAAATTGGAGCCATTCCTATTAAGATATTCTAGTTTAACCATGATAGCGTAGAAGAGAGATGAGATGGAACCTGAAGATAATCTCTGGTGACTATTTAAAAAACTGATCCAAAGACCCGTTCTCTTCACACTTGATCACATACTCTTTATGCTCGGCCTCCTCTCAGCTTCTTTTCCCCGTTTTGTATCTCAAAACCATCTCTCGTCTTGCTCTTTATCCCATTCTCTCAAGAAGAAAAACTAACTTCCTACTCCTTGAACCATGCCCTATCAACTTGGTAACTACCCTACATGGCTAACCATCTGCCTCCTTTCTGTGACCACTACACATAAATGTTTTGGTTTCCACTAACTTCGCAACTGATCTGCAAAGTGGAGCTTAACAATGTGCGAGGTGGCAGTTTCAGTTTGGACATGACGCCCTACTACTCTTAACAGATTTTGAGTTTAAATCAAATACATAGCTTGAAATAATGGCTGAGCCGACAACCCATCACTAAAGTTTGAAGCTCAAGAATAAATAGAATGTTTCAGAATAAAAGACATCATAAAAATGACTTAAGTGAACCCTTCGAGCTACTACTCAATTATTAACATCATAAAAGAATAAAAGAATTACACCTTAATGACTATTTAAATATAATTAAATATGATTTTGTATATTACCATTACAATACGACCAATGGTATTACACTCGACGGTCTCAAAGATTTAAAACATTATTTAAACCTTTTATTATATGATAATAACCCATAATAGAAATAGTTCTACATCCATCGAATTCTGCAAGTAAATGTTTACATCATATGCTCGTAGAGCTTTATGACGATGACGACGATTGGAGCATAAACACAATACAAGGTTTGGGGTTGACTTAACACACAACTTTCAACTTTTACGCCGAACCACTAAACAAGACACAATGTACAACTCGTTCTCATATATATATATATATATATATATCAGTCATCCATTTTGGCAACATGATTTAGAGTATTAAGACACAAATGTCGATTTCCCATACTCATTATGACAACTACGAAAGGAAGAAAGACCCATTCTTAAAAACCTTGACATTCTCATCTAAAATTGACTTAACTTGAAATCAATACTTAACTCGAGGAAACTAGGTTTATCTACCTGATGTTCATTTTCAGTGGCCAACACCCATTGGTTATTCCAGAGTCTATTCTCTCTTTCGAAGATACTTTCTCTTCTTCTTGCTTCCTGGGGAACATTTTCCATCTATTCATGTCATTAACACACTCATATACAATTTGTGGATAGAGTACCAATATTCTAATCAAAACACATTTACATCAAATCATTTCATTTTTATAACAAGACATTTTTAATTCACAACATCATATTGATCATAACCAAGTAAAAATCCATGATTTCATAAAATTAATCTTTTCTAAATAGATCATCATTTTCTATGATGTTAAACATATTCACATGACTGTATTATTTAGGAAAAAGTTAATAATAATACTGAATCGAAAAAGGGGATGTAACAGTAAGCTTGAAAATGTAATCAAACTTTATACACGCAAACTGCGAAGGTGGATTACGACTCATTTTCTTAATAAAATTTGATTACAGCCATCCTTTAAGAGAGCAAACCTCCTAAAATTGTTTTAGCATTGGCAAAGGCATTGTCTTAAAAGAGCATTCAAATTAGTGGCATTCCTTCAGGTTTATTAGTCATACGTCACCTCAAACGTAGGAATCTAAAAAGTAAAGTTTGATTCAATTTTCAAGCTCTTAAAAGTGACTAACAATTACTTTTAGAAAGAATCCATAAAATTATATGTGACATGCTTATAATCATATGATTTTATTATAAGATTATTTTTAAAATGATTGAAACTAGCTAAAATTATATATAATTATAGTTTCATAGATTGCAGTGATATAAAATAATGCTTTCTAACTTATATGATTTTGAATATTAAGGGTTATATTAGATCTTGTATGCATGACATGATCATTTTTTTCTTTTATGATTATTGATTAATATTTTTCAATAAGTTATTATAAAACTATTATTTTGGGGGAAATTTTAGAATTTAGTGTAACAAGGTTCTTATATATAGAAAATAAAATTGTAGGTTATTGGCTTGGATCCTTATTTAATTTATAGGTGAAATTAGTCAATCTTGTGGAATATGGAGAGGAAGTTGTGTATTATACCAATGTTATAGGAACCCCATTATCAAAAACTCATACATTCAGTGGTCATTTCCCCATAGAGGGCTACTTTAAAAGTAAATTATATTAGGGACATTGAAATTTACAACTCGTATGGCAATCATTTGTAACCTCAAGAGTCGATCATTACAGATAAATTATTTTTTCTATAATTTAACTCTTGGTCTTGACAATAGTAATCCAAAATAGGTTCATTACATGTTCTTTGAAGGTCCTAGCGGAGATTGTCTCAATTAAAATAAAAATTAATCTTGATTGTCTCAATTAATTTGTAGTTCATGTACCTAAACAAGTCATTAAAAAATCTAGGTTTTTGTTATGTAAATCAATTAAAATAAAAATTAATAAAATTATAAACTATTTTCTTATTAAATTTTTAAAATTCAAATTGGTTTTAATGTTTTTCTTTCCATTAGTAGTTTATATTTTTAATTTGAACAATTTTATTACAAAATTTGTAAAGTTTTTAGAAAAATTATGTAAAAAAATTATGTCAACATTTTGGACTATTTTAATGAGTTAGTCAACAAAATATGAAAATTGTTAGTGTAAAATATTAGTACTTAGAGTTAATATTTAGCCAAAGTAATTATGCATATTTTGCACATGGTTTTAAGCCACTTTAGGTAGGTTATGTGGCAACACTTGGAGAGTTGGTCCAACTCATCCAAGATACGTGTCGCCACTCCCTTGCCACTTGGTGGAAACATTCTTTCCACCACTAGTGGAGTGTTGGAATCGACTCCTAATTTGACTCAACCTCCTCACCTATATGTACATCACCGTTTGGCTAATACATGTGTATCGACTTCATACATTTTCATGCTATGTTTGGAATATTTGATTTCCTATTTAATCATCTCTCATATCTTTATTTCTACATGGTATTAGAGCAGTGGGAGGTCATGTACAGGTGGTAAATTGTTCATTTCATTTTACACTGAAATTGTTATTTGTTTTGTTCTATGTGTTGTGGTCTAGCTTTTGTGCACAAAGGTATTGTTGTTGTAGCAAGTGGAATAATGGTATGAAAGGTTGAATTAGCATGTGAAAGGTTGACTGAGCAAATCCCTTCTGTCCTGTTCGTAGCTCTTTGTGTGCCTTACACCCAACACAAGGATCTTTCCGTGGAGGCTGAGCCTCTTTCATAATAGACACTTCTTTGTGTGCCTACACTGGTTGTGCCTCTGTCACAACCCGCACCTTCTCTTCCACGAGCTGGTGCTAGAGAATCCAAGTGAGACCTGAAGCATTGACGTTGACGCCACATAGTATCAATTCGACCACGCCATACAACAATAATTCAGCCATGCCATACATTCCATTGGCTACACCATAGCTGGCAGATAACTGCACCATAAATGGTCTCTGTACAAGGGTTTGCAAAGGCCGTGTGATGACCTCCAAAGGCAACGTGATGGATAGGATGATCTTGCCCCCAATGCATAGGTCGTAGCCTGCCCACATTCACCCAGGCCATAGCCTACCCACATTCACCCAAGGAGACCATCAAATAGACAGGACGTACGCCCTCACAAAGGGATTTGGCATGGTAGAGCCCCATTTTGGCCACCCTTGCACCTCCCTACTCCATATTTTAGGCATTTTTTCCCTAATTCACCCCCTTCTCAAAAAAAAAGTTTTCCCTAATTTTGTTTTCTTTTTGAAAGGCATTTAAAATATGCTTATTTCAAGTATTAACAAATAGGCTTTTTTTTTTCAAAAAAGCATTTAAAATTATTCTTTGGAGGTAATTTAAAATTTTGGGGGATTTAGAGGTTCTTTTAAAAAATGTAAGTGTTTAATCAAGCAAATTCTTGTAAAAGGCAACTTTTAAAGTATCAAAATTAGAGTTTGTAAAAGAAAGGTTAAGTATTAGGGCCCAAATTTAAATGACTTGCTTAGATGTATAGCACTGCATGATAAAGTGTCAAAATTGGGGTAGTTAATTTTTTTTTGTTTTAACTCTTGTATTTTTTCCTAACGAAGATGAAGGGTTATTCACACAATACTTATAAAGTGTCTTTTATTATGTATTATTTTGGGGGAATTATATATAGGTATTTTGTAAATCATTGAACTAACATAAATTTCAAAAGAGGGTAATTTATCTAAGACAATAATGGGTATAACAAGTCATCCATCTATCACTACTTTGGAAAATGGAAACTACAATTCCTAGCATGATGGTATCCTAACACATTGCTAATAGATTCATCTATTGCCACATTTGTATGGGCTTATTCTTGAACCAAGTACATATTGGCAGAAAATTGTATGGGAAAATAAGAATAATCATGTCTTAGGATTAACTTGTTTAAGTGTTATGAACCACACTCAGTGGGTTCCTCTATCACACATTGACTACCCTAGAGCTCTTTGGACCAAATTATGGGAAATATATGGAGATTCCAATGAACCTCCATTCCCAGATAATCCCACTATATACATACTTCTTTCCCTTGATGATGTTGATGATCCTTTCTATGATGATTATACTGAAGAGGAATTTGCTTATTGGGAAATTCTTGAATGTACTGATGACATAAAGACATACCCTCTTGCTTCTCCTCTTATTACACGTCCTGCATTGGCATATATTTTGCCACCTCATCCTATTGCTTCATCATATTTTAGAGTTGCTTCTTTGAGAGCTTCCAACACTTCCTTGTAGCATGATAAATATATCAGTCTTCCTAGCATTACTGATTGGGAAATATTTCTACCTAACATTGCTTGTTTGTTTGTAGAGTCCCATATTATTGATTTGGAAACACGCATTGAGGACATTGGTCTTCTCTTTGATGGCAGTTTCTATGAAGCTACATCACCATTATCCTCTTCATATTTTCATGCTCTACATCAATATACACATGGTTTTGGATTGTCATCATCTTCATCTATTAAGCATGCGTCTGATATGAGTATAGAATCCTTCGGAATCGACATGGGGAAACTTGATAAATCTTTGAAGACATTAAAATGGGCACCATCATCACCCTTGGATCAACTTCAACATGATTCAAGAACATACATACATCTTCCTACACATGTTCCTATTTGGTATAGGGAGATATCCTACATCTTTAGTTGATTTTATTTCTTCCCAAAGGGAGGAACATTGTTTGATGTTCTTGGATCTATAGATGCATCCTTTGTCAAGTATCCAACCTCACTATAGTAGGCCACATATTATGGAGGGTATTATATACGTTCTATAATTTTCTCTCTTATTGGGGGAAACATTTATTGCACTCAGTGAAAGAAGTAGTACTTCTTTGCTTGGTATAGTGAAAGAAGTAGTACTTCTTCACTTGTATAATTTTCATGTAACTTTTATCTCTTTGGAGGTTATTCTTTCCCAGATGGTTTTTTACCTTTCTCCACTTCATGAGAGATTACTTTGTACATGGGTACTAGATATGGCCTAGTAGTTGGTGCCCATCTTTATTGTGCCCACCTAAGCTATGCTTGGGGGGGTGTTAATGTAAAATATTATTACATAGATTTAGTATTTAGCCTAAGTAATTATGCATATTTTTCACATGGATTTAATCCACCATAGGTAGGTTATGTGGAAACACTCAGATAGTTGGTCAAACTCATCTAAGATATGTGTCACCATTCCCTCACCACTTGGTGGAAACATTCTTACCACCACTAGTGGAGTGTTAGAGTTGACTCCTAATTCAACCCAACCTCCTCACCTATATGTACATCATTGTTTGGCTAATACAAGTGTGTCGACTTCATACATTTTCATGTTGTGTTTGGAATATTTGATTTCCTATTTAATCTCTCTCAGATCTTGGTTTCTACAAAAACTAGAGCCACATATATAATGCTCATACCAGTTAATTTTGCTGTGATTTTTTAATATGATTTTTAAAAATATTTGGTTGTTTTGGAAAGCATATCAATGACAAGAAGTTATCATATTCATTAAATAAAAATCTACTACTACCTCAATATTATTAATGTGACAATCATGAATGTTAATTTTTGTTTGTCAATGATAGGAATGGGAAGCCAAGCTATCACATTGTAAGCTCACATATCACTATGAAGAGTTATATTATCCTAAATATTTTCTAAGATAAAAAATTCTTATCCAACTCTACAACTCTAGTCCACCAAATTGATGAAGTAAAGTTCAATCCATTGTTAAGAGAAATCTCTTTTTAACACAATATCTATAAAATGATCTACTAGGATTTCCAAATACTATCACTTGTTGAAAAGCACAAGAAAATAGTCTTCAACCAAATAAACTTGTTGAAAAGCAGAAGAAAAATAGTCTTAGGACTAGGCGTTGGAGTGTGTGAAACCCCAACAGGAGACTTGGAACTAGTAACCCTTCAGGTCATATAGTCATCTCCACTACAACCTCCATAGAGTGCAATCATCAAATACAAGTATATCCTAGGCCCATAGATAGGCCAACCACCCTCCATGATGTTCTACTCCCATGAGAATAGAACCACCATCAGCTTACGCTTCCAATCGACTGGATTTTGCCATGAGAACGAGAGTGAATTGGATGTCACCTATAGCAAGGAGGTAGTTCATGTGTGGTTTTAGAGTTAACTCACTCATATCATGCTTAGGCCACGTTTCAAAGAACATAAGACCATAAAATAGGTAAATTATAAAATGTAGAACCTGTTTTCCATATGTTAAGTAAACCTTAAATTGTAAACTATATACCTTCAACCATAGATGGTAGACCATAAACCCTAGAGACTCCAAATCCTAAAGCATAAGTTGAACTCCCGATCCTAAATCTTAAACCCAAAATTATAAACTATAAATCATAAAACTTCAAACCTAAAGATCAAACTCTATAAATATGATAAATTCTAAACCCTAAAACATATACTTTTAAACCTAAAAATTGTGACTATTAAACCCCTATATCCCAAACCCCAAGTTCTGACCACCTTTCAATCCTAAATCCTAAACTATAAACCTTGAACCCTTAACTAGGAACCCTAAACCTTCAACTATAACACTAATTAATAAATAATTTTTAAATATGACTTAAATCATGAAACATAAATTTAATAAACCATACATTTATCATAGAACATAAACTAGAGAAGCCCCAAATAATAAGGGAACCATAAACCCTAACCCATATATGGTTTTACTATAAATCTTTATTGGGTGAATCATAACTTTCCTAAATCATAAACCATAAAACATAGACCATATAAACCTCAAACCCTAGAAACTTCAAACCCTAAATAGTAAACTCTAAACCCTAAAAAAATTTAAATCATTATTACCATAAAGACATGTGTACATACATACTTATGTATGCATACCTCAAACCCTAGAAACTCTAGACCCTTTATTGTTAAAAACTTAAATCATAAAATTTTAACATTTTTCTTATGTATCCTAGAAGAGTCCCTTATTACTCCAACTTATTTCTCTTTCTGTTTGATATACCTATATTTCTTGTCCATATGACTAACCACCCAATAGAGTAGAGTAACACCAAGAGACATAGCATTGAAAGATATTTGGTTTGTCTAAGGCGTAGTACTTGGAGTATAAACCCTCCTTGCTTCACAAGACCCCTTATGGGGAATCTATATTGATAAAATATTATAGATCCTAGAACAAAAAAGAGGCTAGATGGGAAAATGTTTCTAGTCTCCTTATCACTCCAACCTCTATAACCCTCAAATATACATCTAGGGAATCAATTCATAGTATACATGAAGGTAATCTTATTTAATGTTACATTTGATGCACTATAGAGGGGCTTACGAAAAGAGGGATTACAAAGAAAAACCATATATGTCAATCATCACATGTTAGTTACAATATATCTTTAAAAAAATACATATGAAACAAAAATTACTTGAAAGATAATTAAAAATGACATATATAATATATATAATGTATTAAATTGTGGCATATAATTTTATAATTACAAAGAGATATTTGTTTCTTTGGTGTTCTTAATTTGATCAATCAAATCATATCCTTTATATGTGCTTTATTTGTGCACATAGGTGGATGACATAAAATTGGATCACTATATGGAAAAGGTGAATGACCGGGTATGAATTTATGCCCCTAACCTTCCTTTTATAATTATGCAATATTAAATGACAAGCCTGAGAAGTAGATGTCACATGCAAAGTAGGAGAGCTATATCAGGGTGAATTGGGTAGTACATGCACCACAATATGAAAAGATGAACCATTAAAAGAATAAACCCCTGATAGTTTATGAAATTCTAGAGTTAAAAATGTAATCCGCATCAAGGGAGTAGGGAGTAGCATCAAAAGAGACATAGTATCAATAGAAGATATCAATGACCTCCGAAATCTCCCTATGGTAGGGCCACTAGAAGGTAAAAGCAATGAAGGACAAGTGAATAACATATTGTAGTTAGGGAAAATCAGATTTAGTGTCAAAAATAGAAAACTAACTAAACCCTAACTATGCACCATGAAGGAAAAACTAGAATGAAAACAAAAACAAAAATGCAAAGAAAACTGAATCCATGCTATGTTTTCTCAATAGAAGAAAAATAGAGGAAAGCATATAGTAAATTAATTAAATAGATGTTGAAAAATGAAAACTAATAAATCTGCAACATAATAAAAAATATTCACAACATCACATCAATAGAGTCTATTCTAAATGAATACAAATGCATAAAGGTAATATTAAACTATGAAAAAACATAAGTGCTCAAAAAAGAAAACTAACTCCATTGCTTTCCTATCACCAAGATCTTGATTTATGCATTGGTGCTCTTAGATTTTCATATGAACACATGCAACAAGAGGCTGTGGTGAACAGATGACAGATTATGCTCCAAATCTAGTATCAATTCTCTATCAAATTCTCTGTATCAATTCTTTATATCCATGGTGAGAAGTAAAGAGGGTTTAAATATATGCCTCATAGAATAAAATTCATGTTGTGGGAGAAGATGTGGAATTAAATGTTGAAATGGAGACATGAACATTTGTCCATATTGCCAGTGTTATTTTTGAAAGAAATAAATGGAGCGTTCATGGAATAGTAGAATTTTAGAAATTCATGGAGAAAGTGGGATTTGTGCATTAAATATGCAATAGTGGACATATAATTAAATGAATTTATATATACAAATGAATATGTAATGGATAATGATTTATGAAAATGAATGCATGGATATTTTTTATCCCATTTATGAGAAACTGATGATTTTTCTGTTGAAAAGATTTGGAAGACATTTTTAACCCCAGTGGTTATGGTTGCTCCAAGAATTTCCTTATTTTGTGAGGTGGTGATTTTATAACTCCAAGAATTTCCTTATTTTGTGAGGTGGTGATTTTGTAACAACAAATTATGATTGTTTTCAATCAATTTGATGTACTAGTCCTTTTCCATTTAAAGGGTGGCAACTCTATTAAGAAATTGAGAAGGCCTTTTGCAAGCTCAAGATGGGTGGAAGAAGACTCTTGTACAAAGATGATCTACGTATTGACAGTTGAATTAGACTGAAGAGAACATACAACCTAGAGAGCTAAAATATTAGAAACCATGATCATCTAAGACAAATGTTGATATCAAAATCGGAGTGAAAGAAATAAGAATTGCAATACATAAACTATGCACACAATGTATACAAATAGTGTAGAGAGGTTTGGTCGACTCAAAAGTCGAATTCAACACTCAACTATAGGTGGAAGAAGGTTTCCACCATGTGGCATAAGAGTGACAACATATATCTTGGAGAATTGTGTTGAACTCTCCAAGTTGCCACACAATCCAGCTAAGTAGGCTTACGACATGTGTATTTTACCCATGTGAGGTCAAATAATTGCACTAAAAAGCAAAGTCATTTAAAAAAAAATAGTGTTAGAATAAGCAATTTTTTTTGTCTCAATGCACTAAGAAATATAAAGTGCCAAATCTTAGGAGTATTTTAAATTAAGGATAAATTTGCCTTGAGGTTCTTTTAAGAATTGTTAGTGTTAAATTGCAGTTTTTTTGTAAAAGGGCCACAATTTTAGGAGGTTGTTAGTGTAGGAATACTAATACTATTACTTATGAAATTTAAATAAGTAATTATGTGTATATTCCACACATGGCTTTAAGCCACCTTAGGTGGTTAGGCGTTGACTTGGAGAGCTCGACACAACTCTCCAAGCCATGTGCCGACACTCACTTGCCACCATCAATGAAGTGTTGTAGTTGACTTCTACCACTTCACCCTTTATGTACTCTTCTTTGTTCATAATTTATGCATTGCAATTCTTATTTCTTTCATTCCAATTTTGATATCAGCATTTTAGATTAGTAGATTCTACGTTCTTTCAGTTGTAAGCTTGAAAATGTAGTCAAACTTTATACACGCAACCTGCTAAGGTGGATTACGACTCATTTTCTTAATAAAATTTGATTAGAGCCATCTTTTAAGAGAGCAAACCTCCCAACAATTGTTTTAGCATTGGCAAAGGCATTCTGTGAAAAGAGCATTCAAATTAGTCATATTCCTTCAGGTTTATTAGTCGTACATCACCTCAAACATAGGAATCTAAAAAGTAAAGCTTAATTCATTTTTTAAGCTCTTAAAAGTGACTAACAATTACTTTTAGAAAGAATCCATAAAATTACATGTTAAAAATGGTTGACATGCTTATAATCATATGATTTTATTATAAGATTATTTTTAAAATGATTGAAACTAGCTAATATTATATAAAATTATAGTTTCATAGATTGCAGTGATATAAAATAATGCTTTCTAACTTATATGATTTTGAATATTAAGGGTTATATTAGATCTTGTATGCATGACATGATCATTTTTTTCTTTTATGATTATTGATTAATATTTTTCAATAAGTTATTATAAAAATATTATTTTGTGGGAAATTTTAGAATTTAGGGTAACAAGGTCCTTATATATAGAAAACAAAATTGTAGGTTATTGGTCTAGATCCTTATTTAGTTTATAGGTGAAATTAGTCAATCTTGTGGAATATGGAGAGGAAGTTGTGTATTAAACAAATGTTATAGGAACCCCATTATTAAAAACTCATACATTCAGTGGTCATTTCCCCATAGAGGGCTACTTAAAAAAGTAAATTATATTAGGGCCATTGAAATTTAAAACTTGTATGGTAATCATTTGTAACCTCAAGAGTCGATCATTGCAGATAATTTATTTTTCTATAATTTAGCTCTTGGTCTTGACAATAGTAATCCAAAATAGGGTCATTACATGTTCTTTGAATGTCCTAGAGGAGATTGTCTCAATTAAAATAAAAACTAATCTTGATTGTCTCAATTAATTAGTAGTTCATGTACGCAAACAAGTCATTAAAATATCTAGGTTTTTGTTATGTAAATCAATTAAAATAAAAATTAATAAAATTATGAACTATTTTGTTATTAAATTTTTAAAATTCAAATTGGTTTTAACGTTTTTCTTTTTGTTAGTAGTTTATATTTTTAATTTGAACAATTTTATTACAAAATTTGTAAAGTTTTTAGTGAAATTATGTAAAGAAATTATGTCAACATTTTCAACTATTTTAATGAGTTAGACAACAAAATATGAAAATTGTTAGTGTAAAATATTATTATTTAGAATTAGTATTTAGCCTAAGTAATTATGCATATTTTGCACATGGCTTTAAGCCACCTTAGGTAGGTTATGTGGCGACACTTGGAGAGTTGGTCAAACTCATCCAAGATACGTGTCGCCACTCCCTTGTCACTTGGTGGAAACATTCTTTCCACCACTAGTGGAGTGTTGGAGTCGACTCCTAATTTGACCCAACCTCCTCACCTATATGTACATCACCATTTGGCTAATACGTGTGTGTCGACTTCATACATTTTCATGATATGTTTCCAATATTTGATTTCCTATTTAATCTACATGGTATGAGAGAGCAGTGGGAGGTCATATACAAGTGGTAAATTGTTCATTTCATTTTGCACCGAAATTGTTATTTGTTTTGTTCTTTGTGTTGTGGTCTAGCTTTTGTGTACAAAGGTATTGTTGTTGTAGCAAGTGGAATAATGGTGTGAAAGGCTGAATTAGCATGTGAAAGGTTGACTGAGCAAATCCCTCGTGTCATGTTCATAGCTCTTTGTGTGCCTTGTTCACTTGCCTTACACCCAACACGGAGCTTTCCGTGGAGGCTGAGCCTCTTCCATAATAGGCACCTCTTTGTGTGCCCTACACTGGTTGTGCCTCTGTCACAAACTGCACCTTCTCTTCCATGATCTGGTGCTGGAGAATCCAAGCGAGACCTGAAGCATTGACATTGATGCCACATAGTATCAATTCAACCACGCCATACAACAATAATTCACCCATGCCATACATTCCATCGGCCACACCATAGCTAGTAGACAGTTGCACCATAAATGGTCTCTGTGCAAGGGTTTGCAAAGGTCGTGCGATGACCTCCAAAGGCAACGTGATCGATAGGATGAGCTTGCCCCCATAGCCTACCCACATTCACCCAGGCCATAGCCTACCCACATTCACAAAGGGATTTGGCATGGTAGAGCCCTATTTGGCCACCGCTGCACTCCCCTACTCCATATTTTAGGCATTTTTGCCCTAATTCACCCCCTTCTTAAAAAAATAGTTTTCCCTAATTTTGTTTTCTTTCTGAAAGGCATTTAAAATATGCTTATTTCAAGTAGTAACAAATAGGCTTTTTTTGTTTCAAAAAAGCATTCAAAATTATTCTTTAGGGGGTAATTTAAAATTTGGGGGATTTAGAGGTTCTTTTAAAAATGTAAGTGTTTAATCAAGCACATTTTTGTAAAAGACAACTTTTAAAGTGTCAAAATTAGAGTTTGTAAAAGAAAGGCTAAGTATCAGGGCTCAAATTTAAATGACTTGCTTAGATCTATAGCACTGCACGATAAAGTACCAAAATTGGGTTAGTTAAACTTTTTCTTTTAACTCTTGTATTTTTTCTTGACAAAGATGAAGGGTTATTCACACACTACTTATCAAGTGTCTTTTATTATGTATTATTTTGGGGGGATTATACATAGGTATTTTGTAAATCATTGAACTAACATAAATTTCAAAAGAGGGCAATTTATCTAAGTCAGTAATGGGGATAACAAGTCATCCATCTATCACTACTTTGGAAAATGGAAACTACAATTCCTAGCACAATGATATCCTAACACATTGCTAATGGATTCATCTATTGCCACATTTGTATGGGCTTATTCTTGAACCAAGTACATATTGGAAAAACATTGTATGAGAAAATAAGAATAGTCATGTCTTAGGATTAACTAGTTTAAGTGTTATGAACCACACTCAGTGGGTTCCTCTATCACACATTGACTACCTTAGAGCTCTTTGGACCAAATTATGGGAAATGTATGGAGATCCCAATGAACCTCCATTCCCAGATAATCCCACTATATACATACTTCTTTCCCTTGATGATGTTGATGATCCTTTCTATAACAATGATACTGAAGAGGAACTTGCTTATTGGGAAATTCTTGAATGTATTGTGTTATCAGAAAATGTGGTCAATATCAATATAATCCAAATAACTCAATGAAATTGAAATAAATAAGATCAAACACAAAGAGCACAATACCTTGCAAACCTTTCTATTTCATGACTTCCATTGGTTGCCTATCTCGAATTGATCTCATGTATGAATAGAGCCCTCAGAAGGTGCACTTCCTTGTTTTTTTCCAAGATGACAATGGAGAATGGCTGTTGATAGGTTTTGCAATGAAGAGGATCTTCACAATACAAAGATAATGGTGATAAATGGTGGGATAATTGATCTCAAGCTATGGAGTGATTTGTGCCAAATGCGCACTATGATTCCTGCAGAGTAAGTTTATAGAAAACTTGAATTCTTCAAATGGAGGAATAGGGGTTGTATTTATAGATTTGTGAGAGAGAAAATCAATGGTGTAGAATGAATAAGAATATCAACAGTTGAGGAAATTTGAGAGGATGTGCGTGAATAGAGAGAGGACAAGTGTCCTACTCCTTCATGCACCAGGGGAGTTAACAGAATAGATTGAGGAGCTAACTAAGATGATTGATCAATTAACAAAATTGATTGGAGAGATAAGTGGACTTATTGGGGAGTTGACTAAGATGATTGAACAGTGAACTTAGATGACTAATTAGTTAAGTGAATTGATTGACCAGTTAACTAATTTTGACTGGAGGATAAATAGGACATGTGGGTAAGGGAATATTAGCTAATTAAATATTGAAATATTTAATTACATGTACATATGTATTAATTGAATTATTTTTGGTATTAATTCAATTTTGGAGGATATAGACAATTTAAATAAATATTTGGATTTATTTGAATATAGTGAATGGTTTGATATTGAAGACTTTGGGAATTTAGAATAATTAATTAAATAATTTGGTATTATTTAATTTAGAGTGATTTTTAGAAGAATTTGGATGATTTAATTAAATAAATGATTTTATTTAATTTTGTGGAGGAATTTGAATCAAATAAATAAATTGATTTATTTATTTATTGATAGAGGAATTTAAAATGAAATAAATATTTAAAATATTTATTTAGATAGACTTGTGTTATTTTTAGGTGTATACATATTGATGACACAAAGACATACCTGATTGCTTCCCCTCTTATTACACATCCTGGATTGTCATATACTTTTCCACCTCCTCTTATTGCTTCATCAGATTTTAGAGTCACTTCTTTGAGAGCTTCCAACACTTCCTTGTAGCAGGATAAATATATTAGTCTTCCTAGCATTATTGATTGGGAAATATTTCTACCTGACATTGCTTGTCTATTTTTAGAGTCCCATATTGTTGATTTGGAAGCACACATTGAGGACATTGGTCTTCTCTTTGATGGCAGTTTCTATGAAACTACATCACCATTATCCTCTTCAAATTTTCATGCTCTACATCCATATACACATGGTTTTAGATTGTCATCATCTTCATCTATTAAGCATGTGCATGATATGGTTATAGCATCCTTCAAAATCAACATGGGGACACTTGAGAAATCTTTGAAGAGATCAAAATGGGCACCATCATCACCCTTGGATAAACTTCAGCATGATTCAAGAACATACATACATCTTCCTACACATGTTCCTATTTGGTATAGGGAGATATTGTACACCTTCAATTGGTTTTATTTCTTCCCAAGGGGAGGAATATTGTACGACGTTCTTGGATCTATAGATGCATCCTTTGTCATGTATCCAACCTCACTACAGTAGGCCACATATTATGGGGGGTCTTATATGTACCTTCTATAATTTTCACTCTTATTAGGGGAAACATTTATTGTACTTAGTGAAAGAAGTAGTACTTCTTTGCTTGGTACAATGAAGGAAGTAGTAGTTCTTCACTTGTATAATTTTCATGTATCTTTTATCTCTTTTGGAGGGTAGTCTTTCCCATAGGGTTTTTTACCTTTCTCCACTTCATAAGAGATTACTTTGTACATGGGTACTTGATCTGGCCTAGTAGTTGGTACCCATCTTTATTGTGCTCACCTAAGCTATGCTTAGGGGCATGTTAATGTAAAATATTATTACATAGCTTTAGTATTTAGCCTAAGTAAGTATGCATATTTTGTACATGGCTTTAAGCCACCATAGGTAGGTTATGTGGTGACACTCAAATAGTTGGTCAAACTCATCTAAGATACTTGTCACCATTCCCTTGCCACTTGGCGGAAACATTCTTGCCACCACTAGTGGAGTGTTAGAGTCGACTCCTAATTCAACCCAACCTCCTCACCTATATGTACATCACTGTTTGGCTAATACATGTGTGTCAACTTCATACATTTTCATGTTGTGTTTGCAATTTTTGATATCCTATTTAATCATCTCTCAGATCTTGGTTTCTACAAAAACTAGAGGCACATATATAATGCTCATACCAATAAATTTTACTGTGATTTTTTTAATATAATTTTTAAAAATATTTGGTTGTTTTGGAAAGCATATCAAATGACAAGAAGTTATCATATTAATTAAATAAAAATCTACTACTACCTCAATATTATGCATGTGACAATCATGAATGTTAATTTTTGTTTGTCAATGATAGGAATGGAAAGCCAAGATATCACATTGTAAGCTCACATATCACTATGAAGACTTATATTATCCTAAATATTTTCTAAGATAAAAAAATTCTTATCCAACTCTACAACTCTAGTCCATCAAATTGATGAAGTAAAGCTCAATCCATTGTTAAGAGAACTCTCTTTTTAACATAATATCTATAAAATGATGTACTAGGATTTCCAAATACTATCACTTGTTGAAAAGCACAAGAAAAATAGTCTTAGGACTAGGTGTTGGAGTGTGAGAAACCCAACAGGAGACTTGGAATTAGTAACCCTTTAGGTCATGTAGTCATCTCCACTACAACCTCCATAGAGTTCAATCATCAAACACAAGTATATCCTAGGCCCATAGACATGCCAACCACCCTCCATGATGTTCTACTCCCATGAGAATAGAACCACCATCGGCTTAGGATTCCACTCAACTAGATTTTGCCACAAGAGAGAGACTGACTTGGATGTCACCCATAGCAAGGAGCTAGTTCATGTGTGGTATTAGATTTGACTCACTCACGTCATGCTTAGGTCACATTTCAAAGAACATACGACCATAAATTGGGTAAATTATAAAATGTAGAACCTATTTACCATATGTTAAGTAAACATTAGATTGTAAACTATATATCTTCAACCATAGACTGTACACCATAAACCTTAGAAACTCCAAACCTAAAGCATAAGTTGAACTCTGAATCCCAAATCTTAAACCCTAAATTCTAAACTATAAATCATAAAACTTCAAACCTAAAGCTCAAACTCTATGAATATACTAAATTGTAAACTGTAAAACATATACTTTTAAACTTGAAAGTTGTGAATATTAAACCCCTAGATCCCAAACCCCAAGTTCCCAACACCTTTAAAACCTAAATCCTAAACTATAAACCTTGAACCCTTAACTAGGAACCCTAAACCTTCAATTATAACACTAATTAATAAATAATTTTTAAATACTACTTAAATCATGAAACATAAATTTTATAAACCATATATTTATCATAGAACATAAACTAGAGAAGCCCCAAATAATAAGGGAACCATAAACCCTAACCCATAAATGGTTTTACTATAAAGCTTTAGTGGGTGAATTATAACTTTCCTAAATCATAAACCATAAAACATAGATCATATAAACCTCAAACCCTAGAAACTTCAAACCCTAAATAGTAAACTCTAAACCCTTAAAAAATCTAAATCATTATTACTATAAAGACATGTGTAGATACATACTTATGTATACATACCCTAGAAACCCTAGACCCTTTATTCTTAAAGAATTAAATGATAAAATTTTAACATTTTTCTTATGTATCCTAGGAGAGTACCTTATTAATCCAACTTATTTCTATTTCTATTTGATATACCTATATTTCTTGTCCATAAGACTAACCACCCAATAGAGTAGAGTAACACTAAGAGACTTAGCATTGAAAGGTATTTGGTCTGTCTAAGGCATAGTACTTGGAGTATAAACCCTCCTTGATTCACAAGACCCCTTATGGGGAATCTATCTTGACAAAAAATTATAGATCCTGGAAGAAAAAAGAGGCTAGATGGGATATCTCCAAGTTAAAGTTTTAGAAGAAGGAGAAGATGTAGAAGAAAATCAAGAAAATATAATTTTAGGAAAATGTTTCTAGTCTCCTTATCACTCCAACATCTATAGCCCTCAAATATACATCTATGGAATCACTTCATAGTATACATGAAGGTAATCTTATTTAATCTTGTATTCGATGCACTATAGAGGGGCTTAAGAAAAGAGGGATTAGAAAGCAAAACCATATATGTCAATCATCACATGTTAGTTACAATATATCTTTAAAACAATACATATAAAACAAAAATTAGTTGAAAGATAATTAAAAATGACATATATAATATATATAGTGGATTAAATTGTGGCATATAATTTTATAATTACAAAGAGATATTTGTATCTTTTGTGTTCTTAATTTGATCAATCAAATCATATCCTTTATGTGCTTTATTTGTGGACATAGGTGGAGGACATAAAATTGGATCACTATATGGAAAAGGTGAATGACCGGGTATGAATTTATGCCCCTAACCTTCCTTTTATAATTATGCAATACTAAATGACAAGCCTGAGAAGTAGATGTCACATGCAAAGTAGGAGAGCTATATCAGGGTGAATTGGGTAGTACATGCACTACAATAGGAAAAGATAAACCATTAAAAGAATAAACCCCTAATAGTTTATGAAATTCTAGAGTTAAAAATGTAATCCACATCAAGGGAGTAGGGAGGGGTATCAAATGAGACATAGTATCATTAGAAGACATCAATGACCTCCTAAATCTCCCTACGGTATGGTCACTAGAAGGTAAAAGCAATGAAGGACAAGTGGATAACATGTTAGGCCAAATACAATGATAGAAAGAAATGGAAGCATCTAAGAACATATCATAGCATTGCAAAGTGTAACATACCATCTCATACAACTTAGAATTACTCACAAAATTTACTAAGAAAGTAAATGAACATGCTTAACCTTAAGTGAGAATTTCTTTTTATTAACATTTGTATAATCTCATAAAATTAAATACATATCTTTTTTGAATATTTTTCAACCTTGAAAATACATAATATTCAAAGATAAAATCATAGTGAAATCATATCACTTTACAATTACAAATAATTTGCACTTGGCAATATGAATAGGTTTACATAATTTTGAAAATCACAAGTCTATCTTGAAGTATACTGCATCTAGAATCTTGGTATCTATCTCACAAGTCTCGGTGAGCCTTCTACTGTAGAGGGAAAACATCATCCAAGTGCTTTTCCTCCAACCATAGACCGACAGTCCCCCACACACCTTCCTTCCTAGAAGTGGACCTACCCTTCATGAAAAGTATAGACATAAGGAACCAACAAGTTTCCATATGCATCCTAGTGTTGTGTCCTATATAACTCAATCAACTATACAACTCTAGACAATCTTCAACCTAAGTATGATCATTCTGATAGGTCATGCAATCTAGACACGGTGAACCGACTAATGCATGCAAAGACAAATGCATCACTTTGGCCAAAGTTTTTCTATAAATATACATTTGTAATAAATGTAGTTGTGTGTTCACACACCTCTAACTCAACCTAGAAACTACCTCATCCTACCATTTGACTTGCCTGACTAGTAACTCTAGACATGAGTTATCTTGACTAAACTCAAATCCTAGTCAATCTAACTTAGAATTTAATTCTTAATTTAGGATATATACAATATAAGGGTTTAGGTTATTTTAACCCTTCAGAGAGTCCATCATTGCATACATACAAATACCAGGGTCTATGACTTCCTGTCATACTATTCAATGACCCAAAGATTGAGCACTCTTGTGTTATATATATCAAGCTTCTAACTCTAATTATTTTATCATAAGTGCTTCATAGACTCTTCCTAAATTATACTTGCCTTGATCTATGATTTCTAGACCATTCACTATCGACCATAAAAAATAATAGACTAATTTGATGTTATAATTGATTTAAAAGTTTTCAAGTTTCCTAAACCCTTCTAGGTTGATTCTAGGGTTTTAATCTCTCTAGCCCAACACACTAGAATACCAAATACTCATGTTTTCCAAAGGTAAGAATTTATAATAATATAGCATGAATATGATAACCTCTAGTCTTCTCTTATCCACTTGGGAATTGTTCAAATTCACATTTCTCATAAACATGTATAAACATAGTACACGAACCTTCCTCATTCATATAAGCTCCAAGGAATACTATCATTATCATAAGTACTCTAGACTAAGTTCAATCTTTCAACCCTGAAAGGAAGCAAGGTATGCGGAATATGCTTCCTACACTGATCTAATGAGGAAAAACTTATGCAAATTTCTTTTACAGCTACATATTAAGATGCACATTAACAGAAAATGATAACAATTTCCAAATGTAAACACAAAACTCACAACACAAGATATACGTAGGGAAAACCCTTACAGGTAAAAAACCACACACTCCAAAGCCACCCAATATATTATTCAGAAATCATGAAGATTACAATATACTTGCAGAGTAAGCTTTTACAGGAGTATACCCAACCAGAGATTTAGGAGGTCATTCGATATCTATAAGATTCTACATACAACCTCCATCTCAAGTTCCTGATATATAAGAGATGCAATACAAAACACCGCCAACGGTAATTACAAAACCATGAGATGAAACCACCCAAAAGTGGTGCTTAAATTATCTCCCAATCAAAGATGCCTCGTGATGTACCAAACCACACACCACCACGTGTAACTCTCCACTTTACAGCGCTTTTATGTGTCCAACATATTTTTGCATTTCCCAAAACCGAAGGTCCAACTTTCGGAGGCCATAACTTTTGATCTGGGTGTCCAATTGATGAACTGTTTTATGCATCAGAAAGCTCGTGAAGTACTCTATCACCCTATAACTTGCTTCACTAGTTATGACAATTTTCAGGCCATTTAGAGAAGGTTTGATACCCAAAAATTGAGTTCAAAACTTTTCTGACAGTTTCAAAAAAATAGAAACTTTAATATCTCACAATCTAGATATGATCTTGAGATGAAACTCACCTGAGATGTTCATTTAGCTGTTTCCAACCTTCTAGAAAAAATTTGAGCTCAATCTGAGCTCAAACAAAGAACTTACTAAAAATAGTATGTCTCACTATTTCTCGCTCTCCAGAAGACTTATGGAAACTTTGAAAGTTCCAGACCACTATCCAAGATAATGGGTATCCAAAAAGACCAAAACTAGGAAGTATAGTAACATTTCAAAGTTGCAAGGTTGAGACACCTTTCCTAACATTCTTCCACTTGTCGAACACCTTACAAGAGCAAAAGTAGTAATACCATGATTTAATTGCTAGGGGCTGTAAGGTCGATAGACTTTAAACACCATCTGAACTTTTCTGTGCTCACAGGTTTTGTCAAGGAATCTGCAACATTCACCAAAGTTTAAACTTTTTCCAAGTTTACCTTCCCATCCTCCACCATGTCACAAACCAAATGGTACTTGCGTGGAAAGTAGGATTCTTCACCAAACATATGGCACTCTAACTGTCACAACAAATAGTAACTTTCCCTGCATCAAACCCAACATCAGAACAGAGTCTTTTAAGCCAAATGGCTTCTTTACAAGCATGAGTTGCTGCCATGTACTCAGCTTCAGTAGTGGACAAAGCAACCATAGGTTGCTGCTTACTCATCCAACTAATAGCACCACCAAACATAGTGAACTAATAAGTGCTGGTGGATCTCCTGCTGTCAATGTCACCTACCCAATCTGAATCCATAAATCCATGAATACAAAGTGAATGCCGAGGTCCTATAGGATAACCATGATAACATAAGGAATACTCAGAAGTACCCCATAAATATCTGAACACTCTCTTCACTGCACCCAATGTACCTGTCTAGGATTAGCCATAAATCAACTAAGGACTCCCACTGCTTGGGCAATGTCTGGTCTTGTGCAGACCATCGCATACATCAAACTACCAACCGCACTAGCATAAGGAATTCTACTCATATCCTCTATCTCAGAAGGAGACTTTGGACAATCTTCAACCAATAACTTTGTCCCCATTGTAACAGGAACAGTCAAAGGTTTGCAATCCATCATGTTGAATCTCTCCAACATAGTCTTGATATACTTACTCTGGCCTAACCAAAGTTTTCTAGTTTCTCTATCTCTTCTAATTTCTATTCCCAGAATGTATCGAGCTGCCCCTAGATTTTCTATCTCAAACTATGCTAACAACTAAGACTTCAAATCAAAAATCACACTTTTACCATTCCCAATGAGTAACATATCATTGACATACAATGCAATAATGAGAATGCGATCATTGTCAACCTTGTAGTAAACACAATGATCTGATTTTGATCTCTAAAATCCAATACTCAACACAAAGGCATCAAACTTCTGGTACCACATCCTAGGAGACTATTTCAAACCATACAAAGACTTTTTTAACTTGCAAACCATATTTTCTTTACCTTTCATCACATACTACTCTGGCTGTGACATATAGATTTCCTCCTCCAAATCACCATGAAGGAATGTTGTCTTCACATCCATCTATTCCACTTCTAGATCATATGCTATTGCAAGAGATAACAGAAATCGAATAGATGACAGGTTTGCAATGGGAGAGAAAATCTCACCATAGTCAATTCCCTCCACCTGAGAATACCCCTTCGTAACCAATCTAGCCTTATATTTCTCAACACTGTGATCTACACCAAATTTCTTCTTAAACACCCATTTGCATCCAATAGGTTTTCATCCTTCAGGCAAAGGCACCAAGTCCCAAGTATTATTCTTTTCCAAAGAAGCCATCTCCTCTTCCATGGCCTCCTTCCAGGAACCTGCATCTTTCATACCCATAGCCTCTTTCACAGTTCTAGGCTCATCAGTATTAGAAATCAAAGAAAAAATACAACTAGAATCATGCAATGAATATCCCAACCTATCAAGTTGCTGCCTTATCCACATGGACTTCCTCAAAGGTTGAGGTTGAGGTTCTTCATCTTCTCCTAAACTTTCAGAGCTACTAGAGCTCTCCTCATTATCATGTCCAACAGATGTTTTTGGTTTGACTTTCTCAGGGCTGGGAGGAAGCTGAACCACATCATCTTTCTTCTCTTCTTTCTCTTGCTACAAGACAATAGAAGAAGGATTGATCTCTCTGAAGATCATGCTTCTATTATACAAAACTCTCTCAGCTACTAGATCCCAAAGCTTGTACCCTTTTACACCAATGCCATAACTAATGAAGATACATTTTACAGCCTTGTTCTCCAACTTAGACCTCTTCTCCTTAGCCACATGTGCATATGCCTCACAACCAAATACTCAAATGTGTCTTAATGAAGGCTTTTTACCAGACCATGCCTTCATAGGTGTCTTATCAATGAGCGCTAATGTAGGAGACCTGTTAACTAGGTAACAAGCGG
The DNA here is from genome assembly GCA_027924645.1 of Cunninghamia lanceolata. Taxonomy (NCBI): domain Eukaryota; kingdom Viridiplantae; phylum Streptophyta; class Pinopsida; order Cupressales; family Cupressaceae; genus Cunninghamia; species Cunninghamia lanceolata. Next base: position 3,827,608 of record BSBN01001957.1, read on the forward strand.
TAGCAATAGCTTTAGCCCAGAACTTTTGTTCATGACCAGCTCTAGTTAGCATACTCCTTGCCCTCTCCATCAACATTCTATTCATCCTTTCTGCAACTCCATTCTGCTGAGGGGTATACGGAGTTTTCTTGTGCCTCTCAATCCCCTGTTCTTTACAAAACTTTTCAAAATCAGTTGAACAGTGCTCACCACCATTATCAGTCCTCAAACACTTAATCTTTCTATCCTTCTGATTCTCTACAAGAGCTTTGAACTCTTTGAATCTATTAAAGACTTTAGATTTACTTCTAAGGAAATACACCCATGTCCTTCTACTATAATCATCAATAAATGAAACAAAGTAAATGGATTTTGAAATCAAAGGAACATTAACAAGACCAAACACATTAGAATGAATCAAGTCCAACACATCAAATGTTTGTGAGAACTAGAATAAAACTGAACATGGTTTTATTTTCCATAAATGCAATGTTCGTAGAAATTGAACTCAAGGTTACAATCATTCATACCCTCAACAAGGTTTTTATTCTTCAGGGTCCTTAAACCCTTTTCACCAATGTGACCAAGCCTTTGGTGCCATAACATTATCTTCTTAGTTGGAAGTTTCATCTCTATAGAATGAGCACCCTTAGGTACCCAGAAAGCACTACCATCGAAAGTAGAAGCAATAGTCTTCTTCACTGCTGGTTCCAATGGTGAGGATGAAGATTCTGAAGCTCTCTTCTTCAAAAAAGAGGCACTATTGCATTGTACTATGCATGCGTCAAGCTAAAATAGAGTGCCAATTTGAACACCTTTAGCTAACACCATAGATCTTCTAGTCATCTTGCATCCTCCATTCAAAAAAACAACCTGCACACCAAATCATTCAATTTACTTACAGAAAGAAGGTTTCATGTCAAACCAAGGATATGTAGAACACCATTGATTGCCTTTACTTGTCCATCAGGGAATTGAATCAAGACCCTTCCATGACTAACAATATCCAGGTGAGAATCATCACCCAAGTACACCTTTCCACCATCGTATTCTTCATACTTTGAAAACTAGTCTCGATGCCCGGTCATGTGAAAAGATACACTAGAGTCAATAAGCCACACATCCCCAGATGCATGCATTGCCAAGGCAGAGAAAAATGCTTCTCCTTCATCCTGAGAGGACTTGTCAGAATCTGAATCATTATTCTTCTTCTTTTTCTTTTTCTCCTCCTTGCACTCTTTGCAGAATTGACCAATTTTTCCGCAGTTCCAACATAGGGCCTTGGACTTTTCGGGAGACTTAGATCTCCCATGGGATTTGGATCTTCCTTTTTCTTCCTTCTTCTTATCCTTTTTCTTTCCCTTCTCTTTAGATCTACCACGAACTGCAAGAGCCTCCCTAGCCAATTCAGAAGTCTTTCTCTGCATCTCTTCAGACAACATCGAAGAAACCACATCTTCCATCTTGAAGGTGGAAGTGGTACTCCCAATGGCCATAACAAGGTGGTCCCATGAATCTGATAATGAACATAGTAATGTCATACATCGATCTTCCTCCTCAATCTTCACATGAACAGAAGTCAACTGGGCAACAAGCATATTGAATCTATTCAGGTGATTAATGATAGATCCTCCATCTTCCATCTTTAGAGAATACAGTTTCTTTTGCAAGAATAGCTTGTTCACTAGGGATTTAGCCCGATAAACATCTCCAAGCTTCATCCAAAGATCCTTTGTAGTCTTCTCTTCATGGATATTCAGGAGCACTGAATCAACCAAACAGATTCTTATCAAGCCCTTAGCTTTTTGATCTTTGAGATCCCAGTCTTCTTGAGACATTGTCATTGGTTTTATACTAGATACAACTTCCCATAAATCCTGATCTACAAGCATGTCCTCCCTTTTGAGTTTCCACAACTCGAAATTAGTGGCACTAAACTTTTCTATCTCAAACCTCCCAGATGTGCTCTCCATTTCTTACCTGCAACAAAGATTTCAAAATCCTCTGCACAAGCTCCCACTCAAATGAAGATCAGCTCAAAAAACCCTCTACCCAACAACTAGAACCAAAGGTGATCAGGCTTTGATACGAACTGAAAGGAAGCAAAGTACATGGAATACACTTCCTACACTGATCTAATGAGGAAAAACTTATGCAAATTTCTTTTACAGTTACAGATTAAGGTGCACATTAACAGAAAATGATAACAATTTCCAAATACAAACACAAAACTCACAACACAAGATATACGTGGGGAAAACCCTTAAGGGTAAAAAACCCCACACTCCAAAACCACCCAATATATTATTTAGAAATCACGAAGATTACAATATACTTGCAGAGAAAGATTTTTTAGGAGTATACCCAACCAGATATTCAAGAGGTCATTCGACATCTATAAGATTCTACATACAACCTCCATCTCAAGTTCATGATATATAGGAGATACAATACAACACACTGCCAACGGTAATTACAAAACCATGAGCTGAAACCACCCAAAAGTGGCACCTAAATTATCTCCCAATCAAAGATGCCTCATGATGTGCCAAACCACACACCACCATGTGTAACTCTCCCCTTTACAACTCTTTTGTGTGTCCAACACGTTTTTGCATTTCCCAAAATTGAAGGTCCATCTTCCAGAGGCCATAACTTTTGATCCGGGTGTCTGATTGATGAACCGTTTTGTGCGTCGGAAAGCTCATGAAGTGATCTATCACCCTATAAACCACTTTGCTAGTTATGACAATTTTTGGGCTGTTAGAGAAGGTTTGATACCCAAAAATTGAGTTTAGAACTTTTCTGATAGTTTAAAAAAATAGAAACTTTAATATCTCAGAATCCAGATATGATCTTGAGATGAAACTCACCCGAGATGTTCATTTAGCTGTTCCGTACCTTCTAGAAAAAATTTGAGGTCAATCTGAGATCAAATGAAGAACTTACTAAAATAGTAAGTCTCGTTATTGCTTGCTCTCCAGGAGACTTACAGAAACTTTGAAAGTTCTAGACCACTATCCAAGATAATGGGTATCCAAAAAGACCAAAACTGGGAAGAATAGTAGCATTTCAAAGTTCCAAGGTTGAGACACCTTTCCTAACAAACCCAAATAGGTTTGAGTCTACAATAATAATAAGATAATTTCAACCTCTTGGTCTTCTTAAGTCCACCAACTTTCATTAAAGGATATGTTATGAACTCATGTTTATCATAATATGACTATAATGATAATAATTATCATTGTTGTATGATGCATATGTGATAATATATCACTATCCTTAGGTGTTTCGAATGATATCAAAATCATTTCTATATATTCTAAAATAAGTGAATATCTATCACAAAATATTATGATTGTAAACAATAAAACTATACATATAAATCATTGTGAGATATAAATTTATCTCTATCTAATCTTACTCATATTAACTCCTAGGTTTAAAATAGAGTTCTCAGAAGATTTAGTCTCTATAATTTATAAGATAGATTTCTACAAATTTTTTAGTGTTTTTGACAACAAAAGAAACCTATGATTGCTCAAGTGTATATAAAGGTAAGAGATAACTTTATAAAAACTAGAATCATCTAAATAAACAATGTTATTCAAAACCTTTTTCCATAATTCAGTGTCTATCAAATGACAAAGTTTACTACATAGTTACTCTATGAGTTCAATGATATCGAACAATGGCATAAAAAGTTTTCTTCATAGTGTTCACGATTTAAGCTAAAGTATTCTATTGTTTATACTCTATGGTTTAAATAGCTATTTCAATGACATTATTCTATCATACATTCAAATTCTATGGTCTCATGCACTCTGAGTACTATCTCAAAGATAGACAAGATAATTTCTCTATTTTACTACATAACTATGTCTACATAGTTGCTATGATCAAAGTTCACTATTTTGCATAACTCTAAATACTTTTCTCTACACGAAAACACCTCTATAAGCTGATACATAATATAATTATCACATATAAAGAATGATATAATTGTTTTAAATGAGATATCCTTACCTCTATGATGATGATTTCCAAATCTTGTTCTAGTTCCTCCTTCCTACCTCTACTACTCGTGCTATGATTATGCCTTCTTCTGCGTTGTCACTCCTACAACATACTACGAACAAGGCCCTATATTCTTGCTGATATTAGTGCTCTATGTGTCTCAACAAAAATCCTGCCCCATGGATTCTTACTCAATACAAGGCTCTGTATCAAATACAGTCCTTCATTTCTATCTTCACTCAGAGTCACACCCAGATAGTCTATATTCAATGCATACCTTTTCCTTTGATGATATAGACTTTTAAAAGGCTTAACTCTCCAAAATACCATGGATTCCTCCTGTACTATGCCTAATTTCAATCTAAGCAGCATGTAGAAATAATAATGGAGTAACTAGTCATTATGGCCACTCCTAATTGATCGATAGCTCCTCCATACTCTCCAAAACCAATGTGGAGTAAAGGGGTTGAGCATCCATAACTAAGATGAAGTGGTTTACATTTAATTTGCAACTATAACACATTCCCTTAAGAAGCTCATTGACAACAAAAGAATAGGTTTAAATGAATATATATATATATATATATATATATATATATATATATATATATATATATATATATATATATATATATATATATATATATATATATATATATATATATATATATATATATATATATATATATATATATATATATATATATATATATATATATATATATATATATATATATATATATATGACATCCCAGGTGGAACAATATTATTAAAAAAAAATAAGAAGATTTTTTTTTTTAATTTCTCATCCTTTCATAGACTATACTTAATAGAAGGGAAATATAATTTAAATAAGATCTAAATATAGAAAGGGATATTTTTGTGTAGGATGGGAATAAAGATCAAATTGAGATAAAGTCTAATTTATGAAATTAACAACTTTCATTTATATATAACAACATAATATTGGAGTATACAATGTATACTTACCTTGTTTCTAACACTTGAAAAGATATGAGAATGGGGTTGAGGTATTCTCCCCCTCTCAAAATTACATAAACATCAAAATAGACAAAATAACATGATAGAATTCCAATTGGGAATTATTGATAATAAAATAGTCTAACTACTATTGACCATTTCCTTGTCGATGGTCATAAATTAGCTTGACTTAGTTTTCAACAAAACCTTTGCTTAATGGATCTAGTTGGCAATCGACGATTTGTCAAGTCAAAACCAAACTTAGACGAATTGGTCAAACACAACTTACCAAATTTGATGAAGGTTCACTAAACTGTGAAAGCATGAGACTTAGATGGCAACAATCTTTTCTTATCCATATGTCTATTCTCTTCTTTCTAGTGATGCTCTCCTTGTCCTTCTTGGAGCGTAGAAAAGCTATTTCCTGGTTACAACTTGCAATCACCAAACTGGGATTAGTACATCATTAGTCAATTCATAAACCTTATGAATAAATAATCATAACATCTTATAAACACATGTCTAAATTCTAATCATAAAAACATAAACTCATGATATCATTGATTTATCTTGACATTTTCACATAACGTCAAATCATTAATTCATGCATAATTAACTACTAATTATGTGCAAGTAAAAATTAAATCATAGTCAAAATTTGGGATGTGACATATCTCCCCTCATAAGATTCATCGTCCTTGATGATCTAGTATATCCAAAATAATAATAAATTTTTTTTGTTCAACTTTCAAAAGCATAAAATAAATGAAGAAATCTCTGACAAAAATCATGATAATCTTCCCATGTGGCACTATCCTCTACATATTGGTCCCACTAGACCTTGCACTGAGTAACCTCTCTATTACACAAGTAGAGATTGCAAACTTTGATCACCTTGAGAGGTTCAATCATGACCACTCCTGGGTCCTATACCTGTAAATCATTCCAATCAAGAATATGAATATCACCTATTATGTACTTTTTTAAATATGAAACATGGAAAACATTAGGCATCCTGGCAATTGCTGGTGGTAGAGTGATTATGTAGGCAACCAGATTAATCACTTTGAGAATTTCGAAGGGTCCTAGATATTGAGCAGCTAGTTTGGAAGACTTTCTAAACTTTATGGAACTCTTTTTAGGTTTGACCCTCAATAGAAGTTTTTCTCCAACTAAGAATTGTGTAACATACTAAATCTCAAACAAGACTTAAGACAAATATTTACCAAGAGATAAAAATACATTAAGTGAAAAAGATTAAACTTTTTTTTTCTTGAATTAAAATATTCTCAAGGAACCAAAATACATCATATAAACATAATTTCCTTTCTGAATATACAACATGTAAAAATTTACCAAATTGACATTTCGTGTTTCAATTACAATAATCTGCATTTGATAAAATTGACATAGTTTATGAAATACAAGTCACATATCAAATATGTATGTTGCATCTAGAATTTTGAAATCCATATTGTAAGTCTTGGTGAGTCTTTTGCTAGAGAGAGAGAAAGCATCTTTTGAGTGCTTTACCTCTAACCACAGACTAGCGGACCCCCACACACTTTCCAACAAGAAGTGGCCCTACCTTTCACGAAGAGTATAGACATAAGGTAACCAACATTTATTTGCCATTTGAGTATTGATGTTGTATCCTACATAACACTATTGATCACACAACTCTAGACAATCCTCTAGCTAAGTATGATCATACTGATAGGTTATGAAGTCTAGACATGGTGAACCGACTAATGCATGCAAAGACATATGCATTACTTTGGCCAAAGATTCTATATAAATATACATTTAAAGTAAATGTACTCGTAATGTCCACCCACCTCTAACTCGACTTGCATACTATCATATCCTATAGTTTGACTTGGTCAAATTGGTTTATTGAAAAATGGTTTAACAATAGATACTTGCCTAACTCAAATATAGTCTACCTGACTTAGGTTAATTCTCAAGACCCTGTCTTCATACTATATGACTTTATGGATTGACTATCCATTCAAGAGTACCTCCTTGCATACTTGGACAAATCGAGGTCTATGACATATTGTCTTCTATTCCTTGAGTCCATAACTCAATTCAATTTGTAATAATACAAATTGGTTTCTCTACCAAGGGAAATCATCATTAACAAAAAAAAAAAAACTTCCATAGATAGCTCTAATAGAAACATTAAAACTTAGGGTTTTATCTTCCCTATTCCAACACGATGGAATAACAAATAAACTTGTTTTCAAAAGAAAGTGAAAAGTAATAATATCGTAAGTAAGAGAATAACCTCTAGTCTTCTTTTGACTATGTGGTCATTTTAAACTCTCAAACCATGACTAGTATAATATAAGGTATATCCTCAATTATATCTAAACCAAAGGTTCTAATCATGTCTAAATTTTGACTAAGTTTGGTTTGATTCCAAAAAAGGAAAAAGACTATTTCAATTTTTTTATTCACCTTAGTTCAATGTCCAAGGTTGCTCTTTCTTTTATGTACTATGATAGTACTCATCATTGTTGTCTATTTTGTTTCGAGCAATACTTGAAAAGTGTCATATAAATCATCAAGGTTGACAACATTTTGTATACCATGTTTACATAAAAACAATGTGATTTATATATCACAACACTAATACATATTCTTGTGGTTCTATAAGAGCATAAGAATACTATTTTCATAGTATCCTACGATATGCAAATTCTACATTGTCATATATATATTGTTTTACACTATAACCTTGTGCATGTAAAGAAAACATAGACATATATATAATCTATTTACATAGTATAATACAAGATATATTCTATATGAGCATATATATATATTGTATACGAATAAACTTCACGACTTAAACATTCTTAATATCTCTGTCTAGACTCATCATTTGGCCATATATTTATAACTTAGTTGTCTACCAAAAGATAATTAGAAATATCTAAATCTTTCAATCAAATCTTCTATTAAATATTAACAAGGTTTTACTACTATGAAGAACATAGGAATATCTTAAGTTATTTTGGCCATATTACCTAGTAATATACCTAGCATGTTGTATTTCTATCATAAAAGAATTGGCCATTTTAACATACTATGATGTTAGCCTCATAGTGAACAGAGCATCAAACTCAGGATTTATACAGAGATATGAATATAAACATGCATTTATTATAATAATAAAAGACTTCATATAAAAGGAAGAACCTGATTAGATAATAGTAGAAGATCTTTTGATGGCCTTTGGTCACCTACAAAGAGCTCTCTCTTCTTTCGCTACTCACTATATCTTCTTTATTACATGCTAACCTTGCTATTCCATGCTTAATTTGTTTTTAGACTTCCCTTAAGCCTCAGTGATCTCTAGTTAAGAATCCTATAAATGCTCTTAAGTCAAGCATGCAAAGTCGAGGGGAACATAGTCATTAAAGTACCACTTCCTCATGTATTCAATGAATTTCAATAATAACCTATGTTATCAAATTGGTTATGAGTGAGCAGGCCTCTTCATTAAAGAAGGTTGTTATCATTTAAAACCAACTACAACCCCATACCCCCTACTCAATAATATTTGTGTATATTAGTCCAAAAAACATAAATATTAATATCAATAGGGACTATAATAATGTATTTACATATTCTTACACAAAAAATGTGATTGGGTAAAAAAAAATCTCCCCTTCACGTATAAAATAAAATCAAGTTGATTTCAATTTAACTAAATACAAAATTTGATGTTAAAAAATATTAACAAGAAACACACTTTTTGATTTCTTCCAATTACTTCATTGTAAATGCAAATGTAATCTCATTTATAACGGAAAGAATGACATTTTTGATAGAAGGTCACCTTAGTCGCAAAATGACTAAGCTGGCATTAAAAAACTCTCAGCGACATCGACAGCTTGTTGAGTCGATAAACTTAAACCAACTTGATTAGACACAACTTACCTTAATTGACAAGGGTTCACTTAGTAAAGGTACACTATAGTCAGATGACAAATGAACTCTTCAAAACCAAATGTCTATTCTCCTCTCCTTAGAAGATTCTCTCTTTCCTGGAGAGTGGTCAAAACTTGTTTTCCTCAATAGAAATGGAAATCACCAAATCATGATTAGTGCATCGTTAGTCCATTAACAAATCTTATGAATAGAGAATCAAAACCTCATAATGTAAATTTCAAAATCATTTAATCACATGTATTATACTTAATCACATGAATTGATATTTAAGAAAACAAGGATTTACTTTGACATTATATCATGTAACGTCTAAGCACTTATCCATAAAATTCACTTCTATTCACATAAAAGAAAATAGTAAAATCAAAGCCAAAATTTGAGATGTAACAAATTGCCTTGCTATACGCTTCGCATCAGCGTAACATATGTGTCTATTATTAGGTTCTGCCAATCTATTTCTGATCAGCTTGATCTGTTCTTCCATTTCTGATAACATTTCTAGACCAATGCTAATCCTATCTTCTAGCTTATCCCATCTTATAGAAGTTCGGCATCTTCTTCCACACAATGCTTCAAATGGAGCAATCTTAATAGAAGAATTATAAGATTTATTATATGTAAACTCCACACGCATACTTAGGTAATCTTCCCACTTGTATTGTTGATCCATGTAATATATATCTTCTAGAACTTGATTTACCCTCTCAGTCTGACCATCTGTATCAGGGTACTAAGCTGAGCTTATATTGAGTTGAGTTCCTCATGCTATGAACAAAGTTTGCCAAAATATTGACATCATGCACGCATCTCTATCTGAGATAATCTTCTCAGGAACTCCATGCAATCTAAACACTTCTTGCACAAACTTATGAGCTAAAATTGGTGTTCCATCCATTAAATTCCCAGGTATAAAATGAGCTACCTTTGTGAGCTTGTCCACCACCACTAAAATAGAATCATGTAGATATTTTGAGACATTAGGAAACCTTGCAAAAAGTCCATACTAATTACCTACTTCCACTTTGGAATATCGTGTGGATACAGAAGTCCTACTAGATGCTAATGCTCAGCCTTGACTCTCTGGAACTCTAGGCAACTTGCTACAAATCTTGCAATGTCATTCTTCATTCCTTTCCCAAAATAAAGAGGCTTCACATCAGCTAGGAACTCCAAGATGACCTGAATATGGTGCGGAATGAACTTCTTTCTACACAAGGTTTCTTAATTCTATAGAGTTTGGAACATACATGCTTCCTTTATATCTAAAAAGCCCATCTGGTTCAAAATAGAACCCATCATACCTCATGTCTTGAGGATTTACTATAACAGCATGCTTAACTTGCTCATAGTACTCATTCCTTGCAAAATTTTGTAACACTAAATCCTTGAAGTTCGAATGGATAGAGACAATCAATGAGATATGCCTTCATCAACTCAGAGCATCTGGTACTCGGTTCTCTTTACCTTTGATATGACTTATCTCAAAGTCATAGTCAGACATCAATTCCAACCATCTTCTTTGTCGAGCATTCAAATGAGGTTAGGAGAATATATACTTAAGACCTTGATCGTCTAATTTCAGTTCAAAAGCCTTTCCTAGAAAATAGTGTCACCACACTTGCAAAGCATGCACAACTGCTACTAACTCTAAGTCATGAGGACCATAATTCTCCTCATATGCTCTTAGCTTTCTCGATTCATAGGCTACTACTCACCCATTCTACATAAGTACTCCTCCTAAACCTTCTCCTGAGGCATTAGTAATTATAACAAACTGACCTTCTGGATCAGGAACATTCAATATTGGTGTAGTTGTCAACTTCTCTTTTAACTGATTAAATGTGTTTTGACATTTTTCTGACCAGTCAAATGCTTTCCTTTTCTCTGAAGTGAAGTGATTGGGTTTATAATCTTAGAAAAGTTCAAAACAAACTTCCTATAATATCTAGCTAACCCCATGAAACTATGCACTTCATGCACATTCTTTGGCACATGCCACTCAAGTAGAGCTTTGATCTTCGCAGGATCTGCTAAGATTCCTTTAGCTGATATTATATTTCCTAGATATTGTATCTCTTTCTAAAAGAAAGTACACTTAGAAAGCTTCCCATACAACTTATGTTCCCTTAGCCAATATAGAACTAACCACATATGTTGTAAGTGATCCACATTCCTAGATTATATAAGAATGTCATCTAGAAACACTAGAACAAATTTATCCAAGAAATCTCAGAAAACACTGTTCATCAAATTCATGAATGTTGTAGGGGCATTCGTAAGTCCAAAAGGTAAAACCGTGAACTCATAATGCCCATAACTTGTTCTAAAAGTTATTTTATGAATATAGATTTCATCTTTTATTCTCAGCTGATGATATCTAGATCACATATCAATCTTAAAGAATAATATTGCACCATGCATCTGATCAAAAAGATCATCAATACATGGTAGAGGATACTTATTATTTATCATTGCTTTGTTGAGCATACCATAGTCTATACACAGATGCAAGGTTCTATCCTTCTTTTTGACAAAGATCATAGGTGCTCCCCAAGGTGAAACACTGGGTCTAATCAACCCCTTTCCCGCACAAGCAAAGATCCAGACATGCATGCTGTCTGCCTCCACAAGATCAGCTCCGGAGTCCAGTTGCCAGGAATCTAGGCCAACAAGGTTACACCACCAACCTAGTCTTCCGCTAGGTGCACAAAGGAATACAAACATACGCAGGAGGGGACCACCGCTCTTTGATTGCCGCATTGCCTGGCAATATTAGATTCTGCAGTGCCTTACCGGGTAGAACCGGCCAGATCGGCTTGGATTCAGCCGCCCAGCTCCGCCGCCCATCCCAGATCCGCTTGTTCACCTAGTTGTTAGGCTAGGTCAAGGAACGCGCCGAGAGGCCGACCCCCCACAACCCATCAAGCCTCTGCAAGTCCGGCCAAAAGGAATTCAACTTCAGTCCGGCCAAAAGGAATTACACTTCGAACAAAGAATACGCTTTTCTCACTAAACTCCCATCAGGAATACGCTTTTCTCACTCATGAGTTGCTATAAGCTCCCATATCCCATTAGAAAGCAAAGCACAGTTAGAGCAGAGCGCCCCGAAAGGTGGAAGAGTTCACGACGGTTTCTATCATTAATGCAGGGAAAGCGCCCAGGAACTCATGATCGTGGGATTCATCTTATATTATTGGCCAATAAGCTCGGATTGAGGAATATCAGCCCCTCCTCACCCTCCTTCATTCCACCGCCCTTCTCTCTCCAACCCACCCCAACCACAACCAAATCCGACAAGTCAGGGCACTCCAGAAAACAGGAATTACGCCGGGTCCCAATTAGGAAGGCGGTATTCCCCGGCGGTCTCCAGAACGGCAAGGAAAGTAGGGCCGCATTTCAGAACGGTAAGGATACAAGGATAACGGCGAGGAAAGCAGGGACGCATTTCCATAACCGCAACCATCTTTTCAGCGCCCCCACCTTTACACTCCCAACCAACCGCCCCGGACCCCTAAATCAAGGCGGGCCCTACTCTCGTCGGGGCGCCTACCCCCAATCCATTAGCTTATGGTCGCCACTCTTCTTCCCCACTCCACACTTACCCCCCACTATTACCAAAGTCCCAGATACAGAATCACAACAAAGACAGAGATACCACAGGAAACACCTGCCTACTGGTGCTAGATCTACTGATGAACCAACTGGGTCAACGTATTCGACTGGTCCAACTAGCTCTGGTTCAAATGCTGCTACTGGGTCGTATTAATTATTCCATACTTACTCAACATCTGCTTATGCTTATGCTTATACCGGTGGTTCTAGCTATCCAACCGGTTCAACATAAGCTGCTCGTTCAACTGGATCTACTGTAGGGTCTACTACCGCTGATGGTACTAGATATGGATCCACAGCTTAAACAACGGAATCGACTGGTTCAACTGGATCGACTGATGCTGCCTATGTCTATGTCTATACCTATGCCGGCACGCTTCTGGCTTTACCATGAACTTATGGAGGAGAGGGGCCTAAAGACGGCTATGCCACTGTTGGTACTGGTTCAAGGTAAGCTACTGATGCTTATGGCTATCGATCCAGAACTAGGTATGCTGCTGCTAGCTTTGGATCTCACTACTATCAGAATCTGGCTATCGATCTGGTTAAGATGCTTACCTTGTGACTGGTTATGTTGCTGGGTATGAGTCCAGATCTTGTGCTGGTGGTGCTACTACTGGTGGAGGGTATGCTACGTATGGAACTGGGGAAACTGCTATAGATGGTGCCTATATATAGCTGCGGGATACGGCTTAATATACTGATGCTGGCTTTGACATGCGGAATGGCTTCAACTGGAATGACTAGGGGAATTACGGTGAAGAAGAGATGGTTATGACTATACAAATAATGACAAGAATCCATGCCAGTACCATATATTCCTTATGCGTTAGCAAGACCTAGCTGGCAGCCCTTCCTTCCTATAGTTACGTTACACCCTTTTAAAAGCTTGGATCGATGCGCCTTGAACCAACATGCCTGCGGTCTTACTGGCTACGGGATCCACGAACCTTACAGTGACTAGGATTGAAGTGGAGCAGAATACTGACAGTGGGGAAGATTGGAATGAATCGGAACAATAATTTGGAGGGGGGGCCCATCTATTCCATCTGTTGGTGAAACCAATCTCCCCAACTTGAGTGGCTTATACTAGTTGGAACACTTGAACTCATCGGAACACCCTGATTAACACAAGTGGGAACTACATGGAATATCGGAACATCGCAAGTAAGAACTCTAGCAACTTACTTATTATTACCACAGCCAAGATGCCGTATAGCTCCTAAAGCTGGGATTTCAATTCTATAAACTCCGTAGTAGTCATATGATATAATGCCTTTGAAATTGGCTCAGATCTAGGTATTATATCAATAGAGAAATCAAAATCTCTCTTTGAAGGTAATCCTGAAAGTTCATCTGGAAAGACATCCCAAAAATCTCAAAGGAAAGGATAGTTCTCCAAGGTTATATTTTGTTTACTATGATCCTCTTCTACTTGTTCCATTTTGACTACAAAGAGTTGACATCCTTTTCACCTAGCCCTCTTCAATTGCATAGCACTTATTGGTCTAATCTCAACTTCTCTTTGTGTACCTTGCAAGTAGACTTTGTTTCCTACATCGTTTAGACACTTAATTATTTTTACAAAATAGTCAACATTAGCCCTATGCATCCATAACTAATCTATTTCTAAGAAAACATCATAGGAACCTAGGGGGCTACAAACAAATTCACCTCAGTTGAAAAACCAGGAAGATCAATTTTGGCTTCAAGCATGCATTTCTCCACCTGAGCTTTAGTCTGGTTAGCATATTCAACTAACCAAGGTTTAGCCATATATCCATCTCTTCTTAGAAATTTATTGAATACTCTTAGAGAAATAAAACTTTTAGTTTCTCTAGTATCAATCAAAATAGAAATAGGAACTGCAAACAAAGTACATATCATCTCTATGGGAGTAATCTATTACTCTGCTTGGCAATTGTCTAATGTCACATGGATCCTCTATTGAAAAGATGCTTGTTGGGTAGGTATTGCGTTACTACACTATTGAACTCCTTGGTTCTTGGTTAGACATTGATTTGAGTAATGATCTCCATAACAAGAGAAACATCCCCCAAGAGGTCCTCATTTTTTAGTAGGTTTTCTTGTATTTTTAACATTCTTCCAAAAAAATTGCTATTGTTTTTCTTCTCATTTCTGGGTGCATTCCCATTATTTCTAAACCCCTTGTCACTTATCTTATTCACATCCTATTTATCATTGATTTTCTTGAAAGGTTGAGAAGCTAGTGACTTAAATTAAGCCTCTTGTGATTCTTCTCACGATATGTAGAAATTGACTTCAGTTTTTGTTCTTGTTTGGTTGCCATCTCAAACACTTGGTCCATAGTTGTAGGACCATGCACATACACTTCTCCACCTATATGGGCATTCAGACCCATGATGAATTTTCTAGTTTGGAACCTTTCATCCTTCTGATATTGTGGCACATACTTCAAGAGACAGATGTTTTTTTCTCAATACTCAACCATTAACATTTCTCCTTGTCACAGATTTTGAAAATCTATTAACTTTTGGTCGAAGAAAAGTTGTGGTAACCATCTCTATCGAAATATGAACACAAACTAATCCCGGGTTAAGCTCAGAGAGCTTATCCCCAGTACCATTTTCTTTTTCATCCACTACATGGATGCTTCACCTACTAGCTGATAGGAACCCCAAAATGCTTTGGTTATCTAAGACTAATTTCTGATCTCAAAATAATTTTCCATTTCTATCAACCAAGCTTCTACAGCATCACCACTTACTATTCCATCAAACTTGGGTGGAGTCACTGTCTTCATATCTCTTGACAGCTCTAAGGCAAGTCTATTTCTCCTTTCTTCTTGAGACTTAGCCTTATCAACATCCTCCATTCACTATGAGAACTGGGTTCATGGACATAATCTTCATCCCCTTGATGTGAGTCCTCTTTTCCTCCTTCGGGTCTGCCTTGACCCCTCACTTCCTATTCCAGGTTTCCAAGCCTTTCCTTGGTTTCATTCAGCATTCTCAATATCTGATTCAACTTAGTCATTGTGTTTTTAGAAGGATTCGACTCTCCTTGACTATCTCTAAGATTTGTTTGAGTTCAGACCATGATGATACTCTATATCACACCTTATATTCATATTAAGTTATAGATTAGAATTCATAAATAATGCATCTCATTAATTCAAAATTCTTTAATAAATCTATTCACACAAGTTAGATTTGTGCAAAAAAATCTCATCTTTATTATAGTTTATTCTGGGTATAAATAGATCCTTATTTAGATAGATAACTTAACAAGACTACCTGTCATTGTCGATTAAAAGATATTCCTTAGATTCCTAATGTATAGAAATGGTCATGATGCCCCTTCTGGGTGTGGTCATGATGCCCCTTCATTAGGAAAAGAGGTGTTGGAGGTTATTATAAAACTATTATTTTGGGGGAAATTTTATAATTTAGGGTAACAAGGTCCTTATGTATAGAAATCAAAATTGTAGGTTATTGGTCTAGATCCTTATTTAGTTTATAGGTGAAATTAGTCAATCTTGTGGAATATGGAGAGGAAGTTGTGTATTATACCAATGTTATAGGAGCCCCATTATAAAAAACTCATACATTCAGTGGTCATTTCCCCATATAGGGCTACTTAAAAAGTAAATTATATCAGGGACATTGAAATTTACAACTCCTATGGCAATCATTTGTAACCTCAAGAGTCGATTATTGTAGATAATTTTTTTTTCTATAATTTAACTCTTGGTCTTGACAATAGTAATCCAAAATAGCGTCATTACATGTTCTTTGAAGGTGCTAGAGGAGATTGTCTCATTTAAAATAAAAAATTAATCTTGATTGTCTCAATTAATTAGTAGTTCATGTGTGTAAACAAGTCATTAAAATATTTTGGTTTTTGTTATGTAAATCAATTAAAATAAAAATTAATAAAATTATGAGTTCTATTTTGTTATTTAATTTTTTAAATTCAAATTGGATTTAATGTTTTTCTTTTTACAAGTAGTTTATATTTTTAATATGAACAATTTTATTATAAAATTTGTAAAGTTTTTAGTGAAATTATGTCAACATTTTTGACTATTTTAATGAGTTAGTCAACAAGACATGAAAATTGTTAGTGTAAAATATTATTACTTAAAGTTAATATTTAGCCAAAGTAATTATGCATATTTTGCACATGGCTTTAAGCCACTTTAGGTAGGTTATGTGGTGACACTTGGAGAGTTGGTCCAACTCATCCAAGATACGTGTTGCCACTCCCTTGCCACTTGGTGGAAACATTCCTTCCACCACTAGTGGAGTGTTGGAATTGACTCCTAATTTGACTCAACCTCCTCACCTATATGTACATCACCGTTTGGCTAATAAATGTGTGTCGACTTCATACATTTTCATGTTATATTAATAATATTTGATTTCATATTTAATCATCTTAGATCTTTGTTTCTACATAGTATCAGAGCAGTGGGAGGTCATATACAGGGGGTAAATTGTTCATTTCATTTTGCACCAAAATTATTATTTGTTTTGTTCTATGTGTTCTGGTCTATCTTTTATGTACAAAGGTATTGTTGTTGTAGCAAGTGGAATAATGGTGTGAAAGGATGAATTAGCATGTGAAAGGTTGACTAAGCAAATCCCTTGTGTCCTATTCATAGCTCTTTGTGTGCCTTGTTCACTTGCCTTACACCCAACACAAGGATCTTTCCATGGAGGCAGAGCCTCTTTCATAATAGGCACTTCTTTGTGTCCCTACACTGGTTGTGCCTTTGTCACAACCCGCACCTTCTCTTCCATGAGCTGGTGCTAGAGAATCCAAGTGAGACCTGAAGCATTGATGTTGATGCCACATAGTATCAATTCGACCACACCATACAACAATAATTCAGCCATGCCATACATTCCATTGGCCACACCATAGTTGGCAGATAACTACACCATAAATGGTCTCTGTACAAGGGTTTGCAAAGGCCGTGTGATGACCTCCAAAGGCAACATGATGGATAGGATGATCTTGCCCCCAATGCATAGGTCGTAGCCTGCCCACATTCACCTAGGCCATAGCCTACCCACATTCACCCAAGGAGACCATCAAATCGAGAGGACATACACCCTCACAAAGGGATTTGGCATGGTAGAGCCCCATTTTGGCCACCCCTGCACTCCCCTACTCCATATTTTAGGCAATTGTTCCCTAATTCACCCCCTTCTTAAAAAAATGTTTCCCCTAATTTTCTTTTCTTTTTGAAAGGCATTTAAAATATGCTTATTTCAAGTATTAACAAATAGGATTTTTTGTTTCAAAAAAGCATTTAAAATTATTCTTTAGGGGAGTAATTAAAAATTTGGGGGATTTAGAGGTTCTTTTAAAAAATGTAAGTGTTTAATCAAGCAAATTCTTGTAAAAGGCAACCTTTAAAGTGTCAAAATTAGAGTTTGTAAAAGAAAGGCTAAGTATTAGGGCTCAAATTTAAATAACTTGCTTAGATCTATAGCACTACATGATAAAGTTGTAAGAGTTGGCTAGATAGGAGCCACCCAAGATCTAGGACTTCATGAAATTACAAGAGAGACAATATGAAACAATAATAATGTATTCTATTAATGAATGCTCTATGATACAATGTACATGAAGAGCCATGCTTATAAAGACAAGGATAAGAGCCAAGATGTTGTATTCATGTGATAAGTGTCTTAATCCTATGACATGTGACAACTATAGCACATGTGGAGGATAAGACAACTATTAGACAACTATCAACAACTAGCAATAACTAGACATAATTAGGAACAACTAAAACATATAGAAGATTCACTAAGTCAACTTAACATGTGAATTATGTGGGGGAATATTATTTAACTAATAAATAGTTAAATAATATGAATTATCCTCACACAAGGGAAACTAGATAGGAAATATCCCTATTCACACTAACACCCCCCTTAAGTGCAACTTAGGGAGAAGCTGACTAATACAAAGATGAAATGATGAATGGGTCCCGGCTACTAGGCCATGTTAGGTACCCATGTACAAACAAGTCTCAAGTGGAGTAAAGGAGAAAACTTCATGGGAAAAAACTCCTCTCCAAAAGTGAGAATGCATACAAACATGTACAAGTGATGAATGATGGAAGAATCAACACCCCCCAAATACAACATCCATCACATATATACAATCAATAGCCCCCCAATAAAATGGAAAGAATGAGACAAGATGTCCCCCCCATAATGAATAAGCTCTTGTGCCAATGGTGAATGCTAGAAGAAGAAGACCAAAGAGGATCCAAAACCTGCAAACAACAAGTCTTCCCTTGGGAAGAAACCAATCCACTGGTGTATGAATAAACTTCAACTCCAAACCAAGAGATGAGGAAGGTAGTCTCATTAAATTTGATGTCTCTGAAAGCTGATCATGTGTCTCCATGTGAATGCCAAATGATACCACAATCAAGTCAAGAGTCCTAGGCCTCACTGATGAAAGTGACAATCCAAGATCAAGTGAAAATTGAAAATCATCAACCTCCAAAGACAAAGATGGGTTGACAATAGTTGTGCTATGAATGTCATAAAAAAGGAGAGAGAACCCCTCAAATGTGTCCTCTAAATCATCAAGATGTGACTCACAAAACAAATTTGCAATACCTATCAAGTACTCATCTCACAAAGTTGTATCTAAAAGACAAGAAGTATCCTGCTGAATTGAGTCACCAAACTCTAAAGAAGCAGGAGGTGGAGAAGATGGAAGTGTAGCACAAGTCTCAAGAACTCATGAAGAGGCAAGAATACCAAAGTTGAAGTGACCAAACTTCTCCTCAGAAATATGATTCACACAAGGAGTGTGAATGCCAACCAAAGGATCCCATAAAAGGTGTATAGCTGAGATGTATGATTAGCTACTCCAGTAGTAATTATCTCTACACTTTCCAAGACTCTAATAATAACTAAATCAGATGTGAACTCCACTATCTTCCATGTACCACTATGAGTAATCTGTTATATGGAAAGAAGATTATTGGTCAAAGAAGGCACACAAAGGACACCATTGAAGGTACCTTCACCAATATCAATAGTTCCCTTTCCAATTACATTCATGTACATGTATTATTACCTATCAAAATAGGTGGCATATTACATGGATCAAATGAAGAAAACATATCCTTTGAACAAGCCATATGATGAGAAGCACCTGAATCAAGAAGCCATTGACCTGATGTAGAAAATTTTGGCTGTGTAGATGGTGATGGAGTAGAAGGAGAAGATGAACTAGATGTTATATTTGAAGGAAATTGAATATGGTTCTTCTGAAGAAGATTCTTCAACTCATCAATTTGTTTCTTATAACAATTATGTTCATCATGTCTAGTTCTCTTACATTAAGCACAAACAACTGTCTCCTTCTTAGACTTATCCTCTTTAGAAGAGGTGGGAGTCTCATTAGGTGATTTTGATTCTATCTTAGGAGAAGATTTCTTCTTACCTTTGCCTTTTGATGATTGAGCTACTAATGCATGATTCTTGGGGACTTCATTGAATTCAACTAGCTTAGCATGTTCTCTAGTCAATCATTCACAAAACACCTCAAGAGAAGGCATAGTAAATACAACACCTAGGGCATCCATGGTGGAATAAAAGGTAGATGAGAAAACTGCATATGGGCCTTTCAACTTAGATAAAATCAAGAATACACATTCTTATTCAGATTTATCTTTCCCATAGCCTACTAATTGAGATCTTAACCCTTTAAACTTAACCAAATAATCCTCAATGGAAGGAAATGCATCAGGAGAAAGATAAGTCAATTCTGCATCTATTTGTAAAGCACGAAATTCACTAATTTTTCCAAATAGATCATTGTACTTTTCCATGCTTGATTAGGTGTCTCACATCCCTCAATATGAAATAACAAACTATTAGAAACATGCAAGGCAATCAATCACATGGCTTGATCAAGTTTGTTCCTAAATTTAAATTTCTCATATTCTTTTGTGAATTTAGGTTGTTCATCATCCAATGCTGACCATAAACCCTTAGATTGAAGCAAATGACACATCTTTTGTTTCCATGAATGATAGTTGTGAGCTGTGAGTAGCTCAAATGAATTTGCACTAGCCATGAGTAAAACAACCTCAATAGAGAAAAATTAAAATGTAATCTGATATGAAACCTCCCAAAATTTGAATCAAGACTAAAAATGAAGCCCCCCAAGGCAAAAATAATCACCAATTTCAACTCTTTTTTCAGTTAATGAGTGTATGTACCCAAATAGCCTCTAACTAAAAATCTTATGTAAAAGGCAAAATCTAGAAAAAAAATGGCACAAATAGAACTAAAGAGAACATAATTACCTTTCCAACGCCTATAAGAAGTTGAAATTTTGATGAAGGGGGTGAAAGTTATAAGCTCGGGAGTGCAAAACGCAAGTTCTAGCTTCAAACAACAAAATCTGGCATCAAACTATAAAATCTCAAAAAAATACCTACACCACTGCAAAGAGCTCAGAATCAGCTTTTTGATGATATTTTGTTTTCCAAAATCTGACACTATGGTGAAACGTTATGGCTCCCAAAACAAAATTGCCCTATTAGGGCTAGAAGGGGCCCAAAGAGGGCCCTCTGCTGATGTCACTACTGACATAGTGCTGACATCAGTTGTACCTGTGACAGAATATTCTCTATTTCACCAGTATATTCTCTCAGAAAAATGCCAGTTTCAAGTAAAAACCACCTGTTGAAAGGTAAATCCACCTGTTTCTGCCTCAAAACCACCTTTCAGAGAGGCGAAAACCACATGTTTGGCGTAAAACTGCCCTATGTTATCAAATAAAACTACCAGTTGATTGCAAAACCACCTATGAGGGGCATAAAACTACCTGTGTTGTATGGAAAACTACCCTCCAGACGTAAACCACCTGTGGTTTTCGGTGAAACCACCTAGATCATAGAAAAACTACTTTCTGATAGACTGCGGATGGTTTCATGGGAAGTTTTTTTTTTGAAAGACTATTTTTCGGTGTAGGGCTATTCCTTGGTTGTGAAACCATAGAGCCAGTGGTGGAAATGTAACTGCCACTTGTTAAAAAAATGCCAATAAACATTTATCATGGCTGTCGACTGTTAGTCATTAGCTAATGTGGGAGGTTTGCCGGAGCGGGTTTGAACAATGCTCACTGAAATTTTCAAAAAACCATTGGCCGGTCTTTCGATTGCAAAGGCTGTCGAATGTCCGCAAATGCTGGTCAAGGTTGACTACGCTGGTGTCAGAGAGTGGGGGCCTGTGCCCTACCTAGCACCCCATGTTGGTATGTTGTACCCTACAGGCTATTGTACCTACAGGGTATTGTGTAGCAAGAAAAAAACTCCGTAGAAATATTTATAATTTAAAACCTTAGAAAAAACAATTAACCAGTGATAAATTCTATTACTTGATGGATGTTTGTGGATTCCCTGACGATGCACCTATGCAATAAAGATTCCTTAGATTTCGCTTATGCAGAGAATATTCTCTGCGACAAATCTGTATGGTCTATGGGCAAAAAAAATTGCCCTTCAATTCAACTACTCTTATTTTGAAAATTTTATAGTCGATCTATAGGTTCTGACACCTTCCAAATGGAATGGCAGGGCTTGATTTTGCCCAAACTACTCTGAATTTGCAGCTACCTCCTAGATCTAGTATCCATCCCCCAAATTGAAAACGCTATAGATTTGGTAGACAACGTCTGATTTGGATGAACCAAGAGCTGATCTTGACTATCTTAGACCTCCTAAACACAATGGTGTGCTCAAATTTGCAGCAACACACTCTGATTTGAACCTGCAATATAAGTCATAAAGAGGATACCCTCACAATCTGGCTTTTCCATCAAGTTTTTCTGATTCTCTAGGTCATCATTTGATGCAAGAGAAGAGCATACTCAACTATCAAGATCCACCATGAATTTGCATTCAATCTCTCAACAATTTGGCTAACAAGAAGAGATTCCACCTAGAGTGCTCTAATATCATGTAAGAGTTGGCTAGATAGGAGCCACCTAAGATCTAGGACTTCATGAAAGCACAAGAGAGACAATATGAAAGAATAATATTGTATTCTATCAGTGAATGCTCTATGATACAATCTACATGAAGAGCCTTGCTTATAACAACAAGGATGAAAGCCAAGATGTTGTAGTCATGTGACATGTGTCTTAATCCTATGACATGTGACAACTATAGTACGTGGAGGATAAGACAACTATTAGACAACTATCAACAACTAGCAACAACTAGACACAACTAGGAACAACTAGAAACATATAGAAGACTCACTAAGTCAACTTAACATGTGAATTATGTGGGGGAATATTATTTAACTAATAAATAGTTAAATAATATGAATTTTCCTCACACAAGGGAAACTAGATAGGAAATATCCCTATTCACACTAACAAAAGTGACAAAATTGGGGTAGTTAATTTTTTTTTAACTCTTGTATTTTTTCCTGATGAAGATGAAGGGTTATTCACACTATTATAAAGTGTCTTTTATTATGTATTATTTTGAGGGGATTATGCATAGGTATTTTGTAAATCATTGAACTAACATAAATTTTAAAAGAGGGTAATTTATCTAAGTCAGTAATTGGGATAACAAGTGATCCATCTATCACTACTTTGGAAAATGGAAACTACAATTCCTGGCATGATGGTATCCCAACGTATTGCCAACGGATTCATCTATTACCACATTTGTATGGGCTTATTCCTGAACCAAGTACATATTGGTAGAAAATTGTATGGGAAAATAAGAATAATCATGTCTTACGATTAACTAGTTTAAGTGTTATGAACCACACTCCATGGGTTCCTCTATCACATATTGACTACCCTAGAGCTCTTTGGACCAAATTATGGGAAATGTATGGAGATCCCAATGAACCTCCATTCCCACATAATCCCACTATATACATACTTCTTTCCCTTGATGATGTTGATGATCCTTTCTATGACGATGATACTAAAGAGGAACTTGCTTATTGTTAAATTCTTGAATGTACTGATGACACAGAGACATACCCACTTGCTTCTCCTCTTATTACACATCCTGCATTGGTAGATATTTTGCCACCTCCTATTGCTTCATCAGATTTCAAAGTCACTTCTTTGAGAGCTTCCAACACTTCATTGTAGCAGGATAAATATATCAGTCTTCCTAGAAATAGTAATTGGGAAATATTTCTACCTGACATTGCTTGTCTGTTTGTAGAGTTCCGTATTATTGATTTGGAAGCACACATTGAGGAAATTAGTCTTCTCTTTGATGATAGTTTCTATGAAGCTACATCACCATTATCCTCTTCAAATTTTCATTCTCTACATCCATATACACATGGTTTTGGATCGCCATCATCTTCATCTATTAAGCATGTGCCTGATATGATTATAGCATCCTTCAGCATCAACATGGGGACATTTGAGAAATCTTTAAAGACATCAAAATGGGCACCATCATCATCCTTGGATCAACTTCAGCATGATTCAAGAACATACAGACATCTTCCTACATATTCCTATTTGGTATAGGGAGATATTCTGCATCTTTAGTTGGTTTTATTTCTTCCTAAGGGGAGGAACATTGTTCGACGTTCTTGGATCTATAGATGCATCCCTTGTCAAGAATCCAACCTCACTATAGTAGGCCACATATTATGGGGGGTCTTATATACCTTCTATAATTTTCTCTCTTATTGGGGGAAACATTTATTGTACTCAGTGAAAGAAGTAGTACTTCTTCACTTGGTATAGTGAAAGAAGTAATACTTCTTCACTTGTATAATTTTCATGTATCTTTTATCTCTTTTGGGGCATAGTCTTTCCCACAGGGTTTTTTACCTTTCTCCACTTCATGAGAGATTACTTTGTACATGGATACTTGATCTAGCCTAGTAGTTGGAACCCATCTTTATTCTTCCCACCTAAGCTATGCTTAGGGGGGTGTTACTGTAATATATTATTACATAGATTTAGTATTTAGCCTACGTAATTATGCATATTTTGCACATGGCTTTAAGCCACCTTAGGTAGGTTATGTGGTGACACTCAAATAGTTGGTCAAACTCATCCAAGATACATGTCACCGTTCCCTTGACACTTGGTGGAAAAATTCTTGCCACCACTAGTGGAGTGTTAGAGTTGACTCCTAATTCAACCCAACCTCCTCACCTATATGTACATCATTGTTTGGCTAATACATGTGTGTTGACTTCATACATTTTCATTTTGTGCTTGCAATATTTGATTTCCTATTTAATCATCTCTCAAATCTTGGTTTTTACAAAAACTAGAGCCACATATATAATGCTCATACTAGTAAATTTTACTATGATTTTTTGAATATAATTTTAAAAAATATTTGGTTGTCTTGGAAATCATATAAATGACAAGAAGTTATCATATTCATTAAATAAAAATCTACTACTACCTCAATATTATGCATGTGACAATCATGCATGTTAATTTTTGTTTGTCAATGATAGGAATGGTAAGCCAAATTATCACATTGTAACCTCACATATCACTATGAAGACTTATATTATCCTAAATATTTTCTAAGAGAAAAAATTCTTATCCAAAGTTCTAGAACTATAGTCCACCAAATTGATGCAGTAAAGCTCAATCCATTGTTAAGAGAACTCTCTTTTTAACACAATATCTATAAAATGATCTACTAGGATTTCCAAATACTATCACTTGTTGAAAAGAACAAGATAAATAGTCTTAGAACTAGGCATTGGAGTGTGAGAAACCCCAATAGGAGACTTGGAACTAGTAACGCTTCAGGTCATATAGTCATCTCCACTACAACCTCCATATAGTGTATTCATCAAACACAAGTACATCCTAGGCCCATAGATAGGCCAACCACCCTCCATGATGTTCTACTCCCATGAGAATAGAACCACCCTTGGCTTATGTCTCCACTCGACTAGATTTGCCATGAGAGTGAGAATGACTTGGATGTCACCCATAGAAAGGAGGCAGTTCATGTGTGGTATTAGAGCTTACTCACTCGCATCGTGCTTAGGTCACATTTCAAAGAACATAAGACCATAAATTAGGTAAAATATAAAATATAGAACCTATTTACCATATGTTAAGTAAACCTTAAATCATAAACTATATACCTTCAACCATAGACTATAGACCATAAACCCTAGAAACTCCAAACCCTAAAGCATAAGTTGAACTCCCAATCCAAATCTTAAACCCTAAATTCTAAACTATAAATCATAAAACTTCAAACCTAAATCTCAAACTCTATAAATATGATAAATTATAAACCCTAAAACATATTCTTTTAAACCTATAAGTTTTGAATATTAAACCCCTAGATCCCAAACCCCATGTTCCCAACACCTTTAAAACCTAAATCCTAAACTATAAACCTTGAACCCTTAATTAGGAACCCTAAACCTTCAAGTATAACACTAATTAATAAATAATTTTTAAAAACTACTTAAATCATGAAACATAAATTTCATAAACCATATATTTATCATAGAACATAAACTAGAGAAGCCCCAAATAATAAGGGAACCATAAACCCTAACCCATAAATGGTTTTACTATAAAGATTTAGTGGGTGAATCTTAAATTTCCTAAATCATGAACCATAAAACATAGACCATATAAACCTGAAAGCCTATAACCTACAAACCCTAATTAGTAAAATCTAAACCCTCAAAAAATTTAAATCATTATTACTATAAAGACATATGCACATACATACTTATGTATACATAACTCAAACCCTAGAAACCCTGGACCCTTTATTCTTAAAAACTTAAATCAGAAAATTTTAACATTTTTATTATGTATCCTAGAAGAGTCCCTTATTATTCCAACTTATTTCTCTTTCCATTTGATATACCTATATTTCTATTCCATAAGACTAACCACCCAATAGAGTAGAGTAACACCAAGAGACATAGCATTGAAAGGTATTTGGTTTGTCTAAGGCGTAGTACTTGGAGTATAAACCCTCCTTGCTTCATAAGACCCCTTATGGGGACTCTATCTTGACAAAAAATTATAGATCCTAGAAGAAAAAAGAGGATAGATGGGAAATCTCCAAGTTAAAGTTTTAGAAGAAGGAGAAGATATAGAAGAAAATCAAGAAAATATAATTTTAGGAAAATGTTTCTAGTCTCCTTATCACTCCAACCTCTATAGCCCTCAAATATACATCTAGGGAATCAATCTATAGTATACATGAAGGTAATCTTATTTAATGTTGCATTCGATGCACTATAGAGGGGCTTAAGAAAAGAGGGATTACAAAGCAAAATGATATATGTCAATCATCACATGTTAGTTACAATATATCTTTAAAACAATACATATAAAATAAAACGTAGTTGAAAGATAATTAAAAATGACATATATAATATATATAGTGGATTAAATTGTGGCATATAATTTTATAATTACAAAGAGATATTTGTTTCTTTGGTGTTTTTAATTTGATCAATCAAATCATATCCTTTATGTGCTTTATTTGTGGACATAGGTGGAGGACATAAAATTGGATCACTATATGGAAAAGGTGAATGACTGGGTATGAATTTATGCCCCTAACATTCCTTTTATAAGTATGCAATACTAAATGACAATCCTAAGAAGTAGATGTCACATGCAAAGTAGGAGAGTTATATCAGGGTGAATCGGGTAGTGCATGCACCACAATAGGAAAAGATGAGCCATTAAAACAATAAACCCCTAGTAGTTTATGAATTTCTAGAGTTAAAAATGTAATCCACATCAAGGGAGTAGGGAGGAGCATCAAATGAGACATAGTATTATTAGAAGACATCAATGACGTCATAAATCTCCCTATGGTATGGCCACTAGAAGGTAATAGCAATGAAGGACAAGTGGATAACATATTAGGCCAAATACAATGATAGAAAGAAATGGAAGTATCTAAGAACATATCATAGCATTGCAAAGTGTAACATACCATCTCATACAACTTAGAATTACTCAGAAAATTTACTAAGGAAGTAAATGAACATGCTTAACCCTGAGTGAGAATTAAATACATATCTTTTCTGAATATTTTTCAACCTTGAAAATACATTATATTCAAAGATAAAATCATAGTGAAATCATCACTTTACAATTACAAATAATTTGTACATGGCAATATGAATAGATTTACATAAGTTTGAAAATCACAAGTCAATCTTGAAGTGTACTACATCTGAAATCTTGGTATCTATCTCACAAGTTTAGGTGAGTCTTCTGTTGTGGAGGGAGAACATCATCCAAGTGCTTTTCCTCAAACCTCAGATCGGTGGTCCCCCACACACCTTCCTTCCTACAAGTGGACCTACTCTTCACGAAGAGTATAGACATAAGGAACCAACAGGTTGCCATCTAAGTCCTAGTGTTGTGTCCTATGTAACTCAATCGACCATACAACTCTAAACAATCTTCTACCTAAGTATGAACATTCTGACAGGTAACACAATCTAGACACGGTGAACTGACTAATGCATGTAGAGACAAATGCATCACTTTGGCCAAAGTTTCTCTATAAATATATGTTTTCAATAAATGTAGTTGTGTGTTCACACACCTCTAACTTCACTTGGAAACTACCTCATCTTATAGTTTGACTTACCTGACTAGTAACTCTAGACATGAATTATCTTGACTAAACTAAAATCCTTGTTAATCTGACTTAGAATTTAATCCTTAATTTAGGATATATGCAATATAAGGGTTTAGGTTATTTTAACCCTTAAGAGTCTCCCTCATTTCATACTTGCAAATACCAGGGTCTATGACTTCCTATCATACTACTCAATGACCCAAAGATTGAGCACTCTTGTGTTATATATATCAAGTTTCTGACTCTAACAAGAAATCATTTATTTTATCATAAGTGCTTCATAGAGTCTTCCTAATTATACTTGTCTTGATCTATGATTTCTCAACCATTCACTATCGACCATAAAAAACAATAGACTAATTTGATGTTATAATCGATTTAAAAGTTTTCAAGTTCCCTAAACCCTTCTGGGTTGATTCTAGGATTTTAATTTCTCTAACCCAGCACATTGGAATACCAAATACTCATGCTTTCCAAAGGTAAGAATTTATAATAATATAGCATGAATATGATAACCTCTAGTCTTCTCTTATCCACTTGGGCATTGTTCAAATTCACATTTCTCATAAACATGTATAAACATAGTACATGAGGTATATCCTCATTCATATAAGATCTTAAGGAATACTATCATTATCATAAGTACTCTTGACTAAGTTCAATCTTTCAACCCAAATAGGTTTGAGTCTACAATAATAATAAGATAATTTCAACGTCTTGGTATTCTTAAGTCCAACTTTCATTAAAGGATAGATTATGAACTCATGTTTATCATCATATGACTATAATGATAATAATTATCATTGTTGTAGGATGCATATGTGATAATATATCACTCTCTTTAGGTGTTTCTAATGATATCAAAATCATTTCTATATGTTCTAAAATAAGTGAATATCTATTACAAAATATTATGTTTGTAAACAATAAAACTATACATATAAATCATTGTGAGATATAAATCTATCTCCATCTAATCTTACTCATCTCAACTCCTAGGTTTAAAATAGAGTTCTCGAAAGATTCAGTCTTTGTAATTTATAAGATAGATTTCTACAAAGTTTTAAGCGTTTTTTATAGCAAAAGCAACATATGATTGCTCATGTGTATATAAAGGTAAGAGATAACTTTCTATAGACCAGAATCATTTGGATAAACAATATTTTTCAAAACCTTTTACCATAATTCAGTATCTATCAAATGACAAAGTTTACTACATATTTACTCTATGAGTTTGATGATATCAAACAATGGCATAAAAAGTTTTCTTCATAGTGTTTCCACTTTAAACTAAAGTATTTTATTGTTTATAATCTATAGTTTAAACAACTATTTCAATGACATTATTCTATCATACATTCAAATTCTATGGTCTCTTGCACTCTATGTACTGTCTCAAAGCTAGACAAGATAATTTGTCTATTTTACTACATAACTATGTCTACATTGTTGCTATGATCAAAGTTCACTATTTTGCATACCTATAAATACATTGCTCTATGCAAAAACATCTCTGTAAGCTGATACAGAATACAATTATCATAGATAAAGAATGATATAATTGTTTTAAATGAGATATCCTTACCTCTATGATGACGGTTTCCAAATCCTATTCTAGTTCCTCCTTCCTACCTCAGCTACTCATGCTATGATTATGCCTTCTTCTGTGTATTCTTTCTGATATCAGTGCTATCCGTGTCTCACCAAAACTCTTGCCCCATGGGTTCTTACTCAATACAAGGCTTTGTATCAAATGCAATCCTTCATTTCTATCTACACTTGGCCTCACACCCAAATAGTCTATATTCAACTCATACATTTTCCTTTGATGATATAGCCTTTTGAAAGGCTTAACTCTCCAAGATATCATGGATTCCTCCTACACTATGCCTAATTTCAATCTAAGTGGCATGTAGAAGCAATAATGGAGTAACTAGTCATTATGGCCACTCCTAATTGATCGATAGCTCCTCCATACTCTCCAAAACCAATGTGGAGTAAAGGGGTTGAACATCCATAACTAACATGACGTGGTTTGCATTGAATTTGCAACTATACCACATTCCCTTAAGAAGCTCATTGACAATAGAACAATAGGTTTAAATGAATATTTCATATGTATATATATTCGTCCTAGGTGGAATAGTATTATTGAAAAAAAAAAAAAAAAAAATTTATTTCTCATCCTTTCATAGACTATACTTAATAGAAGGGAAATATAATTTAAGTAAGATCTAAATATAGAAAGGGATATTTTTGTGTAGAATGGGAATACAGATCAAATTGAGATAAAGTCTAATTACAACATAATATTGGAGTATACAACGTATACTTACTTTGTTTCTAACACTCGACCTTGGATATGAGAATGGGGTTGAGGTATTGTCCCCCTCTCAAAATTACATAAATGTCAAAATAGACAAAATAACATGATAGAATTCCAATCGGGAATTATTGATAATAAAATAGTTTAGCTACTATTGATCATTTCCTTGTCAATGGTCATAAACTAGCCAAACTTAGTTTTTGACAAAACCTTTGCTTAATGTATCTAGTTGGCAATCAAAGATTTGTTGAGTCAAAACCAAACTTAGATGAATTGGTCAAACACAACTTACCAAATTAAATGAAGGTTCACTAAACTATGAAAGCATGAGACTTAGATGGAAACAATCTTTTCTTATCCATATGTCTATTCTCTTCTCTCTAATGATGCTCTCCCTATCTTTCTTGAAGGGTGGAAAAGTTGTTTCCTGGTTACAACTTGCAATCACCAAATTGCGATTAGTGCATTGTTAGTCAATTCATAAACCTTATAAATAAATAATCATAACATCTTATAATTACATGTCTAAATTCTAATCATATAAACATAAACTCATGATATCATTGATTTATTTTCACATTTTCACATAACATCAAATCATTAATTCATGCATAATTAACTACTAATTACGTGCAAGTAAAAATTAAATTATAGACAAAATTTGGGATGTGACATATCTCCCCCCATAAGATTCATCATCCTCGATGATCCAGTATATCCAAAACAATAATAAAAAGTTTTTGTTCAACTTTCAAAAGCATAAAACAAATGAGGAAATATCTGACAAAAATCATGATAATCTTCCCATATGGCACTATCCTCTACATACTGGTCCCACTAGACCTTGCATTTAGTAACCTCTCTATTACGCAAGCGGAGCTTGTGAACTTCGATCACTTTGAGAGGCTCGATCATGACCACTCCTAGGTCCCATACCTGTAAATCATTCCAATGAAAAATATGATTATCACATGCTATATACTTTTTTAAATATGAAACATGAAAAACATTATGTATCCTAGCAATTGCTGGTGGTAAAGCGATTCTGTAGGCAACTAGATTGATCACTTCAAGAACTTCGAAGGGTCCTACATATTGAGGACCTAGTTTGGAAGACTTTCCAAACTTTATGGAACTCTTTTTAGGTTTGATCCCCAATAGATGTTTTGCTCCAATTGAGAATTGTGTAACATACTAAATCTCAAAAAGGCTTAAAACAAATATTTATCAAGTGAAAAAGATTGAACTTTTTTTTTCAAAATATTCTCAAGGAACCAAAAAACATCATATAAACATAATTTTGTTTCTGAAAATACAACATGTAAAAATTTACAATCAATTACAATAATCTGCATTTGATAAAATTGACATAGTTTATGAAATACAAGTCACAAATCAAATATGTATGTTGCATCTGGAATTCTGACATCCATATCGTAAGTCTCAGTAAATCTTCTACTAGAGAGAGAGAGCATCTTTCAAGTGCTTTACCTCCAACCATAGACCAGTGGTCCCCCGCACACCTTCCAACTAGAAGTGGTCCTACCCTTCACGAAGAGTATAGTCATAAGGTAACCAACTATTATTTTCCATATGAGTACTGGTGTTGTATCCTACATAACACTATTGATCACACAACTCTAGACAATCCTCTAGCTATGTATGATCAAATTGATAGGTTATGAAATCTCGACATGGTGGACTGAATAATGCATGCAGAGACGTATGGATTAGTTTGGCCAAAGATTCTATATAAATAGATGTTTAAAGTAAACATAGTTGTAATGTCCACCCACCTCTAACTTGACTTGGATACTATCATATCCTATATTTTGACTTGGTCAACCTGGTTTATTGATAAATTTGGTTTAACAATAGAGTCTTGTCTAACTCAAATCTAGTCTACCTGACTTAGGTTAGTTCTCAAGACCCTATCTTTCAATACTATATGACTTTATAGATTGACTATCCATTCAAGAGTACCTCCTTGCATACTTGCACAAATCAAGGTCTATGACATATCAACTTCTACTCCTTGAGTCCATAACTCAAGTTGATTTGTAATAACACAAATTGGTTTGTCTACCAAGGGAAATCATCATTAATGAAAAATACAAACTTCCATAGACAAGTCTAATACAAACATTAAAACTTATGGTTTTATCTTCCCTATTCCAACATAATGGAATAACAAATAGACTTGTTTTCAAAAGAAAGTAAAAAGTAATAATGTTGTAAGTAAGAGAATAACGTCTAGTCTTCTTCTACTACATGGTCATTTTAAACTCTCAAACCATGACTATTATAATATAAGGTATATCCTTAGTTATATCTAAACCAAAGGTTCTAATCATGTCTAAATTTTGACTAAGTTTGGTTTGATTCCAAAAAATGAAAAAGACTATTTCAATTTGATATTCACCTTAGTTCAATGTCCAAGGTTACTCTTTCTTTTATGTACTATATATTATTGATCATGATTGTCTATTTCGTTTCGAGCAATACTTGAAAAGTGTCATATAAATCCTCAAGGTTGACAACATTTCTATACCATGTTTATGTAAAAACAATGTGATTTCTATATCACAATACTAATACATATTCTCGTGGTTCTATATGAGCATAAGAATACTATTTTCATAGTATTCTATGATATGCAAATTCTACATTGTCATATATATATATATATATATATATATAGTTTTACACTATAACCTTCGGCATGTAAAGAACATATAGACATATATATAATTTGTTTACATAGTATAATATGAGATATATTCTGTATGAGTATATATATATTTTATACAAAGAAACTTCACGACTTAAACATTCTTAATATCTCTACCTAGACTCATCATTTGACCATATATTTATAACTCAGTTGTCTACCAAAAGATAATCAGAAATATCAAAATCTTTTGATCAGATCTTTTATTAAAGATTAACAAGGTTTTACTACTATGAAGAACATAGGAATATCTTAAGTTATTTTGGCCATATTACCTAGTAATATACCTAGCATGTTGTCTTTCTATCATAAAAGTATTGGCCATTTTAACATACTATGATGTCGGCCTCATAATGAATAGAGCATCAAACTCAGGATTTATACAGAGATATGAATATAAACATGCATTTATTATAATAATAAAAGATTTCATATAAAAGAAAGAACTTGATTAGATAATAGTAGAAGATCTTTTGATGGTCTTTGTTCACCTACAAAGAGCTCTCTCTTGTTTCGCTGCTCACTATATCTTCTTTATTCCATGCTAACCTTGCTATTCTTTGTTATGATAGCTATGCTATCCTATTCTCTATGTTAAACATGCTCTTATAGATGTAAGATGACGAAGTTGCTGCCTCCTACAATAACAATGCTTTCTATTTGTTGTGATAACTATGCTATATCCTCCTCTGATAACAACGTTGTTCTTTTCTATCGGATCACCAAAATACTCTCTCTATGTTGTGTTATCTCCTTTCTCTCATCCGATATAACCAACACTTGTTTCTCTAATGACCCATGCCTCCATTTTATTAAGACTCCACTCTTAATTTGTTATTAGACTTCCCTTAAGCCACAGTGATCTCTAGTTAAGAAGCCTATAAATGCTCTTAAGTCAAGCATGCAAAGTTAAGGGGAACGTAGTCATTAAAGCTCCACTTCCTCACGTATTCAACAAATTTCAATAATAACCTATGTTATCAAATTGGTTATGAGTGAGGAGGCCTCTTCATTAAACAAGGTTATTATCATTTAAAACCAACTATCAACCCCATACCCCCTACTCAATAATATTTATGTATAATAGTCTAAAAAACATAAATATTAATACCAATAGGGACTATAATAATGTATTTACGTATTCTTATGCAAAAAATGTGATTGGGTCGAGAAAAATCTCCCCTTAACGTATAAAATAAAATCAAGTTGATTTCAATTTAACTAAATACAAAATTTGATGTTAAAAAATATTAACAAGAAACACACTTTTTGATTTCTTCCAACTACGTCATTACAAATGCAAATGTAATCTCATTTATAATGGAAAGAATGTCATTTTTGATAGAAAGTCACCTTAGTTGCAAAATGACTAAGCTAATATTAAAAAGCTCATAGCAACATTGACAACTTGTTGAGTCAATAAACTTAAACCAACTTGATTAGACACAACTTACCTTAATCGACAAGGGTTCACTTACTAAAGGTACACTATACTCATATGACAAATGAACTATTCAAAACCAAATGTCTATTCTCCTCTCCTTAGAAGAGTCTCACTTTCTTGGAGAGTGGTCAAAACTTGTTTTCATCAATACGACTTGGAATCACCAAATCATGATTAGTGCATCGTTAGTCCATTAACAAATCTTATGCATAATGAATCAAAACCTCATAACGTAATGTATTATACTTAATCACATGAACTGATATTTAAGAAATCAAGGATTTACTTTGACATTATATCATGTAACATTTAAGCATTTATCCATAAAATTCACTTCTATTCACATAAAAGTAAATAGTAAAATCAAAGACAAATTTTGGGATGTAACAAATTGCCTTGGTGTACGCTTGGCATCAACGTAATATACATGTCTATTATTTGGTTCTGCCAATCTCTTTCTGATCAGCTTGATCTGTTCTTCCATTTCTGATAACATTTCTAGACCAATCCTAATCCTATCTTCTAGCTTATCCCATCTTATAGGAGTTCGGCATCTTCTTCCATACAATGCTTCAAATGGAGCAATCTTAATAGAATAATTATAAGAGTTATTATATGCAAACTCCACAAGCATACTTAGGTAATCTTCTGACTCGTATTGTTGATCCATGCAATATATATCTTCTAGAACTTGATTTACCCTCTCAGTCTAACCATCTATATAAGGGTGCTAAGTTGAGCTTATATTGAGTTGAGTTCCTTATGATGTGAACAAAGTTTGCCAAAATCTTGACATCATGCACTCATCTCTATCTAAGATAATCTTCTCAGGAACTCCATGCAATCTAAACACTTGCACAAACTTATGAGCTAAAATTGGTGATCCAACCATTAAATTCCCAGGTATAAAATTAGCTACCTTTGTGAGCTTGTCCACCACCATTAAAATAGAATCATGTAGATATTTTGAGACATTGGGATACCTTGCACAAAGTCCATACTAATGACCTACTTCCTCTTTGGAATATCGTGTGGATACAGAACTCCTACTGGGTGCTGATGCTCAACCTTGACTCTTTGGAACTCTAGGCAACTTGCTACAAATCTTGCAATGTCATTCTTCATTCCTTTCTAGAAATAAAGAGGCTTCACATCAGCTAGGAACTACAAGATGACCTGAATATGGTGCGGAATGAATTTCCTTCTACACAAGGTTTCTTAATTCTATAGAGTTTTGAACATACATGCTTCCTCTGTATCTTAGAATCCCATCTGGTTCAAAATAGAACCCATCATACCTCATGTCTTGAGGATTTATTGTAAGAGCATGCTTAACTTGCTCATAGTACTAATTACTTGCATAATTTTGTAACACTAAATCGTTGAAGTTTGAGTGGATAGAGACAATCAATGAGATATGCGTCGATCGACTTAGAGCATCTGCTACTGAATTTTCTTTACCTTTGATATAACTTATCTCAAAGTCATAGTCAGACATCAATTCCAACCATCTTCTTTTACAAGCATTCAGACGAGGTTAGGAGAATATATACTTAAGACCTTGCTGGTTTGATTTAAGTTCAAAAGGCTTTCCTAGAAAATAGTGTCACCACACTTGCAAAGCATGCACAACTACTACTAACTCTAAGTCATGAGGAGAATAATTCTCCTCATATGCTCTTAGCTTTCTAGATTCATAGGATACTACTCACCCATTCTGCATAAGCACTCCTCCTAAACCTTCTCCTGAGGCATTAGTAATTACAACAAATTGACCTTCTGGATCAGGAACATTCAATATTGGTGCAGTTGTCAACTTCTGTTTTAACTGATTAAATGCCTTCTGACATTTTTCTGACTAGTCAAATGCTTTCCTTTTCTTTGAAGTCAAGTGATTGGGTTTGCAATCTTAGAGAAGTTCAAAACAAACTTCCTATAATATCCAGCTAACCCCATGAAACTATGAACTTCATGTACATTCTTTGGCACATGCCACTCAAGTAGAGCTTTGATCTTCACAGGATCTGCTAAGATTCCTTTAGCTGAAATTTTATTTCCTAGATATTGTATCTCTTTCTAAAAGAAAGTACTCTTAGAAAGCTTCCCATATGACTTATGTTCCCTCAGCCACTATAGAACTAACTGCATATGTTGTAAGTGCTCTTCCTCATTCTTAGAATATATAAGAATGTCATCTAGAAATACTAGAAAAATTTATCCAAGCAATCTTAGAAAACACTGTTCATCAAATTCATGAATGTTGCAGGGGCATTCGTAAGTCCAAAAGGTAAAACTGTGAACTCATAGTGTCCATACCTTGTTATAAAAGTTATTTTATGAATATAGATTTCATCTTTTATTCTCAGCTGATGATATCTAGATCACATATTGATCTTAAAGAATACTATTGCACCACGCATCTAATCAAAAACATAATCAGTACATGGTAGAGGATACTTATTATTTATCGTTGCTTTGTTGAGCATACCTTAGTCTATACACAGACACAAGGTTCCATCTTTTGACAAAGATCACAGGTGCTCCCCAAGGTGAAACACTGGGTCTAGTCAACCCTTTAGCCAACAGCTCCTAAAGCTAGGATTTCAATTCTATCAACTCTGTAGTAGTCATACGGTATAACGCCTTTGAAATTGGCTCAGATCTAGGTATTATATCAATAGAGAAATCAAAATCTCTCTTTGGAGGTAATCCCGAAAGTTCATCTGGAAAGACATTCCAAAAATCTCAAAGGAAAGGATAGTTCTCCAAGGTTACATTTTGTTTACTACGATCGTCTTCTACTTGTTCCATTTTGACTACAAAGAGTTGACATCCTTTTCACCTAGCTCTCTTCAATTGCATAGCACATATTAGTCTAATCTGGACTTCTCTTTATGTACCTTGTAGGTAGACTTTGTTTCCTACATCGTTTAGACAATCAACTATTGGCCATTTTAACATACTATGATGTCGGCATCATAATGAATAGAGCATCGAAATCAGGATTTATATAGAGATATGAATATAAACACTTGTTTCTCTAATGACCCATGCCTCCAATTCATTAAGACTCTACTCTTAATTTGTTATTAGACTTCCCTTAAGCCGTGGTGACCTCCACTTAAGAAGCCTATAAATGTTCTTAAGTCGAGCATGCAAAGTTGAGGGGAATGTTGTCATTAAAGAACCACTTCCTCATGTATTCAACAACTTTCAATAATAACCTATGTTATCAAATTGGTTATGAGTGAGGAGGCCTCTTCATTAAACAAGGTTGTTATCATTTAAAACCAACTATCAACCCCATACCCCCTACTCAAGAATATTTATGTATAATAGTCCAAAACACATAAATATTAATATCAATAGGGACCATAATAATGTATTTACATATTCTTATGCAAAAAATATGATTGGGTCGAGAAAAATCTCCCCTTCATGTATAAAATAAAATCAAGTTGATTTCGATTTAACTAAATATGAAATTTGATGTTAAAAACTATTAACAACAAACACACTTTTTGATTTCTTCTAACTTCGTCATTGCAAACGCAAATCTAATCTCATTTACAATGTGAAGAATGACATTTTCAAGAAAAAGTCACCTTAGTTGCAAAATGACTAAGCTGACGTTAAAAGACTCTCAGCAACATTGACATCTTGTCGAGTCGATAAAATTAAACCAATTTGATTCAGTACGACTTACCTTAATTGACAAGGGTTCACTTACTAAAGGTACACTATACTTAGATGGAAAATGAACTATTCAAAACCAAATGTCTATTCTCTTTTTCTTAGAAGATTCTCTCTTTCTTGGAGAGTGGTCAAAACTTGTTTTCCTTAATACAACTTGCAATCATCAAATCATGATTAGTGCATCATTAGTCCATTCACAAATCTTATGAATAAAAAATCAAACCCTCATAACATAAATTTATAAATCATTTAATCACATGTATTATACTTAATCACATGAATTGATATTTTAGAAATCAAGGATTTACTCTGACATTATATCATAACGTCTAAACATTTATCCATAAAATTCACTTCTATTCACATAAAAGTAAATAGTAAAATCAAAGACAACATTTGGGATGTAACAAATTGCCTTGGTGTACGCTTGGCATGTCAACATAGCATTTGTGTCTATTATTGGGTTCCACCAAACTATTTCTGATCAACTTGATCTATTCTTCCATTTCTGATAACATATCTGGACCAATGTTAATCCTATCTTCAAGCTTATCACATCTTATAGGAGTTCGGCATCTTCTTCCATATAATGCTTCAAATGGAGCCATCTTAATAGAAGAATTATAGGAGTTATTATATGCAAACTCCACAAGCGGTAGGTAATCTTCCCACTTGTATTGTTGATCCATGCAATTTACATCTGTAATAGATCTTCTAGAACTTGATTTAACCTCTCAGTCTGACCATCTGTCTCAGGGTGCTAAGCTGAGCTTATATTGAATTGAGTTCTTAGTGCTGCAAATAAAGTTTACCAAAATCGTGACATCATGCATGCATATCTGTCTAAGATAATCTTCTCTAGAACTCCATGCAATCTAAACAATTCTTGCACAAACTTATGAGCTAAAATTGGCGCTCCATCTGTTAAATTCCTAGGTATAAAATGAGCTACCTTTGTGAGCTTGTCCACCACCACTAAAGTAGAATCATGTCTATTTTAAGACATTGGGAGACCTTGCATAAAGTCCATACTAATGACCTGTTACTTCCACTCTAGAATATCATGAGGATATAGAAGTCCTACTAGATGCTGATGCTCAGCCTTGACTCTCTGACACTCTAGGCAACTTGCTACAAATATTGCAATGTCATTCTTCATTCCTTTCTAGAAATAAAGAGGCTTCACATCAGCTAGGAGTTTGGTTACTCCGGGATGACCTGAATATGATGTGGAATGAACTTCTTTCTACACGAGGTTTCTTAATTATATAGAGTTTGGAACATACATCCTTCCTCTGTATCTTAAAAACCCATTTGGTTCAAAATAGAACCCATCATACCTCAAGTATTGAGGATTTACTATAAGAGCTTTCTTAACTTGCTTATAGTACTCATCACTTGCAGAATTTTGTAGCACTAAATCCTTTAAGTTTGAGTGGATAGAGACAATCAATGAGATATGCCTCTGTCAACTTAGAGCATCTACTACTCGGTTCTCTTTACCTTTGATATAACTTATCTCAAAGTCATAGTCAGACATCAATTCCAACCATCTTCTTTGTTGAGCATTCAGATGAGGTTTGGAGAAGATATACTTAAGACCTTGATGGTCTGATCTCAATTCAAAAGGCTTTCCTAGAAAATAGTGTCACCACACTTGCAAAGCATGCACAACTACCACTAACTCTAAGTCATGAGGAGCATAATTCTTCTCATATGCTCTCATCTTTCTAGATTCATAGGCTACTAATCACCCATTCTACATAAGCACTCCTCCTAAACCTTCTCCTTCTCGGCATTAGTAATTACAACAAATTGACCTTCTAGATCAAGAACTTTCAATATTGGTGCAGTTGTCAACTTCTCTTTTAATTGATTAAATGCCTCTTGACATTTTTCTAACTAGTCAATTGCTTTCCATTTCTCTGAAGTGAAGTGATTGGGTTTGTAATCTTAAAAAAGTTCAAAATGAACTTCCTATAATATCCGACTAACCCCATGAAACTTTGCACTTCATGCACATTCTTTGGCATAGGCCACTCAAGTAGAGCTTTGATCTTCACAAGATCTACTAAAATTCATTCAACTGATATTATATGTCCCAGATATTGTATATCTTTCTAAAATAAAGTACACTTAGAAAGCTTCCCATACAACTTATGTTCCCTCAGCTACTACAGAACTAACCGCATATGTTATAAGTGCTCTTCCTCATTCTTAGAATATATAAGAATGTCATCTAGAAACACTAGAACAAATTTATCCAAGCAATCTTGGAAAATATTGTTCATCAAATTCATGAATGTTGTAGGGGCATTCGTAAGTCCAAAAGGTAAAACTATGAACTCATAATGTCCATACCTTGTTCTAAAAGTTATTTTATGAATATCTTTGATGCAGAGGCATCCACACTATAACCTTCGCATATAGCATGAATGTCTGCAGACCAACCTCATCATCATCATCTTCGCCATCATCATCATATTTCCTAACACCACCAACAACATCATCTTACTTCGGCTTTACTCTGTCAGCATCATGTTTCCTAAAACCAACAGCATCATCATATTTCGGACACTCGCAATTGTCCTCCTGCCGACTACTATTCACCTCCTCCGCCAGTCGCCTTTCATCATCATGATATTCAGCGGGCGCAAACATCCTCCTGTTGCACTGTTCATCGGGCTCCAAACACTATCGTCATCATCATGATCTTCATCACTTTCTTCGTCAGTAGGATATCCAAATATCCGGTTGCTCAAATATCCTGATGACGTTCACCTTCAGCAGCTTACCTTCGATGCGCTGCTACCCGACGATACAAACAACAGCATCATGATCTACTTTATCCGGTTCCCTCGAAACCTCCTGATGATGCTTCACACTTTCTACTACGGACTTCCGCCGATACCTTAGCACTTGACGACGGTAGGATAAACTCGCATAAGGGGGATATCTCAATATCCTGATGACGATGACGTCATATCCTGATGACGATGACGTCACCCAATATCCTGATGACCTCTTTAACACTTAGTCAAAAATCCGAACTTTCTCTCCCGCATCTACTCGCGATACGCGGATGTTGGCACTCCCGATATGATGATCCTGATGCCGAT
This sequence comes from Cunninghamia lanceolata, assembly GCA_027924645.1. NCBI lineage: Eukaryota > Viridiplantae > Streptophyta > Pinopsida > Cupressales > Cupressaceae > Cunninghamia > Cunninghamia lanceolata. The sequence goes on from BSBN01001957.1 coordinate 3,869,119, forward strand.
ACATACACTTAGTATATGTCCGCCCTAAACATCCTGATGCACTCACAACATGAAAACTCCAACAGTTTCATGACCCGATCTTCTTCCTGAAAATGTAGTAGAACCTCTACCACCTCCAAATCTTCCTCTATTGCCTTTCCATCCACCTCTGAAATCAGACTGTCCCTGTCCTTTTCCAGTGTCTTCTTGACCCTCATTGGTTTGCTTTTGTGCAGGGGCTGCTCCTCTTCCCCTATGGTTTCCTCCTCTCAGACTGTACATAGTCCCACCAAACCAAAGCATGACCTCCTAACTTGGTCTTTGCAATCTTTACCTTCTGATCCTCAGCAACATCTTCACATTCAAAGTGATTATCAAGTGCAGCAATCCAATCTAACAACTCATCTTCATTCAAGCTTCCAGTATACTTGGAAACATCAACCTTTACCTTAGGTTTTTCACTCTGCACTGCCTTTAACAGTTTTGCCAATCTCTGGTCTTCAGCATCTAGATCTTCAGCTACCTCTTCATACTCTTCAACAGTATCTGCTTCTTCTTCAGACTCACTGTCTTCCACTTCCCTCTGTTTGTTCTTTTCCAGGGCTGTCAGCCTGGCTTGAAGTGCTTCAGCAAGCTCCTTCATCTTCCTCATCTCTCTAGCATGTTTCTCCTTCATTTCCTGCAATTCCCTTGCAGTACCACTACCTTTAGGAGGCATTTTGTCAACCTCACACAACACACAACACAATCAACTCTATCTCTACCTCTGCCCTTTCAGTGACAGAATCAATACACTACAGCCCAGACCTTTTGCTGAGCTCTGATACCACTATGATGCAGAGGCATCCACGCTATAACCTTCGCATATAGCATGAATGTCTGCAGACCAACCTCATCATCATCATCTTCGCCGATCCTCCAGGGATAACCTGATCCAACCTCAGGGTGATCTTCGACACTCTGTCTTATCAGTTTGACCTAGCACATGAGGATGCTAGGCTTCTCAACATCTTTCAGTCGCGATCCTGCACACCTGCATGCAGACAAAACACAAACTACAATCTAACCTACTGTACATTACCATTCCACCGATCAGAGGGATCAACCGGTGGAATGGATCAGCAAATCCATGAAACCACTCAAACCAGCAGATCGATTACAGAAAGGAATCCAACCAGAGCAAGAACACAAAACAGGATCACTTTATTGATTTCAAAGATGCAATACAATATGATCAATCTCTCTCTCAGTCTCACTCAAGCTCGATCGATGATATCTGTCAGTCTATCCAACATCAACCGATCTCATGCTTATAAAGACTTTCCCTACGAGTACTACTGACCCGACTCCAAGCGGCTGGGAACTCTCCAGGCGGCTGGGAGATCCCACCGAACATACATCATGACAGCTGTTATAACTAACTAGCTAAAAATAGCAAAAGCCCGGGAGATCCCACCGAACATACATCATGACAGCTGTTATAACTAACTAGCTAAAAATAGCAAAAGCCCGGTCAGCATGATCTTATCATGATCAGCATGACCTTATTACATGCAATTGGTCTAACAGACCTTCTTGGAAACACAAACAAGACCTAAACTACTAACTGCCTCATGAAGGCCAGCTGTTAGGTAGGTGCTCCTGCACCAATCTTCATCTTTTATTCTTAGCTGATGATATCGACATCATAGATCAATCATAAAGAATACTATTGCACCACACATCTGATAAAAAAGATCATCAATATGTGGGAGAGGATACTTATTCTTTATCGTTGCTTTGTTGAGCATACCATAGTCTATACACAAATCCAAGGTTCCATCCTTCCTTTTGACAAAGATCATAGGTGCTCCCTAAGATGAAACACTGGGTCTAATCAACCCTTTAGCCAACAACTTCTAAAGTTGGGATTTCAATTTCATCAACTCCATAGTAGTCATATGGTATAACACCTTTGAAATTGGCTTAGATCTAGGTATTATGTCAATAGAGAAATCAAAATCTCTCTTTGGAGGTAATCCTGGAAGTTCATCTAGAAAGACATCCTGAAAATCTCAAAGGAAATGATAGTTCTCCAAGGTTACATTTTGTTTACTACGATCCTCTTCTGCTTGTTCCATTTTGACTACAAAGAGTTGACATCCTTTTCACCTAGCCCTCTTCAATTTCATAGCACATATTGGTGTAATCTTGACTTCTCTTTGTGTGCCTTTTAGGTAGACTTTGTTTCCTACATTGTCTAGACACTCAACTGTTTTTACAAAACAGTCAACATTAGCCCTATGTATCCATAACCAATTTATTTCTAAGATAACATCATAGGAACCTAGTGGGCTACAAACAAATTCACCTCAATTGAAGAACTAGGAAGATCAATTTTGGCTTCAAACATGTATTGCTCTACCTAAGCTTTAGTCTGGTTAGCATATTCAACTCACCAAGGTTTAGCCATATATCCAACTCTTCTAGGAAATTTATTCAATACTCTTAGAGAAATAAAACTTTTAGTTGCTCCAATATCAATTAAAATAGAAATAGGAACTACAAACAAAGTACCTATCATCTCTATGGGAGTAATCTGGTACTCCACTTGGCAATTGTCCAATGCCACATGGATCCTCTATTGAAAAGATGCTTGTTGGGTAGGTAATGTGTTACTACACTATTGAACTCCTTGGTTCTTGGTTGGACATTGATTTACGTAATGATCTCCATCACAAGAGAAACATCCCTCAAGAGGTCCTCGCTTTTCAGCAGGTTTGCTTGTATTTTTATCATTCTTCCAAAAATTGCTATTGTTTTTCTTCTCATTTCTAGGTCCATTCCTGTTATTTTTGAAGCCCTTATCACTTATCATATTCACATCCTATTTATCATTCCTTTTCTTGAAAGGTTGAAAAGCTAGTGACTTATTAAACCTCTTGCGTTTCTTCTCACGATATGCAAAAATTGACTTCAATTTTTGTTCTTGTTTGATTGCCTTCTCAAAAACATGGTCCATAGTTGTAGGACCATGCACATCCACTTATCCACCTACCTGGGCATTCAGACCCATGATGAATTTTCTGATTTGGAACCTTTCATCCTTCTGATATTGTAGCACATACTTCAGGAGATAGGTGAATTTTTCCCAATACTCAACCATTGACATTTCTTCTTGTTTCAGATTCTGAAAATCTATTAACTTTTGGTCGAATAAAAGCTGTGGCAACCATCTCTGTTGAAATATGAACACAAACTAATCCTAGGTTAAGATCAGAGAGCTTATCCCCAGTTCCATTTTCTGTTTCATCCACCATGTGGACGCTTCACCTGCTAGTTGATAGGTACCCCAAAATGTCTTGGTTATCTAAGACTAATTTCTGATCTCAAAATAATTTTCCATCTCTGTCGACCAAGCTTCTACAACATCACCACTTACTATTCCATCGAACTTAGGCGGAGTCACTTTCTTCATATCTCTTGACAACTCTAAGGCAACTCTATTTCTCCTTTCTACTTGAGACTTAGCCTTATCAACATCCTCCCTTCATTCACTATGAGAACTGGGTTCATGGGCATAATCTTCATCCCCTTCATGCAAGTCCTCTTTTCCTCCTTTGGGTCTGCCTTGACTGGTGTAGGAGCACCTCATGCAAAAAAAATTAATCTTTGGGTTTTTGTTTTTTGGGGGGGTCGTTTCATGTGAATAAGGTCATTGTGGACCATTCATGATCATTTGTGAAGTTTTGGGATTAATTGTTTTCAAGATGCAAAAGTTGTCATGCAACTAGGAAAAAGTGTCATTTTTTATATTTTATAGGAAAAATCATTCAATAAGTAGTTACAAATGTTAGGAATGATAGGAAATGTATAAAAATGTATCACCCAACTTGTTTTGGGGGTTTTTGATCATTTGAATAAGATTTGAAGCATTTGGGGCAATTTTTTTGTGTTTTTTTATCCGCAATAACTCTGCTCTTTCATGTTGTACAGCCTTGTACACTATTGTATGGCCCTAAAATTGACTAAAAAATGTAAATATGGGTTTCACATTTCAGTTGTTTTTGGTTTCATTTGATTTCATTAAGTTTCGGAAAAGTTATGATGAAATTAGTGTTTGTCATACCTAGATTTAACTGTTTTGCAGCAAGTAAAATGCATTGTACAGCCCTGTGTGAACTAGTATGGGTCTGAGATTTATATGGGTAGAAAGATGTTTTTATTTTAGACATTTTTCATTCTTACCAGGTCAAAATAAAAGGTCGTTTAATTTGTCTAATGGTCAAATCTCTCCAACTACCCTGTTGCGGGCCTAGGGTTTCTAGTGGCATATTTTTGCAATAACTTTCTTTTTCCAAGGTGAAAAATTATCTAAATTGGTGGAATGTTCTGTCATTGCATATATTTTCATATTCCAAAGTTACAGGAACCAGGGTTTTGGTTTTCATGTGTTTTGATGATGCCTTAGGTATGATATCTCTATGTATGAGACCTAGAAGACACTATAGGCTTAGAGATTTGTTGTAAAGGCTATTGGAGAAGGGTCCATGTAACATGGATAGTTATTTGGGATCATATGTGATTTTTTTGGTGTGTTAGAATGAGAGTAAAGAACCCTTGGATTCTAAAAACTCAGTTTTGTCATGCCTAAATGCCTAATTAGGCCTAGTCAAGAAAGAGGACTGTCAAATTTTTAGCCTTTTCGTACAAAGAAACACTACCTCATTTATGGATATGTGTAAGAATGGATAAATGGATATCCTAAATGGGTCTCCTTTCCTAAATATCATGTCTGCTCCAAAATTTATGCCCAAAAATATCTTTTTGAAAGGCTACAAGAATTAAGGGTAGTTTGTGAAGGAAAGCCCATTGTTTGATGGCTAAAGATTCTTGTGAATGGTTGTTTGAGTGAGTTTGAACAATTTATACCCCTGCTTTGCATCAAATTAGTATCAGAGCCCAAAGATCTGGGCAAAGAAGTTTTGGGAGTTTCTATATTGTCTTTTTTTTAATAGGTTGAAGAAAAGACCCTGGATACCAAAAGACTAGGCCAAGGGAAAAGAAGGGGGCTTAAGGTGAGGTATCACAAAGACAAGAAGCATTGAGAAGAAGTAGGGTGAAAGAGACTTTCTTAAGAAAGAAGAATGGAAATGTTGAGAAGATTAGTCCATGGAGACTTGAAGAGTAAGAAGTTGCCAAGAAAGCAACAAGAGAGAAAAAGAGAGGAAAGGGAGATAAAGAAGAAGGATGAGAAAGTAAAACAAATTAATATTGAGCAAGAGATAGCAAAGCTGAGGTACACCTTGCAACAAATGGAAAAATTTCAAGAAAGAATGGAACTTGAGATGCAGTGTCTTGAGAAGGTAGAACAAGAAAGTGGTTGGCATTTACCAATATGAAAGAGGATAAAGTGGCCTATCAAGAAGATCATTCAAAAGAGAAGAAGGCAAGAGAGGATAGTAGAACCAGACATTAGAGAGTCTTGGTTGATGATGGAAGACCCTAAGCCATTCGAGGAAGAGGAAAAATGTGAAGAAAATGCGTCCATTGAGACTCAAGACTTTATTTCTAACAATATTTGTGAGTATGTGTTCACAGGTGCAGCGGATGGAAAAGAGTCTAAAGAAGGAGAAGTGCATAGAGTGTATGAAGATGGTTATACAAATGTAGCATACTTTGGGGATGAAGATGTTGCCACAATAACCGAGGTAAGGGTTGTATTTTCTAATTTTATGGATGATGAATGTGATGACATATTGTATTCCAATGATGAAGATGAAGACATAGACGGTGGTACTGAGGCATATGAATGAGAACTCAAGTTTTGGTACCTTGAAACTGAGAAGATCCTAAGTAAGAGACAATACAAGAAGAAGAAGAAAAAAGATCTCGAAAAGTTGCAGAAATGCAGGACAAGTTACATAGGAATTGGAAGACTAGGAAGAAAGAGAAGAACTACACTCAAGTGGACTTGAGTTTTTCTTCCCCTTGGGAGTATGGTGCAGGAGCACCTCATGCAAAAAAAATAATTTATCCTCGGGTTTTTATCTTTTTGGGAGTTGTTTCATATGAATAAGGTCATTGGGGACCATTCATGATCATTTTGGAAGTCATTTGTGAAGTTTTGGGATTAATTGTTTTAAAGATGAAAAAGTTGTCAAGCAACTAGGAAAAAGTGTCATTTTTTATGTTTTATTGGAAATATCATTCAAGAAGTAGTTACAAATGTTAGGAGTGAGGAAATGTATAAAAATGTATCACCCAACTTGTTTTGGGGGTTGTTGATCATTTGAATAAGATTTGAAGGATTTGGAGAAAGTTTTTTGTGTTTTCCTCTACAATAATTCTGCTCTTTCATGTTGTGTGGCCTTGTACACCATTGCACAGCCTTAAAATTGACTTAAAAATGGAGATATGTGTTTGACCTTTCAGTTTTTTTTGGTTTCATTCAATTTCATTAAGTTTTGGAAAAGTTATGATGAAATTAGTGTTTGCCATGCCTAGATTTCATTGTTTTGCAGCAAGTAAAATGTATTGTACAGCCCTGTATGAACTAGTACAGGTTTGAGACTTATATGGCTAGAAATATGGTTTTATTTTGGACATTTTTCATTCTTACCAGGTCAAAATAAAAGGTCATTTAATTTGTCTAATGGTCGAATCTTTCCAACTACCCTGTTGCAGGCCTAGGGTTTCTAGTGGCATATTTTTGCAATAACTTTATTTTTCCAAGGTGAAAAATCATATAGATTGGTGGAATGGTCTATCATTGTATATATTTTCATATTCTAAAGTTGTAGGAATCAGGGTTTTGGTTTGCACATCTTTTGATGATGCCCTAGGTCTGATATCTCTATGTATGAGACCTAGAAGACACGATAGGCTTAGAGATTTGTTGTAAAGGCTATTGGAGAAGGGTCCATGTAACATGGATAGTTGTTTGGGATCATATGTGATGTGTTTTGTGTGTAAGAATGAGAGTAAAGAACCCTTGGATTCAAAAAACTCAGTATTGTCATGCTTAAATGCCTAATTAGGCCTAGTCAAGAAAGAGGACAGTCAATTTTTGAGCCTTTCCGTACAAAGAAACCCTACCTCATTTCTGAATATGTGTAAGAATGGCAAATAGGTATCCTAAATGGGTCTCCTTTCTTAAAGATTAGGTCTTCTCCAAAAGTTATGCCCAAAAATGCCTTTTTGAAAGGCTTCATGGATTAAGGGCAGTTTGTGAAGGAAATCCCATTGTTTGATGGCTAAAGATTCTTGTGAATGGTTACCTAAGTGAGTTTGAACAATTTATACCCATGCTTTGCATCATTGACCCCTCACTTCCTATTCCAAGTTTCCAAGCCTTTCCTTGGTTTCATTTAGCACGGTCAATATCTAATCCAACTTAGTCATTGGGTTTTCAGAAGGATTCCACTCTCCTTGACTATCTGCAAGATTTGTTCAAGTTCAAACCATGATGATACTCTATATCACACCTTATATTCATATTAATCTATAGATTAGAATTCATAAATAATGCATCTCATTAATTCAAAATTCATCAATAAATCTATTCACGCAACTTAGATTTGTGCAAAACAATCTCATCTTTATTATAGTTTATTCTGGGTATAAATACATCCTTATTTAGATAGATAACTCAACAAGACTACATGTCACTATCAATTAACGGTTATTCCTCAAGAACCTCTTCCCCATTAGAATCCAGTAAAACAAACTTAGAGGGTGGATATACATGCATGTACTCCTCCAACACCTCTTTTCCTAAAGAAGGGGCATCATGATCACATCCAAACAACATGTCATGACTAGCAAATGGTTTACTTAGTTTAACTACATGAGTAGGAACAATGGGTTTCTTAGCCAGTTTGTTGCGTTGTTTCTTTTCTAGTCAAATACATTTAAGAGCATTAGTTAAAGTTTCAGAGTCTTCTAGCCATGTGCCCCCAACATAGTTAATATGCTATCTTGGGTAAATTGTGGGGAATAGATTTCCTAGTAGTTTTTTGGTTCTTCTCCATGTCATTCTGGCATAAAACCAATTTTCAAACATTATCCAATCTGCTGAATGTTGACAAGTTTTCTCGCAGTGAGCTCCTAGGTCCATGTGTTGAACCTGGTAGCTTTGATACCATATGTAACATACCATCTCATACAACTTAGAATTACTCACAAAATTTACCAAGAAAGTAAATGAACATGTTTAACCATGAGTGAGAATTTTTTTATTAACATTTGCATAATCTCATAGAATTATATACATATCTTTTGAGAAAAAAATTTCAACCTTGAAAATACATTATATTCAAAGATAAAATCATAGGGAAATCATATCACTTTATAATTACAAATAATTTGCACTTGGCAAGATGAATAGGTTTACATAAGTTTGAAAATCATAAGTCTATCTTGAAGTATACTGCATTTGGAATCTTGGTATCTATCTCACAAGTCTCAGTGTGTCTTTTACTGCAGAGAGAGCATCATTCGAGTGCTTAAATCCTCTAACCAAAGACCAACGGTCCCCCACACACAGGTCCTTCCTAGAAGTGACCCTACCCTTCACGAAGAGTATAGACATACAGAACCAATAGGTTGACATCTGAATCCAAGTGTTGTGTCCTACATAACTCAATCAACCATACAACTCCAGACAATCTTCTAGCTAGGTATGATTATTTTGACAAGTCACACAATCTAGACACAGTGAACCGACTAATGCATGTAGAGACAAATGCATCACTTTGGCCAAAGTTTCTCTATAAATATATGTTTGCAATAAATGTAGTTGTGTGTTCACACACCTCTAACTCGACTTGGAAACTACTTCATCCTATAGTTTGACTTGCCTAACTAGTAAGTCTAGACATGAATTGTCTTGACTAAACTCAAATCCTAGTCAATCTGACATAGAATTTAATCCTTAATCTTGGATATATTCAATATAAGAGTATATGTGATTTTAACCCTTTAGAGAGTCCCTCGTTGCATACTTGAAAATACCAGGGTCTATGACTTCTTGTCATACTACTCAATGACCCAAAGATTTAGCACTCTTTTGTTATATATATCAAGCTTCTTACTCTAACAAGAAATCATTTATTTCATCATAAGTTCTTCATAGACTCTTCCTAAATTATACTTGTCTTGATCTATGGTTTCTTGACCATAAAAACAATAGACTAATTTGATGTTATAGTTGATTTAAAAGTTTTCAAGTTTCCTAAACCCTTCTGGGTTGATTCTAGGGGTTTAATTTCTCTAACCCAACACATTGGAATACCAAATACTCTTATTTTACAAAGGTAAGAATTTATAATAATATAGCATGAATATAATAACCTCTAGTCTTCTCTTGTCCACTTGGGCATTGTTTGAATTCACATTTCTCATAAACATGTATAAACATAGTACACAAGGTATATCCTCATTCATATAAGCTCTTTAGGAATACTATTATTATCACAAGTACTCATGAATGAGTTCAATCTTTCAACCCAAATAGGTTTGAGTCTACAATATCAATTAGATAATTTTGACATCTTGGTCTTTTTAAGTCCACCAACTTTCATTAAAGGATAGGTTATGAACTCATGTTTATCATCCTATGACTATACTGATAATAATTATCATTATTGTAGAATGCATATGTGATAATATATCACTATCCCTAGGTGTTTCTAATGATATTAAAATCATTTATATATATTCTAAAATAAGTGAATATCTATCACAAAATCTTATGATTGTAAACAATGAAACTATATATATATCATTATGAGATATTTAAATCTATCTCTGTCTAAGCTTACTCATCTCAACCCCTAGGTTTAAAATAGAGTTCTTGAAAGATTCACTCTCTGCAATTTATAAGATAGATTTATACAAAGTTTTTAGTGTTTTTGATAACAAAATAAACCAATGATTGTTTGAGTGTATATAAACGTAAGAGATAACTTTCTAAAGATCAGAATCCTCTAAATAAATAGGGTTATTCAAAACCTTTTCCTATAATTCGATGTCTATCAAATGACCAAGTTTACTACATATTTACTCAATGAGTTCGATGATATCGAACAATGGCATAAAAGGTTTTCTTCATAGTATTCTCGCTTTAAAGTAAAGTATTCTATTGTGTATAATCTACAGTTTAAATAGCTATTTCAATGACATTAGTCTATCATACACTTGAATTCTATGGCCTCTTGCACTCTAAGTATTGCCTCAAAGCTAGACAATATAATTTCTCTATTTTTCTATGTAACTATGTTTACATACTTTGCTATGATCAAAGTTCATTGTTTTGCATAACTCTAAATACTTTACTCTATGTAAAAACATCTCTGTAAGCTGATACAGAATATAATTATCATAGTTAAAGAATGATATAATTGTTTTAAATGAGATATCCTTACCTCTATGACAATAGTTTCCATATCATGTTCTAATTCCTCCTTCCTACCTTTGCTACACATGCTACATGAGTATGCCTTCTTCTATGTTGTCACTCCTACAACATACTGCGAACAATGCTCTATATTCATGCTAATATCAGTGCTCTCTATGTCTCATAAAAACTCTTGCCCCACGGATTCTTACTCAGTACAAGGCTTTGTATCAAATGCAGTCCTTCATTTCTCTCTACACTTGGAGTCTCACCCAAATAGTCTATATTCAACACATACCTTTTCCTTCAATGATATAGCCTTTTAAAAGTCTTAACTCTCCACAATATCATGGATTTCTCCTGCATTTATGCCTAATTTCAATCTAAGTGGCATGCAAAAACAATAATGGAGTAATTGGTCATTATGACCACTCCTAATTGATTGATAGCTCCTCCATACTCTCCAAAACCAACGTGGATTAAAGGGTTTGAGCATCCATAACTAAGATGAAGTGGTTTGCATGCAACTATACCATGTTTCCTTAAGAAGCTCATCGACAAAAAAATAGGTTTAAACTTATATATATATATATATATATATATATATATATATATATATATATATATATATATATATATATATATATATATATATATATATATATATATATATATATATATATATATATATATATATATATATATATATATATATATATATATATATATATATATATATATATATATATATATATATATATATATATATATATATATATATATTGGAGTAAACAATGTATACTTACGTTGTTTCAAACACTTGACAAGATATGAGAATGGGGTCGAGGTATTCTCCCCCTCTCAAAATTACATAAACATCAAAATAGACAAAATAACATGATAGAATTCCAATCAGGAATTACCAATAATAAAATTTAGTTTAACTACTATCAACCATTTCCTTGTCGATGGTCATAAACTATCCCAACTTAGTTTTCAACAAAACCTAAGCTTAATGGATCTAGTTGACAATTGACAATTTGTCGAGTCAAAACCAAATTTAGACCAGTTGGTCAAGCACAACTTACCACACTCAACAAATGTTCACTAAACTGTGAAAGCACGAGACTTAGATGGCAACAATATTTTCTTATCCATATGTCTATTCTCTACTCTCCGATGATGCTCTCCCTCTCTTTCTTGGAGGGTGGAAAACATATTTCCTTGTTACAACTTGCAATCACCAAACTGGGATTAGTGCATCATTAGTCAATTCATAAACCTTATGAATAAATAATCATAACATCTTATAACTACATGTATAAATTCTAATCATATAAACATTAACTCATGATATCATTGATTTATCTTGACATTTTCACATTACATCAAATCATTAATTCATGCATGATTAACTATTAATTATGTGCAAGTAAAAAGTAAATCATAGTCAAAATTTGGGGTGTGACACAAAGAATGACAGATCATATGCATACTAAATAATCTAACATAATATAAATGTAAAGGAAATATGCTCTTCAAAGAATATACATGTGTAAACATTATAGAATTAAGCCTAATTAGGGTTTTAAAACATAAATGTAGCATGAAAAACATAAACCTAATAATGAAACCAATATAATATTTTAAATAAGAAAATAATATGGAAATACAATCATGGCTCGGGACATCACCATGAGAGAAAAAATAATAATCATGATGAACACTTTCAAGAAGGATCCATTATCAAGTTCGCATTTGATGTAAAATAAAAAATTAGAAATGACCCGATCTAAAAATGAAATAAAAAATCAAACCCTAAAGCTTAAATGTTAGGGTGTGTAAGATCATTTCATCATTTTAGTTCAACAATCTATGTAGGGAAATAAAACACACTGTACATAAATAACTTAGGGCTAAATTAATTAATTAACCTCAATAAAAATTCACCTTAGGATTATGAGTTGTGATAGAGAATTAAATAAATATGGTGATAAATGTACATAGGAAATAAATAAATAAAGGTACTTAGCTCTAGATTTGATGTTTATTATATACTATGACAAATTTTGCCAAATGATTCACCACTATGTTAGTACCTACTAATATGTCAAATGACTATCTCTAGGATGATATGTCTATTGTTTGATGCTCCAAGTCATTTTTTTCTTGTCAAAATGATCTCCACAAGCATGGATTGGATTTATGTTGTGTAGAATTGACCCTATTTTGAAGATTTGATCTAGCAGACTTTAAATTCTATGTTAACATTTGAATGTTGAGAGCTATAGCATATGAGCAGTAGTGTTGATGAACACTTTTGGGAATTTGCTATGTTAGGATATTCTCCTTATGTCAAAACCTTGGCTCTCATTAAATAGTTTGGAACAATTCAAAGACATTCCAAGCAATTAGGAAAATTTCCTAAGTGTTGATCTAATGCATACAATGAGCAAATTTTGATGTGAGAAGATTATTCCTTGAAGCTCCTTCATCAAAATCTAGATGTGCTCAATGATTCCTATATGATAACAATGAATTCTGGTTTATCTTTTGTACATCACATTAGGATACAATTTAAACATTTTCATGCTCAGGTCAAAAAATAGCTAGTTGTAAAGTAGTCAACTTGGGCCTAGGATTAAATTTAAATTTGAAAGTTATGGGGTTGACATTGTGTCCACAAGTTTGAACCTAGTTCATTTCCATGTCATGGAATCAACCCAGAGAAATGAATGGATTTAGATTTGTAGGATGGATCTAGATCCTTGGGATGTGTGCAGATAAGTTCATGTTATTTTACCAAGTTTCATGCATAACTATGTTATTTTATACACTAGTCATTACATTCAAGACAAACAAGTCAATGTGAACTTTCATTTAATGAAAACAAAAGAAATTATAGAGTATTTACTTTCCATCTTGTAAGATGTTAATGAATATATTGTAAAAATATTCTCTAATTGATTAAAAAAAAATTTCTCAAAAGATTTTTTTTTTTTACTTCTAAATAACATATCTTTAAGATTTTCTTTTTCTTTTAGGACTTAGGGAGCAAGTTTGCAGTCTATTTATGAAACATTAAGATTAATAATTTACGTTAGCAATCTTAACATCATATATTGCACTTATAAAGTCAGTAATCTTAACATCATATATTACACTTATAATTACACTTATAAAGTTATATATATATACCTAGCTGTTGTATTCTTCTAAGTTTGTAAACGTTAGCTATTTTTTTCTCATATCGTTAGATATTTTTTGTTCTCATATTTTTATGTGTGCTTAACATACCTATATACTTTCTACATGTAGCGGTATTGGACGAGATTCCATAGTTGATGTATATCTCCAAAATCATTATTCAATGGTTGTGTAGGGATGAGATTTTGTTGTTGAGTTGAGTGTAGCTGATATAATTGGAGATGTCAATTTAGATATTTATGTGCAACTAACATGCCTATATGCATGTATTAGTGTCAATTTAGAGATTGTCTATCTCAAAAACTATTATGACCTTTTAAGGATTGTGTAAGGATGATTTCTTTGTTTTTAAGTGTAGTTGATGTAGTTAAAGATTGCCAATTTGAATATTGAAGGACAAATGTTTTGAATAAGAATTAATAAAACTTGAACAATCAAATTTAAAAATTATGTTTGTAATCCACAACATTTGTTGTAGAAATAAGAGATAAATGTGCATGCATGATTACATTTGACTATATATTTTTAGTTTTGACTCAAGAGAATAAATGCTAAACAAATAGTCATGGAGGAATCTAGACCAAAACCACCATAATAACAATTAGGTGTTATTTCATAAAATCTAAATACAAATAATAAGCATATGATAACAATTTATTATTTATTTTTCTCACCAATTTGTAATTTAAATAATTCATTCATTAGTAATGTGAAACTTATAGGTAATGTGATTTTTGGCCTAACTTCTTCACTATAAATAATTCTTATAGGTTTCAATTTAAATACAAGAAACAAATTTTTTCTTGAAGAGCAAAGGACTAAAAGGGTTGGTTCTTGCATTTAGCAAGACTTGATCCTTTGGAGCTCTTTGTGAACCCTTCAACTTAACCAACAAACTAAGGGCCACTTGATGATTTAAGCATATTGTAAATATATTTATTTTAAGAGTTGTCCTTTCTCAATAGGTTAATGTAAATCTTCATGGTGGTTTGTGGGCTTATCATATAAAGGCTTGGTTTGCCATGTTTTTAATTGATAAACATGCATTAACATACATGATCAACCATAATTTAATATAACAACATCACATACACATTTGAGGTAATAGTAAATTTTTATTTAATGAGTATAATAAATACTTGTTATAATAACCTTTCGTGTGTGTGTGTGTGCGTGCGCGCGCACGCATGTGTGCAGGTGCGGGCATGAGCGTGGGTGTGTGCATGTGTGTTCTTCATATTTTTAATGTTTGATAAAAATTCTACACAATTTTACCAAAAATTTTACAAATTTAAGTGAACCTTAAGAACCTAAAATTACTAATTCACAAAAGAATTGTTCAAATTAGAATATTGCTAACTAAAAATAAATTGATTTTAAATAAAAAATATTTTTATAATAAATAGCTCATAACTTTATTAATTATTTATTTTAATTGGGTTACATAACAAAAGCATAGAAGCATAAATAATATGTTTGCTTGCAAAAACTAATAATTAATTGAGGCAACCAGGATTATCTCCTCCAGGACCTCCAAAGAACATATAATGACCCCATTCTGGATTAATATTGTCAGTGCCAAGAGTTAAATCATAGCAAAGTGGTTTAGGTATATTCGTAGACTCTTGAGGGTACACAACAGTATTGTTAGAGTTGTGCATTTCAATGTCCCTAATGTAAGCTGTATTTGTGAAGCCCTCTTTAGGGAAATGACCACTACCCATATGTGTTTTTGATAGTGGGGTTCCCATAACATTAGTTTGATAACAAACTTCCCCTCCATATTGCACTACATTGGCTGATTCGGCCAATGAACTAAATAAGGATCCAGGCCAATAACCCACAGTTTTGTTTTCTATATATAAGGACCATATTGGCTTGTCTTCTAAAATTTCCTGTAAAGTAAGAGCCTTATCGTTAGTTTATTGGAAAAAAAATCATCAATCATAAAGGAAAAAATAAAGTGTGTCATTCCAATTAGATGCCTTAGCATATAAGATCTAAACTATCCTTGTATTAACATTCAAAATCAAATTTAAAAAATCACCATTTTCTATCACTCTACACTATGAAATTAGATTTTTTTAAAAAATATTAATCTTTGTATAAATTAAATTTAATTAATAATAGAGATGTGTATATTTTATAATAAAATTTATAAGTTAGAATTTATAGTAAACAATTCCTTTTAGCTACATAAATTTGTTATAACAGAGATTATATGTTGAAAATTATACATAGAGATTATATGTTGCCAATCAGTAAAGAAATACATGTTTTACTCTATTAAAGCTGTCACTTACTCTGTTTACACTTATCAGTATTTCAGACTGATCTTTGCCATACTCAGATATATGTTCTAGAGGTTGGCCCGGATAGTATTCTGCACTATTCAACAACACAAATCCTGGACACTCCACATTCCTGCAGCCTGTAGACTGGTAATTATCAGCCTGCATCAAGATGGTAGCATATGTGTATCAGTCGACTATATAACTTAAACCTGGATATAAAGACAAATATCATGATAGTCAAATTGCATGGTTACCGTCCAATATACAAACAGCCTAGGTCGGGAATCGCCATAATGAGATGGGAAGACCTGAAATTGTAGAATCATAGATTGCAATATTAGATTATTGTGTTGCAAATTTTCCGCCCTTCAACAAATTACATTATATGAATTTATACAATACTTACTTCCCAGCCAACTTCGTTTGTTTGTGTTGTTGGCAGTCCTTGATCACGGACAAGCCAAATTTGAGCGAGGCTAAAAACACCATCAGATGCCACGTACGGTTCCCATATATTAAACTTTCCTTGTGCTCTATAGGCTTCCACAGGTGAAAATTGCACAACAGCATACTTCAAAATAACAGGAAACATTATGCTTTGAGTGTAAATTGCATTTTCAGACAGCCATATAAATTGAACAAATCATGTCATAAGGCAAGTCTAAGGAATAATAGACATCAGATTTCCGCAGTCTATGTTATTATATCTGAATGTTTCAGGATTAAACTGTGTGAAAATTTTTCCGTTCAACATTTTGGATCACTCTGTGATCTATCATCAGGGAGTAGAGAGCAAGAGAAGAGAAATAGAAATGGTGGATCATGGAGTGTGATCCCAAACGTTGAAGGAAAAAAATTTCACACAGTTAAATCCTGAAACATTCAGATATAAGTGTAAAAAAGTTTCTTTGATGGATTTTTAAACGTCTTGTTTGGCTTGAACCCTGGCATTCACGACTTTTACCCTTGTTCTTGAGGTATCTTGGAGTTGTCAAGATGATGTCTATACAGAGAGAAATTTTATTATAATTTATTTTTCTCTAACAAAGGCTTCACATATGCTAAATTGACATTAAGATTGACTGCATTAAAAAAACAAGCTTCTCTTTTATAATAAAATATGAAAAATATTTAAACTTCTCATTAGATATACCTCATGAATCAGAGTTGAAGATTCTATCATTTTTCTCCTCAAAAACTTATTTACAGATCCTGCTGCTTTTACTTGTTCGTACTTTATCTCCATAACAGAGACTGTTCCTTCTAGACACTTTTTTCTAAGTCCACTGTCTGAGATATTTAAGGGAGGTTCCCCAGCTTGAGCATCCCTCCAGCCTATATTTGAATTCTTCTACAATTGCACAGTCTAAATTAATAATACAGCCACAATTCAATGATAGTATATAAAGCCAATAGAAAATTGGGGTACAATAAAAACACTATTAAACTAGTATATTCCACTACCCATACAAAGTTCGGCTTTGAAAAGAAAATTTTCAAGGTAGATTATAAAAATGAACCATCTTATACGGGACCGAAACCCTTATCCCTGCTTACTGATTTAAAATCATGAGCCATCTGTATAAACAGTATAAGCTATATGATGAAATTGAAAAATGAAATCACAAATATTAACTAAGGAAGAATCTGTGATTTATACTGTTTAAATGGAATAGAAAATACCACACATCTATTTAATACAGCTTAAATGAAGTAGAAGATGTACCATAGTTTCTATGCACCTTTTAATCATACTAAGCTCAGTTACGTATACATGTGCAATCCTATACATTAATATTTTATCTCAACGGAGTTTAATAGATCCACCAATTTATCTTGAAAGACATTAAAAATGGCTATCCTCATCATAGTTTAAAAGAAACTCTTTTCTACAAAGAATTTAATATCATACCTTATCATACCCATATTGTTGTTTTGCAGGGTGGAGGGATATTTGATCAGTAAATTAGACACACAGTATCCTGTTTCCATTGTCATGCTGCATATGAAAATAAGTACTTTTATAGTCGAGTTTAAATGGAAAAAATAACAGAGATTAGAAAAAAAAATTGACTTACTGTGTAATTGTGAACAGCTGGTGGATTAACGTAATTGATATAATCGTGGATGCTCCTATTGCATAGTTCAGCTGGGGATACTAAAATCATAAATGGTACACAGAGCACATAAGCAAAAACCAAATGGAACTTACAAAAAGCCATCGATGAAACAGACTAGTAATCTGTAAACTATCGCCGATACTAACAAATTAGAACTAGAGATGCACATTTATAACCAAGTCTAAATTGTTTGAGACGACTTAAGCTTCAAATGCGGTCGTTGTAGGAAAAAAATTATCAGATCAAATAGTCACTAACAATAATATAAATTCACGCCAAAATGATACTCAAAATTAATAATAAATAGTTGTAAGTCAAATGATATTTAACAGTCAAGCGCGTCATGGAAATGGTATCATGGTTCTCCACAATTGCCGTGCCAAATTGACCAACCGATTACAGAATGTTGGTCGTGGGGCAATCTCTTGTTGGAAAATTCAGACTTATTTTATGGGTTCCTACATTTATACACGGCATGTTGAGGTGACGTACGACCAATAAACGTAAGGAATGGCGCTAATTTGAAAGCACTTTCCACATGAAGCCTTTGCCAACGGGAAAAGACTTTTAGGAGATTGGCTCTCTTAAAAGCTAGATGTAATTATATTTTATAAATTTTTATAAAATTAATTATTAGCAAATTTTATTTAATGGGTAATGAGTATATCTATAAGTTTTAATAATAATTTAGATTATAATTTAATTTTCAAAGAATATAAAGAAAAGTAAACAATATTTTATGTGATTATAGTTGTTTTGTATATTGTATATATTAAGGGGTTGGAATATATAATTGAAGTGAAGTTTAGAAATGTGAGATTGTTATTATATAAAGAAGATCTTTTTGCTTCCTAAGGGACATAAATGTAGTATCTTGCATGTATGTACCTCTTGTAAGTTAAGGTTGAGGAGATTCATGAATTAGTGAGATGTTGCACCTCAGTGAGTGTGAACCGCTAATGATCAATGTTTTTTATTTCAATTGATGATCTTTCAAGTGTTAAACCCTAAAATTTGTGGGTTATCAAGGCCCACACCATCTAAACTAGGAGTTGGTAGCAATTATCATCAATAATCAGAACAATTGGGACAAGTTACGGGTCATGTGGATCCCGTGGTGCACCTACATAATGTTCGTTCACAACAAAGAGTAGAAGATATGGCGGGTTGCTCTCACTTTTGTTCACGATACCAATAACTTATCGTGATGCTCCATTCACAAGACTTGCTCTGACTCATAAAATTGAATTGAGTACCCTAGCATCTAGTTGTTTGTTCTAAAGATTTGAACACAATCATCCCCTTGTTTGTTCTGCATTACAACAAGCAACTAGCATTCCCAATGATCTAAGCATATGCTTATTGTGCAATACAACCAAGTTGTTTGTTGTAAACAAATGTATTAAGCAAATGTATTAAGGAATAAAATGCACCCTGTCTATCATTGGTGAGGAAAGGATTATAGCATGACGTAAGGATTTCCCAATCTCAAACTGGTGGCTTGGCATTCTTAATATTGGACGAAAGGTTATGAAATGCAAGTTGGGTTCTTTTCATATTAATGAACTCCTTTAATTATGTGAACATTATAGTGCTCGAAATTGTCTCACGCCGTAAAATTCACGCAGGTCATCGGTTGTTCCTATCACATATTCCTTGAACCTCCTATTGCTACAAGTGCTAGTAATAGCCCTAATGCTTGATTCACATTATGCCGTGTACTTCCGTTCATGTCATTTAATTACGCTGAACTGATTGTTTAAGTGAACGCTAAGCTGTGTTTATATAACCACCGCCAACGTATTTGTAGATGGACGTAGACAAATTAAGCACTGTGATTACCAAATCGAAGGGTCGTTGTGCAAGCCATCTAGTGCAATTCTCAATGCCACCAGAGAGATCATTGCATATTATGTTTGAGAAATTTTCTTCTATTTATTAGAAAAGAGTGTGCAACTGCAGATTAAATGAAAGGAGCCCAAATCAGATATAACTCTCGGGAATTGATGTTTTCGGCCCGGTTGTCGAAGCGAGAGTAGATCAAGCATCCGTAATGGGTCTGCTTATTATGTTTAATCAGATAAGCTAAGAGAATATTTGCCGAAGATGGTAGCAAGCAAGCCGAGTGGAAATGGGCTGGCCTCTCAGCCGTAACTTGTTTTCTTCCTCCAGAACGGAACCATGGACTTAATCTAACTTAAGTTGTGCAAATGCCAAACGCATGAGGTGCAGATTCAAGCCAGAGAGCTTGGAGTGCGTTCCATTCAGAGTGCATGTACACCATCCCAAACAATATTTTTGAGAGGAATCTTGAGCGACTTTAGGCAACTCTCTTATAAAATCTTGCGGGAAAAATGTCACAATTGAATATGGAGGACGATGGCAATTTAATGATGAACTTCTGTCATCTCTTGGCGTTACAATGTAGAATACAACACAACCTGTGTGTTAGGAAATTAGGTGTTTCAAATTTCTTGTTATTATTTATTTATCTTTTAATATTTTTTAGTAGTGATATATTATTGTTATTATTTAATATTTAGTTCGAGCACCAATTGGGGCACTCGAATTTGATGTGTGAGTTATGCCAAGTGTGAGTACATTGCAATAGTAGAATATTAATATTTTATCTGACATTATTTTTAGCAAATGGGATGCCCTACTTTTGTGGGATCATATAATAGATGCTATTATAAATTCTATTATGCATAAGAGTTAGATTTAGAGAGTGTTATTGGGAATATTGACCAACTATGACAAAGTGTTTATTATTTGTCATCAGAGCCTAATTTTAGATAGAAATCTTGCCTATTTTTGGCACCACAACTCGTGGGAGGTTTTGTACATGGTTTTGCAAACCACAAATGGTTTCTAGGTTGCGAGAAATCTATAAATTGAGAGCTTGAGGAGTAGCTTGTATTATGAGAGTTTGTAGATATACAAATGTTGTCCAAATGTTATCGGAATTACTTTGTATTTGAATGCTGGTGTATTACTCCTATAAGCACTTGCATTGTAGGTGTATTGTAATCATGTTTTAGATTTTGTAATACATTGTACAAGTTTTGGAGTGGATTTTTTCTTCCCAAAGGATTTATCCCACATAAATCACTATGTTATGGTTTATTACATATTGTTGTTTTCCATGTGTTTCTCTAATGTCTATAATACGTTTAGATCAGATTTGAAGTTATTTGCATAGTACTCCTCTCATAGATTAGTGTAGAATGTTATTTCTATATATAAGTGCCTCTTTACAAGTGGTATTAGAGTTTGAACAAGTTTGGTTCTAATTGTTGGGTAAAGGGTTTTTTGAACTAGTCCAATTTAAGTGTGAGCTTGTGCAAAAAAAGAAGAACTTTGTGATCTTTATTGCAAGAAGTAAACATGATTTAAAATAAATAATTTAAAACAAATATAAATCAGATTTAAAATGTTTCTAAGATTTTACAAATATATCAAATTTCTACTCAAATTAAACATAATTTTTCCACAACCATGTAGCTCAAAATTTGGCAATGAACACTTAGAAACACCTTCAATATTATAAATCTAAAAAAAATATTTAAAACCCAACCACATAACACAATAAACTTGTTGGGAATAATTAGCAATAGAAAACCTCAAAATACCTAAAAAATTGTTAACACAATGCACACTATGGACACCCAAATTTGGCAATTTGTGCACCAAATAAAAGATATTCCTTTAAATACTTGAAAATAAACCACTGAATGTCTGAAAAACTTATATATATGATGTAATTACAGTAATTACGATAGCTGCAATATACTAAAATTAAAACCACACAAACTACTACAAACATGATGCTTCTAATACCCTAGATTTGATAATTTTGACACCATATTCCGCTGTACTAGCCACAAATCTACAAGAGGCACCTCGAAAATTTTCTAGAATAGAAAATTACTATTGTACAACACTTGCAATAGAAACCAACACAACAAAAAATATAGAAATCAAACTACATAAAAGAACACCCAAAAGCCTACAAACAAACACACAAAAATCTTCAAACTACTCCAATTCTTTTATGATCTTCTAGTAGAATGCTAAAAAATAATATACATGGTTATAAATTCCCACACAATAGCAAGAATAGTAGTGAATAAACTAAAAACTATCACTTCGCATCTTCACACAGAACAGGTCTAAACACACACAACTAAAACAAGCTAAAATATGTAATTCTAGAAGCACATTCACAACCTGTGAATGAGATTGTCTTAATGAACCAAATGCATTTCATCCTCTGATCCAAAAAATCAATGGGATTTCTTCCATTGATCTAAATCTCCAATTGTTTTTGTCCACATAAGTTATTGTAAGAACACAAGTGTTCAATACAAATTTTGACAGGGTTTTGGTTTATAGAAATTGGGTGCCATAAATGAAGAAATTGCCTCCAATTTATATGGATTTGAGAGCCCATCAATTCCAAATTTCTCTCTTCAAAATAAAATAAAATAATGTTATTTCCAACAACTTCCTTGACAAAGTGCTCACCTATCATAATCGTAGCAAGATTCTCGACTAAAAGTAAGCAATAACTCTTACAAGATGTCATAATTTTTTTTATACAGTGTACTAAATTTAGATGCCACATGATCTTACGAGTTACAAAATGCTCCATAGGAAATCTCACACCCCATTTTGGGTTGCACACACAAGTTAAAATAATAAAATATTTAATACTTAATTGGCCCCAATTAAGCAACTTGAAAATATGAATTAATATGGGTCTAAAATATTAAATATTGAATAAATTATTTTCCATACTCCCTTCTTAACCCAAAGAAAGTATTAGAATGGGCATTTTGTCCATAAAATTAAATTAATTAAAAATGGGACATTATAAGTCTGCCCTTCTCAAAATTGCTTGTCCTCAAGAAGTGTTGATTCAACTCTCCAACTTATTAGCATTGAAACTCTTTACAAATACTAAGTCCCAAATCATCCTTGGTAAATTCTATGGCATGGTCGTTTTGCCTGTGCATATTTTCCTTGCAATTTGTTTATTTCTTGGGGTTGCTTAAGTGGAAAATGTACTCACCACCATGCTTTTGTTGCACTACTCTTAGAATACAATGTCAAACTAAAAAACTTGCATTAGGTGATGCTTCTACATTTCCCTTTATCTTTTTCATCATTGTTAGAATACTCCCCATGATGACATGATATAGAACCAAACTAATGTAAAAATTATTTTCTACCATTATCCCTTTTATCAAAGAAGTAATTGAAATGTTTACCTCCTTTGACTGATTTAAGAATTTTTGAGATATTTGTAGCAACACTATCATTCTCAATATAAATACCATCAATGTAACAAGAATCAACTAAAGCATCCAAAAATTCATTTCCCACAAATTGACTAACTTCTAAATCATTCTCATATATCAAGGGTTCCATGTTTTCAATGCTTGAAATCTTGACAAGTGTTTCTTGGACACCATTAGAAATTACTGGGATATTTTCTTCAATTATTAGATCTTTATATTCAACATGAAAAGCTGATTTTTAATTGAATTCACTAAGAAAAGCATTGTCCTAGCATGTAAATTCATTAGAAATTACTAAAAAATCTTTTTTCACATAAAATCTCTTTACCTTTTACTTGCATATTGGATTTCTCCATATTTTGTTTCTTCTCACTTTCTTGTGGGTTTGATTGTTTTTCTTTCTACAAAAGAATTTTCTTTGTCTCCAAATTGTTCATCCATGCCTTAATGCCTTTTATGGCTTTGATGATGTAAATGACTTAGTCCTAATGTTTTATTAAGATTTTTTCACTAGCTTATTGTAATACTCTTGGTGAAATATAGTCAATGTGAGAATATTAATATGGAATAAAATTATAATTGAGTAAAATTTTTAATTTTGCTCTTTTTATGTAATAATATAGATATGTGTGGTCTTTACGCCAATTTCTAATTTGTATATTTGATTCAATATTAATGTGAAACCTATGGGCAATATATTTTTACATTAACCTTTTTAGTATGAAAGAATGCATAGGTATAATTAGACCCAATTTAAATACAAGTAATGATTTTTTTCTTAAAGAGTGAAGGACTAAAGGGGTTCATTCTTGAATTTAGAAAGACTTGCTCCTTTGGAGCTCTTTGTGAATGCTTCATCCTAACCAACAAACTAAGGCCACTGGATAATTTAACTATATTGTAAATAGCTTTAGTTTAAGAGTTGACCATAATAGATTAATGTAAATCTTCATAGTGGTATGTGCGATTGGAATATAAAGGTTTGCTTTTCCATTCTTTTAATTGATAAACCCACATTAACATACATGATCAGCCATAATTTAATATAACATCATCACATACACATTTGAGGTAACAGTAAATTTTATTTAATGAGTATAATAAATACTTGTTATAATAACCTTTCTAAAATAATTAGATATATAAAAAAATAAAAAAATATATTATAATAATTTATAAATCCTAAACATTATATATATAGGTTTAGTTTTTCCATTCTACACAATTTTAATAAAAACTTTACAAATTTATTATCAATGAACCTTAAAAACCTAAAATTACTAATTCACAAAAAAATTGTTTGAATTCAAAATATTGCTAACTAAGAAAATTAAAATCTATTTTAATTAAAAGATGTTTTTATAATAAAATAGCTCATAACTTTATTAATTTTCTATTTTAATTGGTTTACATAAAAAAAGCATAGATGCATTAATAATATATTTTCTTGCAAAAACTAATAATCAATTGAGGCAACTAGGATTATTTCCTCTAGGACCTCCAAAGAACATATAATGACCCCATTCTGGATTAGTATTGTCAGTGCCAAGAGTTAAATCCTAGCAAAGAGGTTTAGGTATAATCGTAGATTCTTGAGGGTACACAAGAGTATCATTAGAGTTGTGCATTTCGATGTCCCTAATGTAAGCTACATTTGAGAAGCCCTCTTTAGGGAAATGACCATTGCCCATATGTGTTTTTGATAGTGGGGTTCCCATAACATTAGTTATATAAACCTTTCTAAAATAATTAGATATATAAAAAATATAAAAAATATATTATAACAATTTTAATAAAAACTTTACAAATTTATTGTCAATGAACCTTGAAAACCTAAAATTACTAATTCACAAAAGAATTGTTTGAATTCAAAATATTGCTAACTAAGAAAATTAAAATCTATTTTAATTAAGAGATATTTTTATAATAAAATAGCTCATAACTTTATTAATTATCTATTTTAATTGATTTACATAACAAAAGCATAGATGCATTAATAATATATTTTCTTGCAAAAACTAATAATCAGTTGAGGCAACTAGGATTATTTCCTCTAGGACTGCCAAAGAACATATAATGACCCCATTCTAGATTAGTATTGTCAGTGCCAAGAGTTAAATCATAGCAAAGAGGTTTAGGTATAATCATAGATTCTTGAGGGTACACAAGAGTATCATTAGAGTTGTGCATTTCAATGTCCCTAATGTAAGCTGCATTTGAGAAGCCCTCTTTAGGGAAATGACCACTTCCCATAAATGTCTTTGATAGTCGGGTTCCCATAACATTAGTTATATAAACCTTTCTAAAATAATTAGATATATAAAAAAATAGAAAAAATATATTATAACAATTTTAATAAAAACTTTACAAATTTATTGTCAATGAACCTTAAAAACCTAAAATTACTAATTCACAAAAGAATTGTTCGAATTCAAAATATTGCTAACTAAGAAAATTAAAATCTATTTTAATTAAAAGATATTTTTATAATAAAATAGCTCATAACTTTATTAATTTTCTATTTTAATTGGTTTACATAACAAAAGCATAGATGCATTAATAATATATTTTCTTGCAAAAACTAATAATCAATTGAGGCAACTGGGATTATTTTTTCCAGGACCTCCAAAGAACATATAATGACCTCATTCTGGGTTAGTATTGTGAGTCCCAAGAGTTAAATCATAGCAAAGAGGTTTAGGTATAATCGTAGATTCTTGAGGGCACACAAGAGTATCATTAGAGTTGTGCATTTCAATGTCCCAAATGTAAGATGCATTTGAGAAGCCCTCTTTAGGAAAATGACCACTACCCATATGTGTTTTTGATAGTGGGGTTCCCATTGTTAGATTCAGGACAAACAATTGAGAGGGGGGGTGAATCAGTTGTCCAAAACTTTCTTCCAATTTAAACACTTAAATCCACATTGTAATTCAGTAGCATAATAACAATTCAATCATGGAAACACAATGCATTTAAACCAAGGGCAACAACACATCAACACATAAGACACCAAGATTTTGACGTGGAAAACCTGGTTAAGGGAAAAACCACAGGGCGATTAACCCAAGATTGTATTCTCTATTAGAAGAATAGAAAGAACAAAATGGCACATGCCAATTAGGGCTCATTGCCTACAAGAGACACACTATCTACAAAATAATAAGTATCACATACATGAACTGGAGAATAGCATTTTCATCATGCTTGAATCAGTTCCATTTAAGCCCAATACTTTTTCTCTACCTTTTTCTCTCCTCTTTGCTACCACACACTCATCTCCACAAGACACTTTTGAAATGACTTTCCAAACCCTTATTTATACAAGGCATTGACTTAGGAATAATCATCTAAGTCGGCAGACATCTATAAGAACATTCGTAGGATGTATAACTCATCCAATCAGCTAGTCTTAGGAAGAACACCATCATCTAGAGGTAATTCTTCAATTGTGAGCTTAAACTTCAATGCGGACCACCAACACGAACTAGACACGATCTAAAGACCACCACAAGATTGTCTGAATCATCAAGAACATCCACACTACATTTGCTTACTCAAATCCTTATCTTCTTCATCCGAAACCTCAAGAACATAGTCTGCCATCACTGTCATAATGGAATAGATGCTTGCGGACCTCTAAAGCACAAACCAATTGAGTTGTCACCTCACAATAGACTACCTTAATAGTCTACCAAATCCGCAGAATAGGATATTCTATTTCCAGATCTCACCAGACCTATCTATGTCACTTTGTCACCTCTGAACACCTGTCGGAACTAGTTTTACTTGAGCGGCCACAACTTCTTCAGAACTTGTGCAGACCTCTAAAATCTTTACTGGATCATCTTAAGACACATATCTACAAACCCTTTAAACCACATCCTCTGATCCTCATCTTAACTTGGACTTTTACCTTACTATCTTCACTATTCCTAATATGACCAATTTTCTCAATATCCTCAACAAATAGGTCATCCAATCCTTATCATTAATGTAATAGGAGTATGATGACATCAATGATAACACCGGTTAGGCCCATACTTGCAACAATCTCCCCCTTTGTCATTGATGGCAACATATGATGTGAAAAATTATTTTGACCAGCAAGACAAGAACTTCTCTTTACTGTCACAACTCCCCCTATCAGCAACAACCATTCACATGTCTTCTCTTCCTTTCCTGCTCCCCCTTTGATTAGTAGCTACTTGTTTTTCACATGTCTTCTCTCCCTCTTTGACATCAATGGCAAAAGGCACATACTTGCAACTTCACCATTTCAAACTCATACCAGCTGCTCCCCCTGAGTAGCAGCTTCCCAATCATCAATCCGAACCACAAGATATGACTGTGATATCCACTGGACTGATGCACATTAGTGCACTTTAGTTTATCACTGGAGGGGCAATAATCCCTAACTTCTCCCTGAAACACTCAAAAGAGTCCTTAGGTAGAGGTTTAGTAAAGATATCTGCAACCTGGTCCTTAGAGGGCACAAACTCCAATCTGACTTCATTCTTGTTCACTTGCTCTCTCAAAAACTAAAACTTGATAGATATATGTTTAGTTTTTAAATGCAACACCAGATTCTTAGATATATTTATTGCACTTGAGTTAGCACAGAAGATTGTGATAGGCTCCTCATACTCCACTCTTATGTCTCTTAGCATTTGTTTCATCCACAAGACTCGAGTGAAACTACGTGCTACTGCAATATATTCTTCTTCTGTAGTGGACAGAGATATTGCCTCTTGTTTTTTGCTCAGCCAAGAAACCAATCTCTTCCCTAAAAAGAATGCTCCACCACTGGTACTCTTCTAGTCATCCACATCTCCTGCCCAATCCGCATCTGTATATGCATGAAGAGAGAAATCATGATATTTGGGATACCACAATCCATACTCAACTGTCCCTTTTAAATATCTAAAAATCCTCTTGATTGCCATGACATGAGATTCTCTAGGATCAGCTTGGAATCTAGCAACAAGACCAACAACCTGCATAATGTCTGGTCTAGTTTGAGTAAGATACAACAGTCCTCCAATCATTGACCTATACTCTTTTTTATCAGCCTTAGGTGAGTCATCATCTTTGCTTAATTTGCATCCAGTTGCCATGGGAGTATTCATTGGCTTTGAGTCTTCCATCCCAATTTTTTTCAACAATTCTTTCACATATTTGGTTTGAGAAATAAAGATTCCATTCTTTGTTTGAGTGATTTGTAGACCCAAGAAGAAATTCATTTCCCCAAGCATGGACATCTCAAATTCACTTTTCATTTGATTTGCAAAGGTTTTGCACATACTATCTTTTCCTCCAAAAATGATATCATCAACAAACACTTCAACAATCAAGATATTTTCATGATCAATTTTGAAATACAAATTACTGTCAGCAGTGCCTTTGTTGAAACCAATCTTCAAAAAATGCTTATCCAATCTTTCATACTAGGCTCTTAGGGCTTGCTTCAATCCATAAAACACTTTCTTCAATTTGCAAACCATATCACCATGATTAGACAATTGAAATCTATTCGGTTGCTTAATGTATACTTCTTCTTCCAAGTCACCATTCAGGAAGGTAGACTTGGCATCCATCTAATAAACTTTGAAATCCTTGAAAGAAGCAAAAACAAGAAATAGTCTGACTTCTTCAATTCTTGCTACTGGAGCAAAAGTTTCTTCAAAATCAACTCCTTCTATTTGAGAATAGCCCTTGTAGACCAATCTGGCTTTATTTCTGATTACTTCACCAACTTCATTCAGTTTGTTTTGGAAGACCCATTTGGTTCCAATCACATTCTTGTTTCTAGGTCTAGGAATAAGATCCCAAGTGTGATTTTTCTCAATTTGCATTAGTTCTTCCTCCATTGCTTTAGTCCAATTCTCATCATTGCAAGCTTCATTCACAATCTTAGGTTTAATCTTTGAGATCAGACAATACTTATCTGAATCTTGAGCAATCCTCCTTCTTGTTTGTACCCCTTTGCTTTTATCACTTATGATCTTATCCTCAAAGTGGTTCAGTCTTACATACCTGGGAACTTTAGGAGTTTCTTGCACATCTGATTCTTGATCAGGCTCATTAAAACTCATCTCTTCTTCCTGATTTACTAGATTAGTTTGAATCTAAATTTTAGAAGGGGCTTGGGCTCATTGAATCAAAACACCATTTTGATCATCTTCATCATATTCATAAAACCTTGAGGATTTTTCAATTCCTTCATCAACCTTCACTTTTGTACTTTCTATAATCTTTCTCAGTATCTTGTTATAACACCAGTATGCTTTGCTTTGAGTAGAGTAACCCAAGAATATTCCTTCATCACTTCTAGCATCAAACTTGCCTAGATCTTCATCTCTTTTGATATAACATTTGCTACCATCAGACTTTGAAATACCTCATAGTAGGAGTGATGCCGAACCAAAGTTCATAAGGAGTCTTACAAGTATTACTTCTAATTTGAACTCGATTGAGAGTATAGACTGCAGTGCTGATAGCTTCTGTCCAATAGATCTGAGGAACATTTGCTTCCATCATCATGGTCCTAGATGCTTCCTAGATGGTTCAGTTCTTTCTCTCAACTACTCCATTCTGCTGTGGAGTCCTAGGAGCAGACAACTATCTTTTTATTCCATGTTTCTCATAGAAATCTATGAACTCACCAGATATTTTTCTATTTTAATCCGGTTTCATTTTCTACCATAACCTTGAATATTTTGAATTTCTCAAGAGCTTCTAATTTCTCTTTCAGAGAGGTTACCCACATCATCCGGGAATAGTCATCAATTAGTAACATGAAGTATCTATCACCTTGCACACTTCTGATTCTTTTTGGACCACATAAATCAATATGAACTAAGTCTAATAATCTGGTAGAAGATTGTTCCTTGCTTTTGAATGAGACTCTGCTTTGTTTACCCATCTGACATTCCTTGCACAAACTATTTGTAGGTTTTACCAATTTTAGAAGATCTCTTACTGCCTGAGTATTGCTTATCTTCATAATATTATCAAAATTCACATGACACATCCTCCTATGCCATAACCAACTCTGATCAATTTGCACAAATAGACAAGATTTACCAGTACCAACTAAATGGAAGATGTTACCTTTTGTTTGAGTACCTGATGCAATCTCTATTCTGGAACTCTCAAAGATCTTGCATTTTCCATTCTTGAATCTAAGATCATAGCCTCTGTCCACCAACTATCCAACACTGAGAAGATTATACTTCAATCCTTCAACATATAGTACATTACCAGTTTTGTTCCTTCCATCAAAGGAAATAGTTCCTCTTCCTCTGATTCTACCAGTAGAATTATCACCAAATTTTACCACTCCTCCTTCATACCTTTCCAAATCTATGAAATTATTTTTGTCACCTATCATATGGTGAGAGCATCCACTGTCAATGACCCAATCATCCTTTTCTTCAACTTGGGCAGCTAGAGCTCTTTCTACAACTTTATGATTGACAGATTCAGAGGACATTGGTTCTTCTTCCTTGATGGCAATAAACACCCAATCACTTCCAGATTTGTTTCCTATTTCTGATTCATCATCTGTTACTCCTTCACTATCATCTTCCTCATGAACATAGTAACAATTGTTTTGGAACCTTGATCTGTTAGGATTTAGCCTTGCAAATCTTTCTAGACACCTTAAGGCAAAATGACCAATCTTATTGTGGTTAAAACACTTAAAAGGCAATTTCCCTTCATACTTACCAGATCCTCTTGGCAGTCTTTTTGCAATAAGAGCTTCAAGTTGAGCAATTTCAGCTTCTTCTTCTTCCAGGTTTTTTCTTGCTTTTTCATACCATGATAGTTTCCTTGAAGAGTTCTCTCCCGGATCAAACCTCTGTTTACCTTTTATAGAGGCACTGGCTTTGAATGTTGATTCAGTCTTTGGGGAGACATCTCCAAACTTAGTCATTTCAAATGCAACCAATTTACCAACTAATTGATCTCTTGTGATAGTTGTATGGGCTCTGAATTCTTCAATGGAAGCAGCTTTAGTTTTATAAGAAGCAAGAAGGGATCTAAGAACTTTGCCAACAATCTCATCTTCATCCAAGACTCCACTAGCACATCTAATGCCACAAACAAGCTCATTTACTCTTGGCATAAAAGTAGTGATATTTTTATCTTCTCTCATCTTCAAATTTTCAAATTTCCCTTTCAGACTCTGTAACCTTGCACATTTAACATAGTTGTCTCCTTCATGCAGAAGTTCCAAATTTTTCCAAATCTCAAAAGCAGTTGGTAGATCAACAACATTTGAAAGATCTAAATTAGATAATGCGCTTAGAAGAGCTTCTATAGTCCACAGATTGTTTTCAGCATCTGTGATTTCATTTTAAGATTTTGGACCACCTTGTGGAGGAGTATACTTTGTTGAAGCCATGTTCCAGTACTACATTCCCATACATTGCAAGTGACGTTTCATTCGACTTTTCCAAATATTAAAATTAGTTCCATCAAACTTCAGACTACCCTTCTTGTGGGACGACATCCTGGATCTCCTCAAGTGGTTAAGCTCTTTTAGAGGAACTTGGCTCTGATACCAATTGTTAGATTTAGGACAGACAACTGAGAGGGGGGGTGAATCAGTTGTCCAAAACTTTCTTCCAATTCAAACACTTAAATCCACTTTATAATTTAGTAGCATAATAACAATTCAATCATGGAAACACAATGCATTTAAACCAAGAGCAATAACACATCAACACATAAGACACCAAGATTTTGACGTGGAAAACCTGGTTAAGGAAAAAACCATGGGGTGATTAACCCAAGATTGTATTCTCTGTTAGAAGAATAGAAAGAACAAAATGGTACATGCCAATTAGGGCTTACTACCTGAGCACACTGCTCACAAGAGGCTCACTACCTACAAGAGACACACTGTGTATAAAATAATAAGTATCACATACATGAACTGGAGAATAGCATCTTCATCATGCTTGAATTGGTTCCATTTAAGCCCAATACTTTTGTTTTGCATTTCGCTCTCCTCTTCACTACCACACACTTCATCTCCACAAGACACTTTTGAAATGACTTTCTAAACCCTTATTTATACAAGGCATCAACTTAGGAATAATCATCTAAGTTGGCAGACATCTATAAGAACATCTGCAAGATGTATAACTCATCTGGTCGGCCAGTCTTAGGAAGAACACCATCATCCTGAGGTAATTATTCAATTGTGAGCTTAAACTTCAATGCAGACCACCAACACAAACTGGACACGATCTAAAGACCACCACAAGCTTGTTTGAATCATCAAGAACATCCACACTATATCTGCTTACTCAAATCCTTATCTCCTTCATCTGGAACCTCAAGAACACAGTCTGTCATCACTGTCATAATGGAATAGATGCTTATGGACCTCTAGACCATGAACCAATCGAGTTGTCACCTCACATGGACTTCCTTAACACTCCACCAAATCCGCAGAATAGGATATTATATTTCCAGATCTCACCGGACCTATCTGTGTCAATATGTCACCTCTGAACACCTGTCGGAACCGGTTTTACTTGAGCGGCCACAACTTCTTCAGATCTTCATGCAGACCTCTAAAATATTTACTAGATCATTTTAAGACACATATCTACAAACCCTTTAAACCGCATCCTCTGATCCTCATCTTAACTTGGACTTTTACCTTATTGTCTTCACTATTCTTCACTGTTCCTGATATGATCAATTTTCTCAATATCCTCAGCAAACAAGTCATCCAATCCTTATCATTAATGCAACAAGAGTATGTTGACATCAATGACAACACCAGTTAGGCCCATACTTGCAACACCCATAACATTAGTTTGATAACAAACTTCCCCTCCACATTGCACTACATTGGCTGATTCAGCCAATGAACCAAATAAGGATCCAGGCCAATAGCCCACAATTTTGTTTTCTATATATAAGGACCATAGTGGCTTGTCTTCTAAATTTTCCTACAAAGTAAGAGCCTTATTGTTAGTTTATTGGAAAAAAAAATCATCAATCATAAAGGGAAATATAAAATGTGCCATTCCAATTAGGTGCCTTAGCATACAAGATCTAAACTATCCTTGTATTAACATTCAAAATCATATTTTATAAATCACTGTTTTCTATCACTCCACACTATGAAATTGGATTTTTTTTAATATTATTCTTTGTATAAATTGAATTTACCTAATAATAAAAATGTGTATATTTTATTTATAATAAAATTTATAAGTTAGAATTTATGGTAAACAATTCCTTTTAACTACCTAAATTTGTCATAATAGAGATTATATGTTGCCAGCTAGTAAAGAAATACATGTTTTACTCTATTGAATTTGTCACTTACTTTGTTTACACTTATCAGTATTTCAGACTGATCATTGCCTTTGCCATACTCAGATATATGTTCTAGAGGTTGGCCCGGATAGTATTCTGCATTATTGAACAACACAAATCCTGGACAATCTACATTCCTACAACCTGTAGACTGGTGATTATCAACCTGCATCAAGATGGTAGCATATGTGTATCAGTAGACTATATAACTTAAACCTGAGACAAATATCATGATAGTCAAATTGCATAGTTACTGTCCAATATACAAACAGTCTAGGTTGGGAATCGCGATAATAAGATGGGTAGACCTGAAATTGTAGAATGATAGATTACAATATTAGATTGTTGTGTTGCAAATTTTCTGCCCTTCAACAAGTTACATTATATGAATTTATATAATACTTACTTCCCAGCCAACTTCGATTGTTTGTGTTGTTGGTAGTCCTTGATCATGGACAAGCCACATTTGACCAAGGCTAAAATTACCATCAAATGCCATGTACGGTTCCCATATATTAAACCTTCCTTGTGCTCTATAGGCTTTGACAGGTGAAAATTGCACAACACCATACTTCAAAATAACAGGAAACATCATACTTTGAGTGTAAATTGCATTATCAGATAGCCATTTAAACTGAACAATCATCCATTTCAATAGTCAAAGGTCAATTTTGACCAATAAAAATAGGACAAATATTTACCACTTTTATTGTGAATGAGGTGTAAAATTACTATTACTTATTTGACCATTGAAGTGGATGATATTTAAATAGAGTGGACATTCACAACATTTACCCTTGTACTTGAAAGAGTTGTAAAAATGATGTTTATACAAAAAGAAATTTTATTATTATAATATTTTTTTAACAAAGGACTTCACATATGCTAAATTGACATTAGGATTGACTGCATTAAAAATACAAATTTCTCTTTTATAATAAAATATAAAAAATATTTAAACTTCTCATTAGATGTACCTCATGACTCAGAGTTGAAGATTCTATCATTTTTCTTCTCAAAAACTTATTTACAGATCCTATTGCTTTTACTTGTTCATACTTTATCTCCATAATAGAGACTGTTCCTTCTCGACACTTTTTGCTAAGCCCACTGTCTGAGATATTTGAAGGAGTTTCCCTAGCTTAAGCATCCCTCCAGCCTATATTTGAATTCCTCTATAATTGCATAGTCTAAATTAATAATATAGCTATTGGATAACTCATGCGTATGTGCCAGATGTGTAGTTTCTATTTTAGAATTTCTATTTTCTTAGTTAGTTTCAGTTAGATGTTTTTAGGAATTTTCCCATCTTCTTTGGTGTACGTTAATGCATGTAAATCATGCTATCTTTAGTTTTTTTTTTTTTTTTCTATTTTGTCCTTATAGTTTCCTTTGCAGCAAATACATTGTAATAAGAGATGTAGCTCTCTAGTTTTTTCAATAACAATAAAAAGTTTATTCTCTGTGTTACTGCATATATGGTTGTTTGTTTGTTCTTTGTTAATCTGTTGTCATATTGTTTGTTTAAAAATCTTCATTTGGTATCAAAGTAGGTGTTTTTGTGAAAAAAAAATTATCATGTCAAATTCCAACTCTTTGCCAATCCCAGAATTTAATGGATGTGATTATGATTATTGGTGCATCAAGATGATGACTTTTTTGATAGGAAAATATTTATGGGAAATTGTAGAAATAGGATATGAAGAGCCAGCTGATTGGAATGCTCTTGCAGCTAATGATAGAACAACTAAGAAGGAAGCTAAGAAGAAGAATGCACATGATTTATTTCACATTCAATAGCTCTTGATAAGAGTCTATTTCCAAGAATTGCAGGTGCACAGACAGCTAAAGATGCTTGGAAGACTCTAAAAGAAGCTTACCAAGGTAGTGATCAAGTCAAAGTGGTGAAGTTGCAGACATTAAAAAGAGAATTTGAGAACTTGAAGATGAAAGAAAGTGAAAATGTGAGTGATAATTGTGTAAGAGTAAAAGATGTGGTTAATAAGATGGCTACTCTTGGAGAAACTATGGACAATGAAGTTGTGATAAAAAAAGGTGTTGAGGTCTCTAACACCAAGTTGGAACAATGTTGCCATTATCATTGAAGAAAGCAAGGATTTGACTACTCTTCAGTTTGATCACCTTGTTGGATCTCTCACGTCTCATGAAGAAAGATTGAGAGATTCATATGGAGAAAGTAATGAGAAGGCATTTTCTTTCAAAGTACAAATTACAAAGAATAAAAATGCTAGCACAAGTACCAAAAATAACCAAGGCCAAGGCAGAGGTTAAAATAAGAATTCTTCAAGAGGAAATAGAGGACAAAGAGGTCATCCAAGAGGAAGAGGTAGAGGCAGATTTGATAAGAGAAATATTTAATGTTATCACTGCACTAGGTATGGTCACTTTGAAAGGGAATGCAGATTAAAAGAAGGTAATAACAATAGAAGTGCTAATTATGCTAATGAGAAAGAAGAGGCTTCTAATAGGAATTTATTCTTATCATATGACAAAACTGAAAATAGTTCTAAAGAAGTCTGGTATATAGATTCAGGTTGTTCTAACCACATGTCAGGGAATAATGAAATTTTTTTCTACAATGGATAAAAGTTTCAAATCTAAAATTAAGCTTGGTGATGACAAGTCCTTGGAGGTTGCAGCTAAAGGAGCTATGGAGGTGAATACAAAAGAAGGTAAGAAATGTGTGACTGATATTTATTACACTCCATAATTAAAACACAATTTATTGAGTGTTGGGTAGTTGTGTGAGAAGAATTATAAGGTGGTATTTGAAAATCAGCAATGTACAATTAATGATAAAAATCAAGGCAATAGGGTGGTTACAGTAGTGCCTATGTCAAAGAATAGGATGTTCCCATTGATGTTTGGTGAACATAGCAGCCATCTTGCCAATATGGCATATGAGGATAAGAGTTGGCTATGGCATCTCAGATATGGACATTTGAATTTTCATAGTTTGATGTTTCTCACTTCAAAAGCTTTGGTTTATGGTTTGCCTGAGGTTCAAGAACACAAGGAAGTTTGTGAAGGTTGTGCTAAAGGAAAACATGCAAGAGAGTCATTTCCAAAAGGCAATGCATGGAGGGTCCATTACCCACTTCAATTGGTTCACTCAGATATTTGTGGTCCTATGCAGACAAAGAGTTTGGGTAAGTCATCATACTTCATTACTTTTATTGATGATTACTCAAGAAAGTGTTGGGTTTATTTTTTGAAGACCAAGGATGAAGCCTTTGATACAATCAAAAGGTTTAAAGCCTTTGTGGAAAATGAAAAAGGTTGTAAGATCAAATGCTTAAGGACAGATCATGGAGGAGAATTTTGCTCAAGAGATTTTAAGAATTATTGTGATATGAATGGTATCAAAAGGCAATTCACCACTACTTACACACCTCAACAAAACGGGATAGATGAAAGGAAAAATCGTACAGTGGTGGAAATGGCAAGGAGCATGCTACATACCAAAGGATTAGACAATTCTTTTTGGGGTGATGCAGTTTCTACAGCAGTGTACATTTTCAATCGAATTCCTACTACAGCACTTGACATGATGACTCCTTATGAAGCCTGGTATGAAAAAAAGCCTAATGTTAATCATTTTAGAGTTTTTGGTTGTTTAGCCTATGTTCATGTGGATGATCAAAAGAGACAAAAATTAGATCCCAAAAGTGAGTCATGCATTTTTGTTGGATATAGTGAGCAAAGTAAGGCTTACAGGTTGTATAACCCTCGTACTAATAGCATTATTGTTTCAAGAGATGTGATTTTTGATGAAGGGGGAGTTTATGGTCATCAAAAAAACCATGTTGAGAAGTCTAAATTTGTTTTACATGGTGGTATTATTGCTGATATTGATCATGAGAAGCCAGCTAATACTTCAATTCCAAGTGCTATACATCCACCAAATACCTCCTCATCTAGTTCTTCAGTTTCAAGTACAAGTCCAGATTCAAGTCCAACTCCTACAAGGAAGATAAGAAGCTTAAGTGATATCTATCAAAGAAGTACAATCCAAGCACATGAAGAGAATCCAATAGGTGAAACAATAAATTTTGCTTTATTTTCACAAGCTATTTTTGAACCATCATGTTATGAAGATGCATGTGTTAATGAAGTTTGGGTGCAAGCAATGCAAGAAGAGATGGATTCTATTCATAGGAATGGTACTTGGGAGCTTACAGAGCTTCCTCATGACAAGAAAAAGATTTGCACTAAATGGGTCTACAAGACTAAGTACCATAGTGATGGGAGTGTTGAAAGACACAAAACAAGATTAGTTGCTAAAGGCTTCACACAGAGGTATGGTATTGATTATGAAGAAACATTTGCATGTGTAGCATGATAAGAGACTATTAGAATGTTGATTTCCCTTGCAGCCCAAAAGAAATGGAGCATTCATCACATGGATGTAAAAAGTGCCTTCCTGAATGGGTACTTAGATGAGGAAATTTATGTGAAACAACCACAAGGTTTTGAGGTTCAAGGAAAAGAACATCATGTCTACAATCTGAAGAAGACCTTGTATGGCCTCAAGTAAGCACCAAGAGCTTGGTATGCTAGGATTGATGGGTATTTTCAGAAAAATGGCTTCAAGAGAAGTAAGAGTGAGCCTACCCTCTACTACAATCAAGAAGGTAATGATATTCTTATTGTGAGTTTGTATGTTGATGATT
The DNA here is from genome assembly GCA_027924645.1 of Cunninghamia lanceolata. NCBI lineage: Eukaryota > Viridiplantae > Streptophyta > Pinopsida > Cupressales > Cupressaceae > Cunninghamia > Cunninghamia lanceolata. The sequence goes on from BSBN01001957.1 coordinate 3,907,441, forward strand.
TGTTGTACATGGGTAGTAGTTCTAAGATGAAGGATGAATTCAAGCATGCTATGATGAATGCATTTGAAATGAAAGATTTAGGCCTTATGCAATATTTTCTAGGCATGGAGGTTTATCAAAGTAAGAATAAAATTTTCCTTTGTCAAACAAAATATGTCAAGGATATGTTGAAGAAGTTTGATATGGTTGATTGTAAACCAGCCTCCACTCCAATTTCTCATGGAGTTGTGTTGTGTAAAGGGGATGGTGCTAAAAGAGTTGATGGTACAGCTTATAGAAGTGTTGTTGGTAGTCTAATGTTTCTAACCCACACAAGGCCTGATATTGCTTATGCAGTTTCTCTTGTTTCAAGGTATATGATAGAGCCTTCTGAATTACATATGAAGGCTGCTAAAAGAATTTTAAGGTATGTGAAAGGAACTCTTGCTTTTGGCATTTATTACTATAGTTCTAAAAGATTTAATCTAGTTGGTTTCAGTGATTCTGATTGGGGAGGTAGTGTGGCTGATTGAAAGTCTACCTCTGGTAATTGTTTAACTTTTGGTTCTGGTTTGGTTTCTTGGAATTCCAAGAAACAAAGCATAGTTTTTCTTTCTTCCACAGAGGCAGACTATGTTGCAGTCACCTCTGCAGGTACTCAAGCATAATGGCTCAGCAAAGTTCTTGAAGAGATTGGAGAAAAACAAGTTCAGCCTACAATATTGTTTTGTGATAATATGAGCACAATCAAATTGGCCAAAAATCCTATGCATCATAGTAGAACTAAACACTTTGATCTAAAATATCATTTTATTAGAGATTTGGTGCAAAATAAAGAAGTAGAACTACAAAACAACTTGCAGACATTTTCAACAAGGTAGTTACAAAAGTTCAATTTTTGATGCCTCGAGATCGTATTGTGACTCCTCTCCGCATCAAGGGGGGAATATGTTGCATAACTGATGTAGATGTGTAGTTTCTATTTTGGAATTTCTATTTTCTTAGTTAGTTTCAGTTAGATGTTTTTAGGAATTTTCCCATCTTCTTTCTTGCATGTTAATGCATGTAAATCATGCTATCTTTAGTTTGTTTTTTCTATTTTTTCCTTATAGTTTCCTTTGTAGCAAATACATTGTAATAAGATCTGTAGCTGTCTAGTTTTTTCAATAGCAATAAAAAGTTTATTCTCTGTGCTCCTGCATTTATGGTTGTTTGTTTGTTCTTTGTTAATCCGCTGTCATATTGTTTGTTTAAAAATCTTCAATAGCTACAATTCAATGATACTATATAGAGCCAATAGAAAATTGGGGTACAATAAAAACACTATTAAACTAGTATATTCCACTACTTTACAAAGTTGGGTTTTGAAAAGACAATTTTCAAGGTAGATTATAAAAATGAACCATCTTATACGGGACTAGAAACTATATGATGAAACTGGAAAAATGAAATCACAAATATTAAATAAGGAAGAATCTATAATTTATACTGTTTAAATGGAATAGAAAATGTTAGTTTTTTTTAGGATCAGAAGTGTAAGCAATCAGAAAATGCAACACATAAGACAATAAACATAACAGGTACCCTGGGAAAATCCTCCTACTCGAGGGAGAAAAAACCCAACAAATATATCTCTTATATATTGAAGGAATAAGAGTAGAAATCTTCTTACAACTCAGGCCCAACACAAGGATGAATTTGATACAATGAATAATAGCACCTCTTCTAGATGCAAAGATACAAATGAATATGTTTCTCCTTGAAGATCAATCTGCTGCTAATGGAAATGAAGATCTACTAGTGGAGAGATAAATGAAGTGATTGAATTGATGTATATATACAAATCAAGTTGACTCTTCATATGTGTCGGTGTCTCTTCATATGCTTTGGTGTCTCTTCATATGTTTTGGTGTCTCTTCATATGCTTTGGTGTCTCTTCATATGTGACTTTTCATTTAGTTGGCCTGGGTAAATCTCCTGCCGCTACAATAACATCAACACTCCCTCTTAGCTAGGGAGATATCTTTCTAGATATCCATGTCATGGAGTTTCTCAACATGACATCCACAATTTATACACCCATTAGTGAGAAAATTTTTTATCACGGAATCACTCAATGTGATATCGTCATGGAGTGACTCAACATGACGTTCACCATGGCTACTCCCATGTGTGGAAAGAAACATATGCACAAGTGCCCATCATGGAGTCACTCAACATGATGTCGTCATGGAGTCTCTCCAACATGACGTCCACCATGGCTACTCCTAGAGGGTGGAAAGAAACATGTGTACAAGTGCCCATCACAGAGTCACTCAACATGATGTCGTCATGGAGTCTCTCAACATGATGTCCACCATGGCTACTCCCAGAGGGTGGATAAATACAAGTACAAGAGAATCATCACGGAGTCCCTCAACGTGATATCCACAATGGCTACTCCCATTAGTGGAAAAAATACATTGTCATGGAGTCACTCAACATGACGTCCACCATGGCTACTCCTAGAGGGTGGAAAGAACCACATCTCCATCTTAGAGATGGACAAGGGCTTGCACCTCATATTTCTCTGTCACAGAGAAATATACACTACAAGGGCTTTCACCTCATACTTCTCTGTCATAGAGAAATATTCACTACAAGAGCTTTCACCTCATACTTCTCTGTCATAGAGAAATTTACATTGCAATAGATCTTCATGATGATGTGACTTCCTCTGAAACTCCAAGTACTTGCATCAACCTTCTAACCTCCTCGTCTAAGATTGCCTGCAATGCTTGTCTTAGAGGAACAGTTTTCAAAACATGCCTCTGGCACTACTGACTTGCGAGAGTTTAGGATTGTCCTCCTCGATCTTATCCTAGATCACCCTATTCTGAATAGGTTTGCAAAGCTACCAATGTCAAATTTGGGTTGACAGTCTTGTTCAATTCTATTCTCAGTAGCTGAAGAGGTCTTCCAAGCACTGCAACCTTCACTTCTTCTTAGTGAGCCACAGAACTTCCTCTTGATCCATGCCTTAGAGATTGCAAGGAAATCCTCTGGAAGTGAACTCCCCTCCATTGACTAATCTCAAAGCCTTAGTCCTTCAACTTGTGCCTTGAATTCTTAGAATTTAACTCCCTTTGAATGTCATTTCCTCCTCTTCGAAGTAGCTGATTGCAATCACGATCTATAAGGGTTCTTTGTTGTTTAGTGTCTTCATCTTTCTCAATCTTCTTTGCTAATGCAAATTCCTCATCCAAGGCTAACCCAACCTTGTGCCCTCAAGAGATGTTTCCAGTGAATTTATGTGCCACTAACTCAGTCCCATGGTTGCAAGCTATAACTCCATGATTGTTCATTTCTCTAGCTGGCATGCCTTCCTCACAAGATGCCTCAAGCTCTTCCTCCCTTTGAATTCCTTATGCAATCTCCCATCATCCTTTTGCTCCTCAATCCATCCTAGAAGCATTTTAGAGAGATTACTAATAGTTTGCAGAATCAAACTACCTCAAAGAGAAATATCTAGACCAATGCTAGAAGCATACTATTCCCAATGTTAATGCATGAATCATCTATATCATTATTCAAAGGTACACACATAAAATACTTATCTCTTTATTGTGATGCTCTTTTCACTTCATCTTCATCTTCTGCCTTTGCTCATTTGTCGACCTATTAGCTGTAGCATATATGTTTGACAACAACACATAATTTTTCCTATAATTTCTTTCCAATTGCTTCCAATGTCTTCTTCTAAACCATGCATACAAGCAAGAATTTTTTCAAGATCAGTTGTGAGTGTTACCAATACACGAACATTCTTCCCAACCACAGTCATTACACCCATTGTGTTCTCAGGATTTGATAGTTGTATTGTGTTGAAACAAGGAAGCATTTTCAAAGAAAATGGGGTGGAATACCACAGGAAGCCCTTCTCTAGACTTATCCCCTAGTTCATGGCATCTAAGAAAAAGGCATCCCTCTGAGACAAAATAAAAAATAGCATTTCAAACTAGCAAATATTAAATAACCACATAATCCTTAGAGAGATTGGCTTAATATCTAAAACCAACAAAGGACTGGTAGGGCAGTTGGTAAAACACCAAGACTTGCTCATTTTTGGTAGTAAAGGCAATGATCCCAGTATCATTGCTGACCAGACACTTGGCAATTCTCAATCGACGGACTTGGGTATTAGGACAGCCCTTCTACAGTACCAACTTTACATTCATCAGCTTCCCACCATGCCCAGCCTCAACTGATCTATCTTTATGAACACCGCCTTGTGTGATGGCCAAAATGAAGTAATCCAGCCCTGCTAGGAGAGGGTGACCTTCTGTGTCTAATAAAATGTCATTGTCATTCTCTCCACTCAATGGCATGATCATTGAAGTAGCCAAAGATAGGAGGATCACCAGTGAATGGCTATAGTGAATGTGGCTTCTAACAAATTTATCTTCGCAACTATTTTAGAAATACTCTTTTAACTATAAGCCTACAGTTTGTTTGAGATTTTTTCTAGTAGAAGCCCACACAAATTTCTACTTCAACCAATTTAATGCATCCACCCTTTATCAGCTCAAAAATTCTTCAATCTGCTCCGGTGCCATCTACCTCACCAATCAAACACAACATGTGTCTAGCCAAGCTTTATATGCTCAGCCTATGCAGATTAAAGATCCCAGGTCGAATACTACAACCTCATCATTCAGCACCACCTTCATATTCGCCATGGTTCCTTCATCTTCCGATCCTTCATGCAGTAGCAGTCATGGAATGGCCTTTATCATAACATCCACCAAGTCACCCATGGAAAATTCATCAAGTAAGTTCCTTAGTTTGTTGAATAGTTCCACCATCAGGAAACTTAGCAATCATCTCTTCACCATCGAGTTCGACACAATCCTTAGCCAGGAGTTCCAAGACATCAACAACAATTATTTTGGTGGTGATCTCAACGACCTAAAGTCTGTAGAGTTTGAACCTATGGGGTACTAGATTGGCAACCGGTTGCTTCAACTAGATCTCAAAAATGGACACAATATTCAGGCTTGGATCGACTACGACCATACCCAACAACAATTGAATGTTACAATAGTACAAGTTGGCTCACTTCGACCTAGAAAGCCTCTTATATCTCTCAAAAATACCTCTTTGTCTAACATTTTCCAAGAAGAAATGTATGTTGGTTTCTTACATCAACATGAACCGTTGTTGAAGACCACTGTGTCCTCGCTTGGAGTTTGAGCACAAACAAATCCGCGCCTGAGTTGGATATATCTCATCTTCCTTCCCTTATTATGCGCAAGAATTTGAACTCAAGACTTATACCAGGTATTACTACATCTATGTAGGCTACAATGAATCCATCTTTATCAACAATTGAAAGATGCAAAAGATTTCCCATTATGCATGATGTGCAGTGCATCAACAATTATTTTTTCTATAGATGCACACTCTAGATTTTGAGTCATTACCTTATCTACAAGAGTTGTCTCTACAAAAAGGTTTAGTACAACAACCCGTTCACCATCTTCTTTTTCTACACAAATTCCCCTTCAAAGATCTGCCCTTACGTCTGAAATAATTTGCAACCTTAGATCTAGAATACTTTGCCTTCAAGATCTACCCTAGATGAAAAGTTGACTTGACTTCTTAAACAAATCTGATCAGATCTTTTAGTAGACCTGCTCTGATACCATGTTAGCTTTTTTAGGATAAAAAATGTAAGCAATTAGAAAATGCAACACATAAGACAATAAACACAGCAGGTACCCTAGGAAAACCCTCCTACTCGAGGGAGAAAAAACCCAACAAATATATCTCTTATATATTGAAGGAATAAGAGCAGAAATCTTCTTACAACTTAGGCCCAACACAAGGCCGAATTTGATACAATGAACAATAGCACCTCTTCTAGATGCAAAGACACAAATGAATATGTTTCTCCTTGAAGATCAATCTACTGCTAGAGAGATAAATGAAGTGATTGAATTGATGTATATATACAAATCAAGGTGACTCTTCATATGCGTCGGCATCTCTTCATATGCTTTGGTGTCTCTTCATATGTTTTGGTGTCTCTTCATATGTGACTTTTCATTGAGTCGGCCTGGTAAATTTCCAACCGCTACAATAACATCAACAAAAAATACCACACATCTATTTAATACAACTTAACTAAAGTAGAAGATGTACCATAGTTTCTACGCACTTCTTAATCATAGTAAGCTCAGTTACATATACATGTGCAATCCTATACATTAATATTTTATCTGGACAGAGTGTAATAGATCCACCAATTTATCTTGAAAGACATTAAAAATTGCTATCCTCATCATAGTTTAAAAGAAACTCTTTTCTACAAAGAATATAATATCATACCTTATCATACCCATATTGTTGTTTCACAGGGTGGAGGGATATTTGATCAGTAAATTTGTCACACAGTATCCTGTCTCCATTGTCATGCTGCATAAGAAAATAACCACTTTTATAGGCATGTTTAAATGGAAAATATAACAGAAATTAGAAAAAAAAATTGACTTACCGTGTAATTATGAACAGCTGGTGGATTAACGTAATCGATATAATCCTGGATGCTCATATTGCCCAGTTCAGCTGGGGATACTAAATTCATAAATGGTACACACAGCACATAAGCAAAAACGAAATGGAACTTACAAAAAGCCATCGATGAAACAGTCTAGTGATCTGTAAACTATCACCGATACTAACAACTTAGAACCAGAGATGTACATTTATAACCGAGTCTAAATTGTTTGAGACTACTTAAGCTTCAAATGCGGTCGTTGTAGAAAAAAGATCTATCAGATCAAATAGTCAATAACAATATTAGACATTCACACCAAAAGTATACACAAAATTAATAACAAATAGTTTTGAGTGAAATGATATTTAACACTCAAGCACGTGATGGAAATGGTATCATGGTTCTCTGCAATTGCCGTGCTAAATTGGCCAATCTCTTATTGGAAAATTCAGACTGAATTTATGGGTGCTTACATTTATACACGGCATGTTGAGGTGACGTACGACCAATACACGTACGGAATACCACTAATTTGAAAGCACTTTCCACATGAATCCTTGGCCAACAGGGAAAGAGTTTTAGGAGATTGGCTCTCTTAAAAGCTAGATGTAATTAAATTTTATAATTTTTTTTATAAAATTAATTATTAGCAAATTTTATTTAATTTGTAATGAGTATATCTATAAGTTTCAATAATAATTTAGATTATAATTTAATTTTTAAAGAATACAAAGAAAAGTAAACAATTTTTTATGTGATTGTAGTTGTTTTGTACATATTAAGGGGTAGGAATATATGATTGATGTGAAGTTTAGGAATGTGAGATTGTTATTGTATAAAGATGATCTCATCTCCTAAGGGACACATATGCATTATCTTGCATGTGTGTACCTCTCATAAGTTAAGGTTAAGGAGATTCATAGATTAATGAGACGTTGCACTTAGGAGATAGTAGTGAGTGTGAGACCTTAATGATCAATGTTTCCGATTTCAATTGATTATCTTTTAGGGATTAGACCCTAGAATTTGTGGGTTGTCAAGGACCGCACCATCTAAATTGGGAGTTGGTAGCAATTACGATGAGTAATCAGAAAAATTGGGACAAATTATGGGTCAGGTAGATCCTGAAGTGCACCTATATAATGTTCATCTAGAACAAAGAGTAGAAGATATGGTAGGCTGCTCTCACTTTTGTACACAATAGCAATAACTTATCGTGATGCTCCATTTACAAGACTTGCTCTGACTCATAAAATTGAATTGAGCACCCTATCATCTAGTTGTTTGTTCTAAATATTTGAACACAATTACTCTGTTGTTTGTTCTGCATTACAACAATAAAAAAGCATCCCCAATGATCTAAGCATATGCTTATTATGCAATACAACCAAGTTATTTGTTGCAAACAAATGTATTGAGGAATAGTTTGCAACTTGTTTATCATTGGTGAGGAAAGGATTATAGCATGGCACAAAGATTTTCCAATCTCAGATTGGTGGCTTTGCATTCTTGATATTGGACAAAAGCCTATGAAATGCAAGTTGAGATGGAGCATCTACATGTTGATGAAAGATTATGTATAATATGACAACTATAATAAAGGTCATGTACAATCAAAAAGTTTACCATGCTTTTCATTAGAGTCTTATTGACTAGGAATTTAAGCTAATTTGAAAGAATTTTGTCCTTCTCGATGTACAATTATGAAAGTTGATTATCTAGTCAAATAAAATTAAAATAGTCCTTATTAATCACAATTAATGCTTCTTAATAGAAGATAATTTAATTTATTACTAAATAACATATATCCACTAATTTATAATCACATCCCCTATCATGGATAATCAATCTATTTACACTCCATTTGCACACAAGCTCCACCTATTTATGCATATTTGTCACAAATATTACTCTTTTTTGTTCAAATGCCCTGCATCCCTCTTTGTTCATTTGTTGTGCTGACTTAAATTGAAGAAATGGGCTAAGTTGTTTGCATACAACCCTTATTGTGATCCATTGCAAAGAATAAACAACAATTATCCCTTTAAAAATATACCACATCTACATTGCCCGAAATGTTTAGTAAAAATATAGCATTGCCACTGCTTTTTGGCAACTTCGCCAACAAATCATTAATTTCTTTAGTAAACATAGGGTTCATCCACTCTACTTAAACATCATCCACTTCAATGATTAAACAGTCAATAACAATTTTACATCTCATTCATAACAAAAAGCCATAAATATTTGTCTTAATTTTATCAGCCAAAATTGACTTTCAACACTTGAAATGGATAATATTTAAGAATAGCAGCGTTCATCTCCCCAATTTTGTGCACTGTCCTGTCCCGCCCCATCTCCCGGTCATAAGCGACCGCTCATTTCAATGAAAAATTGAATACACCATTACTATTACAAACGTGTTAGGGGTACTCCAAGCCATTGATGCTAACATCCATTTAATTTAATGGCGTGTATTTGATGACGTCCAGCTTGATGACTCCCATTTCCGTCTACGCAGAAACTACGTCCCATTTCCTGCCTGCCCCGCGTAGACAATGTGGTGCCCAGACAATATTTGTTTAAATACTGAATCTCACTTTTTTCACATCTTATACTTGGGTTCTTTTCATATTAACGAGCTCCTTCAATAATACTGCTAATGCTTCATTCACATTATGCCGTGTAGTTTTGTTCGTGTCATTGAGAAGAGTTTTTGGTTCATTCCGTTTAATTAGGCTGAAATGATTATTGTAGTTCATTCCGTTTAAGTGATTATACATTGAATGCAGATGAAGAGTTTTGGCGTGAAGAATGGCTGCTTTTATCCCGCACGCTCCGCATTAGTCGGCGTTTCTTCATCGGTCCATCGTCCTCAACACTCTCAAGACAACTGTTAACACACGGGGCATAGACTGCACAGTTAACTCCAACCACTAACCTCTTTATCACTTTACATTGATCGTCTTTTAACTTTATTACAACAAACATGGGCGGGAAACTTCAGTTTAAAATTTCACCCACCCATAGAATGCTCTGCCCATTGTAAACAGCTAGTACGTTGTGTGTCGACTGTTTACCTGCAATTTCGATCTGTTATAATTTCAACTGTTTTAATATTAATATTTTATTTTGACATTATCTTTAGCAAATGAGACACCATATTTTTGTGGGATGCTATGATAGATTCTATGACACATAAGAGCTAGCTTTAAAGAGAGTTATTGGGAATATTGACCAATTATGACAAAGTGTATTTTTTTCATAATAGCCTAATTTTAGATAGGAATCTTACCTATCTTAGCCACCACATCTCATGGGAGATTGTGCACATGGTTTTGTAAACCACAAATAGTTCTAGGTTGCCAAAAGTGTATAAATTGAGAGTTTGAGGAGCAACTTGTATTATGAGAGTTTGCAAATATACACCTGATGTCAGAATGCTATCAGAATTACTCTATAAAGACTTGGATTGTAAGTGTATCGAAATCTTGTTATAGATTTGATGATTTATTGTGTAGGTTTGGGAGTATGGTGTTTTTCTCCCCAAAAATTTTTCCCCATATAAATCACTATGTTATGAAGTGCTAATTCTTAAATTATTAAGACTTCTAGATCTGACCAACTATACCCAATTTTGAATTAAGAATTATCAATAGTAACCAAATGATGACATTGAAAAAAAAAACTTTTACAAAGAAAGTTTAAAATTATAGTCTCTCTCTCTCTCTCTCTCTCTCTCTCTCTCTCTCTCTCTCTCTCTCTAAACTTTGAATAGTGCCTTTAAAAAAATAATCAAACTACATACAAGCTAATTGATACTATTCAAAGAACAACTTAAATATCATATGAGATAATTTTGTGTGGTAAAATAATTTGTTTTGATATTTCAAACTTCATTTTAAAGTTTTTTTTAGATTGAATTGAGAGGCAATTTATAGCAACACCAAGACATACACTGTTATGTCTTAAGTTGTACATAAAAACTAAAACATAATCAACTTATAATTTATAAAAATTAAAATTAAATCTATAAAATTTATTAGACTTTTCAAACTAAAAATAAAACTAAAAAATTATTACCTTATTTTTCAAAGTAAAATTCAAATTCAAATAAAAATAAAATAAACCATGTAATAAAAATAAATTTATATGTTTCATGTAGTACATAAAATAATTCTAAAATAAATTAAGTAAATAAAATAACTTGATTGGTATCTCTCACGTTTTATTAGACACATCTATTAAATTAACTATACAAGTCAAAGCTAACACTGACGAGTCGAATGAATATTTATTTTTCAATGATACAATTATTTTATGTTTGAATGCATCAATAGTGATAATTATTATACATAATTGCCTTCGTAATCACATCAACTCATGACAAAAGTATGAACTAGCCTACCTATAATTAAAAAATATATCTAAAGTATGCTGAGAGATATCCTTCTCGAGGCACCTAATGTTAGGATTGGTGATTAAAAAATAGGCGCCTCAAGAAGGATATCTCTCGGTGTACTTTAGATATATTTTTTAAATATAGGTATGCTAGTAGCATCCAGAGTAGCAAACCTAATTCTAACTAAATTATATAATTATATGAATTATTATAATTATATAATATAATATTTTAATATAGACTAGATATATTATTATAATATATTATAATAATTATTAAACATAATATATATTATATTATATATAATAATTATAATTATAATATACATAATAATTAAAATATATTCAATAGGGTTAGAAATATGTTAAATAGCCCGTTAGATTTAGAAATACAATTAGATTGAGGGTTTTGAGGCTTATAAAATAATGCGAAGTGTAATCTTATGGTTGTGGTTAAAATTAGGGTGCCTATTTTTAAGGATTATTTTAATCTCAATGTTGAACCCTAGCCCTCATTCTAATAGTAACCCTAACCATAATACTAACCCTAACCCTAATTCTAAAAATAACCCTAACCCTAATACTAACCTTGATTCTAATTCTAACCCTAATTATAATTATAATCCTAACATGAAGCTTGACCCTAATTCTAACCCTAATCATAAGCCTATATACAACCCTAGTTCTAATCCTATATGTAATTCTAACCATAATTGTATCCCTAATTCTAAACCTAATGTAACCCTAACACTAAACCTAATTCTAATCCTAAACATAGTTCTAATTTTAATGCTAACCCTAACCCTAACTCTAAACTCAAGCATGACTATAATTCAAAACCTAACCCTAACCTTAATACTAACCTTAACCCTAATTGAACTATAACCCTAACTCTAATTTGAACCCTAAACCTAACTGTAACTCTAATTCTTACCCTAATTCTAATAGTAACCCACCTTAATTCTAACCCTAACCCTAATTATAGCTCTAATTCTTACCCTAATTCTAATAGTAGCCCACCATAATTCTAACCCTAATTCTAATAGGAACTCTAATCGTAAGTCTAACCCTAACCTTAACCCTAATTAAACTCTAACCCTAAGTCTAATTTGAACCCTAACCCTAACTATAACTCTAATTCTTACCATAATTCTAATAGTAACCCACCTTAATTGTAACCCTAATTCTAATAGGAACCCTAATCGTAACTCTAACCCTAACCCTAACCCTGATTCTACCCTAACTATAACCCTAATTCTAAATTTAATAATAACCCTAATTCTAACCCTAATCCTAATTCTAATTATGATTTTAACCCTAACCCTAACCTGAAGTCTAACCCTAACTCTAGCCCTAACCCTAACCCTAACTGTAACTTTAATGCTTACCCTAATTTAGTAACCCTAATTCTAACTCTAACTCTAAACCTTAATTCCAACCCTAACCCTAATTATAATCCTAACCTGATTCTAACATTAACCCCAATTCTAAGCCTGTCAATAGCGACGTGGTTCAGTGGTTAAGTTACTCGATTGTAGTGGCAGCCACCAGAGTTCAAACCCCCACTGGACTAATGAGTTTGCAAGATTTATGCCTTCGTTGGGCCAACGAGCTTGTAGGTTTGAAGTGTTCTTGCTAGGGGATGAGGTCCCCCCGTGTTGTGGCCTTACCGATTCATTGCTCCAAGTAAAAGCATTCACGTGGAGTCAGAGGGTGTGTCACACCAGCATCATTGGTCATGTTAAAAAGTTTACCAGGTGCATTATCTTTTAAAAAAACCCCAATTCTAACCCTAACCCTAACCCTAATTGTAACCCTAACCCTAACCACATTGGTAATTGTAATCCTAACTATAATCCTAAACATAACCCTAATCCTAATTTTAAACCTAACCCTAACCCTAACCCTAACCCTAAACATACCTCTAATTTTAAGCTTAACTATAACCCTAACTCTAAGCCTAAGCCTGACTATAATTCAATTCCAAACCCTAGCCCTAACCTTAATACTAACAATAACCCTAATTGAACTTTAACCCTAACTCTAATTTCAACCCTAACCCTAACTGTAACTCTAATTCTTACCCTAATTCTAATAGTAACCCACCTTAATTCTAACACTAATTCTAATAGGAACCGTAATCCTAACTCTAACCCTAACCCTAGTTCTAATCATAATCTTGATTCTACCCTAACTATAACCCTAATTTTAAATCTAACAATAACCCTAATTCTAACTGTAACTCTAATGCTTACGCTAATTCTAAATTTAACCCTAACCCTAATTATAACCTTAACATGATTCTAACATTAACTGTAACCCTAACCTTAATTGTAACCCTAACCCTAACCACATTGCTAATTGTAATCCTAGCTCTAATTCTAAGCCTAAAGCTCATCTTAATTTTAAACCTAACCCTAACTCTAACCCTTGTCCTAACCCTAAACATCTAGCTCTAATTTTAACCCTACCCCTAACCGTAACTCTAACCCTAAGCCTGACTATAATTCAAACCTTAACCCTAACCTTAATACTAACCTTAACCCTAATTGAACTCTAACCCTAACTCTAATTTAAACCCTAACCCTAATTGTAACTCTACTTCTTACCCTAATTCTAATAGTAACGCACCTTAATTCTAGCCCTAATTCTAATAGGAACCCTAATCCTAACTCTAATCCTAACCCTAACCCTAATTCTAATCATAACAGTGATTCTAACCCTAATCGTAACACTAACCCTAACTATAACCTTAACCATAACTCTAACCCTAACCCTAACCCTAATTCTAATCATAGCCCTAACTATAACCCTAACCCTAATTCTAACCTAAATTAGAATTATGGTTAGGGTTAGGGTTGGGTCATTTCAAATTCTTACTTATCTTTATTTCATTATTAGATCTTTTCTTTAACAATTTTGTGCTTTGTTGAGATCTATCCTTTACCGACCCTAGCCACCCTAGCCAATCCCATTAGGTCTCCATTTTTATATGTAATATACCACTAATTCTAATCCTAACCCTAATTCTAACACTGGAGATTATGGTTAGGGTTAGGGTTGGGTCATTTCAAATGCTTTCATTGGTGCAATATTAATACCCATACTTGTGTGCCAAGACTTAAATCCTATGGTTTCAAGGATTTATGTGATTTTGTGTGCTTTAAAATAATTTATCTTAACACTTCATTGTACTTTATTAAAACACTATTCATATATTTGTTTGCAATATTATGGACTAATTAATTATTGCTTGAAGCAAGGAAAACACTTTAGAATCTTTCCATAATTGGAACCATTGCAATTTTTATCATTTGAAGCAAGGAAAGACTTTAGAATAATAATAATAAAACACTATTGTAATAATAATAATAATAATAATAATAATAATAATAATACCATGAAAATTTGAAGTATACATTTGTTTAATATTTTAAGTAATAATTATTTAAAGGACTAATTGATAAGGTCTTAATAATATATGACATAAATAAATAATACACCAACTAACTAATAATGTATTCCACCCATTATTCACGTATTATTCTACAACTAATATTTTAACTTTTAATAAGTGATATTAAATATTTATATTCTTAAATTTAAAATAAAAGAAAATAAATTATTGTATGTTGAATAAATAAAATTTAACCCAAATTAATAATTTTATTGTTTTATTCTAAATAACATCATTGCCTTATTTTAAATGAAAGAAACTTGATAAATTTTAAAACCTACCAATAAAATCTTATTATGCCAAGAGGCGTTCTACACTCACAGCAAGGGCTGAAAGATTCAGATTCCCATAAACAATTAAGATTCAAATTCCATGTAAACAAAATTCATAAAATATGTAAATAAATAAATTCGTGGAAGCCAAATGGATAGAAAAATAAAAAAAACTTGGGCAGTTATGGAGTGAAATCTTTATCACGTTAAACAAAATATTAATAAATTTGTGGAAGCCAAATGGATAGAAAAATAGAAAAACTTGGGCAGTTATGGAATGAAATCTTTATTACGTTTGAAAAATATGAAAAATCTTGCATCATAGTCTCTTTAAATTAACTCATGTGAGCATATCAAATATTCTAACTGCAAGTAATTTATAAATGCCAACAAATTGGAAGATATCTCTCAGCGTACTGTAGATATATTTTTTTTAAATATAAATATACTACTATAAATCTTTAATTTAATCTTATTTAAATCCTTACTCTAATTTATTTAATTTAAAATTAAAATTGATGTTACTCTTTCTAGGAAAAGGGTCATCTTACCTAAAGTGTAAATATTTAAGAAATAAATATTAAAAGAAATTTCTATATTTTAACCATCCTCTATGGCATTTGAAAGGATATGCAAACTAAATAAAAATAATAATTAAAAATCATTACTCCTACTTTGAAAGAATTAGGTAAAATAAATTAAACATGATATAATTAAATCCAAATATGAAGAATAATACTAAATATTTAATTTATTTCTAAATCTTAATCAAATACTACTATGAATAAAATTATTAAAAGCACCAATGAAAATTTTAAAATAATAATAAAGCATAAGTGGCTACATCTTAGGAACCCATCATGCACTAAATTTAGGAAATAATAAATGTTTCTAATAACAAATAAGGATATAAATAAGTTTGTTATTTTTCTCATTTTCTCTAACTCCTCATTTCTCTCCTCCTCTTCCATTTTGATGGGCTTCTCTATTTTTTTATCTTGCAAATAATTTTTCTTATTTGAAAAGCCTATTCCTTTACTTGGTATTGCATGTTGCAGGGAGAATTTTAAAGGTGTACTACTATTTGCATGGCTATGCATGCAAAAAATTTAAAAGGAGAGGAAATACTTTTTTTGGTGTTCTAGAACTAATTTTTTTAGTGCAGAGCTCCAAAGAAAAAGAAATTACATATAAGAGAAATGACTTTTATATCCTTTCTCTCCTAGATTTGTAAAAATAAATTAAATACCATTTTTTTAAATATATATAATAATTTTTTTTGGTTCTTCTATTACGCCGCAATACTAAAAAGAAAACATAATCTTCTTTTCATTTTGCGTATACCAAAATAATAATAATAATAATAATTTTGAGAAATTTTAAAATTTAGAACCAAAAAAAATCATAAAATGAAGGAGGAGGCCGTTGGGGAAGCTGTTCTTTTGTTCTATTTTTTTAATTTAGAGTAAACTTATGACATAAACTATCAGATAAGCTATAAGTGATAATTTGTTTTTTTAATGGTCTAATAAACAAATATCAAAATATCAGATAAATAATTAAGCTAAACCATCAGCCTATAATACAAGGCACACACCATGAGGCATATTCTATGTCATACGCTATGGCGTAATATAAAGCAAGAAGCACTTATTCTAAGCATTGCCCATGGGAATAATCAGCGGCCTATGCAAGGAAGGACCAGCCCATAAAGCATTCAAGGATTCCATTCTTGAAGATAGCATAGAATGTGAACTAAAGGAGCAGCCTCCAAAAATGAAGACACAACCATTATAAAAAGGTGATACATTTAGATGTCCAAGTACTAGTAATAAGCATTGTGTTGTTTGTTAGAATGGTGTATGGTCTGTCAAAGGAGCAAGGTGTTGCCTTGGTTCAAATCACAACGAACAAGTATCATATATTGTTGGAGTACACAAGACACTGGGAGACGGGGTGAATTGGTGTCTTATAAAATAGACTTGTTTTTGGCAACACCTAATTAACTTTTACCAACTGTGAACTTCAACCTTGAATGGTGAAAGCAAGACATTCATTTAAGAACCATGGTAAACTATCAAACAAACTTGTGAGCATCAAAAGACAGAACAACTGTTTGTGAACTATGAGCAATCATTTGAATAATTCACCAAGACAAACAATGGAGGCAAATTGTTACTTCATTGGACTGAGATAAGTATCAAAGTATTATGCATTTGTACTAATTTACTATGAGCATCAAATAACAGTTAAATTATGAAATAATGAACAAAAACACATGAGTAGAATAGGTAACCATAACACAAAGATTGTCCTGAGTTGAAAACCATCTGGGGCATAAAAACCACTCAAAAAATGCCTCACTGTCTTATTTAATGAATCTCACTGATTATAGGCCTCACTGGCTAACAAAATGCCTCACTGGCTACACAAAATGCCTCACTGGCAAAGGTCATTTCTTGTCTCACTGACTTGACCTTACAACAACTCAATGATTAATTTAAGTCAATACAAAGGATTGCTCTGTTTCACTATAGCCCACTCCTTAACTATCTCATTATTTGAGACTTAAGAAACAATACAACATTCGACTATAGTCTCAATGATAATACAATAAACATGTATCAAAAAGCCCACTTCAGATGTTTACAATATGCCTTCTTATACAATTTCATAACACCTTCTTTCTTTCATGAAACATTGTCAAGTAATAACTGTCCCTTACATAAACTGGTGTCATAACTAAAACATAAAACCAATTGCAACAGCTTCCAGAATTATAACCATACTAAAAAACTTTCCTTGTTCAACAATACCCGAGTATAGGTAAACATAATTGATAGATGTCTCAACTTTTTATAACTAATTTAGCTGTTATAACTGTCTGTACCAGAATTTCAAGTACCCATAATAGAAAAACTATAATGTGTGTCCTTATTATTGACATGATTCAAAAGCAAGCAAAATAGTCTCTTCATAATGTGACAAACCTCGAAAGAGGAAGAAAACTCTATAACACAATTAACTGGCAGCCATGAAATCTACCCTTTTCTCAAAAGATCACAGTCATAAAAATATTCAAAACCCTTGATAGAAAAAGAATTCTTTAGAGTGAACCCCCAGATGCACCTTTTGTGGGTATCCTTCCATTTTGTCTTCAAAGATCCACAGAGTGAATGAAAAAATCTAACATGTTGTTTCTATCAAATGCAAGAACTTTGAATATAGAAATGAAATAATATCATCATAGAGCCCTTGTAAAAAGTGATTTAAATTTAAAACTCTTATGCATAACCAAACAACGAACCCACTGTAAAGAATTTGTAAGGAGGTGTGAGAATGAAATCCCCTGTTGGTTGAAGAAGAGAGAACAAATAAGATGTTTACCACAATAGCTGAGCTTTGTCACATCAACAATGACTTTTTGAAGATTCTCAATCCAACCTCCATGATTACCAGCATTGAATCAACAGGATTCCAATAAGAGTTCCATGAAACCTCATCATGTTTTTGCCATGTGAAACCCTACTTTCTGCCACCGAAGACTAAACAAAGAATATGTAAAATGAGTGTTTAACCCTAACTTTTGCCAAAAAATGTCTGAGCAACTGGTGCCCTCAGTAAGTCTCAAAGATCCAGTGAAAAACTCATTCATTTAGCCTTATTAAATTTGCACTGACCTATTTGGGAGGTAAAAACACTAAAGCATGCCGATAAAAGGAACTTTGTAACCTTTGTAACATTTGATACATCCGCTAGGAGATCAAAATAAATAATATGTCGTGATCAACATATTAAACCGATGTAAAAACACTTTAATCCTTTTGTGCCTTTAGAACAATAAGTGTCTTTGTCACAAAGTGATACCAAATAATTTTGCCAAGAGATAAAATGAGCTTATCAAGTGAGCTTATCATTGAGTGCCATGAACCCTTCCATCCAAACACAAGACCAAGACATATGACTATCATCATAATGCCACTATAATAACATAATGCCAAATGCATATAATGCATCAAGCAACTGAAAGAGTACATATATATCAAGTAACAACCAGTTGTATCATCTTATTATCTGACCATATCCATATCCAATCCACATTGTCAAGAGAGATTGTGTCTTTGACATCAAGGACAACAAACTCCCCCTTTGTCCATGATGGCAAAACACAACTCTCTCTCCCCCTTTTTGACATCAAGGCAAAGGGAGAAAGAAATTGTGCCAATGCCTCCAGAAGATAAGAAATATAAGCCTGACATGAGAAACAAAATTAGAAATATAGATCATACCAAACACATCATGACTGTCTCATGAAGAAGATTCATCTAGAATATCTGAAATAGAATTGAGATGTCAGCACCATAATAAAATATCAGCAGCATAATAAGCATAAAGAGCATGTAGTAAAGATGGACAACAACCAAGGAGCTGTCACCACTATCCAAAACATCAGAATTACTAAAGCATAATCATAAATAACTCAACAAAAGCTATAAAGTATGCAAAACACTCCCCCTGCAATAGAGCTCCATTGACAAAATTGTTCCAATTGTAAAGCAAAGATAACTATGTTAGCTCGATGTTCATGCAAGCACGAGATTAGTAAAACCAAAGATCTATAGAGACAACATACACTACTAAGCATAGTTGAGCACCACAGCCACCACTTTCAAAAAAATCCAATAAAGTGTATTTGAAACCAAGAAAAGTGTATTTCAGTGGACATCTTCACTATCCACTCGTGAATATTTTGCCTTTAGTTGGGTCCTCTGTGATAACCAAGTTCACTTCCTAACACCTTCAAAGATATTAATAGGAGCGCAAGATATAAACAATGTCAAGAATCATCAATCTTGAACCAAGGGACAAAACTGCACTATTTTCTCAAGACAACTACATATTGTTGATGCATTAGAATGACAAACAAGCTATCATATCTTACACATAGTACCCACTATTCTAAAGAATTTTAGGCATTACAATGAAGCAAACTACTACACTTCCACTGTGTATTGCCACAAGCAAACATCACTATAACCAACATGCTGTGCTATCAAATATGTTGTGCCATAACACTAAAACTCTATGAATCATGATCATTCTGAATGACATCATTTAAGAGAAGATGTTACCTCAAGAAAAATTAAAGGCATTCAGAGCATAAGAAAAATAGACAAACCACTGTTCACAATTCATTAAGAATCAGTCATTTTCATCAAAGGCACTATACAAGATCATTGTATTAATTGTTGCACTGTCAAGGAGGACCCATTGTACCATATCACTATGTAAATATCTACATCTAAGTGCATCAAACAACATCAGTAAACAAATCAGCATGTACTCACCTCTGTACCACTGTCCAAAAGGACTGTCATTTGTCATTTTGTACACTATCATATCCCATAACTGGCAAAAACTAGATAGGAACCACTGTCATAACAAACATAGTAATAACTGGCAGAAACTCCTATCAAAACATTCATAGTATGAACCTTGCAGAGAAGATATTCAAGAGGCATGAACAACTTCATTTTCAACATTAGCAACACCACTTTCAAAGCATGAACAACCAAGCAAGTCAGCAATACACTTCACTGTCAGAAGCAACCATCACTGTCAACATTATACTTCACTGAAAGAACTAGCAATAAAGTTGTTTGGTCGTATATAACATTGTTAAGCCAAGGACCACCCAAAAGAATACTTCTAAGAACACTATTAAAGCAAAGCAGTATAGGCACACAAGGATGTCCTTTCACCCCTTTGAATAATTAACTAATCATGTAGCATATGCACACTAAGAGACATACAAGCATACCAACATGAAGATCTCAAAACAAAAACTGCCATGTCCTGAAGAAATAGTATCAAGCATCATCTTCAAATTATCTTGCAAGAACATACTCTTATAAATGAGAAAACTAACCAAGTGAATGACATGAATTTGTATTGTACCTTGGATTATCTACACCTTGTAATGATATAGATGATCATATAACTGCACGTCCATGAAGAAAGTGAACATTATCAACTGAAACTCATAAAATGATAGACATCAAACTTCTTTTGACAACATGTCATGCTAACACCAACTTCTCTTTGTATAGCAACAAACCTCTGAGCTCCTTGGGGATGAATGATAAACAATAAGCATCTCCCCCTGACATTAAGCCAGTTGTCATCCGGAGGATAATGTCTTTTGTGTAACATGCATGGGTTTTGGTTTCTCATCTCTTGGTTGTTTTCTTCTCCAAACTAGTATAGGATATTTATTTTTCTTGCCCAAGGAATTCACTTTCTTTTTCTTAAACATATAGCCATCAGTTGGTTTTATCCTTCTTTTACACCATTGAGCTTTATGCCCAAAACTATTGCATCTATAACACAACATATTATAGTTTTGATCAAGAGGAGAATAGTTTCTTCTAGAGTCATACCTTGCATTTCTCCAACAGTTTCTTGCAAAATGGCCAACTTTATTGTAGATATAACAAACATTATTGTAATTCTGATTTGACCAGCCATAAGAATTTTTCTCTTTATTCCACCCAAAACTATTTCTTTTACACTCTCTGGCCCTATGACCATAAGCATGACAAGGATAACAATAACCATGAAATTGAGAATAGTTATACCTGATAGAATGATATTGCCTAATAGATGAGGGTCTTGAAAAACTATTAGTTCTTCTTCTCCCAATATCAGTAGTTTTATCCTTTGCTTTCTTCTTGTCTTCATCAGAAATAGTAGAATGATGATTAAGATCTATTTTCTGTCTAGGAGTCTGCCTAACTTTGAAACTCTTCCCATTTGCTGTTGCAAACACTATTTCATCTTTAACACTAGAGCTTTCCCCTTTTTCATATCCTAATCCAAAATGATCCTTGTAGTTTTTTTACTACTCAATATGCCATCTAAAGCATTTGTGCCTTTCACAAACTTATGTATTTTGACAACATCTAGACTTTTCTTTAGATTGACAATTTCACTTTCAAGTTTCAGACATTCAATTCTACTCACCTCAAGATCAGAATTTGTTACATCTATTATTCTTTTTGCTTCCTCAATTTCAGTTTTTAGACTAATAATCAATTTATCAAATTCATTAACATGACTCTTTAATTCTGCATCCTAATTTCTAGAATTTTCAAATTCTAAAGACACTTTTTCAAAATCTGAACATACCTTATCCTTGGATTCTTTTTCTTGTTGAAGCTAGTCTTCTAATCTCCGATTCTTCTTTCTTAGTTGATTGATTGTATCCAAGGCACACAAGAGTTCTCCTTCTAAATCAATCTCACAATCCAGTTCATCATACACTTGTTCATAATCATACTTATCCACAAATAGGTCTCCTTCTACATCATCAATTTCAACTAAAAATCATCAAGTTCTTGTCCACTAACATTCACATTGCCAAGACTCTTAACTACAGAACTAATTTCTTTATGACATTTTGTATCTACAATCATGGTTGACTCATGTAACAATTCATTGGAGGACTTAACTGAGGCTTGCTTTTCAACTTTTTGATCAGCATCTTTCTTTTCTCTGTTTGAGGCCTTATTTCTATTCTTTTTACCCATTGTACTCCACTTTCCAGGAACCCTTATGTTGGTTAGACTTCTTGCAAGGGTCTAGCTCTAATACCACTTGTTGGAGTACGCAAGACACTGAGAGGGGGGGTGAATCAATGTCTTATAAAACAAACTTATTTTTGGCAACACCTAATTAACTTTTACCAACTGTGAACTTCAACCTTGAATGGTGAAAGCAAGACATTCATTTAAGAACCAAGGTGAACTATCAAACCAACTTGTGAGCATGAAAAGATAGAACAACTGTTTGTGAACTATGAGAAATCATTTGAACAATTCACCAAGACAAACAATAGAGGTAGATTGTTACTTCATTGGACTGAGATAAGTATTAAAGTATTATGCATTTGTATTGATTTACTATGAGCATTATATAATAGTTAAATTATGAAATAATGAACAAAAATTCATGAGTAGAATAGGTAACCATAACACAGAGATTGTCCTGAGTGGAAAATCCTTTGGGGCATAAAAACCACTTGAAAAATGCCTCACTGGCTTTTTTAATGAATCTCACTGATTATAGGCCTCACTAGCTACAAAATGCCTCACTGGCTACAAAATGCCTCACTGGCTACAAAATGCCTCACTGGCAAAGCCTTACTGGCTACACAAAATGCCTCACTGGCTACACAAAACGCCTCACTGGCAAAGGTCATTTCTTGTCTCACTGACTTGACCTTACAACAACTCAATGAATAATTTAAGTCAATACAGAGGATTGCTATGTTTCACTATAGCCCACTCCTTAACTGTCTCATTATTTGAGACTTAAGAAACAATACAACATTCGAATATAGTCTCAATGATAATACAATAAACATGTATCAAAAAGCCCACTTCAGATGTTTACAATATGCCTTATATAATTTCATAACACCTTCTTTCTTTCATGAAATAGTTTCAAGTAATAACTGTTTTGTAAACCATGGTTTAGGATCGAACTATCCCTTACATAAATTGGTGTCATAACTAAAACATAAAACCAATTACAATGGCTTCCAGAATTATAACCATACTAAAAAACTTTCCTTGTTAAACAATACCCGAGTATAGGTAAACATAGTCGACAGATGTCTCAACTGTTTATAACTGATTTAGCTGTTATAACTATCTATACTAGAATTTCAAGTACCCATAACAGAAAAACTATAATGTGTGTCCTTATTATTGACATGATTCAAAAGCAAACAAAATATTCTCTTCATAATGTGACAGACCTCGAAAGAGGAAGAAAACTCTATAACACAGTTAACTACCAGCCATGAGATATGCCCTTTTCTCAAAAGATCATAGTCATAAAAATATTCAAAACCCTTGACAGAAAAAGAATTCTTTAGAGTGAAACCCCAAATGCACTTTTTGTGGGTAAAGATCCACAGACTGAATGAAAAAATCTAACATGTTGTTTCTATCAAATGCAGAACTTCGAATATAGAAATGAAATAATGTCATCATAGAGCCCTTGTAAAAAGTGATTTAAATTTAAAACTCTTATGCAAAACCAAACATTGAACCCACTTTAAAGAATTTGTAAGGAGGTGTGAGAATGAAATCCCCTGTTGGCCGAAGAAGAGAGAACAAATAAGATGTTTACCATAGTAGCTGAGCTTTGTCACATCAACAATACGACTTTTGAAGATTCTCAATCCAACCTCCATGATTACCAGCATTGAATCAACAAGATTCCAATCGGAGTTCCATGAAACCTCATGATGTTTTCGCCATGTGAAACCCTACTTTCTGCTGCCAAAGACCAAACAAAGAATATGCAAAATGAGTGTTTAACCTAACTTTTTCCAGAAAATGTCTGAGCGACCGGTGCCCTTGGTAACTCTTAAAGAGCCGGTGAAAAACTCATTCATTTATCCTTATTAAATTTGCACTGACCTATTCATGAGGTAAAAACACTAAAGCATGCCAATAAAAGCAACTTTGTAACCTTTGTAACATTTGATACATCCGCTAGGAGATCAGAATAAATAATATGCTGTGGTCAACATATTAAACTGATGTAAAAACACTTTAATCCTTTTGTGCCTTTAGAACAATAAGTATCTCTTTCACAAAGTGATACCAAATAATTTTGCCAAGAGATAAAACGAGCTTATCAAGTAAGCTTATCATTAAGTGCCATGAACCCTTCCATCCAAACACAAGATCAAGACATATGACTATCATCATAATACCACTATAATAACATAATGCCAAATGCCAAGCTGCCCAACAAATGCACTAAATTAGCAAACTGTAAACATTCTGATGGTCATGAAAACTGTAGAAAACATGATCAGCTGAAAATCAACTGAAGATGTCTCACAAGCATATAATGCATCAAGCAACTGAAAGAGTACCATATATATCAAGTAACAACCAACTGTATCATCTTATTATCTGACCATATCCATATCCAATCCATATCCATATTCAATCCACACTGTCAAGAGAGATTGTGTCTTTGACATCAAGGACAACATATACAACACAAAATCAGAGGCACTGCTACTAATGATGAGATGTGTGAGCTATTTAAAATAGGGTGCAAGCTATGAGGTTTATAGTGCAACCATTTTGAAAGTATAATGGTCATCACAAAACAAAGGCACTACCCAAGAATCTTGAAATATGGCACGATTTCAATGAGTCTCCAGCCTAAGAGAATGAGCAAGCGGTACCTATATTGGCACAACCAGTCATCATGGCGAGGCTTATTCTAGAGCAAGATGCAACCTTGATTCACAAGGGCAAGTCATTTATGAATCATAGTCCAGTCATAAAGAATAGAAGCCCCGGGTTTTTAATATTGCACAAGCTATGTAACTTCAGAGAGCAATCATTTAAAAATATTGGAGTCTCTGCCATCTTGAAATATAGCGCACAGCCATATCAAAAATGGCATAGCGCTCGAATATGGTGTAGTCTTAAGGGTCTGCACAAAGCATTTCAAGCATAAAATGCGTCCCCAGCTAAAATGGAACAATGGCTCAAGCCATAGACTCTAAAGTAAGGCACGAGCCTTAAGATACAAAGCCTCAGCCTACGCAAGAATGGTGTGGCCATTAGAAAAGAAGCACATGATATATATAAAATGGTGCAGTCAAATATATAAGTCTCAGGCACAGAACCAAACCAAGATGAAGGAGCCATCAAAATGATACGCAGCCCATTGTAGAAGCATCTCCCAGCATCAATGTACAACAACTGTTAGATCAGAAACAAATCTACAGCCTGCACACTCCCAGAGGGAAACAAGCCCATTTTAAATCTTTTAAAGATTTGTATTTAAGTGAATCAGATGCGAGTCTTTAAAATATGGGGGTGGCTCTTAGAAATAAAGCTAGGAGCTTTATTATTAAAATAAGCATGCATAAAAGCTCACTGGAGGTTATAAGATTTAAATAAAGTGATAAGAGTCTTTTACAGCTGAGTCAAATGGTGGGAACCTCAAGCTAATAAAGCTAAATGCTTTATTAAAGACTCATATAGCTTATGACTCACAGAAGATTAAAGTCTCTTAAAAAGAAATTGTGCGGCAAGCTACAAGAATGGTAAAAATGAGTGGGAGTTTTATTTTCTCATGCCTGTCAAAGAAAGGAAGTTACAACTCATGGGGGCTAAACAGAAAAATAAATTAACTAAAGTCTCTGTTATCAAAGCCAATTTTAGCAGGATTTATAGTTAGAAGATATTTTGGCAGTTTCAGAGGATCTTCAAAGGGGTCTTTTTCTTTAAATAGCAAGAATCATCAGCAGAAAGAGAGACACATATCAGATATTAGAGAGTTTTAGCAACTAAGATAGAAGCATTTTCTTGGCTCAATAGGTGCCACTCATGAGGGATTGAATGTTATATTTTGTGCAAGTTTTTGCCTCTGTACTTTGTTCTCCATCAAATAATGAAGAGAGAGTGGTGTTCTGTGCATTTTACAATTTATTTTTGATTCTTCCTTCTTGCTTTCTGTTCTGAGCCTTTGATTAATCTGATATAATATGCTATGAATGTTAATCATTATATCTTCTCTTTAATGTTATTAGTGGACCTTTTTTAGGCTTAATCTCTATGTTTTTGGGTTAGATTATGATTTTGGCGCATCACCTTAGCAGTAGTCTTAAGCATTCATTTATAATCTTGTTTCTTTCTTCCATTTTCCTCAAAACCTAGAGAGAAGAACCAACTTCTTTAAAATCTAGAGGTTATTTCAAGAGTCAATCCCACATCCTTAGAATTTTCCATTGTTGGTGATTACTTACAAAATTAAACATCAACAGGTTGACCATTGAATGCACTCTCTAAGGGAAACATCAAAAGAGTAAGAAACTCTTTGATGGCTCCCCTATTGATAGAAAATTCAAAAACTAGAGGAAGCCGTGGAATATAATCTAAGGAAATCAGAGACATATAAAGGAAGAGGGGCTCAAATTAGAGCCCATCCTACTTGGATAAAACAAATGGTGACAAAGGCACAAAAATTTTATTCCAATTTCTAAGAAAAAAATGCAAAAAAGGACATGTGAAAATGGTAGAGGATACGAATAACTAGGTGCACACTAATACTAAAAGTATAAAAAAAAAATCCCATTTCCAAAATCTCCTTGTTGGTAACTCTCATAGTGATCCTCTTTAGGAACTTATTGAAGAAGTTATTGGTAAATATATCCCATCCAAGACAACATTAGTTTCTTTATAGATCATGTATGAATGAAGAGTTTCATTTCACAATATAAGACATGCCCAATGAAAAATGGCTTCGTATAGACAAGCTCCTAGTTGAATTCTTGAAGTCTTGATGGCCTTACATCATAATGGATCTATTTACAATGCACATGGAATCCCATGAGAAAGGTTATCTTGGACCTAACATCAAACTTCTTCGTAAAGATAAAAATGCTAATACAAATTTTGGGTGGAGACCTACTACTCTCTTAAATACTCCATATGAGAGTATAGCTAAATTCACATCTAGACATATCAAGTGTACCATTAATAGATCATCAAGCTAAAACAAAATAGATTCTTACGAGGAAGATTCATTCTAGATAATCTTTTTTATCTTAGAAGTTGGTTGAATGAGAACAACAAATTACACAAATTTCTCTTTAAGTTCAACTGGATTTTGATAAGCTTATGATGAAATGATAGGATAATTCATTTATAAAATGTTCAAGTGGCTTAGTTTGGTCAGTGGATTATTTCTCATGTTTGACTTCTTTTCAAAGATGGTAATGTTAGACTAGACATCAATAGATCCTTGTCTATTGCATTCCCAGTCCAAAGATAAATTTGACTTGAGATTATCCAGTAGCTCCTTATCTCTATGTGCTCACACATAATGCCTTTGGTTATCTCCTACAACATGATGAACAATAGAATCTAATGAAAGGCATTTCATTGCTTAATAATGTTGTGATTTTAAACTCCCATTTTCCTAATCATGGTATTTTGTTCATTCAAAATTTAGTGGAAGAAGTATTTGATACCCTAAATATTCTAGATGTGTGCTGTGCTAATTTGATATCATAGTTGTCTACAACTTAAATTGAGTATTTCATGACTTCCTCTAGTTCCCTACCAATGTGGATCCCCCAAAATAGAATTTAATTAAGTTATTGTCTCCAAATACTTGGACATCCCCTTTGACTCTAGAGTTTCCTTAAAAGATATGTGGAAATTGTATCTTGAAATAATAAAAGAAAAAAATATCATCAATAAATAGATTCCTTTCAATGGTCCATAAATTTCATGTTGCCAACATAATTCTTTTAAATATCCATGTTTATATTTTTTCATGTAGGCTACCCTTGAAAGCTTGCTAACTTTAACTCACAAAACACATCAAAAGAGCTTCTTTTGCACCAAATGGTGTAATAAAAGGGGATGGGGATAGGTAAGCTTCAACACATTGTATTTATCCCAAAGAATATGGTGGTCTTGGTATTATTGATCCATTTACACGAGGGATATGTCTTGTTGTTAAATATATTGTTAGATCATTAAAAAGATTAGCTCCATGGAAGGATCTTCTTTGGTACTTTGTTTAAACAACCATAGCTTCTAATTCATATATGTCTATTTACTTGCATGAAAAAATTCACATAGATCCTTACTTCAAGATATAGGTCTTTGAACAATTGAAGAGTATGTGTAAATCCTGGTAGATCATTTCACAAATCTTACGTGAAAAAGATAGTTATCTTAATAGTGGATTGAGCTTTCCTACTTCATCAATTTTGTAGAATAGAGTGGTACAATAGGATAACAAATTGCATGCCCTTGTAAATATTTAGGCTAATGTGAGCCTTTATAGTGATATGTGAGCATAGAATGTGAAGGCTTGGCTTGCCATTCCTATCACTGACAAAAACACATTAACATGTATGATTTTCACATTTTTAATGTTGAGGCAGTAGTAGATTTTTATTTACTGAGCATGATAAATTCTTGTCATTGATAGGGTTTCTAAAACTACCAAATATTTTTAAAACTTAAATTAAAAAGTTCATAATAAAATTAATTGGTTTAAGCATTACATATGTAGCTCTAGTTTTTGCAATCTTCATATTTTATTGTCTAACTCGTTATTAATAGAAAATGTTGAGTAAATATTCTATATAATTTTACTAAAACCTTTAAAAAATATTTTAATACCAAGAGGCATTCTCAATAGTAGCAAGGGGTGGAGTGTAATGACACACTCAAAAAATTCACCTTTTACCTTAATTTTGATGGCCATTTAAATGTCAAAATATTAATATTTAATGATAGACATAATATTTTCAAAATAAATAGTAGGTAAACAATGAAATGTCGTCATCAAAATTGTCCACTTCTCCATCATATTAGGATAAATCTTTTTTTTTCCTACAATTTTTGTAGGGCTTGTGGCCTCTGCAATAGTCCAGCAAAAGGAAGCAATATGAAATCAACATAAACTTGATTATAATAATCATTCTTCTCATTTCAAAATGTACCAAGAAAGTAAAAAAAAAATTAAAGAAATATTAGAAAATCAAACATTATTTTGGTGTTACAAATAACTTCAGCCATTTCATACATGAACTTTAAATTTAAATATTAATTAATTTATAAAAAATTAAAATGTTGTAGTGTGATAATCAATAAAAGTTCAAATCTAAAGGTTGATGATTTTTTTAAAACTTTATGACTAAAGAAAGAAAATATTTTGATTTGTTAATTTGAATTTTTTTTATTTGTTAATTATAGCTAAAAAAATTGGTGGACACATGGTTGAGGGAAGATATAAACCTTAATTAATTAAATAATTAACCAAACAAAATATATGGATGAGAGAACACAAATACAAGTTTAAACAATGTACACACAATAAAATTTATGTGTCCACATGTATAGATGTATTTAAAATATCTACACTAGTAACAAAGTCAAGTTCAAACTAAAATATAAACTACTAACAAAAAAATTACTGAAACCTATTTTAGTTTTGAAAAGTTAATAACAAAATAGTTCATAACTTTATTAATTTTTTTATTTTAACTTATTTTATATAATAAAAATATAGATATATTAATAACATGTTTACCTACATGGACTAGTAATCAATTGAGGTAGTCAGGATTATCTCCTCCAGGACCTCCAAAGAACATGTAATGACCCCATTCTGGATTACTATCATCAAGGTGAAGAGTTATATCATAGCAAAGTGGTTTATATGCAATGATGGATCCTTGAGGGTACAAGCGATCACCATTGGAGTTGTAAATTTCAATGTACCTGATATAAGTTGCCTTTGAGTAGCCCTCTATAGGGAAATGACCACTGCCCATATGAGTTTTTGATAGTGGGGTTCTTGTAACATTGGAGTAATATGCAACTTCCCCTCCATATTCCACTAGATTGGCTGATTCAACCAATGAACTAAATAAGGATCCAGGCCAGTAACCCACAATTTTGTTGTCTATATATAAAGACCATGTTGCATTACCTTCTAAACTTTCCTGCAAAGCAATAGATTTATAGTCAGCATATGGAAAAATATTAGTCAACAATCATTGAAAAAATTAATCATGCCATGCCATTATGGTGCCATAACATACCTTAACATTCAAAATCACATAACTTAAAAAATCATTATTTAATATCATTGTAACATATGAAAACAAAATATTAGCTTTAATATATGTTAGTCTTTGTATAAACTAAATTTATCTAACAATAAAGACACGTACATTTAACCACAGAGGTTATAGGTTAGAATTCATAGAAAACAATCTATTTAGCTTTAATATATGTTAGTCTTTGTATAAACTAAATTTATCTAACAATAAAGATGTGGACATTTAACCATCGAGATTATAGTTCAAATTCATAGAAAACAATCTCTTTATCTACACATGTTTTGCTACAGTAGAGATTACTACAATTTATAGAAAACAATCTTTTGATCTACATAAGTATTATTATTTATTGATAAAATAGAAAGTACAAATGAGTTTATATGATAGACTTAAAAAATAAAAAAACATATTTATAAATATATTAATTTATAATTCTCTTTGTGAATATAAAATAACAATCAAAAGAAGTTTTATTATAAAAAAATATATGACAAAATTTGAATATCCTAATTATTATATTTAGTAACTAGCAATTGTATTTACAATTACAAAGTTTTCGTCCTTACCTACATCTACATATAATTATGTTTTATTTCTCATTTGAAAAAAAATCTAAATAGAAAAAATATTTTTAAATTTTTCTAAATTAAAAGATGCTTTTAAAAGAATTAAATAAAAAATACTTTTAAAATTTTTCAAAATACTATGTCAAAAAGCCCAACAAGAAGACCATTTAAAATGAGCTATTCTAAAGGTGAAAAATAATCAAATAAAAATGAAAAATCAAACTTGTATGGTTGTATTTGGTAATCGGGATTGCCAGATAAACCAAGGACAAAAACATTGAACCTTACCTGGAGATTTAGGATTAGAAAAATATTCCACCATAATACCTATAGGTCAGAGAAGTGGGCTAGGGCACTCAACTTGGAATGGACCTTTACGTGTTTTACAACTAACTATCCTTCAATTAAAAGAAAAGGAATTCAACCCCAAAACTAGACCAATGACAAAAACATAAAATCTTACCTTTGGGTTGAGGGATATAAGACCCTAACTTTAGGCTAAGAGTTAGGAGGATACTAAACCATACGATCCATAGATATAGATGGAACGAATCGGAGCAGTTGACTCCTCTTACAGAAGTTTAGGGAGAGAAACATAACTACCAAACTATTGGCCCCTCTCCCCTGTTACCAATCATTAACGAAATACATTACTTACTGTATTGAAGTGTCACTTACCCTGTTTATACTTATGAGTATTTCAAACTGATCTTTGCTATACAAAGATATAGACTCCAGAGGTTGGCCGGGAATGTATTGTGCACTACTGGACAACACAAATTTCTGCAACCTGTGGAGTTGTAACCATCAGCCTGCATCAAGACAGTAGTATATGTGTATGAGTAGACAATGTATCTTAAACATGGATAGAAAGGTAAATATTATGATAGTCAAACTGCATAGTTACCGTCCAAAATACAAAAAGTCTAGGTCGGCAATCGCCATAATGTGATGGGTAGACCTGAAATTATAGCATCATAGAATTCAATATTTGATTATTTTGTAACAGGTTTTCTATCCTTCACAAATTACATAATATGGATTTATATGGTAACTTACTTCCCAGCCAACTTCGATTGTTTGCCATGTTGGCAGGCCTACATCACGGGAAAGCCAAATTTGACTAAGGCTAAAAATACCATCAGGTGCCACGTACGGTTGCCATATATTAAACCTTCCTTGCACTCTATAGATTCCATCATCAGCAGATGGAAATTGCACAACGGCATACTTCACAATAAGAGGAAACGTCATGCTTTAAATGTAAATTGCAGTTTTCAGAAAGCCTTTTAAATTAAACAAACCATGTCATAAGGTACGTCTAAAGAAATTTGCTTGGTTGGGCTTTTTAACAGAGGTCTTCTAGTCTGGCTTGGCCCCTGGCATTCATAACTTCTACCCTTGTACTTGAGGTATCCGAGAGTTATCAAGAAAATTCTATTATAACTTATTATTCTTTAACAAAAGGCTTCTCATATGACCAATTGACATTAGGCTTGACTGCATCTTTAAAATAAAATAAAAAACTTCTTTATAATAGAAAAAAATAAATGCTTAAATTTCTCATTCGATGTACCTCATGAAGATTTGAAGATTTTATCATTTTCTTCCTCGAAAACATATTTACAGATCCTGCTGCTTTTAATTGTTCATACTTTATCTCCAAAACAGGGACTGTTCCTTCTGGACACCTATTGTCAGAGATATTTGAGGAGGGTTCCCCTGCTTGAGCATCCCTCCGACCTATATTTGAATGCTTCTACAATAGCAGAGCCTAAATTAATAATATAGCTACAATTCAATAATACTAGACAACAGAAAATTGTGG
This sequence comes from Cunninghamia lanceolata, assembly GCA_027924645.1. Classification (NCBI taxonomy): domain Eukaryota; kingdom Viridiplantae; phylum Streptophyta; class Pinopsida; order Cupressales; family Cupressaceae; genus Cunninghamia; species Cunninghamia lanceolata. The sequence continues at coordinate 3,940,176 of BSBN01001957.1, forward strand.
TTTAATAAAAACACTACTTGGTTTAAACTAGTATATTCTACTCCTCATTCAAAGTTGGGTTTTGAAAAGAAAATTTTTTAGGTTAGATTAAAAATATGTACTGTCTTATAAGGGTGTAAAAAATGCTTAAATTTCTCATTCGACGTACCTCATGAATCTGAGTTGAAGACTCTTCTCATTTTTCTGCTCAGAAACGTATTTACTGATCCTGCTGCTTTTACTTGTTCATACTTTATCTCCGTCACAGGGACTGTTCCTTTTGGAAACCTGTTTCGAAGCCCAATTTCTGCGATATTTGAGGAGGGTTCCCCTGCTTGAAGATGCCTTCAGCCTATATTTGAATTCTGGTACAATTGCACAGTCTAAATTAAATCTACAATTCAATGATAGTATAGAGAGCCAATGGAGATTTGTGGTCTAATAAAAACACTATTAGCTTTCATCTAGCATATTCCATTACTCATACAAAGTTGGGTTTTGAAAAGCTATTTTTTGAGGTTAGATTAAAAATATGAACCATCTTAAAAGGGACTGGGATCCTTATCACTGGATACTGATTTAGATAAACATGAACCATCTGTATAAATCATATGATGAAATTAGCAAATGAAATCACAAAAATTAAATAAGGAAGAATCTGTAATTTATACAGTTTAAATGGAATAGAAAATACCATACTTCTATACAACTTAGATGAAGTAGAAGATGTACTATAGTTTCACTTTCTATGCACCTGTCAATCATACTAAGCTCAATTATGTATCTCTATCTCTATCTCTCTTCTTTCAAGTTGTATCAAGCTTTCAACTCTCTAGTTTCTATCTGGCTCCATATCAAAGCCTTCTAGGAAGGTGAATAGGGTTGGTAAGTGCTCTCCTCCCCCATCTAGATTTTTCAATGGCTCTTCTAGAGGTAACTTGGGTCCTAGTGGGATTAAAAGAGTTGGTTGTGCTAGTGATGGATGGTCCTTTTTGTTTTTCTTATGCTATGTACATTGACACTAATAACTTGATGGAAGCTCGCGCTATTTTGGTAGCTCTAGAGAAAGATTATGAGTTGGATTGGAAGAAGGTTATTTGTGACTCTAATTCCTTGATCTTGGTTTCTCTTTTGAACAAAATGAGTAATCAAGAGTCTTGTTGGAGGCTAGATTCTTTAGTTGAATATATCCTTTGCCTTACTATGAATCTCGAGGCTATCTCTTTTGTTCATATGCCCAGGGAATGGAATGTTGTAGTAGATTGCCTTGCTAAATGGGCTTTAAAGGATACTAGTAACCGACATGTTTCTGAGTTGGGGTAATTGCCATTTGATAAATCTTCTCAACTTCTTTGACTTGTTCATAATAATCAGACTAGAGGGGAATAAGAGGGGGTAGTTATTTGATTTATTCTAATTTTTATTAGGTTCAGGATAGTGGTAAAGCTCCTTAGGATTTCCCTCTTCTTACTTTAATAATTCTTACGATTTGAAAATCTGGACACTGTAAATTATAATTTACTTCTATTGTTTCAATACACTTCTTTTTTTCCATAAATAAATAAATGACAAATATAAAAATTTCACGATTCTATGAATAAATTTTATAAAACTATTTTATAAAATTTAATTAGAGCTAGCTATTAAGAGGGCACACCTCCCAAAACTCTTTTAGCGTTGGCAAAGGCATTGGGTGAAAATTGCTTTCATGTTAGCATCATTCCTTCATGTTTATTAAACGTACGTCACCTCACGATGCCGTGTATAAATGTAAGAACCCAAAACCTAAAGTTTAGGTAATTCAATTTTCAAGTTCTTAAAATGACTCGCAACTACTTTAGAAAGAAACCATAAAATTGCATGTGAAAAATGGTCAACAAGTTTATAATCATATAATTTTGTTATAAGATAATTTAAAAAATATTGAAACTTGTTAGAATTCTAGTGTGATACATTACACTAATAGAAAATAATGATTTTTTAAGTTGTATGATTTTGAATTTTAATGGGATTATATTGGATCTTGTATGTTATGGCACTTTAATGATATAATTAATTTTTTTCTGTGAATGTTGATTAATATTTTTAATATACTGATTATAAAAGTATTACTTTGTGGGAAATTTTAGAATTCAAAATAGTCTTCTCTTATTGAAAGGTCTAGATTTTGAAGTAAGGAGCTATGAGGATTTTTTCATGCCCATAAATAGAGAGCCATGAATTAGAATCTATGGTTGGTTGTTTAAACATAGTACCAAAGAAGATCCTTCCATGGAGATGATATTTCCAATGATCTAACAATCCATTTAGCTACAAGAAATATCCCTCATGTATATGAATGAATAATAATAAGATGACCATGTTCTTTAGGCTAAATATAGTGTATTGAAGCTAACACCTTCATCCATTTTTGTTAACCTAGTTGTCCCAAGAGAAGCTCTTGATGAGATTTGTGAGTTGAATTTATCAATATTAGAGGGCAACCAACATGACAAAATTTAAACATGGCTAGTAGCTAAAAGAATTATGTTGTCAACTTGATTTTTGTTGACCATTGAAAGGAATTTGGATACCCACAATAATAAATTCTTTTTTTTTCAAGATACCATTTCCACACATCTTTTAAGGAAACTCCAAGGTTGATGGGGGTGAAATACTCAATTTTACCGATGGACAACTATGATATCGAAGAAACACGATACACATCTAATATATTATGGGTATCAAATATTTCTTCCACTAAATTTTGAATGAACAATATACTATCATTAGTAAATTGGGAGTTTAAAATCACAACATTATTGAATAGTGAAATGTCTTTATTTAGATTCTATTATTTTACATGTGTAGGAGATAAGCAAGGACATTAGTTGTGAGAACATATAAATAAGATGTTGGTGGACTACCTTGTCAAATTGATCATTGGACTAGGAATGCAATAGACAAGGGTACTAATGTCTAGTTTAGCATTGTTATCAATCAGATATGCACCCTAGCTAAGATACTAACTTAGCTATTTGTTGACACACAGGAACACTCCTAGGCATGTGGGTTGCCTAAACTTAGAGTCAACCTCCAGAGTGAGCTAGTTCTCCTAATGATTTTCCTAATCTAAATGATTTACTGAGGAAAAGGGGTGAGAGGATAAAGTGAAATGGAATTTAAATTCTAACAAATAATACCTCTAAACTTTAATCTATCTGAATAATCTCACCCACAAACAACCCTTCAAACATAATCTTTCATAATCTCACCTAGAACATATGATTAAAAAAAATAACTTATATGAAGGTTCAATCTAAACAAAACATACAACCAGAATCATATGGAATATCTACACACAGTTTTACAGTAATGAGACATAACAAAGGACATAGTATTATGGTCACAATGAAACATCAAATCAAAGCTACAAATATGAAGCAAAAAGATGAAATAGGAAAGATTTGTTATATTGAACTGAAAGGAGTACAAGAAAATCTAAAATTGAGTCAAAGTGTGTTTACAAACTCTCTACTTGTGCTCAAGAGAGAAGAAAGAACGATATCAACTGACTTGAGAAAGAGCTAGCTTTCTCCAATATATTCCTGCCAAAAAGATCTCCAAGAGAAAATATGGGAAAAGCTCCTAAAAATAGTGGTCCCACAAAAAATATGCTTTATCTGCCCAATAAAGACCCCATTTTTATCCAGATCTTCCTAGAAAAAAGCAAACTTAAAAAACAAATATATTGTTTTCTTTAACTGCATAAATAATGAATATTTGAAAGCAATTTATAGAAACATTGCTTTAAATATCATTTTACAATGATCTGCAGCTTTATCTCCTAATTTATCTTGATTTGATTCTATTCAAAAAATGCAAGGCTTTATATGACTATCTTGCCAAGTATATTACATTTCATTTGGCATTTGATTTTCTATAAAAATCATGAAAATAATGAAGGCATATTAGATGGTTTTGCAAACATAAAAGCCTATCAGGCTTACCCTTGAAATGATCTGCAAAAAAAATATCTAAGGGCATATGGAGTTTTGTATCTATCCTCAAAAGGGTCTGAATGAGTTTTGAAGGCACAATGCCTAGGCAATGTATATTCAAAAGGGACTTATGGCATAAAATACCCTAAGTCATGAGACTAGGCATTTGTCAAGTCAATTACATACCCCGATGGGTATTATTAAGTCATAAAAAAATGTAATTCGATGTGACAAAATGTCACAAACGAATTAGGGCATATGAAACCCTAGGAGAAAAAATTTGAATGCCCTACATTTTTGGGCCATTTTCACTTGCACTCTTTGATAGAAAGACTCTGCATTCAGCCGCCCCCATGGATGAGGGTTTGAGCCTATAACTCTTCAATTTTTTGCTACTTCTGAGCAAATTTTTCATACATATCATATAGGAACATGAAGGTAAGTGCTCTCTGCACAAAATGGTCCATTTTTCTTCATTTCTTAGTACAAAATTCAGTCTTAAAACTAGGTTTTCTGATGCATTTCTATTCTTGGTGTCCCTTTGTCAACACATTCATTTATCTTTGTTTGTGAGGCCGTGATCTGTGGCTCTTTTGGCTTGAGCTCTTCTGAGCCAAATATAAAAGAAAACATAATGGCTAAAACCCACAGCTTCATGCATCTATATCCCTTCTGAAATATAGGTGAGTTTCCCCTTCGAACTATCTATGACCCTTTTGTATTTCTTCATTGACATGTATTTTAACTTGGCATTTAGAGGTCATGGCGGGCCCTACTATTTTTGAGTACTTTGTGTTTGTATAAGCTTAAAACCTTCCATTCTCCCACCATATCTATGATTCTTATATGCAAATACGATAAGGGTTATGACAAAATGATTCTATATTTGCCACTTTCTAAGTTATGAAACCCTTCATGGCCATGGCTCAAACCAAAATCTCTGGGTATTCTGCCATTCTTTTATAGTTGAAATCTCTTACTCGTTCTGCATTGGAGATCTTGTTCAAAAACCCCATGTTGGTTTTAACCCGCTGTGAGAGAAGACTTTACTCTAGTTGTGACTATAATAGCATTATATTGCGTTTGTCAATCATTTATTTCTTGTGTATACAAGATAATGATACTTTATTATTATTTCATTTCTAAGTTACAAAATACAAACTCTCATAAGCTCAGAACTACTTATTTTCTATGTATTTATGACACTCATAATGCAATATGATGTGGGTTTTGTCATTCTTGTAAAGAGAATGCCTTCTTTGGCTGCTAACTTGTTGGCACAAATGATTTTCTCCGTTCATTTTCTATATGAAATCACATTGTTTTTCATCTCTAAAATTGCAGAATAGCAACAAACCCTTCTTTCCTTTATATCAGTGATAATGCAAATCTAGATGGGATTTTGTCATTCTAGGAAGAAAAATGCATTCCTTTTTGCATGTCTTTTCCTTTGCAAAATGATAACATACTGCTGCCTTGGGTTAGAGCCTTCAATCTTATCATCTTTGACAATACAGAATCAATAATAATGGACATTTGGCTGCTCCAATAATAATGGACATGTGGTTTATTCAATTCAATGAGATACAATAGCATTCTCATCATTCATGATGTCTTGACATATCCATACTTCTAACTCTATTTCTCTGTAACATCACAGGGATTACTATATGAATAGGAATGTATAATAACCTCCTTTTCTTTTTATAGTAGCCATAAGACATGTTCTCAATAGTTCATTTATCCTTATATTCTTGCAAAAAAATTTATATGATGAGGTCACTCATGAGAAAAGGATTAGGAGCTTATTCCCTTGCTGCTCTACTTGAACTGTGTAATGACAATACTCATGTCATTCTCTTGCACCACCTACTCTGTATGCACTTGGTATGATCTAATTCAACTTATGGCATGGCATTTATTGTTTTTAGTTGAGCTCACTGTATTATATCAAATGCATTCTTACTCATATCATATTGAAAGTTAAGGTTCCTTTACTTCAATGTATGGCATGGGTATTCTGAATATGCATTCTTTATCTGTATCTTCATGGCATCAACTTGACTGTCCTACAGTTGATCATGATGGTTGTATGGTTTTCCATCTATAACCACTGATTCTTTGGTTGTTCCACTGTTTCTTGATGGAGAACTGAAACCTTGATTGATCACCATGCATATGATAGTTCTTTTTACATCTCTTTATGTTGGCATAGTCACTTTCTTCTACTTGTTGCATGCAAGCATTATGAAAAATGATTTAATATATATGTTTACAATACCTCTTTATGTTGGCATAGGATGTCACATGCTTTGACCAATATAAGACTAATGCCCTCGAATGCATTCAAATCATACTGTAACAGCAAACAAATGTATAACCTTGACAATGATTGAATTGATAGTCATAGATGGGTGATGAGCTTGAAGCTCATGCAATAGCATAATATGTCTTGATTTCCATATGTATACTCATATTCCATCCCCTCCTAAGAATTAGGGAAAGCAATGCTGGGCTCTACCCTTGTGGGAACCCACTTTGCACCACATGCTAAAATGATCTTAAAAAAAACATGACTTTACCTATACTTGCACATGAAACAAACACATTAGTTGTAAAAGTAGTACTGCTTAGTGATGTTTCATTTCTCTCATCTCCCACCTATGGATGATTTGCTCTCTAATGTTGTACATCATAGACAATATATTATGCTTCGGTTCTGTCTAATGAAGTATATAGAAAAGATCATATCATGAGCTCTAACCCCTCTTTTTCTATCATTGTAGGTCCAGGTACATACGAAGCTCAGTAACAAAGAATAGATGCAAGAAGATCAAACTAAATCCTTCAAGCACAGGTAATGATTGATATGCCCTATTTTATATGCTTCATTACTTCCTTTACTTTACAGTTGCATAGTAGATTATGTTTGATGTACTGGTTTAGCTATTTCCACAGTTTGTGTGGGACATTTGATCTATCGTGCTTTCATCCATTGCAATGTTTATTCCATTTGTATATATCTCATTTATAATTTGAATGATCATTGTAATGGAATGAAATAACTTGTATCATTGATGAGTACTCAACAAAGAATTAAATGATGAACTGAAATTCTTTCTCCTCTGTCATACAAAAGCATGATAAAAACTAAACCTTTCAAGCACATCAAACTTTGCAAAAAATTGTAACAGAAAATGTTAAAAATATTTCATCTGAAAATAAAACTTGATGCACACCAACTCTGCCAATTGGAGATGTAGGTGAAAAATTGGTAACATTTATGGTGACTTCTGCTATATGCTCGCTTGCTAAGCATCAAGACCAGTTGCCTGAACTATTGATTGGGCATTGAGTCATACTCTACTCTTCTCAAACTTAGAAAACTGAAACTTAGTACTTTAAAGTACTCCAAATAGCAACAGAAAACTAAACTAAACCAAACTAAAAGCAAACTTAAAGGCCCTGGGGGCCAGAAAACATGTACAGCAACACTGAGGGAAACAAAACTAACTAAAACAAATGTGCCCTGAGCACTTATTCACTGAAAGCACTAACTGTAACCTACTCTAACCAGCCAAAGTAGCTGGTCAGACAAACCCATTCACTAATTGGATGAAACAACTGCCTTTTCTATAGAATATTCAATGTTTAATATGATTTTGGATAGCTACATAAAAAAGAATAATGGTTGAAAGACCATGAAATAGTTGCACCACATCTTGAAGAACATATACAAACTCACTAACCTCTTTGAATGGGATATAAACACTACTACCCTGAGGTGGCAAAGTGACTTGAATGTGTTCTTCTTCAATTACACTTTCATGCTCTAGCTAAATCAGGATAGGAATCTTCTTGTTAGCCTCCATTTTAGCAATGTATCTAATTGGACATCTTGTCGACAAGACAAAATTAGAACTGTTCTTTCTAGTTTCACTCTTGTCAACTACCTCACTAACCACAACTGCTTCTTGCTTTTGTCGAATCATGCCTTCAACCTCGGGCTCCTCCACAACCAAGCTGTCCTCATTTAATTGCTCATGAATTAGTCCTTTGTCTAAATGGCTTTGATCATTTTGCTGCTCAGAACTTGATAACTTTGTTAGTTCATATGTATTTTCTTCATCAATACTAACAAACAAAGGAAGTTCAACAAATAAATCAGTCAAAACTTGAGTTCCAATAGCCTCTTTTTCCTCTTCAACCTATTTTTCCACACATTCCCCCCCCAAAAGATGATCATTTGACATCTAAATTTGAAACAAAAATATCAAGATCATCCCAAAACATGTCTTCTTCACATTCCTCTTGGATTTTGTATGAAAGAGGACTAAGTTTTACCTTATGGTAGCTCTCAGTCAATGGTTTAAGTTCTATGGTAGGCTTACCTTCATGCTTTTCTACCTAATCCAAGACCCCATTGTTAGATTGCTTAGCTTCAATCAGCAACTCCTCGTATTGTTGAGCATCCCCTTGCTATTCTGAAATTGTTATCCTTGGTGTGAGCATGCCTTCATCATCTGCTCCACAAAACCAGGTAACTAATTGAACAAAGAAACTGAAACCTCTTCTTTATCTAGTTTATTCTTCATTGGAACCTAGATAATGTGTCTTTGCAATTGAAGACTTTCTCCTTCCAATCTCTGTATCCTACTTTGATTCATCTTATAAAAAGCATTAGAAAACTTGTAAAATGAATCAAAATGCAGAGGATTCAGTGTCAATCCTGAATCGACTTCCTCTACACATGCATCATACTCGTAATTAGCTAGGAATGCAGTACAAACAACAGCAACCTCTTGCTCCATATCTGGTTTGTCTGATTCAGTGGCATATAAAGTATTACAAGAACCTTCATCTACTGGATTAAAACTTGGAATTATGATTGGTTTGGTGTTTACAACCTTTTTCTCTCATTCACCACACCAACTTGGAATCTTGATTGGTTTAGATTTTGCTACCTCTTCTGCTTCTTGATTTTGGATTAGTTTGGTAGGCATAGACATAACAAGATTCAACATTTTATAACTAGGATACTTAGTCTAAGAAGGCTGCCATGATTGTTCAAAAGTTTGATGTCTTGGTTCAGGTTCTTGATATGGCTGAAACTAAGGATTAATGGGCTGGTCTTGAATGCAAATAAGCTCCTGAGCAAAATCAGAACTTCCAAAACTTGGGATTTTGATTTTCTGGGGAGTCTATTTGCATTCAAAACTAATCTCTCAAAGGGAAAAGTATTCTTCAAGTGGCTAGTTTTGAAGCATAACAAGTTTAAACTATACCAACCTAGGTTCTTGCAAGGGTAGAGGATTTCTAAAACTGGGAATCTTGACCTTGGTAGGAATAAGAAGTTCACTTTGCTTAAAACTTTTAAGATTATACTTACTAACCTCTTCTTAGATAGACTGATTTGGAATGACAGGAGATGCTTGAACTTGATGCCCATGTGTTTGAGCGAGCAAAAGTTCCATTTGCTCTTCCTTCGCTGCTATCTCCTCCTCAAACTATGTCCTTTGTGCCTCCAACTCCTGCTCATGAAGATATGTTTGAAAATCTAGTTCCTCCTAGTGCATGTTGTACTCATGCATCCTCTTAATCTCCTCTAACTTCTTGTTGAAGTCTACCAAAGTATCTTCAATCACTTCTTCAAACTCCATCATTTCATAATGTTTTGGTTGATTGGGAGATTGGGCAGGGGTGGGCGGGTGGTAATTATCCTGAGTATTTGGACTAAAACCAACATTATGGCTACCTCTGTATGACTGGCAAGGAGGCTGAGTAGGAGTGGGTGGGTGGTAATTATGTTGGGCATGCTAATTTTAAAAAGCCATGGAATTGAAAAGAACAACATGATTGGTCTGATATGATTGATAAGGAACACTATGGACAACATTTTCATAGTATGGTGGTGGATATTCATACTGACTATGAAATTTGACATTTTTACTCATATGAAGAGCTAGAAATAAGAATAGAATTTAATTGTTTGAAACATACTAGCACTTGATCTATAAAAACTAGTAAACTTGAGCTTGGAGTCGCCAGATGTGTTATTTTCTTGCCTCCGAAGGTAGGGATCACTAACATACACAGCAAATATTAGTGACAAATGAACGTACTATTGGATAGAAACAGTCCAATCAGTCCCACCAGGCATGCCAAAAATTGTTATCAATCAGATATGCACCCTGGTTAAGCTACTTACTTATCTATCTGTTGACACATGGGAACACTCCTAGGCCTGTGGGTTGCCTAAACTTGAAGTGAACCTCCAAAGTGAGCTGGTTCTCCTAATTATTTTCCTAATCTAAATGATTTGCTGAGGAAAAGGGGTGAGAGGATAAACTAAAATGGAACTTAAATTCTAACAGATAATACCTCTAAACTTCAATCAATCTGAATACTCTCACCCAAAAATATCCCTTCAAACATAATCTTTCACAATCTCACCTAGAACATATGATTCAAAAAAAAAAACATATATGAAGGTTCAATCTGAACACAACATACAACCAGAATCATATGGAATATCTAAACACAGTTTTACAGTAATAAGACATAACAAAGGACATAGTATTATGGTCACAATGAAACATCAAATCAAAGCTGCAAATATAAAGCAAAAAGATGAAATAGGCAAGATCTACTATATTAAACTAAAAGTAGTACAAGAAAATCTAAAACTAAGTCAAAGTGTGTTTACAAACTCTCTACATATGTTGAAGAGATAAGAAACAATGATATCAACTGACTTGAGAAAGAGCTAGATTTCTCCAATATATGCTTGCCGAAAAGATCTCCAAGAGAAAAGCTGGGAAAAGCTCCTAAAAATAGTTATCCTGATCCATTTTCAAGCTTCCAGAAAAAACACAAAAAAAGCATCTAAATTGTCTCCAAACAGCTTGTAAAAACTGCCAAAACTCCTCCAAGGTGGTCCCACCAAAAAATATGCTTTATCTACCCAATAAAGACCCCATGTTGTCCATATCTTCCTGAAAGAAAGCAAACTTAAAAAAGAAAGATATTGTTTGCTTTAACTGCATAAATAAAGATATTGTTTGCTTTATCTATAGTTTTATCTCAATTTGATTCTATTGCAAAAAATATGAGGCTTTATATAACTATCTTGCCAATTATATTACATTTCATTTGGCATCTAATTTTCTATAAAAATCATGAAAATTATGAAGGCGTATTAGATGGTTTTGCAAAAATAAAAGCCTATAAGGCTTTCCCTCCAAATGATCTGCAAAAAAAATATCTAAGGGCATATGGAGTTTTGTATCTATCCTCAAAAGGGACTAAATGAGTTTTGAAGGCACAACGCCTACACAATGTATATTCAAAAGGGACCTATGACATAAAATACCTTAAGTCATGAGACTAGGCATTTGTAAAGTCAATTATATACCCCAATGGGTATTATCAAGGCATAAAAAATTGTATTTCGATGTGACAAAATGTCACAAATGAATTAGGGCATATGAAACCCTAGGAGAAAACATTTGAGTACCCTACTTTTTTGGGTCATTTTCACTTGCACTCTTTGATGGAAAGACTCTGCATTCAGCCATCACCATGGATGAGGGTATGAGCCTGTAACTCTTCAATTTTTCATTGCTTTTGAGCAAATTTTTCATACATATCATATAGGAACATGAAGGTAAGTTCTCTTTGCACAAAATGGTCCATTTTTCTTGATTTCTTAGTACAGAATTCGGTCTTAAAACTAGGTTTTCTGATGCATTTATGTTCTTGGTGTCTCTTTGTCAAGACATTCATTTATCTCTATTTGTGAGGCCATAATCTATGGCTCTTCTAGCTCGAGATCTTTTGAGCCAAATATAAAAGAAAAATAATGGGTAAAACCCACAGCTTCATACATCTATCTCCCTTCTGAAATAAAGGTGAGTTTCCCCTTCAAACTATTTGTGACCCTTTTGCATTTCTTCATTGACATGTATTTTGACTTGGCATTTAGAGGTTGTGGCGGGACCTACTATTTCTGAGTACTTTGTGTTTGTATAAGTTTAAAACCTTACATTCTCCCACCATATCTGTGATTCTTATATGCAAATATGATAAGGGTTATGACAAAATTATTCTCTAGTTGCTGTTTTCTGAGTTCTGAAACGCTTCATGGCTGCAGATCAAACCAAAATCTCTTGGTAATCTACCATCCTTTGTACAATTGAAAGCTCTTATTTGAGATCTCATTCAAAAACCCCATGTGGGTTTTAACCCACGGTGAGAGAAGACTTTACTCTGGCTACAACTGTAATAGAATTATATTGGGTTTATCAATCATTTATTTCCTGTGTATAGAAGATAATGAGACTTTATTGTTTTTTCATTTCTAAGTTGCAAAATACGAACTCTCATAAGCTCAGAACTCCTTATTTTCTCTGGATTTATGACTCTCATAATGCAATATGATGTGGGTTCTCTCATTGTTGTAAAGAGAATTCCTTCCTTGGCTACTAACTTGTTGGCACAAATGATTTTCTCCTTTCATTTTATGTATGAAATCACATTGTTTTTCATTTCTGAAATTGCAAATAACAACAAACCCTTCTTTTCTTTATATTAGTGATAATGCAAATCTAGATGGCATTTTGTCATTCTGGGAAGAAAAATACATTCCTTTTTACATGTCTTTTCCTTTGCAAAATGATAGCATACTGCTACCTTGGGTCAAAGCCTTCAATCTCATCATCTTTGACAATACAAATCAATAATAATGGACATTTGGCTGCTCCAATAATAATGGACATGTGGTTTATTCAATTCAATGAGATAAAATAGTATTTTCATCATTCATGATGTCTTGACATATCCATACTTCTAACTCTATTTCTCTGTAACATCACAGAGATTATTATATGAATAGGAATGTATAATAACCTCCTTTTCTTTTTATAGTAGCCATAAGACATGTTCTCGATAGTTCATTTATCCTTCTATTCTTGTAAAAAATATTATATGATGAGGTCAATCATGAGAAAAGGATTAGGAGCTTATTCCCTTGATGTTTTACTTGAATTGTGTAATGACAATACTCATGTCATTCTCTTGCACCACTTGCTCTGTATGCACTTGGTATGATCTAATTCAACTTATGACATGCATTGATTGTTTTTAGTTGAGCTCAATGTATTATATCAAATGCATTCTTACTCATATCATATTGAAATTTGAGGTTCCTTTACTTCAATGTATGGCATGGATATTTTGAGTATGCATTCTTCATCTATATCTTCATGGCATCAACTTGACTATCCTACAGTTGATCATGAAGGTTGTATGGTTGTCCATCTATAACCACTGATGCTTTGGCTATTCCATTGTTTCTTGATGGAGAACTAAAACCTTGATTGACCACCATGCATATGACAGTTCTTTTTACATCTCTTAATGTTGGCATAGGCACTTTCTTCTACCTGTTGCATGCAAACATTATGAAAAATGATTTAATATATATGTTTACAATACCTCTTTATGTTGGCATAGGATATCACATGCTTTGATCAATATAAGACTGTTGTCCACGAATGCATGCAAATCATACTGTAACAACAAACAAATGTATAACCTTGAGAATGCCTTTACTCAGTTTTAGACATTATTGAGCTTTCTTGAATGAGCTCAATGCTCACTTATGACTCTCACTTCATCATGCTTGAATTGATTGTCATAGATGGGTAATGATCTTGAAGTTCATGCAATAGCAGAGTATGTCTCGATTTCCATATGTATACTTGTATTCCATCCCCTCCTAAGAATAGGGGCAGCATGTTGGACTCTACCCTTGTAGGAGCCCACTTTGCACCACATGCTGAAATGATCTTGAAAACAACAACATGAATTTACCTATATCTGCACATGAAACAAACACATTAGTTGTAAAAATAGTACTGCTCAGTGATGTTTCATTTCTTTCCATCTCCCAGCTATGGATGATTTACTCTCTGATCTTGTACATCATAGATAATATATTATGCTTCGGTTCTGTCTGATGAGGTATATAGAAAAGATCATATCATGAGCTCTAACCCATATTTCTCCATCACTGCAGGTCTAGGTACATACGAAGCTTGGTAACAAAGAATAGCTACAAGAAGATCAAACTAACTCCATCAAGCACAGGCAATGATTGATATGCCCTATTTTATATGCTTCATTACTTCCTTTACTTTACAACTACATAGTAGATTGTGTTTGATGTATTGGTTTAGCTATTCCCACAGCTTGTGTGGGACATTTGATCCATCATGCTTTCATCTATTGCAATGTTTATTCCATTTGTATATATCTCATTTGTGAATTGAATGATCATTGTAATGAAATGAAATAACTTGTATCATTGATGAATACTCAACAATGCATTAAATGATGAACTAAAGTTCTTTCTCCTCTGTCATACAAAAGCATGATAAAAACTAAACCTTTCAAGCACATCAAACTTTGCAAAAAATTGTAAAAGAAGATGTTAAAAATCTTTCATCTAAAAATAAAACTTGATGCACACCATCTCTGCCAATTTGAGCTGGAGGTGAAAAATTGGTAACAAGCATTACTATCCTTGAAAAGATGTTGAACATGAAAAATAAGTCTTTGACCAAAACTAAGCCACTTAACCATTATTTATAAATGAATTTCCATGAAATTCTATCATAGTCTTATCAAAATCTATTTTAACTTAGAGCAAATTTTGAGTAAATTATTGTGCCCACTAAACAACTCCTAAGCTAAAACAAGATTATCTAGAATGAATTTTCCTCCTAAGATCCTAGTTTGTTTTATATCCAGATGATCTATTAAGTTCTATACATGATATGTCTAGCTATGGATTTAGCTTTAATATTATATGTAGTATTTAAGAGAGTAGTAGGCCTCCACCTTGAAATTGTATTAGCATTTTTATCTTTTAGAAAAATTCTAATGAGGCTTTGATGTTGGGTCCAAGAGAACCTTGCTCATAGGCTGCCAACTACATTGCAAGTAATAAGGATTTTTTAAGAATTAAACTAGGATCCTTTCTATACCAATTATTATTTTCATTAGGCATGTCTTATATTGCTAAATGAAACTCTTCAATCATAAATGATCTATCAAGAAACTAATGTTGGTCTATGTCTAATTTGGATGGGATACATTTTCTAACAAATTGTTCAATAATCTCATGAAGAGGATCTCTCTAAGAGTATCAACAAAAAGATTTTATAAATAGGCATCTTTTTTATAGTGCTAAAAAATGGGCCCTTGAGACCAAATTTCCAAAATTATTTAACAATATTTTTATTTATTTTATTTATTTAGCATTTAAAAATGCTTTTATATTCATTTTAATACTAGTGTTTGAAAACACCTTTTTTTTAATTATAATAATATTATTAAGTTGTCCTTAAAATTAAAAATTACTTGCCCCAACTTAAATACTATTATTAATTATTTTAAACATAAAAGGTGACATGATAGCCTGTCCTTCCTAGAATTGCTTACCCACAAGCAATTGCAAACCAAAATGATGAATCATGTTATAATATCCATAGGGTCTAGATCCTATACCTGTCAATTGAAACAACTTTTGCTAAAGAATAACAAGCATACTTGGATGCTCAAATACCATCATGCAAACACTATGAATCATGCTATAGCATCTAGATCTTGTTTATGTCAAGTGGAACAACTAATGCTAAAAATCACATTTAAGTGTAAACTTAAATGCTTGATTCACATTATATCATATAGTTTTATTCATTGCATTCAAGTGAGATTTGACTATAGAGGAATTTTTCATTCATTCAATTTAATTATGCAAAAATGATTGGTAGAACTCATTTAATTCTAGTTTATCATTATCCTCCTTGAAAAGAAGTTGAACATGAGAAATAATTCTTTTACCAAAAACCAATCCACTTAAACATTATATATAAATGAATTGCGTATAGTTCTAACATAATCTTAGCAAAATCTAG
Source organism: Cunninghamia lanceolata (assembly GCA_027924645.1). NCBI lineage: Eukaryota > Viridiplantae > Streptophyta > Pinopsida > Cupressales > Cupressaceae > Cunninghamia > Cunninghamia lanceolata. Next base: position 3,956,116 of record BSBN01001957.1, read on the forward strand.
TTTAACTAAGAAAGAATTTTGTGTAAATTGATGTGCCCACTGAACTAACTTCTAAGCTAAAACAAGATTATCTAGAATGAATCTTCCTCCTAAGAACCTAGTTTGTTTGAGATGGATGATATATTAAGTTGTAGACTTAATATGTCTAGTTATGGATTTAGCTTTAATCTCATATGTAGTATTTAAGAGAGTAGTAGGTCTCTACCTTGAAAGTATATTAGCATTTTTATCTTTCAAAAAACGTTTAATGAAGTCCTGATGTTGAGTCCAAGAGAACCTTGCTCATAGGCTTCCAAGTACATTGTAAGGAAATCCATTAACATGTAAGGTGATAAAGATTTAAAGAATTCAATTGGGACAATATCTATACCAAGTGTTTTTTCATTAGGGATGTCTTATATTTCTAAATGAAACTCTTCAATCATAAGCGATCTATCAAGAAACTAATGTTGGTCTATGTCAAAATTGGATGAGATATATTTTCTAAAAACTTCTTCAATAATCTCCTAAAGAGGATTGCTCTAAGAGTTATCAATAATAAGATTCTAGAAATAGGTGCCTTCTTTTATAGTGCTAAAAAATGTTCCCTTGAGACCAAATTTCCAAAATATTTAGATATACTTTAAATATTTATATCTAAGTGTTTTAGGATTAAACTATGTAAAAGGTTTTTTTAGATCACCCTCTATGATCCATCATCAAGAAGTAGAGAGCAAGAGAACAGAATTAGAAATGACAAATTTCTAGACCTCAACATGCTAAATAGAAAGAGGGAGGGGTGAAGTGGCTCAAGAGCCATGAAACCATAAGGAAATTAATTATATATATAGATGGAAGCACCGAAGCATAATTATCTATGTAGGAGCCAAGAAACCATAAAAAATTAATTATATATATAGATGGAAGCACCAAAGCATAATTATCTATGTAGAAAGTAGTTATAAAAACACAACAATCTATAACTTTGAAAATATTAAATATAGTTTTATAATTATATAATAATAGGGCTATATAAAACGTGTAAATCTAGTAGAAAATAGGAATTAACAAACTTTTACATAGGTAAATCCTAAAACACTCAGATATAATTATCATGAATTGTGGAAATCTAATGTCTAATACTTTTATTTATTTTATTTCTTTAGCATTTAAAATGCTTTTTATATTTATTTTAGTACTAGTGTTTATAAGCACCTTTCATTTTTATTATAATAATATTATTAAGTTGCCCAAGTAAAGTTAGAAATTATTGGGCCCAACTTTAAAACTAATATTATTAATTATTTTACTTGTAAAAAAGGGACATGGTAGTCTACCCTTCCTAGATTCGCTTTCTCACAAGCAATTTGAAACTCAAATGATGAATCATGTTGTAATGTTTATGGGATCTAGATCGCATACCTGTCAAATGATACAACTTTTACCAAATAACATCAAGCATACTCAGATTCTCAAATACCATTGTACCAACACTATAATAATGTTATATCTTTTGGATCATGTTTCTATCAAGTGGAACAACTCCTACCAAAAATCACATTTAAGTGTATACTTAAATGGTTGATTCACATTATGTCTTATAGTTTCATTCATTTCATTCAAGTGAACTTTGACTGTAGAAGAATTTTTTGTTCATTCTATTTAATTATGCTAAAATGATTGATGAATTCCATTAAAGTGTATACTAGACTATGTATAGAAATTGTATAAATTGAAGAGTTGGCTCAAAGGCATTGATCTATAGAATGACTAGTTTATTTTAGCAATCATAGTCAGTGCTTATTTGAGGACATGTTTGTCTCCTTCTTTATTCTTCCGAGACAAGCAATCTTTCTTCAGATGACCTGGTTAACCATGGTACCAGCAATCCTTCTGTCCTCTAGATTGGGATCTCTTGTCCTTTTATTTTCCTCATGACTTCCCATGACCTCCAGAACCTTTTCCTCTCTCCTTTGATCTACCCCTGATTTCTGCATTTAAAACACTACTTGATGTGGACCCTCCTGAGCTTTCTGTCATATTTCCTCACTAAGGATAACACCAACAACATCATCAAATTTTAAAGTGTTTGAACCAGAGATAGAGTTACTTACAACCATTACCAAACTATTCCATCTTTCTAGCAAAGAACATAAAACCAAGAGAGCCCTCACCCCTTCATCAAATTTTACTTTATAGAAATTAACTAACTGATAATCGTATTAAACACATTTAAATGATCTATCACAGATCGACCTTCAATCATTTTGAGATTAAACAAACGCTTCATGAGAAATACCTTATTTGAGGTTGAGTGTTTTTCATACAATTTATCTAAAGCTTTCATCAGTTCACTTGTTGTCTTTGCTTCTGTTATATTGAATGCCACAGATGGTGCTAGGCACAACTGAATGGTTCCCAGTGCCTTTTTGTCTAGAAGTTCCCAATCCTCATCTATCATTCCTGTCAGTTTCTTGGATACTCCTTCCAATGGCCTCCATAAATCTTTTTGATAGAAGTAATCCTCCATCTGCATCTTCCATAACTGATAGTTTTACCCATTAAATTTATCAACCTTCAATTTACCCTCATCCGCCATTGCTCCCACTCAACCATAAGACCTTCCTACAAATGATAATTGAACACAACCCGCTCTGATACCACTTGTTAGGGTTAGCCAGCAGAAGATATAAATTAAATACAAATAAAGATTAAATAGAGGAATGGAAATACACATAAATAATAATAGCAAGAGACAAGTTTTAATGTGGTTCACCCAAACTCGGGCTACATCCACCAAATAGAGAGTCTAATATTATTATCCAGTAAATCAAAATTGATTACAACCAACAATCCTTGCAACTTAATACCGTTGTAAAATTCTACAATACAATATCAACAAAAACCCTAACCCTTAGCCGCTTTTACCAAGCCTTATGTCAGTTACAAAAATAGGGTTTTTTTATGTCGACTAACAAAAAATAACTCCTAATGCCTTTATAAAACAATAGGCAATTTTTACTTCGAGAGCACTGCCCCCAGCAGCCCCCACTAGGGGCATTGCCCCCAGACCCCCACCGTGGGCTCCGCCCCTAGGCCCCGTAGGAGGGGCTCTGCCCCCCTGCACTCCCTCGTTAAATAATTTGGGGGGAAACCGTGCTGATAAAAGTGGGTAAAATTTAACCTTTGAGTCTGATTAGGCTCCATATAACAATAAGAGGTATGAGAGAATTTGTTGTTATACAGGCATAAGAAAGGGTATGTAACTTCTATCCTCCAGCAGAGATAAACTGGGTAGAATGTGTATAACTTCCTCCACTAAGAGAGAGTGGTTAGAGCGGGTTTTGAGAGTGGCATCTTCCAGGGTCCTTGTTGGGTAGAGGGTAGTTGTTGAAGGTGAGAGATTTTGTTATAGCAGTGAGCAAGATTTATTTAACAAAGAGAAAGAAGATTGTCTTGAAAAAGTCAGTTGTGTGGGAAACTATAGAACAATATTGGGAAGAAAAACAAAATAGAAGGCTCTATGAAGAATTGAAGAAAATAGAAGCAAGAATGGATGCCCTTGAAGATGGGTTTAAAAAGAAAGATGCAAATAAGAAAGAGAAGGATGAAGGAAATCAGAAAATGGGTGACGATGAGTCCCATTGTCCTTTTTTATGATAATAGATTTACAAGTGATGTTTTGTGTGTAGGAAATGAAGATGTAAAAGTGCAGAAAATGGACTATGAAAATCCAAAATTTGACAAGGAGATAGATGAATATGAGGAAGAACTCCTATTGGAAGAGGAGAGGAAAGTGTCCATAAAGAAGGCACTTAAGGAGACATCTTAGTCTCTTGATTTATTTTCTAATTTCATGTTTGAGAATGTGAATACAGGTAAGAAGATGGTTGAGAACCAAGTCTTGAAGATGATGAGAGAGGGGGCAAGAAAGGCACTCGTAATTGGAGATGAAGATGAGAAAGAGTGGAGACAAATTGCAGCAGTATGCCAAGAAGGAAACATGCAACATGGTGAAGTCGAGGTATATTGCAAAGTACCTACAAATGAAGATAAGAGAAGTATTAAAAGTTTTCAGTATGATAAAGAAGAAATTGAAGATGCCTTAGAGTTTCATGATGCATTGGAGGACATTATAGATGAAGGAAAAGGAGCCTACAAAATGGAAGAATTGACAAGCCATGAAGCCAAGAATGAAAGTAAATCAAGACAACAAGTTACTGCACAAATGAATGGAGATAAGAATGTTGTGTTTAGTCATGTATGTGGAAGTAAGACCGTGGTTATGAAAGTTGATAGAGAAAAGAGGGATGAACATGGATATATAGTACCAAGTTGGTAGAAGATATCTATTAAGGAAGGACAATAATTAGAATGTAAACAGTGGGTGACTAATGGTGGAGTTTGTAACAACAAACAGGAACAAAGGATGGAAGAAATACCAAAGTTTCAAAATAGAAAAGGAGGTAGGCCAAGTGCAGAAATAGAAAAATATCAGCCCAAGAAGATGGAAAACAAAATGTGGGTAGTAAAGCATGGGACATCAATAGAGGAACATGGTAATGTAAGAAAAGGTGACGAAGAGGACAAGTCCAATGAACAAAGAACCATGAGAGAGCCAGCAAAGAATGACAAGAGGACATTATAGCTGGGTATACAACAAGAAGAATTAGAACTCCATGAAGATGACATGACAGTGGTGTTTGGAAAAAGGAGAACGAATGAGGTAGCAACTTGGAAAGAGCTAGAAGAGAATAAATCCAATATGGAAGGTAAGCAAGTTAATTTTGATGTTGGTACTTTTGAATTCTAGACTAAAATTGTTAAAGGAAAGGATTTTAAGTTGAAAATGATAAGGAAGTGGAACTGGATAGTAACAATGAGTTATTAGAATGTGAGATGGAACTATGGAGGCTTATGAATGGAAAAGACATGAGAAGAGAAAAATACAAGAAGAAAAAGGAAAGTAAAAGGAGGCAGCTTGGAAAGAAAAGAATGAATTGGGGAATAGGTTCGAAGAATGAGTTGGACAAAAGGACTAAGAAGAAAGAGTGGACAATAGACAAATGGTATGATAAATAAGGAATAACAAAGTTAGAAGATATTATTGCAGCAGAAGATGAAGGCCAATAGAATTATGATGGGAACATGATGGAGGTGGAATTAGGAAAAGGAACAACATATAATTATAGTATAGATGATTGGTGGGCACAATGTTATTTGATAGAGAAAGAGTGGAGGTCAAAGATTACTAAGGAAGGTATGAGTACAAATAGGACAATATAGGATGTGGAAAGGAAGGTTCTAGCTATGGGTACAATGAATAAAACAGAGGTAAATATGAATGTTGAAATGTATTCTTTTCCTATGTTGAATGATATAAGGTTTGGGAAAGAGTCTATAGATTTTAATTGAAATAATGGGGGTTATGTTGAGATTGGAGGAGTCATGTGTGATTTGTTGTATGGTTTGGTTATTGCAAAAGGAGACCATGAAATGATGAATGCAGATTTTCATAAGACTGTGAATGGATTTGGTAAATATGTACCAATAATTTGGACAACAAAAGACTATAAAGGGTTTATTGTAGAGATGTAGAAAAAGGTAAATGGAAACATTAATCATTGGAATTAGATATGTTACATGATGGGAAATATGGTAAGAAATATAATTTCATATATATAGATTTTAATAAGGAAAATGTGAGATGTAATGTGTATGGTGAACTCCAAGTTGAGTTGCTGTTGGAAGATGATTTTGTTAAAATGATCAGACAAGTGGATCAGATGATTGAATTGGAAGAAGTGAAATGTGTTGATTTTCTAGAAGTTGATTGTACTAAATGGGTGAGAATGCTTTGGAGGAAGATGGTTTGTAGGGGAAATAAATTGATAAGAGGAGAAAAGAACATCAAACAATAATGTTGGAAAAGCACAATGATGATTCTAAGACAATTGTGGAAGATGAGGAAGAAGAGACTAGTAATGGATACATTTCAATGATAGCCTCATGTGCAAGAGCACATGTTTACTTTTGTCTTCTGGGGAGTCTGATGTAGGAGCATCACCTCTCCATTTAGTTACGGTTTAGTTAGTCGATGTTTTGTTTTCATTAAGTTGTTTATTAACAGTTTGGGGAGCTACCTGAACCCCTCCCTTGATGAACTATTTTGGCCTTAGAGGCTCTTTGTTTTAAATAAGACATTCAATGTTAGTTTCTATCATCGAATTGCCAGGGGAAGCTACTAAGAATGGTCAAAAAAAGGGAAGTTAATTAGTTATTGTCGCCCAAGCAGGAAGGAGTTACAAAACTACCATGAGGAAGTTGGAAACTGACACAAAATGGTCAAGGAATGAAAGAGTGAGGACATATTAGAGAAGGGTTTTTTTATATATAGAGGAGGTCAACACCTTAGAGAGGGACAGAAGCAGAGAAGAGAGGGGGCAAACTGCCAGAACGGAGGATGAAAGCTACTTAGCAAGATAAGCTCCGAATGGTGAAGGAAGAAGAATGGTTAGAAGAGAGGGAACCATATTTGTGAGGCACAAACTGAAGAAGAGAGAGACTAAAAAATTTACTCATGGATAGGATGTGATATTACAGAAGAAGATATAAACCAAAAGGATCAATTGTGTGGAGAAACAGTCTCGGGCTGAAAATATGAAGCATACAAAAATTATATGTTGTAAGAGGATGTTAAAGTCTTTGAGATTTCTGTAACCATGAATAAATCTGGCTGAGTTTGAATAAAATGTTCTTTCTATCATAATATTTGTAATCTATTTACTATCATTTGAATGTCGAATTGGTTTCCACAAATTATGTTGCATTTACATGAAATTCCTATTACTTGAAGAATCCTTTCACTGGAACTTAATTTCTATCATTGATTATGCATTTTACTTCTAGATTGAATTCCTACCCATGAAAGGGTTCCTATCATTACAAATAGATTCATTGGAAGATTCCTTTCACTGAAGTTAGTTTCATTTGGGGTTTCTATCACTGAGTATAATCTGGGAAGTTTCTATTGTCTGGAATGTTCTGTTACAAAGTTATTTAATTTGTTGTCCTAGTTCATGTCGTTGTTTGGTCAGGAAGCCTGTAGAAGTCTAAATGTTATGTCTAGAGATAAGAGACTGTGTATTAAGATATCAAAAGGGGGGTATTTGAGTATGTGCAATCATCAACTTGGTATCATCTAGTGCTATCAATTTGGTATCAAAGCTAGTGTGAGAAGTTGTCTTGCTATCATTTTGGTAGTAGAGCTTGAGTGTGAGAGGTTGTGTAGCTATCACACCTCTAACTCGACTTGGAAACTACCTTATCCTACAATTTAACTTGCTTGACTAGTAACTCTAGACATCAAATGTCTTAGCTAACTCAATTCCTAATCAATCTAACTTAGAATTTAATCCTTAATTTAGGATATTCATGCTATATACCGAATTAGATAATTTTAACCCTTTAGAGAGCCCCTCGTTGCATTCTTGCAAAAATCATGGTCTATGACTTCCTGACATTTTACTCAATGACTCAAAGATTAAGCACTTCTTATGCTATATGTCAAGTTTTGACTCTATCAAGAAATCACTGAAATTTATCAAAGTATTACTTAGACTCTTTTCCAATTTATATTGTTTTAAAATATGGCTTTCTCGACCATTTACTATTGACCATAATGCACAAGAGACTAAAACAATGTCTTAACCGACTTAAGAGTTCTAAGATTTCTAAACCCTTTTGGGTTGATTCTAGGTTTATGACTTCTCTGTCCCCAATACAATGAAATATCAAATACCCTCGATTCCCAAGGTTTGTAACAAAATAACGTAAATATAACGACCCCTAGTCTACTCTCAGCCACTTGGGCATTGATTGAATACACATTTCTCAAATTACATATAAACATAGAATACGAGGTTTTATCCTCATCCATATAAAATCTTGATAAATACTATCATTAGCATAATAACTCTTGATTAAATTCAATCTTTCAAATTGAATAAGTTTCAAGTCAAATGAAATAATAAAATATTTTTTTCGATCTAGTGATCTCCTTTCATCCACCAATTTTAGATAAAGAAAGGATATGAACACATGCACATCATCCTAGCATATAACGAATATACTTCTCATAATCAGAGAATGCATATATCTTAATATATAGTATCTTTAGTTTTTTCCAATTATACCTATAATAGTTCTATATACTTTTGAATAAGTGAAACCTATCACTAAGTCTTTGATAGTACACAGTGTCACTTGTATATATATCTTGGAAAATGAAAAACCTATCTCTGCCTATACTTCAACAAGCTTACTTCTAGGTTTATACTATAGTCTTCGAAAAGTTTGGTCTCAGCTTTTATATATATAAATCTTGTCTTGTTATACCACTGAGATAGTAAAATAAATAGACTGCTATACTAAGTGCTCTAGAACTCCTTATATCATTATGTGGTTGCTAGCATTGTTTGAATATTTTATATAGTCAATAAATGTGATTGATGTTTTATTATTAGATAAATATGTGTCTTCATTGCTTCAGAATGTTCTTTGAAATTAGTCATGTAAATATTATGTTCCTTCGATTTATATTTAGTAGAGTTGTGTATATGATATTATTTAATCATAAATAATAAAAGTGTTTTCCTATTTATTTAACATATATATTTTTTGAAAACAATATCTTGGCTAGACTAAAAATAAATGGGTATGTGTAAGATCATCGCATGCCAAATAGTGGCAATAGAAAAAAATGTGTCTTTACTTAGCCAAATTCACGAATTGGCCAACTTTGACTTTCATAGGCATGTTAAGAATATCTGTTTTGGTTTAGATACCAAACCAAAATGGATATTTGTTTTGCAAAACATAAAAATAGAAAAAAAGATCACATTTTTCAAACCCTTGACTTGCAAAATGTAGACCTCTCCCAAAACGGATATCAGAGCTCTTCTAGTATGGATATCCGATCCGAAGAGGTTAGTTCTTGCATTTTTTTGTTTGTTTTGTATATTCAAGTAATTTTTTTTTGTTTTTTATGCTAAATGGGTATATTTTATATTTTAAATAGGTAAAATGGATGAACAACATGAAAACCCAAACCCTCCACCACCAGACCCTCCCCCTCCAACAATCAAAGAGAAAATTGAAAGAAACATTGATCAAATAAGTAGGATTGTAGAAATGTAACGCTGCCACCCTCGATTGTCTTCAATGACTTCAAATTTAGAGGGAATTATTAGTCATGTTCAAACCCTCACAAACCAACACAAATCATTTAGGCAATGGTGAGAAACCAAGAAGGCAGAATATGTTGACAGTTTATCATATGATCAAGTGAAAGAGTTAGACATTACTAAAGCTATGTTAGCCCAATATTTTGTCAATCCTAAAACTAGATTGCATGTTGATATTTATAAGCCTAAGTATTCAATCAAATGGTGTCACATGAGGGTATTAGTCAAATTTTTGGGATTGTTGGTGGATGATTTTTGATAAACCACCCAACAATAATTTAGATCTGTACCTTTGTATTTCCTTTGTAAACTATATGCAGAGTTTGTAATGGGTCACCATGTGAATTATTTTAATTTTAGAGAGTTTCAGGGAGTAGGTAAGGGAATGCCTCAAGATAGACCTAGGGCAATAAGACAAGTACAAGGTCCTTTTATTCACCCTCCTGCTATCCCTTCTCCACCCCCAATTCAGCGACTGGACATTGTTGCAAATGGAACACAACATGGCCTCAGTGCCATACACTCTTTGACTGAGCACTTGATTATATAGATTTCTCAAGTTTCATAACCACATGATGTTGGTAGTGATATTAGATCACCCAATTTTACTAGACCCTCCTCGTCCACACATGTTTGTGTACCCCATCATTACATTTTTTGCAATCAGTTGTGCTTAGGTCCTCTTATGGAGAGTAGTGAACCACCCTTGAACACTTCAGAGTATGATGTACCTTCACGAGATGAGGCAGTGGGGTCCAAAACTCAAGCTGAGGGGTTGGGGACAAGAGCAAAAGCACAAGAATCAATGGACCGTAGAGAAGGAGAAGAGCATGGCCAATCTTTTATATAAGGAAAATTTAAAGTTAAATTTCATGGTGTATTCCATTTGAATATTATAAACAAATATTAGTACTAATGTATCTAAGAGGGATAACAATTGATGATAGAGGAGGAGTTCACAGAAGTTCATCATGGAACTTTGTCTGCCATCTAATTTGGCTTTGACTTGCTGATACAATTTTTTCTACACATCAACTTTTTTATTGTACGCATTTATTTCTTTGTGAGTAATTACATATTAATTTATATCTTGATGTTAATTTAATTTTATAGTTAATCCAAAATGTGAATGATGTGGCATCCTTGCCAATGGTCTTTACTTGAACTCCTGACTGACCCAAGGGACCACCATTCGCGGAATAGATTTTTGAATGCCAACAAAGGGTGGAGGTAATTCGATTGAACTGTACTTTAATTATTAATTTAGAAAACTTAAATATTTAATTATAGTCACTTAGATAAATAATAAAATAGAGAATAGATAAATTTATCTATTAATTCAAAAATTATTATGATTATTTATGTACATAGAGTCTTACATTCTTGTCATTTTTCATACAGGAGATATTAGTTGGTTCATCCATGATGAGTCCTTCTCAATCGATGCAGGAGACCTCGATGGTGGTATGTGCTTATTTTCTAGTAGATAAGTTTTTGTGTAGTGCACTCTAGATTGTTTATGTGTAACACATCTAACCTTTTTTAATGTATGCATTTCCTTTTTGTTTAATAATTATATATTAATTTATTTCAATGTTACTTTACTTTAATAGTCTCTTGAGAATGTGAGTGATGTGCCAACTTTTCCATCACACTTCAGTAGGACACCTAATTGTCTTAGGAGAAAATCATGTGCAAAATGATTGTCTGAACGATAAGAAAGAGTCAAAGTAATTGAATTAAATTTTTCTAAATAATTGATAGTTTATAGAGGTCTTATAGTTGATTGTAGTGATTTAGATGTATGTTAATAAATGAAAGTTCTAAATTGTAGCATATAAGATTCTATTTACTAAATCTAACTTATTTATTTTTACCATTGAAGAGATTAATCAAATTTGTGGTTTGACTTGTTAATGCAGTCAACTTTGCCTCCATCAACTACTAGACATCATGGTACAAAGAGGAAACTTTTTGAGGATCCATCGCAGATTGAGGATTTACCAAAGACATAGGGTCAAGTGGACCTTTAGTATTTGATGTAGCTATTCGGCATGTAAATTGTATATAGATTTTGAGACATGGCATATGCCACATTTTAAAAAAAATGTTTTGAGTTGGCATATTTGCCAAATTTTTGTATATGTCTACCATTATGGACTAGATTTTAATATATATACACCTTGATATACAATATAATTTAAATTCCTTATGTGCATGTATTCCTACTTTGAAACTTAAAAGTTTGATGTATAATCAGTTTACAATGGTTGAGTTATGATCAATAACATGTTATAGATTGATTCTTGTTATATATGATTGTTTTTCTTGGTAGAAAGATGATATATGTAGTTTCATACCTTAAGACATAACTTGATCTTAATTGCCACATGATTGTAGTTTTAGTTAGCTATAGGATTTTCATGAAATGACAAATTTGAATGGTTCACACATGTGTAAAGCTATAGAAAACTTTTATCTCCTCTATATGTAGTTGTAGCTCTTCATTTTTCAAGTACAAGGGTATGTGTAGGATCATCATGGGCCAAACAGTGGAAATAGGAAAAAAATTGTGTTTTTACTTAGCCAAATTCGCGACTTGGCAAAGTTTGACTTTCATATGTTTTGAAATGGATATCCGTTTCTAGAAATCCAAAACAGATATCCATTTCCCTTCCCCCAATTCAGTGTACATATATATTACTTGACCAATTCTACATGAGGTATACCAAATATAAACCACTTACACATGATTGAATGTTTGTTGATTACTAATTTATCCTTTAATTATTAATTTATTTATACTACCAAGCATGGTATTCATTCATGAAAAAATTTAAGAGTGTTTCAATTTGTGAAGGATTCTAATGGCTGTTAATAACACCTCCCTATATAGAGAGGATATATATAACTATTTGAGCAGTAATATGAGATTTCATTATAACAATCTTCTTCTTCATACACTTCATATTAGCTAGGCCTAGAACTATGATATAAATTATATGAAAGGGAAGACCTAGGAAAACCATTAGGCCAAGGATCCATGTTTAAAAAGATTCAAAACACATTGAAACTAAGAAAGTGCACTTCATACAAATGTGCATTCTTGTATGAAAGCAACTTTATCTCACCAAGAGAAGAAAGAACATGTATGTTTCTTAAACCTCATGCCCTAAATTGCTTTACCCAATCCTTGATATGATTTGATTCATGATACATGGTTTGAGAAGGATACACATGATATACCCTTACCCTCTAGTGATAAAATTATTAATGATACTTTATGTGGTGAAGCTACACCTTCATTAATCCTTCATGACATTGTTATTCCTTGTGATGATGATGATCCTTCATGTGATATGTTAGGACATAATGCAAAGTTAACATGGCATGAACTCTCTTGGAAGGGTAAGCATGGACTATAAGAACATTAAACTAGTTGGATCTATTAAGCTCGTCATTTATGAAAGAACCTTAAAGGTTAACCTTAATTAGGTAAGGTTATGTTTTAGTGTGGTTGTTTGTGCAAATCTAGTCTACCTGACTTAGGTTAGTTCTCAAGACCCTATCTTTCAATACTATATGACTTTATAGATTGACTATCCATTCAAGAGTACCTCCTTGCATACTTGCACAAATCAAGGTCTATGACATATCAACTTCTACTCCTTGAGTCCATAACTCAAGTTGATTTGTAATAACACAAATTGGTTTGTCTACCAAGGGAAATCATCATTAATGAAAAATACAAACTTCCATAGACAAGTCTAATACAAACATTAAAACTTATGGTTTTATCTTCCCTATTCCAACATAATGGAATAACAAATAGACTTGTTTTCAAAAGAAAGTAAAAAGTAATAATGTTGTAAGTAAGAGAATAACGTCTAGTCTTCTTCTACTACATGGTCATTTTAAACTCTCAAACCATGACTATTATAATATAAGGTATATCCTTAGTTATATCTAAACCAAAGGTTCTAATCATGTCTAAATTTTGACTAAGTTTGGTTTGATTCCAAAAAACGAAAAAGACTATTTCAATTTGATATTCACCTTAGTTCAATGTCCAAGGTTGCTCTTTCTTTTATGTACTATATATTATTGATCATGATTGTCTATTTCGTTTCGAGCAATACTTGAAAAGTGTCATATAAATCCTCAAGGTTGACAACATTTCTATACCATGTTTATGTAAAAACAATGTGATTTCTATATCACAATACTAATACATATTCTCGTGGTTCTATAAGAGCATAAGAATACTATTTTCATAGTATTCTATGATATGCAAATTCTACATTGTCATATATATATATAGTTTTACACTATAACCTTCGGCATGTAAAGAACATATAGACATATATATAATTTGTTTACATAGTATAATATGAGATATATTCTGTATGAGTATATATATATTTTATACAAAGAAACTTCACGACTTAAACATTCTTAATATCTCTACCTAGACTCATCATTTGACCATATATTTATAACTCAGTTGTCTACCAAAAGATAATAAGAAATATCAAAATCTTTCGATCAGATCTTTTATTAAAGATTAACAAGGTTTTACTACTATGAAGAACATAGGAATGTCTTAAGTTATTTTGGCCATATTACCTAGTAATATACCTAGCATGTTGTCTTTCTATCATAAAAGTATTGGCCATTTTAACATACTATGATGTCGGCCTCATAATGAATAGAGCATCAAACTCAGGATTTATACAGAGATATGAATATAAACATGCATTTATTATAATAATAAAAGATTTCATATAAAAGAAAGAACTTGATTAGATAATAGTAGAAGATCTTTTGATGGTCTTTGTTCACCTACAAAGAGCTCTCTCTTGTTTCGCTGCTCACTATATCTTCTTTATTCCATGCTAACCTTGCTATTCTTTGTTATGATAGCTATGCTATCCTATTCTCTACGTTAACAATGCTCTTATAGATGTAAGATGACGAAGTTGCTGCCTCCTACAATAACAATGCTTTCTATTTGTTGTGATAACTATGCTATATCCTCCTTTGATAACAACGTTGTTCTTTTCTATCGGATCACCAAAATACTCTCTCTATGTTGCATTATCTCCTTTCTCTCATCTGATATAACCAACACTTGTTTCTCTAATGACCCATGCCTCCATTTTATTAAGACTCCACTATTAATTTGTTATTAGACTTCCCTTAAGCCACAGTGATCTCTAGTTAAGAAGCCTATAAATGCTCTTAAGTCAAGCATGCAAAGTTAAGGGGAACGTAGTCATTAAAGCTCCACTTCCTCACGTATTCAACAAATTTCAATAATAACCTATGTTATCAAATTGGTTATGAGTGAGGAGGCCTCTTCATTAAACAAGGTTGTTATCATTTAAAACCAACTATCAACCCCATACCCCCTACTCAATAATATTTATGTATAATAGTCTAAAAAAATAAATATTAATACCAATAGGGACTATAATAATGTATTTACGTATTCTTATGCAAAAAATGTGATTGGGTCGAGAAAAATCTCCCCTTAACGTATAAAATAAAATCAAGTTGATTTCAATTTAACTAAATACAAAATTTGATGTTAAAAAATATTAACAAGAAACACACTTTTTGATTTCTTCCAACTACGTCATTGCAAATGCAAATGTAATCTCATTTATAACGGAAAGAATGTCATTTTTGATAGAAAGTCACCTTAGTTGCAAAATGACTAAGCTAACATTAAAAAGCTCACAGCAACATTGACAACTTGTTGAGTCAATAAACTAAAACCAACTTGATTAGACACGACTTACCTTAATCGACAAGGGTTCACTTACTAAAGGTACACTATACTCATATGACAAATGAACTATTCAAAACCAAATGTCTATTCTCCTCTCCTTAGAAGAGTCTCACTTTCTTGGAGAGTGGTCAAAACTTGTTTTCATCAATATGACTTGCAATCACCAAATCATGATTAGTGCATCGTTAGTCCATTAACAAATCTTATGCATAATGAATCAAAACCTCATAACATAATGTATTATACTTAATCACATGAACTGATATTTAAGAAATCAAGGATTTACTTTGACATTATATCATGTAACGTTTAAGCATTTATCCATAAAATTCACTTCTATTCACATAAAAGTAAATAGTAAAATCAAAGCCAAATTTTGGGATGTAACAAATTGCCTTGGTGTACGCTTGGCATCAATGTAATATACATGTCTATTATTTGGTTCTGCCAATCTCTTTCTGATCAGCTTGATCTGTTCTTCCATTTCTGATAACATTTCTAGACCAATCCTAATCCTATCTTCTAGCTTATCCCATCTTATAGGAGTTCGGCATCTTCTTCCATACAATGCTTCAAATGGAGCAATCTTAATAGAAGAATTATAAGAGTTATTATATGCAAACTCCACAAGCATACTTAGGTAATCTTCTGACTCGTATTGTTGATCCATGCAATATATATCTTCTAGAACTTGATTTACCCTCTCAGTCTAACCATCTATATAAGGGTGCTAAGTTGAGCTTATATTGAGTTGAATTCCTTATGATGTGAACAAAGTTTGCCAAAATCTTAACATCATGCACTCATCTCTATCTAAGATAATCTTCTCAGGAACTCCATGAATCTAAACACTTGCACAAACTTATGAGCTAAAATTGGTGATCCAACCATTAAATTCCTAGGTATAAAATTAGCTACCTTTGTGAGCTTGTCCACCACCATTAAAATAGAATCATGTAGATATTTCGAGACATTGGGATACCTTGCACAAAGTCCATACTAATGACCTACTTCCACTTTGGAATATCGTGTGGATACAGAACTCCTACTGGGTGCTGATGCTCAACCTTGACTCTTTGGAACTCTAGGCAACTTGCTACAAATCTTGCAATGTCATTCTTCATTCCTTTCTAGAAATAAAGAGGCTTCACATCAGCTAGGAACTACAAGATGACCTGAATATGGTGCGGAATGAATTTCCTTCTACACAAGGTTTCTTAATTCTATAGAGTTTTGAACATACATGCTTCCTCTGTATCTTAGAATCCCATCTGGTTCAAAATAGAACCCATCATACCTCATGTCTTGAGGATTTATTGTAAGAGCATGATTAACTTGCTCATAGTACTAATTACTTGCATAATTTTGTAACACTAAATCGTTGAAGTTTGAGTGGATAGAGACAATCAATGAGATATGTGTCGATCGACTCAGAGCATCTGCTACTCAATTTTCTTTACCTTTGATATAACTTATCTCAAAGTCATAGTAAGACATCAATTCCAACCATCTTCTTTTACAAGCATTCAGACGAGGTTAGGAGAATATATACTTAAGACCTTGATGGTCTGATTTAAGTTCAAAAGGCTTTCCTAGAAAATAGTGTCACCACACTTGCAAAGCATGCACAACTGCTACTAACTCTAAGTCATGAGGAGAATAATTCTCCTCATATGCTCTTAGCTTTCTAGATTCATAGGCTACTACTCACCCATTCTGCATAAGCACTCCTCCTAAACCTTCTCCTGAGGCATTAGTAATTACAACAAATTGACCTTCTGGATCAGGAACATTCAATATTGGTGCAGTTGTCAACTTCTGTTTTAACTGATTAAATGCCTTTTGACATTTTTCTGACTAGTCAAATGCTTTCCTTTTCTTTGAAGTCAAGTGATTGGGTTTGCAATCTTAGAGAAGTTCAAAACAAACTTCCTATAATATCCAGCTAACCCCATGAAACTATGAACTTCATGCACATTCTTTGGCACATGCCACTCAAGTAGAGCTTTGATCTTCACGGGATCTGCTAAGATTCCTTTAGCTGATATTTTATTTCCTAGATATTGTATCTCTTTCTAAAAGAAAGTACACTTAGAAAGCTTCCCATATGACTTATGTTCCCTCAGCCACTATAGAACTAACTGCATATGTTGTAAGTGCTCTTCCTCATTCTTAGAATATATAAGAATGTCATCTAGAAATACTAGAAAAATTTATCCAAGCAATCTTAGAAAACATTGTTCATCAAATTCATGAATGTTGCAGGGGCATTCGTAAGTCCAAAAGGTAAAACTATGAACTCATAGTGTCCATACCTTGTTATAAAAGTTATTTTATGAATATAGATTTCATCTTTTATTCTCAGCTGATGATATCTAGATCACATATTGATCTTAAAGAATACTATTGCACCACGCATCTAATCAAAAACATAATCAGTACATGGTAGAGGATACTTATTATTTATCGTTGCTTTGTTGAGCATACCTTAGTCTATACACAGACACAAGGTTCCATCCTTCTTTTTGACAAAGATCACAGGTGCTCCCCAAGGTGAAACATTGGGTCTAGTCAACCCTTTAGCCAACAACTCCTAAAGCTAGGATTTCAATTCTATCAACTCTGTAGTAGTCATACGGTATAACACCTTTGAAATTGGCTCAGATCTAGGTATTATATCAATAGAGAAATCAAAATCTCTCTTTGGAGGTAATCCTGAAAGTTCATCTGGAAAGACATTCCAAAAATCTCAAAGGAAAGGATAGTTCTCCAAGGTTACATTTTGTTTACTACGATCGTCTTCTACTTGTTCCATTTTGACTACAAAGAGTTGACATCCTTTTCACCTAGCTCTCTTCAATTGCATAGCACATATTAGTCTAATCTGGACTTCTCTTTATGTACCTTGCAGGTAGACTTTGTTTCCTACATCGTTTAGACAATCAACTATTGGCCATTTTAACATACTATGATGTCAGCATCATAATGAATAGAGCATCGAAATCAGGATTTATATAGAGATATGAATATAAACATGCATTTATTATAATAGTAAAAGACTTCATATAAAAGAAAGAACCTGATTAGATAACAGTAGAAGATCTATTGACAGTCTTTGCTCACCTACAATGAGCTCTCTCTTCTTTTACTGCTCACTATATCTTCTTAATTCCGTGCTAACCTTGCTATTCTTTGTTATAATAGCTATGCTATCCTATTCTCTATGTTAACAATGCTCTTATAGATGTAAGATGACAAAGCTGCTGCCTCCTACAATAATGATGCTTGCTATTTGTTGTGATAACTATGCTATATCCTCCTTTGATAACAACATTGTTCTTTTCTATCTGATCACCAAAATACTCTCTCTATGTTGTGTTATCTCCTTTCTCTCATCCAATATAACCAACACTTGTTTCTCTAATGACCCATGCCTCCAATTCATTAAGACTCTACTCTTAATTTGTTATTAGACTTCCCTTAAGCCGTGGTGACCTCCACTTAAGAAGCCTATAAATGTTCTTAAGTCGAGCATGCAAAGTTGAGGGGAACGTTATCATTAAAGAACCACTTCCTCATGTATTCAACAACTTTCAATAATAACCTATGTTATCAAATTGGTTATGAGTGAGGAGGCCTCTTCATTAAAGAAGGTTGTTATCATTTAAAACCAACTATCAACCCCATACCCCCTACTCAAGAATATTTATGTATAATAGTCCAAAACACATAAATATTAATATCAATAGGGACCATAATAATGTATTTACATATTCTTATGCAAAAAATATGATTGGGTCGAGAAAAATCTCCCCTTCATGTATAAAATAAAATCAAGTTGATTTCGATTTAACTAAATATGAAATTTGATGTTAAAAACTATTAACAACAAACACACTTTTTGATTTCTTCTAACTTCATCATTGCAAACACAAATCTAATCTCATTTACAATGTGAAGAATGACATTTTCAAGAAAAAGTCACCTTAGTCGCAAAATGACTAAGCTGACGTTAAAAGACTCTCAGCAACATTGACATCTTGTCGAGTTGATAAAATTAAACCAATTTGATTCAGTACGACTTACCTTAATTGACAAGGGTTCACTTACTAAAGGTACACTGTACTTAGATGGAAAATGAACTATTCAAAACCAAATGTCTATTCTCTTTTTCTTAGAAGATTCTCTCTTTCTTGGAGAGTGGTCAAAACTTGTTTTCCTTAATACAACTTGCAATCATCAAATCATGATTAGTGCATCATTAGTCCATTCACAAATCTTATGAATAAAAAATCAAAACCTCATAACATAAATTTATAAATCATTTAATCACATGTATTATACTTAATCACATGAATTGATATTTTAGAAATCAAGGATTTACTCTGACATTATATCATAACGTCTAAACATTTATCCATAAAATTCACTTCTATTCACATAAAAGTAAATAGTAAAATCAAAGACAACATTTGGGATGTAACAAATTGCCTTGGTGTACGCTTGGCATGTCAACATAGCATTTGTG
This sequence comes from Cunninghamia lanceolata, assembly GCA_027924645.1. Taxonomy (NCBI): domain Eukaryota; kingdom Viridiplantae; phylum Streptophyta; class Pinopsida; order Cupressales; family Cupressaceae; genus Cunninghamia; species Cunninghamia lanceolata. The sequence continues at coordinate 3,975,662 of BSBN01001957.1, forward strand.
TCTATTATTGGGTTCCACCAAACTATTTCTGATCAACTTGATCTATTCTTCCATTTCTGATAACATATCTGGACCAATGTTAATCCTATCTTCAAGCTTATCACATCTTATAGGAGTTCGGCATCTTCTTCCATACAATGCTTCAAATGGAGCCATCTTAATAGAAGAATTATAGGAGTTATTATATGCAAACTCCACAAGCGGTAGGTAATCTTCCCACTTGTATTGTTGATCCATGCAATTTACATCTGTAATAGATCTTCTAGAACTTGATTTAACCTCTCAGTCTGACCATCTGTCTCAGGGTGCTAAGCTGAGCTTATATTGAATTGAGTTCTTAGTGCTGCAAATAAAGTTTACCAAAATTGTGACATCATGCATGCATCTCTGTCTAAGATAATCTTCTCTAGAACTCCATGCAATCTAAACACTTCTTGCACAAACTTATGAGCTAAAATTGGTGCTCCATCCGTTAAATTCCTAGGTATAAAATGAGCTACCTTTGTGAGCTTGTCCACCACCACTAAAGTAGAATCATGTCTATTCTAAGACATTGGGAGACCTTGCATAAAGTCCATACTAATGACCTGTTACTTCCACTCTAGAATATCATGAGGATATAGAAGTCCTACTAGATGCTGATGCTCAGCCTTGACTCTCTGACACTCTAGGCAACTTGCTACAAATATTGCAATGTCATTCTTCATTCCTTTCTAGAAATAAAGAGGCTTCACATCAGCTAGGAGTTTGGTTACTCCGGGATGACTTGAATATGATGTGGAATGAACTTCTTTCTACACGAGGTTTCTTAATTATATAGAGTTTGGAACATACATCCTTCCTTTGTATCTTAAAAACCCATTTGGTTCAAAATAGAACCCATCATACCTCAAGTATTGAGGATTTACTATAAGAGCTTTCTTAACTTGCTTATAGTACTCATCACTTGTAGAATTTTGTAGCACTAAATCCTTGAAGTTTGAGTGGATAGAGACAATCAATGAGATATGCCTCTGTCAACTTAGAGCATCTACTACTCGGTTCTCTTTACCTTTGATATAACTTATCTCAAAGTCATAGTCAGACATCAATTCCAACCATCTTCTTTGTTGAGCATTCAGATGAGGTTTGGAGAAGATATACTTAAGACCTTGATGGTCTGATCTCAATTCAAAAGGCTTTCCTAGAAAATAGTGTCACCACACTTGCAAAGCATGCACAACTGCCACTAACTCTAAGTCATGAGGAGCATAATTCTTCTCATATGCTCTCATCTTTCTAGATTCATAGGCTACTAATCACCCATTCTACATAAGCACTCCTCCTAAACCTTCTCCTTCTCGGCATTAGTAATTACAACAAATTGACCTTCTAGATCAAGAACTTTCAATATTGGTGCAGTTGTCAACTTCTCTTTTAATTGATTAAATGCCTCTTGACATTTTTCTGACTAGTCAAATGCTTTCCATTTCTCTGAAGTGAAGTGATTGGGTTTGTAATCTTAAAAAAGTTCAAAATGAACTTCCTATAATATCCGACTAACCCCATGAAACTTTGCACTTCATGCACATTCTTTGGCATAGGCCACTCAAGTAGAGCTTTGATCTTCACAAGATCTACTAAAATTCATTCAACTGATATTATATGTCCCATATATTGTATATCTTTCTAAAATAAAGTACACTTAGAAAGCTTCCCTTACAACTTATGTTCCCTCAGCTACTGCAGAACTAACCGCATATGTTATAAGTGCTCTTCCTCATTCTTAGAATATATAAGAATGTCATCTAGAAACACTAGAACAAATTTATCCAAGCAATCTTGGAAAATATTGTTCATCAAATTCATGAATGTTGTAGGGGCATTCGTAAGTCCAAAAGGTAAAACTATGAACTCATAATGTCCATACCTTGTTCTAAAAGTTATTTTATGAATATCTTCATCTTTTATTCTTAGCTGATGATATCGACATCATAGATCAATCATAAAGAATACTATTGCACCACACATCTGATAAAAAAGATCATCAATATGTGGGAGAGGATACTTATTCTTTATCGTTGCTTTGTTGAGCATACCATAGTCTATACACAAATCCAAGGTTCCATCCTTCCTTTTGACAAAGATCATAGGTGCTCCCTAAGATGAAACACTGGGTCTAATCAACCCTTTAGCCAACAACTTCTAAAGTTGGGATTTCAATTTCATCAACTCCGTAGTAGTCATATGGTATAACACCTTTGAAATTGGCTTAGATCTAGGTATTATGTCAATAGAGAAATCAAAATCTCTCTTTGGAGGTAATCCTGGAAGTTCATCTAGAAAGACATCCTGAAAATCTCAAAGGAAAGGATAGTTCTCCAAGGTTACATTTTGTTTACTACGATCCTCTTCTGCTTGTTCCATTTTGACTACAAAGAGTTGACATCCTTTTCACCTAGCCCTCTTCAATTTCATAGCACATATTGGTGTAATCTTGACTTCTCTTTGTGTGCCTTTTAGGTAGACTTTGTTTCCTACATTGTCTAGACACTCAACTATTTTTACAAAACAGTCAACATTAGCCCTATGCATCCATAACCAATTTATTTCTAAGTTAACATCATAGGAACCTAGTGGGCTACAAACAAATTCACCTCAATTGAAGAACTAGGAAGATCAATTTTGGCTTCAAACATGTATTGCTCTACCTAAGCTTTAGTCTGGTTAGCATATTCAACTGACCAAGGTTTAGCCATATATCCAACTCTTCTAGGAAATTTATTCAATACTCTTAGAGAAATAAAACTTTTAGTTGCTCCAATATCAATTAAAATAGAAATAGGAACTACAAACAAAGTACCTATCATCTCTATGGGAGTAATTTGGTACTCCACTTGGCAATTGTCCAATGCCACATGGATCCTCTATTGAAAAGATGCTTGTTGGGTAGGTAATGTGTTACTACACTATTGAACTCCTTGGTTCTTGGTTGGACATTGATTTGCGTAATGATCTCCATCACAAGAGAAACATCCCTCAAGAGGTCCTCGCTTTTCAACAGGTTTGCTTGTATTTTTATCATTCTTCCAAAAATTGCTATTGTTTTTTCTTCTCATTTCTAGGTCCATTCCTGTTATTTTTGAAGCCCTTATCACTTATCATATTCACATCCTATTTATCATTCCTTTTCTTGAAAGGTTGAAAAGCTAGTGACTTATTAAACCTCTTGCGTGTCTTCTCATGATATGCAAAAATTGACTTCAATTTTTGTTCTTGTTTGATTGCCTTCTCAAAAACATGGTCCATAGTTGTAGGACCATGCACATCCACTTCTCCACCTACCTGGGCATTCAGACCCATGATGAATTTTCTGATTTGGAACCTTTCATCCTTCTGATATTGTAGCACATACTTCAGGAGACAGGTGAATTTTTCCCAATACTCAACCATTGACATTTCTTCTTGTTTCAGATTCTGAAAATCTATTAACTTTTGGTCGAATAAAAGCTGTGGCAACCATCTCTGTTGAAATATGAACACAAACTAATCCTAGGTTAAGATCGGAGAGCTTATCCCCAGTTCCATTTTCTGTTTCATCCACCATGTGGACACTTCACCTGCTAGTTGATAGGTACCCCAAAATGCCTTGGTTATCTAAGACTAATTTCTGATCTCAAAATAATTTTCCATCTCTGTCGACCAACCTTCTACAACATCACCACTTACTATTCCATCGAACTTAGGCGGAGTCACTTTCTTCATATCTCTTGACAACTCTAAGGCAACTCTATTTCTCCTTTCTACTTGAGACTTAGCCTTATCAACATCCTCCCTTCATTCACTATGAGAACTGGGTTCATGGGCATAATCTTCATCCCCTTCATGCAAGTCCTCTTTTCCTCCTTTGGGTCTGCCTTGACTGGTGTAGGAGCACCTCATGCAAAAAAAATTAATCTTTGGGTTTTTGTTTTTTTGGGGGGTCATTTCATGTGAATAAGGTCATTGTGGACCATTCATGATCATTTGGGAAGTCATTTGTGAAGTTTTGGGATTAATTGTTTTCAAGATGCAAAAGTTGTCAAGCAACTAGGAAAAAGTGTCATTTTTTATATTTTATAGGAAAAATCATTCAAGAAGTAGTTACAAATGTTAGGAATGATAGGGAATGTATAAAAATGTATCACCCAACTCGTTTTGGGGGTTTTTGATCATTTGAATAAGATTTGAAGCATTTGGAGCAATTTTTTTGTGTTTTTTTATCCGCAATAACTCTGCTCTTTCATATTGTACAGCCTTGTACACTATTGTACGGCCCTAAAATTGACTAAAAAATGTAAATATGGGTTTCACCTTTCAGTTGTTTTTGGTTTCATTTGATTTCATTAAGTTTCGGAAAAGTTATGATGAAATTAGTGTTTGTCATACCTAGATTTAACTATTTTGCAGCAAGTAAAATGCATTGTACAGCCCTGTGTGAACTAGTATGGGTCTGAGATTTATATGGGTAGAAAGATGTTTTTATTTTAGACATTTTTCATTCTTACCAGGTCAAAATAAAAGGTCGTTTAATTTGTCTAATGGTCAAATCTCTCCAACTACCCTGTTGCAAGCCTAGGGTTTCTAGTGGCATATTTTTGCAATAACTTTCTTTTTCCAAGGTGAAAAATTATCTAAATTGGTGGAATGTTCTGTCATTGCATATATTTTCATATTCCAAAGTTACAGGAACCAGGGTTTTGGTTTTCATGTGTTTTGATGATGCCTTAGGTATGATATCTCTATGTATGAGACCTAGAAGACACTATAGGCTTAGAGATTTGTTGTAAAGGCTATTGGAGAAGGGTCCATGTAACATGGATAGTTATTTGGGATCATATGTGATTTTTTTGGTGTGTTAGAACGAGAGTAAAGAACCCTTGGATTCAAAAAACTTAGTTTTGTCATGCCTAAATGCCTAATTAGGCCTAGTCAAGAAAGAGGACAGTCAAATTTTTAGCCTTTTCATACAAAGAAACACTACCTCATTTATGGATATGTGTAAGAATGGATAAATGGATATCCTAAATGGGTCTCCTTTCCTAAATATCATGTCTGCTCCAAAATTTATGCCCAAAAATATCTTTTTGAAAGGCTACAAGAATTAAGGGTAGTTTGTGGAGGAAAGCCCATTGTTTGATGGCTAAAGATTCTTGTGAATGGTTGTTTGAGTGAGTTTGAACAATTTATACCCTTGCTTTGCATCAAATTAGTATCAGAGCCCAAAGATCTGGGCAAAGAAGTTTTGGGAGTTTCTATATTGTCTTTTTTTTAATAGGTTGAAGAAAAGACCCTGGATACCAAAAGACTAGGCCAAGGGAAAAGAAGGGAGCTTAAGGTGAGGTATCACAAAGACAAGAAGCATTGAGAAGAAGTAGGGTGAAAGAGACTTTCTTAAGAAAGAAGAATGGAAATGTTGAGAAGATTAGTCCATGGAGACTTGAAGAGTAAGAAGTTGCCAAGAAAGCAACAAGAGAGAAAAAGAGAGGAAAGGGAGATAAAGAAGAAGGATGAGAAAGTAAAACAAATTAATATTGAGCAAGAGATAGGAAAGCTGACGTACACCTTGCAACAAATGGAAAAATTTCAAGAAAGAATGGAACTTGAGATGCAGTGTCTTGAGAAGGTAGAACAAGAAAGTGGTTTGCATTTACCAATATGAAAGAGGATAAAGTGGACTATCAAGAAGATCATTCAAAAGAGAAGAAGGCAAGAGAGGATAGTAGAACCAGACATTAGAGAGTCTTGGTTGATGATGGAAGACCCTAAGCCATTCGAGGAAGAGGAAAAATGTGAAGAAAATGCGTCCATTGAGACTCAAGACTTTATTTCTAACAATATTTGTGAGTATGTGTTCACAGGTGCAGCGGATGGAAAAGAGTCTAAAGAAGGAGAAGTGCATAGAGTGTATGAAGATGGTTATACAAATGTAGCACACTTTGGGGATGAAGATGTTGCCACAATAACCGAGGTAATGGTTGTATTTTCTAATTTTATGGATGATGAATGTGATGACATATTGTATTCCAATGATGAAGATGAAGACATAGACGGTGGTACTGAGGCATATGAATGAGAACTCAAGTTTTGGTACCTTGAAACTGAGAAGATCCTAAGTAAGAGACAATACAAGAAGAAGAAGAAAAAAGATCTCGAAAAGTTGCAGAAATGCAGGACAAGTTACATAGGAATTGGAAGACTAGGAAGAAAGAGAAGAACTGCACTCAAGTGGACTTGAGTTTTTCTTCCCCTTGGGAGTATGGTGCAGGAGCACCTCATGCAAAAAAAATAATTTATCCTCGGGTTTTTATCTTTTTAGGGGTTGTTTCATATGAATAAGGTCATTGGGGACCATTCATGATCGTTTTGGAAGTCATTTGTGAAGTTTTGGGATTAATTGTTTTAAAGATGAAAAAGTTGTCAAGCAACTAGGAAAAAGTGTCATTTTTTATGTTTTATTGGAAATATCATTCAAGAAGTAGTTACAAATGTTAGGAGTGAGGAAATGTATAAAAATGTATCACCCAACTTGTTTTGGGGGTTGTTGATCATTTGAATAAGATTTGAAGCATTTGGAGAAAGTTTTTTGTGTTTTCCTCTACAATAATTCTGCTCTTTCATGTTGTGTGGCCTTGTACACCATTGCACAGCCTTAAAATTGACTTTAAAATGGAGATATGTGTTTGACCTTTCAGTTTTTTTTGGTTTCATTCAATTTCATTAAGTTTTGGAAAAGTTATGATGAAATTAGTGTTTGCCATACCTAGATTTCATTGTTTTGCAGCAAGTAAAATGTATTGTACAGCCCTGTATGAACTAGTACGGGTTTGAGACTTATATGGCTAGAAATATGGTTTTATTTTGGACATTTTTCATTCTTACCAGGTCAAAATAAAAGGTCATTTAATTTGTCTAATGGTCGAATCTTTCCAACTACCCTGTTGCAGGCCTAGGGTTTCTAGTGGCATATTTTTGTAATAACTTTATTTTTCCAAGGTGAAAAATCATATAGATTGGTGGAATGGTCTATCATTGTATATATTTTCATATTCTAAAGTTGTAGGAATCAGGGTTTTGGTTTGCACATGTTTTGATGATGCCCTAGGTCTGATATCTCTATGTATGAGACCTAGAAGACACTATAGGCTTAGAGATTTGTTGTGAAGGCTATTGGAGAAGGGTCCATGTAACATGGATAGTTGTTTGGGATCATATGTGATGTGTTTGGTGTGTAAGAATGAGAGTAAAGAACCCTTGGATTTAAAAAACTCAGTATTGTCATGCTTAAATGCCTAATTAGGCCTAGTCAAGAAAGAGGACAGTAAATTTTTGAGCCTTTCCGTACAAAGAAACCCTACCTCATTTCTGAATATGTGTAAGAATGGTAAATAGGTATCTTAAATGGGTCTCCTTTCTTAAAGATTAGGTCTTCTCCAAAAGTTATGCCCAAAAATGCCTTTTTGAAAGGCTTCATGGATTAAGGGCAGTTTGTGAAGGAAATCCCATTGTTTGATGGCTAAAGATTCTTGTGAATGGTTACCTGAGTGAGTTTGAACAATTTATACCCATGCTTTGCATCATTGACCCCTCACTTCCTATTCCAGGTTTCCAAGCCTTTCCTTGGTTTCATTCAGCACGGTCAATATCTAATCCAACTTAGTCATTGGGTTTTCAGAAGGATTCCACTCTCCTTGACTATCTGCAAGATTTGTTCAAGTTCAAACCATGATGATACTCTATATCACACCTTATATTCATATTAATCTATAGATTAGAATTCATAAATAATGCATCTCATTAATTCAAAATTCATCAATAAATCTATTCACGCAACTTAGATTTGTGTAAAACAATTTCATCTTTATTATAGTTTATTCTAGGTATAAATACATCCTTATTTAGATAGATAACTCAACAAGACTACATGTCACTATCAATTAAAGGTTATTCCTCAGGAACCTCTTCCCCATTAGAATCCAGTAAAACAAACTTAGAGGGTGGATATACATGCATGTACTCCTCCAACACCTCTTTTCCTAAAGAAGGGGCATCATGATCACATCCAAACAACAGGTCATGACTAGCAAATGGTTTACTTAGTTTAACTACATGAGTAGGAACAATGGGTTTCTTAGCCAGTTTGTTGTGTTGTTTCTTTTCTAGTCAAATACATTTAAGAGCATTAGTTAAAGTTTCAGAGTCTTCTAGCCATGTGCCCCCAACATAGTTAATATGTTCTTGGAGTTTTACCTCCTCACTTGGTTTTTTCTTAATCACTATCTTGGGTAAATTGTGGGGAATAGATTTCCTAGTAGTTTTTTGGTTCTTCTCCATGTCATTCTGGCATAAAACCAATTTTCAAACATTATCCAATCTGCTGAATGTTGACAAGTTTTCTCGCAGTGAGCTCCTAGGTCCATGTGTTGAATCTGGTAGCTTTGATACCATATGTAACATACCATCTCATACAACTTAGAATTACTCACAAAATTTACCAAGAAAGTAAATGAACATGTTTAACCATGAGTGAGAATTTTTTTATTAACATTTGCATAATCTCATAGAATTATATACATATCTTTTCAAAAAAAAATTTCAACCTTGAAAATACATTATATTCAAAGATAAAATCATAGGGAAATCATATCACTTTATAATTACAAATAATTTGCACTTGGCAAGATGAATAGGTTTACATAAGTTTGAAAATCATAAGTCTATCTTGAAGTATACTGCATTTGGAATCTTGGTATCTATCTCACAAGTCTCAGTGTGTCTTTTACTGCAGAGAGAGCATCATTCGAGTGCTTAAATCCTCTAACCAAAGACCAATGGTCCCCCACACACAGGTCCTTCCTAGAAGTGACCCTACCCTTCGCGAAGAGTATAGACATACAGAACCAATAGGTTGACATCTGAATCCAAGTGTTGTGTCCTACATAACTCAATCAACCATACAACTCCAGACAATCTTCTAGCTAGGTATGATTATTTTGACAAGTCACACAATCTAGACACAGTGAACCGACTAATGCATGTAGAGACAAATGCATCACTTTGGCCAAAGTTTCTCTATAAATATATGTTTGCAATAAATGTAGTTGTGTGTTCACACACCTCTAACTCGACTTGGAAACTACTTCATCCTATAGTTTGACTTGCCTGACTAGTAACTCTAGACATGAATTGTCTTGACTAAACTCAAATCCTAGTCAATCTGACATAGAATTTAATCCTTAATCTTGGATATATTCAATATAAGAGTATATGTGATTTTAACCCTTTAGAGAGTCCCTCGTTGCATACTTGAAAATACCAGGGTCTATGACTTCCTGTCATACTACTCAATGACCCAAAGATTTAGCACTCTTTTGTTATATATATCAAGCTTCTTACTCTAACAAGAAATCATTTATTTCATCATAAGTTCTTCATAGACTCTTCCTAAATTACACTTGTCTTGATCTATGGTTTCTTGACCATAAAAACAATAGACTAATTTGATGTTATAGTTGATTTAAAAGTTTTCAAGTTTCCTAAACCCTTCTAGGTTGATTCTAGGGGTTTAATTTCTCTAACCCAACACATTGGAATACCAAATACTCTTATTTTCCAAAGGTAAGAATTTATAATAATATAGCATGAATATAATAACCTCTAGTCTTCTCTTGTCCACTTGGGCATTGTTTGAATTCACATTTCTCATAAACGTGTATAAACATAGTACACAAGGTATATCCTCATTCATATAAGCTCTTTAGGAATGCTATTATTATCACAAGTACTCATGAATGAGTTCAATCTTTCAACCCAAATAGGTTTGAGTCTACAATATCAATTAGATAATTTTGACATCTTGGTCTTTTTAAGTCTACCAACTTTCATTAAAGGATAGGTTATGAACTCATGTTTATCATCCTATGACTATACTGATAATAATTATCATTATTGTAGAATGCATATGTGATAATATATCACTATCCCTAGGTGTTTCTAATGATATTAAAATCATTTATATATATTCTAAAATAAGTGAATATCTATCACAAAATCTTATGATTGTAAACAATGAAACTATATATATATATATCATTATGAGATATTTAAATCTATCTCTGTCTAAGCTTACTCATCTCAACCCCTAGGTTTAAAATAGAGTTCTTGAAAGATTCACTCTCTGTAATTTATAAGATAGATTTATACAAAGTTTTTAGTGTTTTTGATAACAAAATAAACCAATGATTGTTTGAGTGTATATAAAGGTAAGAGATAACTTTCTAAAGATCAGAATCCTCTAAATAAATAGGGTTATTCAAAACCTTTTCCTATAATTCGATGTCTATCAAATGACCAAGTTTACTACATATTTACTCAATGAGTTCGATGATATCGAACAATGGCATAAAAGGTTTTCTTCATAGTATTCTCACTTTAAACTAAAGTATTCTATTGTGTATAATCTACAGTTTAAATAGCTATTTCAATGACATTAGTCTATCATACACTTGAATTCTATGGCCTCTTGCACTCTAAGTATTGTCTCAAAGCTAGACAATATAATTTCTCTATTTTTCTATGTAACTATGTTTACATACTTTGCTATGATCAAAGTTCATTGTTTTGCATAACTCTAAATACTTTACTCTATGTAAAAACATCTCTGTAAGCTGATACAGAATATAATTATCATAGTTAAAGAATGATATAATTGTTTTAAATGAGATATCCTTACCTCTATGACAATAGTTTCCATATCATGTTCTAATTCCTCCTTCCTACCTTTGCTACACATGCTACATGAGTATGCCTTCTTCTATGTTGTCACTCCTACAACATACTGCGAACAATGCTCTATATTCATGCTAATATCAGTGCTCTCTATGTCTCATAAAAACTCTTGCCCCACGGATTCTTACTCAGTACAAGGCTTTGTATCAAATGCAGTCCTTCATTTCTCTCTACACTTGGAGTCTCACCCAAATAGTCTATATTCAACACATACCTTTTCCTTCAATGATATACCCTTTTAAAAGTCTTAACTCTCCACAATATCATGGATTTCTCCTGCATTTATGCCTAATTTCAATCTAAGTGGCATGCAAAAACAATAATAGAGTAATTGGTCATTATGACCACTCCTAATTGATTGATAGCTCCTCCATACTCTCCAAAACCAATGTGGATTAAAGGGGTTGAGCATCCATAACTAAGATGAAGTGGTTTGCATTTAATTTGCAACTATACCATGTTTCCTTAAGAAGCTCATCGACAAAAAAATAGGTTTAAACTTATATATATATAAATTGGAGTAAACAATGTATACTTACGTTGTTTCAAACACTTGACAAGATATGAGAATGGGGTCGAGGTATTCTCCCCCTCTCAAAATTACATAAACATCAAAATAGACAAAATAAAATGATAGAATTCCAATCAGGAATTACCAATAATAAAATTTAGTTTAACTACTATCAACCATTTCCTTGTCGATGGTCATAAACTATCCCAACTTAGTTTTCAACAAAACCTAAGCTTAATGGATCTAGTTGACAATTGACAATTTGTCGAGTCAAAACCAAATTTAGACCAGTTGGTCAAGCACAACTTACCACACTCAACAAATGTTCACTAAACTGTGAAAGCACGAGACTTAGATGGCAACAATATTTTTTTATCCATATGTCTATTCTCTACTCTCCGATGATGCTCTCCCTCTCTTTCTTGGAGGATGGAAAACATATTTCCTTGTTACAACTTGCAATCACCAAACTGGGATTAGTGCATCATTAGTCAATTCATAAACCTTATGAATAAATAATCATAACATCTTATAACTACATGTATAAATTCTAATCATATAAACATTAACTCATGATATCATTGATTTATCTTGACATTTTCACATTACATCAAATCATTAATTCATGCATAATTAACTATTAATTATGTGCAAGTAAAAAGTAAATCATAGTCAAAATTTGGGGTGTGACACAAAGAATGACACATCATATGCATACTAAATAATCTAACATAATATAAATGTAAAGGAAATATGCTCTTCAAAGAATATACATGTGTAAACATTATAGAATTAAGCCTAATTAGGGTTTTAAAACATAAATGTAGCATGAAAAACATAAACCTAATAATGAAACCAATATAATATTTTAAATAAGAAAATAATATGGAAATACAATCATGGCTCGGGACATCACCATGAGAGAAAAAATAATAATCATGATGAACACTTTCAAGAAGGATCCATTATCAAGTTCGCATTTGATGTAAAATAAAAAATTAGAAATGACCCGATCTAAAATTGAAATAAAAAATCAAACCCTAAAGCTTAAATGTTAGGGTGTGTAAGATCATTTCATCATTTTAGTTCAACAATCTATGTAGGGAAATAAAACACATTGTACATAAATAACTTAGGGCTAAATTAATTAATTAACCTCAATAAAAATTCACCTTAGGATTATGAGTTGTGATAGAAAATTAAATAAATATGGTGATAAATGTACATAGGAAATAAATAAATAAAGGTACTTAGCTCTAGATTTGATGTTTATTATATACTATGACAAATTTTGCCAAATGATTCACCACTATGTTAGTACCTACTAATATGTCAAATGACTATCTCTAGGATGATATGTCTATTGTTTGATGCTCCAAGTCATTTTTTTCTTGTCAAAATGATCTCCACAAGCATGGATTGGATTTATGTTGTGTAGAATTGACCCTATTTTGAAGATTTGATCTAGCAGACTTTAAATTCTATGTTAACATTTGAATGTTGAGAGCTATAGCATATGAGCAGTAGTGTTGATGAACACTTTTGGGAATTTGCTATGTTAGGATATTCTCCTTATGTCAAAACCTTGGCTCTCATTAAATAGTTTGGAACAATTCAAAGACATTCCAAGCAATTAGGAAAATTTCCTAAGTGTTGATCTAATGCATACAATGAGCAAATTTTGATGTGAGAAGATTATTCCTTGAAGCTCCTTCATCAAAATCTAGATGTGCTCAATGATTCCTATATGATAACAATGAATTCTAGTTTATCTTTTGTACATCACATTAGGATACAATTTAAACATTTTCATGCTCAGGTCAAAAAATAGCTAGTTGTAAAGTAGTCAACTTGGGCCTAGGATTAAATTTAAATTTGAAAGTTATGGGGTTGACATTGTGTCCACAAGTTTGAACCTAGTTCATTTCCATGTCATGGAATCAACCCAGAGAAATGAATGGATTTAGATTTGTAGGATGGATCTAGATCCTTGGGATGTGTGCAGATAAGTTCATGTTATTTTACCAAGTTTCATGCATAACTATGTTATTTTATACACTAGTCATTACATTCAAGACAAACAAGTCAATGTGAACTTTCATTTAATGAAAACAAAAGAAATTATAGAGTATTTACTTTCCATCTTGTAAGATGTTAATGAATATATTGTAAAAATATTCTCTAATTGATTAAAAAAAAATTTCTCAACTAACATATCGAAAGATTTTTTTTTTTTTACTTCTAAATAACATATCTTTAAGATTTTCTTTTTCTTTTAGGACTTAGGGAGCAAGTTTGCAGTCTATTTATGAAACATTAAGATTAATAATTTACGTTAGTAATCTTAACATCATATATTGCACTTATAAAGTCAGTAATCTTAACATCATATATTACACTTATAATTACACTTATAAAGTTATATATATATACCTAGCTGTTGTATTCTTCTAAGTTTGTAAACGTTAGCTATTTTTTTCTCATATCGTTAGATATTTTTTGTTCTCATATTTTTATGTGTGCTTAACATACCTATATACTTTCTACATGTAGCGGTATTGGACGAGATTCCATAGTTGATGTATATCTCCAAAATCATTATTCAATGGTTGTGTAGGGATGAGATTTTGTTGTTGAGTTGAGTGTAGCTGATATAATTGGAGATGTCAATTTAGATATTTATGTGCAACTAACATGCCTATATGCATGTATTAGTGTCAATTTAGAGATTGTCTATCTCAAAATCTATTATGACCATTTAAGGATTGTGTAAGGATGATTTCTTTGTTGTTAAGTGTAGTTGATGTAGTTAAAGATTGCCAATTTGAATATTGAAGGACAAATGTTTTGAATAAGAATTAATAAAACTTGAACAATCAAATTTAAAAATTATGTTTGTAATCCACAACATTTGTTGTAGAAATAAGAGATAAATGTGCATGCATGATTACATTTGACTATATATTTTTAGTTTTGACTCAAGAGAATAAATGCTAAACAAATAGTCATGGAGGAATCTAGACCAAAACCACCATAATAACAATTAGGTGTTATTTCATAAAATCTAAATACAAATAATAAGCATATGATAACAATTTATTATTTATTTTTCTCACCAATTTGTAATTTAAATAATTCATTCATTAGTAATGTGAAACTTATAGGTAATGTGATTTTTGGCCTAACTTCTTCACTATAAATAATTCTTATAGGTTTCAATTTAAATACAAGAAACAAATTTTTTCTTGAAGAGCAAAGGACTAAAAGGGTTGGTTCTTGCATTTAGCAAGACTTGATCCTTTGGAGCTCTTTGTGAACCCTTCAACTTAACCAACAAACTAAGGGCCACTTGATGATTTTAGCATATTGTAAATATATTTATTTTAAGAGTTGTCCTTTCTCAATAGGTTAATGTAAATCTTCATGGTGGTTTGTGGGCTTATCATATAAAGGCTTGGTTTGCCATGTTTTTAATTGATAAACATGCATTAACATACATGATCAACCATAATTTAATATAACAACATCACATACACATTTGAGGTAATAGTAAATTTTTATTTAATGAGTATAATAAATACTGGTTATAATAACCTTTCGTGTGTGTGTGTGTGCGCGCACGCATGTGTGCAGGTGCGGGCATGAGCGTGGGTGTGTGCATGTGTGTTCTTCATATTTTTAATGTTTGATAAAAATTCTACACAATTTTACCAAAAATTTTACAAATTTAAGTGAACCTTAAGAACCTAAAATTACTAATTCACAAAAGAATTGTTCAAATTAGAATATTGCTAACTAAAAAAAAATTGATTTTAAATAAAAAATATTTTTATAATAAATAGCTCATAACTTTATTAATTATTTATTTTAATTGGGTTACATAACAAAAGCGTAGAAGCATAAATAATATGTTTGCTGGCAAAAACTAATAATTAATTGAGGCAACCAGGATTATCTCCTCCAGGACCTCCAAAGAACATATAATGACCCCATTCTGGATTAATATTGTCAGTGCCAAGAGTTAAATCATAGCAAAGTGGTTTAGGTATATTCGTAGACTCTTGAGGGTACACAACAGTATTGTTAGAGTTGTGCATTTCAATGTCCCTAATGTAAGCTGTATTTGTGAAGCCCTCTTTAGGGAAATGACCACTACCCATATGTGTTTTTGATAGTGGGGTTCCCATAACATTAGTTTGATAACAAACTTCCCCTCCATATTGCACTACATTGGCTGATTCAGCCAATGAACTAAATAAGGATCCAGGCCAATAACCCACAGTTTTGTTTTCTATATATAAGGACCATATCGGCTTGTCTTCTAAAATTTCCTGTAAAGTAAGAGCCTTATCGTTAGTTTATTGGAAAAAAAATCATCAATCATAAAGGAAAAAATAAAGTGTGTCATTCCAATTAGATGCCTTAGCATATAAGATCTAAACTATCCTTGTATTAACATTCAAAATCAAATTTAAAAAATCACCATTTTCTATCACTCTACACTATGAAATTAGATTTTTTTTTAAAATATTAATCTTTGTATAAATTAAATTTAATTAATAATAAAGATGTGTATATTTTATAATAAAATTTATAAGTTAGAATTTATAGTAAACAATTCCTTTTAGCTACATAAATTTGTTATAATAGAGATTATATGTTGAAAATTATACATAGAGATTATATGTTGCCAATCAGTAAAGAAATACATGTTTTACTCTATTAAAGCTGTCACTTACTCTGTTTACACTTATCAGTATTTCAGACTGATCTTTGCCATACTCAGATATATGTTCTAGAGGTTGGCCCGGATAGTATTCTGCACTATTCAACAACACAAATCCTGGACACTCCACATTCCTGCAGCCTGTAGACTGGCAATTATCAGCCTGCATCAAGATGGTAGCATATGTGTATCAGTCGACTATATAACTTAAACCTGGATATAAAGACAAATATCATGATAGTCAAATTGCATGGTTACCGTCCAATATACAAACAGCCTAGGTCGGGAATCGCCATAATGAGATGGGAAGACCTGAAATTGTAGAATCATAGATTGCAATATTAGATTATTGTGTTGCAAATTTTCCGCCCTTCAACAAATTACATTATATGAATTTATACAATACTTACTTCCCAGCCAACTTCGATTGTTTGTGTTGTTGGCAGTCCTTGATCACGGACAAGCCAAATTTGAGCGAGGCTAAAAACACCATCAGATGCCACGTACGGTTCCCATATATTAAACTTTCCTTGTGCTCTATAGGCTTCCACAGGTGAAAATTGCACAACAGCATACTTCAAAATAACAGGAAACATTATGCTTTGAGTGTAAATTGCATTTTCAGACAGCCATATAAATTGAACAAATCATGTCATAAGGCAAGTCTAAGGAATAATAGACATCAGATTTCCGCAGTCTATGTTATTATATCTGAATGTTTCAGGATTAAACTGTGTGAAAATTTTTCCGTTCAACATTTTGGATCACTCTGTGATCCATCATCAGGGAGTAGAGAGCAAGAGAAGAGAAATAGAAATGGTGGATCACGGAGTGTGATCCCAAACGTTGAAGGAAAAAAATTTCACACAGTTAAATCCTGAAACATTCAGATATAAGTGTAAAAAAGTTTCTTTGATGGATTTTTAAACGTCTTGTTTGGCTTGAACCCTGGCATTCACAACTTTTACCCTTGTTCTTTAGGTATCTTGGAGTTGTCAAGATGATGTCTATACAGAGAGAAATTTTATTATAATTTATTTTTCTCTAACAAAGGCTTCACATATGCTAAATTGACATTAAGATTGACTGCATTAAAAAAACAAGCTTCTCTTTTATAATAAAATATGAAAAATATTTAAACTTCTTATTAGATATACCTCATGAATCAGAGTTGAAGATTCTATCATTTTTCTCCTCAAAAACTTATTTACAGATCCTGCTGCTTTTACTTGTTCGTACTTTATCTCCATAACAGAGACTGTTCCTTCTAGACACTTTTTTCTAAGTCCACTGTCTGAGATATTTAAGGGAGGTTCCCCAGCTTGAGCATCCCTCCAGCCTATATTTGAATTCTTCTACAATTGCACAGTCTAAATTAATAATACAGCCACAATTCAATGATAGTATATAAAGCCAATAGAAAATTGGGGTACAATAAAAACACTATTAAACTAGTATATTCCACTACCCATACAAAGTTCGGCTTTGAAAAGAAAATTTTCAAGGTAGATTATAAAAATGAACCATCTTATACGGGACCGAAACCCTTATCCCTGCTTACTGATTAAAAATCATGAGCCATCTGTATAAACAGTATAAGCTATATGATGAAATTGAAAAATGAAATCACAAATATTAACTAAGGAAGAATCTGTGATTTATACTGTTTAAATGGAATAGAAAATACCACACATCTATTTAATACAGCTTAAATGAAGTAGAAGATGTACCATAGTTTTTATGCACCTTTTAATCATACTAAGCTCAGTTACGTATACATGTGCAATCCTATGCATTAATATTTTATCTCAACGGAGTTTAATAGATCCACCAATTTATCTTGAAAGACATTAAAAATGGCTATCCTCATCATAGTTTAAAAGAAACTCTTTTCTACAAAGAATTTAATATCATACCTTATCATACCCATATTGTTGTTTTGCAGGGTGGAGGGATATTTGATCAGTAAATTTGACACACAGTATCCTGTCTCCATTGTCATGCTGCATATGAAAATAAGTACTTTTATAGTCGAGTTTAAATGGAAAAAATAACAGAGATTAGAAAAAAAAATTGACTTACTGTGTAATTGTGAACAGCTGGTGGATTAACGTAATTGATATAATCGTGGATGCTCCTATTGCATAGTTCAGCTGGGGATACTAAAATCATAAATGGTACACAGAGCACATAAGCAAAAACCAAATGGAACTTACAAAAAGCCATCGATGAAACAGACTAGTAATCTGTAAACTATTGCCGATACTAACAAATTAGAACTAGAGATGCACATTTATAACCAAGTCTAAATTGTTTGAGACGACTTAAGCTTCAAATGCGGTCGTTGTAGGAAAAAAATTATCAGATCAAATAGTCACTAACAATAATATAAATTCACGCCAAAATGATACTCAAAATTAATAATAAATAGTTGTAAGTCAAATGATATTTAACAGTCAAGCGCGTCATGGAAATGGTATCATGGTTCTCCACAATTGCCGTGCCAAATTGACCCACCGATTACAGAATGTTGGTCGTGGGGCAATCTCTTGTTGGAAAATTCAGACTTATTTTATGGGTTCCTACATTTATACACGGCATGTTGAGGTGACGTACGACCAATAAACGTAAGGAATGGCGCTAATTTGAAAGCACTTTCCACATGAAGCCTTTGCCCACGGGAAAAGACTTTTAGGAGATTGACTCTCTTAAAAGCTAGATGTAATTATATTTTATAAATTTTTATAAAATTAATTATTAGCAAATTTTATTTAATGGGTAATGAGTATATCTATAAGTTTTAATAATAATTTAGATTATAATTTAATTTTCAAAGAATATAAAGAAAAGTAAACAATATTTTATGTGATTATAGTTGTTTTGTATATTGTATATATTAAGGGGTTGGAATATATAATTGAAGTGAAGTTTAGAAATGTGAGATTGTTATTATATAAAGAAGATCTTTTTGCTTCCTAAGGGACATATATGCACTATCTTGCATGTGTGTACCTCTTGTAAGTTAAGGTTGAGGAGATTCATGAATTAGTGAGATGTTGCACCTGGAGTTAGCAGTGAGTGTGAACTGCTAATGATCAATGTTTTTTATTTCAATTGATGATCTTTCAAGTGTTAAACCCTAAAATTTGTGGGTTATCAAGGCCCACACCATCTAAACTAGGAGTTGGTAGCAATTATCATCAATAATCAAAACAATTGGGACAAGTTACGGGTCATGTGGATCCCGTGGTGCACCTACATAATGTTCATTCACAACAAAGACTAGAAGATATGGCGGGTTGCTCTCACTTTTGTTCACGATACCAATAACTTATCGTGATGCTCCATTCACAAGACTTGCTTTGACTCATAAAATTGAATTGAGTACCCTAGCATCTAGTTGTTTGTTCTAAAGATTTGAACACAATCGTCCCCTTGTTTGTTCTACATTACAACAAGCAACTAGCATTCCCAATGATCTAAGCATATGCTTATTGTGCAGTACAACCAAGTTGTTTGTATTAAGCAAATGTATTAAGGAATAAAATGCAACCTGTCTATCATTGGTGAGGAAAGGATTATAGCATGACGTAAGGATTTCCCAATCTCAAACTGATGGCTTGGCATTCTTAATATTAGACGAAAGGTTATGAAATGCAAGTTAGGTTCTTTTCATATTAATGAACTCCTTTAATTATGTGAACATTATAGTGCTCGAAATTGTCTCACGCCGTAAAATTCACGCAGGTCGTCAGTTATTCCTATCACGTATTCCTTGAACCTCCTATTGCTACAAGTGCTAGTAATAGCCCTAATGCTTGATTCACATTATGCCGTGTACTTCCGTTCATGTCATTTAATTACGCTGAACTGATTGTTTAAGTGAACGCTAAGCTGTGTTTATATAACCACCGCCAACGTATTTGTAGATGGACGTAGACAAATTAAGCACTGTGATTACCAAATCGAAGGGTCGTTGTGCAAGCCATCTAGTGCAATTCTCAATGCCACCAGAGAAATCATTGCATATTATGTTTGAGAAATTTTCTTCTATTTATTAGAAAAGAGTGTGCAACTGCAGATTAAATGAAAGGAGCCCAAATCAGATATAACTCTCGGGAATTGATGTTTTCGGCCTGGTTGTCGAAGCGAGAGTAGATCAAGCATCCGTAATGGGTCTGCTTATTATGTTTAATCAGATAAGCTAAGAGAATATTTGCCGAAGATGGTAGCAAGCAAGCCGAGTGGAAATGGGCTGGCCTCTCAGCCGTAACTTGTTTTCTTCCTCCAGAACGGAACCATGGACTTTATCTAACTTAAGTTGTGCAAATGCCAAACGCATGAGGTGCAGATTCAAGCCAGAGAGCTTGGAGTGCGTTCCATTCAGAGTGCATGTACACCATCCCAAACAATATTTTTGAGAGGAATCTTGAGCGACTTTAGGCAACTCTCTTACAAAATCTTGCGGGAAAAATGTCACAATTGAATATGGAGGACGATGGCAATTTAATGATGAACTTCTGTCATCTCTTGGCGTTACAATGTAGAATACAACGCAACCTGTGTTAGGAAATTAGGTGTTTCAAATTTCTTGTTATTATTTATTTATCTTTTAATATTTTTTAGTAGTGATATATTATTGTTATTATTTAATATTTAGTTCGAGCACAAATTGGGGCACTTGAATTTGATGTGTGAGTTATGCCAAGTGTGAGCACATTGCAATAGTAGAATATTAATATTTTATCTGACATTATTTTTAGCAAATGGGATGCACTACTTTTGTAGGATCATATAATAGATGCTATTATAGATTCTATTATGCATAAGAGTTAGATTTAGAGAGTGTTATTGGGAATATTGACCAACTATGACAAAGTGTTTATTATTTATCATAAGAGCCTAATTTTAGATAGAAATCTTGCCTATTTTTGGCACCACAACTCGTGGGAGGTTTTGTACATGGTTTTGTAAACCACAAATGCTTTCTAGGTTGCGATAAATCTATAAATTGAGAGCTTGAGGAGTAGCTTGTATTATGAGAGTTTGTAGATATACAAATGTTATCCGAATGTTATTGGAATTACTTTGTATTTGAATGCTGGTGTATTACTCCTATAAGCACTTGCATTGTAGGTGTATCGTAATCTTGTTTTAGATTTTGTAATACATTGTGCAAGTTTTGGAGTGGATTTTTTCTTCCCAAAGCATTTATCCCACATAAATCACTATGTTATGGTTTATTACATATTGTTGTTTTCCATGTGTTTCTCTAATGTCTATAATACATTTAGATCAGATTTGAAGTTATTTGCATAGTACTCCTCTCATAGATTAGTGTAGAATGTTATTTCTATATATAAGTGCCTCTTTACAAGTGGTATTAGAGTTTGAACAAGTTTGGTTCTAATTGTTGGGTAGAGGGTTTTTTGAACTAATCCAATTTAAGTGTGAGCTTGTGCAAGAAAAAAAAGAACTTTGTGATCTTTATTGCAAGAAGTAAACATGATTTAAAATAAATAATTTAAAACAAATATAAATCAGATTTAAAATGTTTCTAAGATTTTACAAATATATCAAATTTCTACTCAAATTAAACATAATTTTTCCACAACCATGTAGCTCAAACTTTGGCAATGAACACTTAGAAACACCTTCAATATTATAAATCTAAAAAAAATATTTAAAACCCAACCACATAACACAATAAACTTGTTGGGAATAATTAGCAATAGAAAACCCCAAAATACCTAAAAAATTGTTAACACAATGCACACTATGGACACCCAAAATTGGCAATTTGTGCACCAAATAAAAGATATTCCTTTAAATACTTGAAAATAAACCACTAAAGGTCTGAAAAACTTATATATATGATGTAATTACAGTAATTACGATAGCTGCAATATACTAAAATTAAAACCACACAAACTACTACACACATGATGCTTCTAATACCCTAGATTTCATAATTTTGACACCATATTCCATTGTACTGGCCACAAATCTACAAGAGGCACCTTGAAAACTTTCTAGAATAGAAAATTACTATTGTACAACACTTGCAATAGAAACCAACACAACAAAAAATATAGAAATCAAACTACATAAAAGAACACCCAAAAGCCTACAAACAAACACACCAAAATCTTCAAACTACTCCAATTCTTTTATGATCTTCTGGTAGAATGCTAAAAAATAATATACATGGTTATAAATTCCCACACAATAGCAAGAATAGTAGTGAATAAACTAAAAACTATCACTTCATATCTTCACACAGAACAGGTCTAAACACACACAACTAAAACAAGCTAAAATATGTAATTCTAGAAGCACATTCACAACCTGTGAATGAGATTGTCTTAATGAACCAAATGTGTTTCATCCTCTGATCCAAAAAATCAATGGGATTTCTTCCATTGATCTAAATCTCCAATTGTTTTTGTCCACATAAGTTATTGTAAGAACACAAGTGTTCAATACAAATTTTGACAGGGTTTTGGTTTATAGAATTTGGGTGCCATAAATGAAGAAATTGCCTCCAATTTATACGGATTTGAGAGCCCATCAATTCCAAATTTCTCTCTTCAAAATTAAATAAAATAATGTTATTTCCAACAACTTCCTTGAAAAAGTGCTCACCTGTCATAATCGTAGCAAGATTCTCGACTAAAAGTAAGCAATAACTTTTACAAGATGTCATAATTTTTTTTATATAGTGTACTAAATTTAGATGCCACATGATCTTACTAGTTACAAAATGCTCCATAGGAAATCTCACACCACATTTTGGGTTGCACACACAAGTTAAAATAATAAAATATTTAATACTTAATTGTCCCCAATTAAGCAGCTTGAAAATATGAATTAATATGGGTCTAAAATATTAAATATTGAATAAATTATTTTCCATACTCCCTTAACCCAAAGAAAGTATTAGAATGGGCACTTTGTCCATAAAATTAAATTAATTAAAAATGGGACATTACAAGTCTGCCCTTCTCAAAATTGCGTGTCCTCAAGAAGTGTTGATTCAACTCTCCAACTTATTAGCATTGAAACTCTTTACAAATACTAAGTCCCAAATCATCCTTGGTAAATTCTATGGCATGGTCATTTTGGCTGTGCATATTTTCCTTGCAATTTGTGACTTTCTTATGGGTTGCTTAAGTGGAAAATGTACTCACCACCATGCTTTTGTTGCACTACTCTTAGAATATAATGTCAAACTAAAAAACTTGCATTAGGTGATGCTTCTACATTTCCCTTTATCTTTTTCATCATTGTTAGAATACTCCCCATGATGACATGATATAGAACCAAACTAATGTAAAAATTCTTTTCTACCATTATCCCTTTTATCAAAGAAGTAATCGAAATGTTTACCTCCTTTGACTGATTTAAGAATTTTTGAGATATTTGTAGCAACACTATCATTCTCAATATAAATACCATCAATGTAACAAGAATCAACTAAAGCATCCAAAAATTCATTTCCCACAAATTGACTAACTTCTAAATCATTCTCATATATCAAGGGTTCCATGTTTTCAATGCTTGAAATCTTGACAAGTGTTTCTTGGACACCATTAGAAATTACTGGGATATTTTCTTCAATTATTAGATCTTTATATTCGACATGAAAAGCTGATTTTTAATTGAATTCACTAAGAAAAGCATTGTCCTAGCATGTAAATTCATTAGAAATTACTAAAAAAATCTTTTTTCACATAAAATCTCTTTACCTTTTACTTGCATATTGGATTTCTCCATATTTTGTTTCTTCTCACTTTCTTGTGGGTTTGATTGTTCTTCTTTCTTCAAAAGATTTTTCTTTGTCTCCAAATTGTTCATCCATGCCTTAATGCCTTTTATGGCTTTGATGATGTAAATGACTTAGTCCTAATGTTTTATTAAGATTTTTTCACTAGCTTATTGTAATACTCTTAGTGAAATATAGTCAATGTGAGAATATTAATATGGAATAAAATTATAATTGAGTAAAAATTTTAATTTTGCTCTTTTTATGTAATAATATAGATATGTGTGGTCTTTACGCCAATTTTTAACTTGTATATTTGATTCAATATTAATGTGAAACCTATGGGCAATATATTTTTACATTAACCTTTTCAGTATGAAAGAATGCATAGGTATAATTAGACCCAATTTAAATACAAGTAATGATTTTTTTCTTAAAGAGAGAAGGACTAAAGGGGTTCATTCTTGAATTTAGAAAGACTTGCTCCTTTGGAGCTCTTGGTGAATGCTTCATCCTAACCAACAAACTAAGGCCACTTGATAATTTAACTATATTGTAAATAGCTTTAGTTTAAGAGTTGACCTTAATAGATTAATGTAAATCTTCATAGTGGTATGTGCGATTGGAATATAAAGGTTTTCTTTTCTATTCTTTTAATGGATAAACCCACATTAACATACATGATCAGCCATAATTTAATACAACATCATCACATACACATTTGAGGTAACAGTAAATTTTATTTAATGAGTATAATAAATACTTGTTATAATAACCTTTCTAAAATAATTAGATATATAAAAAAAATATATATATATATTATAATCATTTATAAATCCTAAACATTATATATATAGGTTTAGTTTTTCCATTCTACACAATTTTAATAAAAACTTTACAAATTTATTATCAATGAACCTTAAAAACCTAAAATTACTAATTCGCAAAAGAATTGTTTGAGTTCAAAATATTGCTAACTAAGAAAATTAAAATCTATTTTAATTAAAAGATGTTTTTATAATAAAATAGCTCATAACTTTATTAATTTTCTATTTTAATTGGTTTACATAACAAAAGCATAGATGCATTAATAATATATTTTCTTGCAAAAACTAATAATCAATTGAGGCAACCAGGATTATTTCCTCTAGGACCTCCAAAGAACATATAATGACCCCATTCTGGATTAGTATTGTCAGTGCCAAGAGTTAAATCCTAGCAAAGAGGTTTAGGTATAATCGTAGATTCTTGAGGGTACACAAGAGTATCATTAGAGTTGTGCATTTCAATGTCCCTAATGTAAGCTACATTTGAGAAGCCCTCTTTAGGGAAATGACCACTACCCATATGTGTTTTTTATAGTGGGCTTCCCATAACATTAGTTATATAAACCTTTCTAAAATAATTAGATATATAAAAAATATAAAAAATATATTATAACAATTTTAATAAAAACTTTGCAAATTTATTGTCAATGAACCTTGAAAACCTAAAATTACTAATTCACAAAAGAATTGTTTGAATTCAAAATATTGCTAACTAAGAAAATTAAAATCTATTTTAATTAAAAGATATTTTTATAATAAAATAGCTCATAACTTTATTAATTTTCTATTTTAATTGGTTTACATAACAAAAGAATAGATGCATTAATAATATATTTTCTTGCAAAAACTAATAATCAATTGAGGCAACCGGGATTATTTCCTCTAAGACCACCAAAGAACATATAATGACCCGTTTCTGGATTAGTATTGTCAGTGCCAAGAGTTAAATCATAGCAAAGAGGTTTAGGTATAATCGTAGATTCTTGAGGGTACACAAGAGTATCATTAGAGTTGTGCATTTCAATGTCCCTAATGTAAGCTGCATTTGAGAAGCCCTCTTTAGGGAAATGACCACTTCCCATATATGTCTTTGATAGTGGGGTTCCCATAACATTAGTTATATAAACCTTTCTAAAATAATTAGATATATAAAAAAATAGAAAAAATATATTATAACAATTTTAATAAAAACTTTACAAATTTATTGTCAATGAACCTTAAAAACCTAAAGTTACTAATTCACAAAAGAATTGCTCGAATTCAAAATATTGCTAACTAAGAAAATTAAAATCTATTTTAATTAAAAGATATTTTTATAATAAAATAGCTCATAACTTTATTAATTTTCTATTTTAATTGGTTTACATAACAAAAGCATAGATGCATTAATAATATATTTTCTTGCAAAAACTAATAATCAATTGAGGCAACTGGGATTATTTTTTCCATGACCTCCAAAGAACATATAATGACCTCATTCTGGATTAGTATTGTGAGTCCCAAGAGTTAAATCATAGCAAAGAGGTTTAGGTATAATCGTAGATTCTTGAGGGTACACAAGAGTATCATTAGAGTTGTGCATTTCAATGTCCCAAATGTAAGATGCATTTGAGAAGCCCTCTTTAGGAAAATGATCACTGCCCATATGTGTTTTTGATAGTGGGGTTCCCATTGTTAGATTCAGGACAGACAATTGAGATGGGGGGGGTGAATCAGTTGTCCAAAACTTTCTTCCAATTTAAACACTTAAATCCACATTGTAATTCACTAGCATAATAACAATTCAATCATGGAAACACAATGCATTTAAACCAAGGGTAACAACACATCAACACATAAGACACCAAGATTTTGATGTGGAAAACCCGGTTAAGGGAAAAACCACAGGGCGATTAACCCAAGATTGTATTCTCTGTTAGAAGAATAGAAAGAACAAAATGGCACATGCCAATTAGGGCTCACTGTCTACAAGAGACACACTATCTACAAAATAATAAGTATCACATACATGAACTGGAGAATAGCATCTTCATCATGCTTGAATCAGTTCCATTTAAGCCCAATACTTTTTCTCTACCTTTCACTCTCCTCTTCGCTACCACACACTCATCTCCACAAGACACTTTTGAAATGACTCTCCAAACCCTTATTTATACAAGGCATCGACTTAGGAATAATCATCTAAGTCGACAGACATCTATAAGAACATTCGCAGGATGTATAACCCATCCAGTTAGCCAGTCTTAGGAAGAACACCATCATCTAGAGGTAATTCTTCAATTGTGAGCTTAAACTTCAATGCGGACCACCAACACGAACTGGACACGATCTAAAGACCACCACAAGCTTGTCTGAATCATCAAGAACATCCACACTACATCTGCTTACTCAAATCCTTATCTCCTTCATCTGAAACCTCAAGAACACAGTTTGTCATCACTGTCATAATGGAATGGATGCTTGTGGACCTCTAAAGCACAAACCAATCAAGTTGTCACCTCACAATAGACTTCCTTAATAGTCTACCAAATCCACAGAATAGGATATTCTATTTTCAGATCTCACCAGACCTATCTGTGTCACTCTGTCACCTCTGAACACCTGCGGAAACTAGTTTTACTTGAGCGGCCACAACTTCTTCAAAACTTATGCAGACCTCTAAAATCTTTACTGGATCATCTTAAGACACATATCTACAAACCCTTTAAACCACATCCTCTAATCCTCATCTTAACTTGGACTTTTACCTTACTATCTTCAATGTTCCTAATATGACCAATTTTCTCAATATCCTCAACAAATAGGTCATCCAATCCTTATCATTAATGTAACAGGAGTATGATGACATCAATGATAACACTGGTTAGCCCCATACTTGCAACAATCTCCCCCTTTGTTATTGATGGCAACATATGATGTGAAAAATTGTTATGACCAGCAAGACAAGAACTTCTCTTTACTATCACAACTCCCCATATCAACAACAACCATTCACATGTCTTCTCTTCCTTTCCTACTGCCCCTTTGATTAGCAGCTACTTGTTTTTCACATGTCTTCTCTCCCCCTTTGACATCAATGGCAAAGGGCACATACTTGCAACTTCACCACTTCAGACTCATACCAGCAGCTCCCCCTGAGTAGCAGCTTCCCAATCATCAATCCAGACCACAAGATATGACTGTGATATCCACTGGACTGATGCACATTAGTGCACTTTAGTTTATCATTGGAGGGGCAACAATCCCTAACTTCTCCATGAGACACTCAAAAGAGTCCTTAGGTAGAGGTTTAGTAAAGATATTTGCAACCTGGTCCTTGGAGGGCACAAACTCCAATCTGACTTCATTCTTGTTCACTTTCTCTCTTAAAAATTGAAACTTGATAGATATATGTTTAGTTTTTGAATGCAACACTGGATTCTTAGATATATTTATTGCACTTGAGTTATCACATAAGATTGTGATAGGCTCCTCATACTCCACTCTTATGTCTCTTAGCATTTGTTTCATCCACAAGACTTGAGTGCAACTACCTGCTGCTATAATATATTCTTCTTTTGTAGTGGACAGAGATATTGCCTCTTGTTTCTTGCTCAGCCAAGAAACCAATCTCTTCCCTAAAAAGAATGCTCCACCACTGGTACTCTTCTGGTCATCCACATCTCCTGCCCAATCCGCATCTGTATATGCATGAAGAGAGAAATCATGATCTCTAGGATACCACAATCCATACTCAACTATCCCTTTTAAATATCTAAAAATCCTCTTGATTGCCATGACATGAGATTCTCTAGGATCAGCCTAGAATCTAGCAACAAGACCAACAACCTGCATAATGTCTGGTCTAGTTTGAGTAAGATACAACAGTCCTCCAATCATTGACCTATACTTTTTTTATCAGCCTTAGGTGAGTCATCATCTTTGCTTAATTTGCATCTAGTTGCCATGGGAGTATTCATTGGCTTTGAGTCTTCCATCCCAAATTTCTTCAACAATTCTTTCGCATATTTGGTCTAAGAAATAAAGATTCCATTCTTTGTTTGAGTAATTTGTAGACCCAAGAAGAAATTCATTTCTCCAAGCATGGACATCTCAAATTCACTTTTTATTTGATTTGCAAAGGTTTTGCACATACTATCTTTTCCTCCAAAAATGATATCATCAATAAACACTTCAACAATCAAGATATTTTAATGATCAATTTTGAAATACAAATTACTATCAGCAGTACCTTTGTTGAAACCAATCTTCAAAAGATGCTTATCCAATCTTTCATACTAGGCTCTTGGGGCTTGCTTCAATCCATACAATGCTTTCTTCAATTTGCAGACCATATCACCATGATTAGACAATTGAAATCTATTCGGTTGCTTAATGTATACTTCTTCTTCCAAGTCACCATTCAGGAAGGTAGACTTGGCATCCATCTAATAAACTTTGAAATCCTTGAAAGAAGCAAAAGAAAGAAATAGTCTGACTGCTTCAATTCTTGCCACTGGAGCAAAAGTTTCTTCAAAATCAACTCCTTCTATTTGAGAATAGCCCTTGCAGACCAATCTGACTTTATTTCTAATTACTTCACCAACTTCATTCAGTTTGTTTTGGAAGACCCATTTGGTTCCAATCACATTCTTGTTTCTAGGTCTAGGAATAAGATCCCAAGTGTGATTTTTCTCAATTTGCATTAGTTCTTCCTCCATTGCTTTAGTTCAATTCTTGTCATTGCAAGCTTCATTCACAGTCTTAGGTTTAATCTTTGAGATCAGACAATACTTATCTGAATCTTGAGCAATCCTCCTTCTTGTTTGTACCCCTTTTCTTTTATCACTTATGATCTTATCCTCAAAGTGGTTCAGTCTTACATACTTGGGAACTTTAGGAGTTTCTTGCACATCTAATTCTTGATCAGGCTCATTAAAACTCATCTCTTCTTCCTAATTTACTGGATCAGTTTGAATCTAAATTTTAGAAGGGGCTTGGGCTCCTTGAATCAAAACACCATTTTGATCATCTTCGTCATATTCATAAAACCTTGAGGATTTTTCAATTCCTTCATCAACCTTCACATTTGTACTTTCTATAATCTTTCTCAGTATCTTGTTATAACACCGGTATGCTTTGCTTTGAGTAGAGTAAGCTAAGAATATTCCTTCATCACTTCTAGCATCAAACTTGCCTAGATCTTCATCTCTTTTGATGTAACATTTGCTACCAAAGACTCTAAAATACCTCATAGTAGGAGTGATGCCAAACCAAAGTTCATAAGGAGTCTTACAGGTATTACTTCTGATTTGAACTCGATTGAGAGTATAGACTGCAGTGTTGACAGCTTCTCTCCAATAGATCTGAGGAACATTTTCTTCCATCATCATGGTCCTAGATGCTTCCTAGATGGTTCAGTTCTTTCTCTCAACTACTCCATTCTGCTGTGGAGTCCTAGGAGCAGACAACTGTCTTTTTATTCCATGTTTCTCACAGAAATCTATGAACTCACCAGATGTGAATTCTCCACCTCTATCAGACCTCAGACATTTCAATTTTAATCCGGTTTCATTCTCTACCATAACCTTGAATATTTTGAATTTCTCAAGAGCTTCTAATTTCTCTTTCAGAGAGGTTACCCACATCATCTGGGAATAATCATCAATTGGTAACATGAAGTATCTATCACCACATAAATCTGTATGAACTAAGTCTAATAATCCGGTAGAAGATTGTTCCTTGCTTTTGAATGAGACTTTGCTTTGTTTACCCATCTGACATTCCTTGCACAAACTATTTGTAGGTTTCACCAATTTTGGAAGATCTCTTACTGCCTAAGTATTGCTTATCTTCATAATATTATCAAAATTCACATGACACATCCTCCTATGCCATAACCAACTTTGATCAATTTGCACAAATAGACAAGATTTACAGTACCAACTAAATGGAAGATATTACCTTTTGTTTGAGTACCTGATGCAATCTCTGTTTTGGAACTCTCAAAGATCTTGCATTTTCCATTTTTGAATCTAAGATCATAGCCTCTGTCCACCAACTATCCAACACTGAGAAGATTGTACTTCAATCCTTCAACATATAGTACATTACCAATTTTGTTCCTTCCATCAAAGGAAATAGTTCCTCTTGCTCTGATTCTACCAGTAGAATTATCACCAAATTTTACCACTCCTTCATACCTTTCCAAATCTATGAAATTATTTTTGTCACCTGTCATATGGTGAGAGCATCCACTGTCAATGACCCAATCATCTTTTTCTTCAACTTGGGCAGCCAGAGCTCTTTCTACAACTTTATGATTGACAGATTCAGAGACATTGGTTCTTCTTCCTTGATGGCAATAAACACCCAATCACTTCCAGATTTGTTTCCTATTTTTGATTTATCATCTGTTACTCCTTCACTATCATCTTCCTCATGAACATAGTAACAATTCTTTTGGAACCTTGATCTGTTAGGATTTAGCCTTGCAAATCTTTCCAGACACCTTAAGGCAAAATGGCCAGTCTTATTGCAGTTAAAACACTTAAAAGGCAATTTCCCTTCATACTTACCGGATCCTCTTGGCAGTCTTTTTGTAATAAGAGCTTCAAGTTGAGCAGTTTCAGCTTCTTCTTCTTCCAGGTCTTTTCTTTCTTTTTCATACCATGATAGTTTCCTTGAAGAGTTCTCTCCTGGATCAAACCTTTGTTTACCTTTTACAGAGGCATTGGCTTTGAATGCTGATTCAGTCTTTGAGGAGACATCTCCAAACTTGGTCATTTTAAATACAACCAATTTACCAACTAATTGATCTCTTGTGATAGTTGTATGGGCTTTGAATTCTTCAATGTAAGCAGCTTTGATTTTATAGGAAGCAAGAAGGGATCTGAGAACTTTGCCAACAATCTCATCTTCATCCAAGACTCCACCAGCACATCTAATGCCACAAACAAGCTCATTTACTCTTGGCATAAAAGTAGTGATATTTTTATCTTCTCTCATCTTTAGATTTTCAAATTTCCCTTTCAAACTCTGTAACCTTGCACATTTAACATATTTGTCTCCTTCATGCAGAAGTTCCAAATTTTCCCAAATCTCAAAAGCAGTTGGTAGATCAACAAAATTTGAAAGATCTGAATTAGACAATGCGCTTAGAAGAGCTTCTATAGTCCACAGATTATTTTCAGCATCTGTGATTTCATTTTGGGATTTTGGACCACCTTGTGGAGGAGTATACTTTGTTGAAGCCATGTTCTAGTACTACATTCCCATACATTGCAAGTGACATTTCATGTGACTTTTCCAAATATTAAAATTGGTTCCATCAAACTTCAGACTATACTTATTGTAGGACGACATCTTGGATCTCCTCAAGTGGTTAAGCTCTTCTAGAGGAAGTTGGCTCTGATACCAATTGTTAGATTCAGGACAGACAACTAAGAGGGGGGGTGAATCAGTTGTCCAAAACTTTCTTCCAATTTAAACACTTAAATCCACTTGTAATTTAGTAGCATAATAACAATTCAATCATGGAAACACAATGCATTTAAACCAAGAGCAATAACACATCAACACATAAGACACCAAGATTTTGACGTGGAAAACCTGGTTAAGGAAAAAACCACGGGGTGATTAACCCAAGATTGTATTATCTGTTAGAAGAATAGAAAGAATAAAATGGCACATGCCAATTAGGGCTCACTACTTGAGCACACTGCTCACAAGAGGCTCACTACCTACAAGAGACACACTGTCTACAAAATAATAAGTATCACATACATGAACTAGAGAATAGCATCTTTATCATGCTTGAATCAGTTCCATTTAAGCCCAATACTTTTTCTCTACCTTTCACTCTCCTCTTCGCTACCACACACTCATCTCCACAAGACACTTTTGAAATGACTCTCCAAACCATTATTTATACAAGGCATCGACTTAGGAATAATCATCTAAGTCGACAGACATCTATAAGAACATTCACAGGATGTATAACTCATCCAGTCAGCCAGTCTTAGGAAGAACACCATCATCTAGAGGTAATTCTTCAATTGTGAGCTTAAACTTCAATGCGAACCACCAACACGAACTGGACACAATCTAAAGACCACCACAAGCTTATCTAAATCATCAAAAACATCCACACTACATCTGCTTACTCAAATCCTTATCTCCTTCATCTAAAACCTCAAGAACACAGTCTGTCATCACTGTTATAATGGAATAGATGCTTGCGGACTGCTAGACCATGAACCAATCGAGTTGTCACCTCACATGGACTTCCTTAACACTCCACCAAATCTGTAGAATAGGATATCGTATTTCTAGATCTCATCGGACGTATCTGTGTCACTTTGTCACCTCTGAACACCTGTCAAAACTAGTTTTACTTGAGTGGCCACAACTTTTTCAGATCTTCATGTGGACCTCTGAAAGATTTACTAAATCATCTTAAGACACATATCTACAAACCCTTTAAACCGCATCCTCTGATCCTCATCTTAACTTGGACTTTTACCTTACTATCTTCACTATTCTTCACTATTCCTGATATGATCAATTTTCTCAATATCCTTAGCAAACAGGTCATCCAATCCTTATCATTAATGCAACAAGAGTATGTTGACATCAATGACAACACCAGTTAGGCCCATACTTGCAACACCCATAACATAACACCCATAACATTAGTTTGATAACAAACTTCCCCTCCACATTGCACTACATTGGCTGATTCAGCCAATGAACCAAATAAGGATCCAGGCCAATAGCCCACAATTTTGTTTTCTATATATAAGGACCATATTGGCTTGTCTTCTAAAATTTCCTACAAAGTAAGAGCCTTATTGTTAGTTTATTGGAAAAAAAATCATCAATCATAAAGGGAAATATAAAATGTGCCATTCCAATTAGGTGCCTTAGCATATAAGATCTAAAATATCCTTGTATTAACATTCAAAATCATATTTTATAAATCACTGTTTTCTATCACTCTACACTATGAAATTGGATTTTTTTTAATATTATTCTTTGTATAAATTGAATTTACCTAATAATAAAAATGTGTATATTTTATTTATAATAAAATTTGTAAGTTAGAATTTATGGTAAACAATTCCTTTTAACTACCTAAATTTGTTATAATAGAGATTATATGTTGCCAGCCAGTAAAGAAATACATGTTTTACTCTATTGAAGTTGTCACTTACTCTGTTTACACTTATCAGTATTTCAGACTAATCATTGCCTTTGCCATACTCGGATATATGTTCTAGAGGTTGGCCCGGATAGTATTTTGCATTATTGAACAACACAAATCCTGGACAATCTACATTCCTGCACCCTGTAGACTGGTAACTATCAACCTGCATCAAGATGGTAGCATATGTGTATCAGTAGACTATATAACTTAAACCTAAGACAAATATCATGATAGTCAAATTACATAGTTACTGTCCAATATACAAACAGTCTAGGTCAGGAATCACGATAATAAGATGGGTAGACTTGAAATTGTAGAATGATAGATTGCAATATTAGATTATTGTGTTGCAAATTTTCTGCCCTTCAACAAGTTACATTATATGAATTTATATAATACTTACTTCCCAGCCAACTTCGATTGTTTGTGTTGTTGGCAGTCCTTGATCACGGACAAGCCACATTTGACCAAGGCTAAAATTACCACCAGATGCCATGTAAGGTTCCCATATATTAAACCTTCCTTGTGCTCTATAGGCTTCGACAGGTGAAAATTACACAACACCATACTTCAAAATAAAAGGAAACATCATACTTTGAGTGTAAATTGCATTTTCAGATAGCCATTTAAACTGAACAAACCATGTCATAAGGCAAGTCTAAAGAAATTTTTTTGATGGGTTCTAAACTGAGGTCATCTTGTTTGGCTTGGCTTCTGGTATTGACCGATATTGCTAAATATCATCCATTTCAATAGTCAGAGGTCAATTTTGACCAATAAAAATAGGACAAATATTTACCACTTTTTATTGTGAATGAGGTGTAAAATTACTATTACTTATTTGACCATTGAAGTGGATGATATTTAAATAGAGTGGACATTCACAACATTTACCCTTGTACTTGAAAGAGTTGTAAAAATGATGTTTATACAAAAAGAAATTTTATTATTATAATATTTTTTTAACAAAGGACTTCACATATGCTAAATTAACATTAGGATTGACTGCATTAAAAATACAAATTTCTCTTTTATAATAAAATATAAAAAATATTTAAACTTCTCATTAGATGTACCTCGTGACTCAGAGTTGAAGATTCTATCATTTTTCTCCTCAAAAACTTATTTACAGATCCTATTGCTTTTACTTGTTCATACTTTATCTCCATAATAGAGACTGTTCCTTCTCGACACTTTTTGCTAAGCCCACTGTCTGAGATATTTGAAGGAGTTTCCCTAGCTTGAGCATCCCTCCAGCCTATATTTGAATTCTTCTACAATTGCATAGTCTAAATTAATAATATAGCTATTGGATAACTGATGCAAATGTGCCAGATGTGTAGTTTCTATTTTGGAATTTCTATTTCTTAGTTAGTTTTAGTTAGATGTTTTTAGGAATTTTCCCATCTTCTTTGTTGCACGTTAATGCATGTAAATCATGCTATCTTTAGTTTTTTTTTTTTTTCTTTCTGTTTCATCCTTATAGTTTCCTTTGTAGCAAATACATTGTAATAAGAGATGTAGCTCTCTAGTTTTTTCAATAGCAATAAAAAGTTTATTCTCTGTGCTACTGCATATATGGTTGTTTGTTTGTTCTTTGTTAATTTGTTGTCATATTGTTTGTTTAAAAATCTTCATTTGGTATCAGAGTAGGTGTTTTTGTGAAAAAAAAAATTATCATGTCAAATTCCAACTCTTTGCCAATCCCAGAATTTAATGGATGTGATTATGATTATTGGTGCATCAAGATGATGACTTTTTTGATAGGAAAAGATTTATGGGAAATTGTAGAAATAGAATATGAAGAGCCAGCTGATTGGAATGCTCTTGAAGCTAATGATAGAACAACTAAGAAGGAAGCTAAGAAGAAGAATGTATAGGATTTATTTCACATTCAAATAACTCTTGATAAGAGTCTATTTCCAAGAATTGCAGGTGCACAAATAGCTAAAGATGCTTGGAAGACTCTAAAAGAAGCTTACCAAGGTAGCGATCAAGTCAAAGCTGTGAAGTTGCAGACATTAAAAAGAGAATTTGAGAATTTGAAGATGAAAGAAAGTGAAAATGTGAGTGATAATTGTGTAAGAGTAAAAGATGTGGTTAATAAGATGGCTACTCTTGGAGAAACTATGGACAATGAAGTTGTGATAAAAAAAGGTGTTGAGGTCTCTAACACCAAGGTGGAACAATGTTACCATTATCATTGAAGAAAGCAAGGATTTGACTACTCTTCAGTTTGATCACCTTGTTGGATCTCTCATGTCTCATGAAGAAAGATTGAGAGATTCATATGGAGAAAGTAATGAGAAGGCATTTTCTTTCAAAGTACAAATTACAAAGAATGAAAATGCTAGCACAAGTACCAAAATAACCAAGGCCAAGGCAGAGGTCAAAATGAGAATTCTTCAAGAGGAAATAGAGGACAAAGAGGTCATCCAAGAGGAAGAGGTAGAGGCAGATTTGATAAGAGAAATATTTAATGTTATCACTACACTAGGTATGGTCACTTTGAAAGGGAATGCAGATTAAAAGAAGGTAATAACAATAGAAGTGCTAATTATACTAATGAGAATGAAGAGGCTTCTAATAGGAATTTATTCTTATCATATGACAAAACTAAAAATAGTTCTAAAGAAGTCTGGTATATAGATTCAGGTTGTTCTAACCACATGTCAGGGAATAATGAGATTTTTTCTACAATGGATAAAAGTTTCAAATCTAAAATTAAGCTTGGTAATGACAAGTCCTTGGAGGTTGCAGCTAAAGGAGCTATGGAGGTGAATACAAAAGAAGGTAAGAAATGTGTGACTGATATTTATTACACTCCATAATTAAAACACAATTTATTAAGTGTTGGGCAGTTGTGTGAGAAGAATTATAAGGTGGTATTTGAAAATCAGCAATGTACAATTTATGATAAAAATCAAGGCAATAGGGTGGTTATAGTAGTGCCTATGTCAAAGAATAGGATGTTCCCATTGAAGTTTGGTGAACATAGCAGCCATCTTGCCAATATGGCATATGAGGATAAGAGTTGGCTATGGCATCTTAGATATGGACATTTGAATTTTCATAGTTTGATGTTTCTCACTTCAAAAGCTTTGGTTTATGGTTTGCCTAAGGTTCAAGAACACAAGGAAGTTTGTGAAGGTTGTGCTAAAGGAAAACATGCAAGAGAGTCATTTCCAAAAGGCAATGCATGGAGGGTCCATTACCCACTTCAATTGGTTCACTCAGATATTTGTGGTCCTGTGTAGATAAAGATTTTGGGTAAGTCATCATACTTCATTACTTTTATTGATGATTACTCAAGAAAGTGTTGGGTTTATTTTTTGAAGACCAAGGATGAAGCCTTTGATACATTCAAAAGGTTTAAAGCCTTTGTGGAAAATGAAAAAGGTTGTAAGATCAAATGCTTAAGGACAGATCGTGGAGGAGAATTTTGCTCAAGAGATTTTAAGAATTATTGTGATATGAATGGTATCAAAAGGCAATTCACCACTGCTTACACACCTCAACAAAATGGGATAGATGAAAGGAAAAATTGTACAGTGGTGGAAATGGCAAGGAGTATGCTACATACCAAAGGATTAGACAATTCTTTTTGGGGTGATGCAGTTTCTACAGCAGTGTACATTTTCAATCAGATTCCTACTAGAGCACTTGACATGATGACTCCTTTTGAAGCCTGGTATGAAAAAAAGCCTAATGTTAATCATTTTAGAGTTTTTGGTTGTTTAGCCTATGTTCATGTGGATGATCAAAAGAGACAAAAAATTAGATCCCAAAAGTGAGTCATGCATTTTTGTTGGATATATTGAGCAAAGTAAGGCTTACAGGTTGTATAACCCTCGTACTAATAGCATTATTGTTTCAAGAGATGTGATTTTTGATGAAGGGGGAGTTTATGGTCATCAAAAAAACCATGTTGAGAAGTCTAAATTCATTTTACATGGTGGTATTATTGCTGATATTGATCATGAGAAGCCAGCTAATACTTCAATTCCAAGTGCTATACATCCACCAAATACCTCCTCATCTAGTTCTTCAGTTTCAAGTACAAGTCCAGATTCAAGTCCAAGTCCTACAAGGAAGATAAGAAGCTTAAGTGATATCTATCAAAGAAGTACAATCCAAGCACATGAAGAGAATCCAATAGGTGAAACAATAAATTTTGCTTTATTTTCACAAGCTATTTTTGAACCATTGTGTTATGAAGATGCATGTGTTAATGAAGTTTGGGTGCAAGCAATGCAAGAAGAGATGGATTCTATTCATAGGAATGGTACTTGGGAGCTTACAGAGCTTCCTCATGACAGGAAAAAGATTTGCACTAAATGGGTCTACAAGACTAAGTACCATAGTGATGGGAGTGTTGAAAGACACAAAACAAGATTAGTTGCTAAAGGCTTCACACAGAGGTATGGTATTGATTATGAAGAAACATTTGCACCCGTAGCACGATAAGAGACTATTAGAATGTTGATTTTCCTTGCAGCCCAAAAGAAATGGAGCATTCATCACATGGATGTGAAAAGTGCCTTCCTGAATGGGTACTTAGATGAGGAAATTTATGTGAAACAACCACAAGGTTTTGAGGTGCAAGGAAAAGAACATCATGTCTACAAGTTGAAGAAGGCCTTGTATGGCCTCAAGCAAGCACCAAGAGCTTGGTATGCTAGGATTGATGGGTATTTTCAGAAAAATGGCTTCAAGAGAAGTAAGAGTGAGCCTACCCTCTACTACAATCAAGAAGGTAATGATATTCTTATTGTGAGTTTGTATGTTGATGATTTGTTGTACATGGGTAGTAGTTCTAAGATGAAGGATGAATTCAAGCATGCTATGATGAATGCATTTGAAATGAAAGATTTAGGCCTTACGCAATATTTTCTAGGCATGGAGGTTTATCAAAGTAAGAATGAATTTTTCCTTTGTCAAACAAAATATGTCAAGGATATGTTGAAGAAGTTTGATATGGTTGATTGTAAACCAACCTCCACTCCAATTTCTCATGGAGTTGTGTTGTGTAAAGGGGATGGTGCTAAAAGAGTTGATGGTACAGCTTATAGAAGTGTTGTTGGCAGTCTAATGTTTCTAACCCACACAAGGCTTGATATTGCTTATGCAATTTCTCTTGTTTCAAGGTATATGATAGAGCCTTCTGAATTACATATGAAGGCTGCTAAAAGAATTTTGAGGTATGTGAAAGGAACTCTTGCTTTTGGCATTCATTACTATAGTTCTAAAGGATTTAATCTAGTTGGTTTCAGTGATTCTGATTGGGGAGGTAGTGTGGATGACTGAAAGTCTACCTCTGGTAATTGTTTTACTTTTGGTTCTGGTTTGGTTTCTTGGAGTTTAAAGAAAAAAAGCATAGTTTTTCTTTCTTCCACAAAGGCAGAATATGTTGCAGTCACCTCTGCAGGTACTCAAGCATGATGGCTCAGCAAAGTTCTTGAAGAGATTGGAGAAAAACAAGTTCAGCCTACAATACTCTTTTGTGATAATATGAGCACAATCAAATTGGCCAAAAATCCTATGCATCATAGTAGAACTAAACACTTTGATCTGAAATATCATTTTATTAGAGATTTGGTGCAAAATAAAGAAATAGAACTCTAGAACAACTTGCAGACATTTTCAACAAGGTAGTTACAAAAGTTCAATTTTTTATACTTTGAGATCGTATTGTGACTCCTCTCCGCATCAAGGGGGGAGTATGTTGGATAACTGATGCAGATGTGTAGTTTCTATTTTGGAATTTCTATTTTCTTAATTAGTTTCATTTAGATGTTTTTAGGAATTTTCCCATCTTCTTTGTTGCATGTTAATGCATGTAAATCATGCTATCTTTAGTTTGTTTTTTCTATTTTTTCCTTATAGTTTCCTTTGTAGCAAATACATTGTAATAAGATCTGTAGCTCTCTAGTTTTTTCAATAGCAATAAAAAGTTTATTCTCTGTGCTACTGCATTTATGTTTGTTTGTTTGTTCTTTGTTAATCTGCTGTCATATTGTTTGTTTAAAAATCTTCAATAGCTACAATTCAATGATACTATATAGAGCCAATAGAAAATTGGGGTACAATAAAAACACTATTAAACTAGTATATTCCACTACTTTACAAAGTTGGGTTTTGAAAAGACAATTTTCAAGGTAGATTATAAAAATGAACCATCTTATACCTGCTTACTGATTAAAAAATCATGAACCATCTGAATAAACAGTATAAACTATATGATGAAATTGGAAAAATGAAATCACAAATATTAAATAAGGAAGAATCTATAATTTATATTGTTTAAATGGAATAGAAAATGTTAGTTTTTTTTAGGATCAGAAATGTAAGCAATCAAAAAATGCAACACATAAAACAATAAACATAACAGGTACCCTGGGAAAATCCTCCTACTCGAGGAAGAAAAAACCCAACAAATATATCTCTTATATATTAAAGGAATAAGAGTAGAAATCTTCTTACAACTCAGGCCCAACACAAGGATGAATTTGATACAATGAATAATAGCACCTCTTCTAGATGCAAAGATACAAATGAATATGTTTCTCCTTGAAGATTAATCTGTTGCTAACGGAAATGAAGATCTACTAGTGGAGAGATAAATGAAGTGATTGAATTGATGTATATATACAAATCAAGGTGACTCTTCATATGTGTCGGCGTCTCTTCATATGCTTTGGTGTCTCTTCATATGTTTTGGTGTCTCTTCATATGCTTTGGTGTCTCTTCATATGTGACTTTTCATTTAGTTGGCCTGGGTAAATCTCCCACCGCTACAATAACATCAACACTCCCTCTTAGCTAGGGAGATATCTTTCTAGATATCCATGTCATGGAGTCTCTCAACATGACATCCACAATGGATACATCCATTAGTGAGAAAAAATTTATCACGGAATCACTCAATGTGATATCGTCATGGAGTCACTCAACATGACGTTCACCATGGCTACTCCCATGTGTGGAAAGAAACATATACACAAGTGCCCATCATGGAGTCACTCAACGTGATGTCATCATGGAGTCTCTCCAACATGACGTCCACCATGGCTACTCCTAGAGGGTGGAA
This sequence comes from Cunninghamia lanceolata, assembly GCA_027924645.1. Lineage (NCBI taxonomy): Eukaryota > Viridiplantae > Streptophyta > Pinopsida > Cupressales > Cupressaceae > Cunninghamia > Cunninghamia lanceolata. The sequence continues at coordinate 4,016,574 of BSBN01001957.1, forward strand.
AGAAACATGTGTACAAGTGCCTATCACAGAGTCACTCAACGTGATGTCATCATGGAGTCTCTCAACATGATGTCCACCATGGCTACTCCCAGAGGGTGGATAAATACAAGTACAAGAGAATCATCACGGAGTCTCTCAACGTGATGTCCACAATGGCTACTCCCATTAGTGGAAAAAATACATTGTCATGGAGTCACTCAACATGATGTCCACCATGGCTACTCCTAGAGGGTGGAAAGAACCACATCTGCATCTTAGAGATGGACAAGGGCTCGCACTTCATATTTCTTTGTCACAGAGAAATATAGACTACAAGGGCTTTCACCTCATACTTCTCTGTCACAGAGAAATATTCACTACAAGGGCTTTCACCTCATACTTCTCTGTCATAGAGAAATTTACATTGCAACAGATCTTCATGATGATGTGACTTCCTCTGAAACTCCAAGTACTTGCATCGACATTCTAACCTCCTCATCTAAGATTGCCTACAATGCTTGTCTTAGAGGAACAGTTTTCAACACATGCCTCTGGCACTACTACTTGTGAGAGTTTAGGACTGTCCTCCTTGATCTAATCCCAGATCACCCTATTCTGAATAGGTTTACAAAGCTACCAATGTCAAATTTGGATTGACAGTCTTGTTCAATTCTTGTCTCAGCAGCTGAAGAGGTCTTCCAAGCACTGCAACCTTCACTTCTTCTCAGTGAGCCACAGAACTTCCTCTTGATTCCTGCCTTAGAGATTTCAAGGAAATCCTCTAGAAGTGAACTCTCCTCTTTTGACTGATCTCAAAGCCTTAGTCCTTCAACTTGTGCCTTGAATTCTCAGAATTTAACTCCCTCTGAATGTCATTTCCTCCTCTTCGAAGTAGCTGATCGCAATGACAATCTGTAAGGGTTCTCCGTTGTTTAGTGTCTTCATCTTTCTCAATCTTCTTTGCTAATGCAAATTCCTCATCCAAGGCTGACCCAACCTTGTGCCCTTGAGAGATGTTTCCAGTGAATTTATGTGCCACTAACTCAGTCCCATGGTTGCAAGCTATAACTCCATGATTGTTCATTTCTCTAGCTGGCATGCCTTCCTCACAAGATGCCTCAAGCTCTTCCTCCCTTTGAATTCCTTATGCAATCTCCCATCATCCTTTTGCTCCTCAATCCATCCTGGAAGCATTTTAGAGAGATTACTAATAGTTTGCATAATCAGACTACCTCAAAGAGAAATATCTAGACCAATGCTAGAAGCATACTATTCCCAATGTTAATGCATGAATCATCTATATCATTATTCAAAGGTACACACATAAAATACTTATCTCTTTATTGTGATGCTCTTTTCACTTCATCTTCATCCACTGCCTTTGCTGCATCTGTCCACCTATTGGCTGTAGCATATACATTTGACAACAACACATAATTTTTCCTGTAATTTCTTTCCAATTGCTTCCAATGTCTTCTTCTAAACCATGCATACAAGAAAGAATTTTTTCAAGATTAGTTGTGAGTGTTACCAATACACGAACATTCTTCCCAACCACAGTCATTACACCCATTGTGTTCTTAGGATTTGATAGCTGTATTGTGTTGAAACAAGGAAGCATTTTCAGAGAAAATGGGGTGGAATGCCACAGGAAGCCCTTCTCCAGACTTATCCCCTGGTTCATGACATCTAAGAAAAAGGCATCCCTCTGAGACAAAATAAAAAATAGCATTTCGAACCAGCGAATATTAAATAACCACATAATCTTCAGAGAGATTCACTTAATATCTGGAACCAACAAAGGACTAGTAGGGCAGTTGGTAAAACACCAAGACTTGCTCATTTTTGGTAGTAAAGGCAGTGATCCCAGTATCATTGCCGACCAGACAATTGGCAATTCTCAATCGACGGACTTAGGCATTAGGACAGCCCTTCTGTAGTACCAACTTTACATTCATCAGCTTCAACACCAAATTATGCCCCACCGTCCCCGGCCTCAACTAATCTATCTTTATGAACACCACCTTGTGTGATGGCCAAAATGAAGTAATCTAGCCCTGCTAGGAGAGAGTGACCTTCTATGTCTAATAAAATGTCATTGTCATTCTCTCCACTCAATGGCATGATCATTGAAGTAGCCAAAGACAGGAGGATCACCAGTGAATGGCTATAGTGAATGTGGCTTCTAATAAATTTATCTTCGTAACTATTTTAGAAATACTCTTTTTACTATAAGCCTATAGTTTGTTTGGGATTTTTTCTAGTAGAAGCCCACACAACTTTCTGCTTCAACCAATTCAATGCATCCACCCTTTATCAGCTCAAAAATTCTTCAATCTGCTCTGGTGCCATCTGCCTCACCAATCAAACACAACATGTGTCTAGCTGAGCTTTATATGCTTAGTCTGTGCAGATTAAAGATCCTAGGTCGAATACTACAACCTCATCATTCAGCACCACCTTCGTATTCGCCATGGTTCCTTCATCTTCTGATCCTTCATGCAGCAGCGGTCATGGAATGGCCTTTATCATAACACCCACCAAGTCACCCATGGAAAATTCATCAAGTTTGTTCCTCAATTTGTTGAATAGTTCCACCATCAGGAAACTTAGTAATCATCTCTTCACCATCGAGTTCGACACAATCCTTAGCCAGGAGTTCCAAGACATCAACAACAATTATTTTGGTGGTAATCTCAATGACCTAAAGTCTATAGAGTTTGAACCTGCGGGGTACTAGATTGGCAACCAGTTGCTTCAACTAGATCTCAAAAATGGACACAATATTCAGGCTTGGATCGACTATGATCATACCCAACAACAATTGAATGTTACAATAGTACAAGTTGGCTCACTTCGACCTAGAAAGCCTCTTATATCTCTCAAAAATACCTCTTTGTCTAACATTTTCCAAGAAGAAATGTATGCTGGTTTCTTGCATCAACATGAACCGTTGTTGAAGACCACTGTGTCCTTGCTTGGAGTTTCAGCACAAACAGATCCGCACCTGAGCTGGATATATCTCATCTTCCTTCTCTTATTATGTGCAAGAATTTGAACTCAAGACTTATACCAGGTATTACTACATCTATGTAGGCTACAACAAATCCATCTTTATCAACAATTGAAAGATGCAAAAGATTTCCCATTATGCATGATGTGTAGTGCATCAACAATTATTTTGTCTATAGTTGCACACTCTAGATTTTGAGTCATTACCTTATCTACAAGAGTCGTCTCTGCAGAAAGGTTTAGTACAACAACCCGTTCACCATCTTCTTTTTCTACACAAATTCTCCTTCAAAGATCTGCCTTTAGGTCTGAAATAATTTGCAACCTTAGATCTGGAATACTTTGCCTTCAAGATCTACCCTAGATGAAAAGTTGACTTCTTAAACAAATCTGATCAGATCTTTTGTTAGACCTGCTCTGATACCATGCTACTTTTTTTAGGATAAAAAATGTAAGCAATTAGAAAATGCAACACATAAGACAATAAACACAGCAGGAACCCTGGGAAAACCCTCCTACTTGAGGGAGAAAAAACCCAACAAATATATCTCTTATCTATTGAAGGAATAAGAGCAGAAATCTTCTTACAACTTAGGGCCAACACAAGGCCGAATTTGATACAATGAACAACAGCACCTCTTCTAGATGCAAAGACACAAATGAATATGTTTCTCCTTGAAGATCAATCTGCTGCTAATGGAAATGAAGATCTGCTACTAGAGAGATAAATGAAGTGATTGAATTGATGTATATATACAAATCAAGGTGACTCTTCATATGCGTCGGCGTCTCTTCATATGCTTTGGTGTCTCTTCATATGTGACTTTTCATTTAGTCCGCCTGGTAAATTTCCCGCCGCTACAATAACATCAACAAAAAATACCACACATCTATTTAATACAACTTAAAAAAAGTAGAAGATGTACCATAGTTTCTATGCACTTGTTAATCATAGTAAGCTCAGTTACATATACATGTGCAATCCTATACATTAATATTTTATCTGGACAGAGTGTAATAGATCCACCAATTTATCTTGAAAGACATTAAAAATTGCTATCCTCATCATAGTTTAAAAGAAACTCTTTTCTACAAAGAATATAATATCATACCTTATCATATCCATGTTGTTGTTTCACAGGGTGGAGGGATATTTGATCAGTAAATTTGACACACAGTATCCTGTCTCAATTGTCATGCTGCATAAGAAAATAACCACTTTTATAGGCATGTTTAAATGGAAAATATAACAGAAATTAGAAAAAAATATTGACTTACCGTGTAATTATGAACAGCTGGTGGATTAACGTAATCGATATAATCCTGGATGCTCATATTGCCCAGTTCAGCTGGGGATACTAAAATCATAAATGGTACACACAGCACATAAGCACAAACGAAATGGAACTTACAAAAAGCCATCGATGAAACAGTCTAGTGATCTGTAAACTATCACCGATACTAACAACTTAGAACCAGAGATGTACATTTATAACCGAGTCTAAATTGTTTGAGACTACTTAAGCTTCAAATGCGGTCGTTGTCGAAAAAAGATCTATCAGATCAAATAGTCAATAACAATATTAGACATTCACACCAAAAGTATACACAAAATTAATAACAAATAGTTTTGAGTGAAATGATATTTAACACTCAAGCACGTGATGGAAATGGTATCATGGTTCTCTGCAATTGCCGTGTTAAATTGGTCAATCTCTTATTGGAAAATTCAGACTGAATTTATGGGTCCTTACATTTATACACGGCATGTTGAGGTGACGTACGACCAATAAACGTACGGAATACCGCTAATTTGAAAGCACTTTCCACATGAATCCTTTGCCAACAGGAAAAGAGTTTTAGGAGATTGGCTCTCTTAAAAGCTAGATGTAATTAAATTTTATAATTTTTTTTTATAAAATTAATTACTAGCAAATTTTATTTAATTTGTAATGAGTATATCTCTAAGTTTCAATAATAATTTAGATTATAATTTAATTTTTAAAGAATACAAAGAAAAGTAAACAATTTTTTATGTGATTGTAGTTGTTTTGTACATATTAAGGGGTAGGAATATATGATTGATGTGAAGTTTAGGAATGTGAGATTGTTATTGTATAAAGATGATCTCATCTCCTAAGGGACACATATGCATTATCTTGCATGTGTGTACCTCTTGTAAGTTAAGGTTAAGGAGATTCATAGATTAATGAGACGTTGCACCTAGGAGATAGTAGTGAGTGTGAGGCCTTAATGATCAATGTTTCAAATTTCAATTGATTATCTTTTAGGGATTAGACCCTAGAATTTATGGGTTGTCAAGGACCGCACCATCTAAATTGGGAGTTGGTAGCAATTACGATGAGTAATCAGAAAAATTGGGACAAGTTATGGGTCAGGTAGATCCTGAAGTGCACCTATATAATGTTCATCTAGAACAAAGAGTAGAAGATATGGTAGGCTGCTCTCACTTTTGTACACAATAGCAATAACTTATCGTGATGCTCCATTCACAAGACTTGCTTTGACTCATAAAATTGAATTGAGCACCCTAGCATCTAGTTGTTTGTTCTAAATATTTGAACACAATTACTCCGTTGTTTGTTCTGCATTACAACAATAAAAAAGCATCCCCAACGATCTAAGCATATGCTTATTATGCAATACAACCAAGTTATTTGTTGCAAACAAATGTATTGAGGAATAGTTTGCAACTTGTTTATCATTGGTGAGGAAAGGATTATAGCATGGCACAAGGATTTTCCAATCTCAAATTGGTGGCTTTGCATTCTTGATATTGGACAAAAGGCTATGAAATGCAAGTTGAGATGGACCATCTACATGTTGATGAAAGATTATGTATAATATGACAACTATAATAAAGGTCATGTACAATCAAAAAGTTTACCATGCTTTTCATTGGAATCTTATTGACTAAGAATTTAAGCTAATTTGAAAGGATTTTGTCCTTCTCGATGTACAATTATGAAAGTTGATTATCTAGTCAAATAAAATTAAAATAGTCCTTATTAATCACAATTAATGCTTCTTAATAGAAGATTATTTAATTTATTACTAAATAACATATATCCACTAATTTATAATCACATCCCCTATCATGGATAATCAATCTATGTACACTCCATTTGCACACAAGCTCCACCTATTTATGCATATTTGTCACAAATATTACTCTTTTTTGTTCAAATGCCCTGCGTCCCTCTTTGTTCATTTGTTGTGCTGACTTAAATTGAAGAAATGGGCTAAGTTGTTTGCATACAACCCTTATTGTGATCCATTGCAAAGAATAAACAACAATTATCCCTTTAAAAATATACCACATCTACATTGCCCGAAATGTTTAGTAAAAACATAGCATTGCCACTGCTTTTTGGCAACTTCGCCAACAAATCATTAATTTCTTTAGCAAACATAGGGTTCATCCACTCTACTTAAACATCATCCACTTAAATGATTAAACAGTCAATAACAATTTTACATCTCATCCATAACAAAAAGCCATAAATATTTGTCTTAATTTTATCAGCCAAAATTAACTTTCGACACTTAAAATGGATAATATTTAAGAATAGCAGCGTTCATCTCCCCAATTTTGGGTACTGTCCTGTACCGCCCCATCTCCCGGTCATAAGCGACCGCTCATTTCAACGAAAAATTGAATACACCATTACTATTACAAACATGTTAGGGGTACTCCAAGCCATTGATGCTAACATCCATTTAATTTAATGGCGTGTATTTGATGACGTCCAGCTTGATGACTCCCATTTCCGTCTACGCAGAAACTACGTCCCATTTCCTGCCTGCCCCGCGTAGACAATGTGGTGCCCAGACAATATTTATTTAAATACTGAATCTCAATTTTTTCATATCTTATACTTGGGTTCTTTTCATATTAACGAGCTCCTTCAATAATACTGCTAATGCTTGATTCACATTATGCCGTGTAGTTTTGTTCGTGTCATTTAGAAGAGTTTTTGGTTCATTCCGTTTAATTAGGCTGAAATGATTATTGTAGTTCATTCCGTTTAAGTGATTATACATTGAATGCAGATGAAGAGTTTTGGCGTGAAGAATGACTGCTTTTATCCCGCACACTCCGCATTAGTCGGCGTTTCTTTATCGGTCCATCGTCCTCAACACTCTCAAGACAACTGTTAACACGGTGGGCATAGACTGCGCAGTTAACTCCAACCACCAACCTCTTATCACTTTGCATTGATCGTCTTTTAACTTTATTACAACAAACATGGGCGGGAAACTTCAATTTAAAATTTCATTCATTCTCTCTCCCGCCCATAGAATGTTCTGCCCACCGTAAACAGCTAGTACGTTGTGTGTTGATTGTTTACCTGCAATTTCGATCTGTTATAATTTCGATCTGTTATAATTTCGATTGTTTTAATCGACCTAACAAATAGACAATCCTCCATTCATTCAACCATAGTGTTTGCCAATTAAAATTTCTTCAACAGAGCAATTGGCATGATTTAAGCTTTACCAGAATGCTCTACCTTGTATTCGCCAAAATGTTACCTAAGTTGTGGGAGCCACCAAAATGTTACCTAAGCCGTGGGAGCCCTAGTCAGATATGATCTAGTTTCGGTTTCGCACGGATCGAGTTTTAGGAAGAGATGGGAAGCATTCAGAGTTTGACCTTTGAACTGGATGATGTTTAAGTAGAGTGTTCAGAGACTTGATGGAGTCTAACAAGCCCTCATTTAGCCTTACAAAGTCTGCGCTTCTCAAATAAAACCACTACCAACATATTTGTAAATGGAAGTAGGGAAATTAAGCACTGTGATTACCAAATCGAAGGGTCTTTGTGCAAGCCATCTAGTGCAATACTCAATGCCACGAGAGGGCTATTCTTAAACATCACCCACTTCAACCATCAAAGATCACTATTGACCAATAAAAATAGGACAAATATTTACCACTTTTTTATTTGGATGAGGTGTAAATTTACTATTGATTGTTTGACCATTGAAGTGGATGATATTTAAGTAGAGTGCCACTAGAAAGATTGTTGCGTATTATGTTTGAGAAATTTTCTTCAATTTATTAGCATGGCTTGAGAGTTTGAGAAGCTGATGAAAAGAGTGTGCAAATGTAGATTAAATGAAAGGAACCCAAATAAGATATAATTCTCAGGAATGATGTGTTCAGCGTGGTTGTTGAAGTGGGAGTAGATCAAGCATCTGTAATAGGGTTGCTTATTATGTCTAATTAGATAAGCTAAGAGAATATTTGCCGAAGACGGTAGCAAGCAAGCTGATTGGAAATGGATTGGCCTCTCGGTAAAGCTTAAAAATAGTCGGTACGTTGTAAACATACCGGCAGTCAAAATTTGATAGACTAGTCGAAACAAATCAACATTAACCAAAATAAAATGAATTAAATAGTTGATGCTTGTTGGTTGATTAGGTTAAAAAGTTTTGTCGAAAGCAACTGGAGTGGAAACAATTGTAAACAACGAACACAACAACATGCCGACTGTTTACAGTGGAGATGGCCTCTTAGTCGTAACTTGTTTTCTTCTTCGAGTACAGAACCATGGACTTTTTCTAACTTAAGTTGTGCAAATGCCAAATGTATGAGATGCAATTTCAAGCCAGAGAGCTTCAAGTGCGCTCCATTTAGAGTGCATGTATGCCATCCCATATTATATTTTTGAAAGGAAACTTGAGTGACTTTAGACAATTCTATTATCAAATCTTGTGCAAAAAAGTCACAATTGAATTTGGAGGACAATGGCAATTTAATTCAATGATCTTCTGTCATCTCTCAACGTTACAATGCAGAATACAACTACAACCTATTTGTTGGGAAATTGGGTGTCTAAACCTTGCAACTTTTTCGTTATTGATTATTTATTATTTAATATTTTTTCATAACTTTAATTATATATTATTGTTATTGTTTAATATTTAACTCCAACACAAATTGGCCTGACATTGGAATTTGATGTGGAACTTATGCCAAGTGTTGGTGCCTTGCATGAGTAGAATATTAATATTTTATTTTGACATGGGACACCCTATTTTTGTGGGATACTATGATAGATTCTATGACACATAAGACCCAGATTTAAAGAGAGTTATTGGAAATATTGACCAATTATGACAAAGTGTATTTTTTTTATAATACCCTAATTTCAGATAGAAATCTTACCTATCTTGGGCACCACATCTCATGGGAGGTTATGCACATGGTTTTGTAAACCACAAATAGTTCCAAGTTGCTAGAAGTCTATAAATTGAGGAGTAACATGTATTATGAGAGTTTGCAAATATATGCGTGTTGTGAGAATGCTATCGAAATTACTCTGTAAAGACTTTGATTGTAAGTGTATCGAAATCTTGTTATAGATTTGATAATTTATTGTGTAGGTTTGGGAGTATGGAGTTTTTCTCCCCCAAAATTTTTCCCCACAGAAATCACTATGTTATGAAGTGCTAATTTTTAAATTATTAAGACTTCTAGATCTGACCAACTATACCAAATTTTAAATTAAGAATTATCAATAGTAACCAAATGAATGATGACACTGAAAAAAATCTTTTACAAAGAAAGATTTAAATTATAGACTCTCTCTCTCTCTCTCTCTCTCTCTATATATATATATATATATATATATATATATATATATATCTTGAAATAAAACCTCAAAACTTTGAATAGTGCCTTTAAAAAAAAATCAAACAACTACATACAAGCTAATCGATACTATTCAAAGAACAACTTAAATATCATATGAGATATTTTTGTGTGGTAAAATAATTTTTTTTGATATTTCAAACTTCATTTTAAAGTTTTTTTTAGATTACATTGAGATGTATTTCATAGCAACACCAAGACATACACAGTTATGTCTTAACTTGTACATAAAAATGAAAACATAATCAACTTATAATTTATAAAAATTAAAATTAATCTATAAAATTAAACTCTTAAAAATAATATATAAATATATAATATTTACTAGACTTTTTAAACTAAAAAAATAAAAATTATTACCTTATTTTTCAAAGTAAAATTAAAATTCAAATAAAAATAAAATAAACTATGTAATAAAATAAATAATTTTGAAATAAAAATATATTTATATGTTTCATGTAGTACATTCAATAATTCTAAAATAATTAAATAAATAAAATAACTTGACTGAATAAAACACATGTATTAAATTAACTATACTAGTCAAAGCTAACACTGACGAGTCGAATGAATATTTCTTTTTCAATGATAAAATTATTTTATGTTTGAATGCATCAATAGTGATAATTATTATACATAATCGCCTTCATAATCACATCAACTCATGACAAAAGTATGAACTAGCATACCTATATTTAAAAAATATATCTAAAGTATGTTGAGAGATATCCTTCTCGAGGCACCTAATGTTAGGATTGGTGATTAAAAAATAGGCGCCTCAAGAAGGATATCTCTCGGCGTACTTTAGATATATTTTTTAAATATAAGTATGCTAATAACATCCAGAGTAGCAAGCCTAATTCTAACTAGATTACATAATTATATGAATTATTATAATTATATAATATAATATTTTAATATAGACTAGATATATTATTATAATATATTATAATAATTATTAAATATAATATAATATAATATTATATATAATAATTATAATAATAATATACATAATAATTAAATATGCTCAATAGGGTTAAAAATATGTTAAATGACACTTTAGATTTAGAAATAAAATAATGCAACGTGTAATCTTATGGTTGTGGTTAGAATTAGGGTGCCTATTTTTAAGGATTATTTTAATCTCAATGTTGAACCCTAGCCCTCATTCTAATAGTAACCCTCACCCTAATACTAACCTTGATTCTAATTCTAACCCTAATTATAATTCTAATCCTAACATGAAGCTTGACCCTAATTCTAACCCTAATCATAAGCCTATATACAACCCTAGTTCTAACCCTATCTGTGATTCAAACCATAATTATATCCCTAATTAATAGTAATCCTAAATCTAATCCTAAACATAGTTCTAATTTTAACCCTAACCATAACCCTAACTCTAACCCCAAGCATGACTATAATTCAAAACATAACCCTAACCTTAATACTAATATTAACCCTAATTGAACTCTAACCCTAACTCTAATTGAACCCTAAACCTAACTATAACTCTAATTATTACCCTAATTCTAATACTAACCCACCTTAATTCTAACCCTAACCACATTGGTAATTGTAATCCTAACTATAATCCTAAACATAACCCTAATCCTAATTTTAAACCTAACCCTAACCCTAACCCTTACTCTAACCCTAAACCTACCACTAATTTTAAGCCTAACTCTAACCCTAACTCTAACCCTAATTCAAGTCCAAACCCTAACCCTAACCTTAATACTAATATTAACCCTAATTAAACTTAACCCTAACTCTAATTTGAACCCTAACCGTAACTGTAACTCTAATTCTTTCCCTAATTCTAATAGGAACTCTAACCCTAACCCTAACCCTAACCCTAATTCGAATCATAGCCTTGATTCTACCCTAACTATAACCTTAATTTTAAATCTAGTTACAATAACCCTAATTCTAACTGTAACTCTAATGCTTACCCTAATTTAGTAAGCCTGATTCTAACTTTAACCCTAACCCTAATTATAACTTTAACATGATTCTAACATTAACCCTAATTCTTACCCTAACCCTAAACCTAACCGTAATTATAACCCTAACCCTAACCACATTGCTAATTGTAATACTATAATTCTAAGCCTAACCCCCATCCTAATTTTAAACCTAACCCTAACTCTAACCCTTATCCTAACCCTAAACATAGCTCTAATTTTAACCCTAACCCTAACCGTAACTCTAACCCTAAGCCTGACTCTAATTCAAACCCTAACCCTTTAACCTTAATACTAACCTTAACCTTAAATGAACTCTAATTTGAACCCTAACCCTAACTGTAACCCTACTTCTTACCCTAATTCTAATAGTAACCCACCTTAATTCTATCCTAACCCTAACCCTAACCCTAACCCTAATTCTAACCCTAACATTGATTATAACCCTAACCCTAACTCTAACCCTAACTATAACCTTAACCCTAACTCTAACTCTAACCCTAATTCTAATCATAGCACTAACTATAACCTTAACCCTAATGCTAACCTTAATTAGAATTATGGTTAGGGTTAGGGTTGGGTCATTTCAAATTCTTACTTATCTTTATTTCATTATTATATCTTTTCTTTTACAATTATGTGCTTTGTTGAGATCTAACCTTTACCGACCCTAGCCACCCTAGCCAATCTCATTAGGTCTCCATTTTTATATGTAATATACCACTAATTCTAATCCTAATCCTAATTCTAACATTGGAGATTATGGTTAGTGTTAGGGTTGGGTCATTTCAAATGCTTTTATTGGTGCAATATTAATATCCATACTTGTGTGCCAAGACTTAAATCCTATTGTTTAAGGATTTATGTGATTTTGTGTGCTTTAAAATAATTTATCTTAACACTTCATTGTATTTTATTAACACTATTCTTATATTTGTTTGCAATATTATGGACTAATTAATTATTGCCTGAAGCAAGGAAAACACTTTAGAATCTTTCCATATTATTGGAACCATTGCAATTTTTATCTTTTGAAGTAAGGAAAGACTTTAGAATAATAATAATAATAATAATAATAATAATAAATACCATGAAAATTTGAAGTATACATTTGTTTAATATTTTAAGTGATAATTATTTCAAGGACTAATTGCTAAGGTATTAATAATATATGACATAAATAAACAATACACCAACTAACTAAACAACTAACTAATAATGTATTCCACCCATTATTCATAGATTCAAGAGAAATATTAAAACATAGCTTGTATTATTCTATAGCTAATATTTTAACCTTTAATAATTGATATTAAATATTTATATTCATAAATTTGAAATAAACTAAAATAAATTATTGTATGTTGAATAAATAAGATTTAACTCAAATTAATAATTTTATTGTTTTTATTCTAAATAGCCTCCTTGCCTTATTTTAAATAAAAGAAACTTGATAAATTTTAAAACCTATCAATAAAATCTTATATAAATCTTTAGTTTAATCTAATTTAAATCCTTACTCTAATTTATTTAATTTCAAATTAAAATTGATCTTACTCTTTGTAGGAAAAGGGTTATCTTACCTAAAGTCTAAACATTTAAGAAATAAATATTAAAATAATTTTCTATATTTTAACCATCCCTATGACATTTAAAAGGATATGCAAACTAAATAAAAACAATAATTAAAAATCATTACTCTACTTTGAAAGAATTAAGTAAATTAAATTAAATATGATGTAATTAAATCCAAATATGAAGAATAATACTAAATATTTAATTTATTTCTAAATCTTAATCAATACTACTATGAATAAAATTATTAAAAGCACCAATGAAAATTTGAAAATAACAAGAGATGCACAACAATGAAGTTTCTACCAAAATTAGTCATGTTTTGTTACCCCATGTATTAAAAATAGCACCTTTAAGTAACATATAGTAAGGTTATAGACACTATTTTTATTACTATAACCCTTTAATATAGTTATTTTTTATTTCATTTGAAAGCTGTTAATATTATATTTGTTATGGATGGAGTTTGTATTTCATAATATGTTTCTAAGTAATCTAAACTATATTTAACTTTATTTAAAAATTATAATATAGAAAACTATTTCTATGTTGCTAAATATTGCTATATGTTAGAGTTTCACATATAGTAACTTAAAAAGTTAAAAGAGTTAATAAAAAATAATCCCATTTAGATAATAAAACTAACGGCTAAAATAACTTTATATAACATATAGGAACATAGATCCTTGAAATAAATTGTAGATATAGAAAACCCTATTCTTAAACGTAAATATGTAAAATAACTTTATGTAACTCTATATAGTAACATAATAGACACTATTTTTATTACGATAACCCTTTAATATAGTTATTTTTTATTTCTTTTCAAAGATGTTAATATTATATTTGTTATGGATGGAGTTTCTATTTTTTATTTCATTCAAATATGTTAATATTATATTTGTTATGGATGGAGTTTCTATTTCATAATATGTTTCTAAATAATATGAACTATATTTAACTTTATTGAACAAGATTGATTGATTGATTTTTCAATATTAGCATATAGATTTAGGAAAAAATTAATATTTGTTTAGCGTTTAAAAAAAACTCTCTTGTCATTGGTTCATTATGGATAGAATAATTATTAGATAATAAAAACTCATTTCTCCATAGGCCAATATTATCGCCATAATTGTAATGGATGCGCATTAATTCTGCCGATTAGATTAAAGAAAACTTATTTTTCAAATATGTTTTGTTATAATATTTGCATCTATACAATAGCAATAGCTAAATATTTTTTAAATAGAAAAACTATTTCAATTCTCATTGGTTGCAAAAAGAATAATTAATAACTAGTTAAGAACAACTATAGTTCCCTTGGCAGAATAGGATATAAAGAAGCTTGTTATTTTTGTCATTTTCTCTAATGTTATTTTTGTCATTCTCTCTAACTCCTCATTTGTCTCCTCCTCTTCCATTTTGATGGGCTTCTCTATTGTTTTAATCTTTCAAACAATTTTTCTTATTTGAAAGGCCTATTCCTTTACTTGTTATGATAGGATGTCTATAGATATGATGTTTCTTAGTATTTCTTAGTACTGCATGTTGCAAATAAAATCTTCAGGGAGAATTTTAAAGGTGTACTACTATTTGCATGGCTATGCATGCTGAAAATCTAAAAGGAGAGGAAATACTCTTTTTGGTCTTCTAGAACTAATTTTTTTTAGTGCAAAGCTCCAAGGAAAAAGAAATTACATATAAGAGAAATGACTTTTATATCCTTTCTCTCTTCAATTTGTAAAAATAAAATAAATACCAATTTTTTTAATATATATAGTAATTTTATTTTGGCTCTTCTATTATGTTGGCAATACTAAAAAAGAAAACATAATTTTATCTTCTACCAAAATAATAATAATAGTTTTGAGAAAGTTTAAAATTTATAACCAAAAAAATTCATAAAATGAAGGAGGCGGCGGCTGGGGAAGCTGTTCTTCTGTTCTATTTTTTTTTAATTTAGAATAAACTCACGACAGAAACTATTGGATAAGCTATAAGCTATAATTTGTTTTTTTAATGGTCTAATAAACAAATATCAAAAGATCAGATAAACAATTAAGCTAAACCATCAACCTATAATACAAGGCACACACCATAAGGCATATTCTATTTCATACACTATGGCGTAATATAAAGCAAGAAGCACCGATTCTAAGCGTTGCCTGTGGGAATAATCAGTGGCCTATGCAAGGAAGGACCGACCCATAAAGCATTCAAGCATTCCATTTTTGAAGATAGCGTAGCATGTGAACTAAAGGAGCGGCCTCCAGAAATGAAGACACAACCATTATAAAAAGGGTGATACATTTAGATGTCCAAGCACTGGTAATAAGCATTGTGTTGTTTGTTAGAATGGTGTGCGGCCTATCAAAGGAATAAGGCACTGCCTTGGTTCAAATCACAGCGAGCAAGTATCATATATAACACAAAATCAGAGGCGCTGCTACTAATGATGAGATGTGTGAGCTATTTAAAATAGGGTGCAAGTTATGAGGTTTATAGTGCAACCATTTCAAAAGTATAATGGTCATCACAAAACGAAGGCACTACCCAAGCATTTTGAAATATGGCACAGTTTTAATGAATCTCCAGCCTAAGAGAATGAGCAAGCGGTACCCATATTGGCATAGCCAATCATCATGGCAAGGCTTATTCTAGAGCAAGATGCAACCTTGATTCACAAGAGCAAGTCATTTGTGAATCATAGTCCAGTCATAAGGAATAGAAGCCTTGACCTTCTAATATTGCAATTGCTACGTAACTTTAGAGAGAAATCACTTTAAAAGATCAGAGTCTCTACCATCTTGAAATATAGCGCACAACCGTATCAAAAATGGCACAACACTCGAATATGGTGCAGTCTTAAGGGTCTGCACAAAGCATTGCAAGCATAAAATGCGTCCCTAGCTAAAATGGAACAATGGCTTAAGCCATAGACTCTAAAGTAATACATTCATATCTATTTGCTTCAGATTTGCTGCTGAAGATTTTCTAAGTTTTTTGAAGTGGTCTTGCCATATTGTTTTGTCATGGTGTGCTAGCAGTTTAAGATTTTCCTAAGATTTTTAAAAGATTGATATGACACCGTCGAATGCATTTGGTGCATTTTATATGCTGCATAGACGCTGCCAAACCAAACAAAGATGAAGGCACCATCAAAATGATATGCAGCCCATTGCAGAAGCATCTCCCAACATCAACGCACAACAATTGTTAGATCATAAACAAATCTACAGCCCGCACACTCTCAGAGGGAAACAAATGAGTGTTAGAGAAGAATGAGTGTCATTTTTCCACATGGTTCAATGGTGCAACATGAGTGTTTGTGTAGGTTTTTATTTCCTAGTGGGTTATTTATTTTTTTTCTATATTCTTAGGTTTTTCCTACACTTCTATTAATCTCGCTTAGGTTAATAAAGCATGTTTTATTAAGTGAGTGGTTGCAAGGTGTCACCTTCGTACATGTGAGCATCCATTATCTATCTTGAGAAGATACTTTGCTATTTTTAGTCCGATAGATGGTTGCTCCTCATTGGTCGGTGTTGCCACCTCTTCCCTCTCCCTGGTCTATATAAGCATGCTACCTGGCTTGTATTTTGTATCTTTTGCTTTTGCATCCTCTTAATGCTATTTTGCTTCTAGCATTTGCATTACTCTCTTGGAGACTAACTCTGTGTTGCTATTTTGATTTCGTATCATTTGCTTTCATAATTTAAATATCTATTCTTTGCACTAGTTTTCTGGGTCAATAATCTTTTTAGATTCTAACATGGTATCAGAACTGTTCTATATGCAAGGGTAGATTTTAATTTCCATATTTGAGAGATTCAGGGGGGGCTAGTAAATCTTATTATAGTTTTTCGATAAACCCAGTATGCTCTTCTCTTGCATTTTCGGATGATCTTGAGAATTAGAAAAGTTTGACGGAAGCTTTTTTAATCTCTGGGGTTTGCACATGTGTTTTATGAAATTTGGGTGATTGCAGCATTTTTAGTTATACTGGCAACATTTCTGGCTGTTTCAATGTGTTTAGGAGGTTTGAGACGTTGGATTTGGCTTTCGTTTCACCAAAATAAGAGATCTGTTGTGATGTTCACAACACGCCCCATTATGCTCCTTAGCAAAATGGGGACCCCTGCTGATGTCTTGCCTTTTGCTTCTGCTTGTGTTTTTTTTTCTGCTTCCTGGCGGTCTGGTAAAAATGAAGGTCAGGTGCATCATCATCATGATATATGATGAGGTAGGTCATCATCATGAGGTCTGTTTGTCAAAGTTCATATTTTGTTTCTGTGACCTCATATTTTAAAAGAGCTTGAAATTCCATGCAGGTTTGCCTTTTATTTCACTTGAAAATTCGTCCATATGTGGAAGTTATGCACGGTCAAAGTCTTGGTCAAACCTGATATTCGCAGGAGGATCATCATATTTTTATATCCTAAGTCATGTTGACAGGATCATCATGATCTTGGTCTATCACCCGCTAAAAATCATGCAGTCGCAATATCCGGACGTCAATTTTAGGTGGTAGTTCCCTTTACCCGTCAAATGGCCTCAGGCGCATCATCAGCATCATGATTTTCTTAGGAGCGTCATATTTTATAAACTTGGTTTTGCTGTATGAGGACATCATCATCATATTTGAAATGCACCCCCCCGACAATATCCTGAGGTTCAAATATCATGATGACATCGGCTTTAAGTCGAGGTAAGTTCCCCCGTCGAAGTGGTCTTTTGTATCGCAAGCATCATCATGATAATTCAACATTACCTGATCTTATATTATCATGCTGATCACCCAGACTTAGAAAAATCCACCTTCGGCATATTTGCGTGTGCGTGTTATAATCCTATCGCAAGGTCATCATCATGATATTTGCTGAACTTCGAATTATGATGATGATGACTCCATATCATCTTGATCTTTCACGAGTCATTTGCTGAATTTCGCTAAGTGATGGATGATGACTCCATATCATCTTGATCTCCGGTTAGCGAATATCATGATGATCACCCTATCTATTCAGAGGGGGTCGATATTGCATTTCTCAACAGTATGATCATATTTCACAATATCACCCTAGCGCAAATATCATGATGACCTTAACTCATCCTTGTGCTCCGAAGACAAATTATGATGATGATGTCATCATGATAAATCGATGAGGGTCATCATCATCATATGTTTTATCCTGTCCTGTAGTCAAGATCATCATGATCTTGTTTGTCCACCTGATATTTCGCAAAGTCCTCCTACCGATGAAATACAACCTTTTGCACATATCCTGATGATCATCATCATCACATTTTCTCTTCGGCAGGATATTTTTTCCCAAACATGATCCGGTTGGCGAAATATGATGATGACGTCATGTTTTAAGTTTAACAAAGGCCCCGGATATCATGATGACGTCATCCCGATCTGATAAACGAAGAAGCTAATATCCTGATGATCATCATCATCATTTTTTTCTTTCAACAGGATATTTTTCAAGCACGATCAGGTTCACGAAATATGATGATGACGTCTTATTCCAAGTTCGACAAAAGCCCCAAATTCGATGATGATCATCATCATCCTGATCTTTCGAGAGGGTTACCTTGGCCGCGAAAGGGTCATATTCACTTCATCATCCTGATCATGCTCCTTAGGTGACCCGATATCACAATTATCCCCTGATCTTAACTGAACACCATGATGACGTCATCCTTAGCATTTCAATGAAGCCCGAATATCATGATGACGTCACCATCATCTTCCTTTCCCAAGCAGCATGATTATATTCATATCCTCCTATTATCCTTCATCATGATGATGATGACGATGTTCTTTTTTCCCAATATGCAGAAGCGGAATATCATGATGATGAAGTATATCGACCAACATATTTTTTTGACGCACCGACAGCGATGATCATGCCGATGGGCGGGAAATGAGGTGGTGGACATTTTTAAAGTGTTTTTTTTGGCGCCTCTAGCATTTTTTCAGTCAGCGATAGTTGACCTGATCAATTTTGAGCAGTCTGAGCGCATTTTGGACGCGTTTTGAGAGGATTCTGGATCTGATTTTCTCAATCTTGCGCTGTCACCTGGATTTAAACGCTTATTTTAATTTCATGCTGTTTTTGTGATAAATGTGAAACTTATTGCTTGTCTTGTCTTGCAGGCTTGCAGTTGAGGAAGCAGCTGGAAAGTCAACACAGTGACCTCATGGAGGCAGAAGATTTGATCTCAGGAGCAAGAAGATAGAGATGAAATGCAAAAGGTCAAGGCCATTCAAGTAAAGAAGAAGGTTGCAGCTGAGGGTATTATCACAAAAGACAAACAGAAGTTATTACCCAGCTGCCGGAACTTCTCAGAAGGGGCAATATTTCGCCCAGATTTGACCACTGCTCTGAGATATTTTTGAGAACTGGTTCACCTGCATTTATTGCTGTAACTAGGGGTTTGAACTAGGGGTTCAGTTAGGTTTTTTGCTGTAGTGAGGACAATCAGAATGTCTTTATATTGTGCTTCTCTACACTGTAATACTTTACAACAGGGGCTACACACAGAGATTCTAGGAAAACACAGCAGGATAGCTTAGCATAGTTTAGAAGTAGAAGAAGGAGGTCGCCTGTTTGTCTGCAGTAAGGTGCGCGTGGAATGTCTGGCTGCCTTACTGTATCTGTAAAGCTTGTAAGTTCTCTGTAGTATGATCAATGAAACTAAGAGTCATTCTTACATTGTAAATCATGTATGGCTATTCGTTTCTAATACAATAGAATCTGGAGTTCTGCATCTATCTTCTGAGTGTTCTCCTGCTCTTCTTTGTGTTTTGAAATATCTTCTTTGAGAGCTTGCAATTTTAAATGTATGTTTGTGAAAATGCTCAGAACTTACATTTAGGGTTTTTACTGTGGATTTGATCAAACTGCTGTGGTAT
Source organism: Cunninghamia lanceolata (assembly GCA_027924645.1). NCBI lineage: Eukaryota > Viridiplantae > Streptophyta > Pinopsida > Cupressales > Cupressaceae > Cunninghamia > Cunninghamia lanceolata. The sequence continues at coordinate 4,036,716 of BSBN01001957.1, forward strand.
TTACATAGTGCATAACAGAAACACTTAGATCCTTCTATAGATTAAGTGAGATATAGAGTAGATCTTTCTAACTTTTCCCAACCCATCTGAAATATCTAGCTGAAAACGTAGAAATCCAAAGGAAATTGTCTCAAATTTGAAGAAGCATGCATAACAGAGCTACAAGTAGACAGTTTTCATAAACAGATAAAGAAGAAAGCTGCAAAAATCCAAGAAAACCCTCTAAAACTTGCAGCCCAGTATCACTTGTATGCAAATGAACAGAATACTTGTTGAAATCTATGACCTCTTTGCATATTCTTAGTCCAGTAAACCACAAAATAAACCTAAACTACGTAAGGCCCCTTGAACATTACAGCTTCACATTGACCAACTGAACTTGACCAACCGAACCATTGTAGACTTGGGATTAGTTGAATCACCAAATGATTCCTTCTTGTCTTTCAAGTATAGTTTCAGTTCATTTTATGTGAATTTTAACTTATTGTTATGATTGCATCAAAACAGTCATGAACAGTTTTCTGGCGCTAGAAGGAGGGCTAGAAGGCTGTATATTGTAATCATCAACAGTTTTCTGGCGCTAGAAGGAGGGCTAGAAGGCTGTATATTGTAATCATCAACAGTTTTCTGGCGCTAGAAGGAGGGCTAGAAGGCTGTATATTGTAATCATCAACAGTTTTCTGGCGCTAGAAGGAGGGCTAGAAGGCTGTATATTGTAATCATCAACAAGATCGTCATACACAGTTGCAGAACCGGGGTTTCAAGCTCAAATCTGACAACCAGCTTGCATATTTGGTGTTTTCAATCAATATTGTAGGTTCCAGCATGCCTTTTATTGTCTTAGCACAGAAAAACCATCTAGGTATGTTTTAGTTTTTGTATACAATCTATATATTTTGCAGAAACGCACTCAGAAAGCTATAGCAAGACCCCTCTCCATTGGCAGTTGCAGTTTTAAAGGCAGTTTTCAAATGCTCTGTTCTTGCTCATACAGAGTCAGTTTTCCACAATTTTTTTTATTATGGCTATTTTTTTGTACTCTATGCACTAGTGTAGACATTTTTTATTTTGATGTAGAAATTTTTTAGAAATTGCAAATTTTCAGTCGTGACACTGCACAGTTCTCATTTTGGGAACTTCGGAGGATCATAACTTTCACATACGACCTCGTATCGAGGCAATTCTTTTTTAAAAGTGCATGATTTTTTGAGTAGATCACAGTGGTGTTGTTTGTTTCTCTGGGTATTGTGCCAAAGTTGTATTTTCAGCATATGTTTTTCGTGAGAGTTTTGTAATGCATTGAAATCAAGACCACTTAGTATTTCTTGCTAGTGGCAGTTGTAAATGCACTAATATAAAGTGCGAAATCATATTTTTTTAGAGGTTCTTTGATTGAGTGAAAATAGGGGGTTGTCTTGGTTGGGTTCTCTTCTTTTTGGCATTTCTTTTCTGCATTTTTTCATCATGGATCAAACAAATGTGCCCATCCTAACTCCATACAATTACTTTGAGTGTAAATCATATATGACAATTCACTTAAGGAAAGCTAGATTAAATAGGATAACTATGGGACTTGAAACTAAACCTGCTAAAGATGAAGATAAGCTTAAGTGGTTTAACAAATGTGATGAGGCATATGGAACATTGTGTTTGTCTGTTTCTCCTAATTTGCTCTTTCACATTGAGTCTTTGAATACACCAAATAAAATTTGGACAAAGCTAGAAACACTATTTGGCACACAAGATTCAATGAGGGGTTATATGATGGAAAATGAACTAATTAGTTTAAGTTCAGACAATTTCAACACAATCCAAGATTTCTTCACTAAATTGAAATCACTAAGGCCGCAGTTAAAAAAATGTGGAATTGAAAAGAAAGATGAACAATTGATTCTTAGTATTCTCTTTAAGCTAAGTTTAGAATATTTTGTGTTTGTTTCTATTTTCTATGCTACTAAGGGTGCACTTGGTACTCAATTCACCATGCCATCTTTAGATGATTTTGCTGTCAATCTCACTCAGGAACATAACAAGCTAATCCAGATGGGCACTCTTAAGTCCTCTAAGTCACATGCCTTGGCTGCCAACCAAGGCACAACAGAACAAAAAGGACAAAGTAGTAACAACAATAGTAAGGATAAGAAACAAAAGAATAGCAAGGAGAAGAAGGACCAGATATCGGTTGCTTCAAAAGCAATTAATGAGACCCAATCTTCCAAGGGCGACAAGCCTAAGAAAGAGAGGGTCTACTATGCCTATTGTAAAAGACCTGGTCATGATGAACATAAATGTCTAAAGAAATAAATTGATCACTTGACACACATTCTTGAGAAGAATAATATCAGTGTTCCTGAGTCTATCAAACAGAGTTCTAATGAGGGGTCTAATAAGGCAAAAGAAAACAACAAGGGGAAAGGAAAGGGCAAGGCCCTTGTTGTAGTTGCTTCTTCACCATCCACTTGGGTTCTTGATTAGGGTCTTCACGCCACATGGCTTCATCTAAGGAAGAATTTGTATCTTTGGAGCCATGTACTATGCCTTCTATTTTGATGGGTGATGACACTCCTGTTGAGGTGTGTGGGAGAGGGTTTGTTGATGTGGGGGATGGCACATTCCATGATGTTCTTTGTGTACCCTCATTATCAACTAATCTCCTATCGGTATACTAGATCACTCACACAGGTTCAGGCAAGCGGGTTGAGTTCACTCCTGATTCAGTGGAGATTCGTGAGTTGCACAGTGGTTCTACAGTTGCAATTGGGAGAGCAGATCATCAGTCATAGCTCTATTTATTTTCTCACTTTGTTCTTGATCCTCCTTCAACTATTTTACTCACTCATTCTGATGATGTGAGTAGATTATGGCATGAGTAGTTTGGCCATCTTAACTTCTACTACTTGTAGCAGCTCAACTAATAGAGCATGGTCATAGGGTTGCCTTCAATTCAATTTTCAGGTGGTGTTTGCCAAGGTTGCATTCTTGGTAAGCATCCTAAGGAAAAGTTTGACAATGGTAAGGCATGGAGAGCTTCACAGATACTAGAGTTAGTTCAAAGTGATTTGGCTAGTCTATTTTAGCATCCTTCTTTCAGCAGAGCTTGATATGTCCTCACATTCATTGATGACTTTTCTTGATATACTTGGGTGTACTTTTTCAAAAAGAAGTCAGAGGTATTTGATCATTTTCAGGACTTCAAATATTTTGTAGAGAAGTAATCTAGGAAAGCCATCAAAGTTTTGCGCACTGACAATGGTGATGAGTATGTCAACCATCAGTTTGAGAGGTTTTACACTTTAGAGGGGATTGATTTGCAGCATTCAGTTCCATACAATCCTCAGTAGAATGGTGTTGTAGAACAGAAGAATAGGTCCTTGAAGGAAATGGCAAACTGGATGATTCACTCCAGATCTGGTGCACCATAGTATTGGGCAGAGGCCATTAACTATGCTTGTTATATCCAAAACCGTGTTCCACACCGAGCCTTAAAGGGAGTCACTCCTTTTGAAGCTTGGAGCGGTTGGAAACCATCAGTTAAGCACTTTCAATTTTTTGGTTCTCCTGCATGGGCCCACATTCCTATAGAGAAATGCAAGGCCTTGGATCCGTAGAGCAGACCTTGCATATTTGTAGGTTATCCTAATGGTGTGAAGGGTTATTGGTTGCTCCACCCTACTACACATGAGTTGTTCATTGAGAGGAGTGTTCAGTTTGAGGAGGGCTCTTCGAGCTCACTTTCTATCACTTCTCCAACTCCTACTTTGACATTGGAGTCACTTGGGATACATGACAGATCTTCTGATGAGTCAAATTCACTTGAGCAGTCTACTACCTCCACTTCTGATGCAGAGAGTGATTCAGATGACTCACCTCCTTCCTTTCCTAGTCATCATTCAAAGGTTGATGATTCTCCTCTAGATACTCCCTCTTCTGGTCCACTTTGGGATAGACAGACCTTGCAGTCCGCAGGTGATTAGGTTGGGGATCCATCAGACACTAGGTGGACTCATTCACAGTTTGAGGATGCTCCACATGTCTTCATTGCTACTACCTTAGATCCATAGTCTTTTCATGAGGCTTCTGGTATTCTTGAGTGGGATATAACTATGCAGGAGAGTATAGTTCCTTGATGAGGAACCACACTTGGGATCTTGTCCCTCTTCCTAAGGGAAGAAAAATTGTTCAATGTAAGTGGATTTATCGGATAAAATTTGTAGTAGATGGATCGGTTGATAAGCATAAGGCTCGCTTGGTCGCCAAAGAATTCTCCTAGGTTCATGGGATTGACTACTCTGAGACTTTTGTGCCAGTTGCCTAAATGAATTCCATCTGACTTGTTCTTGCCATTACTGCAGCCAATCATTGGGAAGTACACCAGATGGATGTGAAGAGTGCTTTTCTTTATGGTGACCTTCAAGAGGAGATCTACATGGAGCAACCACAGGGGTTCATTTAGGATTATTCACTTGTGTGCCATCTTCAGAAGTTTCTCTATGGCCTCAAATAGGCTCCTCAGGCTTGGTATGCCAAGATGGACTCCTTCCTTCTATCAGTTGGGTTTACTCGGTGCCATCCTAATCCCAATGACTTGCTGATCACAGGGAGTTCTTCATCCAACATGAGGGCTGTCAAAACTGCCCTTCATGATAGGTTTTTGATGACTGACTTGGGCTTGTTGCATTACTTTCTCAAGATTGAGATCTACTAGTCTACTTCTAGGATCACCATCAAGCAGTCCAAGTATGCTCTAGATTTGCTCTCGACATTTCATATGGCTGACTGCAAGCCTACTCTGACTCCCTTTCTTTCTGGAGTCAAACTTGAGGCTTAGTGTTATTCTCCACTTGTTGATGGCATTTTGTACCGACAACTTGTTGGGAGTCTCATTTATCTGACTCATACAAGACCTAACATTTCATATGCTGTAGGCATGGTCTCTCAATTCATGTAGGAGCCTCATGAGTTGAACTAGAAAGCAGCCAAGCGCATCCTTCACTACATTTAGGGTACTCACAGTTTTGGAATTCACTATGCATCGGGCATTGAGCTTGACTTGTTGGGCTACATAGATTCAGATTGGGTGGGCGATTCTCAGGATCGCAAGTCTACTTCAGGTTACAACTTCTCACTTGGTTCAGGTCCTGTTTGTTAGTTAAGCAAGAAGCAGTCTGTTATTTCTCTATCTTCTATTGAGGTCGAGTATCGAGGGGCTGTGAATGCCACCACTGAGGCCATTTGGCTTGAAAATCTTCTCACTAAGTTTGGTATCCAGATCAAATGGCCATCAGTCATATTTTGTGACAACAAGAGTGCCATTTAGATCTCATGGAATCCGGTCCATCATCAGTGGACCAAACACATAGAGGTCCACATGCACTACATCAGGGAACTCATCCATGGCCACATCATCGACCTTTGCTATTGTCTGACTTTCAAGCAGGTTGCTAATATCTTCACCAAACCCTTCACTGAGAGAAAGTTCCTTCATTTGCTTGCTTTCCTAGGGGTGTGGGATGCTTCATCTTTTGGGGGGCTTCTTCCTCTCACTAAGAGTCTTGACTCTCTACCTTTGGGGGGGTCTCTTCTCTCTCATTTTTGGGGGGGAATTTTATGTACATGGGTACCTCATCAGGCTTGATTTGTCAGGACCCCTTTCTACATCGACCTAAGCTTCACTTATGGGGGCGTGTTAGTGTAGGTTTTTATTTCCTAGTGGGTTATTTATTTTTTTCCTATATTCCTAGGTTTTTCCTACACTTCTATTAATCTCACTTAGGTTAATAAAACATGTCTTATTAGGTGAGTGGTTGCGAGGTGTCACCTTCCTACATGTGAGCATCCATTAGCTATCTTGGGAAGATACTTTGCTATCTTTAGTCCAATAGATGGTTGCTCCTCATTGGTCGGTGTTGCCAGCTCCTCCCTCTCCCTGGTCTATACAAGCATGCTACCTAGCTTGTATTTTGTATCTCTTGCTTTTGCATCCTGTTAATGCTATCTTGCTTCTAGCATTTGCATTACTCTCTTGGAGACTAACTCTGTGTTGCTATTTTGATTTCGTATAATTTGCTTTCATAGTTTAGATATCTATTCTTTGCACTAGTTTTCTGGGTCAATAATCTTTTTAGATTCCAACAAGGAGAAGGAAAACAAAGGAAGTAAGTTTGAATTGAAGCACCAGTTTGCCAAGTGGTTGTAGCGGAAAGACTCTTCTATTTGCTCTTTGAGTTTACTGAGAGGTTTCATTTAAAGCACATTTTAAATCTTCTAAAGATTTATAGTTAAGTGAATCAAATGTGAGTGTTTAAAATATGATGGGGCCTCTCAAAAATAAAGTTAGGAACTTTATTATTAAAATAAGCATGCATAAAAACTCACTGGAGGTTATAAGATTTAAATAAAGTGATAAGAGTCTTTTAAAGCTAAGTCAAATGGTGGGACCCTCAAGCTAATTGGTTTATTAAAGACTCATATAGCTTATGACTCATGGAAGATTAAAGTCTCTTAAAAGAAACTTAGCGGTAAGCTATAGGAATGGTAAAAATGAGCAGAAGTTTTATTTTCTCACACCTATCAAAGAAAGGAAGCTACAACTCATGGGGGTTAAACAAAAAGAATTAGTTAATGGGAGTTTCAGTTATCAGAGCCAATTTTGGCAAGATTTACAGTTAGAAGATATTTTGGCAGTTTCAGAGGATCTTCAAAGGGGTCTTTTGCTTTAAATAATAGGAATCATTAGCAGAAAGAGAGACATAGATCAGAGATCAGAGAGTTTTAGCAGCTAGGATGGAAGCATTTTCTTGCCTCAATAGGTGCCTCTCATGAGGGATTGAATGTTGTATTTTGTGCAAGTTTTTGCCTCTGTACTTTGTTCTCCATCAAATAATGAAGAGAGAGTAGTGTTCTATGCATTTTACGATTTGTTTTTGATTCTTCCTTCTTGCTTTCTATTATGAGTCTTTGATTAATCTGATATAATATGATGTGAATGTTAATCATGGCATCTTGTCTTTAATGTTATTAGTGGACCTTTTTTACGTTTAATCACTATGTTTTTGGGTTAGATTGTGATTCTGGCGCATCATCATAGCAGTAGTTTTAAGCATTCAATTATAATCTTATTTCTTTCTTCCCTTTTCCTCAAAACCCAGAGAGAAGAACCAGCTTCTTTAAAATCTAGAGGTTATTTCAAGAGTCAATCCCACATCCTTGGAATTTCCCGTTGTTGGTGATTACTTACAAAATTAAACATCAATAGGTTAAATGCACTCTCTAAGTGAAACATCAAAAGAGTAGGAAACTCTTTGATGGCTCCCCTATTGATAGAAAATTCAAAAACTAGAGGAAGCCATGGAATATAATCTAAGGAAATCAGAGAGATATAAAGGAAGAGGGGCTCAAATTAGAGCCTATCCTACTTGGATAAAACAAATGGTGACAAAGGCACAAAAATTTTATTCCAATTTCTAAAAAAAAAATGCAGAAAAAGGACGTGAAAATAGTAGAGGATACGAATAACTAGGTGCACACTAATACTAAAAGTATAAAAAAAATACTCCCATTTCCAAAATCTCCTTGTTGGTAACTCTCATAGTGATCCTCTTTAGGAACTTATTGAAGAAGTTATTGGTAAATATATCCCATCCAGGACAACATTAGTTTCTTTATATATTATGTATGAATGAAGAATTTCATTTCACAATATAAGACACACCCAATGAAAAATGGCTTCGTATAGACAAGCTCCTAGTTGAATTCTTTAAGTCTTGATGGCCTTACATCATAATGGATTTATTTACATTGTACATGGAATCCCATGAGAAAGGTTATCTTGGACCTAACATTAAACTTCTTCCTAAGGATAAAAATGCTAATACAAATTGTGGGTAGAGACCTACTACTCTCTTAAATACTCCATATGAGAGTATAGCTAAATTCACAGCTAGACATATCAAGTGTACCACTTAATAGATCATCCAGCTAAAACAAAATAGGTTCTTAGGAGGAAGATTCATTCTAGATAATCTTTTTTTTTAATCTTAGAAGTTGGTTGAATGGGAATAACAAATTACACAAAAATCTCTTTAAGTTCAACTAGATTTTGATAAGCTTATGATGAAATCATAGGATAATTCATTTATAAAATGTTCAAGTGACTTAGTTTGGTCAGTGGATTATTTCTCATGTTTGACTTCTTTTCAAAGATGGTAATGTTAGACTAGACATCAATAGATCCTTGTCTATTGCATTCCCAGTCCAAAGATAAATTTGACTTAAGATTATCCAGTAGCTCCTTATCTCTATATGCTCACAAATAATGCCTTTGGTTATCTCCTACAACATGATGAACAATAGAATCTAATGAAAGGCATTTCATTTCTTAATAATGTTGTGATTTTAAACTCCCATTTTCCTAATCATGGTATTTTTTTTATTCAAAACCTAATGGAAGAAGTATTTGATACCCTAAATATTCTAGATGTGTGCTGTACTAATTTGATATCATAGTTGTCTACAAGTTAAATTGAGTATTTCATGATTTCCTTCGTTGGAAACAATCCCAACAACTGAGAGGGGGGGTGGTGAATCAGTTGTCCCTAAACTTTAACTTTTAAAACTTCTTTACAACCAGATTAATGATGATAACATTAAAGCATTGATCAACACATAAGGATAAACAATATGAACACATAACACCATAATTTTGACGTGGAAAACCTGGTTAAGGGAAAAACCACAGTGGGGGTTAACCCACAAAAGTAAATACCTTGTTAAAATTACTTTAGAAAAATAGAAGGCACATGCCTTTGGGCACACTACCCAGAGCTCACTACTCAAAAGAGAGGCTCACTGCCTATTGAATTTATATAGAAAGAATTAATTGAGAAATAGCATCTACTTCATGCCTAATTCAGTTTCAATGAATACTCAAGAATTTCTACTTTGCCTCAACCTCTTCTTCACACTCTATAGTTCTCTCACTCCTCTTCTTCTCTACTCTACTCCTAATCCTTTATTCTGATATTATCTAATTTGCACAAGGATACTTTTCAATGACTCTTCAACAAGTATTTATATGCTTCATCAACCTTGGAATGATCAACAAGGTCGGCTAAACTTGACAGGGATCTTCACACTATCAGCCAAACATAACTGAGACTTGAATCTACTTCTACAATCACTCCACACTTCATAAAGATGCCCTTAAGGCATCCGCAACATGCTAGGAACATCCGGTCGGCCAAAACTAGGAAAAACATCAACCTTAAAGAAGAAATCTTCAATCAACAAACTCAAACTTCAATGCGGACCTTCAACACAGTAGTGACACGATTTAGAGACCTCCACAAGCATATTGATTTCATCAGTCACATCCACTCCATACCAAATTGCTAGAATCATTTGAATCTTCCTCCAGAACCTCAAGAACACTATCTGCCATGATTATCAAACTAGAAAGATTGCTTGCAAACCTCCAAACCACAAACCACTCAAGTTGAGGGAACACACCAACATCCTAGACATGCCCCTAGATTCACAGATCATAGAGTGGTAATACCAGACCAATTCAGACCAACTTCTTGTCATATTGTCTCTACTAAATACTACAAAATTGGGTTCTATTCATATGGCCATAACTTCTTCAAATCTTCATGCAGATTTCTCAAATCTTAACTAAAGAAACCTCTAACAATCCTCTACACAACCATATGGTCTGGATGTATTGATTGTCATTAATTTTCTCAATATACTCAACAATATGGTCTTCTATACAGACAACAGTATAGGATATAGTCGACACCAATGACAACAAGGATATGTTGACATCAATGACAACACCAATTAGGCACATATTTGCAACAATCTCCCCTTTTGACATTGATGGAAACATATGATGTGAGAAACTAAATTCAACCATCAAGGCAAGAACTTCTCCCCCTTTCCTTTCTCACTTCTACAATTTCTTTCTTTACTGCTCCCCCTTACATTAGCAACTAGTTTTTCACATGACTTTTCTCCCCCTTTGACATCAATGGCAAAGGGCACATATTTGCTATCTCTTCTACCTTTTACTTTAGATTGATCCTAAAATTTGCATACTGACTACTCCCGCTTTGAGTAGTACCTCCTTAACATCAATCCAGATCACAGGATATGAATGTGAGTTCTATCGGACTGATGCACCTTAGTGCATCTTAGTTCTGATCAGGATGGGTAATAACCCCTAACTTTTCTCTAAGATACTCAAGAGTATCTTTGGGAAGAGGCTTAGTGAAGATATCCACAATCTAATCTTTGGAAGACACAAACTCCAACTTGACTTCATTCTCATTAACTTTCTCCCTTAAGAGATGAAACTTGATAGATATATGTTTTGTCTTTGAATGCAATACCAGATTCTTTGAAATGCTTATAGCACTCGAATTATCATAGAAAATTGTGACTAGCTCCTCAAACACAACTCTGATGTCCTTCAGCATTTGCTTCATCCATAGAACTTGAGAACAATTATTTGGTGCTGCTATATACTCTACCTCTTCAGTAGATAGAGAAATTACGTCTTGCTTTTTGCTCATCCAAGATACCAATATTCTTCCTAAGAAGAATGCACCACCACTAGTACTTTTTCTACCATCAAAAGCAAGAAATAATCTGACTGCCTCTATCCTTACCACCGGAGCAAAAGTTTCTTCAAAATCAATTCCTTCCACTTGAGAATAACTTTTACATACCAACCTTGCCTTGTTTCTTACAACCTCTCCATCTTCATTTAGTTTATTCCTGAAGACCCATTTAGTTCTAATCACATTTTTGTCCTTGAGTCTAGGAACAAGATCCCAAGTATGATTCTTTTCAATTTGTATCAATTCTTCTTCCATTGCCTTAACCTAGTTTTCATCATTGCAAGATTCATTTACTAATTTAGGTTTAATCTTAAAAATCAAACAAATCTCTTCTTGATCTTCAGCAACTCTTCTCCTAGTTTGAACACCTCTATTTTTATCTCCTATGATTTGATCTTAAGGATGATTCATTATTACATACCTGGGAGTTATAGGAATTGTTTGAACTTTTGTTTCTTGAACTTGTTCCTCATCTTCTGTACTAATCTCTTGAGTTATTGGTGTTACCAGATCAATCTGAATTTGGGTCTAAATTTGAACTTGTCTTCCTTGATTTTGATTTTCATCTTGATCATCTAGATCATATCCACAATACATGGAGTGACCTTTTTTGCTTTCATCAAATTTAACATTAGTACTTTCAACAATCTTTTGTTGAAGCACCAGTAAACTTTACTTTGAGTTGAGTATCCCAAAAATATTCCTTCATCACTTCTTGCCTCAAACTTGCCTAAATCCTCATCTCTTTTGATATAGCATTTACTACCAAAAACTCTAAAATATCTCACAGTAGGAGGATGACCAAACCATAAATTTCATAAGGAGTCTTACCAGAATTTCCTTTGATCTGCACCTGGTTAAGAGTGTAGACAACCGTACTCAGAGCTTCCCTCCAATAAACTTGAGGAATATTTGTTTCCATCATCATGGTCCTAGCAACTTCTTGAATGGTTCAGTTCTTCCTTTCCACAACTCCATTTTGCTAAGGAGTCCTAGGAGCATGTAACTATCTTTTTATTCCATGCTTTTCACAAAAAGCATCAAAATCACTGGAAGTGAATTCTCCACCTCTATTAGATCTCAGACACTTCAATTTCCCACCAATCTCATTTTCAACCATCATATTGAACACCTTAAACTTATCAAGGGCTTCTAATTTTTCTTTTAGGAAGGTTACCCACATCATTTGGGAGTAGTCAGCATTCAGCAACATGAAGTATCTATCTCCTTGTACACTCCTAATTCTAGCAGGACTATAGAGATTAGTATGTACCAGTTCCAATCTCTCACTTGAACCTCGTTCCTTACTTTTGAATAAAATTTTGTTCTATTTACCCAATTGACATTCTCTGCAACTGCTATCTGGTTTCACAAGTCTTGGAAGATCTCTTACAACTTGAGTGGAACTTATTTTGACAATGTATCAAAATTCACATGACACATCCTCCTATGACATAACCAACTTTGATCTGTTTGAGCAATCAAACAACTTTTGCCTGAACTACTTAAGTGAAAGATGTTACCTCTAGTTTGAGTACCGGATGCAAGTTCAGTTCTGGAACTTTCCAAGATTCTACATTTTCCATCCTTAAATTGAAGATCATAACCCTTGTCAACCAACTATCCAACCTTGCTCATAGATTGTGTTTCAGTCCTTCCACATACAGAACATCATTGATGCTGTTCTTTCCATCAAAAGAGATGGATCCTCTGCTGTGAATTCTATTAGCTGAGTTGTCTCCAAATTTCACAAATGCTCCTTCATAATTTTAAAAACTCACAAACTTACTCTTGTCACCAGTCATATGATGAGAGCATCCACTATTAATTACCCATTCATCCTTTTCAACAATCTGAGCAGCCAAGGCACTTTCCACATTTATACAACTAGCAGATTTGGTAGACATTGGATCTTCTTCTTTAATAGAAATGAACACCCAATCACTTTCTCCATGATCAGATTCATCATCTGTGACTCCTTCTCTAGCTTCTTGGACATAATAACAATTCTTCTGACCCTTGTACCTGTTAAGGTTTGGTTTTGAAAACCTTTCCGAACACCTTGAGGTAGAATAAACAATCTTATTACAAGCAAAGCATTTGAGTGGCAACTTTCCTTCATACTTACCAGATGCTCTTGGCATCCATTTGGAAATGAGAGCTTCAAGATCTACAGTTTTAATTTTAATATCTTTAAGATCCTTCCTTGTCTTCACAAATCTGTTTGATCTTGCAAAAGAGCTTTCACCCAGATCATATCTTTGCTTTCCATACACACTGGCCTTAAATGTAGATTTAGATTTAGGAAGAGAATCACCAAACTCACATATTTCAAATGCTAAAAGCTTGCCAACTAACTGATCCCTTGTGACTGTTGTTACTGTCCTGATTTCTTCAATGGCTACAACCTTGTTCTTGTAAGCTGTAGGGAAGGATCTGAGCACTTTGGCAACAATTTCTTATTCATCTAATACACCGCCTGCATTTCTGATACTAGTCACAAGTTCATTTACTTTCCGCATGTAAGAAGTAATGTGTTCATCTTCACTCATTACCAATCTTTCATATTTACCCTTCAGGCTTTGTATCTTAGCACATTTAACATATTTGTCACCTTCATATAGATTTTCCAGTTTACTCCATATTTCATGAGCAGTTTGTAAATCCAGGACATTTTCCAATTTGGTATCAGACATGGCACTCAACAATGCTTTTTTGGCTCGAGTGTTGCGTTCAACATCTCTGAGTTCATCTATATTTGAAGGTCCATTCTTTGGAATCTTATACACATTCTTGGTTATTATCCAAAAGCCATCACCCATACACTCTAGATGACATTGCATGCGTACCTTCCAGAGGGAGTAATTTGTTCCATCAAATATCAGACTTTCCTTCTTGTAGATTGACATCTTGGATCTTCTCAAGAGGTTAAGATTCTTTTAGAGGAACTTGGTTCTGATACCAATTGTTGGAAACAATCTAGACAACTGAGAGGCGGGGTGAATCAGTTGTCTCTAAACTTTAACTTTTAAAACTTCTTTACAACTAGATTAATGATGATAACATTAAAGCATTGATCAACACATGAGCAAAAACAATATGAACACATAACACCAGAATTTTGACGTGGAAAACTTGGTTAAGGGAAAAACCACGGTAGGGGTTAACCCACAAAAATGTATACCCTATTAAAAGTACTTTAGAAAACTAGAAGGCACATGCCTTCAGGTGCACTACTCAGAGCTCACTGCTCAAAAGAGAGGCTCACTGCCTACTGAATTTATATAGAAAGAATTAACTAAGAAATAGCATCTACTTCATGCTTGATTTAGTTTCAATGAATGCTCAAGAACTTTTGCTTTGCCTCAACTTCTTCTTCATGCACTCTATACTGCTCTTGCTCCTCTTCTTCTCTTCTCTACTCCTAATCTTTTATTATGCTATTATCTGATTTGCACAAGGATACTTTTCAATGACTCTTTAGCAAGTATTTATATGCTTCATCAACCTTGGAATGATCAACAAGGTCAACTAAACTTGATGTGGATCTTCACACTGTCGGCCAAACATAACTAAGACTTGAATCTACTTCTACAATCACTCCACACTTCATAAATATGCCCTTAAGGCATACGCAACATGCTAGGAACATCTAGTCGGCCAAGACTAGGAAGAACATCAACCTTAAAGAAGAAGTCTTCAATCAACAAACTCGAACTACAATGCAGACCTTTAACACAATAGCCACATGATCTAGAGACCTCCACAAGGATATTGAATTCATCAGTCACATCCACTCTATAACAAATTGCCAGAATCATTTGTATCTTCCTCCAAAACCTCGAGAATACTATCTATTATGATTGTCAAACTAGAAAGATTTCTTACGGACCTCCAAACCACAAACCACTCGAGTTGAGGGAAGACACCAACATCTCAGACATGCCTCTAGATCCACAGATCATAGAGGGATAATACCTGGTGCAGGAGTTTCAAGTTTTAGTCATTTTTTGACTATGTCATGCTTTGTGATCTTATTTTTTTTGGTTTTCTCTAAGGCTTTGAAAGCCATTTTCATGCTATGTAATAAGGACTTAGTCATTTTAATTGACTAGTCCAATATAGAGTTAGTGAAGGCCTATTTTATAGGAATGCTCCTTTTAGAAACTTGGTGTTTTTATGAAAAAAGATCTTTCCAACGTTTCACTGCCTTTCATGGGTAGTTGTATGGGCAGTATGGAAGTGGAAAGGTTCCAAAAACTTTCCAAAAACTTTTGATTGTATAAAACATGCTGAGAGGAATAAGAAAAATAGTTTTTTTGGAGTGAAAACAGTGCTTTTTCTACTTTTTGCTGGAGACAGTCATCTGGTATGGCGTGGTATGGTCAGTACAGGGTTTGAAGGTTGTGAAACTTATTTATGCATTGAATCACCTTTCTTTGGAGTCTAGTTTTCCTTCTTGACATATTTTGTAGAGGGAGTATCCAATCGATTTGGAAAAACTGCTCTAAACCCTCCAAAAGCTAGGTTTTGAGGAAAAATGTTTAGTTTCTCCTCTGTCCTCTGAAAGATACCATCATTCTTCAGTAGGATGGTAGGAGAAAGCTTTCATTTCATGTTTTTGTTGTTGATTAGGTATGTAACCCAATCTCCAGGTCTCTTGGCATGCATCTAGCTAGTCTTACTATTGACTAGTTGAGAAATTGATGGTGGACTGTATCATGACAGTAAAGACAGTCAATTTGTTTTAACAAATATATGGTGGAGTTTATGTTTGCAGGTAGAAACTAACTAGTGCAGGACTTGGTGGACCTTGTGCATGCATATTGGATGCATTTTCTTTCACATTGCTTTCAATTTAGGCATTTGTTTTCAAGAAAAAGACAATTTGTTGTTTTTGAACACCAACAGTACAGTATGGTTCTGCATGTGTGGGGTGGATTACATATTCATGTTGAGTATTTGGATTATGCATTGAGAAGTGATGGCCATATGGAGTTATGAGGATTTAGTGTTGTAAGTATTCTCTTGGGTTACATGGTTTAATCCCTTTTAAACACTGTTTCTTTAAGACAGTCATAAGAAAGTTATTGTTCTCTGATAGAGTAAGTACGGAAGTGAGGTGCTGGGTCAGTGATTTCATGTTGATCGTATCCTTGGTAGGTGCATGTTATGTTTAGATCCTTGTTGGTAGAGGAGTTAATGCTAGTTTAGTCAATGCTTAGGCTACAAGGAATGAGCCAATCTAGAATCCTATTTTTATGACAGTCATACACAGGTTGCTGTCTATTATCCTATTTAATATAGAATTTAGTCATTGGGTCAGAGACCTCAAGTGGGACATGTCCTTGATAAGTACATGCTTGGTATAGTGTGAAGATCCTGTGGTAGAGGTATTAGTAGGTAGATTACTATCCTGAAGGTGGGTTGTGCTTCTAAGTTGGGTTGAGCTGTGACTCCCCAAAGTGAGTGTTGGGTAGCCTATGTGGTGGACACCAGAGTGTGGTCCTAGGCTAAGTCAATTCTCAGAGTAGCCTTGTGTAGGCTTGTAATCACAAACACCTTTGTAAACCTCTTGGAGGAAGCATAGTGATCTAGGTTCATTGAGTGAACTTCAACAACCACTACATTTACCTCTGCATCATATTGGTATCAGAGCCAATATTCTAATTGGAAGCAGTGTATGTTAGAAGAGCAAATTGAAACAGAGGCTAGTACAATGCCTCCCAAGACAATGAGTCAAGATGCCATCAAGAAGTTGGTGGAAGAGATGGTTGAAGCAAGATTGCAAGAAGCAAAATTGCAAGAAGAGAAGAAGTCTAAGGGCAAGACCAAAGAAGAGGGAAGTTCTTCTAACACAAATGAAGAAATAGAGGCAGAAGAAAGTCCTCAGGAGCAAGACATGTTTGCAAATTAGAAAGCTATCCTGAATGCACTTAAGGGTGCTCAGGGAGACAGTGGTGATCCCAAGATGGATGTGCCTAGCTTTGATGGCAAGTTGGATGGAGATGTTCTCACCGATTGGATAGAAGCTATGTGCAACTTCTTTGATTATAAGGAGTTCAATGACAACAAAAAGGTCAAGTTTGCCAAGACAAGGCTAGGAGGTTCTGCACTTGTATGGTGGAACTATATGCAGAGTGAGAGGGAGAAGATTGGGAAGAATCCCATCACTAAATGGAGTAGAATGGTGGCTATGCTCAGAAGCAAGTTCATGCCACCTGACTATGAGATTCAAATCATAAGGAGGTTTTAGAATTTGAGACAAAAAGATATGGATGTGGCTGCCTACACAGAAGAATTTCATAGACTCAGTATGAGGGCCAATCATAATGAAGATGAAAAAGGGTTGGTGGCTAGGTACCTAAATGGACTGAAATACAATCTGCAAGATGAGATCAGTTTAGTGTTACCAACGACAGTGGATGAATGTTTCTTATTGGCCTCCAGAGTAGAGGAAAAGCTGAGAAGGAAGGGTGAACAAAGTGCCAGAGGTAGAGGTGGCAGAAACTAAAGAGGAAGAGGCAATTTTGGCCATGGACAGTTCAACAAAACTAAAAATAATAGTCAGTAAGAAACATCACTTGAGACAGAGCATAGAGGAGGTTCCAGAGGTTGAAGAAGGCCTAATGGCAGGGGTAGAAATGGTGGAGGAGGTAGAGGACCAGGAGTCTTCACTGGAAGATCTTATGGCTGCAACCAAGTTGGCCATACAATGAACAAGTGCCCAGAGAAAGCTAGTAGCTCTCATGACAGTGGAAAGAGAAATTAGTTAGTGAAAGATGATGACTATGAAAGTGTGAATTCACCAATGGGAAGGGCTACACCTGTTCTAGATGGAGAGAGTATGATGATCAAAAGGTTTGTGTTGAAGATGCCATTGAAACAAGAGCCCCCTCAGAGAAAGAATCTTTTTAGAACCCAAGGCCTAGCCTATGGGAAACTCTGCAAAATCATAGTAGATTCAGGGTCTACTGAGAATGTGGTATCCATTGAGATGGTTGAGAAGTACAAGTTGAAGAGGCTGCCTCATATCAGTCCTCACAAGATCTCCTGGTTAAACAAGAACCAAAGTTTCATGGTGGAGGAACAAACTTGGGTTGAATTTGCAATTGGTGACTACAAGGACAATGTGCTATGTGAAATCATCCCTATGGATGCATGTCACCTGCTTCTTAGCTGCCCATGGCAGTATGATGTTAAAGCTCAGCATGATGGTGAGAAGAACACTTATGTCATCACCAAGAATGGAAGACCATTCAAGATGGATCCTATGTTGGAGCAGCTCGAGAGGAAGAAAAATGACAGCAGTGTCATGTTGGTGAATGGCAAAGAGTTCCTAAACCTCTTGAAGGAGAATGACAACTAGGGGTATGCCTTGGTCATGAAGCCCAAGAGTGGAACAGATCAGCAAGAACAAAAATAGAAGGAGATTCCATTGGAAGTGCAGCAACTTCTAGATAAGTATCAAGACCTTATGGTAGAGGAAGTTCCCAACTCCTTACCACCCATGAGGGATATTAGTCATCAAATTGACTTAATACCTAGTGCTACATTACCTAACAAGGCTGCATACAAGCTGACTCCATAGCAAAATGAAGAGGTGACAAGGCAAATTCAAGATCTCCTGGAGAAAGGGCTGATTAGGAAGAGTCTAAGTTCTTGTGCAGTTCCAAGTGTACTTGCTCCTAAGAAGGATGGAAAGTGGAGGTTATGCATAGATTCAAGGGCCATAAACAAGATCACCATAAGGTACAGATTCCCAATGCCAAGGATTGAAGATCTCTTGGATTATCTTGGAGGATCATGCTATTACTCAAAGATTGATTTGAAATTTGGATATCATCAAATCTGGATCAGACAGGGAGATGAATGGAAGACTGCTTTCAAGACCAATGAAGGTCTTTATGAATGGCTTGTTATGCCATTTGGTCTTAGCAATGCACCAAGTACATTTATGTGCCTGATGAATGAGGTATTAGTTGAATTCATTGGTAAATTTGTTATTGTTTATCTCGATGACATACTAATCTTCAGCAAGACAAGAGAAGACCATGTGAAGCATGTTGGTCAGGTGTTGGAGAAGCTGTATGAGCACAAGTTGATGATCAACTTAGATAAATGTGAGTTCATGAAAACTGAACTCGTATACCTGGGATTTATCATCTCTAATGGCTGTTTGAAGATGGATCCCTCTAAGGTTGAGGCTATTCTCAGTTGGCCTACTCCAAAAATAGTGGGAGATGTGAGAAGTTTCCATGGATTGGTGACTTTCTACAGGAAGTTTATCACAGGTTTCAGTCACATTAGTGCTCCCATCCTCAACAACATCAAGGGTGGAGTCAAATGTAGATTCCAATGGACAAAGGAAGTTGATGATAGTTTTGAGTTGTTGAAAACAAAGGTGGCTGAGTTACCTACTTTAGTCCTCCCTGATTTTGATAAGGTGTTTGTTGTTGAGTGTGATGCAAGTCAGCAAGCTATTGGTACTATTCTTAGACAAGAAGGACATCCAGTGGCATTCTTTTCAGAAAAGTTGAATGAAGCCAAGCAAAGGTATTCTACCTATGACTTAGAACTCTATGCAATGGTGCAAGCTCTAAAGAAATGGAGACATTATTTGCTGCCCAAAGAATTTATCGTGTTTACTGACAATCATGCTTTAAGCTTTCTAAATAGTCAAGAAAAATTGAACCATAGACATGTTAAATGGATGGAACAACTGCAAGTTTATACTTTCACAATTAAGCACAAAAGAGGTGTTTCTAACAAGGTGGCTGATGCATTGAGTAGGAGGTTGCTTCTTGTTCATGAAATTCAGTTAGAAAGCATGGGTATTGACTATTTAAAGGAGCTGTATAAAGAAGATTCTAATTTTAAAGAGGCTTATGATGTTTGTGTGAACTTGGCTAACACATTCCATGGAGAGTATGCAGATTTTGTTTTGCAGGAAGGCCTCTTGTTTAAGGGCAATTTGTTGTGTGTCCCTAAGTGCTCCATGCGAGACAACATCATCAAGGAGAAGCATAATGGTTCTTTAGGAGGACATCTTGGCCTAGACAAGACTCTAGAACAAGTCACAAGGTTCTATTTTTGACCAAAGGTGCAATCAGATGTAAGGAAGTATGTAGCTAGTTGTGCAATCTGTCAAAGAGCCAAAGGTGTGTCTTCAAATGTAGGCCTATACCAGCCCCTTCCTATTCCCAATAGACCTTGGGAAAGTATCAGCATGGATTTTGTGCTTGGGTTACCCAGGAAAGCCAGAGGGGTGGATAGTGTGTTTGTCATTGTTGATAGGTTCAGCAAGATGGCTCATTTTGTGCCATGTAAATGCACAAATGATGCATCTCATGTTGCAGGTCTATTTTTTAGAGAGGTAGTAAGGATACATGGTTTACCATTGTCCATTGTAACTGATAGAGATTCTAAGTTTGTAGGTCACTTCTAGAGGACCTTGTGGAAGAAGTTAGGCACACAGTTGTCCTTCTCATCAGCCTACCATCCACAAACTGATGGTCAAACTGAGGTGGTCAATAGATCACTTGGAAACCTTCTAGGATGCCTTACAAAGCAGCATGGTTTGGCATGGGACTTGGTTATTAGTCAGGCTAAATATGCCTATAATGATTCAAGGAATAGGAGCACTGGTAAAAGTCCTTTTGAGATAGTTTATGGCTTTCATCCAAGAGGGCCACTTGAGCTGAAGGATCTCCAAGGATGGGATAGAAGGAGTGCACTTGGTGAAGAGTTTGCTACTTCCATGAAAACAGTCCATGATCAAGTCAAGTTGCAACTAGAAAATCATTCACAAAGTAAAAGGAAAAGGCGGATTTGAAGAAAAGAGAAGTGCAATACAAAGTTGGTGACTTAGTTATGGCATATCTGAGGAAAGAAAGGTTGCCAAAGGGTCATCCAACTAAACTCCTGATGAAGAAGATTGGGCCATGCAAAATAGTGCACAAATTCGGTCCAAATGCATATGAGATTGAGTTACCATCTGGCCTTGGTATCTCTCCAATTTTCAATGTCTGTGATCTTTTTCCTTTCAGACCTCCATTGCCTAGTGAAAGTGGATCAGATGTGGTGGCTGAAGATGCTGATTGGATCAAGGATTTGCCTCCAAGAAAACCTTTGCAGTTGGAGTGCATTCTGGATTCCAAGGTTGTCAAGAAGACTCAGAGAGGTGTCTATAAAGATTACTTGGTGAAATGGAAGGATCTTCCTAATTCAGAGGCTACCTAGATGACTGAAGCAGATCTCTTGAAGCATGGCATAACACTTCAACATTTGGCAACTCAAGGGACTTGAGTTTTTCCCACAAGGGGAGTATGGTGCAGGAGTTTCCAGTTTTAGTCATTTTTTGACTATTTCATGCTTTGTGATCTTGTTTTTTTTGGTTTTCCCTAAGGCTTTGAAAGCTATTTTCATGCTATGTAATAAGGACTCACTCATTTTAATTGACTAGTCCAATATAGAGTTAGTGAAGGCTTATTTTATAGGAATGCTCCTTTTAGAAACTTGGTGTTTTTATGAAAAAAGATCTTTCCAACGTTTCACTGCATTTCATGAGTAGTTGTATGGGAAGTATGGAAGTGGAAAGGTTCCAAAAACTTTCCAAAAACTTTTGATTGTATAAAACATGCTGAGAGGAATAAGAAAAATAGTTTTTTTGGAGTGAAAACAATGTTTTTTCTGTTTTTGATAGAGACAGTCATCTGGTACGGCGTGGTACAGTCAGTACAGGGTTTGAAGGTTGTGAAACTTGTTTATGCATTGAATCACCTTTCTTTGGAGTCTAGTTTTCCTTCTTGACATCTTTTGTAGAGGGAGTATCCAATCGATTTGGAAAAACTACTCTAAACCCTCCAAAAGCTAGGTTTTGAGGAAAAATGTTTAGTTTCTCCTCTGTCCTATGAAAGATACCATCATTCTTTAGTATGATGGAAGGAGAAAGCTTTCATTTCATGTTTTTGTTGTTGATTAGGTATGCACCCCAATCTCTAGGTCTCTTGGCATGCATCTAGCTAGTCTTACTAGTGACTAGTTGAGAAATTGATGGTGGACTGTATCATGACATTAAAGACAGTCAATTTGTTTTAACAAATATATGGTGGAGTTTATGTTTGCAGGTAGAAACTGACTAATGCAGGACTTGGTGGACCTTGTGCATGCATATTGGATGCATTTTCTTTCACATTGCTTTCAATTTAGGCATTTGTTTTCAAGAAAAAGATAATTTGCTGTTTCTGAACACCAACAGTACAATACGGTTCTGCATGTGTGGGGTGGATTACATATTCATGTTGAGTATTTGGATTATGCATTGAGAAGTGATGGACATATGGAGTTATGAGGATTTAGTGTTGTAAGTATTCTCTTGGGTTACATGCTTTAATCCTCTTTAAACACTGTTTCTTTAAGACAGTCATAATACAGTTATTGTTCTCTGACAGAGTAAGTACGGAAGTGAGGTGCTGGGCCAGTGATTTCATGTTGATCTTGTCCTTGGTAGGTGCATGTTGTGTTTAGATCCTTGTTGGTAGAGGAGTTAATGCTGGTTTAGTCAATGCTTAGGCTACAAGGAATGAGCCAATCTAGAATCTTGTTTTTATGATAGTCATACATAGTTTGCTGTCCATTATCCTGTTTAATATAGAATTTAGTCATTGGGTCAGAGACCTCAAGTGGGACATGTCCTTGATAAGTACATGCTTAGTATAGTGTGAAGATCCTGTGGTAGAGGTATTAGTAGGTAGATTACTATCCTGAAGGTGGGTTGTGCTTCTAAGTTGGGTTGAGCTATGACTCCCCAAAGTGAGTGTTGGGTAGCCTGTGTGGTGGACACCAGAGTGTGGTCCTAGGCTAAGTCAATTCTCAGAGTAGCCTTGTGTAGGCTTGTAATCACAAACACCTTTGTAAACCTCTTGGAGGAAGCATAGTGATCTAGGTTCATTGAGTGAACTTCAACAACCACTACATTTACCTCTGCATCAATACCGAACCAATCCGGACCAACTTCTTGTCATACTGTCTCTACTAAATACTGCAGAGTCCGGTTCTACTCAGATGGCCATAACTTCTTCAAATATTCATGTGGATTTCTCAAATCTTAACTGTAGCAACCTTTGATAATCCTCTACACAACCATATGGTCTGCATGTATTGACTGCCATTAATTTTCTCAATATCCTCAATAACCTAGTCTTCTATATAGATAACGGTATAGGATACAGTTGACACCAATGACAACAAGGATATGTTGACATCAATGACAACACCACTTAGGCACATATTTGCAACATTCCTCTAGTCCCCTACCAATGTGGATCACCGAAAATAGAATTCGATTAAGTTATTGTCTCCAAATACTTGGGCATCCCTTTTGACTTTGGAGCTTCCTTAAAAGATATGTGGAAATTGTATCTTGAAATAATAAAAGAAAAAATATTATCATCGATAAATAGATTCCTTTCAATGGTCCATAAATTCCATGTTGCCAACATAATTCTTTTAAATATCCATGTTTCTATTTTTTCATGTTGGCTACCCTTCAAAGCTTGCTAACTTCAACTCACAAAACACATCAAAAGATCTTCTTTTGCACCAAATGGTGTAATAAAAGCAGATGGGGATAGGCAAGCTTCAACACATTGTATTTATCCCAAAGAATATGGTGGTCTTGGTATTATTGATCCATTTACATGAGAGATATGTCTTGTTGTTAAATATATTGTTAGATCACTGAAAATATTAGCTCCATGGAAGGATCTTCTTTGGTACTTTGTTTAAACAACCATAGCTTCTAATTCATATATGTCTATTTAATTGTATGAAAAAATCCTCATAGATCCTTACTTCAAGATTTAGTCCTTTGAACAATTGAAGAGTATGTGTAAATCCTGGTAGATCATTTCACAAATCTTACGTGAAAAAGATAGTTATCTTAACAGTGGATTGAGCTTTCCTACTTCATCAATTTCGTAGACTAGAGTGGTACAATAGGATAATAAATTGCATGCCCTTGTAAATAGTTAGGCTAATGTGAGTCTTCATAGTGATATGTGAGCATAGAATGTGAAGGCTTGGCTTGCCATTCCTATCACTGACAAAAACACATTAACATGCATGATTTACACATTTTTAATGTTGAGGCAGTAGTAGATTTTTATTTAATGAGCATGATAAATTCTTTTCATTGATAGGATTTCTAAAACAACCAAATATTTTTTTAAATTAAATTAAAAAGTTCATAATAAAATTTATTTTTTTAAGCATTACATCTGTGGCTCTAGTTTTTGCAATCTTCATATTTTATTGTCTAACTCATTATTAATCCAAAATGTTGAGTAAATATTTTATATAATTTTACTAAAACCTTTAAAAAAAAATTTAATACCAAGAGACATTCTCAATAGTAGGAAGGGGTGGAGTGTAATGGCATGAGTGTGTTAAAAAAACTCAGACCTTTTACCTTAAATTTGATGGCCATTTAAATTTCAAAATATTAATATTTAATGATAGACATAATATTTTCAAAATAAATAGTAGGTAAACAACGAAATGTCATCATCAAAATTCTCCACTTCTCCATCATATTCGGATAAATCTTTTCTTTCTACAATTTTTGTAGGGCTTGTGGCCTTTGCAGTAGTCCTACAAAAGGAAGAAATATTGAAATAAACATAAACTTGATTATAATAATCATTCTTCTCATTTCAAAATGTACCAAGAAAATTAAAAAAATTAAAGAAATATTAGAAAATCAAATATTATTTTGGTGTTACAAATAATTTCAGCCATTTTATACATGAACTTTAAATTTAAATATTAATTAATTTATAAAAAATTAAATTGTTGTAGTGTGATAATCAATAAAAGTTCAAATATAAAGGTTAATGATTTTTTTAAAAACTTTATGACTAAAGAAAGAAAATATTTTGATTTGTTAATTTGACATTTTTTTATTTGTTAATTATAGTTAAAGAAATTGGTGGACACATGGTTGAGGGAAGATATAAACCTTAATTAATTAAATAATTAACCAAATAAAAAATATGGATGAGCAAACACAAATACAATTTTAAACAATGTACACACAATAAAATTTGTGTCCACATATATAGATATATTTAAAATATCTAGACTAGTAACAAAGTCAAGTTCAAATTAAAATATAAACTGCTAACAAAAAAATTACTGAAACCTATTTTAGTTTTGAAAAGTTAATAACAAAATAGTTAGCAAATTTATTAAATTTTTTATTTTAACTTATTTTATATAATAAAAACATAGATATATTAATAACATGTTTACCTACATAGACTAGTAATCAATTGAGGCGGTTAGGATTATCTCCTCTAGGACCTCCAAAGAACATGTAATGACCCCATTCTGGATTACTATAGTCAAGGTGAAGAGTTATCTCATAGCAAAGTGTTGTAAATTTCAATGTCCCTGATATGAGCTGCCTTTGAGTAGCCCTCTATAAGGAAATGACCACTACCCATATGAGTTTTTGATAGTGGGGTTCTTGTAACATTGGAATAATATGCAACTTCTCCTCCATATTCCACGAGATTGGCTAGGATCCAGGCCAGTAACCCACAATTTTGTTGTTTATATATAAAGACCATGTTGCATTACCTTCTAAACTTTCCTACAAAATAATAGATTTATAGTCAACTAATGGAAAAATATTATTCAACAATCATTGAAAAAATTAATCATGCCATGCCATTATGGTGCCATAGCATACCTTAACATTCAAAATCACATAACTTAAAAAATTCATTATTTTATATCATTGTAACATATGAAAACAAAATATTAGCTTTAATAAATGTTAGTCTTTGTATAAACTAAATTTATCTAACAATAAAGATGTGTACATTTAACCATAGAGATTATAGGTTGGAATTCATAGAAAACAATCTCTTCAGCTTTAATATATGTTAGTCTTTGTATAAGCTAAATTTATCTAACCATAAAGACATGTACATTTAACCATACATATTATAGGTTGGAATTCATAGAAAACAATCTCTTTAGCTTTAATATATGTTAGTCTTTGTATAAACTAAATTTATCTAACAAGTGCCATGTAGTGGCCAATACCTGCCTTGTAGTGTTGTTATTATAGTATTTGTTTAGTTGTAATTTTGTTTGTTGATCTTAGCTATTGGTTGTATATAGTATTTGTTTAGTTGTATTTTTTTTGTTGATTAGGTATTGGTTGTATAGACAAATCGCATTCCAATAATTGAAAAATTAATTTTTGAAGAGTGTTGAAATGTCTTGGGTAAATAAAATTGAAATCTCAAAATTAATCTAATTTGGTAAAAATAAAATAGGACTAAAATATTTCCTTAACTATAAAACTAAACTTCACAAAGCCTATTAAACAACACAAATATTTCCTTAAAACGTAATAATACTAATACTTTTATAATTTAAAATGCATTAAAATATTGTAAGTTTGAAGAATAAAATAAAAAATGTAATAACATGGAGAAATATTTTTCATGATACTATAGATTTTTAACTTTTGACTAAATAAAATTGAAATCCTAGATTTTTAACTCTGAGTAAATAAAATTGAAATCCCAAAAATAATCTAATTTAATAAAATAAAATGTGTAGAACCTAAACCCTAGTTGGGTGTGAACTCGAAATGTCTTGGCTAAATAAAATTGAAATCTCAAAAATAATTTAACTTGGTAAAAATAAAATAGCACTAAAATATTTACTTAGCTATAAAAATAAACTTTACAAAGCCTCCATATTTGTATTATGTGGAGAGCACTGGCCCTAGTTGAGTGTATAGAGATTTGAAATGTCTCATTAAGATATTAAAATGTAATAATATTAATACCATGATAGTTTAAAATGCATTAAAATATTGTATGTTTGAAGAATAAAATAAAAAATGTAATAACATGGTGATATATTTAGATTTTTAACTTTTTAGTAAATAAAATTGAAATACTAGATTTTTAACTCTTGAGTAAATAAAATTGAAATCCCAAAAATAATCTGATTTCATAAAATAAAATGTGTAGAACCCTATGTTTTTAATAGTATTATTAATATTATAAGACATAACCTAATTTTTAGGTTTAGCTAATGAAGAAAAAAATTAAATTCATAAAAATTAATGATTCTTCCCTCTTATAATTATCCCCATCCATTTAGGCATGACTTAACTAGTGGGATACAAAATTTGTGTTCATAATTTGTTTACTTGCCACATCCTCCCCTCAAACCAAGATTCTCTCCACATTTATAGCTTTTTGTTGCACTCTCTGTTAGGGAAGAGGTCATTTTTTTTCAGCCAATGACAATATAGATAAATCATTTTTCAATAATTTTTTGTTAAAAATTTATCATGTTGACATAGGAAAAGTACAAATTTAAATCAAATTTGCCCAACAAGAAAAATAATCCTGTCTTTTGATTGGTTTACAATCAATAGATTAATAACTAGATAAGTGTGAACTCACTAATAAAGACGTGTAAATTTAACCATAGAGATTATAGGTTCTAATTCATAGAAAACAATCTCTTTATCTACACATGTTTTGCTACAGTAGAGATTATTACAATTTATAGAAAACAATCTTTTGATCTACATAAGTACTATTATTTGTTAATAAAATAGAAAGTACAGATCAATTTATATAATAGACTTAAAAAATAGAAAACATATTTATAAATATATTAATTTATAATTTTCATTGAGAATATAAAATAACAATCAAAAGAAGTTTTATCATAAAAGATATATGACAAAATTTGAATATCATAATTATTATATTTAGCAACTAGCAATTGTATTTAAAATTACAAAGTTTTCATCCTTACCTACATCTACATATAATTATGTTTTATTTCTCATTTGAAAAAAATCTAAATAGAAAAAATGTTTTTAAATTTTTCTAAATTAAAAGATGCTTTTAAAAGAATTAAATAAAAAACACTTTTAAAATTTTCCAAAATACTAATTTCAAAAAGCCCAACAAGAAGACCATTTAAAATGAGCTATTCTAGATGTGAAAAATAATCAAAATAAAATTGAAAAATCAAACTTGTATGGTTGTATTTGGTAACCGGGATTGCTAGCTAAACCAAGGAAAAAAACATTGAACCTTGCATGTAGATTTAGGATTAGTGGGCTAGGGCACTCAACTTCTCTATTCAAACAACTAGAACAAACAACTGGAATGGACCTTTATCAGGGCTTAAATTTAGCAGTTGACCTCGCTTGGAAAGCAATTTTTTTTATCACAGTTATCTATTTAATGTTGCCTTTAAAATACTATGACATATCTTAGTGTAAGTAGATTATATAAAAACCAAATATATATATCAGCATATAAATTTTGACAATTTGTCTGAAATCTCTCCTTTCACATGATATGGTCTTTTAAACATTTGATTGTATTTTATAGAAAAAATTCCTAAATACAACTATACAAATGTCAAATTTAAGCCCTGACCTTCATGGTGTTTTACAACTAACTACCCTTCAATTAATAGAAAAGGAATTCAACCCCAAAGCTAGACCAATAACAAAAACATAGAATCTTACCTTTGGGTTGAGGGATATAAGACCCCACCTTTAGGCTAAGAGTTAGGAGGATACTGAACCATACGATCCATAGATATAGATGGAAGAAATCGGGGTAGTTGACTCCTTTTATAGAAGTTTAGGGAGAGACACAACTAGCCAACTATTGGCCCCTTTCCGTTGCTACCAATCATTAATGAAATACATGACTTACTGTATTGAAGTGTCACTGACTCTCTTTATACTTTTGAGTACATCAAACTGATTTCCTCCATACTCAGATATAGGCTCTAGAGGTTCACTAGGAGTGTAATTGTTGGAAGTTATTAATCTTCCATCAGATAATTTAATGACACCTACCCCCGTGTCAGACTTGGGGATTTCCAAATCTTCCCCCAGCAACCATTGCACCTGCTAGCTTTAATTTTGGTAGGTCATTTTGAATTTGAAAGGAGAGTTTGTGGTGCAGGGGCACCTAACACAAGTCATTTAAGTTCATGTTTTGTTTTATGTTGTAATAAGGTCTATTGACCAATACATTTTCATTTCAGTTTATGTCTAGGTTCTTTTTGTAAGTCCCAAGTGACTTAGGGGACATTTGTCAATTGTAATCGCATAATGCTAAAAATAGAAATAATGCCAAAAAATAGGCAATAGTGTTTCCCAGCAACTTGGAATCGATCTCCCAGCTGCTTGGAGTCAGTTGGTACTACTTTGGGCGAATCTATAAAAACCCAAAGAAATGGATCAAAGGCATGAAGATTAGGTATTGAGAGTGTGATCAGTTAGATGATATTGTGATTGAATATAACTATGCAAATGTAATCAAGCTTTGTTAAGGAGGAATTGATCTTTTCTATGTTGTCAATTTTGTTTCCCATTCTCTATAAATACGAATTGCGTAGCCGTAGCTTTCCTTTCCTTTCTATTTTCCCATTGTTGCAAAATGTTTATATGAAGCATTCCACTGATAAGATTTTTGTTGAAATCAGTGGAATGACTTCATTGTATATATATTTGTTTTCATTTTTTGTTTGTTTCATTGTTTCAGCGACGTAAATGTTCCGGGTCACAGATTGTGCATAGTAGTTCGCCTAACATTTTCATGTGCTAGGGTTCGGTGAAGGCAGACTGTGCAATGGTGTTCATAATACCAATAGAAAACCCTAGCGTGGCCAATAATAGTAGCTGTTATGTCGACTAGTGTGGATCGTGTTCAAAACCTCGGTGCATCAAAGAGCAATTGAGAGCTTCACTAATGAAAGGGGATCACGCCAACAGTAGAAATCCATCGGCATAAGTTTCAGATGTATAATGTGAATGTACATCACAAAGGCATGCAGGAGAATGTATGTTGCAAATGCATATGAGGTATGCATGTTGGGAATGTATCTTTCGGCAAATACAAGTAGTGACCGGTCGTAATGGTGAATTGGGGTATAGTAGCTGGCTAAAACAAGTTATGTTGTGCAAATACCATAGTTTGGTAGTTTATTGTTAAGTTTTCCCTGCTTCCATTGTGCACTCTGTATTAGTTTGAGTGCCCATTTTCTGGGCATGAATCAATGAGACAAAAAGGAGGAAAAATAGTTGACCATGAGAAAGAAGTGAAAGCCTGCAGTAGTAGAAGAAGATGCTAGAGAGAATAGAACCTGTACCAGGAAAAGGAATGTGAAGGAGGAGAGTAACAAAGAACAACAGAGAGAATATAGTAGAAAAGAATGTTACAGCAGCAACAATGATCTACAGGCAGCTACGGAGTTTCTAGAATAGCAGCTCCAGATTTAAATTAGTTTTAGCTCCAGCGATTTGGGGCAAATCAGAAAATAGAGCAGTAGCTCTGCCATTGAATGTGTATGAATTTTTTAATGTAATTTAGAAGAGGAAAATATAAATATATTTTGCTATCATTGTGTATTGTCTCTTTCTCTGTTTGTGTTTATTTCTTGTTGTTCATACATTGTTATAGCATTAGTTTTCTGGACAGCCATTAATCTCCCCCTGCCTACCAACAAGTGATATCAAAGCCCTATTTTTCTGGGTAGTCATAATTTTTTTGTGGGTGTTTTATATAAGCCCTAGTTTGTCTAGGCATATTCAACCTTCTCTTATTTGAGAAGCATGGCAGGTGGAGACAGCAAAGGATGACAACATCCACCTACATTTGATGGGTAGAACTATGACATATGGGCTAAGAAGATGAAGACTATATAGGTTGCTAATGACCTATGAGAGTTAGTCATCAATGGATTCATAGACACCACAGAACTAGCAGCTTATGCAGCCCTATCTAATTCTCAAAGAAACTAGTTGAAGGAAACAAGAATGAAGGATACAAAAGCCCTCAGTCTAATTAAGGTAGCCTTGATAGAGACTATTTTTTTCCACATTGCAGTAGCAAACTACTCAAAACAGGCATGTGAAATATTGTAGAATAGCTATAAGAGAACTAATAAGGTGAGATCAGTCAAGCTCCAGCTGTTTAGAAGATATTTTGAGACCCTACAGATGAAGAAGAGTGAGTCTATTTTAGACTTTCACACTAGGGTTTCTACCATGATAAATCAGCTAAGGATAAATGGAGAAACCATGGATGATCAAATGATTGTTGAGAAAATCCTCAGGAGCCTACCTTCTAGATTTGACCCTATTGTCATAACCATTGAAGAGACTAAGGACCTGTCCAAGATGATAGGGATGAGTTGATGGGTTTTCTACAAAGCCATGAGTAGTAGTTGAATAGATCTACTCCTTCCCTTGAGCAATCCTTTGAGGCTTAAACCAGCGCAAGAGGTAGGGGAAGAGGAAGAAATACCAAAGGTAGAGGAAGAAGCAACTCCAGAAGAAGAGTTTCAAACAGCCAAGAAGAGGCAAGTAGCTCATAGCCAAGCTATCAAGAAAAGAAGAAGAACAGTTCTAATCAAAGGTATGACAAAACCAATGTTCAATGTTATTACTGTCATAAGTTTGGTCATTATGCTAGTGAGTGTAAAAAAAAACAACGTGATCATGGAGGCTAAAATGCTAATGTAGCAAATGAGAACAAGGCTGAAAATAAAAAATAGTGTAACGTATTTATTGTTTGCAACCTTGCTGAGAGGAGTAGTGATGAAGTATGGTATCTAGACAACGGTTGTAGCAACCACATGAGTGGAAATAAAAACTTCTTTGCCTCCATAGATAGCAGCATATAGACTGAAATGAAAATGTGAAACAATGAACAAGTTCCCATCATGGGAAAAGGTGCAGTCAACATTCAGTCCAAGAATGGTGAAAGGAGGAATATCCAGGATGTTTATTATGCCCCTGGCATAAAACATAACCTATTGAGCATTAGATAGATGGTCCAAAATGGTTATAAAATCCTGATGGAAAATGGAGAGTGCACAATATTTGACAAAGGAGGTAGTAAGAAAGTGATTGCAGTAGTGCAGATGACAAGGAACAAAATGTTTCCTCTTAGGATACACATAGAGTCTTCGGCGCCATCTCCGGTGGTATCTCTGGCACAGTTCCTAGCACTATCTCTGACACTCACAGCAGTGGGACAACAATCTGCCCTTAGGATAGTCATCAAATATCCATCCAAATTGTGGCATTTGAGGTATGGGCACTTAAGTTTTTCTAGTTTGAGTTTATTGTCTAAGAAAGGCATGGTTAGAGGGCTACCAAATATTGTAGAGCCCGATGGAAAATGTGAAGCCTACATTTTAGGAAAGCAACATAGACAACCCTTTCAATCAGGGTATTCTAGGAGAGCAAAAGCACCATTGGAGTTGGTGCACTCAGATTTGTGTGGTCCCATGAAAACCCACACCTTGGCTGGAAATACTTATTTTATGACATTCATAGATGATTACAACAAAAAAATCAAGGTTTATTTTTTTAAGAACAAATTAGAATCCTTTGAGAAATTCAAGTGGTTTAAGGCATCAGTTGAAAAGCAAAACAACCACTATATCAAAGCCCTAAGAATAGATAGAGGGGGAGAGTATATCTCTAAGGAATTTCTAAATTTCTATAGGAATGAAGGCATACAAAAGCAATTTATAACTAGGTATACTCCATAGAAAAATGGAGTGGATGAAAGAAAAAATAGAACCATTCAAGAGATGGCAGTAAGCATGCTGAAAGCAAAATGACTATCACATGATTTTTGGGGTGAAGCTGTAGCAACAATGGTCTACCTATTGAATAGGTGTCCTACAAAGGCTATTCGTGATATGATTCCACAAGAGGCATGGACAAACAACAAATAGAGTGTTGAACACCTAAGAATCTTTGGGTGTGTGTCATATGCATTTGTGCCTAAAGAGAAGAGAAAAAAATTTGACGATAGAGGTGAAAAATGTATCTTCATAGGCTATAGTGAAGAGTCAAAAGCCTATAGACTGTATAATCCCATCACCAAAAAGGTTATGATTAGCAAGGATGTTGAGTTCATTGAGAATGAAGCATGCAATGGAATGGTGAACAGCACCATAGGTATTTTAGTTACAATACCCCTTGAAGATGAAGAAGCTCTGGAGGACAGCAACTTTGGAGGAACTACGGAGAGCAATAGCTTGGGGAGAAACTACTGTAGAGCATTTGCAAATAGTAGTTTTGGAGGTATTCAGCAGAGCAGCTCCAGAGGTGGACAACAACATAGCAGCTCCAGAGATCAACAACTCTAGAGATTTACAGCTCCAAAGTTTAGCAGAGTAGCAGTTCTAGAGGTCAGCAGTACAATAGCCCCAGAGGTCAAAACAGTAGCAACTCCAGAGGTAATTTAGACCCTACACTTGCATCATTGATGCCACAAAGGACAAGGAGTGTAAAGAAGATTTATGATAGCACAAGGTATGCTGATATGGATGAGAATTTAGATTTTACATTATTTTCTTGTAGTGATCCAATGCACTTTGAAGAAGCTGTGAAAGAAGAGAAATGGTGTAAGGCCATGAATGAAGAATTGGATGCCATAGAGAGGAATGACACATGTAGCTAACTAATTTACCCAAGGGTAAACAAGTGATTGGAGTTAAATGGGTCTATAAGACCAAGTCTACTACTGAAGGAAAGATTGAAAGACATAAGGCAAGGCTAGTTGTCAAAGGACACAAATAACAGCCCAGAAGAGATTATGATGAGACATATGCACCAGTTGCAAGGCTAGAAACAGTTCAGGCTATTATAACAATAGTATCCCAACACAAATGGAAGGTGTTTCAAATGGATGTAAAGTCAGCCTTCTTAAACGGAGTGCTAAAAGAGGAAGTGTATGTGGAGCAGCCACCTGGCTATAAAGTCCCAGGGCAAGAAGACAAAGTTTATAGGCTTTGGAAAGCCCTCTATGGGCTGAAACAAACACCTAGGGCATGGTACAATAGAATAGACTCATAATTAGTGAGTAATGGCTTTAGCAAAAGCAGAAGTGAGCCCACTCTTTACATCAAAGAAGCTAAAGGTAATATTTTGATTACTATTTTGTATGTAGATGATCTAATTTTTACTGGCAATAGTGATCTTTTCATTGTTGATTTCAAAGAGGCAATGAAGAATGAGTTTGAGATAACAGACTTAAGTTTGCTAAAATATTTTCTTGGCATTGAGGTTAAGCAAATAGAGCATGACATATTTATTTCATAAACTAACTATGCCAAATAGATTGTGAAGAGATTTAAAATGAACAATAGTAAACCTACCCCTACACCAATAGCTATAGGTCTAAAATTGAGTAAAGAGGACAGCAGTAAGGAAGTAAACCCAACCCTCTACAAGAGCATGGTTGGAAGCCTCATGTACTTGATAGCCACTAGGCCTGATTTGAAGTATGTTGTAAGCCTAATTTCTAAGTTCATGGAGAAGCCTAATGTCACACATTGGCAAGCAAGAAAGAGGATCCTGAGACATGTGAATGGTACAACAGGTTTTGGCATCTTGTATGATGTTTCAAATGAGTTTAAGTTGTCTGGTTTCACAGATAGTGATTGGGCAGGAAATGTAGATAATCAGAAGAGCACATTTGACTATGTATTTCACATGGGTTTAGGCGTGATATCATGGGCATCCAAGAAGTAGCCCATTCTCTCTCTCTCTCTCTATAGTAGAAGCTGAGTATATTAAAGCAACTGTAGTAGCTTGTTAGGCTATTTGGTTGAGAAGAATCCTTGCAGACTTGAATGAGTAGCAAGAAGATGGTACAACCATTTATTGTGATAATGTTTCATCTGTTAGAATCTGAAAAGATTATTAACCCAGAAAACTAGTACAAAGAATAGATATCTAAACTATGAATGCAAATGATACAAAATTAAAACAGCAACACAGAGTTAGTCTCCAAGAGAGTAATGCAAATGCTAGAAACAAAATAGCATTAAGAGAATGCAAAAGTAAAAGATACCAAAATACAAGCCAGGTAGCATGCTTATATAGACTAGGAAGAGGGACGAGGTGATAACACCAACTAGTGAGGAGCAACCATCTATTGGACTAAAGATAGCAAAGAATCTTCCCAAGATAGCTAATAGATGCTCACATGTAGGAAGGTGACACCTCACAACCACTCACCTAATAAGACATGCTTTATTAACCTAAGCGAGATTAACAGAAGTGTAGGAAAAACCTAGGAATATAGGGAAAAAATAAATAACCCACTAGGAAATAAAAACCTACACTAACACTCCCCCATAAGTGAAGCTTAGGTGGATGTAGAAATGGGTCTTGACAAATTAAGCCCGATGAGGTACCCATGTACATAAAATTCCCCCAAAAAAGAGAGAGAAGAGACCCCCCAAATTAGAGAGTCAGGACTCCGAGTGAGAGGAAGAAGCCCCCCAGAAGATGAAGCATCCCGCACCCCTAGCAAAGCTTGCAAATGAAGGAACTTGCTCTCAGTGAAGGGTTTGGTGAAGATATCAACAACCTGCTTAGAAGTCAGAGAATAGTGAAGGTCGATCACATGCCCATAGATGATCTCCCAGATGTAGTGCATGTGGACCTCAATGTCTTTGGTCTGCTGATGACGGACCAGATTCTGTGAGATCTGAATAGCACTCTGGTTGTCATAAAATATGACTGATGGCCGCCTAATCTAGATACCAAACTCAGTGAGAAGATTCAGAAGCCATATGGCCTTAGTGGCAGCATTCACAGCCCCCTGATACTCGGCCTCAGTAGAAGATAGAGCAATAGTAGAGTACTTCTTGCTCGACCAACAAATAGGACCTGAACCAAGTGAGAAGTTGTAACTTGAAGTAGACTTGCAATCTTGAGAATCACCTACCCAATTTGAATATGTGTAGACCACCAAGTCAAGCTCAATGCCTACTGCGTAGTGAATCCCAAAACTGTGACTACCCTGAATGTAGTGAAGGATCCGCTTGGCTGCTTTCTAGTGCAACTCATGAGGCTCCTGCATGAATCGAGAGACCATGCCTACAACATATGAAATGTGAGGTCTTGTATGAGTCAGATAAATGAGACTCCCAACAAGCTGTTGGTACAAAGTGCCATCAACAAGTGTAGAAGAACACTGAGCCTCAAGTTTGACTCCATAAAGAAAGGGAGTTAGAGCAGGCTTGCAGTCAGCCATATGAAACCTCAAGAGTAAATTTAGAGCATACTTGGACTAGTTGATGGTGATCCTGGAAGCAGACTGGTAGATCTCAATCCTGAGAAAGTAATGCAACAAGCCCAAGTTAGTCATCAAAAACCTATCATGAAGGGTAGTTTTGACAGCCCCAATGGTGGATGAAGAACTCCTTATGATCAGCAAGTCATCAACATACGAAACCAGAAATAGGAGTGAATCATCCTACTACAGAATGTAGACATTGGGATCAAAATGGCACCGGGCGAACCCAACTAATAGAAGGAAGGAGTCCATCTTGGCATACCAGGCCCAAGGAGTCTATTTGAGGCCATAGAGAGACTTCCAAAGTTAACACACAAGTGAAGAATCCTAAAGGAAGCCCTGTGGCTGCTCCATATAGATCTCCTCCTGAAGGTCACCATGAAGAAAAGTACTCTTCACATCCATCTGGTGTACTTCCCAATGATTAGCTGTAGCAATGGCAAGATCAAGTCAGCTGGAATTCATTCAGGTAACTGGTGCAAAAGTCTCAGAGTAGTCAATCCTAGGAACCTGGGAGAATCCTTTGGCAACCAAACGATCCTTATGCTTGTCAACCAACCCATCTATTGCAAACTTTGTTTGATAGATTCACTTACATCAAACAAGTTTTCTTCCCTTAGGAAGAGGGACAAGATCCCAAGTGTGGTTCCTCATCAAGGAACTATACTCTTGCATAGATGTATCCCACTCAGGGATACCACAAGCCTCATGAAAAGACTATGGATTTGAGATAGTAGCAATGAAGACATGTGGAGCATCCTGGAACTGTGAATGAGTCTGCTTGGTGTCTGATGGATCCCCAACCCAATCACCTATAGTCTGTAAGGTCTGTCTAGCCCAAATTGGACTGGAAGATGGAGAATCTAGAGGAGAATCATCAACCTCTGAATGATGACTAGGAGAGGAAGGAGGTGAGTCCTCTGAATCACTCTCTACATTGAAAGTGGATGTAGAAGACTACTCAGGTGAATTTGACTCATCAGAAGATCTGTCATGTATCCCAAGTGACTCCAATGTCAAAGTAGAAGGAGTTGGAGAAGTGATAGAAAGTGAGCTCAAAGAGCCCTGCTTAAACTGAACACTCCTATTAATGAACAACTCATGTGTAGTAGGGTGGAGTAACCGACAACCCTTCACACCATCAGGATAACCTACAAATATGCAAGGTCTGCTCTATAGATCCAAGGCCTTGTGTTTCTCTATAGGAATGTGGGCCCATGCAAGAGAACCAAACACTTGAAAGTGCTTAACTAATGGTTTCCAACTGCTCCAAGCTTCAAAAGGAGTGACTCCCTTCAAGGCTCAGTGAGGAACACAGTTCTAGATTTAACAAGAAAAGTTAATGGCCTCTACCCAATACTGTGGTGCAAGAGATCTGGAGTGAATCATGTAGTTCACCATTTTCTTCAAGGACCTATTCTTCCATTCTGCAGCACCATTCTACTGAGGATTGTATGGAACTAAATGTTGCAAATCAATCCCCTCTGAAGTGCAAAACCTTTCAAATTGATGGTTGACATACTCACCACCATTGTCAGTGCACAAAACTTTGATGGCTTTCCCAGATTGCTTCTCTACAAAAGTTTTGAAGTCCTAAAAATGATCAAATACCTCTGACTTCTGTTTGAGAAAGTACACCCAAGTATATCAAGAAAATTCATTAATGAATGTGAGGACATATCGGGCCCTATTGAAAGAAGGATGCTGAAATGGACCAGCCAAATCATTGTGAACTAACTCTAGTATCTGTGAAGCTCTCCATGCCTTACCTTTGTCAAACTTTTCCTTAGGATGCTTACCAAGAATGCAACCTTGGCAAACACCATCTAAAAACTGAATTGAACGCAACCTTGTGACCATGCTCTGCTAGTTGAGTAGCTACAAGTAGTAAAAGTTTAGATGGCCAAACCGCTCATGCCATAATCTACTCACATCATTAGAATGAGTGAGCAAAATAGTCAAAGGAGGATCAGGAACAAAGTGAGAAAATAGATAGAGCTGTGACTGATGATCTTCTCTCCCAATTGCAACTGTAGAACCACTATGCAACTCACAAATCTCCACTGAATTGGGAGTGAACTCAACCGCTTGCCTGATCCTATGTGAGTGATCTGGTATACTGATAGGAGATTTGTTGATAATGAGGGCACATAAAGAACATCATGGAATGTGCCATCCCCCACATCAACAAACCCTCTCGCACACACCTCAATAGGAGTGTCATCACCCATCAAAATAGAAGGCATAGTACATGGCTCCAAAGATGCAAGTTCTTCCTTAGATGAAGCCATGTGGTGCAAAGCACCCAAATCAAGAACCCAAGTGGATGGTGAAAAAGTAGCTGCAACAAGGGCCTTACCCTTTCCTTTCACCTTGCTATTTTCTTTTGCCTTATTAGACCCCTCATTAGAACTCTGTTTGATAGACTTAGGAACACTGATATTATTTTTCTCAAGAATGTGTGTCAAGTGATCAATTTGTTTCTTTAGACATTTATGTTCATCATGACTGGGTCTTTTACAATAGGCACATTGGACTTTCTCTTTCTTAGGCTTGTTACCCTTGGAAGATTCAGTCTCATTAGTTGCTTTTGAAGCAACTGATATCTGATCCTTCTTCTCCTTGCTATTCTTTTATTTCTTATCCTTACTATTGTTGTTACTACTTTGTCCTTTCTGTTCTTTTGTGCTTTCATTGGCAGCCAAGGCATGTGACTTAGAGGACTTAAGAGTGTACATCTGGATTAGCTTTTCCTTTTCCTGAGTGATATTGAAAGTAAAATCATCTAAAGATGGCATGGTGAATTGAGTACCAAGTGCACCCTTAGTAGCATAGAAAGTAGAAACAAACACAAAATATTCTGAACTTTGCTTAGAGAGAATACTAAGAATCAATTTTTCATCTTTCTTTTCAATTCCACATTGTTTTAACTATAGCTTTAGTGATTTCAATTTAGTGAAGAAATTCTGGATTGTGTTGAAATTGCTTGGACTTAAAACTAATTAGTTCATTTTCTAACATATGACCCCTCATTGAATCTTGTGTGCCAAATAGTGTTTCTAGCTTTGTCCAGATTTCATTTGGTGTATTCAACGACTCAATGTGAAAGAGCAAATTAGGAGAAACAAACAAACACAATATTCCATATGCCTCATGACATTTGTTAAACCACTTAGGTTTATTTTCATATTTAGTAGGTTCAGTTTCAAGTCCCATAGTTATCCTATTTAATCCAGCTTTCCTTAATTGAATTGTCATACATGATTTCCGCTCAAAGTAATTTTATGGAGTTAGGATGGGCACATTTGCTTGATCCATGATGAAGAAATGCAGAGAAGAAATGCCGAAAAGAAGAGACCCAACCAAGACAACCCCCCATTTTCACTCAATCAAAAAACCCCCCCAAGAAAATATGATTTGGCACTTTATATTAGTATGTGTACAACTACCACTAGAAAGAAATACTAAGTGGTCTTGATTTCAATGCATTACAAAACCCCCACAAAGAGCATATGCTGAAAATATAATTTTGGCACAATACCTAGAGAAATAAATAGCACCACTGCAATCTATTCAAAAAATCATGCACTTTAAAAAAAAATTGCCTTGATATGAGGTCGTATGTGAAAGTTATGATCCTCTGAAGTTTCCAAAAGGAGAACTGTGCAGTGTCACGACTAAGAATTTACAATTTCTAAAAAATATTTGTATCAAAATCAAAAAATGACTGGACTAGTACATAAAGCACGAAAAAATAGATAAAATAAAAAAAATTGTGGGAAATGGAGTTTGTATGATCAAGAACGGAGCATTTGAAAACTGCCTTCAAAACTGTAACAGCCAACAAAGAGGGGTGCTATTGTAGCTTTCTGAGTGTATTTCTAGAAAACATATAGACTTCATGCAAAAACTAAAACATACCCAGATAGTTTTTTTGTGCTATGAACAAAACCCAGAAGGTGTTTTTCTTGTTGATATATAGAAGATGTTGGTCTAGTGTAAATAGAATGCCTTTAGCTATAAAAAACCATCTCAACAACTAAAAAACAACATGCAAAGGCTGAATCAGCTACCTAAGATAAGCAATGGCATGTTAGAACCTACAATATTGATTGAAAACACCAAATATGCAAGATAGTTGTCAGATTTGAGTTTTAAACCTTAGTTCCGCAATTGTGTATGACGATCTCTGATTTTGGTGAAATGAAAGCCAAATCTGACTTTTTCAAGCCTCCTGGACGTGCTGGAACAACCGGAAATGTTGCCAATATAACTAGAAATGTTGCAATCACCTAGATTTCATAAAACACGTGCAAACCTCAGAGATTAAAAAAGTTTCCGTCAAATTTTTCTAATTCTCAAGATCATCCGAAGATGCAAGAGAAGAGTACACTGGGTTTTTTAAAAAATTGTAATAAGATTTATTCCCCCCCCCGAATCTCTCAAATATGGAAACTAAAATCTAATCTTGCATATAGAAGAGATCTGATACCATGTTAGAATTTGAAAAGATTATTAACCTAGTAAACTAGTGCAAAAAATAGATATCTAAACTATGAATGCAAATGATATGAAATCAAAATAGCAACACAGAGTCAGTCTCCAAGAGAGTAATGCAAATGTTAGAAGCAAAATAGCATTAAGAGGATGCAAAAGTAAAAGATACCAAATACAAGCTAGGTAGCATGCTTATATAGACTAGGAAGAGGGAGGAGGTGGCAACACCGACCAATGAGGAGCAACCATCTATTAGACTAAAAATAGCTAATGGATGCTAACATGTAAGAAGGTGACACCTCGCAACCATTCACCTAATAAGACATGCTTTATTAACCTAAGCGAGATTAATAGAAGTGTAGGAAAAATTCAGGAATATAGGAAAAAAATAAATAACTCACTAGGAAATAAAAACCTACACTAACATCATCAATAGCCTTGATAGAAAATCCAGTTTTCCATGGATGAAGCAAGCACATTGAGATCCGTTATCATTATATAAGGGAGTTGGTAGAATGAGGAGAGATTGAGTTGCAGTATTATAGATTTGAGCTGCAGTTTGCTGATATTTTTACAAAGGCATTGCCAAAAGAATCTTTTGAACGCCTAAGAGATAGGCTTGGCATTGTTGACAGCTCCAGAAGTGTGCATCCCTAGAAAGAAGATAGCTCTGGAGGTTTAGCTCTAGAAAGACAATAGCAAAGCTCTAGAGGTTCAAATTTGGAAGGTATGGGCAGCTCTAGATAAGCTCCGGAGATGCAGAAACCGAGCTCCAGAGATGCAGACAGAGTGCTTCAGAGGTAATCCAGAATGACAGAAATAGCTCTAGAGATTTTCTTCAGAAAGACAAATGCAAATGTATAATTCTGTAGATCAGTTCTGGAAAGAAAATTATTGAATGACATTTGACTTTAGATTAAGTGGGAGTGTTGGAAGTTATTAATCTTCCATCAGACAATTTAATGCCACATGCCTCCGTGTCAGACTTGTGGATTTCCAAATCTTCCCCTAGCAACCGTTGCACCTTCCAGCATTAATTTTGGTAGGTCATTTTGAATTTGAAAGGAGAGTTTGAGTGCCCATTTTCTGGGCATGAATCAATGAGATAAAAAGGAGGGAAAATAGTTGACCGTGAGAAATAAGTGAAAGCCTACAGTAGTAGAAGAAGGTGTTAGAGAGAATAGAATTTACAGCAGTAGAAGGAATGTGAAGGAGGAGAATAATAGAGAACAACAGAGAGAATATAGCAGAAAAGAATGTTGCAGCAACAATAGTGATCTACAAGTAGCTACAGAGTTTCTGGAACAACAGCTCCAGATTTGAATTACTTTGCAGCTCTAGAGATTGGGGCAAACCAGAAAACAGAGCAGCAGCTCTGCCATTGAATGTGTATGAATTTTTTAATGTAATTTAGAAGAGGAAAATATAAATATATTTTGCTGTCATTGTGTATTGTCTCTTTCTCTATTTGTGTTTGTTTCTTGCTGTCCATACATTACAATAGCATTAGTTTTCTGACAGCCATTAATCTCCCCTTGCCTACCAACAGTAATGTCCACCACCGGACAACACAAATCCTGGAGAACAATCTGGATTCCTGCAACGTGTGGAGTGGTAACCATCAGCCTGCATCAAGATGGTAGTATATGTGTATGAGTAGACAATGTATCTTAAACATGAATAGAAAGATAAATATTATGATAGTCAAACGGCATAGTTACCGTCCAAAAC
This sequence comes from Cunninghamia lanceolata, assembly GCA_027924645.1. NCBI lineage: Eukaryota > Viridiplantae > Streptophyta > Pinopsida > Cupressales > Cupressaceae > Cunninghamia > Cunninghamia lanceolata. The sequence goes on from BSBN01001957.1 coordinate 4,078,750, forward strand.
ACAAAAAGTCTAGATCGGCAATCACCATAATGGGATGGGTAGACCTGAAATTATAGCATCATAGAATTCAATATTTGATTATTTTGTAACAGGTTTTCTACCCTTAACAAATTACATAATATGGATTTATATGGTAAATTACTTCCCAGCCAACTTTGATTGTTTGCCATGTTAGCAGGCCTACATCATGGGAAAGCCAAATTTGACTAAGGCTAAAAATACCATCAGATGCCACATACGGTTCCCATATATTAAACCTTCCTTGCACTCTATAGATTTCATTAGATGGAAATTCCACAACGGCATACTTCACAATAAGAGGAAACATCATGCTTTAAATGTAAATTGCATTTTTAGATAGCATTTTAAATTAAACAAACCATGTCATAAGGTAAGTCTAAAGAAATTTTCTTTGTTGGGCTTTTTAACAGAGGTTTTCTAGTTTGGCTTGGCCCCTGACATTCATAACTTTTACCCTTGTACTCGAGGTATCCGAGAGTTATCAAGAAAATTTTATTATAACTTATTTTTTTTTAACAAAGGGCTTCTCATATGTCCAATTGACTTTAGGCTCGACTCCATCTTTAAAATAAAATAAAAAAACTTCTTTATAATTAAAAAAAATAAATGCTTAAATTTTTCATTCGATGTACCTCATAAGGATTTGAAGATTTTATAATTTTTTTCCTTGAAAACATATTTACAGATCCTGCTGCTTTTAATTGTTCATACTTTATCTCCAAAATAGGGACTATTCCTTCTGGACACCTGTTTCTAAGCCCATTGTCAGAGATATTTGAGGGTGGTTCCCCTGCTTGAGCATCCCTCCAACCTATATTCGGATGCTTCTACAATTGCATAGTCTGAATTAATAATATAGCTACAATTCAATAATACTAGACAACAGAAAATTGTAGTATAATATAAACACTACTAGCTTTAAACTACTCATACAAAGTTGGGTTTTGAAAAGAAAATTTCCGAGGTTAGATTAAAAATATGAACCATCTTATAAGGGTCTAAAAATGCTTAAATTTCTCATTTGACATACCTCAAGAATTTGAGTTGAAGATTCTATCATTTTTCTGCACAGAAACATATTTACAGATCCTGTTGCTTTTACTTGTTCATACTTTATCTCTGTCATAGAGACTGTTCCTTTTGGAAAGCTGTTTCTAATGCCATTTTCTGAGATATTTGAGGAGGGTTCTCCTGCTTGAAGATCCCCCCAGCCTATATTTGAGTTCTGGTACAATTGCACAGTCTAAATTAATAATATATCTACAATTCAATGATAGTATAGAAAGCCAATAGAGATTTGTGGTCTAATAAAAACACTATTAGCTTTAAACTAGTATATTCCATTACTCATACAAAGTTGGGCTTTGAAAAGATGGTTTTTGAGGTTAGATTATAAATATGAACCATCTTATACAGGACTGGGATCCTTATCCCCGGATACTGATATAGAAAAACATGAACCATCTGTATAAACCATATGATGAAATTGGAAAATGAAATCACAAAATTTAAATAAGGAAGAAACTGTACTTTATACAGTTTAAATGGAATACAAAATACAACACTTCTATACAACATAGATGAAGTAGAAGACGTACTGTAGTTTCACTTTCTATGCTTCTGTTAATCATACTAAGCTGAATTATGTATACAATCGTAATCCTATCCAGTAATATTTTATCTGAGCGGGGTTTAATAGATCCACCAATTTATGTTCAAGGACATTAAAATTTGCCATCCGCATCATAGTATGAAAGACAGTCCTTTCTACAAATAATATAATATCTTACCTTACCATACCCATGTTGTTGTTTTGCAGGGTGGAGGGATGTTTGATCAGTAAATTTGACACACACTATGCTGTCTCCATTTTCATTCTGCATAAGAAAACAACTACTTTTATAGCCAAGTTTAAATGGAAAAAATAATAGAAATAAAAAATAAATTAACCCACCTTGTAATTGTGAATAGTTGGTGGTTTAACGTAATTGATATAATCGTAGATGCTCATATCACCTAGTTCAGTTGGGGATACTAAAATCATAAATGACACATAAACCACATAAGTAAAAACTAGATGGAACCTATGAAAAGCCACTGATGGAAGAGAGTAGTAATCTATAAACTATCACCAATTCTAACAAATTAGAACTAGAAATGTATATTTATAGCCCAGTCCGAAGTGCTTGAGATGACTTAGCTTCACGTTTATCCTCCATGTTCAACTACTCATCCAAGTTCAACTAATCACTGGTGAGGGAAAACATGTCAAAAATTGAATCAAACTTTATACACACGGCTTGCCAAGGTGGAGTACGACTAATAAACGTGAAGGAATGCCAAGCTGGAAATTTTGTCTTCTTCCCATTTTAGATTTAGATACCCAGCATTATTTTCACTCTAAGCTGTCAAATTTGTCTTTAAGCTGGAAATTTTGTTGAGAGTTATTTTATATTTTTTAATATATATGGTTGTATTTTAGTTTTTATGTAATATGAGACTCCTTGATATTATGGTAGAATGTTTATCGGTATTTAATATTAATTAATTGCGTAAAATGTCATATTAAATCACAATTAGTGTGCCTTATGAATAATATCCTAGAGTTGACATTTTAAGGTTGTCTCAATTAAAATTGGTAGCTAAATTGAAAAGGCTATAACAAATTAGAAAACAAATCACTTACACCCTCATACTAGCATTGAGCTAAATTGACGAGCACCACTGATTTTAGACTTCAAGTAAGCATCGATATATTCCCCCAATTGAACTATATAACATGCATCATCTTACACCTTACTAGATCAACAAATTGATTAATATAGCTATCCACAAAAAATTAAAAATAAATTGATTATTATATTTATATACAACACATTATTCTTCTTTTGAGGGATCTCTATCTCTTTCTAACTCTATTCTTTCAAGTTGTCTCAAGATTTCAACTCTCTAGTTTGTATCTAGCTCCAGAGGAAGGTGAATAGGGTCGGTAAGTGCTCTCCTCCCCCATTTGGATTTTTCAAAATTAATATTGATGTCTCTTCTAGAGGTAACCTGGGTCCTAGTGGGATTAAAAGAGTTAGTCATGCTAGTGATGGATGGTCTTTTTTATTTCTCTTATGCTATGTGATTGACACTAATAACTTGATGGAAGCTCGTGCTATTTTGGTAGATCTAGAGAAAGCTTGTGAGTTGGATTAGAAGAAGGTTATTTGTGACTCTAATTCCTTGATCTTGGTTTCTCTTTTGAACAAACTGAGTACTCAAGAGTCTTGTTGGAGGCTAGATTCTTTAGATTAATATATCCTTTGCCTTACTATGAATATTGAGGCTATCTCTTTTGTTCATATCCCTAGGGAATGGAATGTTGTAGTAGATTTCCTTGCTAAATGGGCTTCAAAGGATACTCATAATTGGCATGTTTCTGAGTTGGGGTAATTTCCATTTGATAATGTTGTTATATGGAGCCTAATCAAACTCAAAGGTTAAATTTTCCCCACTTTTATCAGCACAGTTTCCCCCAAAATTATCTAATAGACGAGTGCACGGGGGGCAGAACCCCTCCTGCAAGGCCCCCAAAGAAAAAAATTGCCTATTATTTTATAAAGGCGTCGAAAGTTATTTTTATATTGGCTGACATAAAACAACCCTATTTGGTAACCAACATAAGGCTTGATAAAAGTGGCAAAGGGTCAGGGTATCTATTGATGGATTGTTGCATTTTGTAGCGGTATTGAGTTGCAAGGATTGCTGGTTGTAATCTATTTGTTTTATTCGATAATAATATTAGACTCTCTATTGGTGGATGTAGCCTGAGTTTGGGTGAACCACGTTGAAACTTGTCTCTCACTATTATTATTTTTGTGTATTTTCATTCCTCTGTTTAATCTTTATTTGCATTCAATTGATATCTTCTGTCGGCTAACCCTAACAGATAAATCTTCTCAATTTTTCTGACTTATTCATAATGATCAGACCAGAAGGGAATTGGGGGGGATTTATTTTGGTTTCTATTAGGTTTTGAATAGTGGTAAACCTCCTTAGATTTTCCTTTTTCTTACTTTAATAATTCTTGCCATTTGAAGATCTGTAACACTATAAATTATAATTTACTCCTATTGTTCCAATAAATTTATTTTTTACCAAAAATGAATAAATAAATGATGGGAAAATATAACAAGAGATGCATTACATTAGGTTCCTGCCAAAATAGAAGCTGAATTATGGATGAGAAATTATCAAATATGGGAGTAGAAGAATAATATATGGGGATCAAATAATAATATTATGTAGATGGAGAATGCATATTAAGTTGTGGCTTGCAACCCATACTCTGTCAACAATTTTCTTCATATGATTCACTTATCTAGTCAATTGATCTGGATGGTAAATAATTTTGTCAACAATTTTGTCCTTATGATTTCATTCTGACATTATTGTTCTGTTATGAGTTCATACTAGATCCATTAGTCTACTTGTCACCTAGTTTCCAGTACTTGTGTGGTCTTTCTTCCTTGAAAAATCAGCAAGGTAACAGAAAACATGAGACTAATCTCTTTAGCATCTCACAATGTGCTTGATCAATTACTTCGAGAGTTCATGTCACTGAATTTCAAACTGTAGGTATTATAACGCAGTATTTAGCAACCTTTCATAAGAGGAATGTAAATTTGTGAAGCTATGACCTACAAGGAATCCATCATTGTTCTAGATTGTATTTGTTGAATATGTCAATGTATAATTAGACAATAGATTGAACCGAAATTGCATCTATTTTGGAGTTAGATTGGAGAGCATATTGCTTTGATTAGAAGTTGTATGGATTTGAATTTATGTAGAAGAAATTCATAATGGCATTGATGCATGTTATGGATCGAGCTATCTATCATAAGGATAAACAATTAATTTCTACTCTATCAAATGCCCCAAGCCATTGACTTTCCTTGGACTTAGGATCTCTAATTTTGACAACATAATAACCCAAAGTATGTAACTTGACACCTCTATATCTTGTTGTATGTCTAGATGTTTGACCTTTGTGGGAATCAAGGTTAGGTGTTGACTTCTTTGATTCTTGTCAACAATGTCTTATTAGCCTATTTATTTTAGTAATTTTTACATCTTTTTTAGTAAAATAACATAAATCTTTAAGGATGTAAGTGTAGACATTCTATAATTTTAATTCTTAGGGAAAATAAAGCAACTTACAAATGTTAAAATGATTCCTACATCTAGGATTAATATGTATCATAACTTAAAATAAAATTAGACATGTTGCATAGCATATTAGTGTACAACACTCAAAATACATGCTAGTGCATGTAAACAAGCTAAGCCACATACTTTGTCAAATCCATCATACATGTATTTAAATGTTTCAATATAGTTGTTATACCCCTAGATGTCTAAACGACTGATATCTGGTGTTATGTGCAACTGCTAAGGTAATCAAGTAGAGAGGGAGCTCTAAAATAGTATAAGGTTTATACAATATGGCTCCGTGCATAGTCTACACCTAAGTCTTCCTCTGCATATCATCTATTGAAATGACCTTCTGAAGCTTGTGAAAGTGGATTTGATTAAACTAAATTATTGAAGTGCAAGTTTTTCTATTATTGAAATTTACACAACAAAGAAATGAATGGAAAGACGAATGGTGACAATAGCACCCTGTTATTGGTGAAGAATTACAGAGAAATTACAAAATTAAAAATGTTATTGATTACAAAAATGGTTTCAAGCACATTCTTATAAATTGAGTTTTAATGTGGATACAATTTTGCATCTACCAATAATTTCTAGGGTGAAATACCAAATTATATATATATAATAATGCATTATTTAAAATCTCATATAATATTCAAATTATATTTTATTTAAAATACAAAATATCATAAATTAAATATTTCAAAATTTTTATTCCTAAAATTTCACTTGTATTTCAAGGCAAAAATATGGCCATACACAATCAAATTGGGTCCCACCATCAGAAATGGTAGGTGGGTAGGTGCTATGTATCCGCCGGAAATTATATTATTTTATTATTATTATAATTATATACTTTCCCATCAAAATTGTAATTACAATACATACAAAACACTTTCACTTGCACAAAATGTGGACATGTTTGGAGATTAAAACTAGTTAGTAGTTATAACTTTCTCAAAAATAATGAAATGTAATATACAATTGTTAAATATTAAAAATATTTTAAATATTTTATATAATTTTTAGTATATGTTTTATTGTTTGATATGTAGCAAAGTTCTATTAATTTAAAAGAAAACAATCCATCTTTAATGTCAACTTTAGCCGTGCATGCCATAGTATATTCAATCTTTTTAAGTTGTACAAGTCATTGTCCATCAAACAAGCAAATTATAAGGCAATTTGATAAGTTCTCAAATAAAATTGTTAAAACAACTTATAATACTTCAATTATAAGCATTTCTACTACAACTATAAACATCGAGGCTTGACATGTAATGGTAGCAGGAAAAAAAATATTAGATAAAAAGCTACGGGTGAGAGCAACTTTGACAACTTTTACAGCAGGTTGGTTAAATGATTGTGCAACACAAGTTTTGCATGATCTTAATGGTGGTGGTAGTTGTATATATGATGACACATCTTTAAAAAAAATTCATTTCTCTCTCTAATTTTTGCAAGATCCAATTCTATATATGCACATGTGTAAACACTATAAAGCATTGATTCTATTTAAGTGACAGCTATTTAGTGGTGGAGAAGAATCCATTGAGGTGTCAAGTAAGGCTATTGTAAATTGTGGAAGAGAATGAAAGAGCAAAAATATTTAATGAAAAAATCAACTACAGACATTATGGCCACGGAACAGGAAGAAACCAACTTTTCTACCCATAAGTTTGCACACAAAAGTAACAATGGTATTTATTTTTTTCCATTTCATTTCTACTCACATTTCACAAGGTTGCCTTGCCTTTTATAGACTGTTAAATGTGTGGATAGTTGTTATCATATATATGGTTTATGTCATGTGTCTTGTAGACAAAAATTTTCAATTTTTTTTTATTGTTATGATGGTTTTTAGATTCATGCCAAAAAGTGGAACTGATGTTAGTTACAAGTTTCAACTGTGTGTACATTTTGGGATATTCAGACCTTGTTCTAGTGCCTCTAGGATTGGTTTGGGGAATTATTGGCATGGTTGTTTTAGGTGCTTTCTCACTTTATGCCAATTTGCTTCTTGCAAATCTGTATATTATAGATGACCAATGCTTTATCAAATAAAAAGATTTAGTTGGTCATGTATTTGGTGAGTACTTAAACACTCTTCCTTGTAATATAGATTATATACAGAACTATGTGACTTGTTTCCTCTACAACTGATTGAAAAAAATTGAGATAAATTTTATAAATCATTTGTTTAAGCTCAGCCTAATGGGACTTGGTAAATTTATGATTCCAATGCAGTTGAGTATCATGTGAATTATCTATATTAACTAATCTAATTTTTTTTTCCAATAATAGTATTTGAACATATAATAGATGCTACTTTAATTAAGATGAACTTTATATTTAACCAACTTCCTTCAATGATTTTGGAACACATAGAAGTCAATATGCTATTTTCTGCAAAACTGGTAGTGGTGGGATTGTATATTATTTATCATGCAGGGAAGAAAATGTACTATATAACCTAGGCTATATGGTTTGCACATTTCATAATCTACAATATGGGGTTCCTCTACTTTTTGGGAGAGCTCTTAAGGTACTCCATTTTGGCAGAATGATACATCAATTCATGATAACTCAAAGTCGATTGAAGGCTTGTTCAATAAATCCATGAAGTTGCTAAATTTTACTATGATTTACTATGATCTTTTTCACCTTGTCCATGGTTCCACATTTTGCATACATGTCTACTAGGGCAATTGCAACCACAACATCTGACAAAATTTGATGCAGAGGCATCCACACTAAAACCTTGACATACAGCATGTATGTCTACAACCCATCATCATCATCATCATATTTTCTCTTGCCGACCGATATCCTCCTGCAGACAAACCTTGCAGTACCATTACCTTTCGGAGGCATTTTGTCAACCTCTCACTCCTCTACCTCTATCCTTTCAGTGACAGAATCAACACACAACAGCCCAGACCTTTTGCTGAGCTCTGATACCACTATGATGCAGAGGCATCCACACTAAAACCTTGACATACAGCATGTATGTCTACAACCCATCGTCATCATCATCATATTTCCCTTAACACTGTCAGCATCATCATATTTTCTCTTACTGACCGATATCCTCCTGCAGACAAACCTTCGACCTTTCGCCTGTCAGCAGCATCATCATATCTAGCTATCGGCAGCATCATCATATTCGGCAAGCGCAAACATCCTCCTGATGTTCACTGTTCATCTTACCGCCAAACGCTTTCTACAGCATCATGATGTTCAACATCATGTTCATCAGCAGGATATAAAATATCCGGTTCCCTCCATATATCCTGATGACGACAACTTCATGCACCTTTCCTTCGATGCTTACGTCACCCCGATATCCTGATGACGATGACGTCACATGCAGCTCCTCCAATATCCTGCTGCCTCGATATCCTGATGACGATTATCCTGATGACGATGACATCACATGCAGTTCCTTCAATATCCTGCTATCGGCCAAACTTAACATTATCGGCCCGCGATAGTTTTATCAACCCGATCTTCTACCTTATGCAGATACACTCTTCCTCGGCAACACCTGATGATGATCACCCCGAAACGCATTCACCTTATGCAAACGATTGCATCATCTTCACCTCCATCTACTCGGATGACGCCCGAAGTAACTGCAGGATATACACAGAAATATCCTGATGATGCCGTTGTGACGAATTTTCCAACCTTAGCAAATTTTGATCCGCCGAACCTCCTGGGGTGACCCGATCTGCTTCCTGGACAACTTTCCAGACTCTAACTATCAGTACGACCTAGCACATACCCATGCTAGGGTTCTCAACACCTCTTGATTGCGATCCTGCAAACATGCACATGAACAAACAAAAAATGCAAACTAAATCCTAAACTATTGTACATAGCCATTCCACCGATTCGACGAATCAACCGGTGGAATGGATCAGCGAATCCATGTAACCACCAAAACAACAAATAGATTACATAGTGGAATCCAAACAGAAAATTGACACAAACAGGATCTCTTTATTGATTTCAAAAGATGCAAATACAGTATTCTGTCTCACTCTCAGCAAAGTCTGATTGATGATCTGCAATACTGCTAAAACCAACTGATCCTAATGCATAAATAGGAATTCTCGCGAGTACTACCAACTCGATTCCCAGCGGCTGGGAGCTTCCAAGCGGCTGGGAGATCCCACCCAACAAACAGACTAAACAGCTGTCCAGACAACTACCTAAAAATAGAAAAGCACGGTCAACTTGGACCTTATTACATGCATTGGTCTTATAAGACCTTCTTGGAAACATTAACCAGACCTATAACAAACTAACTGCCTCATGGAGGCCAGCTGTCAGGTAGGTGCTCCTACACCAAAATTCCTCTATCCTTCATGCTTTGATGGATGTCCATACCTTGTTCCAAAGCTCCCATTTTGGCATAGGCAAGGAGGATACTGGCAAAGGTTGTGGAGTTTGGCTTTACACCTACCAATTGTATTTGCTTGAAAGTTTCTAAAGTCTTCTCAACAAGTTCAATTTGTGCACATCTTGCAATCATTGTAATCCATAAGACCACATTTCTTTAAGGCATTTTGTCAAATAGTTCACGTGTTTTGTCTAGGTTCCCACATTTTGCATATATGTCTATCAGGGCAATTGCCACTACGACATCTGACAAAATTTCTCCATCCTTTATGCATTGATAGATTTCTATACCCTGTTGCAAAGCTTCTATTTTGGCAAAGGCTAGGAGGATGATGGCAAAGGTTGTAGAATTTTGCTTTAGACCTGCCAATTGCATTCGCTTGAAAGTTTTGAAAGCCCTTTCAACAAATCCATTTTGTGAATATCCTGCAATCATTGCATTCCATGAGATTACATCTCTTTGAGGCATTCTGTCAAATAGTTCATGAGCTTTTTCTATACTTCCACATTTTGTATACATGTCTACTAGAGTATTTCCAACTACAGTATTGGACAAAAATCCCCATTTCATTATGCTTTGATAGAGGTCCATACCGTGTTCCAATGTTCCCATTTTGGCACAGGCATGGAGGATGCTAGAAAAGGTTTGTGGAGTTTGGCTTTACACCTGCCATTTGCATTTTCTTGAAAATTTCTATATCTTTTTCAACAAATTCATTTTGTGCATATTCTGCAGCCATTACATTCCATGAAGCCACAATTCTTTGAGGCATTTTGTCAAACAGTTCATGGGTCTTCTCTATGCCTCCACATTTTGCATACATGTCTACTAGGGCTGTTGCATCTACAAAATCTATCAAAATTCCTCCTTTTTATGCTTTGATGGATGTCCAAACGCTCTTCAAACACTCCCATTAGTACAGGTTGTTTGTACACTGGCAAATGTGAACTGATGAAAAAAAAACTGATAGAAAAAAGAATGGTAGGCGTCGGGAAGACAAAATTTGGACTGGCATCCGACAACTTTCCGGCATGAGATAATTTTCTGGGACAAAAATGTCCCACATATAAGCCTATCAGCTAATAAAAATCTAGAAATCTATGACTACATTTATGCCATTTATAATACCTTTATGGCATATAATGCCTTCATTGAGATATGTATTTTTTTTTTAATAAAAGTCTTATATTTGAATCATTTATTTGAAATTTGAAAAAAACAAAAATATGATTTTTGCACTGACTGTTTGCAGCATCATCCAATAGAAAAGAAGATAAATCACTTTTTTTACAGTTATAAAATAGGAAAAATGAATTACAAACTATAGTTTTTTTGCTCATTCTTTTAATTCTACATGACTATTAGCTAAGCAGGTTGAAATACTTGCATCGATGCATTAGTAATCCTGCCTATGTAGGAACTAAAAATTTCATGAATATAATATATAAACAAATTTTATAAAACTATTTTATACAATTTAATTAGAGCTAGCTTTTAAGAGAGCAAACCTCCCAAAACTCTTTTAGCATTGGCGTATTGGGTGAAAATTGCTTTCAAGTTAGCATCATTCATTCACGTTTATTAAACGTACGTCACCTCAGGATGTCGTGCATAAATGTAAGTACCCAAAAAGTAAAGTTTAGGGAATTCAATTTTCAAGCTCTTAAAATTGACTCACAATTACTTTAGAAAGAAGCCATAAAATTACATGGTCAACATGTTTATAATCATATAACTTTTTTATAAGATAATTTAATAAAGATCGAAACTAGTTAAAATTCTAGTGTGATACATTACACTGGCTTAGAAAACAATTATTTTTTAAGTCATGATTTTGAATATTAATCGCTGGTTATATTGGATTTTGTATGTTATGGCACTTTAATGATTAAGTTTTTCTTCTATGTTGATTATAAAATTATTATTTTGCGGGAAATTGTAGAAGGCAAGGTAACATGGTTCTTATATATAGAAAAAAATTATAGGCTCTTGGCCTATATCCTTATTTAGTTTACTCGCTAAATTAGCCAATCAAGTGGAATATGGAGGAAAAGTTGTGTATTATATCAATGTTACAGGAAGCTCACTATCAAAAACTCATATGGTCGTTGGTCATTTCCCTATAGAGGGCTACTTAAAATGTATCTTATATTAGGGACATTAAATTTTACAACTCTAATGACAATCATTTGTAACCTCAAGAGTCCATCATTGCAAATAAATTATTTTGCAATAATTTAACTCTTGGCTTTACAATAGTAATTTAGAATGGAGTCATTACATCTTTGGAGATCTTGGAGGAGATAATCTTGATTGTCTCAATTAATTAGTAGTTCATGGAAGTAAACAAGTCATTAATATATCTATGTTTTTGTTATGTGAATCAATTAAAATTAAAAAGTTAATAAAGTTATGTCCAGACAATTTTTTTATTAAGCTTGTATAATTCAAATACGTTTTAATATTTTTCTTTCAATTAGAAGTTCATAATTTTAATTTGAACAATTTTATTATAAAATTTGTAAAGTTTTTAAGAAAACTATATAAAATTTTTACATCAACATGTTTGATTAATAATGAATTAGACAACAAAATATGAAGATTACAAAAACTAGAGCCACATATATAATGTGCATACCAATAAATTTTATTATGAGTTTTTTAATTTAATTTTTAAAAATATTTGGTTGTTTTAGAAAGCATATCATGAAAAGAAGTTATCATACTCATTAAATCAAAATCTACTACTACCTCAACATTATACATGAGGCAATCATGCATGTTAATGTATGTTTTTCAATGATAGAAATGGAACGTTGAGCCATCAAATTATAAGCTCACACATCACTATGAAGACTTACATTAACCTAAATATTTGCTAAGGGAAAAAAATCATTATCCTGCTCTACCACTCTATTTCACCAAATTGGTGAAGTGGGATTGTTAAGAGAACTATCTTTTTAACACAAAATTTGTGAAATGGTCAATAGGGATTTCAAAATATTCTTCTCTTATTGAAAGGTCTATATTTTGAAGTAACGAGCTATGAGGATTTTTTCATGCCAATAAATAGAGACCCATGAATTAGAAGCTATGGTTGTTTAAACATTGTACCAAAGAAGATTCTTCCATGGAGTTGATCTTTGCAATGATCTAACAATCCATTTAGCTACAAGAAATATCCCTTGTGTATATGGATGAATAATAATAAGACAACCACATTCTTTAGGCTAAATATAGTGTGTCGAAGATAAGACCTCCATCCCTTTTTGTTACACTAGTTGTCCCAAAAGAAGCTCTTGATGAGATTTGTTAGTTGAATTTATCAAGATTTAGAGGAAAACCAACATCAAAAAATGTAAACATGGCTAGTTAAAATAATTATATTGGCAACATGAATTTTGCTAACCATTGAAAGTAATTTGTTTACCGATAATAATAATTTCTTTATTTTTATTTTTTCAAGATACCATTTCCACACATCTTTTAAGGAAACTCCAAGGTTGAAGGGGGTGAAATACTCAAGTTTACCTATGGACAACTATGATATTGAAGCAACATGATACACATCTAATATATTATGGGTATCAAATATTTCTTCCACTAAATTTTGAATTAACAACATACTATGATTTGTAAAATGGGAGTTCAAAATCACAACATTACTAAATAGTGAAATGCCTTTGTTTAGATTTTGTTGTTTGACATGTGTAGGAGATAAGCTCAAGGACATTAGTTGTGAGCACATATGGGTAAGGTGTTGGTGGAGACTCTTTTCAAATTGATCTTTGAACTAAGAATGCAATAGACAAGGACATTGATGACTAGTTTAGCATTACTATCCTTGAAAAAATGTTGAACATGAGAAATAATTCTTTGACCAAAACCAAGCCACTTAAGCATTAATTATAAATGAATTTTCATGCAATTCTATCATAATCTTATCAAAATCTATTTTAACTAAGAGTAAATTTTGTGTAAATTGGTGTGCCCACTAAATCAATTCCTAAGCTAAAATAAGATTATATAGAATGAATCTTCCTCCTAAGATCCTAGTTAGTTTTAGATCCAGATGATCTATTAAGTTGTAGACTTGATACATATGGCTATGGATTTATCTTTAATATAATATGTAGTATTTAAGAGAGTAGCAAGCCTCTACCTTGAAATTGTATTAGAATTTTTATCTTTTAGAAAGATTCTACTGACGCTTTGATGTTGGGTCCAAGAGAACCTTTCTCATAGGCTCCCAAGTACATTGCAAGGAAATCCATTAACATGTAAAGTGATAAGGATTTCAAGAATTAAACTAGGATCCTTTCTATACCTAGTATTTTTTTCATTAGGCATGTCTTATATTGCTAAATGAAATTCTTCAATCATAAATGATCTATCAAGCACCTAATGTTGGTCTATGTCTAATCTGGATGGGATACATTTTCCAACAAATTCTTTGGTAATCTCATGAAGAGGATCACTCCAATAGTATCAACAAAAATATTCTAGAAATGGGCACCTCTTTTTATAGTGCTAAAAATGGGCCCTTGATAACGAATTTCCAAAAGTATTTAACAAGACTTTTATTTATTTTACTTATTTATCATTTAAAAATGTTTTTTATATGCATTTTAATACTAATGTTTGAAAAGACCTTTTATTTTAATTATAATAATATTATTAAGTTTCCCTTAAATTTATAAATTACTTGCCCCAACTTAAATAATATTATTAATTATTTTAAAACTAAAAAGGTGACATGATAGTCTATCCTTCCTAGAATTTCTTGCCCACAAGCAATTGTAAACCCAAATGATGAATCATGTTGTAATATCCATAGGTTCTAGATCCTATAGCTGTCAAATAAAACATTTTTTCTAAAGAACACCAAGCATACTAGAATTCTCAAATACCATCATGCCAACACTATGAATCATGCTATAGCATCTAGATCTTGTTTATGTCAAGTGGAACAAATCATAACAAAAATCACATTTAAGTGTAAACTTAAATACTTGATTCACATTATATCATATAGTTTTATTAATTTCATTCGAGTGGGCTTTGAATATAAAGGATTTTTTCATTAATTCCATTTAATTCTACTAGAATGATTGGTGGAGCTCATTGAATTCTAGTTTACCATTATCATCCTTGAAAAGAAATTGAACATGAGAAATAATTCTTTGACCAAAAACCAAACCACTTAAACATTAAATATAAATGTTTTTTCATACAATTCTAACACAATATTAGCAAAATCTAGTTTAACTAAGAGATAATTTTGTGTAAATTGATGTGCCCACTGAACCAACTCCTAAGCTAAAACATGATTATCTAGAATGAATCTTCCTCCTAAGAACCTATTTTGTTTGAGATGGATGACCTATTAAGCTATAGACATGATATGTCTAGCTATGGATTGAGATTTAATCTTATATGTAGTATTTAATAGAGTAGTAGGTCTCCACCTTGAAATTGTATGAGCATTTTTATCTTTCTAAAAAAATTAATGAACCCCTGATGTTGGGTCCAGGAGAACCTTGCTCATAGGATTCCAAGTGCATTGCAAGAAAATCCATTAACATGTATGGTGATAAATATTTAAATAATTCAATTGGGACCATATCTATACCAATTCTTTTTTCATTAGACATTTCTTATATTTCTAAATGAAACTCTTCAATCATAAAGGATCTATCAAGAAACTAATGTTGGTTTATGCCAAAATTGGAATGGATACATTTTATAACAACTTCCTCAATAATCTCCCAAAGAGAATCACGCTAAGAGTGATCAACAAAGAGATTCTAGAAATAGGTGCTTCCTTTTATAGTGCTAAAAAATGGTCCCTTGAGACCAAATTTCCAAAATATTTAGAAATACTTTTATTTATATTTGAGTGTTTTAGGCTTTAAATGTGTAAATTTTTTTCCTCAATATTTCGAATCACACTATGTGATCCATCATCAAGAAGTAGACATCAAGAGAAGAGAATTAGAAATTACAAATTTGCAAATCTCAATAGGCTAAATAGAAAGAGGGAGGGGGGGAAGTGGCTCAATAGCCAAGAAACCACAAGGAAATTTTATATATATATATATATATATATATATATATATATATATATATATATATATATATATATATAAGTGTATACTTAAACGGTTGATTCACATTATGTCATATAGTTTCATTCATTTCATTCAAGTGAGCTGTGAATATAGAAGAATTTTTTGTTCATTCCATTTAATTATGCTAAAATGATTAGTAAAGTCCATTTAAGTGTATACTAGTCTGTGTCTATAAATTGTATAAATTGAAGAGTTGGCTCAAAGGCATTGATCTAGGGAATGACTGGTTTATTTTAGCAATCAGAGCTAGTGCTTATTTGAGGACATGTTTATCATATTACTTTATTGGTCTTTGATCTATTTGATAAAAGAATACAACAAAGTCATTGAGTTTGCTAAACTCATCCATGGTCTCAGTTTCTTCCATTCATCTGCATGCCAAGAAGATGCTTGATTGCAAATAAAGGAAGAAGTCATTTAAGGTGGATTTGATATTATGAATCTTTGATATGGCATACCATTCAAAAATGAAAAAGTAATTTTTTTAGAAAATTAACAAGACATTTTTCACTAGAATTTCTCTTGTAGTTGCCTTTAGAACTTGTAATTTGAGGTCAACTATGAAAAATTATGCATATAATCCTTTCAGTAAAAGTTCATTATGAACTATGGAGATTCAAAATTTCCAATTGTAAAATATTAGTCTAATTGGAGATGAAATTTTAATAGGGTTATAATTAGACATCATAGCTAATTCCATTATGCTAGTGAAAGAAACAATATAATCATTATAACCAAAATTTAATGAAAGAAAATCCTTCAAAAAATGCTATCTATAAGAAGTTAATATTTTTTTTTTATATTGTTAATCATTTACAAATATTCTTCTCAACTCAACATCAACATGAGACTAATACAAGCTCTTGCAAGCACAACCATGAGACTAATAAAAGCTCCTTTCGAGCAACCACACTAGAAACCACTTATGGAAGACCAAGAGTCACAACTTAGAAATCCATTTATTAGATGTCCCTTGGGATTTGAACATGGGTCTCCACAATGAAAAATCAATGCTTTAACCAATTAAGCTCAACCCCTTGGACTGAAGTTAATCTTTTTAGCAAAGAGAACACTTATAATATGACGCAATTAGAGTGGCTTTATAAATTCATATAATGTCATTTAACTACAAAATGATGTGTTTGTCATTTATTTCTACTTTCATTTCCTTTGACAAAATTGTGGTTGAGCTCTTATACTAACCATGTGAAGAACATGCCTCTTAACCATTATAACTAGTAGATTTTCCTTGTTTCCCTTAGTTTTATTATACCACTTGGGGTTTTCATGTCTATGGTTAAGATCTTTGAGACTGTAGATTCAACCTATTTGGTGGTTTTTGCATGCTCCTCATATCATTATATTTTTCCTCATCTCATTCCTTTTTTAGTTCCTCTTTTCATTTTGGTTAGCACATGTTTTTCAAGTTTTTATGAAACATCTATAGATATAGATTTTCATGTACCTCAATCATTGTCCCCACATATGTTGACAACCATTTACTTTAGCTAGCTTTTCAACCAATTAATTGTTGCTGTGAATGGGGTATATTATCTAGTCGATTTACCTATTAGGTCCTATAAACAATCTATTACTTATGTTTACTTAAGGCACACTCAGGATAGTTATGTCTTTGTGTCTCATGTCAAATGATTAACATTTGTCATAATTATATGTTTTCCTATCACATTACCTTACTTATATAAGCAAGATCCCTCATGTACTTTATATAATAATATCATTTTGCATCCATAATCAAGAAATTCATCCTCTTGCTACTCTTTTGTGGAAGGTTATTTATGATTTTAGAGGTGATCCTAGGAGCTTGAGTCCATTGGTGACTCTTACATGGTATCAAAGCTTTAGATCTAGAAGCCTTATCTCAAATTTGGGAGTGATTCATGAAGGATCTTTTGTTGGGTGTATTTTTAGGAAAAAAGACCCCACCATCAAGTCCATTAGACTTGTGAAATGAATTTTTATATAAAAGAATTCATATTTTCGTGTCATAAATTTTATGGCTATTTTTTGAAGGCTTGATAAAAATTTGCAGCCAAAAGTCTATACTATCCATACAAAATCTATATAATATAGTACTACACAAATTTGTATGGCTAGACAATCATTGTACTAGACATAGGCATTAGTAGGTGTAGTTGGTAGAAAACTAGAATATTATGTATTAATATTCCCTATGTCAATATTCTATCTACATTAATGGTGTAACATGCCTTCTCATAGTACTCAAAATTAAACACACAATTTACTTAGAATGTAAGAACATGAAATACAAGAATTGAATATATTTTTAAAAAAATCATTTGATAAACATCAATAATTAAAAGTACATCCTTTCTAAATATTTTTCAAAACTTAAAATTCCATATATTCAAAGATAACTTGTAGTGATAGCTTTTCATTTTACATTTACACATACCTTGTGTTGGGTCCCAATATTGTAACTCCACTTCCTAGGACAAAATCACACTCACAAGGCTAGGGTTGTCATCATGTAAGCATGATTAGTGCATAAATAGAATATGGAGGGTTAAAGGTCAACTCTACGGGAGTGGGTTTCATCCCCTACACTTCGAGCTCAACTTAGAATCTGGAGGGATTTTATAAGGGGCATACCTGAATAGGTATTAAGTTCAAACTAGATTAACAACTAAAAACATGGGCAACCAAACCCAACTCATTGTCTTGGTTCGTAAATCTATTAGTGAACCAAGAACAGATGGTTGTCATAAAAACCCCTATATAGTTGATACATCTATGAATGTACATGCATAGGAAGGTTGGTTTTTCCCCTAAACCATAGGTGAATGATTTTGTCTATTTAAAAGAGTGATTGATCCCTCTCCAATATGGACTAGTGCCTACTCCATTGGGTAACAAAGACATATAATGGAAGGAGGAAAAGAATACACATCATAGGATCAATAGAATTAGACATACATTCACATATATGACTTTAATAGATCATATAATGGATATACTTAATAATCCAAAATGGAACTACAATGATTCATATGCAACAAAAGAATGACAAACACAAAGCGTTGTATTAACTTGGATGTTGTCACACATCTCCAAACCTCAGTTACAATCATACCAGCAAATGTGGCAAGGAAAACATATAATTCTGCATTTATACATTTACCAAAATCACTACAAACTCCCATAGAGACATACCATTATAGTCATATTTGTATTACACAGCCTTCCTACACTATGTTGAATACATCCCTTCACTAACAAACTAGACAAAATGTGTTTTGGTGTCAGAGAACACTCCTTAGGCACTCCTAGACTACACAATTGGCTCAGTGACCAACCCAAAAAATATCTTTCAATCATGTATATATAGTAATGAGTTCCTCTATAACTCCTAGACATTGGGAAACTAGTCAACAAGCCAAGCCCATGCTATAATAAAACCTTGACATAGTCATCTGTTAGAAAATTAACAGATCTAAAAATGTCCATGCCCCGGTGTCCTTCAAGAATGAAAGTACCCGTAGAAAGATTTGGCTACTAGGACACTTCATACACTCATTCAATTTTTATCCTTTTGGATTGAAGATTTATACTGTTTCAACTACGTGTAACTGACCCTGGCCTACAACATATTAATGCAGAGTACAGGCCTGTAGGTTTCATCAATCATGGCATAAATTTAGGAGATCACCTCTTCAAAGCTTTTAACACTTAAATAGTGTTGTTCAATTTTTACTTACAATCCCATTCATCTTTATCATTATTGGGCCATCTAGTTTCTTGCTGCTTTTTCTCCTTCAGTCAACAAATTGTGACTTTCATGATGTCACAACCCACATTTGGGGTTTTAATTTGAATTAGAATACTATATCCAAAATTGTAGATATTTTATTTTCAAATAACAAAAAAAACTAGCTAAATTAAGTAATAAAAATATAGCCCATTTAAAAGAAAAAAATAATAACAATTTCAAATGAATAAATGAGGTGAGGACAATTCTAGAAAGAGCCATAAATGAGGAATTTCCCCCCCCTCATCCTCAAGTCAAGACTCCAATTTATGAGATAAGTCCTTTTTCTCCTTGAATTTAAGACCATTGCAAAATTTGGGAAAATATTTATGAATTACAAGATTCCTTTTCCAAAAAAATTAAATAGCAATCTGGAAAATGGAAAGGAGAATTTAAGTTGAAGACTTGACTGAAGACTTGGAACTTCCTCCCTAAAGGTTGAAATTTTCTATAAATTGAATGGATTTTTGAGGAAGAAGACAATCATCTCTAGTTTGGGAGTGCTAGAGAAAACTGTAAGAGTTCTCCTCCCCTCACTTTGTTTTCTTTCTTTTTAAAGTTTAGTTTTTGAATGTTTGTTAATAAATTTTAGATTTATTTTGATAGCATGTTTCAAACTATGTATAAGTTTTGATGAATGGCAAATGTTTTAAAATTTATCTTTACACCTGTCAATTGCATTTTCTTGAATACATGCACACATGGATGTCTATAGGACTATACCATGTTCCAAAGCTCCCATATTGGCACAGGTGGGGAGGATTCTAGTAAATGTTGAGGGGTCTAGCTATACGCTCACCAATTGCAATTGCTTTAAAATTCCTAAGGTCTTTTCAAGAAAAACCTATTTTGAACGTACCCTACAGATCACATTTTGTGAGTCATTTTGCCAAATTGCTCTGCCCTATCTAGAATTTCATGTCCTACATACATGTCTATCAGAGGATTTCCAACTATAATCTCTATCAAAAAATTTCCTTCTGATCTTTCCATACCTGTTCCCACGCATCCAGGCATGAAGGACATTGTCAAAGCTTG
This sequence comes from Cunninghamia lanceolata, assembly GCA_027924645.1. NCBI lineage: Eukaryota > Viridiplantae > Streptophyta > Pinopsida > Cupressales > Cupressaceae > Cunninghamia > Cunninghamia lanceolata. The sequence continues at coordinate 4,099,343 of BSBN01001957.1, forward strand.
TGGAATCTAGCTTTACGCCTGCCACTTACATTTTCTTGAAAGATCCTAAAAGCCTTCTTCCATGAACCCATTTTGCAGACTAGTTTCTTTGAGTAATCCTAATCAACAATTCATGTCCTTGGTCTATGCTTCCACATTTTGCATACATGTCTACTAGGGCACTTGAACCTACAACATCGACAAAATTCCTCCTTCCATTATGCTTGATGCCTTCAGCTTCCAAGCTGATTTCTCCAACTTTGTATAGATCTCCTCCATCTATAATTGAGATCCGTCTCCTATATAATGAGCATGTATTAATTTATGCCTTCAATCCAACTACATCTAGTGATCTGGTTAACTCATCATTTATCGATTTGAACCTCACCACACCTGCCCACTTTTGCATAGATGTTGGAGAGAAAAAACATGATTTGTTGCTATAAATACTCCTAAGCCTATATTCATATGTGATCTGCTGACACCTAGAAAACACATCTGCACAATCAACTGTAGTTGTAATACAATAAGGGTTACTCATATGATCGAAGTATATACAGCTCTCATCCACTAAACATGTATGGCTGCATATAGTTCTAAGTGTTTGAAAATCATTGAAGGAAGTTGGTTAAATATGAAGTTCATCTGATGAGATTAAAATAGTATCAATTAGGTGTACAAATACTATGATAGAGAGATAATTCACCTGATGCTTATCTATTTTGGAATTATAAATTTATCAAGTTCCATCAGGCTAAGTTTAAAACAAATGATTTATTAAATTTATCTCAATTTCATTTTTAATCATTGCAATCCTTGAGACAATCTTTGTTTGAGGGATTTTGTCAAACAGTTTGCATGCCATGTTTGGATCCCCCTTCCATTATGCTTTGACCAATGTCTGTGCCCTATTCCAAAGCTCCCATTTTCACATAAGTTGGAGTCTGCTGGCAAAGGTTGTAGGATTTGGGTTATAGCTAACAATTAATTTGCTTGGAAGTTTTTATAAGCCTTTTCAACAAATCCATGATTGTAGAACCTACAATCATTGCATTCCATGAGTGACGTCTCTTTAAGGTATTTTCTCAAACATATCATGTGCATTGTCTCTACTTCTATTTTTTTTTGTAGACATGATTGCCAGAGCACTTCAAACCTTAATATCTAATAAAAAATTGTGCTTCCATTCTACTGTGATTGATGTCCTTGACCTACTCCAAAGCTCCCACGTTGGCACTGGCAGAGAGGGTGCTGACAAAGGTTAGGGAATTTGAATTTACATCTATCAACTTTAATTGCTCAAAGTTTCCAATGCCTTTTTAAACCAAATTCATTCTGTACAAATTTTACAAACATTGCATTCCATGAGGCCACACTACTCTGAGGGATTTTGTTAAATAGTTTATGTGCCTTGTCTAAAATCCATGTTTTACATACACCTTTACTAGACCATTTCCAACTATAATATCTGGTAAAAATTCCCTACCATTATGTTGTCTTTACCCCATTCCAAAGCTTCAATTTGTATACATGCAAGTCTCTAGGGATGGCATTACTCTAGAAGAAACTTCTCAAATTTCATTTTCTCCTTGACTTTGTATAATTTCATAGTAATCATAATCCTCTTTCTCATCTCTTAAGTGTGTTCTATCATCAAACTACAATGCTAGGGTTCCTTTGTAAGCCAACCATTCCTTTGTGGATCTCTTAATATCCTTAAGAGATAGTTTATCATCTAGCTCATTATTAAATTTCTCAATGGCAATGGTATTGGTGGAATTGATTTACTTCTCCATCACAATCAATCCATACATCCTCAACAAATAGACCCCATGTATTGTACTTGTCATCTATGGGCTTCTCATCATGTATATATATGAAATTTTTTTTAACTTTTTTTTTTAATGAGGAATTATTACCTTATCCTCCCTTTATTATCATAACATCTATGAAGTATAAACTAAATGACTTAATCATGTTACCAATTGTAGGAATTGACATGAAATTGTAATTTTCACCCATGAGCTTTAATTGGTTAGATAGAATTCTCGCTATCTTTTACTTAATATTGATGTAAATGATTTAAAAGATGAAAGTAATAACATAATAAAATAAAGGAATTAATGGCATAAGGTAAACTAGTGTGTAACAAAGTATAAGAAAAATAAATTGCAAAGGGTAAGTTATACATGGCAAATATACGAATAAATATATGCAATAATACAACCACAGAGAGTTATGATGCCAAATAAGAGATACAAGGGTAGCTTATATACAAAGAATTTTGAGAGACAACTATACAAGACAAATCCATAAAAAATAGATCTATTAACATAAGATTATACTTATATATGATATAGAGATAGGGACTTATATTGAGGAGTTGTTATCTTGACTATGGTGGTGGATTATTATGTTACTATTAATACTCAACCTAAGCTTCTTGGTCCACCTTAATATTCTAACTGGTTTTTCTTACTATGATTAAGATTAGGTATCAAGTTAGATGTCACACTTAAACCTTGGTAGGGTCAAGAAATTGTATCTCAATTGATACGATGTATGTATGCATTATCACGCATATAGGGTATGAGGGATAGATATGTATATCTTTTATATTATGAGTCTTATCAAAAGTGCATGAAACAAGTATATGGTGAATTCATTATCATATCATATCTTAGACTATGTGAATTTCTAAATGATCGAACAGGGGAATTATTGGTTTAAGGATGACCGAGTACAAATGCTTGGAATTGTGATAAAATAAAAAGGAATTGTTGAAATTGTATATGGATCTAGTAGTTGAACTAGTTTGACCTAGATTAAATTTTACAAATTTCTTTTCTATTTATGAATCTTTCTAGTCATATGTTTATGCTTTTCTAGTTCTATTCATTATGATCAAGCATCTTTTATCTGCATTTTGATTAAGGAAGTATTTCCCTTTATCAACTATTATTATGCAAGTTTTTCCTTTGCTACTAGATAGGTGAACCTTGTAAATAAACATCCAAACTCAAACAAATCGTAGTATTCAGTATTTATGGTACCTCTAGGTCATGTTTACGGGTAATGCCGTCACATTGAACCAAGTACCTTGCACCTAACATAGCTGCAACAACAACATCTGGGCACCGTCCCTCTAAATCATTGGGGAGTAATAAGGGACATGTCAAAGTTAAATCCATAGGAAGGGAAATCTCCTTGGATACCTCACTAACAAGATCAAAAAAAGAAAAGACGAGTCTATCAAAAATAGTTGTACGACGATCAACAAAAAGACCTCGTCAGGGAAATATGTGTGTTAGGTAAACTATTCACACATGAAAACCTAAACCTCAAACACTCCCAAGAGGTGTGTTTGCAAAATAGTTTCATAGGAATTCAGTCCATTGTGTCACTCGAGTGGGTGGTAGTCGGTGAAGAGCTGTGTATCCATTCATAGTTACATCAAACATAGTGCAAGACAGAGCTACATATTCGCATTGCCCATGTCGATCGCATCTGAAGAGGGCCTTGATCCCATGGATGCAGGGTATGTAGGTAGTCTGGATGGTGAAGGATGCCCCCAGTACTCAGGTCCCTCAGATATAGGATACTCTTTTATGATCAACTTCGTAATCTTGATCCCTAGTTTAAAGGTTATCTACGTACCTTAAGAACTCTCCTAGTACTCAGAAGAACCCCTAGGGAGGATTACTTATACCTGACTTTGCTGTAAATTGAGGTGAGTACAAGTTGATGTTATATGTTCCCTAGTTGACATCCTCAGTACAGTGTCTGGGCAGACTGTGGTCCCTTGGAAGTGACTCATGAACCCATATTGGTCCCGAGGGAGTTAGAAGTTTTGGCCACTGTTTGTTCTACCCCGTATCAGGTAGTGATAAGGTCCGTTTGACCTAGTTCCATATGAACCTATTTACCCAAAGGGTAGAAGAGCCCAGGTTGGCTTAAGAATATCCCATTTCAATATATGGCCCATATTGGCCAAAGTTTTATTGAGTACTCAATCAAAGTCTTGATATATCACATATGAACTTGCTAATAAGGTAAATATTTTTGAAAAATAGTGTTTGGACCAAGCAGGTCCTTACATGTGGTATCAGAGCATGGTTCAAACACTCAGCCTGGAGGCCTACTAAATCAAAATTGATAATAATTGGTATATAAGATAAGAATTGTAATAGATTTAATTACAGTCAATTTGCATGTTGTAAACCAAAAATTGTTGCAAGTGGTAAATCACCTCTCTCCTTGTTTTTAGAATTAAAATGGCAAAAATTTGTGAAAATTGCATGGAGAGGAACTAGTCAACCAAGAACCAACTAAAAAACCACCTAAGAATCCAAATGCCATTATAGAAGCAATTATTAACTTGTTGATAGAGTAGAGAGAAAAATTGGAAAACCTTGAGAAAATTGTACAAGACTTGAAGACTAGATAGGGGACCATAGAAAACATTCTGGAACTTGAAGATGAACATCAAAGTGAGGAATTACCCATAGCTCAAACAACAAATGAGCCAGAGGTTCCTAGGTCTCAGTAGGAAACCACCATCCTAGATATCTCACAAGACCTTAAGAAGATAACTCCTTTGAAATTTGATGGTTAACATGTGGGGGATGCTGCAGAAGGATGGCTCACTGAAATGAAAAAATATTTTGAGTTAAGGAACTACTCAAAGAATATTAAAGCAACTTGGGGAGCCTATCAATTGGAGGGAGAAGCTGCCAGTTGGTGGATAAACATAAAGGAACAATATTGCTATTCAAAGGGAAACCTAACTTGGAGGCAGTTTGTTAGCCACTTTTGTGAGAGATGGCTTCCACAACTATTTTATGATGAGAATATGACCGAGTTTCTGAATCTCAGACAAGGAAATCTCACAGTCCAACAATAATTGGATAGATTTGTGAAGATACTAAAATATATTCCTATCTATCAAAAGGATGAAAGATCTCCGGAAAGGAAGTTTCTTTTGGGGCTGAATACTAATATTGGGGTAGAAGTGGATATGTTTGCCCCTGAGAACATGAATCAAGTCTGGGAGAAGGCACTCAAACAAAAAATAAATTACAGGCACTATCGGTGGCAAACCAAAACTTTTAGGACAAGCAATTTTCCTTCAAAAGGAAACTATACAATAGGGGCAATAGAGGAGCTCAGAAGAATAAGAGGAGAGACTAGGGTAGAATAAAAGCTACTAGTAATCAGGATCACAGGAACAATTACAATGGTAATGCCAGAAGGAATGATTGGAATGACCCACCTTGAAGTTCTAATGGACCCCCTGGTGGATGTTTTATGTGTGGAGGCAATCATTATGCAAGGGATTGTTCAAAAAGGAATGGGTCCAATCAGCCACAACAACCCCGGCAACATCAAATACATGCTGTTATCAGGAATCAACAAACTCACCATCAAAATGTACCTATGGAGACAAAAGGTACACTTTTTGGTAAATCCATAACTATTCTGATAGATATTAGTTCCTCTGAGAATTTGATTTCCCTAGATTTGGTAAGCAAAATGTCTTTGCAAACTAAGAATATGGAATCATCATGGATGGTTCAGTATGGTGACAAGGCTGCACAGAGAGTGAACAAGTACATAAGAGGAGCCTTCATTAAGTTTCTTGAATTAGAAACCAATGTCGACTTATATGTCACACCCATGGGAGCCTATGATGTCATAATCAGAATAAGTTGGCTAACGAGTCATAAGGAAAAAGTAGATTGCTCTAACAAGGTGGTGGAGTTTGGAGATGATAAGGGATGTAGAGTTAGGATCTAAGGAATTTACAAACCTATATCAGTGGGGACCATTTCTGCTATGCAACTAAAGAAGGCAAGGCAAAAATGAGGAAATTAGATATTCTTAGTAGCTTTAGATGAGAAGGGAGAAGAAAAAGAAGCCCCTACCTTTAAGAATAGTCCATTCCTTTGGGACTGCAAGGATGTGTTTCCTGAAGAGCTACCTGGATTACCCCCAAAATGGGAATTCAATTTTTCAATCGATATACTTCCCAAAACCACACGTATATCTAAAGCCCCATATAGGATGAACACCATAGAACTCTAAGAGTTGAAAATATAGTTGCAAGAATTGCTAGAGAAAGGGTTGATAAGGCCTAGTGTATCACCTTGGGGAGCACCAGTCATATTTGTAAAGAAGAAGGATGGGACACTAAGGTTGTGCATTGACTACAAAATGTTGAATAAGGCTACCGTAAAGAACATATATCCCTTGCCTCGTATTGATGATCTATTTGACCAAATGAGAGGAACCTCAGTGTTCTCTAAAATTGACCTCCACTCGGGTATCACTAATTAAGGATAAAAGAAGAGGACATCCCAAAAATAGCATTTAGGACTAGGTATGGCCACTAAGAATTTACTTTTGTTCCATTTGGGCTAACAAATACTCCAGCTGCCTTTATGAATCTAATGAATAGTGTGTTCCATGATTTTTTGAATAAGTTTGTGATTGTGTTTCTGGATGACATCTTAATATATTCCAAGGATGAAGAGAAACACTTAACCCATCTACAGGCACTCTTACAAAGCTTGTGGAAGCATAAGGTGTTTGGGAAGTTATCCAAATGCTCTTTCTTTGAAAGAAGGGTTCACTATTTAGGGCATATCATTTCAATCGAGGGTATAGAGGTAGATCCTGATAAAGTAAAAGCCATCACTGAATGGCCTATACCTACAAATATGACCAAAGTAAGAAGTTTTCTGGGATTGGTAGGGCACTATAGGAGGTTTGTGAAATACTTTTCAAGGATAGCCAACCCAATCACATCTTTGCAAAAGAAGAACAAAAAGTTCATTTAGACTGAGCAGTGTGATAAGGTATTTCAGGTACTAAAGGAAAGGCTAATGTCATCCCCAATTCTAAAGGTGCCTGACCCTAATGGTAACTTCATAGTAGTAACAACTGTATCCATAGAAGGACTAGGAGGATTTATTTTCCAAGAGGAAGGTGTAGTGGCTTATGAATCATAGAAACTAAAAGTCCATGAAGTTAATTACGCCCCCCATGACCTTGAACTTATAGCCATATTTCATGCCTTGCAAAAAATGGAGACATATCTTGTTGGGAAAACCATTTGAGCTTAAAACAGACCATTAAGGACTAAAATATATCTTCACTCAACCTCATTTGAATGCAAGAGAAAGAAGGTGGTTAGAGTTCCTAAGTGAGTATGATTTTGAGATTGAGTATATCAAGGGGAAAGAAAATAGGGTGGTCGATGCTCTCAGCAGAAGGAGACACATAATGGCCATATCTAACTTACACATAGACCTAAAGTAAGAAGTATTCTCCAAGCATAAACATAACCCATGGTATGCTCTGGTTAAGGCATCTCTAGCTAATACCTCTATGGAACCTAAGTATTTGGATTATGCTTTTGATTCCAATGGGCTAATGAGGTACCAAGGAAGAATATACATTCCTGATAATGTAGAACTAAGGGGTATGATCCTGACAGAGGGACATAAGGTTCTATATTTAGGAGATCCAGGGCTGAATAAGATGTATGCAGACCTCAAAAGATTATATTTCTAGCCAGGAGTGAAGAAGGATGTGGTAGACACAATTTCCAGATGTCTAGAATGTCAGATAGTTAAGGTAGAACATGTACATCCGGCAAGACTTCTGTATCTGCATGATGTACCTTTCTATAAATGGCAAGTCATAAGTATGGATTTTGTCCAAGGATTGCTGATGACATCTCATAGGCATAATTGTATTTTGGTGGTAGTGGATAAACTCACCAAGGTACCCCACTTCATACCAGGAAACCTGACAGATGATGCACCTATAGCAGAAAAAAGGTTCATAAAGGAAATTTTTAGGTTGCATGGAATTCCTGAGAAAATCATCTCTGATAGAGACACAAAGTTTACTTCTAGATTTTGGACCACATTACAGGCTGCCTTAGGAACACAGTTGAATTTCAGCATAGCTTATCATCCTGAGACAGATGGCCAAACAGAAAGAGCCAACCAAATTCTGGAAGACCTCCTTCATATGTATTGCATGGATCAATAGACTAAATAGGAGGAATATTTGCCGCTAGTTGAGTTTGCCTATAACAACTCCTTCCAAGCAGCTATAGGTATGGCACCCTTTCAAGCTTTCTATAGGAGACCCTATCAAACACCCTTGAGTTGGGATAAACTGGAAGATAGGATCTTGGTTAGCCCTAGGATGTTAAAAGATATGCATATCTAGGTGCAACTTATTCGATAGAGGTTGAAGGAAGCCTCGAATCACCAGAAAAGTTATGCAGATAAGAATAGGACACCCTGAAGATTTCAAGTTGGTGAGAAGGTGTTCCTGAGAGTTTGACTTCATAAAAGTTCCATCTCTTTTGGAAAGAAATCAAATCTAGCTCCTCGCTATGTCAGGCCTTTTGAAGTACTTGAGGAAACCAATCCTGTATGTTACTGCTTGGCCTTACGTCCAGCACTGAGCTGAATTCATGATGTGTTCCATGTGACCTTGTTAAAAAGGTATATACCTAACCCTAAGCATATTCTTAATTAGAATGCCCTGCAAGTGGAACAACCCAGTACAATAACAATAGAGCCATGCAGAATCATCAAGAGGCACCAGTTCAAGCTCCACAATAGGACAGTGGACCAATCTAAGGTCTAGTGGGACTAGTACTCGCTTGAGAATGCTACATGGGAAGACATAGTGGAAATGCAACAACTCTATCCATATTTATTTTGAAAAACTCTAGTTAAATTATAAACTCATCAAAACTTTAAATTTTTCTTAAAGAATATGTTGTTTAGATGATATAGACAATTATACTTAGATGATACTCTATGATAAATTTCTTTGTTGAAAGATGGACTTTAAAATTAGACAAGTATACTAATGTAAGTGATGCTTATTTCTATGGACTTATATGTATATGTTTGACCTTATTTCTAACATGCATCGGGATGATGCATGAATTTAGGGGGGAAGGATGGCACAACCTACATTTGGGTTTTGAATTTGAATTAGGATACTATGTCCAAAATTGTAGATATTTTATTTTCAAATAACAAAAAAACTAGGTAAATTAAATAATAAAAATATAGCCCATTTAAAAGAACAAAATAATAAACAATTTTAAATGAATAAATGAGGTGAGGACACTTCTAGAGAAGAGCCATAAATGAGGAACTTTACCCCCCTCATCCTCAAGTCAAGACTCCAATTTATGAGATGAGTCCTTTTTCTCCTTGAATTTAAGACCATTGGAAAATTTGGGAAAATATTTATGAATTACAAGAGTCCTTTTCCAAAAAAAAAAAAATAGCAATATGGAAAATGGAAAGGAGCATTTAAGTTGAAGACTTGACTAAAGACTTGGAACTTCCTCCCTAAAGGTTGAAATTTTCTTTAAATTGCATGGATTTGTGAGGAAGAAGACACTCATCTTTGGTTTGGGAGTGCTGGAGAAAACGGTAAGAATTCTCCTCCCCTCACTTTGTTTTCTTTCTTTTTAAAGTTTAGTTTTTGAATGTTTGTTAATAAATTTTAGATTTATTTTGATAGTATGTTTCAAACTGTGTATAAGTTTTGATGAATGACAAATGTTTTAAAATTTATCTTTACACCTGTCAATTGCATTTACTTGAATACATGCACACACGAATGTCTATAGGACTATACCATGTTCTAAATCTCCCATATTGGCATAGGTGGGGAGGATTTTGGTAAATGTTGAGGGGTCTAGCTTTACACTAGCCACTTACAATTGCTTAAAAGTTTCTAAGGTCTTTTCAAGAAAACCCATTTTGAACGTACCCTACAAATCACATTTTGTGAGCCAAACTGCTCTGCCCTGTCTGGAATTTCACTTCCTGCATACATGTCTATCAAAGGATTTCCAACTATAATCTCTTTCAAAAAAATTCCTTCTGATCTTTCCATACTTGTTCCCACGCGTCCAGGCATGAAGGATATTGTCAAAGGTTGTGGAATCTAGCTTTACGCCTACCAATTGCATTTGCTTGAAAGATCCTAAAAACCTTTTTCCACGAACCCATTTTGCAGACTAGGTTCTTTGAGGAATCCTAATGAACAATTCATGCCCTTGGTCTATGTTTCCACAGTTTGCATACATGTCTACTAGGGCACTTGCGCCTACAACATTGACAAAATTCCTCCTTCCCTTATGCTTGATGCCTTCAGCTTCCAAGCTGATTTCTGCAACTTTGTATAGATCTCCTCCATCTATAGTTAAGATCTGTCTCCTACATAATGAGCATGTATTAATTTATGCCTTCCATCCAACTACATCCAGGGATCTGGTTAACTCATCTTTCATCGATTTGAACCTCACCACACCTGCCCACTTCTGCATAGATGTTGGAGAGAAAAAACATGAGTTGTTTCTGTAAATACTCCTAAGCCTATATTCATATGTGATCTGCTAACACCTAGAAAACACATCTGCACAATTAATTGTAGTTGTAATGCAATAAAGGTTACTCATATGATTGAAGTATATAAAGCTCTCATCCACTAAACTTGTATGGTTGCATATAGTTCTAAGTGTTTGAAAATCATTGAAGGAAGCTGGTTAAATATGAAGTTCATCTGATCAGATTAAAATAGCATTGATTAGGTGTACAAATACTATGATAGATAGATAATTCACCCAATGCTTAACTATTTTGGAATTATAAATTTACCAAGTTCCATCAGGCTAAGTTTAAAACAAATGATTTATTAAATTTATTTTAGTTTTGTTTTTAATCATTGCAATCCCTAAGACAATCTTTCTTTGTGGGATTTTGTCAAATAGTTTGCATGTCGTGTTTAGAACCCCCTTCCATTATGCTTTGACCAATGTTTGTGCCCTGTTCCAAAGCTCCCATTTTCACACAAGTTGGAGTTTGCTGGCAAAGGTTGTAGGATTTGGGTTATAGCTGACAATTAATTTGCTTGAAAGTTTTTAGAAGCCTTTTCAACAAATCCATGATTTGTAGAACCTGCAATCATTGCATTCCATGAGTGATGTCTCTTTGAGGCATTTTGTCAAACATATCATGTGCATTGTCTCTGCTTCTATTTTTTTTTACACATGACTGCTAGAGCACTTCCAACCTTAATATCTGATAAAAAATTGCCCTTCCATTATGCTATGATGGACGTCCTTAACCTACTCCAAAGCTCCCACGCTGGCACTGGTAGAGAGGGTGCTGACAAAGGTTAGGGAATTTGAATTTACATTTGTTGACTTCAATTTCTAGAAGTTTCCAATGCCTTTTAAAACTAAATTCATTCTTTACAAATCTTGCAAACATTGCATTCCATGAGGCCACACTACTCTAAGGGATTTTTTTAAATAGTTTATGTGCCTTGTCTAAAATCTGTGTTTTACTTACACATTTACCAGACCATTTCCAACTATAATATCTGGTAAAAATTCCCTACCATTATGTTGTCTTTACCCCATTCCAAAGCTTCAATTTGTACACATGTGAGAGTCTCTAGGGATGGCATTACTCTAGAAGAAACTTCTCAAATTTCATTTTCTCCTTGACTTGGTATAATTTCATAGTAATCATAATCCTCTTCCTCATCTCTTAAGTGTGTTCTATCATCAAACTACAAGGCTAGGGTTCCTTTGTAAGCCAACCATTCCTTTGTGAATCACTTAATATCCTTAAGAGATATTTTATCATCTAGCTCATTATTAAATTTCTCAATGTCAATGGTATTGGTAGAACTGATTTACTTCTCCATCACAAGCAATCCATACATCCTCAACAAATAGACCCCATCTATCATAGACTTCTCATCATGTCTATATATGAGATTTTTTTCAACTTTTTTTCTTAATGAGGAATTACTACCTTATCCTCCCTTTATTATCATAACATCTATGAGGTGTAAACTAAATGACTTAATCATGTTATCAATTGTAGGAATTCACATGGAATTGTAATTTTCACCCATGAGCCTTAATTGGTTAGATAGAATTCTCCCTATCTTCTACTTAATATTGATGTAAATGATTTAAAAGATGAAAGTAATAACTTAATAAAATAAAGGAATTAATGGCATAGGGTAAACTAGTAGGTAACAAAGTATAAGAAAAATAAATTGCAAAGGGTAAGATTATACATGGCAAATATACGAATAAATATATGCAATAATACAACCACAGAGAGTTATGATGCCAAATAAGAGATACAAGGGTAGCTTATATACAAAGAATTTTGAGAGACAACTATACAAGACAAATCCATAAAAAATAGATCTATTAACATAAGATTATACTTATATATGATATAGAGATAGGGATTTATATTGAGGGGTTGTTACCTTGACGATGGTGGTGGATTATTATGTTACTATTAATACTCAACCTAAGATTCTTGGTCCCCCTTAATATTCTAATTCATTTTTCTTACTACGATTAAGATTAGGTATCATGTTAGATCTCACACTTAAACCTTGGCAGTGTCAAGAAATTGTATCTTAATTGACATGATGTAAGTATTCATTATCACACATATAGGGTATGAGGGATAGATATGTATATCTTTTATATTATGAGTCTTGTCAAAAGTGCATGAATCAAGTATATGGTGAATTCATTATCATATCATATCTTAAATTATGTTAATTTCTAAATGATCGAACATCAGAATTATTGGTTTAAGGATGACTAGGTACAAATGCTTGGAATTGTGATAAAATAAAAAGGAATTATTGAAATTGTATATGTTGATCTAGTAGTTGAACTAGTTTGACCTAGATTAAATTTTACAAATACCTTTTCTATTTATGAATCTTTCTAGTCATATGTTTATGCTTTTCTAGTTATATTCATTATGATCAAGCATTGTTTTTCTACATTCTGATTAAGGAAGTATTTCCCTTTATCAACTGCTATTATGCAAGTTTTTCCTTTGCTACTAGATAGGTGAACCTTGTAAGTAAATGTCCAAACTCAAACAAATCATAGTGTTCAGTATTTACGGTACCTCTGTGTCACATTTATAGGTAATGTCGTCGTGTTGAACCAAGTACCTTGTGCCTAACATAGTTGCAACAATGACGTCTGGGCACTACCCCTCTAAATCATCATGGAGTAATAAGAGACATGTCAAAGTTAAATCCGCATGAAGGGAAATCTCCTTGGATACCTCACTAAGAAGATTAACTCAAAAGAAAAGATGATTCTATCAAAAATAGTTGTAGGATGATCAACGAAAAGAGCTCGTCGGGGAAATATGTGTGTTAGGCAAACTATTCACACGTGAAAACCTAAACCTCAAACACTCCTAGTAGGTGTGTTTGCAAAATAGTTTCTTAGGAATTATGTCCATTGTATCACTCAAGTGGGTGGCAGTCGGCAAAGAGCTGTGTATCCATTCACAGTTACATCAAACATAGTGCAAGACAAAACTACATATTCACATTCCCTGTGCCGATCGCATCCAAAGAGGGCCTTGATCCCGTGCATACAGGGTATGTAGATAGTCTGGATGGTGAAGGATGCCCACAGTACTCAAGTCCCTCAGATATAGGATACACTTTTATGATCAACTTCGTAATCTCGATCCCTAGTTTAAAGGTTATTGAGGTACCTTAAGAACTCTCCTAGTACTCAGAAGAATCCCTAAGGAGGATTACTTGTACCTAGCTTTACTGTAAACTGAGGTGAGTACAAGTTGATGTTATGTGTTCCCTAGTTGACATCTTCAGTATAGTGTCTAGGTAGATTGTGGTCCCTAGGAGGTGACTCATGAACCCGTATTGGTCCCGAGGGAGTCAAAAGTCTCTGGTCAGAGCATAATGATTCATGTTCTCTTTAGCTTGTTATGCTGTCATGTTTACTTATCCTGGATTGGATAGAGTCTTGGTCTATTTGACCCACTAGGCCTTTTGGCCACTATTTGTTCTACCCCGTATCAGCTAGCGATAAGGTCCGTTTGACCCGGTTCTGTATGAACCTATTTAGCCAAAGGATAGAAGAGCCTGGGTTGGCTTAAGAATGTTTCGTTTGAACATATGGCCCATATTGGCCAAAATTTTCCTGAGTACTTAATCAAAGTCTTGATATATCACATATGAACTTGTTAATAAGGTGATTTTTTTTGAAAAATTGAGTTTGGACCAAGCAGGTCCTTACACATGAACTAGGTCACCTTTGCCCTTTATCGATATTTTTTCATTTTTGCAAACCAGGCCTTCTATCTTCTTTCACCTTTGGATCTCTTTGTGCACATCCTCGCCCTATCGATGAACCTCTTCTTTCTTAAACCTCTCTTCCTTCTTCATCTATTTGGTTGCTCCTATCAGCAAATTGATCTTTTGCTAGACCATGTCCTATTTTTCCTTACCAGGGAAAAACCAACTTTTTCAAACCTTCCTTATCTCCTTGGTTGGCAAAAGTTTCTATTTCCAAACTTCACGCTTCACAACTTTTTTCTACCTTATAAACTATGCTCTTTTTCCTTTAATGGCAAATCTTCAATTTGCCAAACTCTCTCTTGATCTCTTTAGTTGGTAAAATTACCTCATGGCGAACTATCTTGAATTTATCTTTTTCCTTCATATTTTTAGCAACTTCTCCCATCTTCAAACCATGAAGGAAACTCCTTTCTCTTCTTAGTCAGCCATTTCGTCCATCGATGAACCTTCAAAAATCCAAAATTATGACTAGTTCAGCTTTCCACCAATTCCCCAATGGAACCCTTTGTTCTCTTTTCGTTGTTTGCCTTGGCCACTTTTTGCTTTCTATTTACTCTATTGGCAAAATTGACTTTTTGTGAACTTCCCCCTTTACACTACCTTTTCTTCTTTGTTGGTCAATTCCCACTATACTAAACCAAGCTAGTTCTTTCTCTATCTCCCCTTTATCATTTTGCCCTTCCTTGGCTACTTTATCAGTGAATTGATGAATTTGAGAACATTTATCAGCAAAATTAGTGGTTCACAAACTAACCGATTCGTCGATAAAAGGATTAGAAGCCTTTCCCTTTGAAACATATCTTCTCTCTCTAGAAAATGTTCTCATTGCCACTGTCCTTGCCTTGTTTGTCTTCCATCGGTGAATTCATCGTCAAGAAAACCTCTATTCAGTGAACTTGGAGGTTCACAAACCTCCTCTTTCACTAACTAAGCCTCCCACTTCTTTTCTTCGTGCCTTAGGTATTTTTTCTTGTGTTGAGGCTTAGTCTTCCTTCTTCCTTCTATTGGTGAAGTTCACCATCGGTGAACTTTTGAGTTTGTGAACTTGAAAATTCACCGATAAGACTTCACACTGCATATTTTTTTTTCTTTGGAAAAAATTACATCACCTACCCAGTCACTTTATCGATGAACCAATGAACTTTCCAACTCACGAAATAGTTCGCCAGTTCGCAATTTCATCAATTTGCTGATAAAGGCAAAAAAGGAACCTAATTTTTTCCAAGGAAGAAAACAAAAGAAACATGGGGAAGTTTACTTAGAATTTTTCAAAAGGGAACCCATGCAAAATATCTCAGATCAGGTATAAATGATGGGTTTATGACTACAATGGAAACAGTGGGGATTTAATGGATTTTGATGATTTTTTAGGGCAAAACAAGGCATTTTGGGAACTGGTAATTTTGGGCACCAACACTAGCTTTGGTTGGGGATGTGTGGCAAACTTTGTCATAGTGAGAACCACAGAACATCTCCAGGAAGACCAAAAGCAAAAAATGAACAGGGGAAACAATAGAAACATATTTACAAAACAAATATATAGGAAAACACACAATCATGAACATGAGGGAATAAAATGAAAGTTGACTGTATTTAAAATTTTGGGACACTGTAGGTCAACCCTGCAGAGAATTGATGAATCTACTTGCCCTTGTCAAAGACAAGCCTATTGGAGGAGCTAATTTCCCTCAATCCCTTTCTGCACTAATCACCCAACACTAGCAATAAAAACATTTTGCTTGAATGTACAAGAAAAACATAACTATTCACATCATCATGCTAAAAATGGAAATAATTGTCATCAAAACATGGTATCCATAGATAATAGGGTTCATCATCATGTTGACTCACATAACAATGCTCACCTTCAATATCCTTTTTAGCATGATGCATACCTAGACCTACATGATTATTAGCATGAAGAAAACTATCCTCTTGAAAATCAAGATGACACGCATCTAGCTCAAAGGTGGCCTTAAGCTAGGTCATGTCATATGATTGTTCAAGTTCTTGCAACCTAGCTGCACCACATATGCTAGTGTATTCCTTCATAATTGAATCAAAGACTTGATTCAAATCCAATTCTGCCCTATCATCATACAGATCAAAAATTTGAGGCACTTCAAGTGAAGACTCACAATCTTCAAGTTGCCTCTCCATTTTGTACTCCTTGACACACTCTGTTGTGTCATACTAGCTATTACAAACCAAATGTTGACACATATCTTCTTCCACATTCATTTCTTCATCATTTCCTTGTGGTTGATGTGAATCACAATCTGCATGAGGAAGAAGGCATACTTGCACCACAAATATAGGTTCTCATATGCATCCACATGATCACCATCTTCAAAATCCAGGGCAAGCTCCTCACACTGAAACTCCATGACTACACCAACAACTATCTATGATCAGTTATCATCAAATGTAGCCACCTCCACATCTACCTCATGTAGACAAGCACTAATTGCTTCCTCAACACAAATAGGAACAAAGGTATGCAATACATCAAACAAGAAACAAGTTATTTGCTCACTATCTATTTCATAATCACATGTGCACAATCTTCATAATCAACTTTACAAGATAATTCAACTTTCTTCTCACTCATGCACATAGTATCCTCATTTTCCATTGACCCACACACCTCATACTCAAGCTGGAAATCATCATCAGATCTATCATTATCGCTTGATGAACTGTCCAATAGAATGCTGATGCATTCACTACTTTCATCATGTACATCACTGCCATACATTACACCAGCACCTTCATCTACCCTCCTACACACACAATAATCACCTGACATTGTTCCTTGATCACATGAAGCATCCTTGTCCCTAGTATCCACAACAACCTATTCATTACTAGCCACTTTTACATCTGAGGAAAAAGACTTTGTAATCATATCCCTCTTAGTTCTGTCAACATAATCAATGAACAATTATGCCTATTGCATGCTCATTAGATTGAACTCCTCTCATGTAGAACATGGGCTTAAGGTCACATCATAAGCTCTCAGATACATGTCAATACAAACAACTTGGAGGATCAGGTCTAAAATCCTCTGGGATGTGGGACATGGCAACTGCAAATCAGTGGCTAAGCTCCATGCTTGACTCTCCCCCATAGATTTTAATATTTTCATGTTTTTGGACAAGAACAACAGGGTCCAATCCTCCTGCAAATACTTCAAATGTAACCACTAATTGATTTTAGGAAGTAAAATGCTGGTAAGGGAAAATAACCAATCACTTTCTTACAACACCACCAAGGGATCTAACAAAAAATCTCATCCACATATCTTCATCTTCAAAATGGAACCTATCGATGAAGTCTAAAAATGCATCGATATGTACCTTACCATTATAAACATCATACCTGTCAAACAATAACATTTCATAATATATTTTCATTGGCATGGACTGCTTTTCATAATTGACCCATGAGAGGTCCAATTCCTTGTAAGTGTTTTCAGTGGCAATAGGAGGAGGCTGAGGAAAAGAGAAACCGGGGATAGTAGGAAGGGGGTCAGATTGCAGCCTAGACTAACGTAGCATTATTTGATTTTCTAATTCTTTTTCTTATTATCGAAATGACTTTAACAATTGTTTAGTTTTAACAATTTCACGTTGCTCCATTTCTAGGTCACTTTGGTTTTGTAGGGGTGCATATCAATTTAGGTTTGTATAACATGTAGGGCCATGACTATAATATGCATTGTGAGGATGGTCATGGGAATACACTCCAATATAGCTTCTAGGGTTTGATATATATGAAGACTCAGATGACAGAACATCCCTAGGCTATCCTATTGAATACAATGAACACTGAGAGGGGGGGGGGTGAATCATTGTTCTACAAAACCATTTATGCACTTACTCTATTATCCATTTACCAAATTCAGTTATGTGAAAGTAGATTAAACAAATGAACAACAAGCACAAAGACATAACACATGAAAACCAAGAATTTTACGTGGAAAACCCAACGAGGGAAAAACCATGGAGACTGTTATCTCTCAATATATTATTATAGCACAATATTGAATTACAAAAGGCTCACTACCTTAGGGCTCACTGCCCAGAGCTCACTGCTCAAGAATAGGCTCACTGACAATTAGAAGAAGAAAGAAGAAGACCAGTGGCTCACTACAAAAGATGAACTGCTATGATTACATCTACATATGCATGGTAATAGTTCCAATTAAGCTCATAAACACTGACTTAGAACTCTTCATTTCAATCTTCCTCTGTTTCTCTTCTCTGCTCTTACATATGTTCAAGATCTCTATTTGTTTGATGCGGTCATTCTATCTTCATATATATTTCACCTTGATACAAATCACATCGCACTCTACACATTCTCAAACATTGAAATCCAACCTCTATTCATATCCACAACTAAATCTTTCTCATGATCAAGTCAGCAAGCAAACTGTGAAACATGTATGCCAAGTGTATATCCTATCGGCTTGTTTTTGTGTTAAATTTTCAATGTGGATCCAAACCATCATGCACATGTCTTCATATGTGTCAGCTCTAATCATTCAACCACTTACATTTATCATCCAACTCATATTTCTTCTCCTCATAAGGAATTAACCATCCTATTGCCTTGATCCTTCAAAACATATATTATAGGTTCCTCTGTCACATCACAACTTATGCTGTGGACCAAATGGGACTTCAAGAATCATATTTAGAAATTATTATTGATCTCTTAACATGTCTTCAACTCCATAGAATAAGATAAATCTGTATGCCAAAATGTGCACTTTTGACTTGATGCATTGTGACACTAGAACACTACCAAACTGGATGCCAGTATTGGAGAGCCTATAGAATAAGATCTGCTGAACTTTCAGAGCTACAACCTTGGATTCTGATAGTCATAACCTATCTCTATATTACTTTAGAATCACAAAACAAAACATGCTAATGCGGAGGAATGCAAACCAATTTACTCAGCACTATTCACTGTCTCTATCGTACTTCTGCAGGTCTGGACTTTGTCTTTTCATTAGATGACTTCCGGAGGAAGTCATGACTTGATCATTTAGATGTAACATCAATAGATAGTTGTGAACATCATATTTGAGCTGCATCTTCATACCTTCACTTGTGGAGGAGTACTGATCCTTTTTCTGTCTTGTACCTGAACACTTCCAAGACTTAGCCACTTTAGGGCTTACCAAACTTGTGCCTTGTTCCCAATCACATCTGAACTTCTAGAGTTATGTCTTCCTATCATACTGATGTGTTATCGTTACATTTTTACCATCAATGACAACACTCAGTTTGTCTTCATAGCAGTGTCTCTTGCCAACAATCTTCCACTTTGGCATTGATGGTAACACTTAGTGAAAAATGCTTCATTATCAAAACTGCTCCCACTTACTATATACACTTATATATTTATTCTCCCCTTGAGATGTTTATCCATTCTTCACTGATCTTATTCTCCCCCATTGACATCAATGGCAAAGGGTGTGATCTAGAATCAAAACTTATCAAAAGGGCAAGATTGTGTCAAAAGTTCTTCAAAATTGTCTTATTCTGCCGCATATGTACATGTGCACATTTCCACTTTAATTTATGGATAAAGGTAGAATATCATTAAGATAGACTTTATCAGAGCTATCTCGATTCCATCTATTCTTTGCACATTCCAAAATTTCTATGTGGCTATTTATTAAAAAGACTAACTTTTCTACCTTCTGTACATCTGATGTTGTATCAATAAATTCTTTTGATTTTAGGGCTTCATCTACCAAATTGGTCATGGAATCAATTTTTGAACTTATCAATCCCATGAGCTGGCACAACCTATCTCTAATTTCTTCTCTTTTCTTCATCAGAGTGCCCAAAACACTGTGAATATTTACAACTTTTGTTTCTTTGGCATTTATTGATTCAACTGCCAAATTACATGTCTCAGAGATATTAAGTAGTTTTAGTTCCAAGTCTTTGATTTTATCTTCTAAATCCTTTGTAACTTTTGGCCAAGATAAACAAAATTCATATATTTTACCAGCCTCTTCAATGTCACTTTGTATGATTTTTATTTCATTTCCTAATAGAGTTTTATCTTGAGCTATCATAGCTTTCAACTCAACCATTCTCTTTTCATCAAACTCCTTTTTAACTTTTGATTCTATATATTTTTCAAAGGCCTCAAAATGTGTATTGACAGAGTTCAGAAGGCCCTTGAATTGATCAGTAGAGGATAATGAGGTGTCCTTTTGAAATGTTGGTGGCATCATTGATCAACTTACTATCTTGGACATGTGATTTCAACATCTCTTTTTGTGCCTTGGATTGAACAATAGACACTAATTTGAATTTTTTGCACAGGTGACAATGGGTCCAAGTTAATTGGTCCTTGAATAAATTTTGATTCATCTAGGTCTTTTTATCTCCCAAAATCAACTAAGACATCTGTAGTGTCTCTTCCTTTGGCAGAGGCTCTTCTATCTGACTCTATTCTAGATTATCTAAATTCATGTCTTTATTAGCATCCTCATATTTCGATGGAGAGGTTTCCTTGATGTGCTCCTCTTCTAGTTTTTCCTTGTCATTTTGTTCTTCTAGAGAAGCTGTTATTTGAGTTTCCACTACAGGTGCTTCCATTTCCTTGGGCACATGGTCATCTTTTCTTGCTTCTTGTTTAGGATTCATTTCCAGAATAGATAAATCATTTCCACCATCTGTTACTTCATTATCATAGATGGTAGGGATATTGTACTTCTTTAGAATTTCCAAAATGATCTCCTCTATTTCCTTGACCACTTTATCAATTTTTCCCATCATCCATGCATTCATTCTTTTCTTTGATCTGTACTCATTGTTAAGTGCTTTGGAGATTTTGTCCCTTTCTTCTAGAGTAATATCTAGACATAATTTTATCAATGTATGTTCTCTAAGTTTAATGTCCTTAGCCATAGCAACTTCCTTTCTAACTGACCAAATACTACCCAAGGTATCTGGGAGATCACCAATGATCTCACTGAGAACTCTATTGTATATGTTCAAATACTTTATGGTACTTCTTCTAAAATCCTTTTATCAACATCATTGTAAACATCATAAACTTTAGCCATGAGTTTCAGATTTCCATCAATAGTTATATACTTTAATACATCTTCAAGTGTTAATGTGTCTTGAGGCTCATCTACCTTCTATTTTGTGTTGGGTTTCTTCCTTCTAGAGGGCTTTTCCTTGCTACTTCTAGAGGCTTTAGCTTTCATTTTCTTGACATCTTTATCAGACTCACTCTCTTCTTCATCTTTTTCACTTATACTCATCAATCTTTAGTACAATACATATCTTTTCTTAGCACATAGAAAAATTCACATCTTTAGTTTAATACACACCCACCCCCTTCAAATAGAAGTTGTTCTCATCTTTAGTGTGAAAAGATATTTCAAACTAGTGGCATTCCTTCACATTTATTAGTCATACATCACCTCAACATGTCATGTATAAATTTAGGAATCCAAAAAGTAAAGTTTAGTTGAATTTTCAAGCTCTAAAAGTGACTAACAACTACTTTTAGAAAGAATCCCTAAAATTACATGTGAAAAATGCTCGACATGTTATAATTATATGATTTTATTATAAGATTATTTTAAAAATGATTGAAGCTAGCTAAAAGTATAGTTTCATAGATTGTAGTGATATAAAATAATGTTTTTAGACTTATATGCTTTTATATATTGAGGGTTATATTAGACCTTGTATGCATGACATGATTATTTTTTTTCTTTAATGATTATTGATTAATATTTTTCAATAAGATTATTATAAAACTATTATTTTGTGGGAAATTTTAGAATGTAGGGTAACATGGTCTTTATATATAGAAAATAAAATTGTGGGTTATTGGCCTGGAACCTTATTTAGTTTATAGGCTAAATTAGCCAATCTAGTGGAATATGGATGGGAAGTTCTATATTATACCAATGTTACAAGAAGCCCGTTATCAAAAACTCAGACAATAAGTGGTCATTTTCCCTTAGAGGGCTACTTAAAATGTAACTTCTATTAGGGACATTGAAATTTACAACTCAAATGACAATCATTTGTAACCTCAAGAGTCAATCATTGCAGATAAATCATTTTTCTATAATTTAACTCTTGGCCATGACAAAGTAATCCAAAATAGGGTCATTACATGCTCTTTGAAGGCCCTAGAGGAGATAATTTTGATTGTCTCAATTAATTAGTAGTTCATGTAGGTAAATAGGTCATTAAAATATCTATGTTTTTGTTATGGAAATCAATTAAAATAAAAATTTAAAAAGTTGTGAACTATTTTGTTATTAGATTTTTAAAATTCTAATTGGTTTTAATGTTTTTTCTTTTTGTTAGTTGCTTATATTTTTAATTTGAACAATTTTATTATAAAATTTGTAAAGTTTTTAGTGAAATTATGTAAAAAAAAGTATCTCAACATTTTGTACTAATTTAATGAGTTAGACAACAAAATATGAAATTTACAAAAACTAGACGCACATATATAATGCTCGTACCAATAAATTCTACTATGATTTTATTAATTTAATGTTTTAAAATATTTGGTTGTTTTGGAAAGAATATCAATGACTAGAAGTTATCTTACTCATTAAATAAAAATCTACTAGTACCTCAATATTATGCATGTGACAATCATGCATGTTAGTTTGTGTTTGTCAATGATAGGAATGGCAAGCCAAGCCATCACATTGTAAGATTACATATCACTATGAAGACTTACATTATCCTAAATATTTTGTAAGAGAAAAAAATCATTATCCAACTCTACAACTTTAGTCCAACAAATTGATGAAGTAAATCTCAAGTAATTGTTAAGATAATTCTCTTTTTAACATAAGATCTATGAAATGATCTACTGTGATTTCCAAATACTATCACTTGTTTTAAAGCATAAATCTAGAAGTAAGGACCTATGAGAATTTTTTCATGCCAATAAATAGAGACCCATGAATTAGAAGCTATGGTTGTTTTAACATTTTATTAAAGATCCTTCCCTAGAGTTGATCTTTGCAATGATCTAACTATCCATTTAGCTACATGAATATGCCATGTGTTTATGGATGATTAATAATAAGACCTCTATATTCTTTAGGTTGTGTTGGTTCTCCAAAATGTACCCACTAATTTCTAAAAGGTAGGAAACATTTATGATCAAAATTGAGTGAATCTTGGCTAATGAATGGGAGATTGGTTTCACACTCTCCTCTTCTGCTTTTTAGGCTCTGCAATACCTAGGTGGGTTTCCCCTTATGACACTAGATACAATTTAACAATAGAGTTGAAACATAGTGCCCACAAAGGATTCATACATATTCACAAGGATTTGTATAGCTAAACACATGGGTGGCTTATTCCTTATAATCCGTCAAGGCTCTAGTATGAAGCTTAAAAATAATTATAAATAAATTACAAATGGCTTAATATTTATCATTTAAGGTTGGGATCCTAGGAATAAAGACGGTACAAGATTGAATGGTGTCTATCATGGGATATAGAGTCACAATGTTATGCATATTACATATCACAATACTTAAACATATTCCTGATGGTCAGTTAAAATACTATCACCTAGTAAAAGTAAGACCTCCTAAAGCCTACAATGCAACCATACTTAGTAATCCATTTGAAATTATAATACTCATGTACCTTTCAAGCAAGCGTTTATGTTGTCCCTCAAATAGAAAGAAAACTATGAGAAGAACTCAACATAGCAAATGGGTGTAAAAATTCTATAATCCTTGATTATTTCCTTTAAAAGAGAATTACACATCAAAGTTGGAGGTATTTAGTTAGTAGTATGTATTCATATATGCTTAGTTTCCTAATACACCAATGCTATCATAAATGACATACAAACAAAGGTCTGAGATCCTATAATAGACTTAAACCATTTTCCCTTTACAAAGCCTCTATCAAATTTCTTAGAATCATCAAACCATTGACCACCACCCTTTTATAACACAAGGGGGGCTCGTACATTGCATTGATATTCCCTCAAAATTTTACAACAATAATCAGTTGCTTCAGAGAGCATAATCTAGATTCAAATCTCCATAGTTAGTTCAAGATAACTATTTTCTTTCTTTATACTTACTCCTTGAGCATAGACCATTGGGTCATTGACATGACTCCCTATCTTTCAATTTGGGGCTAACAAACATTAGAGTTTCTAGAGATATTAAGGTATACATCAATTGTTAGATAAAGAAGCAATTGTAACTACTCCTTAGAGGAAGCTACGATAGGTGTAGCTATGATTCAAATATGTGGCTTTCTAATTCTGAAAGTAAGATCCCAACTCTCCATCACCAACTCAGCCACCCTAACTTGATACTCTTTAGCTATCACAACTATGCCTCTAATGAGTTCTATCTTATATGGAAATGGGGAGAGGGCATAATGATGCCTCGTTGCCCGAGCATCTAAATTTAATACTTAACCAGGATTGTTGGAATTTCTATAATTAAATCTACTCCAATTAAGTAGCTACATGCAGTTGGAGCCCTTAAGCAGTCTAAAACCTACCTCACCAAAATGACATAATTAATAGGTGGATATGAGGGATTAGAACAATTGTTGATACCATAGACTCATACTTTGACCTGAACCATCCATTCCCTATAAAACATTCTCCCTATTCTTAATTCAAAATGGACAAATTTGTAACTAGGAGAACAAGGGCATGCCTCTTTGGGAAATAGAAGACATAGGACTCAAAATAGACAAGAAAACACTCTGCATTGTACCTAAG
Source organism: Cunninghamia lanceolata (assembly GCA_027924645.1). Taxonomy (NCBI): domain Eukaryota; kingdom Viridiplantae; phylum Streptophyta; class Pinopsida; order Cupressales; family Cupressaceae; genus Cunninghamia; species Cunninghamia lanceolata. The sequence goes on from BSBN01001957.1 coordinate 4,124,336, forward strand.
GTAGAAACTGATGTAAACTGATCACATAAACATTTTTCTTTATAGCTAAAAGGGATGAGGGCTCTTCACCCAAGTACTCCCTGCTTAGAACAATCCCAATTAATCCAATTCTAACACCTGCAGGCCTCACACATTTGATCCTTATTTGGTAACCTCTGAAGATCACATTACAACTCAAGAAGTAGCAAATATAGGTGTGAACTATTCATGACTTACTAGATATTACCTACAAACATATCCCACACTGATACTGAATGTCTAATCAGTTTACCAAAAACTTGACTAAAAATCAAGACTAGCAAGTAAGATGTACCTAATGTCAAATCATAAACTTCTATGCTCAAATAACAACTTCCTTCTTCACTGACAGTAGCTCCTACCAGAACATAGATGAGAACATTGAAACTCAAAAGAACAATTGTTGTGCAATAGTCATTCTACCATTATTGCCTGCATACTTAAATAGACTATCTGTAACAAACAAATTCAAAATTTGAAGGTAGACAATTGAGACAAGGCCTGTCGCAGAATGATCGATGACTCAAGATAATTGGGGAAAGTAAAAAATCTACTATGTACATTGAAAAGTCTTTGACCAATAAATTTGTACCATAAGAGAAATCTCTGCACGTCAATCTTCAAAACTTTTCCATGTGTCATGATCTTGCATCCTTGCACTCCTCATTAGGTCCCAATCTTCTGATAGTATGGCCTTGCACTAAGATGCCAAGTGTTACACACTACCCTTTCAGGCTTTGTATAATGTACTAGGTAGGTCCCATACATGTGGCACCAAATCGTAATAGTGCGATGCCAACTTGGATCAACAGCATGTCTTTCATGGTACTGTTTGATAAATCATAGACTACACAGTTGGGTTTCCTTTAACTTAAATCTTAGCAAGATCATGGGCCCACTGGACATGTGGCATCATTCCACATCAGCGCAACCTTGACAAAGTACAATTCTCTGAAACCTGTAGGTGCGGGCTAGAATTTCAAGTGTCTTCATCAAAATTCACCACTTACACTATCTAGACTTAGGCATTAATATTTTTAAGTATTCATGGGCACTATCGACCAATAGCTTAGGACAAAGGGGCCGATAAAACATGACACATAGAGGATCGATTAGTAAATTAAAAGACTGGCAACCGGGACCAAGGGATCAATAATGAAACATAAGATTAAAACACATCATAGGAAGGGTTTAGGGTTTTAGACTCAGGATAACACTTTGTAGAAACGACCCTAAAACCCTAGAAAATTTGTAGGTCTTTATGGTGGCTCTATCTAGGGATGCACATTTCAAAGCAATGTGGCGAGAAAGCAGGAAACTCTAGGACGCAGACCAGACCAAACAAACAAGACAAAAAAGAAACTACTATGTTATGGGTTAAAAACAACAATAACTGCACAACTCAACACAGGGAGCAAAAAACCCTAACTACTAAGCACGAAAGAAAAATGAGCATAAGCTCATGAGAAAAAACACTTCATGAATTGTCTATGCACAAGCAATTCTTGATATTCTCTAGACAAACTCCTCAGGAAAAAAAATATTCTCCATGGATACTCAGTATGGTATAAGGTCCCATCCACATGGAATCAAACTTCTCATGTGTTTACCTTTGTCCTATGCCCTTCAATTCTAGACTAATACTATATCCCCACATTCAAACTTTTTATCCTTAGCCTTCTTCTCAAAAAAATACTTCACTTACTGTTGTTTCTTGACATTGACCATTTGTGCCTTTCTCCTTGTTTCATCCAATTCTATCAATTAATTTATTCTGCATATCATAGCATCATCTAGATCATCAAAATGTTCCCAAATAAACTTATATATAGGAAATAAAATATTGATAGGCATATTTGCATTCATGCCATATATAAAATATGATATCCTTGTACCAACTTGACTTTTCTAAATTGCATTTTTTTGTCAAATGTACATAAGTTATATAATCTACCTGAGCTACCTCCAAATTAGATTCTACCATAAGTCTAGACAATCTCTAACCTCTAACCAACTTGGGGATTTGAATCTCTATGTTGAATTCTTGGACTTTATTTACCCACCCGCATCTTCTGCTAGTAACTTCCTATTGCACAAAAATGTCCTTCACTACTACATGCGGAACATATGCTATAATTCTAGCTCTTATCAAATAAGGTCTAATATTCTTTACAAACTTAACTAGTGCATATGCATATTATTCCATGGAGTCATATTTCAACTCAATAGCTTGGAGTGATTTGCTGAAAAATGAAATAGGTTGTTCAAAACCATCGTTGTTCTTTTGTAGCAATACTGCTACTACAATATGAAAAGAAGCAAAAGAAAACAACTAGAAAGGTTTGGAAAATTTAGAAGAAGCCAATACAGGGGCTTGTTTAATTGACTCTTTGATATCATGAAAATATGTGTCTGTCTCACATTCCCAAGTCAAACTTTGTCCTTTATTCAACTTCTTAGAGATAGACTTAGTATTTTATGCAAATTAGGGATAAATCTTTGAATGAAGTTTATTTGCTGAAAAAATGACCTAATCCCCTTAATTGTTTTAGGTTGAGGAATCCTTTCAATGTTAGTTATTCTCTTAGGGTCAATTTTGATTCCATCCTTAAAGACAATATGAACCAACAATTTTCCTTCAATTAGCCCAAATATGCATTTCTTGGGATTCAATGATATACCATAATCCATACTTCTCACAAAGATTTGCTCCAAGTGGTTACGGTGGTCTTCCTCTTTTTTAGAGAAGGCGGTCAAGTCATCCTAGTATAAACCATGATAGTGTTTATTAGATAAGAAAAGGCTATGTCCATAGCCCTTTGAAAAGTGGCTCTAGTGTCACTCAGCCCAAAAGACATCTTGACATAGACATATGTGCCCCATGGAGTAGTGAAAGTAGTTTTAAACTATTCTGACTCTATTAATACAACTTAGTTAAAATCAAAAAAACCATCCATGATAAACAAAACCTCACATCCAAATATCCTATGTATCATGGCCTCCATATTTGGTAAAGGGTAATATCCTTTAATGATGATATGTTCATATTTCTAAAGTCAACATAAAGTCTAATGTGACCATTATTTTTCCTATCAGGGACCAGATTTGATACCCAATTTGAATTCCTATTTGATTTAATAATACCCCCATCACTAAGTTTAGCTAATTCTTGATGCATCTTGGGTACTAGGGTGGTATTTATGGGCCTCTATTTTTGTCTAAAAGATTTTGCATCTAGTTTTAATGGAATTTCATGCTAAAACAGATCTTCCCTATATGCCTTGAGATCATCATAAGACCAAGAAAAAACCCTTTTACACTTCCTAAGAAAAGAGATAAGCATAGATCTAATTTTAGGAATTAGTGGCTTACCTATATAGACATTCCTTGGTTGGGCTTGAGTCCCTAGATTTATTTCCTCCAAATCATCTTGATGTACAGGTGCAAGCCTCTAAGTTTGACTATCTGTTCCCATTAAATACTTGCACCAAAACCACCAATCCCATTGGGATCTTAGTTGTCTTTAATTGGATGAACTCATTTCCAAAAATGGTGTCCTTCCCATCAAGCTTTTCAATGAAGTTTTGAAAATCTTTCCTACCCCTGATATTCATCTATACAATTCATGAACTTGTATAAATCTTGATCATCATTGAAAATTTTCCAATGACAAATATTATTTAGAATAGAAGGCCTAGTAATACTTCCACCTTTGAAAGTCTTGCTAAAGTTAGATCCTCTGACTTGATTGCTATATTGGCCAAAAAATCAACCACAACATTCTTAGTTCTCTCCACCCAATCAATTGAAAAAGTATCAAATGCCTCAATTGTGTCCCAGATAACATTTCTGTATTGTTTGAGCCTTCAAATTTTAGAGCCATATCTAAATATAATCTAGGAGACCACATGTTCAGAATCTCCTAATACCTTTAGCTTTTTAATCCCATTCTTGATGGCTAATTTCAACCCCAGAAGAAGTGCCTCATATTCAATAACATTATTAGTACACTCAAAGCCAAGTTTGAATGATGATTTATATGTTTTCTCAAAAGGGGAAATGAGTACAATTCTAGTGTCAACACCTTCCTTAGAAAATGCCCCATCAAACAACATTGACCACAATCCATCATTTGTAGTTCAGCAATCTTGACTTCAATTATAATCCTTTTTTCTATTTGATTGGTATAACTTGCCTCCACTCTGAAGTTGTCCATGTCACTATCTAGAAAAATAAACTTGATCACTGTTATCTTCAAAATCATCTAAACTTAAGGGGGCTCTTTTTTCCCTATCAATTCTGACTTCCTTTCCATCCATAGGGATCATAGCATAAAATGAATCCATTTGAATACTTCCCCAAATAGTTGAGACCCATTTTCTAGATAACAACATTTCATACCTAGGAGGGATGCCAAATACAGTAATGTTCATTTTGTAACCCTTTTGAGGATAAGCTACCAATTTTAAACCAATAATTTTAACTACCCCAATGATAGGGACCTCTCTTGAATCCATGGAAAAATACTTTACATATGCTTTTGTAACTTTCAAACCAACTCATTCATGATTTCCAAAGGCATCATATTTTTTCAAAGCGCCAAAGTCAATCATATAATTCTTCAATAGCCTATCCTTTATGAGCAAATTAACATAAAATGGATCAACTTGATAGGGGTACTTTTGTATATTAGTTCCCAAATATATCTTTGGGTTTTTTGGATTCAACCTTTTATCAGTCTCTATTGCTATACCCCCTTTTTCTAATCTTGCACTATTCTCAGTTTGATCTTCTAACTTCATTGGCACTACATAATCAATGATAGCCAATGCCCTATCCTTATGTTCTGGTATTCTCATCATTTATAATAAGGGAACAATTACCCTTATTTGAATGAGGATATGAGCCATATCCAAAGGGATGTATCTTGGTAGTGGATTATCACAAATAATACCACTATGAATAGTAGGAACCTGAGGAACATTTTTCTTTTCCTTTCTTGGATGGATCTCTTCACTATTTCTTTTGTCATTATTGTTCCCCCTAGTTTCTTTGGTCCTCTAATGTGGATTATTATTTGGATTAGTTTTCAATAATATTTCCTTGGACTTACTTTGAATATTCATGTCTTTCTTGAGATTCGGAACATTATGACCTTCCTTAATGAATATATTGCCTACATTTCGTGCATTGCTACTCTCTCCTTCAATCCTCTTGCTTCTTAAATTGTAATTACTCTTAACATGAGCAATCCTAGTGGTAGTCAAGGATTTAATCACCTCATGATAAAGTCTTCTTAGTCAAACCTGAGGATTCCTTGACTCCAACTAAAAAATATGTTGGTCATCCTCATCATCATCACTCAAGATTTGTTGCTTAAGACAATTTTCAAGCTACCTTCTATTTTCAATATCATCATCCAATTCACCCTCATCATCAGATGTATCATCTTCTTCACCTATAAAATTATGGGTAAAAACCATATTTATACTCTGGTGTTCTCGATCATCCATATCACTACATTCATCGCAGGGACCTTCTGAATCAATAATTGATTTAGCAATGGCACATAAGGAACGGGAATGAGGAGATTGATAGACTAGACACTAGAGGTTGTCCTTGACAACATACACTCCTTTTTCTCAAAGGATCAGGGGTCTCTTTACCAGGGTTTTCCCTATTATTTTGGGGAACTAGCCTCCCATTTTACCGAATTAGTGTTGTAAGGTTAGTCTAAGAGTCTTAGTATTCTTTCTTGTCTCACAAAAACATGCTTGTCATTAGAGGGTCCCTTATCATTTTTTCTATCAAAAATTTCATTTCCTTTACAACCTTCCATATTTTTTCACACTCATCAGTGATAAGAGCTTTGTTGCCTTGTAGATTGTCTTGAGGTGTAATTTTCTATTCACTTCTTTTGCTATGGGGATTGGCCATAATAAATTGATGGAAGCCTAGGCCATTCTAGTGGCTTTGGAGAAAGCTTGTGAGTTGGGTTGAAAGAAGGCTATTTGTGAATCTGATTCCTTGATCTTTGTTTCTCTTTTAAACAACACAAGTTCTCAAGAGTCCTCTTCGAAGCTAGCTTCTTTATTTGAATAGATCCTCTATCTCACTTTGAATCTTGAGGCTATCTCTTTTTTCTATTCCTAAGGGAATGGAGTACTATAGGAAATTACCTTGCTAAATGGGCCTCAAAGGATAATCGTAATTGACATGTTTCTAGGTTGGAGTCGTTGTCATCTGATAAAGCTTTCCAACTTCTTCAATTTATTCATAATGATTAGACTAGAGTGGAATAAGGGGTTTCAATTCTTCATTGATTATGGTAGTCATTTGATTTGTTCTAGTTTCTATTGGGTTCATGATAGTGGTAAACCTCCTTACAAATTTCTTCAAAAGATGTGAGAATAAATTTTATAAAAGTTTTTCATAAATTTTAATTAGAGCCATCTTTAAGAGAGAAAACCTCCTAAAACTCTATTAGTAATGGCATTGTGTGAAAAGTGTTTTCGAATTAACAACATTCCTTCACATTAATTAGACATACACAACCTCATTATGTCATGTATAAATGTATGAACCCAAAAAGTAAAGTTTAATTCAATTTTCAAGTTCTTAAAAGTGACTAACGACTAGTTGAGAAAGAAACCATAAAATTACATGTGAAGATGGTCTACATGCTTATAGTCATATGATTTCATTATAAGATTATTCTAAAAATGATTGAAAAGAGTTAAAATTCTAGTTTCATACATTATATTGATAGAGAATAGTTTTTTTTAAAAGATCTATGGTCTTGAATGTTAATGGATCGATATATTAGACCTTGTGTGTTATGTCACCTTATTTTTTTATTCTATGATTGTTAACTAGGGGGTGTCAATCCCCAAGGCATTATCACCTTGTTCAAACCCATGAGCTCATTGCCCCAATGAAGGCCCACAACCTATGAGGATGATAGCCCAATAGAGGCACATATCTTGTGAGCACCTTAGTCCAGGAAAGGCACAAGCCCTGCGATCTCTTTGGCCTAGTAGGGGTTTGAACCTTTGTGTCCACCACAAAAACGTTGTGACTAGACCACTGCATCACACCCTTATCGGTTGTGTAATGGAATTTAGTAATACATATTTTAACATTGATTTTTTTACAACCTTAATCCATTAAGGACCTCCCTTAAATTTCTCTACAAATACACATGATAACAATGGAAGCCCAAGGTGTAAAACTTTAGTTATATTTACACTAACACATTCTATATGAAAATCCACATTATAAAATACTAGTCCTTTGTTACTCAAATCTATTAACTTTCTCCTTGCCCTTATAATCCACCTGCCTTGAACTTTGAGCCTCCCAATACTCCCTCTTTTCAATATATGGTCCTAGATGGTAGATGTAGTATCATCAAGTGTCAAAAATAACACTCAATATCATAGGTAGAAGAGAAACTAATGGGGAAAAGGTCCCCTTCTCTACCCCACCATGTCAACTCTAGATCTAGTTCAATACTTCTTAGTCCTACTCTAGATTACCTCCTTCTGATATGTTAGTGGCATTGATTTCTAAAAACTCTTAATGTTTAGATATGTATAGTGGATACAAAGTGTTAATAAATGAGGAAGAGGATTTTATAGTAAATCCCCAATGATTCACAAAGTAATTTCATGGAATGTTAGGAGCTTGTCAATACCTAGATGATGACATAATATTAGACAAGTGGCAATTAGACATGGCCTAGATACCATTTTTCTCTAGGAAGTTAAAATCTACATATTTGGTTAAAAGTGGTTGTTTTAAAAAAAATTAATGTGGCCATATTTGTGAATTCTAATCATCAACAAAGTGAGAAGTGTGTTGCTAGGTATTAGCTCTTTGATTTCCATGCCTATTATTTCCTTAGTAGTTGATCCCACTTCATCTTGTCCTTGGCGTTAGTATCTACTTCAAGGCTACAATAATGGATTTTATTCCATCTATGCTCCTAATGAAGCCCATAAACAACATGATTATCAGAATGGATGTGTGACAATCTCCCTTTGGTTGCTTAGATAACAAGTGGTGAATTTAATATGGTGGAGCACCCCTCAGATTGTAATCAGTTTAGTAGAAACAAATTATCTCATGTTGAAGTTTCTATTGGTTACTTTATCAAATTTATTTGTGCATATTTGATCCTCTTCATGGCCTTAAATATTTCCATGTTTCTCACTTGTTCTCCTAGTCTAATAATCATCAAGACTCTCAATGTAGACTTAGTCATTATAATTGCTTCTATAAGTCCTCTTTAATAGCCATTTCCCTTTCCAATGATGGTTTTTTTGTTTAATTAGATATGGATGGAACCCTTTCCAACCATTTTCAACTTAATTCATTGTGCATTACTTCCAATCATCAGCCCATGCTCACCTCCCTCCCATTCAAGCTCAATATCTCATGTCTTCTAAATAAAGGTTGTGTTGATTCTCTTATTGGTATTTGGAACAAGAAACCCCATCTAAGCCCTAATAAAAGTTGGATTAAATGGTGGGAACAAGACATTACTTGCTATAAAACATTTCTTGATTGCTATGGTTTCAAACTAGATGGAAAAGAAAAATGGTTGACTGCACTCTCTAAGGGAAACATGGAAAGAGTAGGAAACTTTTTGATGGCTCCACTATTGATAGAAAATTCAAAAACTAGAGGAATCCATGGAATAGAATCTAAGGAAATTAGAGACATATAAAGTTAGAGGGGCTCAAATTAGAGCCCATCCTACTTGTATAAAACAAATGGTGACAAAGGCACAAAATTTTTATTCCAATTTTAAGACAAAATACAAAAAAAGGACATGTGAAAAAAGTAGAGGATATAAATAACTAGGTGCACACTAATACTAAAAGTATTAAAACAAATTGCTCCCATTTCCAAAATCTCCTTGTTGATAACTCTCATAGTGATCCTCTTTAGGAGCTTATTGAAGAAGTTTTAGGGAAATATATCCCATACAAAAGTGACACATGCCAACATTACTTTCTTTATATATCATGTATGAATGAATAGTTTCGTTTAGCAATGTAAGACATGCCCAATGAAAAAAGGCTTCATATAGACAAGCTCCTAGTTGAATTCTATAAGTGCTTATGGCCTTACATCATAATGGAATTATTTACAATTTACTTAGAATCCCATGAGAAAGGTTATCTTGCACCTAACATTAAACGTCTTCCTAAAGATTAAAATGCTAGTAAAAATTTTGGGTGGAGACCTACTACTCTCTTAAATACTAAATATGATAGTATAGCTAAATTCACATCTAGACATATCAATTGAACCACTCCATAGATCATCCAACTAAAAACAAAATAGGTTCTTAAGAGTTAGATTAATTCTAGATAATCTTGTTTTAGCTTAGAAGTTGGTTGAATGGGAACAATAAATTACACAAAATTATCTTTAAGTTCAACTAGATTTTGATAAGATTATGATGAAATCGTAACATAATTCAATTAAAAAATGCTCAAGTGGCTTGGTTTGTATAATGGATTACTTCTCATGTTTGACTTCTTTTCAAAGATGGTAATGCTAGACTAGACATCAATGGATCCTTGTCTATTGCATTCCTAGTCCAAAGGTAAATTTGACAAGATTATCCAGTAGCTCCTTATCTCTATGTGCTCACCCATAATTCTTTGGTTATCTCCTTCAACATGATGAATAATAGAATCTAACGAAAGGCGTTTCATTGCTAAATAATGTTGTGATTTTAAATGCCCATTTTTCTAATCACAATATTTTATTCATTCAAAATTTAGTGGAAGAAGTATTTGATACCCTAAATATTTTAGCGTATTGTGTTAATTTGATATCATAGATGTTCATGGCTTAAATTAAGTATTTCATGACTTCCTCTAGTCCCCTACCAATGTGGATCCCCCAAAATAGAAGTTGATTAAGTTATTGTCTCCAAATACTTGGGCATCCCCTTTGACCTTGGAGTTTCCTTAAAATATATGTAGAAATAGTATCTTGAAATAATAAAAGAAAAAGTGTTATCATGGATAAATAGATTCCTTTTAATGGTCAACAAATTCCATGTTGCCAACATAATTCTTTCAAATAGCCATGTTTATATTTTTTTCATGTTGGCACCCTTGAAAGCTTGCTAACTTCAACTCACAAAATTCATCAAGAGCTTCTTTTACACCAAATGGTGTAATAAAAGGGGTTGGGGGTAGGCAAGCTTCAACTCATTGTATTTATCCCAAAGAATATGGTGGTCTTGGTATTATTGATCCATATACATGAGGGATATGTCTTGTTGCTAAATATATTGTTAGATCATTGCAAAGATTAGCTCCACAGAAGAATCTTCTTTGGTACTTTGTTTAAAAAACCATAGCTTCTAATTTATATATGTGTATTTACTTGCATGAAAAAATCCTTGGAGCTCCTCACTTCAAGACTTAGGCCTTTGAACAACTAAAGAGTTTGTGGAAATCCCAGTAGATCATTTAAGAAATCTTAGTTCCTACTAACAGTGGATTGAGATTTCATAGTTCATCAGTTTCATGGAATAAAGTGGTATGATAGGTTAACAAATTACATGCCCTTCAAAATATTCAGGCTAATGTGAACCTTCATAGTGATATGTGAGCATAGAATGTGAAGGCTTGGCTTGCCATTCCTATCATTGAAAAAAAACACATTAAGATGCATGATTTACACATTTGTAATTTTGAGGTAGTAGTAGATTTTTTTAATGAGTATGATAAATTATTGTAAAATAACTAAATATATTTAAAAATTAAATTAAAAACTTCATAATAAAATTTATTGGTATGAGCCTTACATATATGGCTCTAGTTTTTGTAATCTTCATATTTTATTGTCTAACTCATTATTAATGCAAAAGGCATTATCAATGGTAACAAGGGGTAAAGTGTAATGGCATGAGCATGTAAAACAAATCACACCTTTTACCTTAAATTTGATGGCCATTTAAATTTCAAAATATTAATATTTAATGATAGGCACAATATTTTCAAACTAAATGGCATGTAAACAACAATATGTCTCATATTCAGATGAATCTTTTTTTACAACAATTTTTTAGTGACTGTGACCTCTGCAATAGTCTCACAAAAGGAAGCAATATTGAAATCAACATAAACTTGATTATAATATTCATTCTTCTCATTTTCAAAATGTACCAAGAAAGTCAAAAAATAAAAATTAAAAAAAATTAGAAAATCAAACATTATTTTGGTGTTACAAATAATTTCAGCCAAAATTGTATACATGAAATTTAAATTTAAATCTTAATTAATTTGTTAAAATTAAAATGCCATGGTGTATTAATCATTATGAAGTTCAAATCTAAAGGTTAATGATTTTTTTAAAAACTTTATCACTAAAGAAAGAAAATATTTTGATTTTTTAATTTGATATTTTTTTAATTTGTTAATTATAGTTAAAAAATTGGACACATGGTTGAGCAAAGATATAAATCTTAATTAATTAAATAATTAACCAAACAAAAAACATGGATGAGAAAATACAAATAAAATTTTAAACAATGCACACACAATAATGTGTCCATGTATATATATATATGTATGTATGTATGTATGTATGTATGTATGTATGTATGTATGTATGTATGTATGTTATCTACACTAGTAACAAAGTTGTTCAAATTAAAATATAAACTACTAACATAAAATTACTAAAACCTATTTGAGTTTTGAAAAGTTAATAACAAAATAGTTCATAGATTTATTAACTTGTTTATTCAATTGATTTATATCACAAAAACATAGATATATTAATAGCATGTTTACCTACATGGACTAGTAATCAATTGAGGCAGTCAGGATTATCTCCTCTAGGACCTCCAAAGAACATGTAATGACCCCATTTTGGATTACTATTATCAAGGAGAAGAGTTATACTATAGTAAAGTGGTTTATGATGATAATGGATTCTTGAGGATACAGGTGATTGTCATTGGAGTTGTAAATTTCAATGTCCCTGATATAAGTTGCCTTTGAGTAGCCCTCTATAGGGAAATGACCATTGCCCATATGAGTTTTTGATAGTGGGGTTCCTATATCATTGGTATAATACACAACTTCCCCTCCATAGTCCACATCACTGGCTAATTCAACCAATAAACTAAATAAGGATCCAGGCTAGTAACCCACATTTTCATTTTCTATTTGTAAGGACCATAGTACATTACCATAAAAAAATTCCTACAAAGTAATAGTTTTATAGTTAGTTCATTGAAAATTATTAATGGAAACAATTATAGAAAAAATTAATCATGCCATGTCATTAAGGTGCCATAACATATGTTAACATTAAAAATCATATAACTTAAAAAATTACTATTTTCTATCATTGTAACATATCAAAATAGAATTGTAGCTTTAATATGTGTTAGTCTTTATATAAATTAAATTTATCTAATAATAAAGATGTGTATATTTTATCATAGAGATTATAGGTTCGAATTTATTTACATATGTTTTGCTACAACAAAGATTATATATATTGTAATTTTTAAAAACTTGCATATAGATTACTAATAGTACATCAGGTGGGCTAGGAGACCACATCAAAATACATTTATGTCATATAGCTATCTAATTAAACTGCAAATTAAAGTTTTTGTCTTCTACAATAGTATATATCTCAAAATACACATTTCATAGTAATTGATTATCTTTTTTTCTTTTTTTTGCCTTGGATTGAAACTTTAAATTTCCCTATCAATTAGATCTTCATGACCATTTTTCACAGGGTTTATAATGTCCACCTGATTCTAAATTTCCTCATGGTTTGTGATGACACTAAAGTCACATGAGTCCCAGTCTTTATAGGTACCCATCTTTGGAGAGGTTTTGAGTAGAGCACTATCTATGTCAAAGTTCTAGTAGCCAAGTTCTATAGGGTCCATTTCATGATCTTGCTTCTCTATCACTGGTTCCAAGTTGATGTGATTGTCTTGTTTTTTCATGTACTCCTTGTGGAAGCTAGGTTCCACTTTTCTATAGTCATGGGGCCATAATTCAACTAACTTTATATCTAACCTGTATAATGTAGTTGATCCATCATCCAAAATCTTCATGAACCTGTCTATAGGAATTCTCATATTGGTGGTGGCCTACTCACAAATTGATTGAGTAGTGAGTCCCAAGATGGACCCAATAAGCAATCTTTCCCTACCCTAGTACACATTATCATTTCTTTCCTTCCACAAAGCCCACAAAATCTCAATATAAAATAACAACCAAACAAATTATCAGTTTTATCAACATTACAAAAAGAGCCACAAAGGATATTAGCTTTGGTAATGCATAATCTTTCCAATTTACCTTTCAATGAATTTAAGAAAAAAGACCAGATTTTTTTTACAAACTGACAGTCAAAGAAAACATGTTCACTATTCTCAGGACTTTTATGAACAAAACAAATGTTGTCTAGACCTAATGCTAGTCTGTCTAATAACAATAACCACCTGAAGCAACATTCTTTGGTTCTATGACTCTAGACCATATATTAGACATTGTTTTAGACCACACTTTAGGTTCTAGGCTGACTTTCCATGCCAGGTTAAAATGAGCAAATATATCATATTTTTTAGTCACCAATTTATACAACTTTTTTGGACTCAAATTTGGAAATTCTGAGTCATCTTTCCATCTAATTTGCTGCCAGTTTTTAGATTTCAGGTTTGTTCCCTATTTGAGTGAATTATGCATATATTTAAGAAGAACAATATACCTCCGTTTTCTAAGATTCTAAATATCAAATTCTAATTTCAATCCCTTCCAATCTTTAATAGCATTATCTTTTATAATGTCACCAAATGAAATAATTCCCCATTTGTGCCACTTTCTAGATGAGCATCCTTGCAATAATGCCAAGGGCTTGCAATTAAGTTTCAGGTTCCCCCAGATGGATCTAGTTTGTACAACTTTTTTTTTTTTTTAACATCAAAGGCACCGCTATCCATTAGGAATGGCTTAATAAATTCCTAAGCCCTCTGAATTGACTCAAATACAACTGACCCTGCGGGCTTGATGTTAAAGTCACCCAATACAAAATCTTGGATACTCAAGCCTACCCAGACCTTGGCTTTCATGGGCACTGCTATTTTTAGATTATTTACAATCAGAATTTTCCAAGGAACTGAACCACTAAAGGCCCTTACTATCCACTTTTCTACCAAAGCAGCACCTTGGATTTTAAGGTCTTTCAAACCCAATCCCCCCCAATTCTTTTCTTAAGCAACATCATTACCAAGAAACCAAATGTCTTTACTTATTTCCCTTCCCATCAAACCATAGAAAGTGTCTAATTTTTTTATGAATTAAGTTCACATGATAGCTAGCAAAGAACCATGATGATGCATAATAAATGGAATATGAAGACAAAATATTTTGACAGACCTGAAGTCTGTCGGCCATGGAGAGATATTGTTTATTCCACATACTAAGCTTCTTAACAATCTTACCAAAAACCCAATCCCACATATCTCTCAAGGATAGATAAATAGAGAAATGGATTTTAAGGAATCTTACTAGTTTGGATGAATCCCCCCACTTCCACTTGGCCATGTCTAGCCACAATGGAGGGGAGTCATCCCAACCAAGGAGAGTAGATTTTGCATGAGATATCATTGCACCTTTTGCTCTACAAAAAATAGATAGTCTCACCTCTAAATTGGAAAGGTTTTCTTCTTCTAAGACTGGAAATAACATAGTGTCATCTGCAAACTAGATGTTAAAGAGTGGTTCATTGTTTGGAAGAATTATTCCCTTAAACTCCTTACCAATTTGGTCTATCCTTAGACTATAATAAAGTGCTACCAAGGATATTACAAATAGAGCTAGGATTAAAAGGCATCCTTGCCTAATAGATCTTTCTAGCTTGAAAGGACTAGAAAGAGATCCATTAATATCAATCTAGATAGTAGCATCTCTTAATAACATTTTGACCATGTTGTAGTAGTGTTCTGGGAATCCCAATGATTCAAGCATCATTATTACAAAAGACCACTCATTCTTGTCATAAGCCTTTTCAAAGTCTAATAGCAGTATTCTTGGATTTTGTCCAATTTTTTTAGCCTAATCCAAGGCCTCACAACTTCTTATAAGATTTTCTAAGATATATCTCCCTTTTATAAATCCTATTTTAGTTGGGTTAATGATGATTGGAAGGATATCAACAAGTCTAATGCTAGCACCTTAGCAAAGGTGCTATAATTTTGTATGAAATATTCAACAATGTTATTGGTCTCCAATTTCTAATATTGGTTTTATCTCCTTCCTTAATTAATATTTTGATAATACCTCTATTAATTTCCTCCCCTAGAGTGCCTCTAACTATAGCTTCTTGATAGACATACAACAAGTCATCAACTATCTAATCTTCATTACATTTGTAAAACTCCACTGGTAACCCATCAAGACCAGGTGATTTACTGTTTTCCATAGATCTAATGGCTTTTAATATTTTTGCTTTGGATATTTCTTTCTCTAGCTTATTCCTTATTTCATCTATGACATTTATAGGGTAGATCCCTTTACATAGGTTTTGAGCTTGTCTACAATCCTCTGAGCCATCCTCAGTTGAGAATATATTTTTATAAAAATCCCTAAACACCTCTTTCATTTCTTCATTTTCCTTAAAGAACAGGCTACCTTCCACAATTGGTCCAATGTCTTCTTTTTAATTTTTTGTTCTCAATAGGTTGAAGAAATATTTTTATCCTCTATCCCCTTCTACCAGCCAATTAAGCTTGGCCCTCACTCTTAACCCTTAATTCCTAATAGTTTGAAATCTTCTCAAATTATGCTTTGTTTCCCCCAATTCTTTAATAGCAAGTTCATCTTCTGGCTTCTCTTGAATCTTTTTTTCAAAATTTAGGAATTTTCTTGTAACAGAGCTTCTTCCCTTCTATCTTTTGCATATTTCCTTCCTACTGTTTGAAATAGGGCTTTATAGTTTTTTATCAAGGCACTCTGGTACTTATACTTTAGTGAATTAGAATATAAGGATTTTGTGATGTTCCTTAGACTAATTATCCCTTCACAACAATCACTATCTTGGAGTAGGGCATAATTAAGTTTAAACAGACTATCTTTATTAACTCTTGTCTTGGGCATCTTATCTTTCCACCTAATAAAAGCTTCTATTGGATGGTGATTAGAGACAGTAAAGGGAATAACTTCAACATAATTACTATCTTTGTATTAAGAAACTAGAATTTGTCTTTAGTTGCATAGAATTTGTCTAGCCTTGAATAAATTCTATTTTTACCTCCTTGTATATTACACCAGGTGAACCAAATGCCTTTACTCTCAGTTTTTTTCCTTCCAAAGGGTTAAAAATCTTAAAAGATTTTTTA
Source organism: Cunninghamia lanceolata (assembly GCA_027924645.1). NCBI lineage: Eukaryota > Viridiplantae > Streptophyta > Pinopsida > Cupressales > Cupressaceae > Cunninghamia > Cunninghamia lanceolata. The sequence goes on from BSBN01001957.1 coordinate 4,140,759, forward strand.
ATTTTATTCCATAAAAAAGATTCATTACCTTTCCAACCCCATTTGAGACCCCCAATTTGGTCTTCTCTACATTTTGTCATGTTAAAATCTACACTTATTATCCATGGAATCTATTGTAAATTATTAGTCATCCATTTCCATAGCTCAACCTTGCAGTTGTAGTCATTTCGAGCATAAACAGAGCACACACCAAAAAATATGTCCTCTTTCTTAAATATTATCCATAAATATCTATTACAGGGGGAATATCCTTTTTGCATGATTAGACCAACCCATTTTCTATCAATTAACATTGCAATCCCTCCTTTCCTTTTTTTGTGTTCAGTGTAGAAGAGTTTTGCATCTTTCCAAATGAATTTTAGATTATTTTCTAGGGTGAACCTAGTGGATTTCACCTCTTGAAGCATAAGGATGTTAATATCCTTTCTTTTTCTTGCAAAAGTCTCTAAATAAATATTTTCTATCTGGAGACTCTAATCCCCTTATGTTCCAACTACAACAATTCATAATTCATTGGCTATGATGTTTCCATTTTTCTCTTTTTATACAACTTTTTAAAGCAATAAGAGATTTTCTCTCCTTTTTTGTCTCTATTTTGGAGTTATTCTTAATATATTTCCTTTTTTTTCCTCTATTTTATTTTGAATTAGAGAGGAGATCAAATCTTTCAAGCTTTGTTCATTTCAATCAATGTTGGCCAGGATAGCTTCCTCAAGCTTTGTACTAGAGTGCTTGCCTTCATCTCCCATTAGAGCAATTATATATGTCATGCCCACATTTCCTATGCTGTCATGATATGCAACACATGTGTCATGTCCACATTTTCCAAGTGGTCATGACATGAAATATCAAAAAATTTCCATGCATCCCTAGAAACCCCCTCACACGCGTCAGTGTGCTTGGTGGCAATATGCATAAAGCATAAATATGTCAGTCAAATTTAGGGTAATGCGATCACATGCACATTCCCCTACGTGATGAAAGCTGACTAAGGGGGTCAATGTGACGCGAGAAGCATCACCATTAGGGTTAGGATCGAAAGATCAAAACCCTAAGTTGTCCTAGGTAAGTCATAGATTTCATTATAAGTCAAAATCTAAAACCTACTTCTAAAAGCATAATAGAAACAAATAACAACTTAACTATGATCTTCAAGTTTGCAAAATGTCAAACATTACTCTAAACAAGGTTAAGAATTGTTAAAGGAAATTAACTCTAAATTCTAGAAAAATCTGGCAGCATAACGCCTCTCAGGCATGAATAGGAATTATTTTAATAATTAAAATTTTACCCCAAAGTTTCCCCTAAGCTCACCAAATTGGGTTAAATGACCTAATAAGTTATTTAAATATTTATTACATGCTAGATTAAATAAATTAAATCGACAAGGTTGAATAAGATAAAATTAACCTATTTGATTAACATCCACATGCTTTACATTAAATTACATCGATTTAAAAAAAAAAGAATAAATATGTTTTCAAAAGTTAAATCCAAATGGATATTAATAAGAATAATCTAACCCGATATCAAAATAATTAAATCAATCATTAATTCCCTCTAGTCCCAAATATTAATTTCTAAAGAGCTATTACAATCAATTAAAAGAATCTAAATTCCAACCCTTTATAATTAAATTAGCACTTAGTAAAAATAACATTAGTAAATAAAATAAACCCACCCATAAATGAATTTTCCCCTTTCTCTCCAAATTAAACAGAACTAATATAAAGAGTCCAAGACAAAAAGGAGAAGAAAGAAAAAAATAAATAAATAAAAATCTAATTATAAATCTCAAAGCCCTAAAAGTCCTCCACATAAAAAGTAGTTTCCTTATGGAATAAGGAAAGCCCTAACCCCATTCTTTCTCTTCTATTTTGTTTTCTCATCACTAATTTCTTGTCTCTCATTTTCTCTTTTTTTCCTTTTGTGTTGCAGGTTGAAAGATAAGGAAGCCATGGATGGAGCTTCGGAGGTATACCCACAAGGTATATATACCCATTACAAACTCCCTCTTTTTTTTATGTTTATATATAATTCTTAAACTCAGTCCATAAAAAAATACAGTTTCTTGTAACATATTATATATATATACACACACACACACAGAGAGCTTACCCAAAATAGGAATTCTTTTTCTAGTTCAACAAATATGTAAAATTCTACTTCATATATATATATATATATATATATATATATATATATATATATATATATATATATATATATATATATATATATATATATATATATATATATATATATATATATATATATATATATACTTCCTTTACAAAATTCTAACAAACATAAATATATAGATTATGTATATATTTCTCACAAAAATACAAGTCTAATAAATTCTTGGGAAAAAAGATTTTTTTTTTTTTACAGTTCTAATAGAAATAGGCATCTATATTATATTTTTCTTAAAAGAAAATAGCAAGTTAACTATTTTCTTTTTGAACAACTTTTTAAAGATAAAGACAATATTTTCATACACTTTCTTCTCATTTAACTAATCCTCAAATTATAAGAATAAAACTAGCAGCTATATTTAAAAGAAACATATGAAAATGAGAGCCAACATTATTCATATTTTACAACATTTATAAAATTATAACAGCATTGTTTCTTCCATTGCAACATTTCCAAAACTCACATAGTAGAAATCAGCCACCATATATTTAATATTCCCAACTCCAAAATACAATTCATACAACCCAAAATGAAACATGGAACTTTACATATCAAGAGGGAAAAAAGGGTCTTCTCTCTTAAGTTGGAAACACTACTCAAAGGCTAACTTGTCCATGGCTCACAATAGGCAAAGTGACAAAATTCAAAGGTTTAAAACTTCTTTCTTCCAAGCCCAAAACTTCAATAACCTACAAATAACAAATATGGGAAGGGGGAAAAAGCCATGTGAATATTGCTCTCCTCCCTACCATAGACTCACTCATGAGTCACCCCCGAGCTTGGAGGTCATCCACACACAAGGACCTTTCACACCACATCACAACAAAACACATAAATAATCAACAAGAAGAACTCTCATGGCTTGCACAAAATAAAACTCATAGAAATGAGCTTAAAGGGGTTGGGGAGTGGACATCACTCAACTCAAGAGGACCACTCCAACTATCTCAAAAACTAATTTTCACAAGGCCTCAAGCCATCACATCACATATTTGACAAATTTCACATATTTCTCTATGGCTCTCAGGCCATTCATAAATGCTCAAACTCATAACTTACCCTCAAAGTTAAAATACTAAACTAGGAGGTGACCTCAAGGAGGTTCACTCCTCCCCCACCCCACACATGTTGAGAATTTTCTCCAAGTGGAGAGGCTCTCACAACACCCATAAAAAAATCCCCACAACACAAAATATAAAATACACACAAACAAAACCATAACACAAGAAAAGTTAATTACATAAGGAAAGGCATTTAGCCTTGAATCCTACCTTAAATAGCCCACAAGGAAGATAGTTGAAGAATAGCCCTTCAAACTCTACCTCCAAGTCCTTCTCCAAATGGGCCTCCAAAAATTCCTCAAACTCTCTCCCAATTTCAAAATAAAAATAAAAATTGAAAACAAATAAACAACGCCCTCCCTCTCTTCAAGAGGGATTAAAATAGGCTCTCCTCATGAGCCTTGAGGAATGAGGAGGTGACACAAGTCACCTCCTCCTTCCTCCACACAACCGCTTGCAAGCTTCATGGAATGTGTTGATGACACATGTCACTCAGCCATTCCACCAAGTCTTGTCCCCTCCACTTGTACTCTCTCACACATATGGGAGAGAAAAGTGGAACCAAAGAAGGAAGTGGGTACTACAAGTGCCCCAATCATATCCTCCTATGAAAGCCCACAAAACTTGAAGACCCTAGGGGTACTACCTAGAGTCACTTTTAACCCATTTTGAGCACCATAGGGTGAGAAAAATCACATAAAAAGGGGTCACAAAAATAAAAACTCAAAAATAAAATCAAATAACCATCACACCTTTACAACACCAAAATAAAATCAAATATAAAAGGGGTAGACCTATTCCAAACAACACCACACAATAACATAGTTGATCTTGGTTCCTCATGGAACTAGATCAGTTCAACAGGAAAATTCTCAAAATGTGTGGAATCATCTCTGGTTATTCATGTTTTGGTTAGAACACCTACACACTTAAAAAGATTCATCCAACATGTATATCATAGCCGAAGCAAAGTAAACATATACTCACACCATCACATAATCATATAAAACAATCATAAACATCACATCATAATAAGATTCATAATTTTACATTTCTATAAACCATCACAAGATAAATTTCACATAATAAATCCATCACATAATCACATAACTAGTATCTCAATAAGATCATAATGCAAATCACATGTCTAATCATCATCAACGAATCAAATCAAGATCTAGTCTCATCACAATCATGCTAACATAATAAATCAAAGGTAACAACATATAGTCTAATAGTCCTGCATATCAGGATCAACAGTCCCCAAAATTCTAAAATGTGTCACCAACAGTAACATAAAATGATCAAACTAAAGGAGTGAATAGGTAGGCCTCACATCCTGCCCCCTAAGACTAAACTTCCTCCTGGAAGTCATCAAAGAGGTGAGGATAAAGTGCCCTCAATCTAGTTGCATCCTCCCAAGTGATTGTGACCTCATCGTACCTATCCCATTGGACCCTAACCTAGTCCAGCTCTCGACCTAGAAGGCCTAGTGTTTGATGAGCCAATATGTGAATTGGTTCCAAAGCCAGTTGTCTATCCACCTCTTCCTGTAGAGCACTCTAATCCAATACATGAGATAAATCAGATATGTAATGCCGCAAAATAGATACATGAAAAATATTGTGGATGCATGACAAGCTAGGTGGCAAGGCTAGATAGTAGGATACAGGTCCTATCCACTCCAAGATCTCAAAAGGTCAAACAAACTATGGTGCAAGATTAGAGCCCTTTCCATAACAGATTAGACTTTTGTGCGGTCACACTCTCAAGAATACTCTGTCAAAGACTGAGAAGCTTTGATCTAATCTCTTAGCATCGGCATACTTCTTCTGTCGATCCTATACCTCTTGAAGTCTTTGTCTAATCAAGTTCGCCTGCTGCTCCATATCCTGCACCAACTCTAGCCCTATCGCAACCTTGTCCTCAATACAATCCCAACACAAAGGTGTCCTGCAAGGTTTACCGTACAAGGCCTGAAAAGGAGGCATACCTAATGAGCTGTGATGCCCATTATTGTAGGTGAACTCAACTCAATACAGATACTCCTCCCATCTAGTCTGGTGATCCATAACATACATATGGAGCATATCCTCTAGAACCTGATTCACCCTCTTTGTTTGACCATCTGTCTCAGGATGATAAACAGAACTAAAGTTGAGCTGTGTGCCCAATGCCTACTGTAATGACCTCCAAAATGCTAATGTGAACACTGAGTCCCTATCAGAAATGATACAGCGAGGTACCCCATGTAATCTAATAATATCATCCAAGAATACTCTCACCATTGCTCATGCATTGTCATACATATAGGTGAGAAATGCACCACCTTGGTCAACTTGTCAACCGTCACCATGATGGCATCATGGCGGTGAGATGACATAGGAAGACCAACAATGAAATCTATGGAAATGGTGTCCTATTTCCACTTAGGTATCTATGAGGGTATAAAAGACCTACTAGATGCTGATGCTCGGCCTTGACGATCTGGCACTCAAGGCAATGAGCAATATACTCTGCAATATCTCGTCTCATACCTGCCCAATGGTAAAATTGTCACAAGTCGGCATGCATCTTCTTCAACCCCAGGTGTCCTGCATAAGGTACTCTATGAGCCTCTGAAAGGACTACTACACATAGGTCACCTACATGGGGTACATAATTGTGCTATCGATGTCTAAGTAACCCATCTACCTCAAAAGAATATCCTACAAATTTTTTCAAAAGGGCCCTCTATGACTAGATCTCCTACTGCACCTCAAGAAACCACTCATCCTCAGGTAGATGCTGGATGATGCGCTCTCTAAAGTCCACACTGAAGGTCAAGGTCAGGATCTCGTGGCACCTCTCACTCAATGCGTTGGCAACCACATTCTCCTTCCCTTTGATGTAGTGGACATCAAAGTCATACTCGCAAAGAAACTCCATCCAATGCTACTGGTGGGCATTCAAATTCAGCTGTGTGAATATGTATTGCAAACTGTGGTGATCCGAATGAACCTCAAAGTGATGACCCAATAGAAAGTGTCTTCAACAAATAAGAGCATCAACCACTATTGTGAGCTCTAAATCATGAGTAGGGTAGTTCATCTCATGAGTCTTAAGCTTTCATGACTCATACGCGATCGTCCTACCACCCTACATAAGCATGACTCCTAAACCCTCAAGT